>CM029523.1:66269170-68677680 GCA_017140615.1 Eucalyptus cladocalyx | reverse complement strand
TAAAAAAGTTTAAAACTAAATTAACAAATCATCAAAATGTTTAAGACTATTGGCAAATCATCAAAAAATTTATGATTAAATTGGTATAATTGAAAGGTTTAGAACCGAATTAGTCGTTGTGTAATAGATTTATGACTTTTTGAACCATTTTTCCTAATTAACTAAACTTGGTCTATAGAATTTTTTTCATTATAACCGATTAGCAAGGGATGGGTATTACTTTTTTGCAACAGCTATAATTACGACTCCCATCCACCTTCAAGCCGTTGAACTTCAAACATTACATTATTAAAATCATGCGCCACATACATGTTGCAATTGCAATTAATTAATTCATAATAGTTATATTATGTGATCAATTAATATTGGTGTGACACATTGCAGGAGCTTGTCACACAATAGCGCACGCACCAGACGCCGCCATGAAATACGTGGCAGAAGAAAAGTTAATCTGAAGAAATTGCGAAGGTCGTGTACATAAGAAAATTGGATTTGTTTTATGCATTTTGTGGGGCCCAAAATGTGTGTCCCGTGCATTCTCACGTGAGTTATGACAAACAAAATGCGATGATGATTTTTTTTTTTTTTTTAATGTTTGGCCACTTATTGTTTCACATCTAAGTCTCCAATTCGAATTATCAATTTCTCGAATAATATGAGTGGGAGACGATACATAATTGAATAGGGAATTGCCACATCGGATCGTTTAATACAAGTGATCATTGGCCATTTGTTTGCATTTATATACATTAGGCATGACTCGACATTGGTTTAAACTAAGAAAGGTTTAATTGAACTTAAAACAAGTCGAATTATTTTCTCACTCACAAATGAAAACAAGATGAAAAACGCATCTGAAAAGTACTTTACTAATCTAAACCTAGGGTTTCCATGCATGATTTCCTCAGCTTCTTTCAGGGGGTCCACACGCTTGGTAGCCAATAACAAAAGGCCCGCCCATAAACTGTCATAACACACGGACGCTACAAAAAATTGTTAAATTTATACTTATCGCCCACTCTCATGATTCCTCGCTATTCGACCTATCCTATGATTTGTCGATTCTTCTATTGCATGTTTGGCCCATTTGCTAGTGGCCAGAAAAGAGGATCCTTATAGATTCCTCCATGATGAAGAAAATGCCTTGAAGGGCCAATGTCTACCAAGTCAAGGTCAGCACATCCCATGACAAGAAATTTCAAGAATTGGAAGACTTCAGAGTGTCTCGAGCAAGAAGACTCTAATTTTGAAAGTATGTAAGTATGGTTAATGTTGCCGCTTCGATGCTAATGTTATTAGGTGCTAATACAACTGTGAATAAACAAAGCCTCTCAGTTATTATATTTGCTCGATTCATGTTCTTGAATTAATTCTGAATATTGAAATTGACTGCGATTTTCTCGATTGCTATGTTGCTTCCAGTTTTAGTCCCTTCTTTAGGATATAGTAAGTTTCCGTGTTTAATCATCTAACATACGTACGTTGTCTTAACTGTTTTAGCTATTAAAACACAAATAGTTCGGTAGTCAACTTCTCCTTCTTCTTTTTTCATATCAAGGTACTCAACTTTAAGATGGAGGCAGAGCCAGATGCATCGAATTTGATTCACGTCACTTGTTTTCATACATTGGTGGGTTGTCCTTCTTTATACAATATAGAAAGCTATGTGAATGGAAAAATATAATATTTAAATTATTATATGCGGTGGGTTCATATATTAATTTGATCATAATATTTGATAAAGTCCCTTTCGTTAAACCTGTCAATATGATAACTGAAAGGTTATTATATACTTTTTCTTATTTAATGGTAATCTGAATAGTGAATCTACCGCATCTAGTTCTTTTAGCACTTGTGACTTAGGGGCCGTTTAATACGATTGTATTGATTAAGCATAACCAAACATTCTTTTTAATAAATCTGTTGTCTAACGATCGGCCTTTATGCTTGAAAGCAGACCTGAAGTTTTTGAATAGGCATTTTATGTACCCAACGAGGTTCATGTCCAAGCGTAGGTCTACAGCGTTATGTGCGCACTAGTTTGAATAAACACTTACAGTTTGCCATATCATTTAGGGAACCTGTTTAATGTGATGAGTGTTAATATCTATGCCATTACTCCATTCAAAATTGCCAGAGCTAATTAAGGGCTTGTTCGTTTGAATTCTTAAATTCTCGAACTTTTCGTCATTGTCCAATTTCATCCCTGTATCCAACGAGTTACGAAATGTCTGGGTCCTTTTGCCGAAAGCCCTCTGCATAGTGCTGTATATTATTAAAGTGACTTCCTACTTGTAGATCATTTATGCCTCCAAGTTCTTAAATGTAGATAGCTTCATTAGTTTTTTTAAATGTTTACATTCTCAGTTACCTTTCATTTTGTTCGTTGATACTTCAATTGGGTTTTTATTTTTATTTTCCGAGCATAAATAAATCAATAAAACACCAAATTTGCTCAATTAAACCAATGCATTAAGGGGATATACGACAGAATATTCTTTGAAAGAAAACTTCAAATGTCAAGCCCTTCAATTTGGAAGTCGCATGCATTTTCCTTACGCAAGATAAGATGCATGAAGTACTTACTAGCGAAACAGACACAACTTCTTCAAACTATGGTAAACACACTTGACACATCCATATTTTAACTTCACCATAACGTACATACATTTGTAGTGTATCTATTCGTGAATTTTTGTGATAGATCTAAGTAATTCTTTTCAGTGAAATGATGACATTGACGAACGCGGGCTTTTCCTTAGACATGCAAGTAGCGAGTTGAGCCCTATATCTCTTAAAGACCTCATCCATCATCTCTTCACCAAAGTGATTGATGAGCAAGGGTTCAGCCACAGCTCTCATGCCCCTAGCCAAATTGTATCCCCCATCCTTCGAAACAACATTATGGTCGAAATCTGCGTCAAATACATTCCAATTCACTTCAGATACCTCCAAACAATCGATTGAGAATGAGCCTTGCTTTTGGACCTCCAATCGTACTTCTTTCGGTGAGGGCGTGTATTGAGGGATGTTGAAGGAGTCCAGTTTCTCTTCTTCTATAAGTCCCTGCATTAATGTTAGATGTAAAATTTTAGATTCTACTACTGAAAATTTGAAACAATTGCAAAATCATAAGCTCTTTATATCTTCATGAAAGTCATAGTTACTTGATTGTGCAATTGGGTATGTAACTATTGCATACTACTAATATATGTCGTTTCTTCTCATATAAATTTGGATTCCATTTTCTACACCATGCCTAAGAGGGAAGGAGTGCGCAGTCGAAGCACCTAATAATTTTATCTCTTCTACCCTGATTTTCTTGAATAGATTCCGAAGGAAGAGAAATCGCATGAATTATGTAGGATTTCCAAATTGTGCTATTGCTTTCATTCAAAAATTTCATGTCAAAATTCTAGCTTGAGGTTCACAAGAAATTTTTTGAAGTCATCTGGAATAAAGGTATAATGGCATTATAATGTCATTTTTTTGCTGTCCAATTGATTGTTATGATCGGTATCGGAGTGCCAATTTTTACCAGAGGCAGTAAGAAAAATCTACCTAAATTTTGCCCTTATATTTCATGTGATTATCCAAGTTCTCTTTTGATTTTTTTTTTATTACCTCGGAGACCATCTCATTGAGAGCAATAGCCAAAAGCTCCCAAATATAGCAACACTCTTTGCTTGAAGGATCGTCGCTTCTTCGACCTAGGAGGGTCAAAACCATACGCCCCCCCACCACCACCTCTTGCCCACGACAGTCCAAGAACGTTGAGAAATCCCTTTGGAATTGCTCATAATATGCCCTTAGCACTTTCGGAGGGCTCGATCTCGCCATGTATATGTTGCCTTTGTTTCCCTCTAATCCTCGTGGGACCTGACAAAAAGTAAAAAACCAGACAGAGAGAGTGAGTTTGATATACAACTACTAAACAAAAAAACCCCAAAATTGTGTCTCCACTGTCACATACTTCACTTTATCCAATAAAAGAAAAGGTTGGACAATAGTTTTCAGTAAACAATATCAATGATGAGAAGAGTATTTATGGACAAGATGTTTCTCATGAGGCTGTACAAATGAAACTGGGGGCTAAAAATTTACCTGCGACAGCCACATGAGGCTATATGAAGAATGAATTAAGTGCAGGCTCTCCTGAGCGAACAATCTCCCGTAGAACGAACCAGGAACGCCATTGAAGAAGCATGGCAATGTCGCTGACGCTCCATACTTGCTTTTCATTTGCTCACTCAACTTCTCTTTGAATCTCGGCAAGAGGCTCCCAAAGATGGTATTGAAGTCATTCCCTGGGAGATCGTTTAAGAACACTCGGAACTCCGGCATTTCATGGTTCGTCGCCTTGCAGACATCAATCATAATGGTGATGATCTCAGACATGGCGAAGAGAGTGTTGGGGCCTGAGGAGCAGCCCAAGTCGGCGATGGCGAGGCCTGCCTGGAAGGTGGTGTTGGTGGCAGAGAAGAGAGCTGTGACAGCTGCCTCGGTTATGGGCCTCGTCATCATTATCACCTTTTTCTACAAAAGGAAAAGGAGAAAGCATTAACTCAAGATAAAGATAGAAAGTCTGCATCTTTAGTTTTTACAGGTACAAAGAAATAAATCTCATTTATTACATATATCTTCCATCCTCGTACAATGATATATTCATGATTGAAAAGTGCAAACTTCATATAGAACGATCAAATTTTGTGGATTCCATGTATTTGCTATATTAATCCAAATTAGAGTGTCATAGGAATGAGTTTGTCCCATATTGCAATTTTGTAAAATCTAGCACTTTAATATACCCCTTTTGGTTACATTCTTATTCATGAGAAATCTTGTTGATTGAAAAGTGTATTTGCGAAGTAGGGTGATCGTTTGAATTTTTGAATGATAAGTAGCACTTTAATATACCCCTTTCGTATACATTTTTCTTCAAGAAAAGTCTTGTTGATTGAAAAATGTATCTACAAATTACGGTGATCATTTGAATTCTTGAATTAATAGTTACCGGCCTCAAAGGGTAGAATAAATTGGCGTTTTCGTTTATAGAATTTCAAATCTTGGTAAACGAGAAGGTTTGAATTCTTGAATTAATAGTTACCGGCCTCAAAGGGTAGAATAAATTGGCGTTTTCGTTTATAGAATTTCAAATCTTGGTAAACGAAAAGGAACCCTAGTTTGATATAGAATGAAGAGACTATATTGTGGTACATCTTCAGCGAAGCAATGAGAGACATACCTGAAGTAATGAGTTGTTAGCATAGCTTGTTTCTCCCATTCCTCCATTCATGTGCAGTACTTGCATGACTTCCATCTCTCTCTCTCTCTCTCTCTCTCTCTCTCTCTCTCTCGCTCTCGCTCTCGAGCGTGTGTGTGGCGTTGCTCTAATTGGCTTGTATTTGAATTGGTTTGAGACTTCTATTTATAGACATTTGTGTCTCGATGTTTCACATTTATTCTATGTGAACTCACAGTTCGAATGTGAAACACGCATGGGCATGAGTTTGGCACGGATATTTCCACTTGGTGGGATCTCTCTCTGCCATGTGAATTCTTATTCCTTCCAAATAAAGGACAAATTTGGGCAAGGTACTTATAAGATTCATGTCGGCATGTGCTTCTCCATACATAGGACGAGTCTGGATACACGTCATATTGCCGTGCATGTGGTTGAAATTAAGGCGTTATTCATTTTCATGAGTTTTATTAACGAGTTGTCTTAAAACACTAGGTGAAAAAAATTAAATAACAAAAAAAAAAAATTGTTGATGCACTTTGAAAATTCAGTTCGTGCATATCATGAGAAAATTTTATCATGCTCTCTTAACAAGGGTCCTAACGGACAATCTACAGGAACAAAGTCACTACCAAGGGGATGGAATAATCTGTCTTCCAAGAGGTCATGCTAAAAGGTGTAAAGGGTGTAAAATTTTGTCAAATCCAATTCTCATCGAACTTTGACCAAAAAAAAAAAAAAGTTCTCATTGAGCCACTTAGATCTTAAGGTGCTTTTTTAAAAGGAATTTGAGTATCTCATGGGTGGCCCGCTCTCATGACACATACAGAAATCCAATTATCATGACCAACTTATTCTATATGTATTATGAAATTCTATCCGTTGATTAAAAAGCTTCACAACTTATGATGTACTAAATATTAATCTCAGAACTTGAAATCCTAGTAAGTGGTCGTATTTGATGATTGATAGTTTCACCCAGAGATAATTTTTGTGCTTTATAACTCAAGGACACGCTATGTAGCACCGACACGCGACACGACACGATACGTCGACACGTCGTTTTTAAAAAATAGAGAATTACGACATGCGTTAAACAGCGTTATATATTAAATGAATATTTTTATTTTTAGTTAATTTGATTCAAATTCATAAATAATTAATTAATTAAAAAAAGAGCCTACAATAAATTTATACTAATAATATTAACAAATCAATTCATTTGAAATTCGAAAGATATATTCATAATTAATGCGAAACATTATTTTAATTTTAACAAAAGTTATTGATGAAACTAAAAATTAATAAGAAATTAGAATCAATTTATTTAAATAAATCCATGATTTTCTAGAATAACCAAAATTTATCATTATTCAAAATTTAATATTTTATTTTTCGAAATCATTTTTTAATTATTTATTTAATTTTCCGATTAAAAAAAATCCCCAAAACCCACGCCTTCTTCACCCCTTCTTTCGTTCGTCCTTTTCCCTCCACCCCCACGTTTATTTTACTTTTTTCCCCCTCCCCTTGACAGTGACAGGTGAGCTGTCACTTCCCCCCCTCCCCTCCTCTCTCTCACGCCATCTGACCTCCTTTCTTATTTTTTTTTGGATTTCTTTATGAAAAACCCTAGCGAGCCGCCGAGACCTCCTTTTCCTATCCTCCTTGCCGCGCCGCACGACCCCCTTCCCTCCTCTCCTCTTCCTCTCGTCGCCGATCCATCGCAACAGTGGCGGCCCTCACCTCTCTCTGGCTGTCTCTCGCCGTCGCGGTGGTCCGTTCGTGGCTTCGTCTCGCCGGCGGGAGTTTGCCTTCTCTCTTCTTTCTCTCTGTTCGGCTCTTTCTCTAGCCGTCTCTCGCCATCACGGTGGTCCGTTCGTGGCTTCGTCTCGCCGGCGCTCGCAGCCTCGGCTCCGTCTCGCCGGCGCTCACGACCTCTGCTCCCTCGCCCTCCCTCGCCTCCACCCTCCATCAGTCTTCCGGACACGCGTCGACACGCGTGTTAATAAAAAATTGACACGTGTGTCAGAAAATCCGCGTTAACAGCGTATCCGACACGCTCCGACACGTGTCGGACACGACACAGAAGCATGGACAACGTGTCCGTGCTTCATAGAGGACACGACACAAAAACTTGGCTACCTTATAGGCCCATGAAATATCCATTACGCCCTACGAACCATTAGGTTTAGGCTTTTTGCACAGGCCCTAATCTAGAACAGTTTGAATACATTTAATGAGATTTAAACAGGCAGCTTCTAATCTTTGAACTGAGAATCTTCAACGTCCCAACTAATTAAGCCAATATTGGGGATTACTGTAATAGTTGTTCTTTAGCATCGAACTCTCGGGGCATTTAGTACGGTGATCCAAGTAATTCTTTCTGGAAGCTAATGTGATGATGAGAATTTAAATATCATCATTTGATTTGACAACACCTGATTTACGGTAAATTTGACTAGAAAGGCCATCGCAAGGAAATTGCGTCTCGATTCTTTGAATATTTAAATAGATCGTGAACGGATGACGTGGTGTGATGGTGCGTGAGAAACCTAGTTCACTCATTCGACGATGACGTCATAAAAGCGTCAAGAGCTTATCGCCCACTAGCGCACGCGCCCACCGCCCACTAGCGCACGCGCCCACCGCCCCAATGGAAACACGAGGTAGGAGAAAAGTTGATCTGAAGAATTTGCAGTGGTCGTGCACGTAAGAAAAGGTTTCAATTTGCAGAAAAACAAGATTGGATTGCTTTGTGCATTTTGTGGGGCCAAAATGTGTATCCCCTGGATTGTCCCGTGATTTATGACAAGGAAATGTGATGATGAAATATATTATTTTTGCCATGTTAGTTCACCTGACATTGTACATCTAGGTCTCCAATTCAAATTCTCAATTTTTTTTAATAATATGAGTGAGAGACACTATAAATTGAACAGGGCACATTGCTTTTAATTATGAAATGTTTGATTGAACTAAAAACAAGTCAAATTATTATTTTTTTTATTCATAAGTGAAAACAAAATAACAAACGTGTCTAAATAGTACTCTGCTAAGTTTGCTCAGTTTCATTCAGGCATTTCTCACGCTTGTTAGCCAATACGACTGGACTCACGCATAGGCTTTGATAACATATGAACGCTACAAAAAATTCTCATATCAATACTTATGGTCCCATCTTATGAATCCTCACCATTGGACCTGCCCTATTATTGGTTAGCAGAAGTCAAGAAAAATCTTTTTATTGTCGATTCTTCTATTGCATGTTTTCCCACTTGCGGGTGGCCACGAAAGAGGATTCGTATAAATTCCGCCATGATGAAGAAAATGCATTGAAAGGGCCAATGATTACGAAGTCAAGGTCGGCATCCTATGATTAAAAAATTTCACGAATTGGAAGACTTTAGAGTGTCTCGAGAAGACTAATGTGATTAGTCAATAAAAAAAGACTCGCACCTAGACTAATGTGATTTGCGGATTTTAAAAATAATGTCAAATCATTACTTACCGTCCAAATCTCACGTCGGCCCATGACAGAACAAATATCAACTGGCTGACGATATATAGCAATCAGGGAGGAACAGAAGGGGAAGTCGCACAAAGCCAGCTTCTTCTTCTTTACATGTTTAACGTGGGATGGGTCGGCTGACGATCGAATAGGACAGGATGGCGGTGCGTCAGTCCGTTTTCTGCATGAGGTTTGACGTGGGATTTTTTGTCTAGCGATCGGCCTACCCTACGAGACTAGGTAATCAGCGTCAGACGTGGTCACCAAAGTTGTTTTGGACAGGAATGCTATAATTTAAATACGAAATTTGCCGCATTCTAGAGCCGCTCCACCTTTCCGCCAAACTACTCCAAGCATGTCATATTAATTATTCATCAATTTTCATTGACAAAACTTTATATGTCTACATTATTAGACTTGAGATTTCACCATAAGTCATGACTTCATCTGGTGTGAAAACAAAGAAAGCAAAGAATTAGGGAGTTGTTTGCATTTTGTTTTCTATGTTGAATTTTCTTTTTCTTGTTCAGACAAGCTATTAATTATTGGTTTTCACTTTTATGATTAGCAAATTTATGATGATTTAGGTCAAGTACATTGAACTTGACGAGCTTGTCAAAAGAACATACTTAGACACGAGATGAGAGGTGAGCTCTAGGTGTGCACTTTGGTGCACCTCAGGATCACGTAGCTTGATACCAACATAAGAATAATGCGGAAGAGAAAATTGTATATATTTATGTACATTTAAATGTATCATAATAAGCAGCTATTATATGTCTTATTTGATGACTATTTAAGATACCATATCCAACTATTGGAGTTTGCCCCAGTGATTGGAGTGGTGGAGAGTTCGAATCCCCACATTCTCGGAAGAGGGAGACAATTTAGTTTTAAGTATGGGTTTCGACTCTCATGCCCTGTAAAGAGGTAAAGCAAAAATTTTGAAAGTAAATATTAGAGTAGGAGTAAAGTAGGACCGAACCAAAAAAGAAAAAGAAAAAAAGATACCATATCAATTGAGGAGCATAATAGAAAATATGAAGAGTCTTCTATTAGATGCAACATCACAAGAGGTATGAAAGATCAAGGAAAAGATACTAAATGTTTCCGAGGTTCGAGAACTCAACTTGAGTTTAGATAAATGATCAAAAAAAAAAGAGCATAGGTCGATTGATAAAGTGGTTCAATGTGCCGTAGAGAGAACCAACTAATGTTGACATGGCTACTTAGGCTCTGTTTTGGCAACGTTTTTATTTTTCTAAATTTCTATTCTTTTTTTTAACGAAATATAAAAAAATAGAAATCCATTTGATAATGTCAGCTAATCTGGCTGAGGAATAGATTTGAAACACAAATAAAAGTAGAAAAAATGTCGTTTTTGTTCCTCAGAACAATTTCTTGAATAAGTCATTTTCTTCATTTTCTTTTTTCTTCTTCTTCCTCTTCTAATTGGTCGCTGCTATTGGTTGTTGTCCACCTTCACCGCCCACGGCTAGATAGAGGAGGAAGAAGACGAGAGGAAAAAAAGAAAAAAATAAAGAAATAAAGAAAATCTAAAGAATTATTAAAAATTAAAAGAAATTATACGCCACAAAAAAATTTGTGGGTCATATCAAACACATTCATGTTCTTTTTCTATTTTGGGAACATAATTTTATATAATTGCCAAACATGTTCTTCTATTAAAAAACTGTTACAGGGAATAAAAATAGAAAAAAAATATTTCTAAAAAGAAATTATTTCCCGGAACATAAATGTTACCAAATGTACATGTATTGTTGTGACCTACCCCTCGATAAGGAGGAAAATAGGTTTAGGGGTATTCTCTAAAAAGCGAGCCTATGGCCCTCAATTAGGCATGGGCTCTTCTAAGCTTATACCTCACGTGACGTTAGGGTATTCAAATTGATGTTGTAAGAATTTTCTAATAAGGAGTTGCCACTAGCTTATAGGAGTCGGTTAGAAATCAAGTGAAGTATGAGAGTGTACTTTACTTCCTACGCAAAAAAAAAAAGAATTTAGGATTAGGGACTTGATTATACTAATTAAACAATCCATGTCCTTTCAATACATAATCTTATTCATTTCGAAAAGAGTTTTGTCAGATAGTTTAGATTGATTTTAAACCTATCAACTATCGTGTAATGTGATTATACGAGTGCGCAATTGTTAAAATAATAATCAATAACCAATGAAGCGTTAGGTTGCTTGAGAGAGCAAGAATCTAATGTCACCAAATAAGGAGCATGCCATTTACAACTAAGCTAAAGGGAGGCCATAATTGTCATATTGAATGTGCGCAATCAAGAGCATTTGTTTATGAAAACAAACAAAACCCTATGATAAAGCCCTAAGAACTTGTTTAATTTTTTAGTACAATTTTTATCAATAATTTTTGCACAATTTAAGAGAAAAGTGCCCAAACAAAACTATTTTAAGCTTTTTCCAAGGAATTTTAATTTTTTTTTTGAATTTTTAAAACTTTTTAGGATTTTTAGGATTTTTATTGGATTTTAATTTATTACTTATATTTAACAAATTTTATGATTTATTATTATTATTATTAATTTTATGTTTGTCCCTTTGTTGTAAAGTTGTTTCAAGGGTGACCACTGCTTTGGTCTTTCCTTCGTTTCTTTTCTCTCGGCACCCTCCACTCGCGATGATTTGTGTGTCCTTAATAGTTTTGTTGGAGCTGAGCTTCTTTTGCTGTATAGCCATGTTTGGCTGAAAGTCAATATACTTCTTACCTTACCAAAAAAGAAAAAAAAAATTCTAACTGAGTTAAAAGACCTAGCACGACTAAGCCGACCTGAATCTTATCATTTTAGGTTGGACCCAAATTCAGACCAACCTTAAGGTCTAGGAAAATTGTCGAAAAATTCCTAAACCTATTGCATCTTTGTTAATTTAATCATAAACTGTTCAATTTTGACAATTAAGTCTTAGATCTTTTTATTTTTTGCCAATTGAGTCCATCCAACAAATTTTAGCCGGAAATTATTAACGTGAATAGCTAGAACTAACGTGGCACTTTTTAAATAATATTTTTTATTTTTTTAATTTTTTTTTAGTTTTTGGATCTAGGGTCGGCAAGGGTTCCTAGCACTAGATCCAACCCTAGATCCAAAAACTCATAAAATAAGCCTAAAAAAAAAATAAAAAAAAATAAAAAAATTATTTAAAATGGGCCACGTCGTCAATCAATGTCTGCTCAAAATTGATCGATTGACTCAATTGAGAATAAGTAAAAAGATTTAGGATTAAATTAATAAAATTAAAAAGTTTATAACCAAACTGATAAAAGTGCAATATGTTTAGAACTTTTTGAATAATTTTCCCCTTAAGGTCCATTCTAAATTAACCAAATTGGTCCAAGAAGTTTTTAGTCCATTTGGGGTGAAGAATAAAAGGAAGAAAAAGAAAAAGGGGGCCGGGCAAGCCTAGCCCTAGCCCGACCCCACTTCGCTTTTCCTTTTTCTAAAAAAACATATGAATAATAATAAAAATAAGGGTTTTTTTTTTTTTTTGGTGACCCGGGAATCTCGTGCGCGCTTCGCGGCAAAGTAAACCCCGGGGACGGTAGAGTCACCACCACCCTTGCTTGCTGGTAAATCGCTTGACGACGCCAAGTGGATCGAACTCGGGACCTCTCGTGAAAAGTTCCCTTACCCAACCACCTACGCCACCACCACGGGTGGTATAAAAATATAAAAATAAGGGTTAATACTCTAAAAAACCCCAAAATGGTACATCTATGACAAATTTACCCCAAACTATTTTTTTACCATGAAAAACCCAAAACTGATACATTTGTAACAAATTCACCCCGACTAACCATAAAAAATCATAAACTGGTACATTTACGACAAATTTACCCTAAACTAATTTATTCGACCGCAAAAAACCCAAAAATAATAAATTTGTGACAAATATACCCTATGCTAAATTATATTAATACCAAAAAAAAAAAATTGTAAACAGTGACAAACGATGCATAAAATCCTAAATCGATATACTAGTCAACTATCACGTGTAATTTAACTTAATAATTTCACAATAAAATTTAACGAAAACTAACAAAAGGTAAATTTGTCACAAGTGTATCAGTTTGGAGTAAATTTGTCAAAGGTATACCAATTTTGGGTTTTTGGTGATCAAAAAAATAGTTTGGGATAAATTTGTAATAAGTGTACCGGTTTGGGGTTTTTCAGGGTATTAATCCTAAAAATAATATTAATATTTTTTAATTAATACTAGCAGTGCAAACGTTTGTAATGTCTATATGTGATGCATTTTAATGAAAATTAGTTTTTTTTTTTATGAGTTAGAAATTAATCCCTAATTTTCTATGCAGTTAAGCCCTAAATAAATAAGCAAAATTTAGGTGCTAATACTTATGTGGCTATTGTGTGCTGTCATGACTATTGTGCAAACTACGCAGCAAAAGGCTGTCATGTCGATGGGAGTTTATCATCATTGTAGGAGATTTCCATCTCAATGAGAGGCTATCATGGGCGAGGCAACAGTACGTGTTGTTCAAGCTACATGAGCCTGTAGTTGCACAGGAGGTTGCCGTTGTAACAAGAGGCCAACATGGTTATTGTGCAAGCTACATGACAATAGAGCAAGCTGATGTGGCCACTAATGCCACTATTGGGGGAGACAGACAATGTTGAGGATCAACATCGAGAGAGGGATATTTGCAGTTATAAAAAAAAAAAAAAATGACACGAGATGAGTGGTGTGCACCTGATGCATCCTAGTATTTATATAAAGAGCATATAAACCCATAGTCAAGTCATGTGCGACATTTTCAATAACCCTTCTCTTTTGTAAATCAAATTAGGATTGGTATGTGGAATTTGAATAATGGGTTGGATGCACACGCAAAGGAGGCTAAACTTGGCTTTGATACTATGTTATAAAGTCTAGAAAACTTAAGCTGATAGGTAGAAAGTGATCATGTGTATATAAGAGGCAAACAAATCACAGTGTCAAGCGATGTGGTCTATTTTAATATACTCAATCAAACCAATGCATTATGGTGGACATATGAAAGAAAAAACCTTAAAACTAGATCTCGAGTGTCAAGCCCTTCAACTTGCAAGTCTCTGGTTCTTTACTCAAGATAAGACATAAGAAGTAATAGATGTAATACAGGCACACCTTCTTTAAGCAATTATGAATGCACTTGTGACATTCATATTTCAACTTCACTATAAAGTACATATATCTATAAAGTACTCATTAGTAAGTTCTTTACAGTTCATCTAGGTGATTTTTTCTTTAACAAAATGATGACATTGATGAATGCATTATTTTCCTTGGACATGCGATCAGCAAGTAGAGCATCGTACCTCTTAAAGACCTCATCAATGATCTCTTCACCAAAGTGATCAACAAGCAAGAGCTTGGCCACAGGTCTCATGGACCTAGCCCAATTGTATCCCCCATCACTCAAGACAATATCAAAGTTAGAATCGGTGTCAAATATATTCCAATTCACTTCGCACACTTCCAAGCAATCAATTGAGAATGACCCTTGCTTTCGAACCTCCCATCGTAGTTCTTTTGGTGAGATTGTGTACTAAGGGGTGTTGAAGGAGTCCAATTCATGTTCTTCTACGGGTCCCTGAATTAGTGCAAATGTAGAATTTTAGATTTTCCAACCAAAAGAAGTAACAAAATCAAAAACATTAGTCGTTACTATAATATCTTAACAAAATTCCTAGTTACTTGTCTATATTGCACACTGAGACATATGTTGTTTCTTATCATGTAAATATTGATTCCATTTTATTCAAGCCTACACTAGCCTAAGAGGGAACAAGATCACACTCGAAGTAACTCATAGTTTTATCTCTTATACTCTGATTTTCGAGGGAAATTTGCAAAAATATCCTAAACCTATTACATGTGTGCCAATTCAATTCTAAATCTTTTAATTTTACTAATTTAGACCTAAACAATTAATTAATTGCTAATTTAGTAATAAAATTTTCAACTGTGTCAATTTAATCATGAATCTTGTCGAAAATTTATCAATTTAGTCATTTCAACTACTTTGAATAGAAATCGTTGACGTGGCAATGTAGTCAGTACCGACTATCCTAATGTCAACAAATTTTCTGATTTTTTCTTTTTCTTTTCCTTTTTCTCCCATTTTTCCCTCCGTCAGCCTCAATGAAGGGCAACCCTCACTTGGTTGAAGGTCCCCCCTAGCTAGCCTTGGGTGAGGATCACCCTCGACAAGGAATGATGATGGCAACCCTTCCCCAAGGCCGTTGAAGGGGAACCCTTGCTAGGCAAGGGCTGTGTTGCTTGAGGCCTATGAGGGTGACCATCACCTAAGGCTAGCAACCTCCATCGACGATGACCAATAGAAGGAAAAAGGAAAAAAAAAACAATTATACAAATTGCTTATGTCAATATCATCCATGTCACTCAGCACGGTCAATGTTTACTAGATTGCTACATATAATTAGCTGAAATGACTCAATTGACAAACATGCAAAATGTTTAGGATTAAATTGCCACAATTGAAAGGTTTAATATTAAATTAGCTAAATTGATTGGTATAGGGTTGGATTAGTGCAAGTGCAATAGGCTTATGACTTTTTTTTTTTTCATAATTTTCTCTTGATTTTCCTGAATACATTCCTAAGGAAGACGCTATAAATTGAACTGGTAATTTGCCACATTGGGTCAATTAGTAATTTGCATTTATCTTAATTAGGCATAATCCGACATTGGTTTAAACTAAAAAATGTTTAATTGAACTTAGAAACAAGTCGAATTATTTTCTCCTTCACAAATGAAAACAAAATGATAAACGTATCTAAAGAGTACTTTACTAATCTAAACCTGGGTTTCCATGTATTATTTCCTCAGCTTCTTTCAGGGGGTCCTCGCGCTTGGTAGCCAATAAGAAAAGACTCACGCATAGACTCTCATAACACATGAACGCTACCAAAAAAATTATCAACTTAATATTTATCGTCCAATCTCATGATTCCTCAGCATTCGACCTGTCCTATGATTTGTCGATTCTTCTATTGCATGTTTGGCCCACTTGCTCGCGGCCAGAAAAGGGGTTCCTCATAGATTCCTCCACGATGAAGAAAATGCCTTGAAGGACCAATGTCTCCCAAGTCAAGGTCAGCATATCCCAGATAATAAATTTCATGAATTGGAAGACTCAGAGTGTCTCGAGCAAGAAGACTCTAATTTTGAAATATTTAAGTATGGTTAAGGTTGCCCCTTCGATATTAATGTTATTAAGTGCTAAATTAACTGTGAATAAACAAAGCCTCTTAGTTATTATATTCGCTTGTTCTATATCCTTGAACTCATTCTGAATATTAAAATTGACCATGCGATTTTCTCGACTGCTATGTTGCTTTTAGTTTTAGTCCTTTCTTTAGGACACGGTATGTTTGCATGCTTAATCGTCTAACATATATGAAATGCAACCTACGTCGTCTTACTGTTTTAGCTATTAAAACACAAATAGTTGGGTAGTCAACTTCTTCTACTTTTTTTTGTATTGAGGTATTCGACTTTAAGATGGTAGCAAAGCCAGATGCATCGAGTTGGATTTTCCACAATTATTTTCATACATTGGTGGGTTCTCCTTCTTTATACAATATGAAATATATGTGAAAGGAAAAATATAATATCTAAATTATTATAGGCGGTGGGTTCAATAATTGATTCGATCCTAATGTTTGATAAAGTACCTAATTAGAACCTGTCAATATAATATTTGAATGGTTATTATATACTTTTTCTTATTTAATGACAATCCGAATAGTGAGTTACCGCATCAAGTTCCAATAGAACTTTGTGACTTAGAGGCCATTTAGTAACGATTGTATTTATTACGCATAATCATACAGTGTCTTTTATAAATTAATAAACATTTAATTGAACTAAAAACAAGTCAAATGTAAATTTAGGTTTACTTGAATTCTGTCCTCAACTTCACCTGTGCAGGCGGTGCTCACAGTTCTTAGTCAATAAGAAAAGACTCGAATGTAGACTAATACGATGTACGGATGCTAACATAAAGTCGACTTATTACTTACCGTCCAATCTCATGTCATGTATCTATCAAGTAGCCTATTAAGTGGCTGGCAAAATATTGCAATCAGAGAGGAACAAAAGAAAAAGTCGTACAAAACCAGCTGCTTCTTCTTTTTGTTACAAGCTTAACGTGGGTTCGGTCGGCTGACGATCGAAAAGAATAAAATGGTGCGCGTCACTCCGTTGTTTTCTGTGTAAGGTTTAACGTGGGATTTGTTTTCTAACGATCGGCCTTTATGCTTGAAAGCATACCAAAAGTCTTTGAATAGGCATTTTATATAGCCAACGAGGTTCATGTTCAAGGCTAGGTCTCCTGCATTATATGCGCACTAGTTTGAATAAACACTTCCAATTTTGCCATATCATTTAGGCAACCTATTTAATGTTATGAGTCTCAATATCTGTAACATTACTTCATTCAAATTTGTTAGAGCTAATTAAGGACCTGCTTGCTTGAATTCTTAAATGCTTTAACTTTTCGGCAGTGTCCAATATCATCCATATATCCAACGCGTTACAAAATGTTTAGGGGCTGGGTCCTATTGCTGAATAACCCACTGCGTATTATTGTATATTATAATTATAGTGACTTCCTACTCTTGGTTTATTTATGCCTCCAAGTTCTTAAATGTAGATGGCTTCATTAATTTTTTTTACACGTAGGAGTAAAACCTTTCATTTGTTTCGTTGTTACTTCAATTAGCTTTTTATTTTTATTTTCCGGCAATAGATAAATCAAGAAAGCACCAAATTCGCTCAATATGCATTATGAGGATATACGATAGAAAAATCCTTCAAGCAAAATTCCAAATGTCAAGCCCTTCAATTTGGAAGTCTCATGGTGGCTGCTTCATGTAATTCTCTCGATTCTCTTAAACTGTATATGGTATTAGAGCATCTTCGCTCAACCGAGCCTTCGATCCCACTGGTTATCAAGTTACTCATCTCCTCCGATGCTGAAGAAACAGCCACCATGAGTACAAACCAGTGACAACACAAACTCATCTGCAACCGGTCTCATCACCATCGGCAACAGTGTTCTCGTCACCATCGGCAACACTGTCCAACTTCCTGTGAAGCTCACAGCTGGCAACTTTCCCTCTTGGTGAGCACACCTTCAAGCTATTTTAATCAGGCATGATCTGCTCCAATTTGTTGATGGCACACACTCTCGTCCGTCGCTTGATTCGTCCGGATCGACCACTCCAGAACGCACATTATGGATCTGCCAAGACCAGCTATTGTTATCTGTCATTTTCAGCTCAGTTTCTGAATTTATTTTTCCACTGATTGCATCTAGCAAAAAATCTCAAGAGGCAACGAAAAAGCTCACCAACCTTTATGCCAACAAATACCGTTCTTGGTTAATGTTTCTCAAGGACCAGTTGTCCACAATTCGGCATCAATCGAGGTCAGTTTCCAAATATCTTCAAAAGTTAAAACGGTATTGCTGACGAACTCTCTATTATTTATACATCCATTTAAGATGATGATATTATTATTCATGCCTCACATGAAATTGGTCTTGAATTTAAAGAATTAGCGGCTGCAATTCGTGCTAGAAAAAATCCTATTTCATTTAAGGAATTACATGACAATCTTATTGCTTATGAAACTTACCTTAAGCATGAAGAAAAAGCTGCAATATTCATTCTTGTCATAGCTTAGTATACTGCCAAATCACACTCTAGTTCGTCTGCTGCTTGCTGGAACGGTGCCCAAAATGGACGTGGTGCTTCTCATGCCACTTGCAACAACCCGGCAACCAATAGTCCCGTAGAAACCCCACCCAGCGGGGCAATCCATCGCAATCTCATGACTCTCGGCCTCTATGTCAATTTTGCGACAAATATGGCCACACAGCCAAGACTTGCTTCCGTATCCGAGATTGTCCAAATGCTGAACCTATTGTGCACCGCACAATCACCACAAGCTCAGCCCCGCAATGGCTTGTTGATTCAGAAACATCCCACCACATCGCCAACGACTTATCAAACCTATCTCTCACTCGAAATATGAAGGGCCGGATGAGATTGTTATTGGCGATAGGACAAGTTTTAGTATTTCACATGTTGGGACGACAAAACTTGTGTCTCTCGAAAAATGCCTTTGTTTTACCCAACACACTTTGTGCACCGTCCCTTACTCAAAATGTAATTTCCATCTCTAAATTTTGTGCCCAAAATAATACCTCTATTGAATTTTTTGTCACATTTTTTGGGTGAAGGTTCTTCGAATGGGAGCGACGTTGTTGCGTGGTGAGCATAAACATGGGGTCTATCAGATGTCACTCTCCCTACAACCACACAAAGACCAACCCGGGGCGTTCATAGGAGAGAAAGCAGCTCATTGGGATTGGCATCAACATTTAGGACATCATTCTTTCTCCATTCAAAATTACTTAGCTGGGAAATTTTCATTACCCATAAGTCCTAAGTCCCAATCCATTTCCAAATCATACTGTGATTCGTGCCAATGTAATCAAAGTCATCATTTGTCATTCAATGTTTCTACTCTCACAAGTAAAAATCTACTAGAACTCCTATACACCAATGTTTAGGGTCCTACTCCGGACACTTCGATTGATGGTTTAAAATATTACGTTTCACCTATCAACCATTTTACAAAATACATGTGGATTTATCCTATGCAAAAAAAAAAAAAATTCTAACATTTATGTCATTTTTAGTGCTTTTAAATCAATTGTCACAAAAACAATTTCAATGTCCTATTGTCTCTATCTACTCCGATGGCAAAGGTGAGTATCTAAAACTCAAAATCTTTTTCACCACACACGGTATTTCTCACTTCACCGCTCCTCACACCCCATAACACAATGTACCGCCAAACGGCAATATCGCCATATTGTAGAAACAAGCTTAACTATACTCCATAGCACATCTCTTCCAACCATTTTTTGGTCCTATGCCTTTCAAATCGCTACATATCTCATCAATTGACTAATTACTACAATCCTTCAATATCAATCTCTGTATAAAAAACTTTTCAATGGAAAGCCGTACTATCTTAAACTTCAAATTTTTGGATGCTCATGCCATCCGTGGCTTTGCCTGTATGTCCAAAACAAGCTTAATAAACATTATCGTTTGTATATATTCCTTGGCTACTCACTGTCCCAAAGTGTGTACAAATGTTTCGAATCCCAAACCAAACGTGTTTACACTTCTCGTCACATTGTGCTCCATTAATACATTTTTCCATATGTCACAGTAAACTCCTCACCTCCAAACCCATTATCACCTACAAATCCCGCATGGATTCAACTCCCAATTACTGACCAACAAACGAGTCTCGCCTCGCCTCCTGTCCTAACACCGATTTAATCGCAAGCTATTACAACTGCTGCTAACTCATTGCCTACTCCCCACGCAACAATTATCTCTCCAATTCACAACAGTGATGCTATCAACGATCATCCTCAACCTGAATCACAACCTCAACCACCACTCAACCCACCCAAAACTGACCTCTTAGAAAAAACCTAGACCAACTCATACAAAAAAAAAAAAAAAAAGACACACCATTGTCTACTATAAACCCCACCCCATCAAATCCACCTCCCTCACCCTCTGATAAACCATCACAACTGACCTTACCACCACCTCCACCAACTGCAACCTGCAACCTGCAACCATCCAATGATTACACAATCTATAAATAATATGTTTAAACCCAAACAAATTTATCACACCACTAAACACCCTCTACCCGACACCATTGAACCAACATGCGTTACTCAAGCTATGCGGAATGTCAAATGATGACATGCCATGTTCAAGGAGTTTAATGCATTGCTACACGATGGAACATGGAAACTCACCCCTGACACAAATTCTAGTAATGTTGTTAGTTGCAAGTGAATCTTTCGGATTAAACGCCAGACTTGACAACAATATTGAACACTACAAAGTGCGTCTAGTTGCGAAAGGCTTCCACTAACATCCCGAGATTGATTGAAAGGATACCTTTAGTCCTGTTATCAAACCAACCACCATTAGTGTTGTGCTTTCTATTGCATTGAACCGAGGATGGCCACTTCGGGAACTTGATGTTAACAATGCATTTCTACAAGAGATCTCACGGATGTAGTATATATGACTCAACCTCTGAGGTTTATTGATCCAACTCGATTGAACCATGTATGCAAAGTGAGAAAAGCTATTTATAGATTAAAACAAGCGCCAAGGGCATGGTACACCGCATTGAGTAAATTCCTACACACTCACAGCTTTTGCAACTCCCGCTCCAATCCATCCTTGTTCATTTACATTATGGGTCCAATTCTAACATTCTTCCTTATCCATGTTGACGATCTTGTCTTATAGGTAATGACACTTCTTTCATCGTCAAATCCATTGAAGCACTATCTACACATTTCTCTATCAAACATTTAGGAACACTTCATTACTTCCTTGGCATTGAAGTGATCCCAACCAAGATGGGTATATTTTTCTCTCAATATAAGTATATCCGCAAGCTTCAACAAAAACACAAATGGATGAAGCCAAGGAGGTAGGACTCCATTAGCCATGGGAATCAATTTATTGGCCAATGATCTAGCCAAGGCAACCAATGCAAGTGAATATCAAAGTCTTAGCTGGGCCATGCAATATCTCACTATTATAATTCCTGACATCACATTCTTCATCAACAAATTTTCGCAATTCATGCAAAGTCCCATTATCACACATTGGGTTGTTGCTAAGCTACTTCTCTAGTACTTAAAAGGAAGCATATTCCATGGGTTACATCTAACATGCTCCACGACATCTATTCTTCATGGTTTCTTTGCTACTAATTTGGCAGGCAATGCAAATGACTAATCATCCACCTTTGCATTTCTCATCTTTCTAGGACCTAATCTGATGTCTTGGAGTGTGTAGAAAGAATGCACAATTGCCTGATCTTTGACGGAAGCCTAGTACCGTGCCGTTGTCATAGCCACAGTAGAACTACAATGGGTCTGAAACCTCTTGTCCGAACTTGGCATCAATCTAATCACCACTCCAACTCTGTACTTCGACAACATCGGTGCCACATATATATATGTGCGAATCCGATATTTCACTCCTAAATGAAACACAATGCGATAGATTACCATTTTGTTCGTGATCTAGTTGCAAACAAAGTTCTCCACATCTCTCTCATCTCAACCATAGATCAATTGGCAAAATGCTCTTGCAAAACCATTATCCAAACCTCGGCTAAGTTATTTACGATCCAAGATGGGTGTCTTCGATGGAAGCGCCATCTTGCGGGGGCATGTTAAGGATAATGCCACAAATTAGGGAATCAAGACCAAATCAAATCGGTCAAGTGATAAAGTCAAGGAAGAATCTCACATTACAAGCAAGTGCTAAGATTAAGAGATTGTAAATTCAATTTGATTGATTCTAACAGCTTGTAATCTCTTGTATAAATATATGTACTCAGTTCATGGAAAATGTATCAGTTGCAGAAATTTTTTTTCTCATAATTCTCTCGAATATCTTAAACTTTATAGTCTCCTCCATTTTCCTTACACAAGATAAGCTATATGAAGTAATACAAGTGAAATAGCTACAACTTCTTCAAACTATCGTAAACACACCCAGCACGTTCATATTTCAACTTCACTATAACATATGTATATCTGTAGTGTACCTATTCATGAATTTTCGTGATTTATTTAAGTGATATTTTTTAGCGAAATGACAACATTGACGAACATGGGCTTTTCCTTAGACATGCGAGCGGCGAGTTGAGCCCTATACCTTTTAAAGACTTCATCCATGATCTCTTCACCAAAGTGATCAATGAGAAAGCGCTCCGCCACAGCTCTCATGCACCTGGCCAAATTGTATTTCCCATCCTCGAGACAACATTAGGGTTGAAATCTGTGTGGAATACACTCCAATTCACTTTGGATACTCCAAGCAATCGACTGAGGATGAGCCTTGCTTTTGGACCACCCATCTTACTTCTTTTGGTAATGGCGTGTATTGAGGGATGTTGAAGGAGTCCAGTTTCTCTTCTTCTACAAGTCCCTGCTTTAGCGTTATAAAATTTTAGATTCTGCTACCGAAAATTAGAAACAAGTGCAAAATCATAAGTTGTGTATATCTTCATAAAAGTCATAGTTGCTTGATTATATAATTGGGTATGTAACTATTGCATACTACTAATATATGTCGTTTCTTCTAATGTAAATTTGGATTCCATTTTCCACACCATGCCTAAGAGGGAAGGAGTGCGCAGTCGAAGCACCTAATAATTTTATCTGTTCTACCCTGATTTTCTTGAATAGATTCCTAAGGAAGAGAAATAGCATGAATTATGTAGGATTTCCAATTTGTGCTATTGCTTTCGTTCAAAAACTTCATGTGAAAGTTCTAGCTAGAGGTTCACAAGAAAATTTTTGAAGTCATCTAGCTTGTACTTTAGGTACTTGAGAATAAGGAATAAACGTATAAATCGCATTATAATGTCATTTTTTTTTTGCTGTCCATTTGATTGTTATGATCAGTCTTGGAGTGCCAATTTTTACTAGAGGCAGTAAGAACAATCTACCTCAAATTTGTCCTAATATTTCATGTGATTATTCAAGTTCTCTTTTGATTTTTTATTTTTCTTGTATTACTTCAGAGACCATCTAATTGAGAGCAATAGCCAAAAGCTTCCAAATGTAGCAACACTCTTTGCTTGGAGAATCGTCGCTTCTTTGACTCTAGAGGGTCAAAACCATATCCCTCCCACCACCAACTCTTGCCCACGACACTTCGAGAACGCTGAGAATTCCCTTTGGTATTGCTCGTAGTACGCCCTAAGCACCTTCGGAGGGCTCCATCTCACCATTGTATATGTGGCCTTTGTTTCCCTCTAATCCTCGTGGGACCTGACAAAAAGGGCCAAAAAAATAAAAAAAAAAACAGACAGAGAGAGTGAGTTTGATTTACAACTACCGTGCAAGAAAACCCTAAAATTGTGTCTCCACCGTCACATACTTCACTTTATCCAGTAAAAGAAAAGGTTAGAGAATAGTTTTCAGAAAACAATATCAATAATGAAAAGAGTATTTATGGGGGAGAAGTACACTATCAGTGCCATAACTTGTGTACGGCAATCATTTTTGTGCCAAAAGTTTCTGTCGGATCACTTAAGTGCCAAAAAGTTTGAAAAACGCTCACTTTGGTGCTAACTCCGAACCGGTTGGCCGGAAATCCGATGTGACACTTTTTTTTATTAATTTTTTAAGTTGATATGGCTTGTCGGAGAGTATAGTCAGCATTTAAACAACAAAACGACACCATTTTGTGTCTTTCCCCCAAATTCAAAACCCTAAATCCCCAAATGACGCCGTTTTGTGTCGTCTTGTTCCCAAAGACTGGTTCTTCCCCGAAGAACAGCACTAGCAGCGCCGAAGAACAGCACCAGCAACACCAGCAGCGCATTAACACAACACCAGTAGTTTTCCAGAAAAGAAATCACGCACTTGCCTCCGCCCTCCCCCAATAGTTTTCCCCCATTTTCAATCACCTTGTCGACCTTTCAAAACCGCGAATCTCAACCCCACCACCGCCTTTTCCCAAATAATATCGTCAGGTGTAGAGGAAGCGCGAGCTCAAAGAATCTCTAGAAGCATGAGCGATCTGGCCAATGGTAGCATCGAAGATTTGGAACGCCATGGAGGTCGTCGGTGAAGCTAGCTACAATGACGGCGGTGGCCGTGGCCCCGCCATCCCCTCCTCCGCCCTTGCCGTCGACACCTCCCTCTCCCTTGGGATTTTATGTTCATTTTTTTTTTCTTTTGTCTTGCTGTGGCAAGCTATTACGATGGAGGTCGAGGGACGGCGGCCGAGCAACGGTAGACAAAAAAACCCTAATTTCAATCCATAAGAAAAAAAAAATCCCCAAATGAGTTAAACGGCATCGTTTTTGTGAGGCCATCCATGTAGGACGGCAAAACGACGTTGTTTTCTTAAGGAGGACCGAAAACGACGTCGTTTAAGGCCTTGTTGATTTTATTTTTTTATAAAAAAATCACGTAATCATTTTGGTCGAAATCTTTTGCCAGTGGCACCAAAATGATCGTTTTTCCTCTAATTTGGCACTTAAGTGATCTGATGGAAATTTTTGGCACCAAAGTGAGCGCCGTACACAACTTATGGCACTGATAGTGTACTTCTCCCGTATTTATGGACAAGATGTTTCCCATGAGGGTGTAAGAATGAAACTGGGGGCCAAAAATTTACATGCGACAGCCACATGAAGCTATATGAAGAATGAATCGAGTGTAGGCTCTCTCGAACGAACAATCTCCTATAGAAGGAACCAGGAACACCGTTGAAAAAGCATGGGCAATGTCGCCAACGCTCCATACTTGCTCTTCATTTGCTCCCTCAACTTCTCCCTGAATCTCGGCAAGAGGCTCCCAAAGATGCTATTGAAGTCATTCCCCGAGAGTTCATTTAAAAACACTGATGTGGACAAAATTTCTTTTTTTTTTTGAATTTTTGAATTTTCCTTTTTTTTTCCCTCTCTCTCCTTCCTTTGCTGGTCACCCAACTTCTGACGACTGGCGAGGGTTGGCCCGCTGAAAACTAGCAAGGGGCAACCTCACCAGCCTCATGCGAGGTCACCCTCGCTAGGATCTAGCGAGGGACAACCTTGCAAGCCTTAGGCAAGGCTTGCGGCTGGGGAGGTCACCCCTCACTTGCTTCAAATGAGGGTGAGGGTCAACCTCATCAATCATGAGTGAGGCTTGCCCAAGGCCCACGAGGTCATCCTTCGCCAAATCTCAATAAGGGTGACTTCACTTGAGGATGACGAGGTCACCTCTTGCTATCTCTTGGTGAAGGCAACCTCACTTGGCTGGCGAGGCCGACCCTTGCTAGTCGCCAAAGGCTGGGCGATTGGCAGAGAAAGAAAAGAGAGAAAAATAAAATATAAAATAAAAAGTATTTTAAAATTTTTCAAAAAATTTTTAAAAATAATAATTTTTATCTACATCAATGCCAACCGTCCCATGTAGGACAAACAGTGTCCTCAATAGCAAATTTCAGCTAAAATTGGCATGATGAACTTAATTGATAAGAAGTGAAAAGATTTAGGATTCAATTGGCAAAATTAAAATATTTAGAATTAAATTAGTGAATGTGCAATAAATTTAGGACTTTTAAATAATTTTATGGACAGTTTTGGGGTACTATGTCTTGATGTTCCGCATTGATTGCAACTTGAACCTAATTTCAAGTATGAAAGATGCACGGGCATGAGTTGGCACGTACGTCCACTTCGTGGAAGTTTCTTTGCCTTGTGAACTGATTACTTCCGGATAAAACTGGGGATTTAAGTGTATGTACGGATGGGGAAAATATTTGGTGATTAGTGACTTTCATGTAAGCAACTGACATGACATATATATGTTTTTACTTTTAATCATCCACAATTTAACACACGTTCATTCGTTTATATAATTGATATAAATAATCATTTAAAAATTTTAGATTTTTTATTTTTTATAAAATAAACGGAGTAGAAATTGTGAAAAACACTTAAAGAAATTGTGAAAATCACTTAAAGTTTCTATTTAAAAAAAGAAAAAGGTACACATAGATCCGTGGAATCACAGCACAAAAAAGTTTGATTGCTGGGTGCATTATGTGCTTTGTAGGGCCTAAACTGTACGTCCCACGCAGACCATCACGTTATATGGCTGTTAAAACAAATGCCGAAATTGTTACTTGGCGTGTACGATGAAGCCGCCTGTCACTCTCGCATGGCCGACATGCTTTTGGCTAATTAATTAGGAAGGTTTGTCACGCAAATCTATGGTGGGCGTCAGTGTATCTTCTTGGGTTTTATGGTTTCACGTGGGCTTGTTGGCTAGTGATCGGCCTCTATGCTTTGAGAGCAGACCGAAGGTCTTTGTTTAGGAATATCGAACGACTTTTAAGGATGTCACGAGTGTCAAGGTCTATGTTTCATACATTCATTGAATTTTACATATGTAACGTGCTAAAGTGAACATTTAAGTAAATGGTCATATTTAATGTATGTTTACGATGTTGGGCGTGGCCAAAAGATTAGTTTGAGTGGAAATATTATGATATGAATGCGAGATATACTAGTATTTAATATAATTATTTCAATGTAAGGGTTATTATCGATTAAAATCCCACATTGAGTCTATGCATAGGAATCGCACGATGGAAGGATCCAGGCCCAAAATGATGCAAATTCAACTAGACCATGTAACCACTGGGGGTTCGTCCCAGTGGCCACCCTTCCCACATGGAAGGGGGAGGTGAGCGATTCAAATCCCCACCTTCTCAGGAAAGGCTGGGGGTAGGGACGCGTACGTTTCGCGGGTGGGTTGCGACTCCCACGCCCTGCAAGAGGCAGGACACAAGTCTGCGAGTGAGTGTAGAATAGGAATAGAGTAGGACTGACCAAAAAAAAAAAAAACTAGACCATGTGAACACTGATTAAAAAAAAAAAAAACTAGACCAATGGAAACTGAAGTGCATCTTGGACCGTACACCTGTCACTAGCGATCGTGGGGCCCGTTTCGCTTCTATCGGTCCAAAGAAATCAGGACGCATCCAGATACAGGAGTTACGTGATTTTCCAAATCTAACGGAGCAAATCACCAAGAAAAGGAAAAAGAAACAAAATGAAAAATTGCGAAATCCAACGGAGGTGATTTGATTGCTCATGCGAGGGGTGAGACTACAGAACGAGTACGAGCCGTCCAATGCAACTTCATTTGGATACGGTAAATACTTAGCCACAAACTAGGAGTGAGCATAGTTTAAGTGGGTAGTTTCCACCTTAAAATTAGGAACTACCCACTAAGAACCAATTCAAAAAAATTGGAATCAAAATATGTCTGTTAATCCAAGGATCCACTTAGGAACCGAACCACTAATTTGGTCTAGCTCTTGAGTGGGTCAATGAACCGATCTCCAATCTCTACAAAGCTTGTTTGGCCTTATATTTGAGTGAAATTGCAAGCTATTGATTTTGATTGAGGATTGAAAACTATAAGGCGAATAGATAATATTCATTAACTAAAAGTTTAATTTCTTTGAAAGTTGTAATGTGGTCTTCTTAAAGTTTCTCGACCTCAAAAACTTTGGAGAATTAGACTCCGCGTTAAAAGTCCTAATATAGAAGTTAAAACATTAATAACTTGATTCATTTTTTTTCAACATCAAGCTAATTTAATCATGGAAATGGCTAAGGAGAGACTTAATTATATTTTTAAAACAAACTGTTGGCTCTTATGGACATTTCCAATTGGATCTCTCATTCCTCTACGTTTGTTTATTTTGTTTTAGTTGAGAAATCAAGTAAATGAATTATTGGAATAAAAAAAAAAGGGGGGTTAATCCTATTACATACCCAATAGATAAAATTAATCAATAATGTCCAATGACTACAAATGTACATATATGTAAATATATATTTGATCAAAAAACTATAAAATAATTAAATAATGAGATTAACTTTTTTTTTTCTTTTTTAAATAGATATGTATTAGTTCAGTTTGGGTGAGTGGTAGGTGGGTGGTTCTATGCCTAGAACCGAAAACTGGACAATACTCATCAGTTTTATTAAATTGGAATTGGGAATCGAACAGGCCCGATGGGAACCATCGGTTCCAATCCGGTCCGAGTAGTTTCGTTTCATTTGCACATTCCTACGACAAACGTGATCCAAAGTGATTATTTTGAACAGGGAATTCAGGCCCCACCTTCCCTGTGGACCATCTGATCAAGAAAACGGCTCCAACCTTAGTTTTGAATTATTTTATCCCCGAAGATTATGCATTTTGAGCTTATCCTTGTTTTTTGGTTGAATTTTTTCTTTTTGTAAGATACAACTTACCAGCGATCGCTTAACTTTCACTAATCATATCGTTATTTTGTTATTACAAAAAGTTGTGATATGATTATGATCGATCCTCACTAAGAATGGATTTAGACGCGTGGATTGTGTCAATTTCAAATCAGGGAGATCGTGGGGTTGCGTCCGGATTTCTCTCGGCGAAATCACTGGCACATTCGCATGCGTTGTCTTCTACGAAAAAACATGGTGTCGGTACTCCGAATCTGGCTCCAAAACGGTCCCCAGGTGTCTTTTGCCAAATCAATTTTTGATGTCAGCAGCTCTGCTTCGTTTGTCATGTTGTGGCCGGTGATGAAGACGAGAGAGAAAGAGAGTTTGTCCCAAAAAAAAATTTATATATATATTGAGAGTGTCATGATATGATTGGAGAGCCGAGAGGTTTCCGACTCAAACAAAGGAGATTATTCATTCGAAAATCGCTACTCGCATACAAATTGCTTTCTATCAGGATGTGCATAATTAGATGGTCTTGACATAATCGATTCACGGAACTTATAAAAAGTTAGATGGGTCTCGATGACTAATTCTTTACATTTGTGCTTGTAAATTATTACTCAACCGTGGGCACCTATGCTAGAATAGTCTTTTTTTCATCGTCGAGGTCGAAGGTTCGAAACTCGCAGTTGTTGAAGCGTTGTAAGTGATGGGTCATGGTGTTAGGTTTCTATGCTAGTCTCCCCCGAGGTATAGAAGTCAGGCTTGACGGTGCCACTGGATGCGGCAGGTCAAGGTAGAGTCCTCAGTTACCAAAAAAAAAAAAATGTATATATATATTAAAAAAAAGACATGGTAGAGTTTAGTTTTAATTAACAATTTGTCATGACATAATAATCGTGTCACGAACATGTGGCCTATGGTCACATCCGTGACTTTATGTCCGGGTAAAGTAAAAGAGAGAATAAAAGAAAGAGCGCAAAAATGAACAAATTCAGCATAAATTCTTCTATGATTTGAATTTGATTGGCTTTTACTACCATTTTAATCTTTACATATCCTTTGCACATTTTTGGGAGAGCGTACGTATGGCTTGTCCCGTTTCTAGATATCATTCTGTATTTTTTTTCTCAAGGACTTAGCTAATGATTCGATGCTCAATGCTCTATCGTCCGCCTTTCGACCACTAGAATTATCCAACAAACCTAACTCGAATATTCAAGCGGAAAGAGTTCGAGTGAGATTACGTTCATTGCAGGGAGTGAAAATCGATTTGCGCGCGTTGTCGAAAGAGATGACGGCGAAGAACATGTAACAAGCCCCCAACGGTTCGAATTCAGATTTCGTGAACGAGCAGGCAAGATTACTCTGCGGATCCACGCTCGAGCACAAAAAATGTGCGATGCTTGGATCGAGTTACGAATTATAAGAAATCTGAATGCGGTTGGTGGTAAATGTACAGGGGTTGAAGTACACGAAATTGAAATGACATAGGAGGAAATAAAAATGAAACGAGATGTGCAGGAAGGCCAAAGGATAAGCACAAAGAAATGCCAAAGAAGAATGACACATATTGGTCATGAAGTTTGATTCACTATATGACGTGATCTCTAAACTTTAATATACTTAACGCTATCCATGAACTATTTGTAAATATTCAATATAGTTACTTTGTTTGATGTGGACTATTATATACCAAGTTAGATCTTTAAAAATGATAAATCAACATGTCCATCTTTTTATCCATCTACATTAGACAAGGAAGATAAAAATTAGGTAATATGTTCATTATTATTTGATGACATAGATTATTATATCCTTATTCAAGATAAACATCTTACGTAAATAATCCACTTGTACCTTTTGATTTATTCCATCATTCAAATTTAATGGATTGGAACACGTCGACCAATTTCATTAACTTGAATTAATGGAAAAATAATATTAAATTTTTTTATATAATTTATGAATTAGACTAAACATTTATTGATAATTCATGGATCGTACTGTATATTAGACTAAAATACAATATCATCCCTGTCATTTTTTTCGAAATGCAAAAGATAAACCCTCGGTGGAGCGGGAGAAGTTTGATGATAAAACTTTCTAGAGAGTGCCTCCACTCGTGCCACAATCTCTTCACTTCCCGTATTTCTTGCTCGTAATTTTTTATAATTGCTCCTATTTCCAAGGGGACGAACGCCACCTTTCGTCAAACTGCTCCCTTCATCCTTTCCACTCTCCATTGATATTACTCCACCTCCTCTTATTGACTTTTTTTGGTCGAAAAAAATTATGTCCGTGACTCAAAAGGATATACGAAAAATACATAAAAGTTTATGGTAAAGCAAATCAAAACAGGGTAAGGACCAGATTACTACAAAACAAAGCCAAATTCAGAAAACACGAAGGATCAACAAAGCACCAGCAAGGTTAAGCACACACTGATTCCAAAAGAATGGATCTGTCAAGTAAAATAATTTATGACCAATCATTGGATCTCATATTATCGTTAGTGATGAGGTCATGCGAGAAATTTGTTCTTCAATAACTACAGCATTGCCAATTGGCGGTGCGTGCCTAGGTTCGGCTTCATCTATATTATTGGCATATGGAGACAACTAAAATAGTTTGAATAAACACAAATCTAACCTTTGGAAGAGTAGATTTTCATAGTTTAATGAGATGCCAAAGCTCCTACGATCATCCAAAGGACTTGTACACGTGCAACATAACTTCAGGCTTTAATCAAAACCTAATAAGCCCCAACTTGCAACAATTCAATTCCATTTCATTCAATAACTCTACTTAACCTACTCCGTGGCCCAATTTTGTTTTCCTTTGATTTTTATATTTTTAATTTAAAATCACGATTTTTATATGACACATAGATTAAATGTCACTCTTGTCAAGCGCTCAATTGCTAAGTCAAAGGCTAAATCAAGATTGAAACCAGTTGAATATAAGCACCAGCATTTATGTTTCTTGCATCTTAGAATGGGATGTTGAAAATATAGGTGCTAAAATCATGCACGTATTAAAAGGTTAAATGGTTTAGACTGGACTCCCTATCTCATAAATGAACTCGTCTTAAAACGTGGTGAAAATGGGTGCCAACGAACTGTAAGCAATTTGGTGGGGAGAAATTACATGCATATTAAGATCATGAAATATGGCGTTTCGACTTAAAGAGATGCATGTACACACGAAATAAGCATGAAAGATGCATTATCTAGATTATAATACCATGTTAGAAATTGAAAATTTTATTCGAAAAACTTGTAAACCATTAGATGGACGGAGACCGTACGTTCACCGAAACCCTATAAAATAATCGTCGATCAGAGCATTTTTTTTTTTAATCAATAAATCAAGTCTTCAACCAATGATTTACAATATTTACATAATCGGATAATTACTCGCCCCCTAATATGCAAATCGCCTCGTGATTTAGGCCTATCTCATTGTCAAAGTCAATGTTTGGTGGTCAATTATTTTCTGCATGTAAGCTTTGGAGCATTTTGGCAACAATTGTGGTAGCCTGGTAATTGAGTTGATTTGGTTCAATGAAATTACCAAAAAAAGTAATAAATCAATCGTACAGCAGTTCTTTTATCATGAATTCCATTTCTTTCGGACTCCCCGTTTTCCTCTCAGAACTGGCGTGAGTATCTTCTCTACCCCTCTGGTGATAGTTGCCCTCCTTGAAACCCTAGAATCCCAATCTATATCTCCACAATCAATCCAATGGCCGCAGCAAGTCCCTTTCCGCTAGATTAATACTCTGATGGTCTTCCCTTTATCCTTTCCTCAACCATTTTGTTAAATATGACTCGAGTTTGAATTGGGAAACCAAATTTGTCAATAAAGAAAATAGGAGGGGTTCTTCAGCTTACCTGCGTGAGACGTCACCGAAGAGAGAATCAGGCCGTGGGCCTAAGTGGACACATGTATAAGAAGCGAATTTCCCCATGGAGTTTGCACGTGAAGAGGAAGTTGGTGGGGCCCAAGGTCGCGCACACACACACTCCACGTTGATGACTGAATTCCACTGCACCTTGGCGTGAAGTCTTCTACTTGTGTAAGAATCCAAACGTGGTGGTGGGCCCAGGTCAAACTTTGACCTAGGCACACATATAAAAATTGATATAATTTCCTTCTTTGGGTTTTTGGCGTGAGCAGCAAAAAGAAACCCTACGTAGAAGAAGTGAACGTGAAGCCGCACGTCTGCCGAGCAAGATTCCGTGCGAAGCTTTGAAAAAATATAGAGTGTATTGTTTTGAGCTTGAACACATGGTAATTATGTGTCGTGAGTTGGGTTTGGGGTTAAATTGGGGTTTGAGAAATACCGAGAGAGTGTTTGAGTGACTTGAATATGTAATCTCATTGTATTGCTTGATCTATAGTGAAATTCGCCGTTGCTCTCCCCGTGGATGTAGGTCTTTACGACTGAACCACGTAAATCTGGTGTTCGATTTATTTTCTTTTTTTCTGTCTATATTTTGTTCAATCGCTCGCCCTTAATCGCAACACATTTGACCAAACCCACTCGACAATTTCGGCCTTTGCATCTTGACTATCCCCCTTCTCTCGATTGGAAACCAGAGCAGAACAATGGGGTGATTTGAAGCCGAGCCATGATCTAAAATAAACCTAGGTGCAGTTGCTATACGATCCTTCCCCCTCATTTTGCTGGCAATCGATCCCTGGTTTGGTATCAAAACCCTAGCGCATCAATCGTCCATACCCAAAAAAAAACCCAGAATCTAGTGGCTTCAATGATCGCATCTTAACAACCTTAGAGCTCCCTTCACTCCACTATCCCATCCTCTATATTTTTTTTCCAGAAACCCAAACCCTTAGCAACATCCAAGCACAAAATTGAAACAGGTCGGGGATGGAGAAAACCCAAGAGAATCAACTCAGGTTGGCGGCATTGTGTAGAAGCATGGGTGATCTCTGGTCTAAAGATAGAGTGACGAGGCTGGAAGCGAACATCCCTAACAAAGAAAAACATGAAAGTGAACTAACCCTCTATGGGAAATTTTTTCTAAACCAAATGTCAATTTCCAAGCATTTATAAGTACAATAAGGAAAGCATGGAAGGTAGAATATGTGAAATGTGAAGTTATAGAACCTAGATTTTTCTCCTTTATATTTGACTTAGTGGAGGAAAAAAGAAGAGTCGTAGAAACTGGACCACAGTCATTTACAAGCAACCTCCTTGTTCTATTGAAAGGAGATCTAGACATTCTAGAGCACCGCCATGAATTCATACATAATGCATTTTGGGTGTATATCTTGGGGCTGCCTCAAGCTCGAATTAATGAAGATTCTATTCAGAATATTGTCTCAAAACTTGGCAAGGTAAAGGAAGTGAAACTAGAAGTGAGGAATAATAGTTCACGCAAGATTAGCAAGGTGAAAGTGAGCTTGGATCTATCATGCCCCCTAAAAACAGGAATTGTTGTTAATATGGGAGGGAACAAATGGTGGTTAGACTTTAAATATGAAAGATTACCACACTTTTGTTACTCTTGCAGACAAATTAGACACTATCCTAACTTCTGTCCAATAATACCGATAAACTAGGAAGATATGGTTCTTAGCTGAAAGCAGAGGTGAGAGATTTTAGGCCAATCTAGAAGACCTTTTATGGTAAAATTGAATAACAACCTGAGTAGGAGGAAGTAGTGCCTGATACCCCTATTTCGCTTGAAGATGAAACTTTAAGGAGGGTATATCTAGAGTCGACTACTTTGGCTTTGATTATTTCCAATGTTCTAGAAAAGGAACTTGGGGAAGATGTAAGGATGGTTGAATATACATCTTCAAATGGAGGGAAAAGAGTATAGCAAACTCATATCATGCTTCTCCCCTTGTCTGAACAAGATGAGGGGGCTAGAATGCTAAAGAAAAACAAGAATTGACATAAAACACCAGTAGCAAAAAGACATAAGTGCATTAACCCTTATGAGAAAAGAACTCCACAAATCAAGTTACTTGATGAGGAGCATCTATTGGACACTCTAATCTGGGGGTGGGAAGGGGTCTAGGAATGGGTTTTGGTGGCTAGCTCTAATAAGCCACCAGAGTATACATGAAGATTTTAAGCTTGAACTATCAAGGTTTGGGCACACCCTTGACAATCTAGCTCATAGAGCTTTAGTGACTTGGGAGAGGCTCAACTTGGTGTTCTTGGTGGTCCTTATGAAAACCAAGAATAAAGATAGAATGGTTGATCGAGTAAGAAAGAGCCTACGATTTTACTACTTTACCATTATCAATCCTATCGGAATTGCTTGGGAAATGGGGCTAACTCTCATGTGGGATGAAGAAGTAAAAGTGGAAGTACAAGGGAGTTCGGGGGAAATTATTGATGTTCCCTGTAAAGTCCTTAATAGTGGAAACCTGATGAGGATATCATTTCTACATGCCTCCACCTATTTTCAGGAGAAACTTTGTTTATGGCAAACTTTGAGTTTAATTAATTCTTCCACAAATCTTTATTGGCTCTGCATTGGAGATTTTAATGAAGTTCTTTATCAATGGGAAATAGTTGGAAGATTAAAGGCAGATAGATATAGAGTGGTGGCCTTTCGAGACTTTTTGGACTCATGTCCATTAATGGATATGGAAGGTAAGGGCTGTAAATATACGTGAACAAATAATTGAGCGAGAGATGAGTTAGTAAAGAAGCGACTAGATAGGGCTTTCTGTAACCTTGCATGGAGAGTACAATTTCCGAACGTGGAGGTATTTGCATTACTTGTAACAGGCTTGCATCATTGTCCCTTCTTCTCTCATGGGAACCAAATACAATGTAGAGGAGAAATGAGTTCAGGTTCGAGACTTATTGGCTAGAAGACAACAAATGCAATGAAGTGATCCAAAATGCCTGAGGTAAAAATAACACCAACCTACTGAATATTGCAGGATTGAGGAGGGTGGTAGGCAAACTAGGAAAATGGAGTAGGAAAATGTTCCAAAATGCATCCCGACAGATTAAGTCACTCAGAAATAGACTAATGGAGTTGCTTAATAATGAAGATGGTGAATTAGACGAAGAAGATTACATAAATATTGTCGAGCAAATTGAAGGTTTGTGGAGACAAGAAGAGATGTACAAGTGTATGCGATCTAGAATCAAGTGGATGAAATTGGGTGACCAAAATACAAAATTCTTTCATGCCACGATGGTTCAAAGAAGACTAAGAAATAAAATATCAATGTTACAGGTTGACGACAACACATGGAGCTGAGATCCCTCAATCCTCAGGCAACATATTAGAGGATTCTACCAATCGCTATACACTACGGTGGGAGACATAAACTACCAACCTATTTTGAATCAATCTGTGCAATTGGTAAATGAAGAAATGAATGAGAAATTGATTAAGCCAATTTCAATGGAAGAAGTTAAAGCTGCAATTTTTCAAATGGGAGCTACTAAAACATTGGGGCCGGATGGGCTAAATGGATTATTCTATTAAAGTCAATGACTAGTCGTTCATGAAGATATATTCCGAATGGTGGACACCTTATTCATCCAAGAAACCTTTGATTCTTAGATAAACAAGACTCATATTACTGTTATTCCCAAAGTCACAAACCCTAAGAGCATAATTCAAAATAGGTCTATTAGTCTTTGCAACTTTAATTACAAAATCTTTGCTAAGGTTATGGCTAGTAGACTAAAACCCCTCCTCCCAAATCTTATCTCTCTAGAACAAAGTGCCTTTATTAATGGTCGTCAAATTTAGGATAATATCTTTATTGTCCAAGAGGTACTACATTAGTTAAGGGTTCAAAAGAGGAAGCGGAATTTATGGGCAATACTTAAACTTTACATGCAAAAAGCCTACGATAGGGTTGAATGGGATTTCTTATGTGACTATATACTAAAATTGGGCTTTAGTGATATCATTAATCAAAAAATGCATCTTTTCAGTATCTTCCAATGTAAGAGTGAATGGAGAATCTTGTGACGCTCCAGTACGTCACGGCTAATTTAGAACTACTAGTGCCATTATTTTTGTCGTTTCACGTTTGTTAAGCATACAGAAATGTAAGAGACTAAAGTAATCTTGAGGTGCAAGCGGACTTTTGTAAACACAGCAACTTCATTTCTTACACACACATATACACACACATTAGATGACAAGTGAAGTGTACTAGAGGGTTCAAAAGGTCAGTATTACTGACTACATCGGGCTGTACGTCGGTCATCCCATCCTTGCCTAACTCCACACATGGTCGCCTAACTCTGGCCCTTAACTCTGTCAAAAGTCTTCCTAGCTCCAAAAATCCTGCTTCCCTCCTACCTCTCATTTACGTGGTGGGGTTGCCTTCGTCTCCTAGCCCATTGACAAATAGCAAGAGTAGACCCATCGTTCACCCATTAACACAAGTGTACATCCTAATGAACCCAAGAGTGACTTGCCCTATCTGAGGTCCTATATCAACAAGCATACGCGACTTGATCTCGATAAAAACTATATTCGGAAAACCGAGGTCTATGAATTCATCCTCTTCCCATGTGAATTTGACCAGTACCCCATAACGTACTATAGGGGAGGCAGACTAGATCAACATGTCTATTGTTTTGAAAAAATAAAGTCAACAACCAATGAGTCTTAATCCAATAAGCAAAATATCCACCGGTCTATACTACATGAATTGATCAATGTACTAACAAAGAAAGCCTCAATATAAAGTATAGTAACTCATCGACTAACTTGAGGACCTTTTCAAATTAACATAGCAGATCAATATAAACAGTAGCTTCTCCAAAAAAAAAAAAAATCAATAACTCAATTTAAAATTACCAAGACTATATCCGATAGGAATTCATGCTACCATTATGATCAAGGGAATCCCATTACCCCCTAGGTATCTCACACCCATTCGGCATAGCAAGGATATCTAGGGGACCATGTTACGCCCCTAAGCATCTGGAGAAACCCAACTATCCCTCCAAGCATCCTTACTACAACCCAGGGCATCGTCATCCCAAGGACCAACGGTAATCCCAATCACACACATACCATGATGTGGCAATTACATAATTCAATTCAAAAGCACGTTGACATTACTACCATACTAGGACTCAAGCATGAATCTAATGAATCCTCAATCATTTTTATCCCCTAGACTAATATGAACCCACTCGTGTCAATATTAGATGAACTGTCAAAAGAATCCCATATTCTAGGCCCTAACTACCCCTATAAGGCGGTCGGTGCACCTTTCGAAACGATAGCTGTTGTATAGAAAAAGGGTTTAAAAAATTATAGAACTTTAATATAAGGTAGACAAGACCTAGAGGGACATTTTTCAATTCCAGAACATGTCTCACTCTAGTCAATGTCCTCACAATACCATCATGCATTCTGATTTTAACATCACCAACACACAACATCACACTTAACGTTGTTCCCTAACTGGACTTTACCACTACCTATGCACTGATAAGTGATAAACCAATTTCTATTTGGTGTGACATGAAAAGAATAACCATAATCCAAAATCCATCCGTTGAGCGATGAATCATTAGTGATAGACAAGACATAATTGGCATTATCTGCTATAGCCGCAACATTATCTGCAGAATCAACTATAATTCACTTACCCTTATCATTCTTCAGCTTAATGTAATCCCTTCTAAGATGCCTCCTCTTGCCACAACTCCAACAAACAACATTAGCAGTCCTAGATTGACTACATCTGTCCATATTAGTATTACTCTTACCTACACGCATTACAGATCTTCATCTATTTTCACCTACTAAAGCAATAGATACAGATTCACCAGATTCTCTTCTACGAATATCCTCACTCAGAATCAAATCTCGAACCCCATCAAACGTCAAACTTGTTGACCCAGAGGAATTACTAACAGCAGTAACAGTAGTATTCCAACTATCAGGCAATGAGGATAACAGAATCAAAGCACGTACCTCATCTTCAAAATTAATCTCAACTGAACTCAATTGACTAACAATCACATTGAGTTCATTGATATGATCTGCAACTGACGCACCTTCGCTCATTTTCAAATTAAACAGACGCCGCATCAAATAGACATTGTTGATCGCAGAGGGCCTCTTGTACATATCTGACAGGGCTTGCATCAAATCAGTAGTGGTCTTCTCCTTCAAAATGTTAAACGCAACGTTACAAGCCAACGTCAGCCGAATAATACCCATAGCTCATCTATCCAGCAAATCCCAAACAGCTTGCTTCATCGTCTCTAGTTTCTCCCCAGATAAGGGCAAGTGCAATTTCATCTGGTAAAAATAATCTTCAATCTGCATCTTCCAGAAATTAAAATCATTCCCATCAAATCTGCCGATTCTCACTTTTACTTCTTCTGTCGCCATCGATTCGCTTTAACTTAGCCAAGCTTGGCTTTGATACCACTTGTTGCAATAAAGGGCGAGCGATCAAACAAAATATAGACAAAAAAAGAAAATAAATTGGACACCAGATTTATGTGGTTCAGTCGTAAAGACCTACGTTCACGGGGAGAGTAGCAGCGAATTTCACTATAGATCAAGCGATACAAGGAAATTACACACTCAAATCACTCAAACACTCTCTCGGTGTTTCCCAAGCCTCAATTACACCCAATACACCAATCTTACTTGGATGTAAATCATGAATAAGCTTTGCCGCACGAGAAACATAAAGATCTGCTATCAAGCACCCAGCGCCTATGGACGTCTCTCACAAACAGAGAACACCCATGGCACTCAAAGTAAACGGTGCTTCAATATGTGGCTTCGCTCAACAATCGTGTGCGGCTTTGTAGGATTTTTCTCTCTTTCGAGGCAAGCTTCATTTCTCTCGTGGACGTGTTGTAGCAACTCATCGAAAAGAAGAAACCCTCTAAGCCGAAGACCTGCAAAAATTGCCTTTTATATGTGTGCCCATCGAGGGCCCACCTGCTCCTTGCTTCACGTACAGAAGCCCACGCGTGAAATACGTGTGTGTGCCCAGAGTCAACACTTTGACTCTAGGCCTACCTATTTTCCATTCACGTGCAGAGGCTTCACACCAAAGGATTTCGGCAACGCATGGGGCTTCGGTAGCTTCGTTCCAAAGAGAAAAATTCTTCATTTAATTATTTCTTCTTTTGTGCAATTTTAAGGAATCCCGCGAATCGCTTTTTATAAACGCTCAAACTCGAGATATAAATTTAACAGTGTTAGTGGCCAACTTGGTGAGAGAGGGGACGTGATATTCTTCGAGGCAGGTGGCGCCAATTTGGGTGACCCTGTGGCATGACAATGGAGCAGCAGGGCTAAGTTGGCTTGGGTTCGGTGATGATGCGGCATTGCAGTGTCACAATTGATAACTTGGCATAGCTCAAGGTGTCATGGTTGAGTTGTCTTGGTGATGACGGGGATGGAAATGCGAATGGCATAGTCCAACGACAAGCTCATTAACGTGTCATAGACTGTCAAGTATTCAAGGCTTGCTATATTGTCGAGCAAAATCTCGGATATCACAAATCCTATGCCCCATTTCGTCCATCCCGAGATATTAGACAGGGTGATCCACTATCCCCCTATCTTTTCATCCTTATGGTAAATGCTCTATCTTCCCTCATAAATAAAGCAATAGAAGACAACACCATCAAGAGCATCCGATTAAACACTACATTTTCCACACTATCACACCTCCTATTTGCTTATAATGCCATCTTTTTCCTAAGTGGCTTGATTACCAAAGCCCAAAACCTGGCCAATATCCTTAATCAATACTGTTTTGCCTCGGGTCAAGTCATAAAACTCAACAAATCAGGTATCTTCTTTGAAAATAACTATCCCTAGAGTTTGAAATTACACCTAGCAACTAAATTAAGGGTCTCTATCATAGAGAAAATAGGAAAATACCTTGGAATATTTTCAGATTGGGGCCAAACCAAAAGGCAAATGTTCGATTGGGTTCTAGCTAGGGTGGATGGAAAATTAGAGAGCTGGAAAGAGAAATTAATATCAAAGGTGGGGAAAGATATCCTAATTAAAATGCTGGTCTAAACTTTGCCACAATATGTTGTGTCAATTTTCAAAATTCCAATTTCCATTTGTTGGGCAATTGAACTACAAATACCAACTTTCTAGTAAAAACAAAATACAACAAAGAAAGGTGTCCACTAAAAAAGTTGGGAAACTTTTGAAATCCAGAAAGGATTCTAAAGGTCTTGGCTTTAGAGATCTTGTTGCTTTTAACAAAGCCATGCTAAGGAAACAAGCCTAGAGGCTCATCCAAGCCCAAGGTGCCCTATAGAGCAAATTATTGAAGAGTTTGTACTTTTCTAGAGATGATTTGTGAAATGCAAACAAAGGTCATAGACTTTCTTAGGGATGGCAAAGTCTTCTGATGGGTCATGAAATGATTGAACCAAAAGTTAAATGAGAGGTAGGTGATGGTGGAAAATTCAGAATTAGAAAGGATAGATGGCTACCCTCAGGTAAGATTGGAGATCCTCCAAATAGAAATGATCCTCAATTGGTGGCAAATTTGATAAATCAAAACACAGGAGAGTGGGATACCTAGAAAATTAATATATTATTTGAGGGCAAAAGGATACCCCAAGTGCCAAAACTTAGCACGAAGGGAGACTTAAATGACGTCGTTTTTGTATTTTTTTAGCCACGTCAGCGTGCAAAACGGCTTCGTTTTACACTTCATTCACCAGAAAATCGTCACGTCAGTATTTTGGCCAGATTGCACTTAAGTGATCCATTTTGCTTCGATTTTGGCACTTAAGTGTCACTTTACAAATTTTTGAGATTTAAGTGTCCCTCTATGTCAAGTTTTGGCACTCCATATGTCTATACCTCATTATTTGAGCATAGAGTGGCCAAAGAAATACTAGTGACTCATCTAAGCTTATATCTAGGATCTGATAAGTTACTTTGGACAATAAATAGTTCTAGAGAATATAAAGTTAAGAGTGGCTACAATAGACTTTGGGATCGTGAAAGAGACTAACCAAAAACACAACCATGTACCTCATATCAAATCCCAAAATCCTTATGGAATGAAATTTGGAAACTTTGGACTTGTCCTAAAATCAGGTTCCTAATATGGAGCATGTGCAAGAGGATGATGATCTAAGTAGAACCAACATTGATATGCGACACGCAACACGCCAACACGCCATTTCTAAGAAAATAGAGAATTCCGACATGTTGGAATACATTGTATATTAAATATATAATTTTATATATACATGATTATTTTAATCAAATTAATTTGATTCAAATTTATGAATAAATAAATAATAAAAAGAGCATATAATGAATTTTCATTAAAAAAATTAATTCACCATTTATTAATATCATTCATTGTTTCAATTTAACAAATTCAACTCCACTTCAATAATCCATAAAACTTGGAGGGGATTGATCAGCATGTCAAAATTCCTGACTCGTGTTTGAAATTATAAGGAGAATTGATCAGGTGTCGGATTTTTTGAGATATGTTGACCAAATGTTAGCGAGTGTCGAAGAGTGTTAGACACGTATCAGAGTGTCCGACATGACACGAAAATTCCCGGAGAGTGTTGATACTTCCTAGATGATGATAGCTAACTTTATATGCTCGCTATGCAACCAGAATCCAAAGATGGCGGGGCACCTTTTTGCTTTGTGCGGTTGGACAAAGGAGATTTAATAAGATCCTAGGTTAATGGTTGAGACTTCGTGTTATCCATATTTTGGTTAGTAATGAAAGCTATATTATTTTGATAAAAAAAAAAAAATGGGGGACAGTGAACCGTATGAATTTTTTAATAAGAATGTGTTGTGTCCTCTTCTTCTTTCTATTCTATGTCGTGTCTAACACTTCCTTTTACTTGTTTCATGTTTGTCATGCCGACCTTTCTCTAGTGGCAGCCGAAAGAACCTCTCATACACTAGTCTATATATCTATATTTTTCAATGAGAAATTTAGGTGAAGAAATGATTTCTAGCATTATTTTGCCAATCAAATTACTCATGGACGAACTCTCTTCCAATTTATTGGGGTGCAGAATGAATAAATGATTTCCTCTGGAAAAGTTCTATAATGTTGCCAAGCTCGGGACTTCGGGAGTGTTCAACACCATGGCTTGATGGATCTGAGCCACGGTGCATGGAGGTGCGGGCACGGAGTTTGGCGTTTACCCTTGATGGACCCGAGCCCGGCCTATAGACTCGGGTTCGCAGAAGCTAGGCTCGAGATCAAACATAAAAAAAAATAGTGCACATCTATTTAGGACAAAAAATATTTTCTTTTTCCAAACGATGGAAAATATTTTCCTTTTCATATTCAAAATTTAGCCAAACACCGAAAAATACAATCATTTCACAAATGTTGCATTTTTTGTTAAATAAATGGAGCCTTAGGCTTTTTTTCCTTCTCGAAACAATTTGTTGCTACATTTTTAATTAAGCAAATCCAAAGATCATTTCAATCTTAAACTTTTGCAATATATATAATAAAATCAATAAACACCCCATGCATATTTAAAATAGACCACGACCATAAAAAAGTTGTACGATGGACAAATCATCATTGACGAAAGACACGTGGCACTTTAAAATAAATTTTAAAAAATTTATAAATTTATAAATTTTTAGAAATCTATATGATGTTAAATGATAAAATAAAAAAAATAAAAAACAATTTGAAGTGCTTTTACGGGCTTACTTCGTTAAGGATGTTGATATAGAAAGCATAAATTGAAAGAATTGACGGTCAAACCTACCATTGACATAATATGTGATGTCGTATCACTGATTTCACTCATAATGTGCTATTATTATGTGAATAAACCAAATTACCTTATTACGAGAAACATGAATGTTTAAATCATGGAATGCAATAGCTGGTAATATACACAATACGAAGAAAGTGATTGACACTTCAGAAAGAAAATAATAATAATTTACATCTCTTAAACGAAGGAGGTTTTCTTCGCTTTATATGATGTATAAATGAATCTATTAGACAATCAACCTGATCAAATTTTAGAATAAAAAAAAAAAAGATAACAAAAAATCCTAAACATGGCCCAAAGTGACAAATTTATCCTAAATATTTTTTGTAACATGAAAAACTCCAAATTTTGCCAACCGTGACACATTTACCCTAAACTTTTTTTTCGTGAAACAAAAAATCTTGAACTTGTATTCGTATGACACATTTACCCTAAATTATAGGGTATTTTCATCTTTTACTTTTTAAATTTTCTTTCTTTTTTTCCTTTTTTCTTCTTCTTCTCTCTTCACTCCGCCATGGCCGATAGAAGGAAGCCAGACTCAGGCGAGGCTGCCCTCGCCAGCATCGGGCGAGGGTTGCCCTCACCAATGTCGGGCGAAGGCGGCCCTTGGCTGGGTCAAGCAAAGGTGCCCCTTGCTAGGTGAGGACCTGGTGAGGGCACCCCTCACTTGACACTGGCGAGGGCGACCCTCATCGAAGTCGAGCAAAGACAGCCCTCGCTAGATCTAGTGAAGGCAACCCTTGCCGGATGCAAGCAAGGTCCTTGCCCAATGCCGGCGAGGGCCACCCTAGCTAGCCTAGGCAAGGGCAACCCTCGCCTGACGTCAACAAGGGCAGCCCTCACCTGAGTCCAGCTTCCCTCTGCCATGGCCAGCAAAGGGAAGAGAGAAGAAGAAAAAACGAAAAATGGAAAATAATAAGACGAAAATACCCTTGGTGGAGTAAATGTGTCACGGTTAGTAAATTTTGGGGTTTTTCATGTCACAAAAAAAAGAGAGGATAAATTTGTCACTTTGGACAAAGTTTGGGGCTTTTAGTGGTTTTTTCCCTAAAAAAAAATTGTATGCATGTTGTATTACGTTTCTTAAATTTATTGTACTCCTAGTAAACTCTGGCAACTACTAGAAAGTTCATATTCTAACTTTACTTATCTTATGACCAAAATATTTTTAGCCAAAAATATATATTTTTACTGTAACTTATGAGTGAGAAAAAAATCAAATATATTGGTCTTGGACTCTTTTTTTTTTTTTTTTTTTTTTTTTTTGGCATAACAATCATCAAAATTTATTGTTGTAGATAAAAAATCCAAAAGAAAAAACTATAGAAAAATTCGTTCATTTCTTATTTAAAGAAAGATGACTTTTTTGTTTGAAATCACTTAATGACTCAATTATTGATAGAGAGTTAGATATTACAGAAGGAGAGTTTCACTTTGGAAGGAATCCATAAAATTGAGGTGACTTTGACCTTGATACTATCAAGTCCAATTGAAAAAAAAAAAAAAAAGATATCTGAGGTCATAATTTCATTAGGTCAAAGAAGCACGGGCATTTGCTAAAAAAAAAAGAAGCACGGGCAAAATGATGGATTAATTATTCTCACATCACCAACATAAACACTGCTCTAATCACTAAGGACTTTTTTATTCCAGTAATAAGGCAAAAGTTGGTTATGCGTCGTCACATCTGTCTATACTTCTTATTATCAAGAAAGTTCCGTTCAATAAAAAAAAAAAAAAAAAAGGGCCATGTGTTATTAATCGAAAGGAGAAGAAAAGCATAAAAGAGGCAGATGGAGAAGACTAAAGCATAGAGTAAGTTTTTGTGAAAGATGGACTTTGTCTTATTAAGAATTGGAGATGTCAAAATGGATTAGAGAACCATTTTTTAAATTTATGTTCAGCGAGATAGGTCCTATATGGGTTAACTTAAATTTAATGAATGTATTCTTATGGATTTAGAATAATAAAGCCCAAATTGCTATATATTTTAATGGGTGTGGAGTATATCTACCGGCAACCATGGTAATCGAAAGGAAAAATAAAAAACTAAAAAATAACAAGTTTGAAGACTAAAAAAGCAATGCGGTTTTATTAATAATGATATCTCAATTATATAATGCTGATTGCCTGATATGAACGTCACAACCAATCACGAGGAACCTCACAAGCTTAAGAAGACGGTTCCATCAATTTTAATAATTATATGGCATTTCGTTAATATATAATATATGTGTTAGCCATATTATATTTCAGGATAAACGATTGCAATGTTCGAGTGTCATTTTCCTATTGTCATTTGTGTCCAACAAAACACTATATTTGTTATGCATGCATATGCACTTGTATGTTTATAATCTCACGAGAATTGACGTAACTTCATGAGAAAAAATATAGAATTTGAGCCAAAAAAAATGTGTTGCCAATTGCTTGTGAATTTGTCATAGTAAGATGTAATATATATTCACGTTTAAGTCCGGCACTTTAAATAATGATATAGCAAATGTCGTACATTAATCGTTTAAGAGATGAAGTTGCATTCTAAGGTTCTGTCGCAACTTTCTCAAAGATGAACTACCTAATGAAAAGCTAATGGACTATGAAACAAGAACAAAGGTTCCTCTCACAAGGCAATTGCTCGCGTTAAGCACAGACTCTCCAAAGCCCTACCAATCGCAACTTGGTACTCGATTTAACATGCAACTTTCTTACCTTTTAGAGCTGCCATTAATCAATTATGGTTGATTAGATAAGCAGGTAAAGTGTAGAAGAATATTTTTATTATGCAAATAAGAGATTCATAGATTCGGAGATTTTATTATACTAAATAAATTTAATACTCTTTTGGTACCCTTTACCTATATATTAACATGTAATCTTGGTCGATTTTTATCCTAATCCGCTAATATTCGTAATTATGCGGGTGCATAACCAGTTATGCAACACTCAATAAATCAAAGTAATAAATAAATTTATAGAAATGGGGCGAAGAGTTCGATGTGTTAAGCACAACAAAACGACGCTTCATTATCATCCAATGCACCAAGTATTCAGGAGGATGTTGACTAAAAACCAAGCAATGCACGCCTCTCTTTTTTTTTTGTGGATAATGCATACATGTTCAAAGCATGATTTCTAAATGCAATTATGATTATTTCTGTTTGGGTTTTTCTTGTCTAACATAAATGTGATTTGATTTAAATGACAAGGCTATATGAGTTCTAATTAAACATGCATTAACGAACTAGAATGAAATCTAAGTTACATGCAAGCCATGTCATAATAAAATTGCACGCTACCTACGTGCTATTCTATTTACATGAGTTGGGATTAACTATGAATTAATCCTATTATTTAACAATGTGAGAGATTTCAGCGTTTTCGTTTCAATAGATAAAAGACTTCGACTCTAGGACACTAAACATGCCTAAATTACTTTAATTGAAAAGAAAGTGACCTAACGATGCAAGGCTAATCATTTTCTTGGGTATTTTCTTATCATGAAAATTACAATATATGTAATACCTGAAATGCACGGGATGTAATTATTAATCTACATGGTGCGATTTTAATAAATCAGGAGCACTAGATTATGTGACTAACTCAACACACACATACTCCTTAGTGTGCAAGTATTTTTGCTGCGTAACCACATTTCGCTCATTTCACGCATGCCCACTCGTAGAACACACTGCCGCACCGGGCACATATTCGCTCGCACACGAACATATTCACATAGCCGTTCACCGCTTCTGACGCGTACACGACCCACTATAATACACATACTCTCAGCGACTTACCCTGACTGAGGTGGGGACGGGCTGGCGGTGGCTGGAGCTTGACTGGGCAATGGTGGTTGAACGGCAGCGTGATGGAGTGGTGACAGGAGGTGGACTGCGGGGCTGATCCGAGCGTAAGGGTGGTTGAGCCTGTGGTCCCGGTGGTTGCTGGAGGTAGTCGCCACGGCTGGAAGGTGCTGGTCACAGTGGTTGGGGGTGTAGCGGGCTGAGACGTGGTAAAGAGGCAGGACGCGCATTGGCCGATTGGAGATCGTGCAGGGGACGGGAAGGAACGCCGGGCGGTGTAGTGAACTTGCGAGTGAGCGATAGAGTGCCTGTGAAGTTGGTGATGGACGTGAGTAGATGAACTATTATGGGAGGATTGTGAGGTGAATGTATGTCTCTCTGCCCCTCCTAGCCTCTGGGCCTGTGGAGTCTGAAGCTGTTTCTATGATTGCGGGTGGATCTCTCTTCATATCTGAGCATTTAAGAACTAAGATCCTTTTTGCTTTGAACTAAGTGATCCAATCCAAAAATTGTCACCGCAGAGTTAATGAATTGCCCACGTGACTGTTCATCTGCAGAATGCATGGCCGTGAATCTTGATTTGAATCTTCTTTGCTCTGAATTTCTCCCCTCTTTTTTCTGCGAACATCTTGCTGAAGACATATAGCCCTTTGCGATCTTATGCTGGCGGTGCCAATGTCTTCTCTTCAGCTTCAGAGCTAACGAGAATCCCGATTCGTAACTGAACAAATATTGCATCTGCCCTTTCTTTTTCTTTTATCTAATTTTTTTTTATTAAAATAATGATACAAATGATCCATGAACTTTGGATCAATGTGCAATTTAATCTCTAAACATTTAATTTATTTAATATAATCCCCAATGTATAACCCAATATCAATATGATCCTTGAACTTTTAATTTGTTCAATATGATTTATCGATTTTTGGTACATGTTCAATTAAATCCCTAAATTATATGAAAATATTTGATGTTATTGAAAGTTCAAGAACCGCATTGTATATTGAACTATACTTGAGATACCACATCAAACTAATTAAAAATTTAAAGATCGCATTGCATATTAAATCAGAAATTCATGAATCATTTATGTCATCTTCTCTTTGTGCATGGCATATGCACACATCTCTGTGATTTCCCCTTACGCATGCTTCCTCTCTCTTTCTGTATCTGTTCAACGCCCGTGGCCTGACCATGCCTTTTTGTTCTTTCCTCATTTGTTGATCCTTTTTTTTTTCCTTTCTGCCCCTCCTACCAATTTCAATTGGTCTTTCTTTTATTGCCCAATGGTGACTCAGTCGACTTGGTGAATGGAAAAAAAGAAAAATCACAAATCACATTGCACCAGGTTTGTCCCTCATTTATGTCTTCTGCCAAGTTAGCTATGAATTAGCAAAGCGCATTGAAATAATTCCTGCGCCCAAAAATTCGTGAGGACCCATACATTGTTTCTTTTTAAGTTTCCCCTACCGGCCTAATTCAGAACATCACGGGGTTTCCGGCTTCATCAACGAGATTAGATGGGCCGGCCAAAATCTGCACTTTATGGGTTCGCTCCGATTAATTCAATTAAGTTTAAAATCCCCTTGCCTAAGTCCATTAAAAATGTAGTTTATGTGGGCTTAAAATGCTTGTAATATGTAGGTGCAAATTAAAAATATTTTTGTTTAGAAGTCAGAATCAACTCCTAATTTTTCTATGTAATGAATAACTAAATGAATTGTCAAAATTTAGATATTAAAAGGTTCTCGATTGACTAACAAAAAATGTCCAAAAAGTCCCAAATTAATTATATAATGACCTATTCAATCCTAAATTTTTCAATTGTGTCAACTTAGTCCTAAAAATTTTGACTAATTATCAATTTAGTCATAAACTTTTCACCTGTCCTAATTTAGTCCTAAAACTTTTTATGATTTATTAATTTAGTCATAAACCTTTTAACAATTTGACAATTTAGTCTTTTTAGCCAATTTTAATCCGAAATTGTTGACTTGGACAATTTTTGCAATATTTTTTTAAATTTTTTTATTCTTATTCTTTTTATTTTTATTTTTTATTTTTTTCTTTTTTTCCCTCTACCAGCCATTGTCGAGCCTCATTGATGGCCAGCAGAGATTGTTAGCCTTAAGCAAGTACCATCCTTGTCAGTCTTAGGCAAGGGTAGGCAAGTGCCCTCTGCTAGCGATCAACGAGGCCCAGTAATGGCCAGCTAAGGGAAAAAGAGAAAAAAGACTTGAGCAAAAGAAAACATAAAGGAAAAAAAAATCACAAAATTTTTTAAAAATTTTCCATGCCAACACCCGCATGCCACGTAGAACACTCAATGTTAATTAGACCACCATATCAGCAATTTCATACCACAATTATCCAAAATGACTAAATTGGCAAATTGTTAAAAAAGTTTAAAACTAAATTTACAAATTATCAAAATGTTTAAGATTATTGACAAATCATTAAAAATTTTATAACTAAATTGATACAACTGAAAGATTTAGAACTGAATTAGTCACTGTATAATAGATTTATGACTTCTTGAACAATCTTTCCTAATTAACTAAGCTTGTTATGTAAAAAAAAATTGCATTATAACCAATTAGCAAAGGATGGATATTACTTTTTTGCAACAGCTATATTACGACTCCCATCCACTTTCAAACTTTTGAACTTCAAACATTAAATTGTTAAAATCATGTGCCACATACATGTTGCAATTGTAATTAATGAATTCATAAGAGTTACTTTATGTGAGCAATTAACATCGGTGTGACACATTGCAGGAGCTTGCCACACGATAGCGCACGCACTTGACGCCACCATGAAATACGGGGAAGAAGAAAAGTTAATTTGAAGATATTGCGAAGGTCGTGTACATAAGAAGAAGTTTACATATACAAAAATAAAATTGGATTGCTTTGTGCATTTTGTGGGGCCCAAAATATGTGTCTCGTGCATCCTCACATGAGTTATGACAAAAAAAAAATGCGATGATGATTTTTTTTTTTTTTTAAATGTTTGGCCACTTATCGTTGCACATCTAAGTCTCCAATTCGAATTCTCGAATAACATGGTGGGAGACGATGAAAATTTAACACGGAATTTGCCACATCGGGTCATTTAATACCAGTGATCATTGGCCATTTGTTTGTGTTTATATTCATTAGGCATGACTTGACATCGGTTTAAACTAAAAAATGTTTAATTAAACTTAAAACAAGTTGAATTATTTTCTCGCTCACAAAATGAAAACAAAGTGATAAATGCATCTAAAGAGTACTTTACTAATCTAAATCTAGGGTTTCCATGCATTATTTCATCAGCTTCTTTCAGGTTCCACACGCTTGGTAGCCAATAACGAAAGACTCGCCCATAAACTGTCATAACACACGGACGCTACAAAAAATTGTCATGGTTATACTTATCGTCCAATCTCATGATTCCTCGCTGTTCGACCTATCCTATGATTTGTCGATTCTTCTATTGCATGTTTGGCCCACTTGCTAGTGGCCAGAAAAGAGGATCCTTATAGATTCCTCCATGATGAAGAAAACGCCATGAGGGGCCAATGTCTACCAAGTCAAGGTCAGCATATCCCATGATAAGAAATTTCGAGAATTGGAAGACTTCAGAGGGTCTCGAGCAAGAAGACTTTAATTTTGAAAGTATTTAAGTATGGTTAAGCTTGCCCCTTCGATATTAACGTTATTAAGTGCTAATTTAACAGTGAATAAACAAAGCCTCTTAGTTATTATATTTGCTCATTCTATGTCCTTGAATTCATTCTAAATATTGAAATTGACTGCGATTTTCTCGACTGCTATGTTGCTTCTAGTTTTAGTCTTCAATATTAATGTTATTAAGTGCTAATTCAACTGTGAATAAACAAAGCCTCTTAGTTATTATATTTCCTCATTCTATGTCCTTGAATTCATTCTAAATATTGAAATTGACTGCGATTTTCTCGACTGCTATGTTGCTTCTAGTTTTAGTCTCTTCTTTAGGATACAGTACGTTTGCGTGCTTAATCGTCTAAATACCTACGTTGTCTTAACCGTTTTAGCTATTAAAACACAAATAGTTCAGTAGTCAACTTCTCCTTCTTCTTTTTTGGTATTGAGGATGGTGGTAGAGGCAGATGCATCGAATTTGATTTACGTCAATTGTTTTCTTACATTCGTGGGTTGCCCTTCTTTATACAATATAGAAAGATAAGGAAAAATATAACATCTAAAATATTATAGGCTGTGGGTTCATATATTAATTCAATCATAATGTTTGATAAAGTACCTTTCGTTAAACCCATCAATATGATAACTGAAAGGTTATTATATACTTTTTTTTTTCTAATGGCAATCTGAATAGTGAATCTACCGCATCAAGTTCTTTAAGCACTTGTGACTTAGAGGCCGTTTAGTTACGATTGTATTGATTACGGAAAACCAAGCACTGTTTTTAATAAATTTGTTGTCTAACGATCGGCCTTTATGCTTGAAAGCAGACCTGAAGTCTTTGAATAGGCATTTTATATACCCAACGAGGTTCATGTCCAAGCCTAGGTCTCCAGCATTATGTGCGCACTAGTTTGAATAAAGACTTACAGTTTGCCACATCATTTAGGGAACCTATTTAATGTTATGAGTCTTAATATCTATAACATTACTCCATTTAAAATTGCTAGAGCTAATTAAGGGCTTGCTTGTTTGAATTCTTAAATTCTTGAACTTTCCATCATTGTCCAATATCATCGCTACATCCAACGAGTTACGAAATGTTAGGGGCTGGGTCCTATTGCTGAAAACCCTCTTCATAGTGCTGTATATTATTATAGTGACTCCCTACTTTTAGTTTATTTATGCCTCCAAGTTCTTAAATGAAGATGGCTTTATTAATTTTTTTAAAAGTTAACATTCTCAGTTACAAGTTGGAGTAAAACCTTTCCTTTGGTTCATTGATACTTCAATCAGCTTTTTATTTTTATTTTCCTTGCATAAATAAATCAATAAAACACCAATGCTGCTCAGTTAAACCGCTGCATTATGGGGATATACGATAGACTATTCTTTGAAACAAAACTCCAAATGTCAAGCCCTTCAACTTGGAAGTCTCACCGACAAAAAAAAAAAAAAACTTGGAAGTCTCACGCATTTTCCTTACACAAGATAAGATGTATGAAGTACTTACAAGTGAAACGGACACAACTTCTTCAAATTATGGTAAACACACTTGACACCTTCATTTTTTAACTTCACTATAACGTACATATATTCATAGCATATATATTCGTGAATTTTTGTGATGTATCTAAGTAATCTTTTTCAGCGAAATGATGACATTGACGAATGCGGGCTTTTCATTAGACATGCAAGCAGCAAGTTGAGCCTTATATCTTTTAAAGAGCTCATCCATGATCTCTTCACCAAAGTGATCGATGAGCAAGGGCTCAGCCACAGCTCTCATGCACCTAGCCAAATTGTATTCCCCATCCTTTGAAACAACATTGGGGTCGAAATCTGTGTCAAATACATTCCAATTCACTTCGGATACCTCCAAGCAATCGATTGAGAATGAGCCTTGCTTTTGAACCTCTAATCGTACTTCTTTTGGTGAGGGCGTGTATTGAGGGATGTTGAAGGAGTCCAGTTTCTCTTCTTCTATAAGCCCCTGCATTAGTGTTAGATGTAAAATTTTAGATTCTGCTACTGAAAATTAGAAACAATTGCAAAATCATAAGTTGTTTATATCTTCATGAAAGTCACAGTTGCTTGATTATGTAATTGGGAATGTAACCATTGCATACTACTAATATATGTCTTTTCTTCTCATGTAAATTTGGATTCCATTTTCTACACCATGCCTAAGAGGGAACGGGTGCGCAGTGGAAGCACCTAATAAATTTGTCTCCTTCTACCCTGATTTTCTTGAATAGATTCATACGGAAAAGAAATCGCAGGAATTATGTAGGATTTCCAAATTTTGCTATTGCTTTCGTTCAAAAATTTCATGTGAAAGTTCTAGCTAGAGGTTCACAAGAAAATTTTGAAGTCATCTAGCATATACTTTAGGTACTTGAGAATCAGGAATAAACATATAAATCGCATTATAATGTCATTTTTTTGCTGTCCAATTGATTGTTATGATCGGTCTCGGAGTGCCAAATTTTTACCAGAGGCAGTAAGAACAATCTACCTCAATTTTGTCCTAATATTTCATGTGATTATTCAAGTTCTCTTTTGATTTTTTTTTTTTTTATTACCTCGGAGACCATCTCATTGAGAGCAATAGCCAAGAGCTCCCAAATGTAGCAACACTCTTCACTTGAAGGATTGTCGCTTCTTCGACCTAGGAGGGTCAAAACCATACGCCCTCCCACCACCAACTCTTGCCCACGACACTCCAAGAACGTTGAGAAGTCCCTTTGGAATTGCTCGTAGTATGCCCTAAGCACCTTTGGAGGGCTCGATCTCACCATGTATATGTTGCCTTTGTTTCCCTCTAATCCTGGTGGGATCTAACAAAAAGAAAAAAAATAGACAAGAGATAGTGAGTTTGATTTGCAACTACTGTCCAAGAAAACCCTAAAACTGTGTCTCCACTGTCACATACTTCACTTTATCCAGTAAAAGAAAAGGTTAGGCAATAGTTTTCAGAAAACAAGATCAATAATGAGGAGTATTTATGGACAAGATGTTTCCCATGAAGCTGTACGAATGAAACTGGGGGCCAAAAATTTACCTGCGACAGCCACATGAGACTATATGAAGAATGAATCAAGTGTAGGCTCTCTTGAGCGAACAATCTCCCATAAAACGAACCAGGAACACCATTGAAGAAGCACGGCAATGTTGCCGACGCTCCATACTTGCTCTTCATTTGCTCACTCAACTTCTCTTTGAATCTCGGCAAGAGGCTCCCAAAGATGGTGTTGAAGTCATTCCCTGGGAGATCGTTTAAGAACACTTGGAACTCTGGCAGCTCATGGTTCGTCGCCTCGCAGAGATCAATCATAATGGTGATGATCTCAGAGATGGCGAAGAGAGTGTTGGGGCCTGAGGAACAGCCCAAGTCCGCGATGGCGAGGCTTCCCTGGAAGGTGGCGTCGACGGTGGAGAAGAGAGCTCTAACAGTTGCCTCCGTTATGGGCTTCGTCATCGATATCACCTTTCTCTACAAAAAGAAAAGGAGAAAGCATTAACTCAAGATAGAGACAGAAAGTTTGCATCTTTAGTTTTTTCATGTGCAAAGAGATAAATCTCATTTGTTACCTATATCTTCCATTCTCGAACAATGATATATTGACGATTGAAAAGTGGAAACTTCATATAGAATGACCAATCTTATGCATTCCATATATTTAGTATATTAATCCAAATTAGAGTGTCATGGGAATGAGTTTGTCCCATATTGCGATCTTGTGAGATCTAGCACTTTAAGTTTAATATACCCCTTTTGTGTACATTCTTATTCGTGAGAAATCTTGTTAATTAAAAAGTGTATTTGCAAATTAGGGTGATCATTTGAATTCTTGAATGATAAGTTGCACTTTAATATACCCCTTTTGTGTACATTCTTCAAGAGAAATCTTGGTGATTAAAAATGTGTCTACGAATTAGGGTGATCATTTGAATTCTTGAATCAATAGTTACTTGGCCGCAAAGGGTAGAATAAAATGGCGTTTTTGTATATAGAATTTCAAATCTTGATAAAAATAAATAAATAAATATAAATAAAAATAAAAAAACCCTAGTTTGATATATAATGAAGAGACTATATTGTGGTACATCATCAGCGAAGCAATGAGAGACGTACCTGAAGTAATGAGTTGTTAGCATAGCTTGTTTCTCCCATTCCTCCATTCATGTGCAGTACTTGCATGATTTCCATCTCTCTCTCTCTCTCTCTCTCTCTCTCTCTCTCGCGTGTGTGTGGCGCTGCTCTAATTAGCTTGCGTTTGAGTTGGTTTGGGTCTTCTATTTATAGACATTTGTGTCCCGACGTTTCACATTAATTCTAAGTGGGCTTTCAGTTCGACTGTGAAACACGCATGGGCATGAGTTTGCACGGACATGTCCACTTGGTTGGATCTATCTCTGCCATGTGAATTCTTACTCCTTCCAAGTAGAGGACAAAATTAGGCAAGATACTCGTGAGATTCATGTCGGCATGTGCTTAGCCATACACAGGACGAGTCTAGATACACGTCATATTGCCCCGCATGTAATTAAAATTAAAGACGTTATTTATTTTCCTGAGTTTTATTAACGAGTTGTCTTAAAATACTAGGCGAAAAAACTTAAATAACAAAAAAAAAAAAAAAATTTGTTGATACACTTTGAAAATTCAATTCGTGCATATTATGAGAAAATGATAGCATGCTCTCTTAACAAGGGTCCTAACGGACAATAGAAGGATATTGTGTATCTATGGTTGCTCTACACAAACAAAGTTACCACAAAGGTGATTGATCTAGTGGGGACTGTCTTCCAAGAGGTTAAAAATTCAATTTATGTCAAAAATGAACCTCTAAACAACTTGTACTATGTTGTCAAGCTGTCGCATTTTCATGTGAAGAGACTTCTTAGTCACTAGTATATTAATGAAACTGTGGTGATGGGCTCACCAAACTCAGTCACAGATGGCTTGGAACAGTTTTGGCTTAAACCAAATTTCTGCAACAGGAGGGAGATATTTATGGTAATACCCAAAGGGAGTTGCTTCCACTGATCACCTACTCTCACTCTTTTCATAATCAAACAACAGCAAAAATAAACTATAGTCACCTTACCGGGATGAAGGAAATCCCTAGATGTGAGCCTTTCAAAGATACAAATTGAACCCGGTCATTGACTGTTAATTCCATTCATGAGGTTATATATATGGAGCACATCTAACCCCAGTTGGAAACAAATATTGTCGCCTCTGTCAAGTGCAAATTAAGACTTACTTTTTAACTAAACCGTAGTATGTTCATCATGGGGCCAGCTTAAAAGAAAACAATTTATTAAGGCATATAGGAAAATAAGCGTCATGGATAGGATAAACTTAGAAATTCAGTATTCTTTAACAACTTTAGATTAACATGCTAAAAGGTGTAAAATTTTCTCAACTCCAATTCTCATTGAACTTCGACCAAACAAAAAAAAATTATCATCGAAGCACTTAGATCTTAAGGTGCTTGTTTTAAGGAATTTGAGTAACTCCTGGCTGACCCAATCTCATGAACAGAGGTTCAATTATCATGACCAACTTATTTCATATGTGTCATGAAATTCTATCTGGTGATTAAAAAGCTTCACAACTAATGATGTATTAAATTTTATTCTCAAAACTTGAAATCCTCGTAAGTGGTCGTATTTGATGATCGATAGTTTCAACCAAAGAGAATTTTTGTTCTTTATAACTCAAGGACACTACACAAAAACTTGGCGACCTTAAAAGCCTATGGAATATCCATTATGCCCTATGAACCAATTAGGTTTAGACTTTTTGCACATACCCTAATCTCGAACGGTTTCAACACATTTAGTGAGATTTAAACAGACGACTTTCAATCTTTAAACTGAGAATCTCCAACGCCCTAACTAATTAAGGTAATATTAGAGATTACTCTACTAGTTGTTCTTTAACATCGAATTCCCGAGGCATTTAGTATGGTGATCTAAGTAATTCTTTTTGAAAGCTAATGTGATGATGAGAATATAAATGTCATCATTTGATTTGACAACACCTGATTCACGGTAAATTAGATTAGAAAGGCAATCGCAAGGAAATTGGGTCTCGATTCTTAGAATATTTAAATAGATCGTGAATGGATGACGTGGTGCGATGGTGCGCGATGGAAATACGGGGTAGGAGAAAAGTTGATCCGAAGAAATTGCTAATGTCGTGCACGTAAGAAAAAGTTCCCATTTGCTAAAAAAAAAAACAAAATTGGATTGCTTTGTGCATTTTGTGGGGCCAAAATGTTTGCCCCGTGGATTGTCACATGATTTATGACAAGGAAATGTGACAATGAGGTTTTTTTTTTTTTTTTTTATGTTAGGTCACCTAACATTGCATATCTAGGTCGCCAATTCGAATTCTAATTTTTTTTTAATAAAATGAGTGAGAGACAGAACAATATCACCTTGCTTTTAATTAAGAAATGTATAATTGAACTAAAAACGAGTTGAATTATTTTCTTATTCACAGTTGAAAACAAAATGATAAACTTGTCTAAACAGTACTCTACGAATCTCAATCTAAGATTTCCATGCATTGTTTGCTTAGCTTCATTCAGGCGCTTTTCACGCTTGTTAGCCAATACAAAAAGACTAACGCATAGGCTATCATAATAGATGGACGCTACAAAAAATTGTCATATTAATACTTATCGTCCCATCTCATGAATCCTCACCATTCGACCTGCCCTATAATTGGTTAGCGGAAGTCAAGGTCAGCATCCTATGATAAAATATTTCATGAATTGGAAGACTCCATAGTGTCTCGAGAAGACTAATGCGATTAGTCAATAATAAAAAAAAAAAAAAACTCGCACCTGGTCTAATAAGATTTACGGATGTTAAAAATAATGTCAAATCATTACTTACCGTCCAATCTCATGTCGTGTATCTATCAAGTTGCTTAACACGTACGCACGGCCCATGACAGAACAATATGTCAAGCGGCTGACGATATAAAGCAATCAGACAGGAACGGGAGGGGAAGTCGCCCAAAGCCAGCTTCTTCTTCTTCTTCTTTACATGTTTAACGTGGGATGGGTCGGCCGGCGATCGAATGGGACAGGACGGTGGTGCGTCAGGCCATCGTTTTCTGTATGAGGTTTAACGTGGGATTTGTTGTATAACGATTGGCCTACCTAACGAGATTTATGACCAAGGCCCCGGTTATTGCATAATATATAGGCATTCCACGTCAGTCGTGGACACCAAAGTTACTTTGGATAGGAATGCTATGATTTGAATACGAAATTTGTCGCATTCTAGATCCGCTCCACCTTTCCGCCAAACTATACCAAGCATGTCATAGACAAAATTTTATGTGTCCACGTTGTTAGACCGGAGATTTCACCATAAGCCAAGACTTCATTTGGTGTGAAAACAAAGAAAGTGAAGAATTAGGGAGTTGTTTGCATATTGTTTTTTATGTTGAATTTTCTTTTTCTTGTTCAAACAAGCTATTAATTATTGGTTTTCACTTTTATGGTTAGCAAATTTATAATGATTTAGATCCAAATACATTGAACTTGATGAGCATGTCAAAACAATAGCTATTTTATGGGGTAAAGTACACTTCAAGTGCCAAAATTTGGCATAAATGGACACTTAAGTGCCAAAAGTTTGGAAAGTGACACTTAACTGCCAAAATTGGAACAAAATAGATCATTTAAGTGCTACTCCGGCCAAAATTCAGCCAAAATGCCAACGTGGTGATTTTCCGGCGAACGAAATGCAAAACGACTTTGTTTTGCACGCTAACATGACTAAACAATCCAAAAACAACGTCATTTTTGGTGCCGACGTGTTAAAAAAATTAATATAAATAATAATTAAATTAAATTTAGTTTTAAATTTATAACATTTAAAAACTAAACTTATTTAAAACATTTTAAAATAAAATAAAAAATATTAAAAAACAAAAAATTTAGAAAAAAACTAAATTTAAAAAAAAAATTAAAAAACTAAAGATTAAAAAAATAAATTTTCTTTTAAAAAATATTAAACAAATAAAAATTTATAACATTTAAAAACTAAACTTATTTAAAACATTTAAAAATAAAGTTAAAAAATTGAAAAGTAACATTTATAAAAAAATATTAAAAAAATAAAAGTTTATAACATTTAAAAACTAAACTTATTTAAAAAATTTAAAAAAAAAAAAAAAAAAAAGGGGCGGTAAGGGCCCCCTCACCGCAATTTTTTGCCGGAAGGGCCCACCCCTCCTTTTTTTTAATATTTTAAAATGTTTTAAATAAGTTTAGTTTTTATTAAATTTTGAGTTTTTTAATATATATATTAAAATTTTTAAATACTTTTAATTTATTTTTAAATTTATTTTATTTATATTTTAATTTTTAAATTTTTTAAATAAGTTTATTTTTTATTTTTTATTTATTTTTTATTTTTTTAAAAAATATTTTTAATTTTTAATATTTATGTATTTATTTTTAACATTTTTATTTTTAAAAATATTTTTATTTATTTTTAAATATTTTAAATAAATTTAGTTTTTAATTTATTTATTTTTTTTTTTTTTACACGTCAGCACCAAAACGACGATGTTTTGAACTTCGTTTACCGTAAAATCACCACGTTGGCATTTTGGCCGGATTTTGGCCAAAATGGCACTTAATTAATTCATTTTGCTCGATTTTGGCACTTAAATGTCCATAATGCTAAGTTTTGGCACTTGGAGTGTACTTTACCCCTATTTTATGTCTTATTATATGACTATTTAAGATACAACATCAAACCACTAGAGTTTGCCCCAATGGCCACCATCCTTGGTGAGAGTTCGAATCTCCATCTTTTTAGAGGGGGAGGAGGACAATTAGTTTTAGGTGTGAATCTTAACTCTCACACTCTTTAAAGAAGTAAAACAAAAGTCTGAAAGTGAGTATTAGAATAAGAGTAAAGTAAAACTGACAAAAAAACCAAAAAACATACCATATCAATCAAGGAGCATAATCAAGAGAAAATATAAAGAGTCTCCTATTAGATGCAACATCTCGAGAGATATGAAAAATCAAAGGAACATATTCTAAATATTTCCAAGGTTCAAGAAGTCAACTTGAGTTTGGATAAACGATCCCAAAAAAAAAAAAAAAAAAAGATTTGCTATAGAGAGAACCAATTGATGTTAATAAGGTCATTAGGCTCCATTTGCCAAGGTTTTTTATTTTTCCAAATTTTTATTTTTTTTGTTTCCGAGAACAAAAAAAAATAATAGAAATATATTTAATAATATTAGCTAATTTTTTTACTCCTTGGGATAGAAAAATAGTAGGGGAATTGATTTAGAACATAAATAAAAATTAAAAAAAAAACATTACTTTTTGTTCCTGAAAACAATTTCTTGAATAAGTCATTTTCTCTTTTTTTTTTTTTTTTTCTTCTTCTTCCTCATCTAACTGGTTGCTACCTGCCGCTATTGCCTGCCACGGATAGAGGAGGAAGAAGAAGAGAGAAAAAAAGAAAAGCAAAATCTAAAAAATTATTAAAAAATTAAAAGAAATTCTATGTCACAAAAAAAAAAATTGTGGGGTCATACCAAATACATTTATGTTTTATTTATTTATTTTGAGAATAGAAATTTTATATAGTTACCAAACATGTTTTTCTACTCAAAAACTATTCTAAGGAATATAAATAGAAAAAATTATTTTTGAAAAAAAAAAAAATTCCTTAGAACATAAATATTACCAAATGCATCCTTACCATCACAACCCACCCCTTGATAGGGAGATAAATAGATTAAGGGATATTCCCTAAAAAGCGAATCTATGGCCCTCGATTAAGCACGAGCTCTCTTAAGCCTATACCTTGCACGATGTCAAGATATTTAAATTGACGTTATAAGAATTTTCTAATAAGGAGTCGCCACTAACCTATTGGAGTTGGTTAGAAACCAAGTGAAGTATGGAAGTATACTTCACTTCCTATGCAAATAAAGAATCTAAGATTTAGGACTTTGTTACACTAATTAATCAATTTATGCTCTTTCGATACATAATCTTATTCATTTCAAGAAGAGTTTTATCAAACAGTTTGAATTGATTTTGAACCTATTAACTATCATGTGAGGTGATTATGCGAGTACGTAATCATTATAATAATAGTCAATAACCAAGGAAACATTAAATAAGTTGCATGGGAGAGGAAGAATCTAATGTCACTAAATAAGGAGCATGCCAGAGGCCACAGTCGTCATATCAAAAGTATGCAATCAAGAGTGTTTGTTTCTAAAAACAAATGCAACCCTATGATAAGCTCTAAGAACTAGTTCAATTTTGGAATATGATTTTTATTGATGATTTTTCCACAATTTAAGAGAAAATTGCCCAAAAAAAATATTTTAAAGCTTTTTCCAAGGAATTCTAATTTTTTAGGATTTTTTTTTTTACAAATTTTTTATTTTTGATGTTATATCATATTTCTATTTATTACTTGATTTTTCAACAAATTTATTATTATTATTATTATTATTATTATTATTATTATTATTATTATTATTCTATTTTTTATGAATTTATTACAAAGGAAAATTTTAACTAGGTTAAGAGACCTGATTCGATGAAGCTGACCCAAACCTTATCATTCCAGGTTGGACCAAAATCAAGACCAAACAACTTAAAATCCGAGAAAATTATTTAAAAGTTCATAAATCTATTGTATTTTTACTAATTTAGTCATAAATTCTTCAATTTTGCTAATTCAGTTTTAAACATTTTCACTTCTTTTTAATTAAGTCTATCTGGTCATTTTGGCTATAAATTATTGATATGGATGGCCACAACTTTGAATTTTCTTTTTTGAGTTTTTGGATCCAGGGCCAACGAGGGTTGCCAACCAATAGTAACCCTAGCCGGCTCTGACTAGGCGAGCAGCCCTTGCCTATGGCCGGTGAGGGTTGAACCCTTGTTGACCCTAGATCCAAAAACTTACAAAAAAAAAACCAAAATTTTTTTAAGGAAAAAAACATAAAAAAATTTAAAGTATTATTTAAAAAGTGCCACGTCATCGTTAGTCATTCATATCAACAATTTCTTATCAAAATTGGTCATATTGACTCAATTGACAATAAATAAAAAGGTTTAGGATTGAATTGGTAAAATTAAAATGATTATTATAAAATACATGAATGGATATTCATTATATTCATTTTATTTAATGTATTTATTATAGTACATTTGTATCATACATTCTAAGTACATCTCCCTATACAATGAATGTTTATCTCCTTATTCAATACATGTATTATTCGATACATTGATATTAATGATAAGTACATTCTTGTTTTTCTATAAATATGAGCTTAGTTTTTGTTGTAGATAAAACAATGATATACTAGAAATAAAATGTTCTTCTCTGACTTTCTCTATTATTTTTTATGTTTACCTACTTTCTCTTCTCAATCTCTTTATTCTCTCTATTACATATTTGCAACGCAATATTTTACAACACGTTATCAGCACGAAGATCTATCAACTAAATAAGTAATTTTTGCAAGGTAGGTGTTCTTTTTATTAATCAACTTATACTTCATCTTCTTCTATCAATTCTTTATTTTTATTTTTCTTGGCCCGAAGCCAAATTTCAAATCTAAAGGTATCCTTCTGCTCCTGAAGTAGTGGTGGATATTTGGAAATTCTTTTAATTAATTTAAGGATTTAATTTTGCAATGATTATGATAAATATTGAAAAGCCCAAATTTCACATCTTGAAAATGAGTGGAAAGAATTATTTATTTTGGTGCCTCGATATGGAAATGCATCTCCAATGGCAAGATCTCGATAATGTAATTACAGAGGATGGAACCTCAAATGCAAAAGATAAAGTAAATGCGCTGATTTTTATTTGTCGTCATTTTCGTGAGAGCCTACATACTCAATATTTATCCGTTCAAGACCCTCAGATCTTGTGGAGGAGGTTGAAAGATATGTATGATCATACCAAAACTGTTATCCTCCCTCAAACACAATATAATTGGCAAAATCTCATACTGCAAGATTTTAAATCAATGTCTGACTATAATTCCGCTTTATTTGATATTGTTTCTTAGCTGCTGACGCAGAATTGTTAGAGAAAACTTTCTCCACCTTCCATACTTTGAATATTGTATTGCAACAACAATACCGGCAGCGTCAGTTTGTCACATACTTTGAATTAATTTCTATGCTCCTTACTGCCGAGCAAACTAATAAATTATGACTAAAAAATCATGATCTTAAACCTGCTAGCTTAAAAGTATTGCCTAAAACACATGCTAATTTTGAGAAAAATACTGGCCATTTTAAGGGTTATAAGTGCAAGTAAGAACATAATCCTAGAAGGAATGTCAAGAAATTTAACCGCTCTTAGAAATCTCACTTTGGCCCGAATCATGGCAAAGAAAAGAAGTCAAAGAATGTGATTAATGAAAGTATTTGTTATCGCTACGGCATGACTGAGCGTTAGTCACATACTTGTCATACACCAAAGTACTTTATTGATCTATACCAGGCATCTTTAAAAAATACAGGTAAACGTGGTAAATCTCATGCCATTGAAATCAATTCTACTACCATAATCACTATTGAGACTAATAATATCTCCATTGATGGGACTCTTCTTGCTCCTGAAGTAGCAAATGCATCCCTAGATGTCTCTTATTTCTTTGAGGACCTCTGATTACTTTGATGAGGCATAAGATTGGTAAATTATAATTTAAATTTTGAATTCTATGATTTTAATAATTTCTTTATATAGTTGTTTTGCTTTAAATGTATTATTTTTATTGTTCTTTTATATGGTTATGAAATGCTTATGAATCTTATATAATATTTATATTTGAAATTTTATTTGACCGTATAACTAATATGCAAATTTTATGATACTTGACACCTGAAGTTGTCAATATAAATGCAAATGAAAATAATTGAGAAAAATGAAAATCTTTGCTTACTTGATAGTGTAACAACACATATTATATTTTGTAGTAGACACTTTTTCTCGAGTATAACATTGCGTAAAGCACAAATCCATGCAATATCATGTCATGTTCTGATTATTAATGGTTTTGGGAATGCCATAATTGTTTTGCCAAATGGCATCATCCTACATATTGATGATGCATTTCTAAGTATTAAATCAAAAAGGAATCTGCTCAGTTTCAAAGATGTACGCTGTAATAAGTATCATATTAAGGGAATATATTAGCATTTCCTCTTATAAGAATGACTTGAAAACCATCCATAAGAAGCTAAAAGCTTCTTCTATGGGTTTGTATTGTGTCATGATTAAGGCTATTGAAACCTACGCCACCATATCCTGGAGATTTATAAACCCCAATCAGTTTGGACTGTGGCATGATCGCTTTGGTCACCCTAACGCTTCAATAATGTGTAGGATAATTCAAAATACAAAAGGACACCCTTTAAAGGATATAAATGTATTGTTGTACAAAGATTATAATTTTGAAACTTGTTCACAACGAAAGCTCATTATCAAACTTTCTATAACAAAGATTAATCTTGAATCCCATTTATTCTTGCAAAGAATTCAATGTGATATTTGTGGACCAATACAACCACTAAGTGGATCATTTCAATATTTTATGGTACTAATAGACGCATTATGTAGATAGTCTCATGTTTACCTATTATTTACGCGCAATGTCACATTTACAAGTTTATTTGCACAAATTATAAAGTTCCAAGTACAATTCCTTGATTATCTAATTAAAAGCATAAGGATGGATAATACTGGTGAATTTATATCAAAGAGTTTTGATATCTATTGTGCTCCACTCGGAATCAAGGTTGAGCACTCGGTTGTATATGTTCATACTCAAAATGGATTGATGGAATCATTGCCCGTACTCTATTATTGAAAACAAATTTCAATGATACAGCATGGGGTCATGCAATTTTGCAAATGACAACTCTAATAAGATTATACCCCACTACTAGTCTTTTACAATATATCCTTCAAATGGTTCTTGATTATGAACAAGATATTTCACATAGACGCACATTTGGTTGTGCAATACAGGTGTAAGAACGAAAATGGGTCCCTAATGTCATTTGGGCATTTATGTTGGATTTAATTTGCCGTTTATCATTAGGTTCTTAGAACCAACTACCGATAATCTTTTTACTGCTAGATTTGTAGATTGCCATTTCGATAAGACTAGGTTTCCATCAATTGGGATACCTACAACTTCCATGACTGCAAAACAAAAACCAGTTAAGGTTTTCTCCTAAAATGAGAGAAATTTATCTCAATTAGACTTAAGGACTCCTAAATGTGAAAACGAGGTGCATCGCATAATTCATTTATAGGTTATGACCAATAGACTTCCTAACGCATTTAATGATGATACTAAGGTAGTGAAGTCTCATATTCTAGCTGCAAATGCTCCAGCTATGATAGCTATTCCCAAATGATAGGCTAAAATGGATCAAAATCTCTCACACTTAAAGCGTGGTAAATCGATAAGATCAAAATATACTGCTCTTAAAAAATGAATGGGAAATAATCAGGAATCCGCTCTAAAGAGCCCGACGTTGTGCTTGATCCAAAATAGCTTATTGCCCTTGAAGAGGCGCAAACCCATGAAAGGAATATTAGCCCCGAGAATACTGAGAATTCCATTACATATTGTAATGAAATTTGAGATCGAAATGAAATCATCATTGATGATACTCTTGCATTCTCGGTTACTTATAAAATTATAAATGACGATTGTGAGTCGCAATCTATTATTGAATGCCGTTAAAGGCAAGATTGGTTCAAATGGGAGGAAACCATTAAGGCTGAATTAGCTTCCCTAGCTAAATGGGAGGTTTTTAGACCCATAACTTGTATCTCTGATAATGTAAAGCTCGTTGGATATAAATAGGTATTTGTCCGAAAACGAAATGAGAAAAACGAGGTTGTCAGGTATAAAGCCCAACTTATTGCTCAAGGATTCTCCCAAAGACTTGTGATTGATTATAATGAAACATATTCACCTATGATGGATATAATTACAATTCGTTTTCTCATTAGTCTAGTAATCTTTGAAAAATTGGAAACGTGTCTTATGGACGTTGTGACGGCATATCTATATTACTCATTAAACTCTGATATTTATATGATTAAAATATGCTTGAAGCATGCGCTCTTCACAATTTATTCTCAATAAAATTGCAAAGATCCTTGTATGGGTTAAAGTAATCCGATCGCATGTGGTATCAATGCCTAAGTGAGTACCTAATTAAGGAAAGGTACAAGAATGATCATATCTGCCTATGCATGTTTATTAAGAAATTAGAAACCGGATTTATTAATGTAGCAATTTATGTCGACGATATAAATTTAATTGGAACTCCAGAAAAGTTAGCTAAAACTATTGAGTATTTGAAAATGGGATTTGAAGTTAAAGATTTAGGTAGAACCAAACTTTATCTTGGTCTAGAGTTTGAGCATAAAGCAAATGGAATAATTGTCAATCAGTCAGCATAAATTGAAAGATTGCTTAAACGCTTCAACATGAACAAAGCTCACCCATTGATCACCCCTATAGTTGTAAGGTCTCTAAATCCCCAAAAGGACCCATTTCGTCCTAAAGAATTTGATGAAGAGATACTTGGTCTTAAAATACCATATCTTAATGCAACTGGGGCTTTGATATACTTGGCACAATGTATGAAACCAACTATCGTTTTTACGATAAATTTATTGGCACATTTTAGTTCTGAGCCAACTCGGAGACACTAGAATGGAGTTAAACATATTGTATGTTATCTTTGAGAAACCATAGATTTGAGATTATATTATTCCATGTATTCCATTAACTCTGCTTTAGTTGAACATGCTGATGCTAGATATATATCTGATCCACATAAGACTCGCTCTCAAACAGGGTATTTATTTTGTTATAATGGCACTGATATTTATTGGCATTTTACGAAGCAATCGCTAGTAACTACATTTTCTAATCACTCTAAGATTATTGCTTTATATGAAACTGGAAGATAATGTGTTTGGTTAATATCCATTATAACACATTCATAATTCTTGTTGTTTAATACCGGTTACAAATTCTCCAATTATAATTTATGAAGATAATGCTACTTGTGTTGCACAAGTCAGGGGAGGATATATCAAAGATGATAGAAACAAGCATATCTTGCCGAAATTTTTCTATACTCATAAACTCCAAGAAAGTCGACAGATTGATGTTAAACAGATTCAATCCATAAATAATCTTACAGATCCTTTTACCAAATCATTACCAATGTCAACTTTTGAGAAATTAGTATATGTCATTGATATGCGGCGAGTTTACAAGATGCAAGATTGACTAGCCCCAGCAGTAGCTATATGGCTTAATTGAGAGGGAAATAATATGAACTATGCATTACACTATTTTTTCTTTCTGTCCAGTTTTTTCCCACAAGATTTTTCTGGCTTAAAGTTTTTAATGAGACAATAAATGTATCCATAAAATGGAGAAATCATAAAATTTGTGCTCTATACTCTTTTTCCATTTTGTCCGATTTTTGTCCCACTGGATTTTTTTGGCTTAAGATTTTTAATGAGGCAGTATCATTCGATACACATTCATAATGAATACAATGAATATTCAAAGGAGAGTGTTATGAAATATATGAATGAATATTCATTATATTCATTTATTTAATGTACTTATTATGGTACATTTGTATCATACATGTATTATTCGATACATTGATATTAATAATAAATATATTCTAGTTTTCTTATAAATAGGAGCTTAGTTTTTGTTGTAGATATAATAGTGATATACTGGAAGTAAAATCTTCTCCTCTGACTTTATCTACAATATTTGGTGTTTACCTACCTTCTCTTCTCAATCTCTTTATTCTCTTTATTACATATTTGCAATAAAATTATTTTACAACAATGATTAAATTAACGAGAGTACAATATGTTTATGACTTTTTGAACAATTTTTCCCTTAAGGTCCATTCCGAATTAATTTAATTGGCCCAAGAAGTTTTTAGCCCACTCACAACCTCCAGCCCATTTCTATTTTTTGTTCCTAGCCCAACCATATCTAGCCAAAACAATTAGCCCATCCCTTAAATGAACTTAGCCCACATTTTCTATTCTTTTCATCTTTTTTATTTCTCATTTCTCATTTCTCATTTCAATTTCTTCTCTTCTTCTCCATGAACCCTCCTTTCCCAAAGCCATCCTTCCTCCTTGAGCTTTCTTCCCCAAACCAACACCGTCTAAAGTGTAGTATTTTATTAATTAATACGTCCGTGATGGGGTGCAATTGGCACGCACCATTTCGCCTTGATATGCTGCGATGAAAGGGTATGAAAGGAGTTGTATAAAAGGCTCCCTGAAGACAACCGTTGGACTGGTTGGACAAACGTACGTTCAGAAAGTTTTCTTCTTTTCTCTCCCCTTTCCATCAAGGCGTTCCATTTCTTCTTTACGAGAATAGTTTGCATTTACGCCGTGGAAATCGGGTGCTTTCCTCATGATCGCATCCAAACCAACATGAGATAGTTTTGTTAGTGATTCATTCACAATTCAACGTTTGTTCCAGGGTTAATTGCTATTCACACATCGGAATTAGGTAAGTCGTCTTCCGCCAACTTGATTTCCAACATTGGTATCAGAGCACAGTCACAATTTATGCCTTGTTTTTCAACGAATTTTCTTATTTACCATTTGATATCAAGATCAAGAGATTGTATCCTACACTGTTTTGATATTTATTGGTCAGAATTGCAATTTGAAAAATTGAAATTGAACCGAAGCAAAGAACGATTTCGGAGTCACGTACATCCGTGCGATTTTGGCCATTTTTCGAAATACTTTTTAGGCCAAAATCAATTTGTAAATATACATGGTGAAAGTACTCGTCGAGACGAGTCTGTAGATGGGTCGAGCGCCGCTAGACATGCCCACATGCGCGGCTAGAAGTCCCTACGTGTGGGTGCCAGGCGCTTGAAACGCTGGGAATGCTAGCGCGTGCGCAACACGCACTGGTCGGCGAACTGGCGCGTGATGACGTCACCGTGACGTCACCCAACGGTTAGTAACCGTTTGGATGACGTCATCAATAACGTCACCGCCGGCGGCAAATGGCCGGCTAACAACCCGACTCGTGACCTAACTCGACCCAAGATATGACCCGAGGTTGACCCAACCCGACTGTTGACCAGTCAACCAGTCTGACGGTCAAACCGGTTGGACCGGTCACCGGTGGGACCGGTCGGACCGACCATGAGCCATTTAGCTCATTGGCGAGTGCTCCACACGCATCGCGCACTCAGGCGGTGCGTGGGGGCTGGGAGCTCCGATTAGAGCATGGTCAGCGGTGTTTGGTTCGTATGAATGTTCTCTACACTATGGTATAATTATTTTATACTATTTAATTTTATAAATGTATGAAAATGCATAGGAAACCCTAAATACGCGTATTTTTTTTTAGGTTTAATGCATAGTTTATTTATTTGTAACTTGTATTTTCTTGTGGTTTAGGAAATACAGTAGCTAACTTACATGCAAATAATGTCATATATGTTGTGTAGAGCTTGGTTCGATGATATCATGTATATAGTTTAATATACTTGCAATTTTCTAGTTGCTAAAAAATTCAAACAATGGTAGGAAATCCATTACATGTTGAATTGAGATTTTGATTATAGTTGAAGCATGATTGTCGTTTGTATGTTGGTTCATATCATGCTATGTTTATGTATTAATGGAAAAATATAGAAATTACTTGAGGTCATTTAATTATTTTTCCTAGTGGGAGTTCGTAGGTTGGTAGAATTTAAAAGAATTCTCACATATAATTTAATGAGAATATGACGCATAATGAGAATATTATCACTTTTGATGATATTGCGCGTCATTTGGAATATAACTTAATGAGAATATGACGCATAATGAGAATATTAAATTAGCGCCTAGAGGCTGTGAGATCATCTACGAATACTTATGTTGCTGAATCAAGTTCGCGTAAAGATTCGGGCTTCAAGTGCAAAAGGAATCTTCAATTCAACAACAAAGAGAAGAAGACTGATCAGACACCAAAAAGGGCTAAGACCTTCTGACACAAGAAGTGTGGTGAGAAGAATAACAAGGCCAAGATGGAGTGCTACAATTGTGGCAAGATTGGTCACTTTGCTCGTGAAAGTACTGAGCCGAAAAAGAGTACCCTATTACTCCATTACTTTGAGTAATGTTTTTGTTTCTAGTATTATAATGCTTGTTGAATCTCATCCAATGTGGACTGTAGACTTAGGAGTAACAGATCACGTAGTTAGAGACTAAGAAGCATTTGTGGAGTATCGTCGAATACAGCCTGGAAGAAGATGGATATATGTTGGGAATAACTCAAGAGTTGAAGTGAATGATATCGGCACATGTAAATTAATTTTACGTTGTGATCGAAACCTATTCCTGCATGATGTCCTTTATGCTCCAAATATTCAACGAAACTTGATCTCTGTAGTTGTTCTTCTTAGCTTAGGTTATGTATTGAATTTTCATGGTGATTATGTTAACATTTTGTATGGAACAGTTTATTATAGTTCAGGTCATGTATCGAATGGTTTTATGGTATTAGGCATTGACTATGATCAGTACAATATTAATGTTGATGGTTGTTTTTCTTTAATTGCATCTTCTAGTAATGTTGACATTGATGCAAATATTTGGCATGCTAAATTATGTCATATTTGGTTGCAAAGAATGCAAAGATTAGCTAGAGAAGGCATTTTAGGGTCACTCACTAATGTTGATCTACCCGTATGTGAATATTGTCTAGCGGGAAAAGCAACTAAAAAACCATTTAATAAAGGGAATAGAGTCGAATTTCCATTGCAACTCATACATTCCAACATTTGTGGTCCTTTGAATGTGAGGGCGAGGCATGGAGCCTCATATTTCATCACTTTCATAGATGACTTCACACATTTCAGTTACGTCTTCCTGATCTTTCATAAATCATAAGCATTAGACTACTTTAGACGATATATAGCGATAGTAGAGAATCAGTTGAACAAAACAATAAAGGTGTTGAGAACTGATCGTGGACATGAGTATCTATCAGAACAATTCAAGGGTCTTTGTGATGAAAATGGAATTGTATGACAATTGACTATTCTTAGTACTCCGCAACAAAATGGTGTAGCTGAAAGAAGGAATAGAACCATATTGGAAATTGTTAGGTCCATGATGACGCAAGCAAATTTACCTATCTCCTATTGAAGAGATGCGTTATTAATTGTTACCTATGTACTTAACTGAGTGCCCTTAAATCGGTCACTTTCACCTCTTATGAATTATAGACCGGTAGAAAACCAGATTTGAGTAGTCTACATCTATGGGGATGTGCAGCTTATGTTCATGATTCTTCCCATAAAAATGGCAAATTAGGACCTAGAGGGAAGGAATGTATCTTTATAAGATATTCTGAACACTCTAAAGGGTACGTGTTCATAGGTGAACAAGCTTATGGAAGTGTGACCGAAATGGAGTCATGAGATGTCACGTTCTTGGAGAACGATTTTCCTAGTAGAGGTGAGATTGATAAGGACTTCTAATTATATGAGATGGAAGATCATGAGAACACACTCACTGATGTTATAGAGGAAAATGTAAATTTACCTCAACATGCAAGACCTTGTAGAAGTGTTGCATCGCTCGACGAATTGAATTCAAGAGAAATTCAATTGCATAAAAGTAATCATAAAAGTATTCCCTATTGTCGTTTTGAAATTGAAAGGGAAGCATTTATGATTGCTCAATAAGACGATACTGAGCCTAAGACTGTTTAAGAGGCTCTCTCATCCTCTAATAAGAAAGAATGGAGAAATACTTTGGAAGATGAAATGAAGTCAATGAGAGCAAATCATGTATGGAACTTGGTTGATCTATCACCCAATCGTAAGGCCATTGGAAACAAATGGATCTTCAAGATTAAGCGAAGGGCGGATGAATCCATTGAAAAGTATAAGGCTCGCATTGTGGCAAAATGTTATACTCAATAAGAGGGTATAGACTATGAGGAAACATTTTCACCAGTTGTAAGGTTTGCCTCAATATGTTTTATTCTAGCCATCGTTGCACATTTGGACCTTAAATTACATCAGATAGATGTAAAGACGGCATTTCTCAATGGAGAATTAGATGATGAAATCTATATGAAACAACCAATAGGTTTCATAACTAAAGGTCAAAAGCATAAAATTTGCAAGCTTCATCGCTTAATATATGAACTTAAATAATCATCTAGATAGTGGTATCTTCGTTTTCATTGAGCAATAACAATTTTTGGTTTCACGATGATTGAAGAAAATCACTATGTATATGTCAAGCGGTCCAAAGGTAAATTTGTGATTTTATCACTTTATGTGAACGATATTCTATTGGTTAGAAATGACAAGATTTTGGTTATCACCATAAAAGAATGGTTGTCCTCCAATTTTGAAATGAATGACATGGGAGAAGCTGCTTATATATTAGGAGTTAAGATCAAAAGAGATCGATCAAGGAAACTTCTTACTTTATTGCAAGAGTCTTCTATTATGAAGATTCTTAAGTGTTTCAATATGCAGCATTGTAATCCCATTGATACCCCTGTCATGCAAGGTGAAAGCTTAAGTACTGAGATGTGTCATAAAACTCGAGAAGAAATTAAAGTGATGGAAACTATTCGTTACGCTAGTACGGTTGGAAGTTTAATGTATGCTATAATGTGTACTAGACTCGACATATGTATGGTGAGCCGATATCAATCAAATCTTGGTTAAGCACACTGGAAAGTAGTAAAGAGGATCCTGAGATACTTGAAGGGTACCATGGACTATCGACTTTCTTACCAAGTGAATGATTTACGTCTAATGGATTATTCATATGCCGATTGGGGTGGAGACCTAGATGGATGTAAATCGACTTCTGGATATGCGTTTTTGTTCAATGGATGTGCAATTTCTTGGAATAGTAAGAAACAAACATGCACGGCCTTATATACGATGGAGGCATAATTTATTGCATGTTCAGCCGTAGTGCAAGAAGCAGTATGGCTAAAATGTTTCTTGGAAAATTTAGCCACTATCACTGAGGTTCCAAGACCGGTGATATTTTGCGATAGTCAAGCAGCCATTACCTATGTGAAGGATCTCAAGTATCATGGAAGGACAAAGTACATTAACATAAAGAACAACTTCATAAAAGATATAATAGCGCAAAAAGAAGTGATCCTATAATACGTTTCAACCAATAGAGTGGTTGCCGATCCATTTATGAAGGCTATTCCTAGAGACATATTCTTGACCCATAGGATGTCACTAGGATTATGTAGAATATGATATATGTTATTGTAAAGGATCATTGGTTTATATATTTGTGAACATATCTATGGTACTTGTTTGTTTATTAGTAACTTGATGTTTTAACAATAAGTACGAATACAATATGAGACTAGCACTACACATATATATTATTGAAAAGTATGTCAGCAGGCAATGATTGGCTCACTCACACAAGCAATCGCCTTGAGTGTTTTAGATAGCACGTTGAGATAAGACATTATGTACAAATAAATGCTGAAGAGCAAGTCTGGTACATAAAATATGCCGCCTTGATTGGAGTTAAGATGAGGTATGTGATTTGTTTATAATAAGATCGAACATGATAGTCCCACAATCATGTATGCCTGTAAGATGCCGAATGCAAGTACTTAATTGGGTGCTATAAAAAGCAAGCTAATATAGCACTTGGGCTAAACATGAGTACATGAGAAGCACGTGACTATGTTTAGGCTAAGATCCGTATAGTTGATATATTTGATAAATGACATACGCTCTTATAGAAAGGGTAATCCACTATAGCATGTAATTCATACTACATGTGCATTGTATGACCAATAAAGGAAGATGAGTAAAATTATCCCTATTTATTCATCGTGTGAGCCCTTGAGGTAATTTATAATTTACCTCATTTTGTGTCCTATGTTATTTCTGACTATGTTCTCGAAGTGAAAGATCAATATTGCTACTTTAGCATGTTATCAGTGGTCATGAATAGATATGACCTTTTGGGACATGTCTAGGAAAGCAGTTGTTCGAAAATGAAGAGAGACATGAGTGCGAAGGAAGGCTATTGTTGTTTTACATCTATCACATGTATTTACCGGTCAACCAATTATATCGCCTTATGTGGTTGTAGATATAATTGTAAATACATTGTGTTTTTTTTTTAAAAGGATAATCGAGTATAGCCTTTAAGGGATATGTATACTTGGATTGACGTAACAAAATATGTCTGGGGCACTGTGGGACATCAATTGTTTATTTCTTTTCGGGGTTGTAGCTATTATGTCATCCATAACAGGTGCATAATTTGAGTTCTCAAGTGCAGGTGTACTCACTAGTTGCACGGCTTACTTACTAGTATGAATTGTTTTGTAAAGTTGATGAATGTTGAATGCATTGTATTCTTGAAAGGAGCTATCAAGTCCATCATGTCTGAGTGGGAAATGTAGTAATTTATTAATTAATACGTCCATGATGGGGTGCAATTAGCACACACCATTTCACCTTGATATGCTACGATGAAAGGGTATGGAGGGAGTTGTATAAAAGCCTCCCTGAAGATAACCGTTGGACTGGTTGGACAAATGTACCTTCAGAAAATTCTCTTCTTTTCTCTCTCCTTTCCATCAAGGCATTCAATTGCTTCTTTACGAGAACAATTTGCATTTACGCCATGGAAATCGGGTGCTTTCCTCATGATCGGATCAAGACCAATGTGAGATAGTTTTGTTCGTGATTCATTCGCAATTCAACGTTTCTTCCAGGGTTAATTGCTGTTTGCGCATCAGAATCAATTAAGTCGTATTCCGCCAACTTGATTTCCAACATGAAGCATCACCACCTTTTGTTGCCAGTGCTTACGCCATTGCCGTGCCAACACCCAATCATGACATATAGCCATATAGCAGTATGAATATGCAAAAAGAACAGGGCATAATTTACAAAAATAAGCTCAAGTCATGACGTACGGCCATATGCTCAAATCACGACAAGGTGAATGCGGAAATGGATGAAACGAAGATGTGTAAAATAGCTACAAAACACGTCTAGCAACGATGAATGCCCAGAATGGACAGAAGTTCAAGGATAGTCATGTAGGCCTCACTCAGGCATTTATACAAATAGTTGGAGTGCACTACTAGGATGAGTGGTTCCTAACCCACAGCGGGACTCAAACCTACATCGAGGACCGCGACGCCCAGTGTACATGAACCTTAAAGACCAATGTAGGGGTGACATGGGCCGAAAACAGAGCACGCACAAGTGCAGAGAGAAATCACCTGGTTCGAGCATGGCGTCGCAGTGGACGGCGACTAACTTTCTATCTTCCGGCGACAGTGAGGCCTGCTCTCCTTCCTTGTGCGAGCGAACTAACCTACTCAGTCTATCTCCCTGCTCACTCTCTCAGTCTCACTCTCTGAACTGAGCCCTCCCTCTCTCAAGCTCTTTTTCTCTGGTTCTCGCCCAGAAAAACGCCCTTACAATTGAGCCAACTTTCCTCTCTCTCATATTCTACTCTTCCTCGAGCTATCTCTTGGATCTCGCTCTCTAAATCCCCCTCTCGGTCTCTCTTTCTCTCACCTTGTTTTCTCTCTCTCTCTCTCTCACTCTTCCCTTTTGTTTCTTTCCCCCTAAACAAAAGAAAAACCTCCTTCTAACCAACATTTTAAAACGCCTCGGCCTCTCTCTCTCTCTCTCTCTCCCCAATGACTAGCCGCCTCTAGCCTACCCCACACCACACGACATTCTCCTCGTCCTCCCCTCTTTAGCACCATCTTCTATCCTTGTGTCATCCCTCCTCTTCTTGTTGAGCCTATGTCCAAGACAGGAGAGAGAGGGAGAAGATGAGAATGAATGGGCCAAATATAAGAGGAGAAGGGCCGGCCCGTGTCAGCAGCCTGGGGGGAAGAAAAATAAAAAGGGGGCCAGGCCGGCCCAACCCTAGCTCAACCGCATGCTGGTTTTTTTTTAATAAAAAAATATGAATAATAATAATAATGTTAATTTTAATTTTTTTGTAAAAAAATTCATAATTAATGCTAGCAATGCAATTGTTTTCGATGTCTATATGTGATGCTTTTTAATTAAAATTAGTTTTTTTTTTTTTACATGTTAGAAATTAATCCCTAATTTTCTATGCGGTTAAGCACTAAATAAACAGGCAAAATTTATGTGTTGACACTTACATGGCTATTGTGTACTGTCATGGCTGTTGTGGAGACTACACAACAAAAGGTTATCAAGTCAATGGATGTTTTTCATAATTGCAGGAGGTTTCCATCTCAATGGGAGGCTATCTCCCGGCAAAAGGCTGCAGTACCTGTTGTGCAAGCTACATGAGCCTGTAGTTGCATAGGAGGTTGCCATTGCGAGAAGAGGTTGACATGGTTATTGTACAAGTTACATGACAATAGAGTAGGCTAACGTGGCCACTGACGCCACCACTAGATGAGATGAACAATGTTGAGGGTCAACATCAAGAGAGGGATATTTGTAGTTATTGAAAAAGAAAATGACACGATATGAGAGATATTCATCCAATGCACCTTAGTATCCGTATAAAGAGCATATAAACCCATTGTCAAGTGATGTGACATTTTCAACAACCTTTCTCACTTGTAAACTAAATTAGGAGCGGCACATGAAATTTGAATAATAGGGTAGACGCACACACAAAGGAGGCTAAACTTGGCTTTGATATCAAATTATAAAGTCTAGAAAACTTACGTTGATAAGTAGAAGGAGACACGTATATAAAAGGAGCATACGAATCCCATTGTCGAGTGATGTTGATATTTTTATACACTCAATCAAATGAATGCATTATGATGGATATATGAAAGAAAAACCTTTAAAACTAAATCCGAGTGTCAAGCCCTTCAACTTGCAAGTCTCTTGTTCTTTACTTAAGATAAGACATAAGAAGTAATACAAGCAAGACAGGCACGCCTTCTTCAAACAATAATGAACGCATTTGTGACATTCATATTTCAACTTCACTATAAAGTACATATATCTGTGAAGTACTTATTCGTAATTTCTTTGCAATTCATCCAAGTGATTTTTTCTTTAGCGAAATGGTGACATTAACGAATGCATTATTTTCCTTGGACATGTTATCAGCAAGTAAAGCCGCGTACCTCTTAAAGACCTCATCAATAATCTCTTGGCCAAACTGATCAGCGAGCAAGGGCTCAGCCACGGCTCCCATGCACTGGGCCAAATTGTATCCCCCACCCTTTGAGACAATATCAAAGTCAAAATTGGTGTCAAGTATACTCCAATTCACTTTGGACACTTCCAAACAATCAATTGAGAATGACCCTTGCTTTTGAACCTCCGTCAGACTTCTTTTGGTGAGGGTGTGTACTGAGGGATGTTGAAGGAGTCCAGTTTCTATTCTTCCAAGGGTCCTCGAATTAGTGCAAATGTAAAATTTTAGATTTTCCAACCGAAAGAAGTAACAATTGCAAAAAAAATAGTTGTTACTATAATATCTTAACATATGTTGTTTCTTATCATTTAAATATTGATTCCATTTTAATCAAGTCTACACTAGCCTAAGAGTGAACAAGATCACACTTGAAGCACCTCACAGTTTTATCTCTCATACTCTGATTTTACAAAAAAAAATTAGCAAAAATTTCCTAGACCTATTATATTTGTGTCAATTTAGTCCTAAATCTCTTAATTTTACCAATTTAGACCTAAACTTTTAAATGATTTGCTAATTTAGTAATAAATACTTCAATTGTGCCAATTCAATCTTAAATATTTTCTAAAATTTATCAGTTTAGTCATTCTAGCTAGTTTGAACAGAAATCAATGATGTGACGATCTAGTTAGCACTAATTGTCCTAATATCAACAATTTTTTTTATTTTCTGAATTTTTTTCTTTTTTTTCCTTTTCTTTTTTTCTTTTTCCCCATTTTCCCTCCGCCAATCTCAATGAAGGGCAAAACTCACTTGGGTGAAGGTCCCCCTAGCTAGCCTTAGTCAATAAGAAAAGACTCGAACATAGACTAATACGATTTATGGATGCTAACATACATGTCGACTTATTACTTACCGTCCAATCTCATGTCATGTATCTATCAAGTAGCCTATCACGTATAGCAATCAGAGAGGAACAAAAGAAAAAGTCATACAAAACCAGCTTCTTCTTCTTCTTTTTGTTACAAGCTCAACATGAGATTAGTCGGCTGACAATCGAAAAGAATAGAATGGTGCACGTCACTCCGTCGCTTTCTATGTAAGGTTTAACGTGGGATTTGTTTTCTAACGATCAGCCTTTATGCTTGAAAGCAAACCAAAAGTCTTTGAATAGGCATTTTATATACCCAACGAGGTTCATATCCAAGGCTAGGTCGACTGCATTATGGCTGCGCATGAAAAAATTTCTGAAACAGAAATTGATTTCTGGCCAGAAATTAATTTCTTAATTTCTATTCCTCGGACAAGTTTCTGAGCAAAGAAACCCGTTTGATAACGACTCAAAATTTCTATTTCTGAAACAGAAATCCGTTTGATAATAGAACAAAATTTCTATTTCTAGGAATAGAAATTGATTAGATAACAATATAAGAAATCCTCAAATATAAAATAATGGTCGAAATAATACTAAAACAACATAGGAAATCCTCAAATACAAAATAATAGTCGAAATAATACTAATACATTACAAAAGTTGAAAATACAATTTCATGAAATTTCCGGCATATTATTATCCATTGCCATTTTATTAGCAATTGTTTTCCTAAGCGTATTTATTTGGTTTCCCTCTTTGGTCAATGTATCGTTTACAAGCTCATCCTACGTAGGTTTAGACAAGTACTGCGGAAGCATGAATATGGGTGCCATCAATGGCACCTATACATCATTGTCATTTGATCAAAAACTAGTATTATACAAGATTATCAACAAAATAAAATTAATGGTGTAAAGGAATATATGATAATTCTACCTTAAAGTAACGTTTATGGTTAGGAATCAATCGGGGGAAGGTCGGTTTATTTTGATTCTCGAATTGAATCAGTTCAATTGCTCATCCCTAATTTCTTTATTGTTGCTCAATGAACCTTTAATGGCTCTTGCATATCAAAGAGAGAGATTCTCTTGAATCTCTTGCCTTCGAATTAAAATTCAAGATTGTGTAACAATCTAATTATTTTGATTTTGCAAGAATTTTGAATCCGTAAAAAAAAATAAGGTTAAATTTCTAGGCACGTTTTTTATTCATCTATTACGTAAGAACTTTTTCTTCAACTGGCCATGCGCGTGCCTTTTCTAGGAGGAAAGAGCCCCATTGTTTTTAATTAAGCATTTAAGAACTTTGGTCATTTTTGAAAATTGGGGACCCATTCGATTGCCTTTCATCCTAAAGAGGAAGTTATTAAAAAAATTGAAAAAAAAAATGCAAAAAAAAACACGACCAAAATAAGAAAAGAATTAGCAATAATTTGTGAAGTTGTGGTTATGAGTGAATTAAGTTAGCAAGAAAGCACAAGGTTCTTTTATATGGTTTGATTTCGGTTTCTGATTTCTATTTCAGAAACTGAGAATTTAAAAATTTTAGCTTCTGATTTCTTCAATTTCTCTATTTCTGGAATAGAAATCTGTTTCAGAAATAGAGAAATCAAATTGCGTTACCAAACGAATTTATGTTCTAAACCTGTTCCGGAGAACAGAGAAATAGAGAAATCGATAAACATAAATTTTATCATGCGCGCCCTATATGCGCACTAGTTTGAATAAACACTTCCAGTTTTCCATATCATTTGGGGAATCTATTTAATGTTATTAGTCTTAATATCTATAACGTTACCCCATTCAAAATTGCTACAGCTAATTAAGGGCCTACTTGTTTGAATTCTTAAATGCATGAACTTTTCATCAATGCCCAATATCATCCATATATCCAATGCGTTACAAAAAGGTAATCGTCCTGTGAGCAACAAAAAGGATGGATAAACAGTTATAATTAGCAAGTTTGAGGAGCTTAGAGAAAAAACATATGACAAAAATCAAATGAAAAGTAAGTGGGATAATTTGAAGGAAGAATGGAAACAATTGAAACAATTGGTTCAAAAGAAAACGGGACTAGGATGGGATCCAAGGAAGAAAACTATTGATGTGAGCGATGAATGGTAGGAGAGAAAAATTCAGATGTTTAATCTCTTCTTTTGTTAAATTTTTTTTTTTGTAAGTTCATATTTTATAATACAACTCATAATTTTTTTTATTATAATAAGTCAATCCTAAGCTTAAAGTCTTTCAAACGAAAGTCATACATCCGGATATTGAAATTTTGTTGGATCAAATGTTCCAGGGTACAGTTGCTACTAGAAGTGTTACCTGGAATTCTGCACAAGGTTTAGGCAATAATGAGAATGTTCCAGGGGGGCTTTGATCAATTATGGAAAAATATTTTTGAATTAATCGTGATCTTGATTATTGTGGAAGGAAGGAAAAGGTAAATGTGACAGAATTTGTCAAGATCCGGTTAATGTATCTTTTATTACCTTTTGTCATTAATAAATCTCTTATTGATATTATCATTTTATTATGACAAAATGGTAAGTGAATTTTATAATGTATCAGTGATTATTATTGAATATTTGCTGATATGTATGATCGAAGTGAACTATATTGCATATCTTTAATATCCGACTTACTTTGTAAAAGCTGATTTATTATTTTAGAAATTGTGTTTCATGCAAGATATATTTATTATTATTATTTTATATTCTCTACGTGATACTATTTCCTTTATTATCGTTTTTTGATTATGACAAAAAGGGGGAGAGAATATAAATATGCATATGTGTTGATTGGTTGTGTTGATTGGTTAATATTGCTTATTGCATAATATTAAGTTGCGATTATTTTTCTTTATATTGTTATGCTCAATCTATTTGTTGTCTTTTGATTCAAATCACATTTTTGGAAAATCAAAAATTTGATGATTGATTTATCAATATTTTAGAAAGTGTGATTACACATCTACATATTATACATCTACATATTCAGAGATTGTTTTGTCATCATAAAAAGGGGAGAGATTGTTAGGAAAACTGCCAGACTTTAGTGTCAAAATCCGTTCTACATTAGAAGTCTGACCACCCTGACAAATTTCAAACTAAATGTGAATGAAGAACCAAAATACAGACTCTATGCTAAAACTGAACTTATTCAAACTGTGTCCAGACCTTAAAGCTAAATTTGTTTAAAAGCAGATTATATTCAGACTTACGTCCAGATTGTAAAATCTATTACACTCAGACTCTACTTCAGACTGAAGACACTCAAACTCTACTTCAGTCTGAATACTCTCAGACTTTACGTCCAGAGAAAGACACAAGTTCAAAAAGTAGCATATTCAGAACGAGACAACTTGAAAGAACGTGACACAAGCCTCAAACATATAACGGCTAGTGATCTAGTTTGGATTCCACATCAAAATAGATTTGATTGACTCAATCTAATTGATTGAGAATTGGATATTGAAGACAAGAACTTTCTAAACGAAGAAGTTCTACTTATGGAAACCAAGATTCTGTTTGTATGGGCGATCAGAATCAATTTGGGATTCCACTTCTATCACTCAACAACTAATAAATCTTCAAGATACAGATCTATTCAATGGATAGATTAGAAGACGATCCTCTAAGATACTGTCCAATGGCTAGTTTGGAAGTAGATGAGTATTTAAAAAGATCAAGGACCGATGAGTAAGTAAGAGACGGAGCGTAGAATTTATAATTCCAAAGTTGAATTACATTCGATCATACACTTGTCTTTGGTGAACTTAAACATTTGTGATTATGAGAAAAATACCAAAAGAGTGACTTAGTGAGATAATGTGATCTACTACTAAGTATTTGTACTCGAAGTTGTAATCTCTTATTGATCGCATAGTGAAATTCAGCCAAAAGATTGTTAACGTGAGAGAGTAGACGTAGGCTTGATCTAAGACGAACCACTATAAATTATGTATTCTTATTCTCTTTCCTAAACTACTTTATTTTATTCATAGTTCTATTTAACTGCTAAAGTCTGAACTAACTCAAAGTTTGTTGTTCTTCAGACTCAATTTCATAAGAAAAATATTTTTACTGTTCTTTTGTGAAATATTTTCTTCACACCTATTCATCCCCCTCTAAGTGTTCATACTAGTACTTTCAAGAAGGACATTGTGTATCTACGGTTGCTCTACATGAACAAAGTTACCACCAAGGTGATTGACCTAGTGGGGATGGAATCAACTATCTTCTAAGAGGTCAAAAATTCGATTTAGGTCAAAAACGACCTCTAAACAACTTGTAATACATTGTCAAGCTATCGCGTGTTTTATGTGAAGAGACTTCTTAGTCACTAGTATATTGAGGAGACTATGGTGACGAGCTCACCAAACTCAATTCTTTGTGTCACATATGGCGTGGAACAGTTTTGGCTTAAACCGAATTTCTGCAACAGGAGGGAGACATTTATGGTAATACCCAAGGGAGTCGCTTGTACTAATCACCTATTCTCACTCTTTTCATAATCAAACAACAGCAAATAAAGCTATAGTCACCTTAACGGGATGAAGGAAATCCCTAGATGTGAGCCTTGATTGGTCTGAATATCTCTGCTAACTCCAATATACAAATTGAATCCCGTCATTGACTGTTATTTCCATTCATGAGGTTATATATATGGAGCACATCTAACCCCGGTTGGAAACAAACATTGTCACCTTGTCAAGTGCAAAATAAGACTTACTTATTAACTAAACCGTAATATGTATATCTTGGGACGAGCTTAAAAGGAAACAATTTATTAAGGCATATAGAAAAATAAGGGTCATGGATAGGAAAAACTTAGGAATCAGTATTCTTTAAGAACTTTAGATTAACATGGTAAAAGGTGTAAAATTTTCTCAACTCCAATTCTCATCAAACTTTAACCAAAAAAAAAAAAAAAAAAAAATCTCATCGAAGCACTTAGATCTTAAGGTGCTTGTTTTAAGGAATTTGAGTAACTCATGGATGGCCCGATCTCATGGCTCATACAGAGGTTCAATTATCATGACCAACTTATTTTATATGTGTCATGAAATTTTATCCAGTGATTAAAAAGCTTCACAACTTATTAATCTTAGAACTTGAAATCCTTGAAAGTGGCCGTATTTGATGATTGATAGTTTCACCCAAAGAGAATTTCTGTTCTTTATAACTCAAGTACACGGCACAAAAACCCAGCTACCTTAAAAGCCCATGAAATATCCATTATGCCCTACGAACCAATTAGGTTTAGACAATTTGCACATGCCCTAATCTAGAACAGTTTGAACACATTTAGTGAGATTTAAACAGACGGCTTCCAATCTTTAAACTGAAAATCTCCAACACCCTAACTAATTAAGCCAATATTAGAGATTACTCTAATAGTTGTTCTTTAGCATTGAACTGCCGGGGCATTTAGAATGGTGATCTAAGTAATTCTTTCTGGAAGCTAATGTGATGATGAGAATATAAATATCATCATTTGATTTGACAACACCTGATTTACAGTAAATTAGACTAGATAGGCAATCGCAAGGAACTTTGGTCTCGATTCTTAGAATATTTAAATAGGTCGTGAATGGATGACGTGGTGTGATGGTACGTGATGATAACGTCAAAAAAGGGTCAAGAGCTTGTCACCCACTAGCGCACGCGCGCTGCCGCAATGGAAATACGGGGCAGGAGAAAAGTTGATGTGAAGAAATTGCAAATGTCGTGCACGTTAGAAAAAGTTTCCATTTGCGAAAAAACAAAATTGGATTGCTTTGTCCGCCAAAATGTTTGTCCCGTGGATTGTCACATGATTTATGACAAGGAAATGTGACGATGAAATATACATATATATGTATATATATTTATCATGTTAGGTCACCTGACATTATACATTTAGGTCTTTAATTTGAATTCTCAATTTTTTTAATAATATGAGTGAGAGACACTATAAATAGAACAATATCACCTTGCTTTTAAAAACGAGTTGAATTATTTTCTTATTCACAATTGAAAACAAAATGATAAACTTGTCTAAACAGTACTCTACGAATCTCAATTTAAGATTTCCATGTGTTGTTTGCTCAACTTCATTTAGGCGTTTTTCATGCTTGTTAAGCCAATACGAAAAGACTAACGCATAGGCTATCATAGTAGATGGACGCTACAAAAAATTGTCATATCAAGTACTTATTGTCCCATCTCATGAATCCTCACCATGCGACCTGCCCTATGATTGGTTAGCGGAATTCAAGAAAAAGTCTTTTTATTGTCGATTCTTCTATTGCATATTTTTCCCAGTTGCAGGTGGCTAAGAAAGAGGATTCTTATAGAATCCGCCATGATGAAGAAAATGCATCGAAGGCCAATGATTATCAAGTCAAGGTCAGCATCCTATGATAAAAAATTTCATGAATTGGAAGACTCCAGAGTGTCTCGGGAACACTAATGTGGTTAGTCAATAAAAAAAGACTCGTACCTAGACTAATGAGATTTACTGATGTTGAAAATAATGTCGAATCATTACTTATCGTCCAATCTCATGTCGTGTATCTATCAGGTTGCTTAACACGTACGCACAGCCCATGACAGAACAATATGTCAACTGGCTGACGATATAGAGCAATCAGACAGGAACAGAAGGGGAAGTCGCACAAAGCCAGCTTCTTCTTCTTCTTCTTTACATGTTTAACGTGGGATGGGTCGGCTGACAATCGAATAGGATAGGATGGTGGTGAGTCAGTCCATCGTTTTCTGTATGAGGTTTAAAGTGGGATTTGTTGTCTAACGATTGGCCTACCTAACGAGATTTATGACCAAGGCCAGGGTTATTGCATAATATATAGGCATTCAGCGTCAGTCGTGGACACCAAAGTTACTTTGGATAGGAATGCTATGATTTGAATACGAAATTTGTCACATTTTAGATCCGCTCCACCTTTCCGCCAAACTATACCAAGCATGTCATAGACAAAATTTTATGTGTCCACATTGTTAGACTGGAGATTTCACCATAAGCCAAGACTTCATCTGGTGTGAAAACAAAGAAAGCGAAGAATTAGGGAGTTGTTTGCATATTGTTTTTTATGTTGAATTTTCTTTTTCTTGTTCAGACAAGCTATTAATTATTGGTTTTCACTTTTATGGTTAGCAAATTTATAATGATTTAGATCCAAATACATTGAACTTGATGAGCTTGTCAGAAGAATAGTTATTTTATGTCTTATTAGATGACTATTTAAGATACCATATCAAACAACTGGAGTTTGCTCCAATGGCCACCATTCCTAAATGAAAAGGGAGATGTGAGGGTTCGAATCTCCATTTTCTTGGGGGGAGGGGGACAATTAGTTTCAGGAGTTGGTTTTAACTCCCACACTCTTTAAAAATGTAAGACAAAAGTCTAAAAATAAATATTAGAGTAAGAGTAAAGTAAAACTGACGAAAAAACAAAAAACATACCACATCAATCAAGGAGCATAATCAAGAGAAAATATGAAGAGTCTCCTATTAGATGCAACATCTCAAGAGATATGAAATATCAAAGGAAAATATTCTAAATATTTCCAAGGTTCAAGAAGTCAACTTGAGTATGAATAAACAACCCGAAAAAAAAAAAAAAAAAAAAAAAAAAAAAAAAAAAAAAAGCAAAGCACGAGTTAATTGATGAAGTGGTCCGATGTGCCATAGAGAGAACCAACTGATGTTAACATGGCTATTAGGCTCCATTTGCCAATGTTTTTATTTTTCCAAATTTTTTTATTCTTTTGTTTCCAATAACAAAAAAAAAATTGTTTGATGATGTTAACTAATTTTTTTACTCCTCAGAATAGAAAAATAGAAGGGAAATAGATTTAGAACATTAATAAAAAGTAAAAAAAAAAAACAATGTTGCATTTTGTTCCTGAAAACAATTTCTTGAATAAGTCATTTTCTCTTCTTCTTTTTTTCTTCTTCTTCCTCTTCTAACCGGTTGCTGCCTATTGATGCCGCCTGCCATGGATAGAGGAGGAAGAAGAAGAGAGGAAAGAAAGAAAAGAAAAATCTAAAAATTATTAAAAAATTAAAAGAAATTCTATGTCACAAAAAAAAAAAAAAAAAAAATTGTGGGTCGTACCAAATCCATTTATGTTTTTTTTTTAATTTCAAGAATATAAATTTGATATAGCTACCAAACATGTTTTTCTACTCAAAAACTATTCTAAGGAATACGAATAGAAAAAATTATTTCTAAAAGAAAATATATATATTCCTTGGAATATAAATATTACCAAATGCATCTTTACTATCACAACCTACCCCTTGATAGGGAGATAAATATATTTAGGGATATTCCCTAAAAAGTGAACCTACGACCCTCAATTAGGTGTGGGCTCTCCCAAACCTATACCTTGCATGATGTTGGGATATTTAAATTGATGTTATAAGAATTTTCTAATAAGGAGTCGCTACTAGCCTATTAGAGTTAGTTATAAATCAAGTGATGTGTGGAAGTATACTCCACTTCCTACACAAATAAAGAATCTAATATTTTGGACTTTATTACACTAATTAATCAATTTGTGCCATTTCGATACATAAGTCATTTCAAGAAAAGTTTTATCTTTAAACCTATCAATTATCATATAAGGTGATCATGCGAGTATGTAATTATTAAAATAACAATCAATAACCAAGAAAACGTTAAATAAGTTGCGTGGGAGAGGAAGAATCTAATGTCACTAAATAAGGGGCATGCCGTTTCCAATTATGCTAAAGGGAGGCCACGGTTGTCATATTGAAAGTACGCAATCAAGAATGTTTGTTTCTGAAAACAAACAAAACCCTATGATAAAGCTCTAAGAACTAGTTCAACTTTGGAGTATGATTTTTATTGATGATGTTTCCACAATTTAAGAGAAAATTGCCCAAACAAAAATATTTTAAAGCTTTTTCCAAGGAATTCTATTTTTTTTAATTTTTAAATTTTTCATGATTTTCTAGATTTTTTTGATTTTTTATATTATATTATATTTTTATTTATTACTTGATTTTTTAACAAATTATTTATCATCATCATCATCATCATTAATTTTTCTATTTTTTTTTATTTTTTTATGAATTTATTACAAAGGAAAATTCTAACCAGGTTAAGAGACCTGGCTCGATGAAGCTACCCGAATCTTATCATTCCAGGTTGGACCAAAATCTAGACCAAACTTAAGATCCGGGAAAATTATTTAAAAGTTCATAAACCTATTGTATTTTTGCCAATTTTATCATAAACCTTTCAATTTTGTCAATTAAGTCTTAAACATTTTTTCACTTTTTTTTAATTGAGTATATTTGCTCAATTTTGATTTTGATTTTTTTTTTTCACTTTTTTTCTTTGATTTTGAGTTTTTGGATCTAGGGCCGACTTTGACTAGGCGAGCAGCCCTTACCTATGGTCAGTGAGGGTTGAACCCTTGTTGACCCTAGATCCAAAAACTCACAAAATAAAAAACCAAAAAAGTCTTTAAAAAAGGAAAAAACATTAAAAAAAAATAAATCAAAGTATTATTTTAAAAGTGCCACGTCATCATTAGTCATTCACATCAACAATTTCTTATTAAAATTGATCAGATTGACTCAATTGACAATAAGTAAAAAGATTTATAACAGAATTGATAAAATTAAAAGGTTTATGATTAAAGTAATAAAAGTACTATGGGTTTATGATTTTTTGAATAATTTTTCCCTTAAGGTCCATTCCAAATTAAGTTAATTGGCCCAAGAAGTTTTTAGCCCACTCGCAGCCTCTAGCCCATTTCTATTTTCTGTTCCTAGCCCAACCATGTCCGGTCGAAACAATCAGCCCAACCCTTAAATGAACCTAGCCCACATTTTCTATTCTTTTGATTTTTTTCTTTATTTTCATCTTTTTTATTTTTCATTTCTCATTACTATTTCTTCTCTTCTTCTCCACGAACCCTCCTTTCCCAAAGCCATCTTTCCTCCCTCAGCTTTCTTCCCCAAACCAACACCATCCGAAGCATGACCACCTTTTGTCTCCGGCGCTTACGCCACTGCCGTGCCAACACCCAATCAGGACATACAGCCATACGGCAGTATGTGTACGCGAAAAGAACGGGGCATAATTTGTACAAAAATAAGCTCAAGTCATGACATACGGCCATAAGCTCAAATCACGACAAAGTCAACGCGAAAATGGATGAAACGAAGACATGTAAAATAGCTACAAAACACGTCTAGCAAAGATGAATGCCCAGAATGGACAGAAGTTCAAGGACAGTTATGTAGGCTTCACCTAGGCATTTATACAAACAGTTGGAGTGCACTACTGGGATGAGCGGTTCCTAACCCACGGCGAGACTCGAACCTACATCGGGGACCGCGACGCACGGCGTACATGAACCTTAGAGACCAATGCAGGGGCGACATGGGCCGAAAACAGAGCACGCGCAAGTGCAGAGAGAAATCACCTGGTTCGAGCATGGCGTCGCATCGGACGGCGACTAACTTTCTGTCTTCCGGCGACAGTGAGGCCCGCTCTCCTTCCTTGTGCGAGTGAACTAACCTGCTCACTCTCTCGTCTCACTCTCTGAACCAAGCCCTCCCTCTCTCGAGCTCTCTCTCTTTCTCTGGTTCTCGCCCAGAAAAACGCCCCCTAGAATCGAGCCAACTTTCCTCTCTCTCGGATCTTGCCCTCTGAATCCCCCTCTCGGACTCTCTTCTAACCAACATTTTAAAACGCCTCGGCCTCTCTCTCTCTCTCTCTCTCTCTCTCTCTCTCTCTCTCCTTGCGTCGTCCCTCCTCTTCTTGTCGAGCCTGCGTCTAAGACAGGAGAGAGAGGGAGAAGATAAGAAAATGAATGGGCCGGCCCGTGCCAGCGGCCTGGGGGGAAGAGAAATAAAAAGGGGGCCGGGCCGGCCCAGCCCTAGCCCGACCGCACGCTTCTTTTTTTTTTTTTTATAAAAAATATGAATAATAATAAAAATAATTTTAATTTTAATTTTTGTAAAAAAATTTATAATTAGTACTAGCAATGCAAATGTTTCTGATGTCTATACGTGATGCATTTTAATTAAAATTAGTTTTTTTTATATGTTAGAAATTAATCCCTAATTTTCTATGCGGTTAAGCACTAAATAAATAGGCAAAATTTATGCATCGACACTTACATGACTATTATGTGCTGTCATGGCTGTTGTGGAGACTACACAACAAAAGGTTATCAAGTCAATGGAAGTTTTTAATAATTGCAAGAGGTTCCCATCTCAATGGGAGGCTATCTCCCGGCAATAGGCTACAGTACTTGTTGTGCAAGCTACATGAGCCTGTAGTTGCGTAGGAGGTTGCCCTTGCGACAAGAGGCCGACATGGTTATTGTACAAGCTACGTGACAATAGAGTAGGCTAACATGGCCATTGACGCCACCACTAGACGAGATGAACAATGTTGAGGGTCAACATCAAGAGAGGGATATTTACGGTTATTGAAAAAGAAAATGACACGAGATGAGAGGTATGCGTCCAATGCACCTTAGTATATATATAAAGAGCATATAAACCCATTGTCAAGTGATGTGCGACATTTTCAACAACCCTTCTCATTTGTAAACTGAATTAGGAGTGACACGTGAAATTTAAATAACAAGGTAGACACACACACAAAGGAGGCTAAACTTAGCTTTGATATCAAATTATAAAGTTCGAAAAACTTAAGCTGATAGATAGAAGGAGATCACATATATTAAAGGAGCATACAAATCACATTGTCAAGTGATGTTGATATTTTAATACACTCAATCAGCGAATGCATTATGATGGATATATGCAAGAAAAACCCTTAAAACTAAATCCCGTGTGTCAAGCCCTTCAACTTGCAAGTCTCTTGTTCTTTACTTAAGATAAGGCATAAGTAATACAAGTAAGACATGCACGCCTTCTTCAAACAATAATGAACGCACTTGTGACATTCATATTTGAACTTCACTATAAAGTACATATATCTGTGAAGTACTTATTCATAATTTCATTGCAATTCATCCAAGTGACTTTTTCTTTAGCGAAACATTGACATTGGCGAATGCATTATTTTCCTTGGACATGCTATTGGCAAGTAAAGCCTTGTACCTCTTAAAGACCTCATCAATGATCTCTTCACCAAGGTGATCAACGAGCAAGGGCTCGGCCATGGCTCTCATGCACCAAGCCAAATTGTATTCCCCACCCTTCGAGACAATATTAAAGTCAGAATCGGTGTCAAGTATACTCCAATTCACTTTGAACACTTCCAAACAATCAATTGAGAATGACCCTTGCTTTTGAACCTCCATCGTACTTCTTTTGGTGAGGGTGTGTACTGAGGGATGTTGAAGGAGTCCAGATTCTGTTCTTCCAAGGGTCCCTGAAATAGTGCAGATGTAGAATTTTAGATTTTCCAACCAAAAGAAGTAACAATTGCAAAAAAAATTAGTTGTTACTATAATATCTTAACAAAATTCCTAGTTACTTGTCTGTGTAACTATTGCATACTGATAACATATGTTGTTTCTTATCATTTAAGTATTAATTCCATTTTAGTCAAGTCTACACTAGCTTAAGAGCGAAGAAGATCACTCTCGAAGCAAGTTCATGAATCTTTGGTTCACTGAAGAAAAATGTACTCTCCACTTATCCTTAGGTGTCTAATTAACCCATAAACGATTAGTAGTGGCTCTAATTAATAAATTGAATTCCATGCTTAAAAATGATTTAATTAAAACCCCAAGTTGTGATTGATATGATTTTGAAAAGTCCGCACTAGGCATCAGCACTATCTCTTTAATAAGTATTCATTTGTACCCATTTAATAATTCATTAATTTTCCTTTGGTGGTTCACTTTGAGGAAATTCACAACACATAGATAGCACAATCTCATAACACAAATAGAGATTCAATTATAATAACCAGCTTATTCTATGTTCATGAAATCCATGTCTAGTGACACTAGAGTACATTAATAAAAGCTCCCCAGCTGATGGACTAAATATTGTCTGAACTTAAAAATCTTTGTTAGTGGTCATATTTGATGATCAATTCAATATATATAGATAACTCAAGAACATGGCATAGAGATCCAACTCTTTTCGAGGCCCATGAAATATGTTATTCATGCCCTATAAGTCAGTTAATTTTGGGCCTTCGGTCTCTATTAATGGCCCTGATTGCAGTTTGAATGCATTTAGTGAAATTTGAATGAGTGACTTCCAAATCCTAATTTGGAAATCTATTAACGCCCCAGTCAACTGCGTCAATTTCTGGGTTATTCAAAAGAGTCGTCTTTAGCACTTAACTTCCATGGCATTCGGTATGACGACGTAGGCTAATCTTTCTAAAAGCTAATGCGTTGATGAGGATATAAATATCATCATTTGATTTAACAACATATGAATTACTGTAAATAGACTAGTGAGGCAATTGCAAGGACTGAAATTGCGTTTCAAATCTGGAAAAAATCAAATAGAACGTGGGAATAAAATGGATAGTGAGCGACAAGAGGTTGTCACACGGAAGCGCGCGGAGCAGGCACACCGGATGCTTTCGTGCCGTAAAAAGCTTACAAAATAAAATATATAACAGAACCAAAGTTTACGTGAATAAATTGCAAAAGGTCGTATACGTAAGAAGTTTCTATTTGAAAAAGTTACAAATAGATCCATATAATCACACCCCGAAAAAAGAAGAAGAAGAAGGATAGCTTGCATTTTGTGGGGCCTAAATTGTGTATCCCGTGCATTCTCATAATGTATAACCTGTGAAATCAAAGGAGGTCCTCGAGACGAATTCTCGGTTTCCCAGATACTGGTGATTTGAACAGGGAGTATACACATCAAGTTAATTAATACTAGAGATCAGAGGCCATTTGGTTTATGTTTTTCTAATCTTTTTTTTTACATTTATACCAATTCAGTCATAAACATTTTATGAATACCAAATCAGTCCTAAATATTTTATTGGTGCCCATTCGATTCTTCCAATTAATTTTGACCAAATATTGCTGACATAGATCCAGTTATCTAACGCGATATAGCTGACACTGACATAAATATTTTTAATAATAGTTATATATTTTTTGAAATTATTTCTTTTCCTTTCTTTTCCCTTCTCCTCCTCCTTCTTCTAGCCGGTCGCTGGATCTCAATGACCAGTTAGAGGCAAGGGCTAACGAGGTCGAGGAAGACCTCACTCAACCCTTGGCGAGGCTACCTCGCCTAGCCCACCAAAGGCTAGCGAGGTCGACCGAGGTTCGGCGACTGGTTGGAGGATGAAGGAAAAAGGAAAAAAGGAAAAGGAAAAATGAAAAGATAATAAATAAATAATTTTAAAAAATTAAAATATTATTGAAAGTTTTCTCCCTCTCTGGTCGCTTGCATTTGAGTTGGTTTGAGGCTCATCTGTTCATAGGCATTTTGGGGTACTTTGTTTCAATGTTTCCCAATAATTCTAAGTGGACTCTCGGTTCGAGAGTGAAACACGTAGGCATGAGTTTGCCCGAATATGTCCATTTGGTGGGCCATGCATTGTGAGTACGGATTCATTCCAATGTAGGAAAAGAAAATGCAAATGAAAATAAAATATGCAGAGAAATTTATCTAACTTGAAGTTCGTGGTGAAGTTCGATTACTTCCCAGTCACGCAAAAAAAGGAGTCCTACCAACGTCAGCATGACTTGTTTCTCTCATTCCTCCAATTATGTGCATTACTTTCACGAATTCCATCACACACTCTCTCTCTCTCTCTCTCTTGTTGGCTTGCATTTGAATGGGTTTGAGGCTCTTCTATTCATGGATATTTTTGGGGTACTCTCGGTTCGAGAGTGAAACACGTAGGCATGAGTTTGCCCGAATATGTCCATTTGGTGGGCCATGCATTGTGAGTACGGATTCATTCCAATGTAGGAAAAGAAAACGCAAATGAAAATAAAATATGCAGGGAAATTTGTCTAACTTGAAGTTCGTGGTGAAGTTCGATTACTTCCCAGTCACGCAAAAAAGGAGTCCTACCAACGTCTGCATGACTTGTTTCTCTCATTCCTCCAATTATGTGCATTACTTTCACGAATTCCATCACTCTCTCTCTCTCTCTCTCTCTCTTGTTGGCTTGCATTTGAATGGGTTTGAGGCTCTTCTATTCATGGATATTTTTGGGGTACTCTCGGTTCGAGAGTGAAACACGTAGGCATGAGTTTGCCCGAATATGTCCATTTGGTGGGCCATGCATTGTGAGTACGGATTCATTCCAATGTAGGAAAAGAAAACGCAAATGAAAATAAAATATGCAGAGAAATTTGTCTAACTTGAAGTTCGTGGTGAAGTTCGATTACTTCCCAGTCACGCAAAAAAAGGAGTCCTACCAACGTCAGCATGACTTGTTTCTCTCATTCCTCCAATTATGTGCATTACTTTCACGAATTCCATCACTCTCTCTCTCTCTCTCTCTCTCTCTCTTGTTGGCTTGCATTTGAATGGGTTTGAGGCTCTTCTATTCATGGATATTTTTGGGGTACTCTCGGTTGAGAGTGAAACACGTAGGCATGAGTTTGCCCGAAAATGTCCATTTGGTGGGCCATGCATTGTGAGTACAGATTCATTCCAATGTAGGAAAAGAAAACGCAAATGAAAATAAAATATGCAGAGAAATTTGTCTAACTTGAAGTTTGTGGTGAAGTTCGATTGCTTCCCAATCACGCAAAAAAAGGAGTCCTACCAACATCAGCATGACTTGTTTCTCCCATTCCTCCAATTATGTGCATTACTTTCATGAATTCCATCACTCTCTCTCTCTCTCTTGTTGGCTTGCATTTGAATGGGTTTGAGGCTCTTCTATTCATGGATATTTTTGGAGTACTCTCGGTTAGGGGTGAGCATGGTCCGAGTTAGTTCGGGCCACCCCCTAACCCCAGGACCAACCCGTATAGTGTTAGTCCTCAATTTTTAGGACCGATGATCGACCCTATTGAGCCTGGGACCAAGGACCGGACCAACCCAATGGGTTTGGTCCAATTCCAAGGTCAACCTTGGACCGATCGATAATTTTTTCGTCTTATTTTTTATACTCCCTAAAAAAACAAACTTATAAATTCAAATTACATATCCATCGACAATGCGGCATTGTGCAACTAAACTATAAATACTAATACATATTTAGTAAATTTAGGATGACATAATAATAGAAATTCCATACCTGCTAACCGCTAATTGAGATATGGGATAAGATGGAAAGTTCTTGTAATCATCTATCTTTAATATTCATAACATCATATGCAAAAGCGTTTTCTTGCATTTGATCACGTAAAGTCCACTCAACCAAAAAATGAGCTTCACACCACTTTACTAGCATTTGATCATGTAGAGTCCACTCAACCAAAAAATGAGCTTCACACCACTTTACTAGCATTTGATCATGTAGAGTCCACTCAACCAAAAAATGAGCTTCACACCACTTGACTAGCAAATCATCGTAGCAATTGTAGTACTACTATACTCTTCAAAAACTTCTACCATTTGACACAAATTAAAAAGTAAAGTGCAGCTAAAATTCATTAGTAAAATACAATTAAACCATAAAAAGTTCAAAATACTTAATATAAACCATTAATATATAACTTCACATCTTGTTAATTCAATTGAACTTTTATACACCTGAAAACAAAACAAACGACATATAATTAATATTCAACAAAAGTTTTAAATTAAAATTACTATTAGTACTATTAATAGAACATTTCAATATAATATAATATAACAAACATTTTACTTAGGTTTGAATATATGAAAGAATTAAAAATAATATAATATAATATAATATATAAGGTTGGTCTAGGGTTGGACCGACCCAAAACTCTTAGGACCGAGGATCAACCCACACAGTATTGGTCCTGGAATTTCAGGACCAAGGACCGACCCAATACCCTTAGGAACCGGACTAGGACCGACAGGGTTGGGCCGATCTAGGGATCAGTCCAGGGTTGACCCTAAACCACTGCTCACCCCTACTCTCAGTTTGAGAGTGAAACACGTAGGCATGAGTTTGCCCGAAAATGTCCATTTGGTGGGCTATGCATTGTGAGTACGGATTCATTCCAATGTAGGAAAAGAAAATGCAAATGAAAATAAAATATGCAAAGAAATTTGTCTAACTTGAAGTTTGTGGTGAAGTTCGATTGCTTCCCAGTCACGCAAAAAAATGAGTCCTACCAACATCAGCATGACTTGTTTCTCCCATTCCTCCAATTATGTGCATTACTTTCACGATTTCCATCACTCTCTCTCTCTCTCTTGTTGGCTTGCATTTGAATGGGTTTGAGGCTCTTCTATTCATGGATATTTTTGGGGTACTTTTTATTTTTGGTAACCAAGGATCCGTTGGGCCCGCCAGACTTACGCTAGGCAGCCCACGGCCTATAGAGTACGCGGTGCACCCCGACCAAGCGTCAATATCTCGGGAGAGGCTAGCCTAGGACCACAACACCAGGATCCCCCACTTAAAACACTTTAGCAACGAGAGGCTTGAACCCTCGACCTCTGCGATGGAAGGGAGAACACACACCGATTGTGCTGCCCGCTATTGGGTACATTTTTGGGGTTCTTTGTCTCCATGTTCCCCAATAATTCCAAGTTGCTTCAGTTCACGTGTGAAGCACGCATGGTCATGAGTTTGCCCGAAAATGTCCACACGGTGAGACGGATTCATTCCAATTTAAGGAAAAAGGAAAGAAAATGTAAATGCAAAGAAAATATGCAGAGAAATTTGTCTTAACTCGAAGCTTGTGGTGAAGTTTGATTGCTTCCCCGTCGTGCAAGAAAGGAGTCCTACTAACGTTAGGTTTAGATTCGTCTCCTCCTCTATTGTGGAAATTGCAACATGTATATGAAATTCATGTTGGGTGGGATACATGCCATGTTGCCATATATGTGGTTGAAATTAAAAGAGGATATTTTATTTTCAAGAGTATCATTAACCGGTGATCTGAGAACACTAGGCGAGAATTTAAATGAATAAAAAAACATAATAGAAGAAACAATTATTGATGCACTTTGAAAGTTGACGACATGCATATTATGAGAAAACTATACCCAGTGTTCTCAAGGGTGAAAGAAGAATATCGTATCTATGATTGCACTGGAAGTTACATCCACGGTGGTTGCCCTAGTGGTAAATTGGTCATTTATCTTCCGTAAGATCACTAGTTCGTTCACGTTATGACCGGATCTATAAACGACTTCAGTTGCGTTGTTAACTATAGCATAGTTCTCATGGAGAAATTTTCCTACCAGTTAGCAATTTGGTAACGGTGCAGTAACAGACTCTCCGAATTTAAATCTCTATAGTGGCATTAAATAGTTATGACTTAAACCAAATATTGAGTTGTTATAATCGCTTTAGGTGACAAGTTTTTTTTTTCTTTTTGTATGTTTCATAACGTTTTTGCCCTCATCTATGACAAAAATCAACTTATTTACTATAAAAATCACTCTTCTCTCAAATTTTATGTGCATGTGGCGATATTTTCTTGCAGAAATTACATATAATAAAGTATGTGTCTTTAGGACAAGTTATGATAAGACAAGTTATGATAAGGGAATGTTTGTTAAAGAAATTATAAAAGACCTCAGCCAACTACAAAACACAGGAGAATTGTCCATAAAGTAATAAACATGTTATACTTTTGCCAATACAATGTTAAACACTTTAATTGTGCTAATTGAAATATAAATATTTTCACGTTTTGCCAATTAAATTCATCCAATCAATTTTGGTGAAATATTGCTGACATAAACATTAACCGTTTTATGTGACATATTGACATAGACAAGTTTTAATAATATTTTAATATTTTTTTAATTTTTTATTAATTTTTTCTCTCTCTTTTTTTTTTTTTTTTTTTGCTTTTTCCCTTTTTCTCTCTGCAACTATTGCTAGGCCTCGTTGATGGCTAGTAGAGGTCACCAGCCTTAGGCAAGGGATGCCTTGCTAGGGGCCGACAAGGGTTGCCCTTACCAGGGGATAAACCCCTTGTCCAATTTGGTGAAGGGCTGCCCTTGCTAGCCCAGGTGAGTCCTAACCCATGTGCCAAATCAAGCGAGTGTTTGCCCTCACTAGCCGCTCGCTGAGGCTGAAAAAAAGGGAAAAGAAGAGAAAATGAAAAAAAAAAAAATAGAAAAGTAAAAAGTAAAGAAGGAAAAGAGAATGAAAAAATAATATAAAACATTATTTATGTCAGCATCGGCTATGCCACTCAAGATGGTTGACGTTTACGTCAATGATTTTCAACAAAAATTAGTCAAATTAATTCAATTGACAAAACTTAAAAAGGTTTATGATTCAATTGATAAAATTGAAAGATTAAGGATTGAATTACCAAAAGTATTATAGAATTAGGATGTTTTGCACAATTTTCCCCATAAAACACGGTATGTTTAGTTTTCTTTGTCAAAATCATTTAATGTTATAACCTCCATGTGTTGGAGTAAACCTTTCAAAATGTTTGATTGATAATATTGGGAAACTCTTGTTGTTGAGTTTCTAATTTCGTTTTTGTTTAATTAATTTTGCTTTTTTGTTTTGTTTTCCTGACACAAATAGAATCAAAGCACCAATTCGATCAATTAAACCAATGCATTGGTGGATATACAAAAGAAAAATCCTTAAACCAAAATCCCAAATGTCAAGCCCTTCAACTTGCAGCAAGTTTCTTGCATTTTCTTAACACGAGATATAAGACATAAGAAGTAATACAAGTGAAACTGCCACACCTTCAAACCATAGGAAACACACTAGCGACATACATATATCAACTTCACCATGAACGTGCATGTAAATGTGATGTGCTCATTCTGGAATTTTTGCATTTTAGCTAGGTGATTTTCTTTACTGAAATGACGATGTTGACGAATGCAGTCTTTTCCTTGGACATGCCATTAGCGAGTTGAGCCTTGTATCTCTTGAAGACCTCATCTATGATCTCTTTACCGAAGTGATCAACGAGCAGGGGCTCAGCCACGGCTCTCATGCACCTGGCCATATCATATCCCACATCCTCCAACACAACATTAGGGTCGAAATTCGTGTTAAGGACACTCCAATTCACTTCGGACACCTCCAAGCAATCGATTGAGAATGAATCTTGCTTTTGGACCTCCTCTCGTACTTCTTTTGTTGAGGGTGTATACTGAGGGATGTTGAAATGGGGCTTTTCGGCAAGAATCGGAGAAAGGATCAATCGCTTGTATTTTCATAGACAGTAAAGGCATCTTAACGGATATGCTTACCAAATCTGTGCCTGCCCAATCGGTGTTCCAAGCTGAGATCTACGCCCTTATATCTGCTCTTCAACGACTGCTCCAGCAGAATCTCCATCTTCAGCATGTTGTGATCGAATCTGACTGCTCAAAATTGGTGGAGATCATTCGGATGAACCAGCCGCCGCCATGGATGGAACGCCATCTATTTGCGATCCTCAGCGATCTTCTTCTACGCTGCCCTAACCTTTCGCTTCAACACGTTTGGCGCCAGGCAAACGGTGCAGCGGACTGGGCCGCTAAAGCCCACAGGGATCAAGGCCCACCTTCAAACTGGCTTCTCTTCCCTCCTTCTATTTTCCTCAATATTCTCTCTACGGATGCTTCGGCTCTTGTTTGTAATGTTACCTAATATATTACAAGTTATCTTTCAACCAAAAAAAAAAAAAAAAAAAACCTCCCTAATCAAAGCAATTGCACATTTACTTGGATGTTTGTCCAATAGCAGTGGTTAGAAGGACGTGGAGATAGACATGGGCGACGGTGACTTGCAGGGGGAGAGCATAAGTTCATGGTAAAATCAAAAACCAAATCGAACCAGTTATAAGAGTCAGTCCAATTCTAGATTCTTGTAGTTATCAATCTGGTTCCTGATTTTATTTTATTTTAAGTTGAATCGATACTGTACGATTCATACTATTCATGACACTCATTTTTCTATATGCCTTAAAAGATTGTTTCCTTTCAAGGTCGCCCTAAGAGATATACATACAACAGGTCATATTTTGCACTTGGCAAGGTGACAATATGGATCTCCATCTAGGCTTAGATTTGTTCCATATATTAATCTTAGCAAAGATTTTCAATTCATCGAACAACTTGCAAAAAAAAAAAAACAATATATATATCATATACAAAAGTTTTAGCTCATGTCCTTATTTGATTCTTGAAATAAGTGTGGGGTATCTCACGAACTCATAGGCCCTAGGTTAAAGCAATTAAGGTGAAATTTCGTGTCAACAAAGAAAGGAGAATACATATCATGCGTAATTTGTAAGAAAGTGTGAAAACAAGCCAATCAAGGCTCACATTTAGGCCATAATCAGTAATTGGGCAATTGTTGACTATTTTTGTTCTTTTGTTCCTCAAAACAAAAAAGAACATAAATCCATTTTGTGACATTGGCTAATTTTCTATTTTTGAGAACAGATTAATGGTTAGGGAATATATTTGGAACGGAAACAAGAAGTAGAAAAAGTTATCTTTTGTTTTCAAAAACAATTTCTAAAACCAAGACATTTTCTTTTTCTTTTCTTCTTCTTCTTCCATCTCTGGTTGGTCACTAACAAAAAATTTGAAGGTCATACCAAATGCATTCATATTCTTTTTATATTTCGATAATAGAAATTTTGTATAGGTACCAAGTGAGTTCGAATACTCAAAAACTCATCCAAAAAATAGAGTTAGAAAAAATTATTTCTGAGCAAATATTATTTCCGGAAATAAGATATTTACCAAATGCACCCTTAGTAATTTTCCTTCATCCTAGTCAGGTGATTATAACTTTATTTGCTTTTATTTGACTACAAAAAGAATGGGAACATGTGACTAATGCTAGTGACCCCTTTTGGTATTACCATAATCGTCCCTCTTTCATTACAGAAAATTCAGTTTAAGCTAGAACTACTTTACCCTGCCTGTGATATAAAGATTTGAAGTTGGTGAGCTCATTACTATAGTCCCATCAAGATACTAATAGCTAGAAGTTTCTCCATGTGAATCATGCGACAACTTGATGACTTAGTACAAGCTATTTCAAGATTTGTTTATGACCTAATCGAACTTAGGATCTCTTGGAAGACAGATAACCCTTTCCCATTAGGCCAATCACTTTGGTGGTAACTATTGTAATATATACACAAGAATTAACCAAGATCTTGCAGTTTATGTCTACATGAAAATTACTAGACCAAACAAACAACGAATAATAAGGCATGCCAAAATTTACATGATTCAATCCAATATCAATATTTATATATATGGGGAGAGTTAGCAACAAATAATCTACTAATAATTAGAAAATTCAAGTTACAATCATTTATACACCTAAGTATTTCTTTACACCTAAGTTAAATCCAAATCCCAAGTATTTGCAAATAAATAACTCATTTTGATAACTTAAAAACTCAAAGCATAAAATCCACGTGTTTGAAGCTTTCTCATCGTGCCACCACATGAAGCACTCCTCCTCGGCTTTAGAATTTTCCTTTGTGCAGTGTCCAAAGGAAGGAGAGCCATCGCTGGTGCCACCAGGCACTGGCGGGTCGCGTGAACCCGATTAGCGTAAGTGAAAGAGGGCTCCAACGGATCCTAGATATTAAAAAATAATAAAATAATAATAAAAGGGAGGAGAGCCATTGTGCAGCGCAATTTATAAGGAATCCTCGCACATGAAAGAAACCCACTAGCAGCTCCTTGTCCTCTTCTATAGGAACCCACAAGACTATCATTGTGCAGCTATATATTAGGGGTGACCATATCGGACTGACCGAATTGGGAACCAACTGGACCGGCCAATTTTAGGGTATTCCTAAAGGCGTTAGTCTAGTTTTCGGTTCCATAAAAAAGAAACAAGTGATTTTCCTAGAGGGAACCTTAACGACTATATTTTATTTTATTTTTTATTTCTTAAAAATAGCAACATGTCCAATAAATTTCGGGATTAAGATTTACTTAATCGATTATGTGCCATCTTACTGATCACCCCTTTTATATAGAGAGAGCAAACCTAAGATTCTCCTTTTTCCCCCTCTTCACTCAATACTCCCTTGAGCCCATTCTCCATCTTGTAATGGCTTTCTCTTAATTAAGAGAAGTAACCAGCGCATATCTTGTGCTGAAACTTGTGCATTTATCCAACAAGATTGAGTTATGTAAATAGCTCAAGTTCGAGACATATTTTAGCAGTAATTTTGTTTGTGTAGACCAATCATAGATACACGTTTCTCATACGATGCACATTTCCAATTTTGAAAGTGCGTCAACAATTTTTTTGTAATTTTCTATTCTTTTAATCTAGTGTTGTAATAGCACTCATTAATAAAACTCTTGAAAAATAGAAACATCTTTTTAATTTCAACCTCGCGCATGGCAATATGGCATGTATCTAGGCTTATACTGTGTATGGAGAAGCATATACATGAGTATCGAATGTATCTTGTCTTTGTTTGTCCTTAAATTGAAAGTAATCAAAATTCCTGTCCATATGGCAGAGAGAGATCCTACCCAGTGGACATATCCGTGCAAACTCATGCCCATGCATGTTGAGAAAAAATTGAATGCACTCGAGGTCGCCACCTCAAGAGAACAATTCCATTCTACGTGTTGTTCGCAGCCCCATTTTTCAGAAAACCTGAATCCTCTCTCTCTCTCTCTCTCTCTCTCTCTCTCTCTCTCTCTCTCTCTCTCTCTCTCTCTCTCTCTCTCTTCTTCACAGTTTCTTTGTCCTTTTTTTTTTTTTCTTCTTTTTTTTTTTTTTGCTTTCTTTCCCTTTGGTTTATGGTTGGCGACTGACCACAAAATGAGGGCCATGAGTGAAGGCCAACGAGGGTGTCATGTCCCTCGCCTGTGGTTGGCGAGGGTCACTTTTGTCGGATTTAGTGAGAGCTCGACCCTCATGGCCAAGGCGAGCGTTGCCCTCGCCCGATCAGACGAAAGTGACAACGGCCACAAATAAGCATCGTGATACTCATGAGTGGTTCATTCATGACTTTTTTTTTTCTTTTGTCAAAGTAACTATGACTTTTATTAGAATATTATACTGACAACTTATTGCAATTGTTTCTTATTTTCAGTATAAAGATCTAACATACTAAGCCTATCATTGATGTAGGGAGTCATAGGAGAAAAGAAACTAGACTCCTTCAACGTCCCTTATTACCCACCCTCACCAGAAGAAGTACGCCGAGAGGTTGAAAAGCAAGGGTCATTCTCAATCGATTGCTTGGAGGTGTTCGAAGTGAATCGGGATGTATTTGAGAAGGATTTCAACCCTAATGTTGTCTTAGAGGAAGCAGTAAACAGTATGGTTGGGTGCCTAAGAGCCATAGCCGAGCACTTGCTTGTTTTTCACTTTGGTGAAAAGATCATCAATGAGGTTTTCAAGAGGTTTAGGGCTAAACTTGGCGACCGCTTGTCCAAGGAAAAGATTGCACTAGTCAATATCACAATCTCACTAAAGAAGTTACCTAGATAAATTGCAAAAACTCACAAATAAATACATTACAGATGTATGTACTTCTGTAGTGAAGTTGAAATAAGAGTGTCATAATTGTGTTTACTATAGTTTGAAGGTGTGGCCGTTTCACTTGTATTGCTTCTATTGTCGTATCTTGGAAAAAGAAAATGCAAGAGACTTGCACATGTTTGTTTGTTTGTTTTTTTTTTTTTTTTTTTTTTTTTTTTTTTTTGTGGGGGGAATCAAAAGAGACTCGCAAGTTGAAGGGATTGACATTTGGGATTTTCTTTCAAGGAATTTTTTTTTTTCTATATCCCCCATAACGCATCGGTTCAATTAAGCGAATTTGGTGTTTTCTTGATTTTTCCTTTTATAGAAGTAAAATTTCCATCCAGAGATATCTGAATGAATAAACATGGATTACTCAAAACCGAAATTAGAAACTCAACAGGAAGAGTTTCACAATAATGTCAACAAAACATATGAAAGGTTTTATTCCAATATATATTGGTTATACCATCAAATTAGATTGAAAAAGAAAATTAATTTAAAGGCACATACATTGCTGATCATTGTGATTTGAAATTACAACTTGCATTCACCAAATCAATTGAGCTGAAAACAACTTGAACAATATCTATTATTCTCAGCTTCTCTAGTCTAATTCATTCTCTCTTTTTTACGACAGCTTCTCCATGTATAATTGAAAGTCGGAAGTTGCTATGACAATACAAAACACCACGTAGAGGGCTATTCAACAGAAGCACCTACACTTAAACATTTCGTAACGCAGGGGTGGTACTATCGTATATCCAAAGCCTCTCAATAAAACGGTCAACTTTAGTCACTTCTTCCTGCTCTTTTACTTTATAAATGAAAACGATGGAAACATAAATATCAATTTTTTTTTTTAAAGAAACTATATTCTTGCTATTGAACAGTCGAGGTCTTTAATAGTCTCTCCAAAAACCATTACCTTATCATAAATTGTCCTAAACATACGTAGTTTGTTATACATAATTTTGGCAAGATATCATGACATGTATATAAATTTTTAAGTAAATAGGTTCATTTTTGTCGTAAATTAGTATAAAAACGTTTTTTTTTTTGGTAAAGAGTACAAAAAAAAAAAAAAAAAAAAAACGTTATAAAACACACACACAGAAAAAAGAACTTTGTCACCTAAAGTGAGTGTAATCTACAATCTTAGTTGAGTTAGCACAAGAAAACACTTAGCATATTATCCCTTTGGGCTTTCATTGCCCCCTAAATTGCAACCTTTTCCTTACGTGTTATTATGGTCTCCAACATGGATTTCTATTCCAACATTTATAAACAGTTTAGGATGGCTTTTGGACTATGCATGTCAAATACATGATCACGTTGTGACTCAATTTAGTCATGGTGAAATAATTGTGACGAGAACTGTTGTGCAATATTGGTTTCCTCATTTATTTGAATCCAAGTAACTATTATGGCACATGATTTAAATTTATATGACGCCCCTGTGTTTTTGGCTGAAACAGAAATCTCATTCAAAGTAAGCAACAAGAGTTGGATTGTAAGGGGCATCAATCGAAGAGGCATGGGTGATATCAAGTTGACATAAACTCCTAATTACCAAAGGCAAACTCAAAGGAGAAAGTTTGAAACAGTCCCAAAATTCCTAAAAGCCCAGCGACAACGGGCATCTGACCAGAGGTACAAGCTCTAAGGGGCCCAAAAAAAGAGCAGTCGAGATGGCAATATAACCGCTTGATGGGCTGGGTCAAACGATCTTGATTGAGAGAGAGAGAGAGAGAGAGAGAGAGGAGCGTTGGCTGAAGCAGAGAAAAGAGGCAGAGAGCATAGCATCGAAGAGGAGAAGAGGCAGTGTAGCTTTCTTGGTGAAACTTTATCAGAATTAGCTGAAATTTTAGTGTGTTGTTTGTGAGATGAAAATCTACAAATTGATTGGTTTTGTTAGTTGAAATACATCTCTAAATTCTCTCTCAACTTATTTGGCAGTGATTATAGTTTTTCTTGCTTCTTTGTGTTAATCTACCTTTCTGGTGTGGTTTATGATATATAATTATTTTGCTCATGTGAACAGCCCTAGTTATGTGCATATTTGTGCATATTTGCTAGCATGTAAAGATTTTATCCCCTTTTTTGAAAAAAAATAAATTCTTTTATTGTAAGAAAATACGAGTAATAAATTAAATACCGGACAATTATTTTAAATTTAAGTTTAGAAGGTAAGACATCAACTGATTACTTTCGTGTCATTTTCATCATCAAAAATTATGATTTGTCCATCCATAGTTATGTATGGTCATAGTGTATTTTAAATATATACATGGGGTGTTTATCAAATTTTTTTGCAAAGTTTAATATTGAAATGATCTTTGGATTTGCTTAATTAACTTTGTAGACAACAAAGTTTTTCGAGAATTGATTTTTTTCAAATAGATAATTTTATGAAAAATAATAATAATAATAATAATCCAAGCCCAAAACATAAAAAGGCGAAACGAAAAAATAACAAAAATCACACAACATACCCTTATTCTCCGAGAAAGGTATTCAGCAATCAGGTACCACAACGTCGTACCACAACGTCATCAGCCGATGACGTTGTGGTATGTGACCACAAACACTCACACACAAGGCAGAGAGAGATTCCGCAAAGTGACATACACAGGTTTTGACTTTCTAAATTTTTACTGACCGAAAAAAATAAAAAATAAAAAATAAAAACATGCGCTTGTTGGGCTCAACTTGCTGTGGAACATCGAGAGAAAGTACCCAAAAATGTCATAAATAGAAGAGCATCAAACCAATTCAAATGCACGTCAACGAGAGAGAGAGAGAGAGATGGAAGTCACGCAAGTACTGCACATGAATGGAGGAATGGGAGAGACGAGTTATGCTAACAACTTATTGCTTCAGGTACACCCCTCATGTTCTATTGATGTCCCTAATTTGTAGATAAACTTTCTAACTAACAAAATTTCACTTCACGATTGTACACTAGAGGGTATATGGAAGTCTTAGATCTTGCAAGACCATCGCAACATCGGACAAACCCATTATTGTGATGTTCTGAATTGGATTAACATAGAGAATGCACGAAAATTGCAATATTCGATCGATCTATTTGAGCTGCCTGCATATTTCAATCGAGAAGACATGTCCGGCAGTATAAGCTATCCATAAGGATTGAGATTTATCTTTGTAAATGAAAAATAAAAAATAAAAAAATAAAGAGACGATCCTCTTTTCTTTATATTGAGTCAATAATCTCTTTTTTCCTTTTGTGGAAAAATGTGATATCGACGACGAAACCCATGAGCGAGGCAACCATCACAGCGCTCTTCTCCACTGCCGGCGCCACCTTCCCAGCGAGCCTTGCCATCGCGGACTTGCGCTATTCCTGCGGCCCCAAAACTCTCTTTGTCATGTCCGATTTTATTGACATCATGATTGATCTCTGCAATGCGATGAAGCACAAGCTGCCAGAGTTCCAATTGTTCTTGGATGATCTCCCGGATAATGACTTCAACACCCTCTTTAGCAACTTCTTGCCGACATTCCAAGAGAAGCTGAGGGAGCAGATGAAGAGCACTTACGGAGCGTCGATGTTGGCCTGCTTCTTCAATGGCGTTCCGGGTTCATTCTATGGGAGATTGTTCGCTTGAGTGAGCTTGCACTTTATTCATTCTTCGTACGATCTCCAGTGGCTGTCTCAAGTCATTTTTTGTCCCAAGTTTCATTTGTTGACTTGATGGATTGTCAGGTCCCAAGAGGACATATTATGAGCCCTCCAAGTGTACTTAGGGCATATTATGAGCAATTGCAGAGGGATTTCTCGACGTTCTTGGAGGTTGTATGCAAGAGTTGGTTTTGGGAAGTCGTAAGGTTTTGACCCTCGCCGGTCGAAGAATCGACGAACCTCCAAGCGAAGACTGTTGCTACTTTTGGGATCTCTTAGCTATTGATCTCAATGAGATGGTCGCCGAGGCAACCAAATAAACAAAAAAAATGAAGGAGTACTTGAATAGTTTAGAATTAAAGTCCATTTTAATATTGCCTGTAGTGAAAATTGTATTATACTACCAATGTCGCCGGTGAGGTTTCTTAGTGTTAAAGAACAAAGATCAAAAACACAGATTATAGATGATGATGAAAGTAGAAAAGCAGAGTCAGAAGCTGAACAAGCTGAAGCAGAAGCAGCTGAACAAGCTAAAGCAAAAGCTAAGCAAGCTCGAAATAAAGAAAAGCTGAGCTAGAAATCTATGAAGAAGTTGAAGAAAAGAAACAGAAGCTGAGCTGGTAATCCGTGAAGAAGCTGAGTTGGCAATCCATGAAGAAGCTGGCTATATAGAAGATTAAAACCAGAAACAAAAGTCGAATAAGCTGCACAAGGAACTGCACGCGTGTCAATGTAACAGTGTAGTCATTATGTTGTTCAATCATGTAACTGAAGTTGTTAAGTCAGTTTTGGAAGATAGTTTAAGTTGTTAACTCGATGTAAAGCTTCATTAATGAAGAAGAAGGAAATAGATGAACTCTTGATTCTCTCGATTCTCTCTGGATTTTCTGAGCTGTAGAACTTCGTAAGATTGTATAGAACGAGAGGAGAAGAGAAATGTTCTTGATTGATGTATTGATCATTTGGTAATCACATTATACAGAGTTCTTTCTTTCATATACATCTTATCTTATGTCTTATGTTTCTTCACATGGTATCAGAGCTACTCCTGGGAGTTCTAGATCTTCTTTCTGCATTGCTGGAAGATTGTACAAAGATTGCATGATCAAGACAACATCAAGATCTTGTTGATCTTCAGAAAGCTGATCTTCGAAGGTTACTTGTTTGTTCTGTCATATCTTCAAAGTTTCTAGATATACAGAATGACAACTAGGTTGCAAAAGTATCCATTTCCGATTTATGTGAATATAGCCAATTTTGTTACAATCAAGTTGACAGAAGAGAATTTTCTACTATGGCAAGCTCAATTTCACAGGTTTCTGAAGAGTCAAGATCTTATTGGTTTTATTAATGGTGAAACATCACCACCAGCTCAAATGATACAAGCTAAGATTGAGGGCATTCAAACACAAGTGATCAATCTTGATCATCTAGATTGGATAAAGACTGATCAGTTAATCTCATCCTGGATAAGTGGAGCATAAGTGGAGCAGTATCTGAGAACATTCGAAGTCTGATAATTGGTTTAGAGACTTCATTCGAGGTATGGTAGACTTCTTATTAAATCGTTTTACACAGAAGTATGTAGCAAAGGAATTCAAATTAAGAGGAAAATTACAAGCTTGCAAGAAAAGAGATAGACCATTGAGTGAATATCTTCGAGAATTTAAATCTATTTGTGATCAACTAAATGCCATTGGAAAACCTGTTGATGATATAACCAGGATGTTTGGCATTCTTGAAAGGCTAGGATCAGAATATGAAAGTTTTAGAACAACCATGTACTATCTCAAACTTCAGCCAGAATATGAAGAGGTTATTGCTCAACTTGAAAGATTTGAGACTAGACTACAAACATATTCTATGAATCAATACAATACTAACCTAGCATACTATGGACAAAGAAAGATTGGAACAGGTCTGCAAAAGTTTAATTCTAGGAACCAAAGAGAAAATATTCGAGGAGGGTATAACTATGGCAGAGGACAGTCCATCAATAGAAGAGATAGTGGAAATGACTTTACTAGAGCAAGAAGGAATCAACAATATCGAATGAATAACCTGAATCTAACACAGCAAGATTAGGTTACTCAGGATAACTGGTCTAACTATGGATAGGGGTTAGACCATATACAAATTCTTCTTAGAGGTATCAAGGTGTTAGGTCATCTCCACCACAAAGTTCAAATAGTAATAAGCATCTGCAGAACACAAAGCCAATGAATAATGGTCCTCTGGAATGCCAAATTTGTAAAAGACCAGGACATACAGCACTTCAATGTTGGTATCGCTTTGATAATTCATATCAAGGAGATGAAATACCAACTGCATTGGCAGCCATGCGTATTGAAGAACCTTATGGTATAGAATGGTAAATAGACACAGGAGCTACATCCCACATTACTGCAAACCTGGTATGCTTCGTAACTATTCTGCATATAGTGGTATTGATAATGTTATGATAGGAGATGGATCCTGTTTGTCAATCTCATGTGTTGATAATGGAATACTTCATACAAAAACAAGCATATTACCACTAAATGATGTTTTAATAGTTCCTGAAATCAAGAAGAATCTCTTTTCTGTATCAAAGTTAATAGATGACTATCCCTATTCTCTTATTTTTGACAAACATGGGGTGTATATGAAGGACAATTACAACCATACAATAGTGAAGCTAGGAAGGAAAATCAAGGGGCTATATCAAGTGGATCCTAAAGCCAAGGAAGTTTGCTTCACTCAGATTCAACAAGAAGTAGGAGAAGATGTCTGGCATCAAAGGCTTGCCCACACCAGTTTAAAAACAGTGAAGCTTCTGCAAAGCCAATGTCTAATTCAGTATAGTTCAACAGCTCAAAACATGTGTAGCAGTTTGTTAGATGTATGCCCTAAAGCTGCTATGTAATAGTTACATATTAGGGATTTCAATTGTACATATAAAATTATGTTCTTTTTATTTTTAAAAAGAGAATTGATTAATTAATTAATTAACTAATTAAAATTAAAGCTTCATGCATGTGCACGAATTCGTGCTCAGCGGTTGCTGACCATTATGCACGAAGCGTGATGGTCAGCGGTTGCTGACCATTATGCATGAAACGTGATGGTCAGCGCATCATGCCAAGATCGTGCATGAGCGGTTGCTCATGCACAATCGTTCGTGCTTGGCAAATGATCAGCAATTGTTGCTGATCGTCCATCGATCAGCAACTGTTGGTGATCGGTTTTTTTTTTAAAATATAAAAACAATCGAGGGACGAGAGTTAAAAGGAGCTATTGAAAAACAGAGAAAAGAGTCATTGTGTTTTGGTTTTGTTTTAGAAACACAAGCGAGGAATCATAAGATGCTTTGCTAAAATAGAGAGCAAAGTGTGTGCGTGTTCTTGTGTCTTTGAGACGCAAGGAAGAAGAGCATTATCTCGTTCGGGCCATGACTATTATACATCAAGAATACGACAGATTATTTCCACGTGATTGCTAGCACGATCGAAGTGGTGAATATCCAAAAGTTCTCTCTTATGTTCGACGTTCGTTGTTGGTGTGTTTGAACTAGAGGTTCGACACTTGTGGGACTCGAATTGTAGAGAATATCCGAACCGACTCATTTCAAAGCGCGCTTCAAGAGGTATTTCATTTAACTCCACGAACAACGCCTTAGGAAAATCATGTGTAATATATATCTTTGTTTCCGTTGCGTTCATTTCGTTAATTTCTCTTATACATGATTCTTGAAACCCCAACAGTGGTATCAAAGCCAACCTTAGGCGTTTTTCGTGCATTTAATTGATTTATAGTTCAAATATATTTTTGCGTTCTAATGGCCAATTTATTTTTGTTAAGAGAATTGGTTCCCTTACTCTTATGTGGCCTATAGAAGTTGATTAATTTATGTGATAAATTTAATCAACTAAGCAAAAATTAGAACTAAATCAATTTTAAATCAAAAATCCATAACTTGTTATATTTTGTGCTTATATTCTACAAATGATATGCAGAATTTTATGCATGCCTTCTAGAGCTTTAAATTTTGAATTTATGGCTCGTAAGGAAGGGTGGTGATCATGGAAAAATCCCTAAATGTTGTGATTGTTGTATGGATGAATGTATGATGATTACAGGTATTCTTTTTGGGGATGTAATTATCAAATGGAGGCTGCGTCCTTCCTTTTATATTTATTTTTATGAAATGTAATTTTAGTATAGTTTAGTATTTCAATTATTGATGCAAATACTACAAGAAAGGAGGAGCCATTGGAGGAGCCATTAAACCGGTGAGCTCTCTGGGCCTGGTCTTTGAAGAGTTCAAAGATTGAAGAAAAAGTGAAGAGCGGGTCCATATTATTAAAACATTAAAATGGCTAAATGGGTCTTTTTGGCTCGAGACCCATTGAACCATAATTCCATGATCACCACATAGGATAGATATTATGTGATATCTATTTATTTATTGTGTTTATGATATCGTGCATGTTAAACCGGTTAATGTGCAAAGTGAGACCGTTAAAAACGACCCAAATCTCCTTACAAAGAATATTAAGTCGAAATGGGTTTCGGACTCGTGGCCTTCCATCGTCGTGGTTTGATCCAATATTATAGTGGTTAACTAACCGGTTATGGATACATAGGGGTTAATTACCATTTATAATATTGGACCACTCCATTATGCATATGATGCTGTGGGATTGGAGCCAAATGATTTCTAATAACTGTCAAGTGAGGGAATCATTTGTATTTTTCAATACTTGCATGAGACGATGGGCTAGACTTAACTATGATCATGATGTCAATAACTGTTAGGTGAGGTTTTCATGGTCTAGAGGCCGAAGTTATGATTGGGATTTGCATATGATGCGTTGAACAAGCTGGTTCACTCATTAAGTTCATAGGATACCAATAACTGTTAGGTGAGGTGGACTTTGGGCTAGTGAGACTCCAATCCCCACTAGTAATTTTTACCCAACAAAGATTACCGCTTCCCATCTTAAGGAGTATAGGATTCGAAGATAAATTTAGTGGGAGGATCTATTTCATTTAAAGACCAAAATGAAATAGTTATTATGAAAGTACAACAGCTAACAATTTATTTTCTGCAATAGATATATTATTACTCTGAAAAATGGTGACCACAAACCCACTCGCTTATATACTTGACAAGAATTGTTTGACTGGACTCAATTTCATTGACTGGGTGAGGAATTTGAGAATTGTTCTCAATTTAGAAAAAATTGGGTATGTGCTTGATGAAAAGATGCCAACCTCCTTTCCTGAGGGTGGGACCCAAGAGGAGAGTGTCACTTATGATAAGTGGTGCGATGATGACTTAAAAGTTAGGTCATATATGATTGCTTCTATGAATAATGAATTACAGAAGAAGTATGAATCTATGGAAGATGCTGAGTCGATCATTTTGCACTTAAAGGAATACTTTGATGAGAATAGTCGAACCTCTAGATATGAGATATCTAAGGCATTGTACCGTATGAGGATGGCTGAAGGATCATCTGTTAATGATCATGCTTTGAAAATGATCTAGCACATTGAAGAATTGGCTAGACTGAATCTCGTTATGGACAATGAGTTAGCTGTGGATTTGATCATCCAATCTTTACCCGATTCCTTCTCTCGGTTTTGTCCAAAACTTCCACATGCATAAGATGGAGAAAACTCTTGCTGAGTTACATAACATGCCGGTAGTTTATGAGAAGGAAATGCATAACACGAGGCCAAATGTAGTGGCTATGGCTAAGGCTTTTTCTTCAAAGGGTAAGACTATTTTAAATAAGAATAAATGGAAGAGGCCTACCAAACCTGTTGTGCAACCAAAACCCATGATTGATAAAGGGAAATGTCATTACTGTGGTGTCAAAGGGCACTGGAGGAGGAACTGTAGGAGGTACCTCGTGAGCTTGAAGGTCAAGCCCAAGAAGCAACCTTATGAAGGTATGGTGTCTATGCTTATTGAAACTAATCTTATGGTTAATGCTGAATCCAACTCATGGGTTCTAGATTCTGCTGCAACTTCACATATTTGTATGTCTTTGCATAATCTGGAAATAAGCAGGATGCTAGGGCGAAATGAGATTGTCTTGACGTTTGCCAATGGAACAAAAGTTGCTGCATTAGCTATAGGGACTTGTCATTTATGTTTGCCTTCTGGACATATAATGTTTTTAAAGAACTGTTTGCATTATAAGAATGATGTTAGGAACATCATCTATATACCTCGTTTGAGTAAAGAGAATTATGAATTTTCTTTTGTTGATGATATATGTTCTATTTATCATAATAGAATATGTGTTGGTTCTAGCTTATTAACCAACAATCTTTCTACCATTACAATGTCTGGTAATGCGATTACCAATGTCAATAAACAAAATAGAATTGATATAAATTCCATAACTGAAAAACGCTCTAGAGATGATCCAAATAAAAGTATGTTTGGCATCTCCGATTAGGTCATATTGGAGAAGACATAATTAACAAGTTGAGTAATGATGGATACATTGATCCTTCAAATTTTGAGTCATACTCAACTTGTGAGGCATGTCTTCTAGGAAAAATGACTAAAGCGCATTTTATGGGACAAAGTGCACGAGCTGCTGACATATTAGAATTAATACATATAGATGTATGTGGACCAATTAATGAAACTGCTAGAGGTGGTTATAATTACTTCATTACCTTCACCGATGATCAGTCACAGTATGGTTATTTATACCTCATGAAATATAAATCTAAATCCTTTAAAAAGTTCAAGGAATTCAAGGCTGAAGTTGAGAAACAAACAGGAAAACGTATTAAGGCTCTTCGATCAGATCGAGGAGGTGAATACCTTAGTACTAAATTCCTGGACTATCTTAAAGAGAATGGCATTTTATCACAATGGACACCTCCTAGAACTCCAGAACATAATGGTGTATCTGAATGAAGAAATCGTACTTCATTAGATATGGTACGATCTATGATGAGTTACACCGATTTGCCAATATCCCTTTGGGGATATGCCCTTGAGATAGCTGTATATATACTGAATAGAGTGCCGTCCAAATCTATTCCAACTATGCCCTATGAGATATGGCATAGTAGGAAACCTAGTTTTAATCATATTAAGATTTAGGGTTGTCCAATTTTCGTGAACAAGCTAAAAATGGAAAAATTGGAGGCAAGATCTGAACAAGGTCGCTTCATTGGATATCCAAAGGAAACTCTTGGATATTATTTCTATTTTCATTCAAACCAAAGAATTTTGGTAAGCAAGCACACTTCTTTTTTGGAGAATCAATTCGTCTAAGAAAGTGGTGCTGGGCGGAAAATAATCTTATAGGAAGAAAATAATGAAGTGCCAAACAACCGAGTTCAGATACCAATCTCTGATTCAGTGGGAGCTTCTGATACACTACCTCTTAGGAGAAGTGCAAGAACGTCTCGCCCACCTGCTCGTTATAGACACTCGGTTGATCATATTGAATCATTATTCATTGTGAATGATAATGATCAACCCGATGATCCTAAAACCTATGAGAAGACGATGTTGGACATCGATTCTGGTAAATGGCTAGAAGCCATGAAATCCAAAATGGATTCAATGTATTCCAATGAGGTTTGGACCTTGACTGACCTGCCTAATGGTATTATACCAATTGGCTGTAAATGGATCTTCAAGAGGAAGATGAATGCTGAAGGTCAAATTGGAACTTACAAAGCACGGCTGGTGGTGAAAGGATATCGTCAGAAAGAATGAATTGATTATGACGAAACTTTCTCACATGTGGCCATGCTAAAATCCATTCGGATTATATTGGCTATAGCTGCACACGTTGATTATGAGATATTCCAGATGGATGTCAAAACGGCTTTTCTAAATGGTTTTCTCGAAGAGGACATCTATATGGAACAGTCACGGGGTTTTGAATCCAATAGTGAAAAAATGTGTAAGCTTAAGAGATCCATTTATGGACTCAAACAAGTCTCCAAAAGTTGGAACATCCATTTTGATGAGGTAGTCAAATCGTTTGGCTTCATCAAAAATCTGGATGAACCCTGTGTATACAAGAAGATCAGTGGGAGTGCAATTGCATTTCTAGTTTTATATGTCGATGATATACTTCTGATTGGAAATGATGTACCAATGATATCATCGATAAAACTATTCTTGTCACAGAAATTCTCCATGAAAGATTTAGGAGAGGCAACCTACATTTTAGGTATCAAGATCTATAGAGATAGATCAAGACGATTGATTGGCCTCTCGCAATCTACTTACATAGACAAAGTGTTAACACGGTTTAACATGCAATGTTCCAAGAGAGAATTATTGCCTTTTAGTCAAGGGATCCGTCTTTCTAAGGAGATGTGTCCCAACACTCCTGAAGAAAGAGAGCGGATGGCAAAAATACCATATGCATCCGCTATTGGAAGCATAATGTATGCTATGCTATGTACTAGACCTGATATTGCGCATGCTATAAGTATTACTAGCAAATATTAGTCTGATCCAGGAGAAGAGCACTGGATAGCAGTCAAGAATATTCTTAAGTACTTGCAAAGGACTAAAGATTTATTCTTGATATATGGAGAAGGAAAATTTAAAGTTGTAGCTTATATTGATTCTGATTTTCAATCGGATCCTAATGATTATAAGTCTACATCTGGGTTTGTCTTTACATTCAATGGTGGTGCAGTTAGTTGGAAAAGTTCCAAACAAAGTATAACTACCGATTCCACCACTGAGGCAGAGTATGTAGCTGCTTCTAAAGTAGCAAAGGAAGCTGCTTTGATGAAAAAGTTTATTTCTGAACTTCGAGTCATTTCTTCAATTGAGCAACCGATCACATTGTTTTGTGATAACAATGGGGCGATAGCTCAAGCTAAGGAACCAAGGTCTCACCAGAAGTCCAAGCACATTGAGAGACACTTCCATCTCATCAAAGAAATTGTTGGGAGAAGTGATATCGCCTTGCAGAAAATTGCCTCAACAGAAAACGTGGCAGATCCCTTCACTAAGGCCTTACCTCAATCTTCTTTTGAAAGACATATTGACAAAATGGGTTTGAGGTACCAGACAAGTTGGCTTTAGTACAACTAAGAGATTGTTGGATGTATGCCCTAAAGCTACTATGTAATTGTTACATATTAGGGATTTCAGTTGTACTTTCATTATTATTATTTAATTAATGGCAATGACATATTCATTCATTTGTCCAATTATTTTATATTGATGAATGATTCCATAAGATCAGTTGCAACTAGACCTATTCTTGAGACGTCAAGAATATATGTGATTGGTTCATAGTTAGACTGAATCTTTAAATCGTTCCCGGTCGATGGATTATTGAGCGGATATTAATAATCCTGTTGAGGCCGGTGTGTTCTTAACTTCGCCATTAAGTATTGGATACTTAAGGGAATGATGAGTCACATGTCATTGGGTATTATGATGCCTGAGTTAGAACACAGGTGTTTGTATTAGACAAATTCACTGAACATGACGCATATGGAACAATTAGCGACATGGAAGCTTTTGGCGTGGTCAATGTCTAATTGTTCATGCTTTGGTTTTGTGTAAATAATCCTTAGACCTGAGGTATAGTGTTAACTTGTGTATTGAACAACTATGGTTCACAGGTGCACATAATGCCGGGTCATTAATCCGTTTTTATACCTGATGGTCATAGTTTGTTCATATATGAAGTTACACGTGTGTGCAATATGGAATCTGTCTCCTTGTTATATGCAAGGTATGATAATGATGTCCTATGCAATCTAATTGTGACAATGCATTGAAATTCTCGGCCGGGGTTGTAACCGAGAATAAATTGTTTATGTCTCGAATAAAATGCATGTCAATTAGATTTATGCATATGATTGAATTAATGACTTGACAAATATTCAATGGTCTTTGTTTGATCGGGACATAGTAAGACAGAGGGATTGAATTACATTGTAGCCAAAGCTGACAGGTTCATTATGTTCTTAAAGTATTCACACTATCTGGGTAGCCATGACACATTGCTAGATGTCAATCGTGGCTTGTAGGACCTAAAAGATTAATCGGGACAATTAATTCTTTTGGAAGTACTAATGTGTTAGTACAAGTCTTACTACCAGCTTAGTAATGAACCTAGGGATGTCACACACCATAAACAATTAGGATGACGTGGAACAAAGAGAAATATTATTGCAAATATGTTTGCAATTACTGCAATCGAATTGAGTCGATTTGAAATTAAATTAAATGAGATTTAATTTAATTTGTATTATAGTCACGAGCCTACTTGCATATGATGCACATGCATGCCCAAAGTGGATATATGTTAACATGCCCCAATTGTGTACTTTCATTATTATTATTTAGTTAATGACAATGAATTGACAAAATGAGTTTGAGGTACCAAATAAGTTAGCTTTAGTGCAAGTGGGAGATTGTTAGATGTATGCCCTAAAGCTGCTATGTAATAGTTACATATTAGGGATTTCAATTGTACATATAAAATTATGTTCTTTTTATTTTTGAAAAGAGAATTGATTAATTAATTAATTATTCATTTACTTAATTAATTAATTAACTAACTAATTAAAAAATTAAAGCTTCATGCATGTGCACGAATTAGTGCACATGCACGAAGCGTAATGGTCAGCAAAACTGCTGACCATTACGCACGAAGCGTGATGGTGATGGTTTGCTGACCATCATGCCAAGATCGTGCATGAGCAGTTGCTCATGCACCATCGTTCGTGCTTGGCGGACGATCAGCAACGGTTGCTGATCGTCCATCGATCAGCAATGGTTGTTGATCGTCCATCAATCAGCAACCGTTGTTGATCGGTTTTTTTTTTAAATATAAAAACAATCGAGGGACGAGAGTTAAAAGGAGCTGTTGAAAAACAGAGAAAAGAGTCATTGTGTTTTGGTTTTGTTTTAGAAACACAAGCGAGGAATCATAAGATGCTTTGCTAAAATAGAGAGCAAAGTGTGTGCGTGTTCTTGTGTCATTGAGACGCAAGAAAGAAGAGCATTATCTCGTTCGAGCCATGACTATTATACATCAAGAATACGACAGATTATTTTCACGTGATTGCTAGCACGATCGAAGTGGTGAATATCCGAAAGTTCTCTCTTCTGTTCGACGTTCGTTGTTGGTGTGTCTGAACTAGAGGTTCAACGCTTGTGGGACTCGAACTGTAGAACATCCAAACCAACTCGTTTCAAAGTGCACTTCGAGAGGTATTTCGTTTAACTCCATTTTATGTATAGATTTTTTATTAAAACGCATGAACAACGCCTTAGGAGAATCATGTGTAATATATATTTTTGTTTTCGCTGCGTTCATTTCGTTAATTTCTCTTATACATGATTCTTGAAACCCCAACACAGTTGTCAGATTGTTAAGAGCTCAGCTTTGCCTTTTCCACTCTCAGACTATACATCTAATGTTCCCCTAGAAAAGATACATTGTGATGTTTAGGGACCATCACCAATTCAATCTATTCAGAAATTTCGTTACTATGTCATTTTTGTGGATGATTTTTCTGGATATAGTTGGATATATCCAATGAGACAGAAGTCAGAAGTTTATGATGTTTTTGTCATGTTTCAAAAGCTAGTGGAAAATCAACTTGATCATAAGATCAAAATACTCCAAAGTGATGGAGGAGGTGAGTTTACTAGCACCAAATTTCAAAACCACTTGCAACAGTGTGGCATTAAGCAGAATATTTCCCGCCCTTATACACTAGAACAAAATGGTATTTCTAAGAGAAAGCATTGAGCTGTACAAACAATGGATAAGAGGAATGGTATTTCCTGGATCCAATACTACAGAACAAGTCCAATCAAAAGTCAATAAGCTATTGGACACTTGCAGAATACTGGATCAATTCAAACAACTCCTAATGTACAGGACAGTAGGATCAGTACAATCGACCCTACAATTATACCAAAAATGAATACAGTACCTGATGATGAGATGCAAACGGCTCTTGATAATGCATCAAGTAATATTGAACTTCCACAGATATCTACAAGTATTGAGGAACAAGTATCTCCTAGTCAAGAATATGTCCTGATACCACAGAGTAATACAAATCAAGCACAAATCAGTTATGTATCAAGAACTACACAAGGTACACTTCTTATCCATCCTATGCAAACTAGACTAAGATCTGGAATTGTTAAACCAAATCCTAAATATGCATGTCTGGCTGAGTACCAGGTTCCTATTCAACCAAAATCAGTGAAATCTGCTTTGGTAAACAAAGGATGGTATCAGGCAATGCAAGATGAAATGGATGCTCTGTACCAGAATAAAACTTGGGAATTAGTTCCTAGAACTGATCAAATGAATGTAATTGGCTGCAAATGGGTGTTTAAAACAAAACTTCCACCTGATGGGAGTCTTAATAGGTTGAAAGCTCGACTTGTAGCTAAAGGTTTTCATCAAGAAGAATGTTTGATTTCACAAAAACCTTCAGCCCTGTGGTGAAGCATGCTACAATTCAAATAGTTCTCTCTGTAGCAATGATGAAACAATGGCAAATTTATCAACTTGATGTTAAAAATGCCTTCTTACATGGTACACTAAGTAAAACAGTTTATATGGAATAGCCTCATGGGTTTCGAGAATCACAAAGACCTCATCATGTATGTCTTCTCAAGAAGTCCCTCTATGGACTTCGACAAGCCCCTACAGCCTAGTTTGATAAGTTCAGCAATTTCTTACTAGAGTATGGATTCTTCTGTAACTCAACTGATCCATCATTATTCATCTTACATACTGGTATAGAGACAATCCTCCTACTACTATATGTTGATGATATTGTTTTAACTGGAAGTTCTTCTCAAATGCTCTATAATCTCATTAATTCTCTAAGTCTCCAGTTTCATATGAAAGATCTGGGTCCACTTCACTATTTTCTTGGCATTGAAGTTAAGCGTACTCCTGAACATTTGTTTCTTTGCCAAACTAAGTACTCTATTGATCTTCTCACTCGAGCTCATATGCTAGAAAAAACCAATTTCAACTCCTCTTTCATTGAGACCAAATATTTTGATCACTGATCCTATACTTCTACCTAATCCAACTGAGTATCGAAGCTTAGTTGGTGGTCTCCAATACCTCACATTAACTCGTCCAGAAATTGCCTATGCTACAAATTTGCTATGCCAGAAAATGCAAAAACCTATTATTGCAGACTTTCATAGATTAAAGAGGGTTCTGAGATATGTTAAAGGTACTGTCAGCCTTGGAATATTCATCTATTCTCGAAGCACTATGCATCTTTATGGTTTCTTAGATGCAGACTGGGCTAGATGTGCTGAAACCCAAAGATCAACAACTGGTTTCTGCACATACCTTGGTTCCAATCTTATCTCCTAGGCAGCAAAGAAACAACCAACAGTAAGTCGATCCTCCACATGAGTATCATGCCCTTGCATCCACTACAGCTGACCTCACTTGGATCATTTTTGTACTACGAGACATAGGTTGCTCTCTTACTCCCATTCATCTATATTGTGACAATAAATCAGCCATCTCTCTCATTGCTAATCCTGTCTTACATGCTTGAACAAAACATATTGAAGTAGACTTCCACTTCGTTCGAGAAAAAGTATCGTTGGGACCATTACATGTGAGATATATTCCAAGTCATTGCCAACTTGCTGATATTTTCACAAAACCTCTGTCACGACTAGCACATTGATCTGCAAGTCAAATTGGGAATTTGTTCTCTATTCATTCCCAATTTGAGGGGGGATGTTAAAGAACAAAGATCAAAAACAAAGATTATATATGATGATGAAAGTAGAAAAGCATAGTCAAAAGCTAAACAAGCTAAAGCAGAAGCAGCTGAACAAGCTAAAGCAAAAGCTGAGCAAGCTCGAAATAAAGAAAAGCTAAGGTGGCAATCTATGAAGAAGTCGAAGAAAAGAAACAGAAGCTGAGCTGGTAATCTGTGAAGAAGCTGAGTTGGCAATCCACGAAGAAGCTAGCTATATAGAAGATTAAAACCAGAAACAGAAGTCGAATAAGTTGCACAAGGAGCTGCATGCGTGTCAATGTAACAGCGTAGTCATTCTGTTGTTCAATCTTGTAACTGAAGTTGTTAAGTCAATTTTGGAAGATAGTTTAAGTTGTTAACTCAATGTAAAGCTTCATTAATGAAGAAGAAGGAAATAGATGAACTCTTGATTCTCTCGATTCTCTCTGGATTTTCTGAGTAGTAGAACTTCGTAAGATTGTATAGAACGAGAGGAGAAGATAAATGTTCTTGATTGATGTATTGATCATTTGGTAATCACAATATACAAAGTTATTTCTTTCATATACATCTTATCTTTTGTCTTCTATTTCTTCACACTTAGTCCCCTAGGAATATTTTTTGTTTTCACTCTCTGAGACCAATCATAACCATCAATTAGACGACGACGACAACAACAACAACAAAATGAGATTAATAGTTACAATTTATGATTATTCCCGATTCTCCAGAATCTAAACTACCCGTTAGATAGCTCCAACAATAGTTTTCACATGAATTTTTCGAAAGAAAGCGATAGTGTAGTTTATAAATCCTACATAATTAAATCGATTTCTCTTCCTTATGAATGTATTCGCCAAAATCAGAGTACCAGAGATAAAATTATTAGGTACTTTATGTGCGCATTCATTCCCTCTTAGGCATAGTGTAAAAAATGGAATACACATCTACATATGAGGAAACAATATATATATCAACAGTATGCAACAGGTACACACCCAATTACATAAACAAGTTGCTATTACTTTTTTAAAGATATTATAATATTTTTTTTAGTATGTCTTAACTTTTGTTTTGGGTATTTGATCAAAGTTGAGTTTGATACCCGAAATGAAATTTATGACGACCTAACTTGAGGAAAAAAAAGTGAAGATTTAGTGTTGATAGCGGAGGGCTTGAGCCTCGGCCCAAGCCCCAAGCCCAACACTAATCCTCAACAAGGGTGTAGGGGCACAACCCAGCTAAAAAGAGCAATATAAATATTGTTTGTATCAAGTTATTAGGTTATAAGAAGAGACAGAAAGAATCTTAAGGATTTTCAAGTCATCTTTCGTAATATTTGAATTTTCATAATGAATTTTGCTTCTCTTCTCCTCATGAATTTTCTCACAAGGATTTTTCATGTAAATCTATGAGTTTTTTTTTTCTTGATTTTAATTTTATTGTAGTTTCCGCAATGGTCATAATACTATCAACTTATGATTTTGCGAGGTTTCTTATTTTCAATAGGAAAATTTAAAATTCTACATCTGTACACTAATGTAGGGACTCATGGAATAAGAAAAACTCGACTTCTTCAACGTCCCTTACTACACACCCTCACCAAAAGAAATATGATGGGAAGGCCAAAAGGATCATTCTCAATCGATTGCTTGGAGGCATTCAAATTGAATCAGAGTGCCTTTGAGACCAATTTTGAGTTATCACAGACGAAGTGCATACAATATGAATGGGTGCATGAGAGTTACAGCCGAACCCTTGCTCGTTCATCGCTTTGGTGAAGATATCATCAATAAGGTCAAAACTCCCAAATCACATGTCCAATGAAAAGACCGCATTGGTCGATGTCATCATTTCATTGAAGAAAATCACGTAGATAGATCGCAAAAACTCACGGATAAATACGTTGTAGATGTATGTACTTTTATAGTGAGGATGAAATATGAATGTCACGCGTGTTTATTACAATGTATAGATTTTATCCTTCTTTTCTCTATCTGCCTCTTCTCTCTTCATGTGACAATTAAAAGAGTCCACATGGCCATTCCCACATGATATGATTCATAACGCCTGGCCCTTTTTTATCGGATGGCTAGTTCTTAATAATAAGAAAAATAGACAAATAAGACAGCGAAGGACCACGGCTTTGGCTTAATTTTACGAAAAACTCATAATTGAACGATATTAGGTCATTTTTCATATCTTAACCAATTGATTGTGATTTGATATTACAACTTCTTATTACATCCCATAAAGCTTATAAATAGACTATTGATATATACACAAATTTTATATTTCGCTCCACAATATAATTCTTATCTAACCTAATGAAATGATGACATATGTATTTTGGGTTTGTTATTTACGACAATAAATTTGATGATCGTGATGTTAAAAGATCTACTAAACTATATTATGTAGGACCATCATCATTTGACTTCATGCAAATTAGACAACACATAAAGTCTGGAAGAATAGGTATGCATTAAATCAGTAGAGTTTTCCAACGAAATGGTAAGCGTAGTTTAAAAACTGGAACACATCAATTCAATCACATGGGTTCTGATTATAAAGCCAAACCGCTATGACACGTCCCATACCGTGCCACACAATTTTGTCCCATAATCATATGTAACTCAGCAAAATAATCGGCTTTTAAAATTCAAAATATTTTTCTCTCGGAGGACTAGTGTTTGCGTCCCTCCAGGCATTCGCACCTAACCTGGCATCACGAAAGCCTCCAATTTCATAGTTCAGTCACCGGGCATCTAGAGCGTGTCATGTCTCACCTCCAAGCATCTCACACCTCGCCTAGCATCATGAGGAATCGCCAGGGCTCACTATGTTACTAGTGTCCCCTACCCTCCGGAATGTGTATCGTCATACATCCAGGCATCCCGACACTCCCGAGGAACCTCTGGGGCTCATTGGTCCCCAGGCATCTAGAGCATATCATGTCTCACCTCCAGGCAACCCGACTCTTAGGGCATCATTGACCCAAGGGTCCAACGGCAGCAATAACACACCAACCAAAGTGTAATAATTCAATCATTTTAATGCCAAAACATTTTCGAATACAGAAATCCCTTGGATTTTTCCCCTAAAGTCTCACTTTCGAAAATACTTTTCCAATCGCTTTCAAATCCGTATAAAGAAACTTGAATGGAAATTACTCTTCCCGGCTTGGAACAAAATAATTTATCGAAATCTATAAATACATTTGAAATCAGCACATCGATAAATTCAAATCCCAATCCCACTCTAATGGTTTGGAATGTTTTCTATAAAATGTTCAAAAGTCTTTAAAATATAAAACATTTCTTCAAACATTCGGGTATGGTGCCACATTACCCATAATTTTTTATGCAAATCAAGAGATTTTCTAAAACGATTTGCGAATAAAAGTCCCACGTTTCCACCAATGCAACATTTAGTAGACATTCAAAAGCCTAAACTGAAGCACTCACGAAAACTTCTCAATTTTCTAGCCTCAAATCGATTCGGTCATTCTAGAAGTCATTATCCAATATCAGAATTCAAACCATTGTAATCTAATAGCACTTCATCAAACAACAACAGCACTACACAATATAGGTTAGTAGACTCTAACTTGCCTCAAGTCCCACGACGTTGACGGCGAGGGGGTGGCACGGCAGTACGGCAGCTGCGGCTCAGTCGGAACGGCTGGATCAGTGCAACAGGGACGGCGGCTGCTCGTGCATGGTCCCTTTCTCCCTCTCTCGCTCTCGCGCGATTCCTCTCTCTCGGTTTCTCTCTCTCGCGCTCGCTGCTCGCTGTTCTCTCTCTCTCTCTCTCTTTTGCCGCTCACCCTCTCTCTCTCTCGGTTTTGCTATTCCCGTCACTGGTTTTGTTGACAAAAACCAGTCAACAAAAAGGAAAGCTTCGGCGGCAGAAGGAGGCGAGGACGGGTGGATGGGAACGTGGCTTGCATGCTGTCCCGGACGCTCTCTCAGCTGGCCACCGAAGAGGGAGAGAGAAACGTGGATCCTTGGCGTGGCTTCTTCGACCGAAGAGCAGCCGTTCTTCTGCGTTGACATCATGAGTCAACAGGGGTGATCCCGGTGGCAGCAGGGGAACGTTGATTGCTGGGGAAAGCATGGGCCACCAGGTCCTCTCCATGCACGAGCGTGATTCCACATGGTTGACTAATTAAGTCAACACTTTCTTCCCTTCGGTGGCAGCAGCTCACGTGCTGTATGTGGCTTCAAGAAGGAAAGGATGCACGGGTCAACTCTCTCATCTTTGGTTGACTGTTTCATACGTAGACCTTCAATTGTTGCGTGTGCATGGCGTGGGCTTCATTTGCTCGAACGGCGTGGCTTCTCCTTGGTCAACTTCTCCATTAGTTGACCCCGAATTTGTTTCCGCTTGCCACCTCGCATGCTGCATGCAGGACGTGGCCTTTGCTGGCCGTTCGAAGCCATTCATGCCTCCTCCTCCGGTCAACAATTTCTTCAATTGTTGACCATCACAAAGACGTGGACGTGGGCTGCATGGGGTCAAAGGGTTTGCAGGGTTGACCGGCCAAGGAAAGAAAAGAAAACGCGGCCGTCGGTGAGGCCGTTCGCGGGGCTATCCAAGGAGAAAAATCATGCATGAAGCTGTGTTGGTCCGCGGTCCTTTGCAGGGTAAACGGTTGGGAATTGGCGTGAGGGAACGGGGAAGGTCTTCGACAATTTCTGTCGTAAACTTTCACATACGCATGGCCGTTGCAGGCTACGGGCCTTCAGCTCGATCAATTGGGGAGGCCGCTCGAGACTAATATCGGACGCGTGCAGGGCCATACATGGGAAATTTCTCTCCAAAAGTTGATGTTTCGGAACGACGGGTGGTGATGAAATGATGGCCTAATGCTATACCGACGATGACAATAATGAAATAGTGTCTACAAATGGTGCCAATGATGCAGTCTCTCGATACTCCCATCGATCCATGACGAGCCGTTACTTATTCGAGGTCTGACGAAAACCCGGATGCCACAAAATCATCCAAAAAGTCTCAAAAATATTATATTATGACCAATTCAGTCATAAACTTTCAATTTGATCAATTTAATCTTGACCATTTTGACAATTTACAAATGTAGTTATTACAGTTAATTTTAGCTAAAAATAGCTTATGTGGATGCCCACCACCCTATGTGACATAGTCAGCACCAACGTTAACAATTTTGGAAATTTTCTCATCTTTTCTAATTTTTTTCTTTTATTTTATTTCCTTTTTATTTGTTTTCCTTATTTCCTTCTCCTAGCCTATGACTTCACCGGCCATTGGATGCGGCGCTATGAGACCTCATTGTGGCCAAGGAGGGCTGCATCGCCCTCGATAGGTTTGGGCCACACAAGAGGGAAAAAGTACTAAAAAAATCATAAACCTATTATATTGGTACCAATTCAATCATAAACATTTCAATTGAATTAATTTAGTCATAAACATTTCTCATTGGTACCAATTTAGTCCATTCGGCTAATTTTGGCTGGCCAATGCTAACATGGATGTTTGCCAGTGGCCGAAGATTAGCATTGGCCGAACACTGAGGTGACAATTTTTTTGAATTTTTTATTAATGTTTTCTTTTTTCTTTTTTCTTTGCTTTCTCCTTTTCTTGTCTCTCTTCTTCCTCTTGAACTTTCTTTACGGTGGCTAGCGAGCCTCCCGAGAGGGTCACAAGGCGAAGGTGGCCTCGTCAATCATGGGCAATGTTGGCCTCACCTAGATCTGGGCAAAGCCGCCTCACCCGCAGCCCTAGGCGAGGGCTTCACGACCCTCACCAAGTGGCCAGCGAGCCTTGTCAAACACTACAAGGAAAGTTCATAGAGAAAGAAGAGAGTAAAGAAAGGAAAAAAAAAGGAGAAAAAAATATAAAAAAATTATTTTATATATATCAAAATTGCCATGTCAGCATTCAATTGGCATCACATCAGTAAGCACTAGACAAACTTGACCGAATGGAATAAATTGGTACCAATGTAAAAAGATTTATAACCAAATTGATCCAATTGAAAGGTTTAGTACTAAATTAGTATAAATGAAATAGGTTTACAATACCCACCAATTCAATTTAAACTTTCAATTTGACCAATTTAATCTTGAACATTTTTACAATTTACTAATGTGGTTATTACAATCAAATTTTAGCTGAAAATAGCTAACGTGGACATCCCCCGTCCTATGTGACACAATCAGCGCCGACATAAACAATTTTGAAAATCTTCCTTTCTTTTCTGAATTTTTATTTTATCCTTATTTCCTTTCATTGGCCCGCGACCTCGCCTGCCATTGGACGAGAGGCTGTGAGCCCTCGTTGTGGCCAAGGAGGGCTGCACCGCCCTTGTTAGGTTTGGGCCACATGAGAGTTGGAGTGGAGGGTGTCCAGACCCTGGCCTGTGGCCAACAAAGCAAGCCATTGCAGACGCTATGGAACAATAGAGGGAAATAAGAAAAAAAAAAGTTAAAAAAAATGGCACAAATTATTCATGTCAGTGCAGATCATGCTCATTAACGTGCCAATAATTTCTGGCAATATTAGGTTTAGGACTAAATCGGTTGCATTTTTAAAAAATTGGATAATGATCCCTTGTGTGCTTAGCCCTATAGACAAGTCAAGCTACTCACGAACAAACTATTCAACTCGGATTCAGTTTCAAATGCTTTAGCAACTTGAGTATTTGATTGGATGAGGCTAAGCTCAAACATACTTGATTGGGCCTTGCCACAAGGTTCATAATAGTACTTATTTGACCCTCCAACATTTTGTCTTCTGAACAAAAATGGAAAAAGTCATTCCGATTCTTAATATTATGAGAAAAATTTTGAATAATTTCATAAGTTTATATTTGTACCTTTTTTTTACAGTTTTTAAGTGATCAACATCAAATAAAGCCGGATATTAATGTTCTAAAAATTTTACTAATAAGAAATAGCCCTCTTAAACACAAACCGCATGTACAATAAAGCTTAAATTCAAAATTTAATTCGCTAATTGAACTGGCTTGAGCTTGAGCTTATAAATCATTTTGTAATTTTGCTCTTTGATGAATTGGTAGTTTTGCTGCATTCTTAAGGATACATTCGACAATATAAGCTGATCTTTGGGTTTTGTGGTTAGGTCTCAACTTCATAAAACAACTTGATTATCTCAATATCATCATTGGGATTGGCTCTAAAACCATTACGGATCTTGTTAGTTTATAACTTATGATTAACAATGCTAGCTCTACTTCGCTTAAATATATCATAAGACTTGCGCTATCATTTAAAGTTTTGAAGTGCAACATAATTTTTGGGAAGGAAATCGTTGCTAACTAGCTTGCTAATTTTGGAAGTGATAAGGGCTTGGACATTAGATTCTTTTTATTATCTCCTAAAGAGTTACTTCTTATCTTGTGAGGGTGGGCATGGTTCCCCAATTGAATCATGAACTAGACCGAACCAACCATGAGAATAGGTACAGTTTCAAGTTATGATGGAAATCTCAGTTCTCGATTCCATATTTGTGGAACATGTATTGTAGAGTTCAATCGCCAGTTCCCGGTTCCTAAGTGGGACCAAACCAAATTGAAAATCGAGAATCGAGAACAAGAGAACTGGACCAGGAAGCAGACATGAAAAGGCTTGGCGTATGAATGTTTGCTCTAATTCCAATACCCTTAGTGCATGTATCTCTTTCTAGACGCAAAGAGGTGAAAGTAAAATGCTCACCCCGTGGTCTAAAGATCCAAACCAGACTGGAACAGATTTGTTTGTGTATTCATGCTTGATTTGGTTGGCAAAAGGACACTAAGTTGAGAATCTCATGAACTTTTCTCTTCTAAGCTGAATAGGAGTGATCTAGTGGTATGACTTATGCTCCGATCCATTCACTCCACAAGATTAGTGTGGGTTTTCCTCTTCCCTAGGTCATCACACTCTGGTTCCAACTTGCATTCTAAAAGAGTAAAAATAGTTACGGTCAAGTTCTACTTTTGATGACCGAAAACAAAGATTTTAAATATTTTGACTTTCAATTCATATCCATGTGCGATTTTCCAATCGAATAACTTTTACTTGTGTGAAATCTTCATCATCGTCTATAGATTACAACACTTTGTCTTCCTCTCCCTAGATTCTCCAACATCATGGGAAGAAGGTATATGGGGAGAAGATTATCAGGCAGGAGAGCCTGTGCAAGGTCTTCCATTATATTCAGGGAAGATTATTGCAAAAAGATGCAACATAATCTCCAAAGAAAGATCCTCGCTTGTTAGTCAAGCTTGGAATCTGCTACCTTTATTGGGATATTTGAAGAAAAGAAGCACAGGTTTGGAACCCAACCTATACAAGGTGAGCTACAGGCCTCGCCCAATCTCCACTGGATATATTCTCGGGAGTACCCTAAAAAAAAAAAAGGGAACCTTTCCTCTCCCCCAACCCATACAAGGTGAGCAACAAACCCCACCCCGTCTCCACTGGATATATTCTTGGGAGTACCCTAAAAAAAAAAAGGGAACATTTCCTCTCCCTAGCCATGTCGGGTTGAAAAAAGAGCACAGTGGAACAAGCAATATTAGTAGTACCCGATTTTCCACTTGATGTAAAGCCCCCAATCGTGGGAATAGTGAATTGGATAACAACATTCGAGATTAGTTAAAAGCAAAAGGCCTTGCCTATATCAGTGGGAACTACGCATGCATCCTCAAATATATGTGGTGAGGTCTTTTAATAACCATTTTAGTTTAATTAAAATTAATTATAATTTAAAAATCTTATTATTTTGTAATCAACTATGTTTGTTGTTTCTTTAGATTTTAAGTGGTTAGAATTTGGAGCGATTTTTTATGAATGATTGAGGACTAAAGTTCTATAACTTAGATTTTTTTTTTCACGTGTTTTGAATTTCTTATTATTTATTTCATTGTATGCGTCCATCTTTTATGGATTATTGCTTTTGACAAATAAATATTTTTTTATTGCATTCACTTTCATTCGGTTTAACAAAAAAATGAAACAAAAAAACCGTAGAAAAAAATGAAATAAAAAAAAGAACAAACTAATCAATTCTCACCCTAGAACCGATTGATAGGTTTCACGCACGGTATGTTAAGTATCAAGGTATGCAGGGTAAATTTAAAAACTAGAGAACCGGGTTCGGGTAGGTTAGAGATCAAATGTGAAATTGCTCACTCCTTAATATTTTATTAGGTGATAGAATAGGGATAGTATTGAACTAGTCTAGTGGTTATTTGGAGCTGAGTTGATGAACGACTCCCACGGTCTTTCTCACCCCCAAAACACACAAAAGAACAAAGAGGACACTTCGATCCCTCTTTGAAAACAGCGTTTAGATTTGCATCGCATTCAAGATTCTTCATTTGGAACTTCTCTCTCGGCAGCCAATCGCCGAAAGGCATTAATCCGCTCTCTTCAAGAATTTAAAAAAAAAAAAAATGAAGAGAGAGAGAGAGACAGAAAATTCCGCCACAAAAAGAAAGAAACTTTCGGATTTCGACATGTCGATTGATTTTGGCCTCTACTCGCTGTAAGTTACCCCCGCTTCTCTGCTCCCGCGTTAACCCAAGATGCCCGGCTCCCCCACTATCGTACATTAACCAAGTTTTAGCGCTTTACCCAAGTTTCCTTCTTCTTCAAAGGTCAAACCTTTGAGGCGAAATCCCATTTTGGCGCTCGATTTCCGCTGCTCGAGATCGGCCATGGTGGGTCTGGCTCGTGCGTGCTCGCTCGTGGGAAAGGCAAAGTCTTGAGTTGAAGGCCCATGGCTGAGACCATGAGAGCTGCTTCTTACGGAAGTGGTGGTGGTGGCGGCAGCGGCGAAGATATTAGGATTCTTGAACAGGAAGGTTTTATTGATGGATCGGCTGGTGGTTTGGAATCGACCCTTAATCATCTCGTTGGTGCCTTCTCCGTTTGGTCTTTTACGTTTAGAAAATATGCTGATTTTGTTGCCTTTTCTTGTAAAATTTACAGTTTGAGACAGCGTGTGCTGTGTGCTAGGAATTTAGGAACAAGGCTTTTGATCGTTACAGTTTCTGGGTTCTTCATTTAAGCCAAGCTAGTTGCACTAGTTAGGTGGATAATCCTGTGCTTCCACGTTTCGTGTCTCTGTTTGCTTGAAATTTTCCGGCGATTGTACTGCCTTATTGGAGTTGAATTGTCAAACAAAGCTCTCATCAATCAAAGCCCGACTAAAGTTGGAAATGAAAATACAGTGTGGAAGAGCAAAGCTCTCCACATGCTTTGCAATGCGATGGACAACTATTTTCTTTTTCGTAAAAGAACAGCTTCTTATAGCATGATTGGCTCATCTACTCAGAAAAGCTCAGAATGCCATAGGCAGTCGTATACCTATCGCCCCTGTGTGTTAACTTCCAAGAAAATCTTTGCTGATGATTGCAGAGCAAGTGGCTCGTTGCTGGCGTTTTTGGTGCCATCATTTTATTGAGGCATGATGCTGAATCTCGGTGGGCTCCCATGGGTTCGGATGTAAATAGCATGCTTTCGGTCGTACTCCAATGAATATTGAATCAAGAAAGGCCAGTGTCCACTGTTCTTTGTTTTAGCCCACGTCACCCGTATAGCTCCCACATGGCATTGGAACATAAGACTCCAAGAAAACGATGAACCCAGAAACGGAATGAACCGTACCCTAATTTGGTTCGGGCATATTAACGGACACATGGTGACCAACGAGTTGGGGAGCAAATATTGGCCTATTCCAAGCTCGAGCCCACACACAAACTCAAAAGTACTCAGCAAGCGACATTCGGATTCAACAAAATCAACTCATTCAGGTCAAGAACAAGAGAAATGGAGTCGACTCTCACCTCGCTCAAAACAGGAAAGATCAAGCAGGGCAAAGAGGTTCACGGAATTAGCCTCCACCGTGGGGGTCACTACCCTGCCCGGAGACTATGGCTAGAGGGCGAGCCCTAGACGAATCGGGCTACAGTCGGCCACCTTAGTGCTTCCGAGACAAGATCCTCGGGGTAAGAGCGAGCTCTCTCTCGACACTCTCTTACTTGTACTTACACTTGGCTCCCTCTCCAGCCTCTCTTCTTCTCTCTTTCACTCCTTCAGCGAACGCCCAGGCATCTCAAACGCTTCATCTAATTTCTTTTAAGTATGCAGCTGTAGAGCTCCCAGACATCACTTTGACTTTCTGATTAATGTATCTCTTAGCCTCATAATCCAATGGATATATTTCCTTTGACCCGCAGAACAATGGTGGGACCCTCCTCCCAGATTGGTGGCCCATCTGCGCTCCTTTGCAAGCTTCACTTGGAGGGAGGAACATCGAAGTATAGCTTGCCGCAGAGAATTCAACGCGTCCGGACACCATCGGCGTTGCTCACCGGCGGAGAGGATGACGAAGCCGCGGGATTCGCCGAAGGCAGCGTTGACATTTCTGCACGAGCAAGAGAGAAAAAGTTTGGGTCTCCAAATGAGTCCCTTTACCGCGTTCTTCTTCTCTCCTCTCCTCTTCCGCTCCTTTCTTCTCTCCAGCAAAGCACTTCCAGCCAACCTCCCTCTTCAGCTCCTCCAGCTAGCTAAGGATAAGCGATTGCTAGTTCCATACAAATTTCACTTAAAACTTGAAACATATTCATTGGAATGAGTTGTTCATTTTTTAAACCTAAACTTACTTTACATATCTTGAATCCTGAAACCTACCCCCTCTTAGGTTCCAAGGTTGATTTCAAGATTTATCCAAGTTCTACTCATACAATTAATTGAATGATTACAATGAACTATAATCAACACTTGCTCACTAATCATAACTTATTTATACACACACACAAAAAATAAAACATAAACAAAATAAAAGTTTCAATTATAAAATGGAAGTTTAGACTAATGGTTTCAAATTACATACTCATTAGCTAACGCTATAAAATTCCACAAAATCGCAAGAAGAAATAAATAAATAAATAAATAAATAAATAAATAAAACACAAAAACTTATTCCAAATTTCACTAACTTAAACTTGAAACCTATCCATCGAAATAAATTATCTAATTTTTATCAATGATTCAATTCTCAGATTCCAGATTCTATTCTTTCTGCTATGTTGCTTTATTTTCTATTGGCCAGCTCACCTACTCCAGAAGGTCTGGACACGCTCGCGTCACTTGCTGGTGGCTCCTCGCCCTCGCTCACGGACGGACGCCAATTTTGCTCGGTCGCCCACGTCACTGTTGTCTCTCCCCTCTTTCAGAGACGCGAGTCTGTGCTAGGGGAAGAGAAGAGAACGAGGGTTGGGCCCTGTTTTCTTTTATTTCTTGGGCTTAAACATGGGTTTTGAAAAATACAAAAGAAAAAAGAAAAATAGAGATTAGGCCTAAAGAGGATATTAGGAGCTGGGTCAATAGAGGGAGGGGCTAGAGGGCCGAAAATTTTGTTAAAAGAATGGGCTGGAAAAACTGGCCCACTCAATTTTTGTTACTATTTTTTTTTTTTTTTGCTTTTTATCTTTTTCTAAATTTTTATATTTTTGCAAAATAAATGGATATTTTAAATATTGACAAAAATTCAGATGTCAACACTTACTACCCATTTTTTTTCTAATCTTAAGGCAACATTAACACATCAAGAGGATATTGTCGCACTACCAAATTGAAGGAATGGCTTCCAATGGTGAGGATGCCCGGATTACGCACCTCCAATATCAAATTAACAAGTTGGATGATGTTTGCACCCAAATATGTCCAATTTTTAGTTATTATCTATATGTGATGACCGTTCGGAAACAACAAAAGTAGATTTGACAACCTCAAATGCAACTGTCAAAAGTAGTAATGAAAAGGCAAAAGAGTGGAGAATATACCATCCGAGCATGTTTGGTCATCCATGGAGGAAGCCAATTAAATGGATTGAAGATTGATCGATATTATATGTTGTTGATGACTCGGGTGTGCATGTTGGCACATATCAACAAGTGACAAATGATCACGAATTATTTTAACAAAGTTGTCAATGAGCATGTTAACTAAGGAGCAAGGTGATTGATTAAAAGGATTGCATCAAAGTGGCATGTACACCTACTAGTGGAGATCATGGAGAACGGTTACGATGAGAAGTGAACATGGAAAATTGAGGCTAGTGTATTGCATCAAGGCTTAATCTAAAGAATGGTTACAAGAGCACGTGTAAACCTGGAGAATAGTCCGACCATTGGAGAAGAGGAGGACTATTTCAAAGGAGCTTCGAAGAAGACTTGCCGACGTGGATTGAGTACTACTTCAAAGGAGCTCCAAAGAAGACTTGCTAACATGGGAACATAAGACTAAAATTTTGGAAGAAACCGCTCCCAAACAGTTATAATAGAATGCCCAAAAAAGTTCTCATCAACCAGAAAGGGACACCCTCGACAATTAAAATGTAATATTTTATTATTTTTACTTTCCTGCACTTTATTTTTCCTTAGTTATATCTTTTCAATTCTCATCTCGATTAAATTCCGATGCCTATCTTTATCCCAATACTTCGTCATCGATTCAATTCCGACATGCATCTCCATCATGAATGTCGTTCCATCAATTAAATTCTAGCGCTACATCTTTGCACGTTCTCGAGCTTTGTCGACGATTAAATTCGAACATAGCTCGTACGCATGTATTGCTATGGAAGTGGTTGTATTTTCAAGCCTTGTTGTTAGTTGAATTCTGACACAGTTTGTATGTATAATTGGGTTCGAAGTTCAAGTAAAGGTTTACGGTTATTTCTTGTTCACCTAGATATTTCATGTCCAAAGTTGCCACGTAACCTATTTCCTCTCATTAAAAGCTAAAGAATAACTTTCGAAAAAGATGTTTCATCATAGATTAAATTCTAGCAAAACAAATGACACGCCTGATGGGACCATTGTGGTTGATATGAGGAGATATGATGGTGAGAACAATAAATCAACTTGATCACGACAACACTCATAGTGACAACTCATCATCACAACCTAATAATAATAAGGAAAAAAAAATCATTGATTGCACTATGGATGGCAGAGCAAGAACAAGGTGGAGATGTCGTTATCTCAAGACAACTCATCGATGAGCAGAGAAGACAATTAGAGCCAAACCTATAATGTTGGCTACCATGTGATGGTTATTGAAGAAGCACAAGAATGAATTAATTAACCGCATGATAAAATATCTCATTGGCGTGATCAAGTCAATTATTGTCAATACCTCCCATGAAGTGATGAACAGGCTATAAACATCGAGTCATTTAATTTGAGTGCAGGCAAGTCCTAATAATCTTGCATTTTTTTAAAGGTTATGCCTATCAATAAAGGCAATTCACTTAATCTCATTCAAGTTAACTCCGGTGGTATTAAAAGAATCAAATATTGACAAATCATTCATTCTTTTAAAGGGGTATATGTTTGCACCCAAAAAGTCCAATTTTAGTTAGGGATATGTGTAGTAGAAGTCCTAAAACTTGTGCAGAAAGTGCAATTGAGTCCTAAAACTTACAAAAAGTTCAATTAAGTCCTAAAACTTGTCCAGAAAGTGCAATTGAGTCCTAAAACTTACAAAGAGTTCAATTAAGTCCTAAAACTTGTCCAGAAAGTGCAATCGAGTCATAAAGTTAACACCGTTAAAAAAGTTAACGGAAATTGCGACGTGGCGCGACGTCATATTTTAAATGATTTTTTTTATTTTTCAAATGGCTTTTTAAAATTATTTTTATTCAAAATCTTTAAAAATTAGATTAAAAAATAAAAAAGAAAATATAAATTTATTTAAAAAAGAAAAATCTAAATTTATTTAGAAAAGAAAAATCTAAATTTATTTAGAAAAAAAAATTTGTTCAAAAAAAAAAAAGGGCGGTGGACTTCCTCCGCCGCCGCCCATCGCCGGCGACCGTCGCCGGCCCCCAGGGAGGGGTGGCCGGCCCTCACCGGGGGCCGGCGACCGTCGCTCGGCCCCGGGCGGGACGGCGACCGTCGCCCGCCCGGGCGCGGCCTCGTCGGCCCTCGCTCGGGGCCGGCGAGGCTCGCCAGATCGGGGAGCCTCGCCCGGATCCGGCGAGCCTCGCCGGCCCCGAGCGAGGGCCGACGAGGCCTCGCCTAGGGCGGGCGACGGTCGCTCGGCCCCCGGGCGAGGGACGGCGGCCGTCGCTCGCCCGGGCGCGGCCTCGTCGGCCCTCGCTCGGGGCCGGCGAGGCTCGCAGATCGGGGGAGCCTCGCCCGGATCGGGGCGAGCCTCGCCGGCCCCGAGCGAGGGCCGCGAGGCCTCGCCGGCCCCCGAGCGAGGGCCGACGAGGCCTCGCCCGGGCGGGCGACGGTCGCTCGGCCCCCGGGCGAGGGACGGCGGCCGTCGCCCGCCGGGCGCGCGGCCTCGTCGGCCCTCGCTCGGGGCCGGCGAGGCTCGCGGATCCGGGGGAGCCTCGCCCGGATCCGGCGAGCCTCTCCGCCCCGAGCGAGGGCCGACGAGGCCGCGCCAGGGGGCGACGCCGTCGCCGTCCCTAGGCGAGGGACGGCGCCGTCGCCGGCCCCCGGTGAGGGCCGGCCACCCCGCCTGGGCCGGCGACGGTCGCCGGCCCCTCCGGCGATGGGCGGCGGCGTAAGTCCACCCCTTTTTTTTTTTTTTTTTGAACAATTGTTTTTTTTTTCTAAATAAATTTAGATTTTTCTTTTTTAAATAAATTTATATTTTCTTTTTTATTTTTTAATCTAATTTTTAAAGATTTTGAATAAAAAATAATTTTAAAAAGCCATTTGAAAAAAAAAAAAAACATTTAAATATGACGTCGCCATACGTCGGCAATTTCCGTTAACTTTTTTAACGGTGTTAACTTTAGGACTCGATTGCACTTTCTCGGACAAGTTTTAGGACTTGATTGAACTCTTTGTAAGTTTTAGGACTCAATTGCACTTTCTGGACAAGTTTTAGGACTTAATTGAACTTTTTGTAAGTTTTAGGACTCAATTGCACTTTCTGCACAAGTTTTAGGACTTCTGTTGAACATATCCCTTTTAGTTATTATCTACATGCTATAACCGTCCGGAAGTAATAAAAGTGGACTTGACAACCTCATATGCAACCATCAAAAGTAGTGATGAAAAGGGAAAAGAGTGGAGAATATAGTAGCATGTTTGGTCATCAGTAGAGGAAGCCACTTAAATGGATTGAAGATTGGTCGATATTACATATTGTTGATGACTCAAGTGTAAATGCTAGCACATATCAATAAGTGGCAAATGATTGCGAATTATTTTAACAAAGTTGTCAATGAGCATGTTAACTAAGGAGCAAGGTGATTGATTAAAAGGATTGCGTCAAGGCTCTGACGTGTACACCTACTAGTGGAGATCATGGAGAACCGTTACGATGGGAAGTGAACGTGGAAAATTGAGACTAGTGTACTGCATCAAGGCTTAATCGGAAGAACGATTACAAGAGCACGTGTAAACTTGGAGAATAGTCAAACCATTGGAGAAGTGGAGGACTATTTCAAAGGAGCTTCGAAGAAGACTCGCCGATGTGGGTTGAGGACTATTTCAAAGGAGTATTGAAGAAGACTTGCCGACATGGGGACATGAGACTGAAATTTCAAAAGAAATTGCTCCCAAAAAGTTATAATAGAATGCTCATATACCAAGTTTCATCAATTAGAAGGGGACATAATTGACTATCAAAATGTAATATTTTATTATATTTACTTTCCTACACTTTATTTTTCCTTAGTTATAACTTTTCAATTCTTGTCGTCGATTAAACTCCAATGCATATCTTTATCCCAAAACTTGATCGTCGATTCAATTTTTGTGTGCATCTATATAATAGATGCCGCGCCGTCGATTAAATTCCGGCATTACATTTATGTACGTTCTTGAACTTTGTCATCAATTAAATTCAGACATAATTCGTGCACGTGTGTTGCTGTGAAAATGGTTATATTTTCAAGTCTTGTTGTTGATTGAATTCTAGCACAGTTTGTACATACAATTTGATCTAAAGTTTGAAATATAGATTTATATTTATTCTTGTTCGCCTAAATTTTTTTATATATGGAGTGCCATAGAACCCGTTTCCTATCATTAAAAGCCCAATAATGACTTTTGAAAAAGAGTTTTGGTGGTAGATTAAATTCCAAATAAACAGGTGGTATGATATTTTGCCGTCAGATCGCTTGTACCAATTCGCCATGACTCAATTTCCTCCTACTCCAAGGCCAGGGGCGATGATTCAACGTAGCCCATCAATGTCCACCCAAAGGGCGAGGCCGAGAAAGCAAGCGATGTCTTTAAGTCTCGGATTCAATGAATTTGAACGCTTCGCACACGAACTTCACGGTACCCGTCTTTAAACCAATTTAAATACTTCGCACGTGAACTTCATGGTGCTCCAACGGGACAGACCAAATGGACTCGTCATCCCAGCTCAACAACTAGCCCCCAACAGAGCAAATCACAATTTTCATGGGCTCCCCCAACTATTTATGGCAAAGACAAGCGAGGGCAGCCGGTCGCTAATCATACATTTTTTGAGGATGAAAGAAAAGGAAGTGGCATTGTATGCCGTCTCCGCTCCCCCAGATATTATTATTCACTCTCTCCCCTCTCTTTCTCTCTCTCTCTCTCCCAACTTCCCTCATTAAATCAATCGTACATGTAGCAGTGAATGAAAAGACGTGGAGCACTCCCTAATTAAAGCAATCGTACATGAGGGTCGGTGACCGATAAGAGCACAAGTTGAAGGCAAAATAAAAATCGAATCGAAGGAACTATAAGAATCAGTCCAATTTCAGGTTCTCTTTTTTTATCGATCTGATTGTTGATTTTAAAATAAAGTTGAATTGATACGTGCTATTCTTCCTATCCATGACGCTTATTTTTCGGTATGCCTTAATAGATTATTTCCTTTCTAGCTCGCCCTAAAATATACATACAACATGTCTTATTTTCCACTTGACAATGTGACGGTATTGATTTTCATCTAGGGTTAGATGTGTTTCATATAGCAAAGATTTTCGAATCATTGAACAACTTGCAAAAAAAATCATATACAAAAGTTTTAGCTCATGTCATTATTTGATTCTTAAAATAATCTCGGGGTACTCATGAACTCATAGGCCCTAAGTTAAAAGCAATTAAGGTGAAATTTCGTGTTGACAAAGAAAGGAGAATACGTATCATGCATAATTTCTGAGTGAAAGTGTAAAAACAAGCCAATCAAGGCTCACATTTAGGCCATAATTAGTAATTGGCCAATCATTGACCATCACTACTCTTTTGTTCTCAAGAACAAAAAAGAGCATTAATCCATTTGGTGATATCAGCTAATTTTTCTATTTTTGAGAATAGATCGATGGTTAGACAATATATTTGAAACAAAATAAGAAATAAAAAAAGTTACATTTTTTGTTTCCAAAAATAATTTTTAAAACCAAGACATTTTCTTTTCTTTCTTTCTTCTTTTTCTTTTCTTCTTCTTCTTCCATCTCTGGTTGGTCATTAACAAAAGATTTCAAAGTCATACCAAATGCATTCCTACTTGCATTCCTACTCTTTTTCTATTACGAGAATAAAAATTTTGTATAATTACCAAACGCATTCAAATGCTCAAAAACTTATCTAGAAAATAGAATTAGAAAAAATTATCTCTAAATAACTATTATTTTCAAAAATAAAATAATTACCAAATGCATCCTTAGTGATTTTCCTTCGTCCTGGTAAGGTGATTATAACTTTATTTGCTTTTATCTGATTATAAAAAGAATGGGAGCATGTGACTAATGCTAGTGACCCCCTTTGGGTATTACCATAATCGTTCCTCTTTCATTATAGAAAATGTGATTTAAGCCATAACTACTTTACATCACCTATGATATAAAGATTTGAGGTAAGTGAGCTCATTACTATAGTCCCACCAAGATACTAATAGCTAGAAGTCTCTCCACACGAATCACGCGACAGCTTAACAATGTGGTACAAGTTATTTTGAGATTTGTTTATGACCTAATCAAACTTAGGATCTCTTGGAAGCCAAATAACCCTTTCCCCATTAGGCCAATCACTTTGGTGGTAACTATTGTAATATATACATGGGAATCAATCGAGATTTTGCAATATGTCAATGCGAAAATTACTAGACAAAACAAACAACGAATGATAAGGGACGCCAAAATTTACATGATTCAATCCAATACTAATATCAATATCTATCGAGAGAGTTGACAGCAAATAATCTACTAATAACTAGAAAATTCAAGTTACAATCATTCATACGCTTGAGTATTTCTTACACTTAAATTAAATCCAAATCCCCAGTGTTTGCAAATAAACAATCCATTTTGATAACTTAAAATTCACGGCATAAAATCCACGTGTTTGGAACTTTCTCATCATGCCACCACACGAAGCATTCCTACTCGGCTTAAGGATTTTCTTTTGTGCAGCGTCCAAAGGAAGGAGAGCCATTGTTCAGCACAACTCTTAAGGAACCCTCAAGCTCTCACGCACGAAAGAAACCCACCGGCGGCTCCTTGTCCTCTTCTATAGGAACCCACAAAGACTATCATTGTGCGACTATATATTAGAGGGGAGCATATCAGACCAATCAAACTAGAAACCACCCAAACCGGCCACAAGACTATCATTGTGCAGCTATATATTAGGGGTGAGCATTTAGGACCCACCAAACTAGGAACCGCCTGGACCAATCGGTTCTGGGCGGTTCATGAGAGCGTCGGTACAATTCCCAATTCCATAAAAATGAAATAAGTGATTTTTGGTCCGATTCTCAGTGTTGGGGGGAACTTGACCCACTATTTTGTTTTTTTTTTTTATTTTAATTTCTCAAAAATAGTGACAAGTTTAGTAACTTTTTGGGGGAAAGATTTACCCTGTCAATCATGTGCCATTTTCAAGGGAAAGATTTACCTTAAAAAATGTTGAAATTTGGAGGTAGAATTGTCAAGTGATCGATTCCATAGGACACTCGATCTGGTCCCCTATCCTAGAAATTGGGAACCAATTCTCCCAATCCAATCTAATCCAAGTCCAATTCCCGGTTCCTACGTGGGATTGGATCGGACTGGAAACTAGTCATCCCTTCTCCATATAGAGAGAGTAGACCTAAGGTTTTCCTTCTTTTTTGTCTTTCTTTTTTTCATTTTCACTCATTGCTCCCTTGAGCCCATTCTTTATCTTGTAATGGCTTTCTCTTAATTAAGAGAAGTAACCTGTGCATATCTTGTGCCGAAACTTGAACATTTATCTAATAGGATTGGGTTACGTAGATGACTCAAATTCAAGAGATATTTTAATAGTAACTTTGTTTGTGTCAACCAATCATAGATGCACAATCCTTCTCTTATTTATTAAAACCCTTTAGTTTTCTCATAGGATGCACGTTTTGAATTTTGATAGTGCCTCAACAATTTTTTTTGTAATTTTTTATTTTTTTAACCTAGTTTTAAGAGCACTTATTTATAAAAGTCTTGAAAAATAGATACATCTTTTAAGTTCAATCTCACGCATGACAATATGGCATGTATCTAGACTTGTACTGTGTATAGAGAGGCACAGCCCTACACAAGTATCACATGTATTATGTCTTTGTCTATCCTTTATTTGAAAGTAATCGGAATTTATGTTCAGACGACAGAAAGAGATCCCACAAAGTGGACATGTTGGTGCAAACTCATGCCCATGCATGTTGAGAAAATATTGAGTGCAGCTGAAGTAGCCACCTCAACAATGCACAAGTCCATTCTACATGTCACTCACGCACCCACTTTTCAAGAAACCTGAATCCCCTCTCTTTCCCCTTTGTTTCTCTCTCTTCTTCACAGTTTCTGCACTGTTTCTCTGTCCTTTGTTTTTCTTTTTCTTTGTTTCTTTCTTTCTCTTTAGCTTGTGGCCGATGACTAGCCACAAATGAGGTTCGATAAGGGTGTCGTGGCCCTCACCTATGGCCAACGAGGGTTGCTTTTGTCGAATTCGGCGAGGCCTCGGCCCTTGGAAACAAGGCAAGGGTTGCCCTCACCGGATCCGATGAAAGCGACGATGGCCATGAATGAGCGTTAGCATGCTCATGAGTGATTCGTCCATGGCCGATCACTGCAATTGAGCGGCATCCATGGCCTTAGAAGGGAAAAAAAAAAAAAAGAAAAAAAAGAAAGAAAGCAACGATGAAGACGAGAGAAAGAACGAAGGAGAGAGAGAAGGTGTCTGAAAACAGAGGCGTGAAAGCAAGTAGAGAGAGAATGGGCCCATGAGAGTTTTAAATGTTTCTGACTTGTGGGCTTAGGTACAATATGTGTCGCAAGATAGATGGACTAATATTTTGCTGAGTTAGTTACAATTTTGGATATTCCATATTTTCTCCATGCATGTTTCACACTTGAATTGGGCTCAAGTTATAGTAAATGCGATGCATCGAAACGAAGTACTTCAAAACTCTCTATAAATAGAAGAGCCTCAAACGCATTCAAATGCAAGCCAAATAGACTCTAAGAGAGAGAGAGAGAGAGAGATGGAATTCACGCAACAATTCCCCATGAAAGGAGGAATGGGAGAAACAAGTTATGCTAACAACTCATTACTTCAGGTAAACCTCTCATTGTTCTATTGCGGGCACATATTTGTCTTAATGAAAATGGGATGACACCAAAAAATACTTTCAAGAATTTATTTTTCAGGAGAATGACACTACTTTTCCTCATTCTTAAAGATTGATTAAACCATTAAGGCTTGCTCCAGTGGCTACCTTTAGGGAGGGTGGGGAGTTCAAATCTCCATCTTCTCAAAAGGGTTGGGGGTAAGGACAATTAGTTTTAAATGTGGATTTCGACTCCCACGTCTTGTAAAGAAGCAAGAAAAAAGTCCAAAATGAGTTGAGAACTAGAGTAAGATTAATGAGAAAAAAATATTAATTATTATACACCCTTTTGTGATAATACACTACAATATGATTGTTCATTTTGTAACAAACTAGGTTCTTTTTGTTTACCAAGATTTGAAATTCTATATGCAACACCATTTACCATGCCCTATTAGACCATATCACTTACCGATCAAAAATTTAAATAATGTCCCTAATATGTAGACAATTTTTTTTTAATTAACAAAGTATCTCCGAGGGAATGAACACTTGAGAGTATATAGAAGAACTAGATCTTGTAAAACCATCGCAACATCGGACAAATGATGTTTGATTTGGATTAATGTAGAGAATGCACGAGAAAAAACAACCAAAAATATTCAAAACCTATTACATTTGATCAATTTAATAATCAATTTTCAATTTGACCAATTTAGTCATAAATCTTTTGATAATTTGCTAATTTAATCATTCTAACCAATTTTGATTGATGTATGAACACCAACCGTCCTACATGGTATAGCCAACCCTTACATGGATAGCTTTTATAATTTTTAAAAAAAAATTGATTTTTGATTTTTTTAATTTTTTCTTTTCTTTTTTCTTTTTCTTTTCTCAGCCTGGCAAGTGCCACAACCCTATCCAAGGCCGATGAGAGCTTCATGGCTCACACTAGGTCTAGGTGAGGACCACAATCCTAACCCATGCCTAGTGGCCAGTGAAGGTCATCAACCCTCACCTAGGGTCGGTGAAGGATGGCCGGATGCCCGACTTCATCTAAAATAAAAAATAAAAATAAAAACTATAAAAAAGTTTATAATCTTTTTTTAAAATATATAAAAATTGTCCACATAAGCGCGGACCGTTTTACATGACATTGTTGATGTCTACCTCGGTGATTTTCCAACCAAAATGGGTTGAAATGATTAAATTAACAAACCATCTAAAGTTTTGGGACTAAATGAGTTAAATTAAAAGGTTTTTAACTGAACGGGCACAAATTTAATTAATTTAGGATTTTTTTGGTAATTTTCCTAAATGCACGGAGTTTGCAATCTTCAATCATTCTCTATTAACTCCCATTTATTTTAATCGAGAAGATATGTTCGAATAGTGTAGGGTATACGTGACAATTGAGATTTATTTCTCCGGAGATGAAAAAACTAAGATATAAACCTTTTCTCTTTATATTGAGTCAATGCTCTCTTTTTCTTTTCATAGAGAAAGGTGATATCGATGACAAAGCCTATAACAGAGGCAGCCATCACAGCTTTCTTCTCCACTATCGCTGCTACCATGCCGGCAAGCCTCACCATCGCAGACTTGGGCTGTTCCTGTGGCCCCAACACTCTTTTCGCCGTGTCTGAGATCATAAGCATCATGATCGATCTCTGCAATGCGACGAAGCACAAGCTACCGGAGTTCCAAGTGTTCTTGAATGATCTCCCGGGGAATGACTTCAACACCCTCTTCAGCAGCTTCTTGCCGAGATTCCAAGAGAAGCTAAGTGAGCAAATGAAGAGCAAGTATGGAGCGTCAGCGGCGTTGGCATGCTTCGTCAATGGCGTTCCCGGTTCGTTCTGTGGGAGATTGTTTGCTCAGGAGAGTCTGCACTTCATTCATTCTTCATACAGCCTCCATTGGCTGTCTCAGGTAAATTTTTTGGCCCACAGTTTCATTTGCTAACAAACTCATTCATACTCTCTCTCTCTCTCTCCCTCTCTCTCTCTCTCTCTCTCTCACAGGTTCCAAGAGGGCTAGAGGAAAACAAAGGCAACATATCCATGAGCAATTCTTAGTGCATATTATGAGCAATTCCAAAGGGACTTCTCAACATTTTTGGAGTGTCGTGGGCAAGAGTTGGTAATGGGAGGGCGTATGATTTTGACCCTCCTGGGTCGAAGAAGCGACGATCCTTCAAGTGAAGAGTATCGCCAATTTTGGGAGCTCTTAGCTATTGATCTCAATGAGATGGTCACCGAAGTAAGCAAATTAAAAAGATCAAAGGAGTACTTGAATAGTCACGGACACTTCAGTATTGAGTTGGTTTTTCTTATTGCCTGTAGTAAAAATTTTATCATACTTCCGTTGACCCCGGTGAGTTTTGTTAGCCCTCTAGGAATATTTTGTTTTCGCACTCCGAGACCAATCTTAACCATCAATTAGACAACAAAAAACAATGAGAGTAATGGTTACGGTTAATGATTATTCTTCATTTTACTATACCTAAAGCACCTGTTAGATGAGCTCGATCAATAGTTTTCGCATAAATTCTTTGAAAGAAAGCAATAGTGCAATTTCAATATCCTACATATTCCAATTTCTCTTCCTTATGAATGTATTTGACAATCAGATTACGAGAGAAAAAAATTATTAGGTATTTTAATTAAGTGCACACTCGTTCCCTGTTAGGCATGGTGTAAAAAATGGAATGCACATTTATATACTAGGAAACAACAAATATCAGCAATACACAATAGTTGCACAGCCAATTACATAAACAAGTAGCTACGACTTTTTTCTTTGTCAAAGTAACTATGACTTTTATTAGGATATTATATTGACAACTTATTGCAATTGTTTCTTATTTTCGGTAGAAAGATCTAACGTACTGAGTCTGTCGCTGATGTAGGGACTCATAGAAGAAGAGAAACTGGACTCCTTCAATGTCCCTTATTACCCACCCTCACCAAAAGAAGTACGCAGGGAGGTCGAAAAGCAAGGGTCATTCTCAATCGATTGCTTGGAGGCGTTCGAAGTGAACCGGGATGTATTTGAGACCGATTTTGACCCTAATGTTGTCTTAGAGGAAGCGGCAGACAAAATGGTCGGGTGCCTAAGAGCTATAGCTGAGCCCTTGCTCGTTTATTGCTTTGGTGAAGAGATCATCAATGAGGTTTTCAAGAGGTTTAGGGCTAAACTTGGTGACCGCTTGTCCAAGGAAAAGATTGCATTGGTCAACGTCATCATTTCGCTAAAGAAAATTACCTAGATATATTGCAAAAACTGACAAATAAATTCATTATAGATGTATGTACTTCTGTAGCGAAGTTGAAATAAGAGTGTCATAAGTGTGTTTACTATAGTTTGAAAGAGTGGCCGTTTCACTTGTATTACTTTTAATGTCGTATCTCGAATAAAGAAAATGCAAGAGACCTGCATGTTCTCTTTTTGAGGGGTCAAAAGAGACTTGGGTCAAAAGAGACTTGCAAGTCGAAGGGCTTGACATTTGGGATCTTTCTTTCAAGGATCTTTCTTTCGTATATTCCCTATAATGCGTCGGTCCAATTGAGCGAATTTGGTGTTTTCTTGATTTATTTATGTCAGGAAAATAAGACAGAAAAGCTAAATGAAGTAAAATATCCATCCAGAGATGTCTGATTGAATAAACACGAATTCCTCAAAACCGAAATCAGAAACTTAACAGGAAGAGCTTCGCAATAATGTCAACGAAACATAGGAAAGGTTTTAGTCCAATATATAGTGGTTATACCATCAAATTAGTTTAAAAAATAAAACTAATTTAAAGGGACATACAATGTTAATCATTGTGATTTGAAATTACAATTCGCATTCACGGAATCAATTGAGCTTAAAAGAACTAAAACAATATCTGTTACACAAGTGAGAAATCTAAACATGCCAAAATAATGAAGCCATCTACATTCCAAGAAATTGGAGGTACAAATAAATTAAAAGTGGGAAGTTGCTATGACAATACAAAACACCATGCAGAGGGCTATTCAACAATCGCACCCAGAATCTAACATTTCGTAAAGCAGGGGTGGAACTTACGTATATCCAAAGCCTCTCAAGGAACGGTCAACTCTAGTCTCTTCTTCCTGCTCTTTTACTTTATATATGAAAACAACCGAAACATAGACGTCAATTTTTTAAAAAGAAACTATACTCTTGCTATTGAAAGTCATTCGTAACAAAAGCACACATGAGTAAGCAGTCGAAGTCTTTAATAGTCTCTCAAAAAACTAATTTTCTTGTCATAAATTGTCCTAAATATACATAGTTTGTTATATATAATTTCGGCAAGATACCGTGACATGCATATAAAATTTAAGTAAAGAGATTCATTTGTCATAAATGAGTACAAAAACGTCATAAGACACACAAAAAATGAACTCAGTCACCTAAAAGCGAGTATAATTTACAATCTTTGTTGAGTTAGCACAACAAAACACACCTCAAATTTGCAGCCTTTTCTTTACATGTGTTGTTATGGTCTCCAACATGCCTTTCCATTCCAACAAATAGAAACATTCTAGGATGGCTTATGGAGTATCCATGCCAAATACATGATCACGTTGTGAGTCAATTTAGTCATGGCCAAATAACTGTGACGATAACTATCATGCAATCTTAGTTTCCTCACATTTATTTGTATCCATATAACCATTATTGCACATGATTTATATTTAAATAGCATTCCTTTCTTTGGCTGAAACAGAAATCTCGTTCAAAGTAAGCAACAAAAGTTGGATTGCAGGGGGCATCAATCAAAGAGAAATGGGTGATATCAACTTGACATGAACTCCTAATTACCAAAGGCAAACTCAAAGGGGAAAGTTTGTAACAGTGCCAAAATTCCTAAAAACCCAGTGACAAAGGGCATCTGAACAGTGACCGTGAGAGCTGCTTCTTTTGGGAGCGGCAGCGGCAGCAGCGAAGATATTAGGATTCTTGAACATGAAGTTTTTATTGATGGGTCGGCTGGTTTCGTGGCTGGCCGTTTGGAATCGACTCTTAATCGTCTGATTGGTGCCCTTCTCCGTTTGGTCGTTCTTGTTTCGAAAGTATGCTGATTTCGTTGCCTTTTCTTGCAAAAATTACAATTTGCGATAGTGTGTCCTGTGTGTTAGGTATATAGGAACGAGGCTTTTGATCGTTACAGTTTCTGGGTTCTTCTTTCAAGCCAAACTAGTTGCACTAGTTAGGTGGTTAATCTTGTGCTTCCCTGTTTCGTGTCTCTGTTTGCTTGAAATTTTCTGGTGATTGTACTGCCTTATTGGAGTTGAATTGTCAGGCAAAGCTCTCTTCAATCAAAGCCCGATTAAAGTTGGAAATTAAAATACAGTGTAGAAGAGCAAAGCTCTCCACATGCTTTGCAATGCGTTGGACGGCTATTTTCTTTTTCGTAGAAGAACAGCTTCTTAAAGTATGATTGGCTCATCTACTCAGAAAAGCTCATAATGCCATAGGCAGTTGTATACCTATCGCCTGTGTGTTAACTTCCAAGAAAATCTTTGCTGATGATTGTAGAGCAAGTGACTCGTTGCTGGAGTTTTTGGTGCCATCATTTTATTGAGGCATGATGCTGAATCTCGGTGGGCTCCCATGGGTTCGGATGTAAATAGCATGCTTTCAGTTGTACTCAAACGAATATTGAATCAAGAAAGGCCAGTGTCCACTGTTCTTTGTTTTAGCCCACGTCGCTTGTATAGCTCCCACATGACATTGGAACATAAGACTCCAAGAAAACAATGAACCCAGAAACGGAATGGATTATACGTTAATTTGGTTCGGGCATATTAATGGACACATGGGGAGCAAATATTGACCTGTTCCAAGCTCGAGGGTACACCCAAACTCAAAAGTACTCAACAAGCGACATTCAGATTCAATAAAACCAACTCATTTAGGTCAAGAACAAGAGAAATGGAGTCGACTCTCACCTCGCTCAAAACTAGAAAGATCAAGTAGGGCAAAGAGATTCACGAAATTAGCCTCCACCATGGGGTCCCTACCCAGCCCGGAGACTATGGCTAGAGGGCGAGCCCTAGATGAATCGGGCTACAGTCGGCCGCCTTAGTGCCTCCGAGCCAAGATCCTCGGGGTAAGGGCGAGCTCTGTCTCTTACTCTTGGCTCCCTCTCCAGCCTATCTTCTTCTCTCTTTCACTCCGTCAGCGAACGTCCAGCCATCTCAAATGCTTCATCTAATTTCTTTTAAGTATGTAGCTGTAGAGCTCCCAGACATCACTTTGACTCTCTGATTAATGCATCTCCTGGCCTCATAATCGAATGGATATACTTCCTTTGACCCGCAGAACAATGATGGGACCCCTCCTCCCAGATTGGTGGCCCATCTGCGCTCCTTTGCAAGCTTCGCTTGGAGGGAGGAACATCGAAGTAGAGCTTACCGTACAGAATTCAACGCGTCCGGACACCATCGGCGTTGCTCACCGGCGGAGAGGATGACGAAGCCGCGGGATTCGCCGAAGTCAGCGTTGACATTTCTGCGCGAGCAAGAGAGAAAAAGTTTGGGTCTCCAAATGAGCTCTGCCTTTCCTGCGTTCTTCTTCTCTCCTCTTTCGCTCCTTTCTTCTCTCCAGCGAAACACCCCCAGCCAACCTCCCTCTTTTGCTCGGTCGCCCACGTCACTGTTGTCGCTCCCCTCTTTTAGAGACGCGAGTCTCTGCTAGGGGAATAGAAGAGAACGAGGGTTGGGCCCTGTTTTCTTTTCTTTCTTGAGCTTTAAACATGGGTTTTGAAAAAAAAAAGTAAAAAAAAAAATAGAGATTAGGCCTAAAGAGGACATTAGGAGCTGGGCCAATAGAGGGAGGGGCTAGAGGGCCGAAATTTTTGATAAAAGAATGGGCTGGAAAAACTGGCCCACTCAATTTTTGTTACTATTTTTTTTTTTTGCTTTTTATCTTTTTATAATTTTTTATATTTTTGCAAAATAAACGGATATTTAAATATCGACAAAAATTCAGATGTCAACACTTACTGTCCATTTTTCTTAATTTAAGGCAACATTAACACATCAAGAGGATATTGTCGCACTACCAAATTGAAGGAATGGCTTCCAATGGAGAGGATGCCTGGATTATGCACCTCCAATGTCAAATTAACAAGTTGGATGATGTTTGCACCCAAATATGTCTAATTTTTAGTTATTATCTATATGTGATGACTGTTTAGAAACAACAAAAGTAGATTTGACAACCCCTTATGCAACTATCAAAAGTAGCAATGAAAAGGAAAATAAAAAGTGGAGAATATACTATCAAGGCATATTTGGTCATCCATGGAGGAAGCCAATTGAATGGGTTGAAAATTGGTCGATATTATATGTTGTTGATGACTCAGGTGTGCATGTTGGCACATTTCGACAAGTGACAAATGATCGCGAATTATTTTAACAAAGTTGTCAATGAGCATGCTAACTACGGAGCAAGGTGATTGATTAAAAGGATTGCGTCAAAGTTCTGGCATGTACACCTACTAGTGGAGATCATGGAAAACTGTTACAATGGGAAATGAACGTGAAAAATTGAGGTTGGTGTACTGCATCAAGGCTTAATCTGAAGAACGGTTACAAGAGCAAGTGTAAACTTGGAGAATAGTCAAACCACATTGGAGAAGTGGAGGACCATTTCGAAGGACCTTCGAAGAAGACTTGCCCATGTGGGTTGAGGACCATTTCAAAGGAGTTTTGAAGAAGACTTGCCGACATGGAAACATGAGACTGAAATTTCAAAAGAAATTGCTCCCAAAAAGTTATAATAGAATGCTCATACACCAAGTTTCATCAACTAGAAGGGGACATAATCGACAAAATGTAATTTTTATTATATTTACTTTCTTGTACTTTATTTTTCCTTAGTTATAACTTTTCAATTATTGTCATCAATTAAATTTCAATGCATATCTTTATCATGATATTTGATCGTCAATTCAATTTTTGTGTGCACAATTCTATCATGGGTGTCGCGCCGTCGATTAAATTCCAACATTACATCTATGTACATTCTCACACTTTGTCGTCAATTAAATTCCGACATAGTTCGTGCACGTGTGTTGCTGTGAAAATTGTTATATTTTCAAGTCTTGTTATTGATTGAATTCTAGCACAGTTTGTATCTGCAATTTGATCCGAAGTTCGAAGTAAATATTTATATTTATTTCTTGTTCACCTGAATATTTCTTATATGGAATTGCCATATAATCCGTTTCCTCTCATCAAAAGCCTAACGACTTTTGAAAGAGAGTTTTGGGGGTAGATTAAATTCCGGATAAACAGGTGGTATGTTATTTTGCCGTAAGATCACTTGTACCAATTCACCATGACTTAACTTCCTCCTCCTCCTCCAAGGCCAGGGGCGATGATTCAACGTAACCCATCAATGTCCACCCGAAGAGCGAGGCCGAGAAAGCAAGCGATGTCTTTAAGTCCCGGATTCAATGAATTTGAACACTTCGCACACGAACTTCACGGTACCCGTCTTTAAATCAATTGAATGCTTCGCACATTAACTTCATGGTGTTCAAACGGGACAGACCAAATAGACCCGTCATCCCAGCACAACAACTATCCCCCAACAGAGCAAATCACAATTTTCATGGGCTCCCCCGACGATTTATGAGCAAGGACAAGCGAGGGCAGCCGGTCATTGATCAAACATTTAGGAGGATGATAGAAAAGGAAATGGCACTATATGCCGTCTCTACTCCCCCGGCTACTATCATTCAATCTCTCTCTCTCTCTCTCTCAACTGCCCTTATTATAGCAATCGTACATGTACTTGGATATTTGTCCAAAGCAGTGGATGAAAAGACGCGCAGAACTTCCCTGATTAAAGCAGTACAAGGTAAAAACAAAAACCATATTGAAGGAGTTATGAGAATCAGCCCTGTTTCAGCTTCTCGTAATTACCGATCTGATTTGTTGATTTTACGAAAAAGTTGTATTGGTACGTGCAATTCTTCCTATCCATGATGCTTATTTTGCGGTATGCCTTAATAGATTGTTTCCTTTCGAGCTCACCCTAAGATATACATACAACAGGTCTTATTTTGCACTTGGCAAGGTGACAATATTGATTTCTCTCTAGGGTCAGATGTGTTCCATATATTTATATTAGCAAAGATTTTCAAATCATTGAACAACTTGCCAAAAAAATATCATATACAAAAGTTTTAGCTCATATCCTTATTCGATTCTTAAAATAAGCACGGCGTACTCATGAACTCATAGGCCGTAGGTTAAAGCAATTAAGGTGAAATTTTGTGTTAACAAAAAAAGGAGAATATGTATCATGCGTAATTTGTCAGTGAAAGCGTAAAAACAGGTCAATCAAGGCTCACATTTAGGCCACAATTAGTAATCAGTCAATTATTGACTATTTCTACTCTTTTGTTCTCCAAAACAAAAAATAACATAAATTCATTTGGTGACATCAGCAAATTATTCTATTTTTTAGAACAAATTGATGGTTAGGGAATATATTTGGAACATAAATAAGGAGAAAAAGTTACTTTTTTTATTTGTAAAAACAATTCTAAAACCAAGGCATTTTATTTTCTTTATTTTCTTCTTCTTTTTCTTTTCTTCTTTTTCTTCCATCTCTAGTTGGTCATTAAATGAAAATTTAAGAGTCATACCAAATGCATCCCTATTCTTTTTCTATTTCAAAAATATAAATTTTATATAATTACCAAACGTGTTTAAATACTCAAAAACTTGTCCATAAAATAAAATTAAAAAAAAAATTATTTCAGAACATATACTATTTCCAGAAATAAAATAATTACCAAATGCATCCTTAATGATTTTCCTTCATCCAGGTAAGGTGATCAAAACTTTTTTTGCTTTTATTTGATTATAAAAAAAAAAAAGAATGAAAACATGTGGCTAATGCTAGTGACCCCCTTTGGGTATTACCATAATCGTCTATCTTTCGTTATAGAAAATTCGGTTTAAGCCAGAACTACTTTTCACCACCCATGATATAAACATTTGAGGTAAGTGAGCTCGTTACTATAGTCCCACCAAGATACTAATAGCTAGAAGTCTCTACATATAAATCATGCAACAGCTTGACAACATAGTACAAGTTATTTCGAGATTTGTTTATGACTTCATCAAACTTAAGATTTCTTGGAAGACAAACAACCCTTTTCCCATTAGGCCAATCACTTTGGTGGTAACTATTGTAATATATACACGGGAATCAATCAAGATCTTCCAGTTTATGTCAACTTGAAAATTACTAGACAAAACAAACAACGAATAATAAGGGACGCCAAAATTTACATGATTCAGTCCAATATCAATATCTACATCTATTGTGAGAGTTTGCAGCAAATAATCCACTAATAATAAAAAAAATTCAAGTTATAATCATTCATACGCTTGAGTATTTCTTACACCTACATTAAATCCAAATCCCAAGCATTTGCAAATAAACAACCCATTTTGATAACTTAAAACTCACAACGTAAAATCCACGCGTTTGGAACTTTCTCATCATGCCACCGCACGAAGCATTCCTCCTCGGCTTTAGGATTTTCTTTTGTGCAGTGTCCAAAGGAAGGAGAGCCATTGTGCGGCGCAACTCTTAAGGAACCCTCACCTTCTCACGCACGAAAGAAACCCACCGGCGGCTCCTTGTCCTCTTTTATAGGAATCCACAAGACTATCATTGTGCAGCTGTATATCAGGGTCAGCATATCGGACCAACCGAACTAGAAACTACCCGAATCGGCCACAAGACTATCATTATGCGGCTATATATTAGGGGTGAGCATTTATGACCAACTAAACTAGGAACTGCCCAAAGCGGCCGATTCCGAGCGGTTCATGAGTCCGTTGGTCCAATTCTCGATTCCATAAAAATGAAACAAGTGATTTTCGGTTCGATTCCCGGTGTTGAAGGGAACTTGACCGACTATATTGTTTTTCAAAAAAAATTTCTTAAAGATAGCGACAAGTTTAGTAATTTTTGGGGGAAAGATTTACCTCGTCCATTATGTGCCATTTTTTAGGGAAAGATTAATCTTCAAAATGTTGAAATTTGGAGGCAAAATTGTCAAGTGATCGATTCCATAGGACGCTCGAGCTGGTCCCCTGTCCCATAAATTGGGAACCAATCCTCCCAATCCAATCCGATCCCAAGAACAGTTCCTGATTCTTAGGTGGGATCGGCCTAGACCGGAAACTAGTCGTCGCTTCTACATATAAAGAGAGTAGACATAAGGTTCTCCTTCTTCTTCTTTTTTCTCCTTTTCACTCGGTGCTCCCTTGAGCCCATTCTTGTTTTGTAATGGCTTTCTCTTAATTAAGAGAAGTAACCCGTGCATATCTTGTGCTGAAACTTGAACATTTATCCAGTGGGATTGAGCTCCGCAAATGGCTCCAATTCAAGAGATACTTTAATAGTAACTTTGTTTGTATAGACCAATCATAGATACACAATCCTTCTCTTATTTATTAGGACCCTTTAGTTTTTTCATAGGATGCACGTTTTGAATTTTGAAAGTGCCTCAACAATTTTTTTGTAATTTTTTTAACCTAGTTTTAAGAGCATTCATTTATAAAACTCTTGAAAAATAGAAACATCTTTTAAGTTCAACCTCGCACATGGCAATATGGCACGTATCTAGACTTGTACTGTGTATGGAGAAGCACAACCTTACGCAAGTATCGCATGTATTTTGTCTCTGTCTATCCTTTATTTGAAAGTAATAAGAATTCCTGTCCAAGTGATTGAGAGAGATCCCACCAAGTGGACATGTTCGTGCAAACTCATGCCCATGCATGTTGAGAAAATATTGAGTAGCTGAAGTAGCCACCTCAACAATGCATAAGTCCATTCTATGTGTCGCTCACAGGCCTACTTTCAAGAAACCTGAATCCCCTCTCTCTCCCTTTCATTTCTCTCTCTCTTCTTCACCGTTTCTTTGTCCTTTGTTTTTCTTTTTCTTTCTTTCTCTCTCATTGGCCCATGGCCAGCGACCAGCCACAGATAAGGCCCGGCAAGGGTGTTATGGCCCTCGCCTGTACCAACCCTCACCTATGGCCAGAGAGGGTCGCTTTAATCAAATTCAGCGAGGGCTCAACCCTCGTGACCAAGGCAAGGGTTGCCCTCCAAATCAGACGAAAGCAACGATGGCTACAAATGAGGGTTAGCATGCTCAGGAGTGTTTTGTCCATGGCTGGTCACTACAATCGAGCGGCATCCATGGCCTTAGAAGGCAAAAAAAAAACAAAAACAAAAACAAAAAAAGAAAGAAAGTAGTGATGAAGAAGAGAGAGACAAGGTGTCTGAAAACAGAGGAGCGAAAGCGAGTAAGAGAGAGAGAATGGGCCCACAAGAATTTTAAATGTTTCTAACTTGTGGGCCCAAGTACGATATGTGTTATAAGATAAATGGACTAATATTTTGTTGAGTTGACTACAATTTAGATATTCAATATTTTCTCCATGCATGTTTCACACTCGAACTGGGCTCAAGTTACAGTGAATGCGACGCATTGAAATGAAGTACTTCAAAACTCTCCATAAATAGAAGAGCCTCAAAGCCATTAAGATGCAAGCCAAATAGACTGTGTGTGTGTGTGTGTGTGTGTGTGTGTGTGTGTGTGTGTGAGAGAGAGAGAGAGAGGAATTTTCTCCATGCATGTTTCACACTTGAACTGGGCTCAAGAGAGAGAGAGAGAGAGAGAATTTTCTCCATGCATGTTTCACACTCGAACTGGGCTCGAGAGAGAGAGAGAGAGAGTTTTCTCCATGCATGTTTCACACTCGAACTGGGCTCAAGTTAGTACTTGAATGCTGAGAGAGAGAGAGAGAGAGAGAGAGAGAGAGAGAGAGAGATTTTTCTCCATGCATGACGAACTGGGCATTGAAACGAAGTACTTCAAAACTCTCCATAAATAGAAGAGCCTCAAAGCCATTAAGATGCAAGCCAAATAGACTGAGAGAGAGAGAGAGAGAGAGAGAGAGAGAGAGAGAGAGAGAGATGGAATTCACGCGACAATTCCCCATGAAAGGAGGAATGGGAGAAACAAGTTATGCTAACAACTCATTACTTCAGGTAAACCTCTCATTGTTCTATTGTGGGCACATATTTGTCTTAATGAAAACAAGATGACATCGAAAAATACTTTCAAGAATTTATTTTTCAGGGAGAACAACACTACTTTTCCTCATTCTTAAAGATTGATTAAATCACTGAGATTTGCTCCAGTGGCCACCTTTAGGGGAAGTGGGAAGTTTGAATCCTCACTTTCTCAAGGGAATTGGGTAAGGACAATTAGTTTCAAGTGTGAATTTCGACTTTCACGTCCAACAAAAAGATAAGACAAAAGTCCGAAATGAGTTGAAAATTAGAGTAGGACTAACGAGGAAAAAAAAAGATTTACTATTATACACCCTTTTGTGATAATGCACTACAATATGATTGTTCATTTTGTAACAAACTAGGTTCTTTTTGTTTACCAAGATTTGAAATTATATATGTGAAAGACACCATTTTACCACACCCTATTAGACCATATCACTTATCGATCTAAAATTTAAATGATGTCCCTAATTTGTAGACAAATTTTTTTAATTAACAAAGTATCTCTTGAAGAATGTATACTCGAGAGTATATAAAAGAATTAGATCTTGTAAAACCATCGCAACATGGGACAAATGATGTTTGATTTGGATAGAATGCACGAGAAAAAAATATCAAAAAATTCAAAACCTATTACATTTAATCAATTCAATCATAAACTCTTAATTTGACCAATTTAGTCATAAATCTTTTGATGATTTGCCAATTTAATCATTCTAACCAAATTTAATTGAGACATGAATACCAACTATCCTACGTAATACAACTAACCTTTACGTGGATAGCTTTTTATAATTTATATTTTTTTTTTCTTCTTTTTTTTTCTTTTTCTTTTCTAAGCCTGGCAAATGCCACAACCACTTTCAAGGTCGATGAGAGCTTCATGGCTCACGCTAGGTCTAGGTGAGGACTGCAACCTTGACCCACGCCTAGTGGCTAGTTAGGTCATCAACCCTCACCTAGGATCGGTGAGGGATGGCTAGTTGCCTAACTTCATATAAAAGAAAAAATAAAAATAAAAACTATAAAAAGGTTTAGAAATTTTTTTATAAAAATTATAAAAATTGTCCATGTAAATGTGGACTATTTTACGTGACAACTGTCGATGCCTACCTCAGTGGTTTTTTACCAAAATGGGTTGAAGTGAGTAAATTGGCAAACCATCTAAAGTTTTGGACTAAATGTGTTAAATTAAAAGGTTTTTAACTGAACTTGCACAAATTTAATTAATTTAGGATTTTTTTGGTAATTTTCCTAAGTGCACGGAGTTTGCAATCTTCAATCATTCTCTATTAACTCCCATTTATTTTAATCGAGAAGATATGTTCGAATAGTGTAGGGTATACGTGACAATTGAGATTTATTTCTCCGGAGATGAAAAAAATAAGATATAAACCTTTTCTCTTTATATTGAGTCAATGCTCTCTTTTTCTTTTCATAGAGAAAGGTGATATCGATGACAAAGCCTATAACAAAGGCAGCCATCACAGCTTTCTTCTCCACTATCGCCGCTACCATCCCGGCAAGCCTCACCATCGCAGACTTGGGCTGTTCCTGCGGCCCCAACAGTCTCTTCGCTGTGTCTGAGATCATAAGCACCATAATGGATCTCTGCAATGCAAAGAAGCACGAGCTACCGGAGTTCCAAGTGTTCTTGAATGATCTCCCGGGGAATGACTTCAACACCCTCTTCAGCAGCTTCTTGCCGAGATTCCAAGAGAAGCTAAGTGAGCAAGTGAAGAGCAAGTATGGATCATCAGCGGCGTTGGCATGCTTCTTCAATGGTGTTCCCGGTTCGTTCTACGGGAGATTGTTCGCTCAGAAGAGTCTGCACTTCATTCATTCTTCGTACAGCCTTCATTGGCTGTCTCAGGTAAATTTTTTGGCCCATAGTTTCATTTGCTAATAAACTCATTCATACTCTCTCTCTCTCTCTCTCTCTCAGGTTCCAAGAGGACTAGAGGAAAACAAAGGCAACATATCCATGTCAAGATCAAGCCCTCCGAGTGTGCTTAGGGCATATTATGAGCAATTCCAAAGGGACTTCTCAACATTCTTGGAGTGTCGTGGGCAAGAGTTGGTAATGGAAGGGCGTATGGTTTTGACCCTCCACGGTCGTGGGCAAGAGTTGGTAATGGAAGGGCGTATGGTTTTGACCCTCCACGGTCGAAGAAGCGACGATCCTTCAAGCGAAGAGTATCGCCGACTTTGGGAGCTCTTAGCTATTGATCTCAATGAGATGGTCACCGAAGTAAGCAAATTAAAAAGATCAAAGCAGTACTTGAATAGTCGCGGACACTTTAGTATTGAGTTGGTTTTTCTTATTACTAGTAGTAAAAATTGTATCATACTTCCGTTGACCCTGGTGAATTTTCTTAGTCCTCTAGGAGTATCTTTTGATTTCGCACTCCGAGACCAATCATAACCATCAATTAGATAACAAAAAACAATGAGAGTAATGGTGGTTACGGTTAATGATTATTCCTGATTTTACTGTACCTAAAGCACCTATTAGATGAGCTTTAGCAATAGTTTTCGCATGAATTCTTTGAAAGAAAGCAATAGTGCAGTTTGGATATCCTACATATTTAATCCGATTTCTCTTCCTTATGAATGTATTCAACAAAATCAGAGTACGCAAATAAAAATTATTAGGTATCTTAATTAAGTGCACACTCGTTCCCTATTAGGCATGGTGTAAAAAATGGAATGCACATTTACATACTAGGAAACAACAAATATCGGCAATATGCAATAGTTGCACAGCCAATTACATAAACATGTACCTACGGCTTTTTTTTTTATTTTTTGGGTCAAAGTAACTATGACTTTTATTAGGATATTATACTGACAACTTATTGCAATTGTTTCTTATTTTTGGTAGAAAGATCCAACATACTAAGTTTGTCGCTGATGTAGGGACTCATAAAAGAAGAGAAACTTCACTCCTTCAACGTCCCTTATTACACACCCTCACCAAAGAAGTACATCGGGAGGTCGAAAAGCAAGGATCATTCTCAATCGATTACTTGGATGTGTTTGAAGTGAATCATGATGTAAGTGAGACCGATTTCGACCCTAATGTTGTCTCAAAGGAAGTGGTAGACAAAATAGTCGGGTGCCTAAGAGCTATAGCCGAGCCCTTGCTCGTTCATCACTTTGGTGAAGAGATCATCAATGAGGTTTTCAAGAGGTTTAGGGCTAAACTCGGCAACCGCTTTTCCGAGGAAAAGATTCCATTGGCCAGCATCATCATTTCACTAAAGAAAATTACCTAAATATATCACAAAATCTCACAAATAAATTCATTACAGATGTATGTACTTTTGTAGTGAAGTTGAAATAAGAGTGTCATAAGTCTGTTTACTATATAGTTTGAAAGTGTGGCCATTTATGTATTACTTCTAATGTCATATCTCGATTAAAGAAAATGCAAGAGACTTGCATGTTTGCTTTTTTGGGGGGTCAAAAGAGAGTTGCAAGTCGAAGGGCTTGACATTTGGGATTTTCTTTCAATAATTTTTCTTTCGTATATTCCCTATAATGCGTCAGTCCAATAGAGCGAATTTGGTGTTTTGTTGATTTATTTATGTCAGGAAAATAAGACAGAAAAGCTAAATGAAGTAAAATATCCATCCAGAGATGTATGAATGAATAAACACGAATTCCTTAGAACCGAAATTAGAAACTCAACTGGAAGAGCTTCACAATAACGTCAACGAAACATAGGAAAGGTTTTAGTCCAATATATAGTGGTTATACCTTCAGATTAGTTTTAAAAAGAAAACTAATTTAAAGGGACATACACTGTTAATCATTGTGATTTGAAATTACAATTCGCATTCACAGAATCAATTGAGCTGAAAAGAACCTAAAATGTGAGAAATCTAAACATGTCAAATAATGAAGCCATATACATTCTAAGAAATTGGAGGTATAAATAAATTAAAAGTAGGAAGTTGCTATGACAATACAGAACACCATGCGGAGGGCCTAGGGCGTTGTTCACCTTTGGACACGAACACTATTCAGTTCTCAGCGGAAACCGCCTTAGAGATTGAACGTCAACAACTCTTATTGCCGTTCAATCTAAGAAAGCGCTGAGAGCTATAGCTTGTAGTGAGCAGCCCCCATATGAAACCAACCGAAAGCAGCCTTTCTTTTGTACTTAAGGTTGTAGTTAAGGTTTGGAACCCTTGCAACTATGATAGAAAGCCATTTGCTTGTTGCCAAAGCCTTCGCCTTTCTTTTGAATCAAACAAAGTAGGTCGCGACTGTTGTATTTGAGTCAATCGGGGGAAGCTACCGCTTCGTAGACAGCTCCGCTTCCTTGTCTTGCTTCTGGAAAAGCTTATTCTACTTTGCTTGCTTCTCTCGCGCTTGCTTGCGCGAAGGCTTAAAGTCCTTTTCACTAGGTTCAAAAGCTTCCGTCAAAGCGAAAGATCTGATCCAACCCGCATATTGAGCGCAGCTGATATGCGGCTACGGCTAGGCGATCATATCATGCCAAAAAACTTTTTTTTTTAATAGAGAGAATCCCCTAGATATACATATAGAATAGATGTTCATGGATAGACAAACATTCCATTGATTCGTTAGTTTTGGAGCTGAAAAAGCTCGTCGATCCAAATGAATCATTCTTCTGATCTCTCTTCGCCCCCCGCCCCGAAACTGACCCACAGCACAACGCCCATTCGCTTCGCGCGCGGGAAGGCAACAAAGTTCAGTTCATGATATCGCAGCGCGGAGTGGAGCAGCCGCGACACGAAGTTCCTTACCTTAGCTGGATATCGCTGGTGCCACCTAAACGGTAGGTAGGCGACGGATGTGTGACTTTTGGAGTTGTCGTTCGTGCACCTGTTCCCAATGGAAGAATGAGTGATCCGTTCCCCTGCGGATCATGGCCTTACCACTCGGTCCCCGATGGCCAGCGGGGGATTCGGTATAGCAGCTCACGGTCGTTTGCGCTGCGCGTTCCCGCTGGACTAGACACGTGTTAGCTGTAGGAAGTATGGTTCCGAAAGTGACTTCGGTTCGCCAGTTCAGGCTCAACTCCTTGCTTTACGTTAGCGGACCTAGAGGTCGGGCCAGGGCTCTGCGCTCTTTCTTTCTGTGTGGGACGATGCCGGGGGGAGAAGGGAATGCGTCAAGGCGGCCAACAACAACAACACAACTACATTTTGGCTTTTCCCTCTATGAGATGAGCCCAGTGCATTGGACCGATGGATAAGAGAACTGAGCTGGCCAAAAAAGCGCTTGGGCGCTCTACGTACGATGTAGACTCCATCAGATACATATCGATTTCTTTTCTTTCTGATGGATCAAGAATCGATAGTTGTCTCATCAATAGATCGAAAGAGGAGATTTCCTCTCTAGCCACTCCTACTCTTTCGATCTATCAGAACAGATCAGGCTATCTATCAATCGATTTGAAAATAGCACGTTCATATCGCTTTTCGTTCATTTCCGCCACGCCAACATAGATAGCCGCCATAATAAGAAGCAAGCAGACGAAACAGCTAGAAGCGCTCGCAACTAGTAACGCCCTTGAATTCTTATTCACAAATGAATTGGGAAAGCCAACAGAAAGATTCGATTCTTACTTCGTAGAGCCGGTGCTGTTGTTGCCTGCGCGTAGGGCCGTCCCCCACTGCCGTCCCGGGGCGCTAAGGGGCTTTTGTTTTTGGAATAGACGGCAGTGTTTTGCTAACGCCTACAATCAAGCTTTTGTTGCGACATGCTATCTTTTCTCCTCCATTGCTAGTAGGTTGATGGGTCGCACGCCCGGCACACATGTTTTGGCCTTGTGTGTCCATAACTCAAAATAGGTGACCTAACGGCCGCCGCCCGACTAAACATACCAATAGTCACCAGATTCATATGGGCCACTGAGGAGTAAGCAATGATCTTCTTAAGATCGATCTGTCTTGAAGTGGTCAAGGAAGTATATATTATAGCAATCACGCTTGGAGTATAAATGAAAGGAGTGGAACAAAGTGTCGCTTCGGGAAACATGGGTATTGAAAATCTTAAAAACCCGTAGGTTTCCAATTTTAAAAGAATTCCTGCCAAGATGACGGATCTTGCCGTAGGTGCCTCTACATGAGCTTCGGGTAACCAAATATGAACTGGTACCATAGGCACTTTGACAGAAAAAGAGGCAAAAGAAGCAATCCATAGAAAGATTTGGCGCCGCTCACTAAATTCTGTGGTTAATGATATTTGTAAATCGGTGGTTCCTGTTTGGAGAAGAATCAACAGAATAGCTAATAGCATAAAAACAGATCCAAGTAAAGTATAAAGGAAAAACTGATATGCTGCCTTGATCTTTCTTTGTCTCGAACCCCATACCCCTATAATAATGGTAGAGTAAGGGGTGGCCCCAAAGCCGGAATTGACCGGTGGTGGTTGGTCGAAGCTCCAGTAGGTAGCCACTCCCTTCTCAGGGAACCGTACGTGAGACTTCTGCATGCTTCTGTCGTCGGCCCTTGTCATTAGACCCCTATCTATGCATGTATTTTTAGCCTGGACTCTCGAATATTTTGCTTCTTGGGTGGTGGCGAACAATGCAGCTTGCGTTGTGGGAGATGCCCGCCCGTAGGGTAGGGCCCGGCCTGCTTCTCACCCGAAAGAACCACTTACTAGCTAGCCGGACTAGTGGGGGGCCTTATCTAGAGACATACTGAAACCCATGCCTTTCGAACCGAAGGCAACGCCCGTCTTCCAAATCAAAGGATAAATGGGCTCGTTGGGAAGAGGATAGAGTGCAGCCTGTAGAGCACATGTAACGCACAGTCAGGTTGTTCACACACCGGTGCGGCCTATAGAGCACATGTAACGCACAGTCGGGTTGTTCACACACCGGATCTCTCTATAGATATCTAAAGATAGATAGAGAGAGAGAGATGTGAAAGTAATAGCCTTATGTTATGGCCGCCCCCCCCCCCCCCGACTTACGGCCTTTACGCTACTACTACTGTGATGTGAGCTTGATCTTTCCCAATTATCCTGGCCAAAACTTGTACGCAGCACTTGTACGGAGGTGCAGGCATAAAGGTTTGGAACTCTTTTTTTTATCTGAATCTTAAGAAGAGGACCCTACCCCATTCTCGAACCTTCTGCCGAGCTCTTCCCTGCCCGCATTTCCTTTTGACGGGGCCAAAGAAATGTCTCCACCTGCTGCCAACAGTCTTTCTTCAGAATTCTACTGAACGGCTCGATCCTCCCCTCCCGTTTGTTTTAGCAACAACTCCTAAGGTCTCCTCGCCAAGAGCTTCCTGGCGACGACAGAGGAACCAACCCGCCTGCTGTGGCAGGGCGGCTTTTTTGTTTCACAATAAGACCTGGATGATTATCCCTACCCTCAGTAGCTTACGAGTTTACGTCCATCCCAGGTCGAGTACAATTTCCTTTCGATTTCTCCCTTGTAGCCGTTACCCGAATTCGCGCAAGTGTGTCCACACCCCCTAAACTGACTTGACGAGGAATCCATTCTCGCGAACAAACACAACCCCTATACACACCTAGGAGCACCCCTTCCTGCATATCCATACAAGACCCGAGTAGGCGGGTCGAGGTCCTACAAGGTACCCACTACTCGGAGTACCCTCCCAAAAGGAAAAAGATGTGTCCGTCAGGTTCGCTTCTTCTTAGTTGGGTTGGGCGGGTTCGACTAGAAATGCTATGCTTACACACAAGACTACCCCTCTTCCCGAAAGCTTCGCGGGGACTACTTTACGATGACGGACGACCGCCCGTAGGGGGTTTACTGCACAAGGCCCCTGCAGAGGAAAAGCTTTATCCCAGCAAATAGAAGATGCTCAGCTCTGCACAACATAGGGATTGGCACTCTTTCGGGAAGAACATAGAATAGTAGAGGATCCAGCATGCGGAACACGGCGATCATTAGAAATTCATGAATTAGAGATGCTATAATATACTCTTTCCCATAACTTCTCATACCAAACCAACCCACTAAAATGCAAATAGGGATCAGAAATGTGGTCAATATCACGAAGAATAAAGAGATACCGTCTATACCAAAAAAAAAAAAAAATGGATGTTTTCATAAGGAAGCCACCGAAGGCTTTCCACAAATTGAGATTTGGCCATAGAAGGATCAAATTGTATCCGAGGAACAAGGGAATACAAAAAAGTAATAAGAGAGGCGCACAAACCAATCAATCGTATCGGTCGTATTCTTGAATTTGGAATGAAAAGAAGAGTAATACTTCCTAGCACGGGACACAGAATAGGACCACTTAGATTAGAATAGCATTCACAGAAATGTTCTAACATAGAGTAGAATCGAACATGTTAGAGATTTTTTGACAACAGTAAAAAGATAGGCGCCTAATTCCAATACGATAGGGGTCTATTAGTGCAAATCAACTGAACACTGTGATTGATGAGTGGGTAGGTGGGTTAGGTGCACCTCTCACCCTGTGGGAAGTAATGAGGCTAGTCTCCTCCCCCTTCCTGAATGAAGAAGTCGTGGGGTCCCCTTCCCGCGTATGCGTCTTTATTTCTATTTTTTCTATTTGTCCATTTTTCATCCAATGGAGAATCTTTATAATAATAATAAATAAAAAAAGATCTCTGGCAAAACGCAATTCGTCGATTTCAATCCAAGGTGCACCTTGCCTTTTTTCAGGTAGTTTTGTTACGCCTATTCAGCTAGTGGGGCATTGGTCCTAGCCGAAATTCGTCGAAGGGATAAAAAAAAAAAAAAGAATTGAAAGAAAGGGAAGTTTTGTCTTTCTTTCAATCCAACAAAGAAACCACTCAAAAATGAAAGTTAGATAAAGAAGTTTCAGTAAGAACTAGCACTAGACTTCTTCCCCACTTTCGACTTTTCCTCTCTCCTTTTTTGTGCTTCCCCCGGGCTTTTCATTCTGTTTTATAGAGACCTGAGGAAATTTTAGAATTAATGTATAAAGGTGAGGCACTTTCCCCGGCATACGGAAAAAAAAATCCAGGATGACGGCTTTCAAAGGACGAGTAAGGGACGGGGAGGGGAGGCTCTCGAAAGCAAACGAGACTAGAAATAACATGGGAATTAGCATCATTCCTACGAGTGCTTTTGTCTCGAAGAGCCAACAAAGGGTCATACCTCTCTCTATCTCGGTCTCGGTTTAGCATCATATATTGATCTGGAGAATATTTTGATTGGCTGTAGTGCGAATTAAGGAGCTGCTCCTCCATGCTGTGGCTGTGGAGGTGGGGGCAGCCGCCTCCTTGGGTTTTTTGGTGAAGGATCCTCATTTTTTTACGGGCCCGCTGAATCCTGAAAAAAAAGGTTCTTAAGTAAGCGTAGTAGGTGAGAGTAGGGGCGGTCGCCGCCTGATAGAGGCAGAAGCCGGGGCCACCAGAGCTATCTGCGTCAAGTGTGTCAATTGAAAGAGTAGGGGAGACAACTCAAATGCCAGCGCAAAAGTAGAAAGAGTCATGCCCTTCAAAGTTGAATTCTTCTAAGATCCATTGCTCGATTTTGCATGCTCTGCTCCCAAAACGCAAAGAAAATTTCGAGGGCAGGTCCGGGTTGGTTTGTCCGGAAAGTCATGGGAGAGGCAGGCTAAGTGAAATAAAATAAGATACTGGTGCTACTATAGAATCTTATGAATCACGCACGGCACACTTTCTATATCTCCTCCGTCTACAAGGTGAACAGCTTAGCTTACAACACAGCGTGTTCGCCACCACACCGGCTGGCTAGTGCATTGGCCTTACCCTAATAGAGGCGAGAGGTATGACCCTTCAATTCGAATGCCCCATATATCGTGCCACGCAGAGCGTGGCATTTCCTTTTTTATAAAGTCCGTATAACTTCTAACCAAAAGATTCATTCTTTATGAATCAAGTACCAGGTGCATTGCCTCTTTGAGTGAAGAAGAGAAGGGCTTTGTATAAAAAGTCTTGAGCCATGTTCGTCACCCTAGGCTCACCCATTATTTCATTTTTTTGTACATGGAGCTATGTCGACTTACGTACGTCCCGTTGACCAAACGATCAGGTATACCAGGTCACGTATCATCCCCTTTTTCCATAGAGGAGAGCTAAAGAAAAAGAAAAGATATAGTGATCGTGCCGTAAGACCTTGTTGGTTTCTACTTGACGTTATTATTTCTCAGTTTTTTTTAACCATAAGATAGCTTGCTTACTTAGCGCTTGTGCTAAGGATCTAATCAAAGTCAAACTTTTTTTTTAAAAACCTTTTCCTTATTAGCCGGAGTACAAGTGCACTCCTTGATCTTTAGTAAAGGCGGATTAAGCCAAAAAACTTTTTTTTTTTCGAAAAGTCTCAACGTTCTCGTTGAGAGTCGCTCTGCGAGACGTCCAGTAGTCTCTGACTTGGTCTTCGAATCGCACGTTTCAGCCCGTTCCCAGCTTGCCTCGCTCTCAGGTTGGCCCTTCTACTTGACTAAGTAGTATTCCACTCGTGCAGTGGGTGTATGGGCTAGCCCCCTCTTGTCGCAATGGTGTGGGGCGTCAGAGGCTGTTGCCCCGTGGCCAAGTCGAAGGGGCTTAAGTTCGACGCAGGGCTTTTTCGTTGTTAAGTTATAGCAGTATTGAGCAACATCCAACAGCTCCAGTCCTTCTGGTTTGCACTAAATAAAGTGCCTTAAGTAGCCCTCGAGGAGTCCGTTTATTCTCTCCGTCTGAGCTATCAAAGATATACCGACCGTGGGCATCCGACCATCAGATACCGACAGTCGTCTTCTAACATTACCGACCTTTAAATATCGGGTTTTCATAAATTCATTTCACATTACATAAAAAAACCTCTTTTCATCATCAGAAACAACCGGATTTCCGACCTCTTGCATTGCATTACCATAACGAAAAAAAAGAGAGATTGCTCGTGTGATTCGGAATGAACCTTTCTCGGTGGCGGAAAGGAATAGCGATGAATTCCTATGGAGCATCCAGGAACAAGAAGATTTAATCGGACGACGAATTCTTGCGTGGTCCAAGGAAATAAAAGGTCGGCTTCCATTCCACGATTTCATCTATATTGAATCTGAATATCAGAATAGCTTATATAGTCATGATTCAATTCGGGTCCACTGACTTTTGATTGATTTCTCATTTTTCGGATCTGATTGGAACAATGGAGAAATAGGAAGACTTTGGCGATTCATAATGGGATATCTAGAATATCTATGCCCCAGGACACATAAAATATGAATAATGAAACATGAGGAAGAGTATACCCTGTAGTGACATAGCAGTTCTCCTAATCGACTACTTATCATCATAATGAACATTCCACTTAAAAACGAAAAAAAAAAAGAAACTACTCGCCAGGAACTAAAATATCTGGTTCGCGAAGACCAGGCGGGTACCCTTTTTTTTTTTCATATCTATATCCTCCGCTGAAAAATGAAGACTAAGACAGGACTTTCGTGGATTCGTGGAAAAGAAAAAAAAAACCCTTTCTTTATCGGATTGGAATCGATGACTTAAGCTTCTTAGGGCGTTTAAAGAGCGCGACTCTACCGCTTAGTTCAAAGGGCCCATTTGATTCAATTCATGAATTAGCCCACTATGAGTTTACTGCATTTATATATAGTCTATATATAGACTATATCATTCGTGTCTCTGTTACAACACGGCGAAACTAAATGGTTCGAATGAAATCCGATGATAAAAAAGAATAATAATTTTTAGGCTGTACACCTCATTTTCTTGGGATTGTAGTTCAATCGGTCAGAGCACCGCCCTGTCAAGGCGGAAGCTGCGGGTTCGAGCCCCGTCAGTCCCGACGGAATCCAATCCAATAAAAAATACATTAATTCATCTCTCCATTTTTTTGTGAAAAGGGGTACAAATAGCCGAATTTCATTCCCAACGGGGATTCCTCTTATGTTTTTTTTCATTTTCGTTTCGCATTTCTCATCAAAACAAATAAATAGGGAAATTTCCATTATCATTACCTCAACCAATACTGATTGATGGGAGAGAGACATATGTGGATTGCTACAATTATTGGTAGCATCATATTTAGGATTCAAAGAGATACCGATACCGTACTGGGTCTGGCTTTTTCGATTGCTCCCGATCCGTGTAATAGAATAGAGTACCCACTATTTACCGGGAACACATACGCAAATGGAATTCATTTCTTCTACGAGACAAAATGAATTTAACATAATAACTTTGATCGAAGACTTTTACTTTTTTTTTTTAGATTAAAAGAAAAGGAGATACTTTTCTGGTTCCGAGTTTGTGAAACTTCAATTCCTAGTTTGAATTTTAAACAATCTATCTCATTAAAATTGAACACGGAACTTTTAATATATGCGTCCCGTTTCGTTTTTAATCCAAAGAAAGATCCAACTTCTCCTTAGAGAGAGGGGATTAAAAATTTCTTATTATTTAAGGGTACTGTCGAAAAAAGAACAAACTCGAAAATAGTGTGATGGAATATTCGATTTTTTTTATACCTTAAGACTCGGTTTCTTTTTCTAATACTTATTTCTTTTTGTTTTCCACAAAAATGAAATCATTAAAAAAGAGTAATTAACTCCTTCTTTTCTATTTGACTTCTATTGTTTGTTTGGGTTTGTAACCAATGGAAACGTAAGAGCGGTCAAATGATACGTCATCAGATGATTGTACAAGGAAGGCGGTAGTTTATAGAAAAAAAAGAATGAAAAAGAAGGATAAATTCAAATAAAAAAGAAAAGTAAAGGGGTTGGATCAGGAATCCAATTTTGGATTCGGTATGGATAAAAGATCTTCCTATGTTATAAAAAAAAATTCTCGACGATGAATTGATTTGATAGCTCAGATATTGTTATTCATGATATTGATCCAATTCAATATCATCGAGGTGTAATTCATCCCATTGAATTTACAGGCGAAAGATTTCTCATCTCTATGGGATTAAATCCTGAGTTATTTCCAAATAAAAAAAAAACAATGAGATTATGGAAGTAAATATTCTCGCATTTATTGCTACTGCACTCTTCATTCTAGTTCCTACTGCTTTTTTACTTATAATATACGTAAAAACAGTCAGTCAAAGTGATTAATTTGAATCAAACTTAACTTCTTTTCTTAGTCAATGATTGAAGAAATAGAAGAAATCAAAAAGGATTTTCATCTCGCGTCTTAAATGAAATGAGCGGACTTGAATTAGCGGTATAGTATTCCATGAGATCCGATAGTATGGTAGAAAGAAATATATGAATCTTCTACCATACTAGCTATTATTCTTATTGTAATTTATTGTAATGTAACAAGTTGTACTGTAAAAAAATATAAAGAATATAGGCTTAATATAGATTAATCTACAATATGTATCTTTTTGATATATGTATTGATATATGTAATGTACATAGCATCCCAATTCTATTTCTTTGCTTCATCTATTTAATTTGTCTTGATTCCAATCAATCTAAAACAATCGAAAGGCAATTCTTAATAGTACGCTTCGAATTCCTAGATTTCGAATTATTTTCAATACGAATCCCTGTATCCATCGAAAGAATAAAATCCATGGGTGAAAGGGGTAGGCATATAGTATATTAATAAATGAAAATCGATTCATTTTCTGTTAGCATTCTGAAGAAGTAATTGATTGAGCAGTTAACAGATGATCCAAGAAGTTCTCTGGAAATTTCTTCGGATTTCGAAAAGGAATAAAAAAACCCACCATTTTATTTAAACTCTTGAACCATGATATGAAATGAGTCAATAAAGCCTAAGTATAGCATAAATAAGATTAAAAAAATAAAAAACAAGTGGTAAAGTAAGTGCGCAATATGTGACTTGCCAAGGTAAGATCTTATTATGCGTAGTCTATCCTTGGACAACCACTATGTATATGTTGTTTCCCATAGAAGGTACGTATCCACTTAATATAATAACCGAACGTTTTTCTCTTAATAAAAAGGGAAAGAAAAACAAATAAAAATCAAATAAATAAAAAGTAAAAAGGCTTTGCAAAACGATCTATAAAACAATCGATACAGTTTGATTCCTCGCCTCAATTAGTAGTACCTCTAGAGTCCACTTCTTCCCCATACTACGAGTGAAAGAGAAAATGTAAAGACTACCATTAAAGCAGCCCAAGCAAGACTTACTATATCCATGTAAATTATGTCCCCTATCTCTATGAAGGAATTATTCCATTATTGTTCACTAATAATAGTGGAATCACTGGCGTAGAGTCAAAAAGGGATTCTGACCCAACACCATTGATCAAAGGCTCTAATAAATCTGCTTCTAAAATATTCTTATAGGATATTATTTTTCTAGTAGAATCGGAAAACGTTAAGCACAAGCAAAATACGCAGTGACCCATTTAGAAGTATCAGGGGAATCTTCCTAAGATGTAGGAATAATAATACCTATTCTTTCTTTTCTTGTCTTTATCTTTAATGAAATAAAAGGTATAAAAATATGAAAAATAGAATGTCAAGATAGATCGTTATCTATCACATACTTTTATTTCCCATTTGATCTAATTCTTACTGTCTAAGGATTGTCTCTGTGAAACAATCGGAGGACCGCCTATTCCATTCTTGACTAGGGTTTATTGAAAAGAAAGAATTTCTTTTTTCATTTAATAAAGCCAATTTTCCATCGAATCGAATTGTTATTGGATACCGAGGACTTAGAGACTCTCCTGAGTCTGTATAGAAACTAACATTTCGTAACGCACCCAAAATCTAACATTTCGTAACGCAGGGGTGGAACTTACAGATATCCAATGCCTCTCAAGGAACGGTCAAATCTAGTCTCTTCTTCCTGCTCTTTTACTTTATATATGAAAACAATGGAAAAATAGACATCAATTTTTTAAAAAGAAACTACACTCTTGCTATTGAAAGTCATTCGTAACCAAAGCACACGAGTAACCAATCGAGGTCTTTAATAGTCTCTCAAAAAATCAATTTCCTTATCATAAATTGTCCTAAATATACGTATTTTGTTATATATAATTTTGGCAAGATATCATGACATGCATATAAAATTTAAGTAAAGAGATTCCTTTTTGTCATAAATGAGTACAAAAACATCATAAAACAAACAAAACAAGAACTTAGTCGCCTAAAGCGAGTATAATTTACCATCTTTGTTGAGTTAGCACAAGAAAATACTTGGCCTTATTTTTCCCTTTGGGCTTTCGTTACCCCCAAATTTGCAACCTTTTCTTTACATGTGTTGTTATGGTCTCCAACATGCCTTTCCATTCCAACATATAGAAACATTTTAGGATGGCTTCTGGACTATCCATGCCACATACATGATCACATCGTGACTCAGTTTAGTCATGCCCAAATAACTATGACGATAACTATTGTGCAATGTTAGTTTCCTCACATTTATTTGAATCCATATAACCATTATTGCACGTGATTTATATTTAAATAGCGTCCCTTTCTTTGGCTGAAACAGAAATCTCGTTCAAAGTAAGCAACAAGAGTTGGATTGCAAGGGGCATCAATCGAAGAGGCATGGGTGATATCAACTTGACATAAACTCCTAATTACCAAAGGCAAACTCAAAGGGGAAAGTTTGTAACGGTCCCAAAATTCCTAAAAGCCCAGCGACAAAGGGCATCTCAACAGAGGTACAAGCTCCAAGGGACCCAAAAAAAGAGCAGTAAAGATGGCAATATAACTGCTTGATGGGCTGGGTGAAACGATCTTGATTGAGGGAGAAAGGGAGGCAGGCAGGGGGAGAGGGAGGAGCGTTGGCTGAAGCAGAGAAGAGGCAGAGAGCATAACATCGAAGAGGAGAAGAGGCAGTCTAGCTTTCAAGGTGAAACTTCATCGGAATTAGCTGAAATTTTAGTGTGTTGTAATTTACAAATTGATCGGTTTCGTTAGTAAACTCCATCTCTAAATTGTCTCTCATCTTATTTGGCAGTGATTAGAGTCTTTCTTGCTTCTTTGTGTTAATCTATTTTTGTGGTGTGATGATGATATATAATGATTTTGCTGATGTGAACAGCCCTAGTTGTGTGAATATTTGAGCATATTTGCTAGCATGTAAAGATTTTATCCTTTTTTTAATAAATTCTTTTATTGTGAGAAAATACGAGTGATATTTTTAAATATTAGACAATTATTTTGAATATAAGTTTAGAAGGTAAGACATGGGAACAAGTTCAGTTTCAAGTTCTGATGGAAATCTTATTTCCCGATTTCATATATTTTGGAACCTATACTATATAGTTCAATTCCCGATTCCCGGTTCCCTGGTGGGAACCAAATTGCATCGGGAATCGAGAATCAAGAATTGGAGAACCAGACGAGGAAGCAAACATGAAAAAGGCTTGGTCTATGAATGTTTGCTCTAATTCAAATACCTTTAATGCATGTATCTCTTTCTAGACGAAAGGAGCTGAAAGTAAAATGCTCAGCTCATCACACTTTGGGTCCAACTTGCAATCTAAAAGAGTAAAAACAATTATGATCACATTCCGCTTTACAGGACTGAAAACAAAGATTTTAAATATTTCAACTTTCGATTCATATCCATATGCAATATTCCAATCGAACAACTTTTGTGAAATCTTCATCGTCGTCTATAGATTACAACACTTTGTCTCCCTCTTCCTAGATTCTCCAACATCATTGAAAGAAGGTACATGGGGAGAAGATGATCAGACAAGAGAGCCTGTGCAAGGTCTTCCATTATCTTCAGGGAAGATTATTGCAAAAAGCATGCAACATAATCTCCAAAGAAAGATGAATATATATGGTGAGGTCTTTTAATAACTATTCTAGTTTGATAAATAGTAATTTTAATTTAAAACTATTATTATTATTATTATGTAGTTAACTATGTTTGTTGTTTCTTTTGATTTTTAGTTGATTAGAATTTGGAGGGATTCTTTGTGAATAATTGAAGACTGAAGTTCTATAATTTAGATTTCATGCTACGTGTTTTGAACTTTTTATCCTTTATATCATTTTACGTGTCCATTTTTTATGAATTGTTACTATTGACAAATGGAGATCTTTATTATTGCATTCACTTTCATTCAGCTTAACTAAAAATGGAACAAAGAAAGGAAAGGAAGAAAGAATTGAAACAAGAAAAGAAGAAGAAATTGACCAGTTTCGAACCGATTGACGAGTTTCAGACATTGCATTGTAGGTTTTAAAGTATGCAAGATAAGTTTCAAAAACTGGGAAATCGATTCTGATAGCGTAGGTTTTAGATCAACCGTTTAACTACTCATTTCGTAATATTTTATTAGGCGAGTAGAATAGGGATGGTATTGGACCAAAGGCAATTTGGAGCGGAATTGATGAATGACTTTCATTTTCTTCTTCACCCCCACGAAAAACACAAAAGAACAAAAAACGACACCTCGATCCCTCTTTGAAAACGGCGTTTAGGTTTGGCATCGCATTCAAGATTGATTCTTCACTTGGAATTTCCCTCTCGGAAGCCAATCGCCGAAAGGCATCAATCCGCTCTCTTCAAGAAGGGAAAAAAAAATAGAGAAAATTCCCACAGAGAGAAAGAAACTTTTGGATTCCGACGTGTCGATTAATTTTGGCCTAAACTTACTCGTATGTTCCCCACGTTTCTCTGCTCCCACGTTAACCCAAGATGCCCTGCTCCGTGACTACTGTCCTCCAACCGTGTTTCAGCGCTTTACCCAAGTGGTCTTCTTCGTCAAGGATCAAACCTTTGGGGCGGAATCCCACTTTGGCGTTCGATTTCCGCCGCTTGAGATCGATCGGCCATGGTGGGTCTGGCGCGAGCGTGCTCGCTCGTGGGAAAGGTGGAGTCTTGAGTCGGGGGCACATGGCCGAGACCGTGAGAGCTGCTTCTTTTGGGAGCGGCGGCGGCGGCGGCGGCGGCGACAGCGGCGAAGATATTAGGATTCTTGAACAGGAAGGTTTTATTGATGGGTCGGCTGGTTTAGCGGCTGGCGGTTTGGAATCGACTCTTAATCGTCTGGTTGGTGCCCTTCTCCGTTTGGTCGTTCTTGTTTCGAAAGTACAATGATTTCGTTGCCTGTTCTTGCAAAAATTACAGTTTGCGATAGCGTGTCTTGTGTGTTAGGTATATAGGAAGAGGCTTTTGATCGTTGCAGTTTCTGGGTTCTTCTTTTAAGCCAAGCTGGTCGCACTAGTTAGGTGGTTAATCTTGTGCTTCCCTGTTTCGTGTCTCTGTTTGCCTGAAATTTTCTGGTGATTGTACTGCCTTCTTGGAGTTGAATTGTTAGGCCAAGCACTCACCAATCGAAGCCTGATTAAAATTGGAAAAGAAAATATAGCACTATCGGCTCATCTACTCAAAGAAGCTCAGAATGCCATGGGCAGTTGTATACTTATTGCCCCTGTATGTTAACTTCCAAGAAAATCTCTACTGTTGGTTGCAGAGCAAGTGGCTCGTTGCTGGTGTTTTTGGTGCCATTATTTTATTGAGGCATGATGGTGAGTCTCTGTGGGCTGCTTTGGGTTCGGTTGTAAATAGCATGCTCTCGGTCGTACTCAAACAAATATTGAATCAAGAAAGGCCAGTGTCCACCCTGAGATCTGACCCTGGGATGCCATCTTCACATGCTATGTCCATCTTCTTCACAGTTGTGTTTGCCATTATATCAGGTTAAGTCTCACTCTTTTACTTTTGGCATCAGTTTTTAAGAGAAATAGTCTATGATTCGCTTGGATCCATCATTGCACTATCTTAGAGTGAGAAACTTAGGATAACTTTTGCTTCTTCATGGAAGTCTTGTGCTTTAATCAGCTACCATTGTGATGGAGGGTTGTAAAACTTGATGATTGTAGAAACATGTTCTCTGTTGGATGCAGCATCGGCTTATGCAAATTCAACTATTTGTTTTTCCTAGAATAGAATCTGTCAACTGGGTCTGAATAGCAGGTCAATGATTGGAACTTTGTTTTCTGCAGGATGATTAGATTAAGACTTTTGCTGACAAATGTCCTTCATTTGTTACACTGATGACTACTCTACTCTTTCCTGTAATGGTCCTTGTTTCACCCGTCTACATTTTCACAATGGCTTTCAATGGCCTATTTACAGTTTCCTATTCATAAATCTTTGCAGTTTGGACTGATAACTTTTGAAATTCTGTCTTAGAGTTTAACCGTATCTCTTCTCTGGGTCGGTGGGTGGGTTTGTATGTGTGTGTGAGAGCGAGAGAGAGAGAGTCCAAAATTAGTCATAGCCTCAGAACCTCAGTTCTGCGAACTTCTAGCTTTCTAACATTTATCGCTGGCTGCCGTAATTTTGAGATTCTGATGCTGCCTTTCCTGTATTCTCATGCAGTATGCCAATGGTTTGGAGTTAACGAGATTACTCTGATTATCAGTGGGCTTATTTTGGCATTTGGTTTATATCTGGTAAGTATTCCTGTGTTTTTGCTTTTGTCTGGTGTAGTCGTATCTGCAGGCTCAAGAGGTTAAAATGGAAATTTGGTGAAATCTATATATGCCGAAACTCTGAGAATTTGTATTCTTGCACATGCATATGATAGTATCCAGTTTTTTTAATCTATTCAGCCAAATATTTATTATTATAGCATTTGAAAGTTCTGGTCCATTTCAAATGGAGTTTCTCATGCAGAAGGATGGAAACAAATTGCTAGTGTTATGCTGATGTGTGAAGTAGTTCCAAGTTCTTATGTAGTCAATGTATATTAGGATTATCCTCAACTAGCCCATGGCTTTATTTGGTAGACTTCAGTTAGAAGTGTGCTGTAATTAGTAGTAAATCTCATGCATCTAGTACTGTTACAAAATTTTGCAAGACTACAAGTCTGATTGAGTTTCCTGGAATTGCATGATAACGCTAGAGTTTCAAAGAAATGTACCTGTCAGCTGTATAACTAATTCATTTTTATCTGTGAAATCACAAAGAAGCAGATTTTCAGTTTTGGAATCTTTCTCTTGCATCAGATTCATATCCAGTGGAATAGAAGTCTAACACTGACTCGTGAACTGAAGAGTCTAAGAATTCTTAACCACAAACCGTGCCTGCTATCTTTTACCTAATTGAAACAATTCTGCCTTGAAGGGCTTTCTTTTCTACTAAATTTAAACTGAAAATGTTGCGGGTTTCTGATATTTGGATTGTAACTTGTTTTGGCAGTCATGGTTACGGGTCTCACAGCAACTGCATACAATCAGTCAGGTGGTCGTGGGCGCCTTCTTGGGGTTGGCTTTGTCCGCATTGTGGTTTTGGTCTTGGAGTGCTTTCATGCTGAGAGCTTTTGAATCGTTTTTGTGGGTTAGAATTGTGGTTATTCTGTGCGCATCTTGCTTCTGCCTCGGGTTCCTTTTGTATGTAATTCGGTACTGGCTTCGTGATGAAAGATGAACTTCAAACTATGGTTCTAATGAGATGATGACATCGATTCATTCCATAGCTGCCACTCTCCCGACGGAGTCCACACAATGTCAGGAAAATTCGTTGGGAACATACATTCTTTTGGCCTTAATGGTTGAATGCACCAAATGCAACTTTTACTGACTAAGTTTTGACTTGTGATCTGATCTATAACTTTCGTAGACTCCTATGAGTAGTGTTATTCTGTGCTATGCTCGTGGGGAATTACATGCGCCTCCACCTAGCTAAATAGTAGTGTCGAGACAAGTTCAACACTGGGTAGAACGGCACTTAGGCTCGGCAAGGACGAGCTTGAATCAGTCTTTGAAAAGGGCAAAGGAACGTAATGCCAATCCTACACTTCCTAACTACTTTAGCTTATTAGATTCTCATTAGAAACGCCTAAAAGTACCCGTTCGATTGAAATATTAGAGAGCAAATGAGGGCTACCGGGTCAATCTGATCAGAAAGAGGGGGGAAATTGGAGCAATTCTAGTTAGCCAAACAATAGAACATACTTTTGGAATAACCATTCCATCCTGCGAACCAACCAAAGGAATGTGTATTCTGTTGATATTTCTGCTCTGTTTGATTTCGTGAAATAGCTAATTCTATTTCTTCCGTATTACGTTCCCTGAGCCAAAAGCCATGTGAGAACTCAATATGATTTCGACAGTTCGTAGGACGTAAGAGCTTCTTGAAACAATCGCCGGAACACCTTGACCAAGCCACTCTAGCACATGATCCTTCCACAAGTTTCTCTAGAATCGCAGCAATAAGTGGTAAGAATCCATGCTGTTGTCCTGTGCTGAAACTTTCCTTCAAAAGCCACATTTGGAACACAACGGTCACCTGTCCCGGGCATCACAGAAAGCACATTAACTGGGTGTGATCTCTTAAAAACACCACACCCTTCATCAGCCTCCTCCAGATGGTGCATTGCAATGGCTTTCCTGTATTATTTGTTGGACGATGCATCAATAAAGTTCAAAAAAATCATATTTTCGGAGTAGAGCACCCTTCCCTTTTGCAACTTTGTTAAGTTTTTAGTAAGGGGTTCACTATTTGGCTTCATTACTTTGCCCAGCAGCCAGAGAATGGCTAGTAGTGGAGGATCTTTGTCCTGTTGGGAGGTACGACCACACCAACACTGCAGTACCGAGTGAAATAACACCTGCTATAGAACGCCAAATCCATCTCTGCCTTATTTTCCTTCTTTGCTTGAGTCGCCGAGCCATCTCTACAAAACGCAGAAGGAAACAAGACATATCAGCTCAATTGCCTTATCTGACTTGCTTCTCATCAGTATTCACCAACTGCTTTCCAGCATTTAGCGACTGTTTGCCAGCATTGACATGTCGCATCCATTACACAAATAAAAGAACAATCTCCTGCTGTTTTGCCTTATCATTGAATCATAATGAAAACATTTGATAGTTCCGTGTAGTAGTCAATCTGGTGCTCCAAGTCATGGCGGTCTCAAAGAAAAACATGATGTTCATATCAACCATCATTAGAAAGTTGATTCTCCGAAAGATTCAAGACGATTGAGGCAGTGGAAGTAACATGAACAGAAAAATCAAGGAACATGATGTGCCTATCCGCCAATCATGTATTCCCATTTCAGTGAGTTACATTGAAGCAATATTAGGGATTTTGCAATTGACGACATGTAAGTTTCTTCCTATAGGTTGATGGTCTCCGCAAAGTGAACAACATAGAATGGCCGACCCATCATGTTCACTCACCATTCGTATCACCCATGTTTCTTGGCTTACATGTCCAACATCACCAAGTAAATGCCTTGATATTGGAAGTTCAGACGTTCTAGTAATAACCTCAACACACAAGCAGAAGAGTTGGAAACATTTTATCAAGGCAGGATGCAGTATGTACAGATGCTAATTAATTCAAAAACAGAAGGAACATCTAAAAGTTAAGCAAAGTTATTGCATGATAGCAAATGCATCTGTAAGCATATCATTAACATCACATGTAACAGATGAAAACCAGATCCCTGATTCTTCTAGAGATACGGATCACAAATAATAAATGAATAAAGGCATAAAAGTGGAAGGAATCTCACCAAAAGCTTCCTGGTTCCTCTGGGACATCTCATGATTCACAGTCTCGTAATAATTGAGCCGCTCCAACAATCGGGCAATCTCAAAGTTCTTTTCCTTGACCTGAGCTTCCTCCTCCAACTCCACTTCTGCCTTTGCAATGCCCCTCCCAATAGCATTTGATACAAAACGAGCAAGAAAAACTCGTTGCGACAACTCTTCAAGAGAATCGACGTCCAACTGTTCACATGCCATGTCTGGACATGCATGCAGTGTCAGTCCCATGGACGATAGCACATGCTTGATCCTTTGCCACTGGCTTTGCAAATTGGCCAAATCTTCCTCTGTTTGCTTGCGCTTGTCTATTTCCATCAATATATTCAACCTAATCTCACGTAATTCCTCCTCAAGATCACGACGAGAACACAGCATTCCACCCTCAGATGACAACTCTAAAGAAGAAAGAGAAAATGGGCTAATTTACAGTGCGATCAAATAACAGCAAATTTTAAGGATAAACATGTTTCTAATCATAAGCACTGATTTCTTGCCACGCGCACAATATACAATTCTAATAGAGAAAAGAACATTTTTTTTTTTTTTTTTGGTAAAGGAGAAAAGAACATTTTTTCATGTTATCATAAATCAAAATGGACGACATCTTACGCAAAAATTCTCGAACAATATACACAAAAGAAGAGAGAACTTAAAACCTGAAAGAAATCATAAAAAGACGAACGAGAGCTAAAGTACCTTCCCAAGCATCAAAAAACTCCACCGCAGGAGTTTCAGACTTCAAAGAATATTCTGTTGTGCCATTTTCCTCTGCATCAGTGTTACCTGTATGACAAAAGGAATCCCAAGGATGGCAAAGATTGTCACTGTTCCCCTCAATTTCAGTAGCCAGTGCAACAGGCTTAGCAGAAACATTTTCCTCCACAATTTGGCAGCCCAAACTACCAGTTCCAGCGTCCAACACCCTGTTCTTGAAGTCCTTGCAGCTTGCGACTTCACTTTCATCAACCCCAATCACATGCCTATCTGCAATACGTTTATAAAATTTTGATGCGACAGGCACATCCTCTTCACTAGCAAAACAAGTAGTTCCTTCATCTTTCATGTTGCCATTGGACTTCTCTTCATCCCGGACCTTGTGGTGAGATGAAGCGCTGTCCAGTGAGAAACTCTTCTGGAGTCTTGGCCCCCGCCGCTTGTGATTGATGATGTAAGGGGAAGAAGAAGGAAGCGAGGAAGGCGAGTCAGGAAGAGGAGTCACCTCAGGAGTGGCATACAGCGACGGCATCCGCCGAGGCAGCTGAATGTTCCTTTCAATGGCCGGTGCACTGTTACATCTCTCTAGCTTCGACTCCAAAACTATGTTGGGCTTTGGTGGCTTGGCATTAGGAGCAGGCCTCGACGTGTCGGCTGCCTCATCGATCGGTTTAAAAGCCCCAGGTTCCAATAGTCTGTCCAAAGCTATTGATGTGAACGTCGGCATGGCTCTGCATAACCGAGCCGTCAAAAGAAAAGGGTCAACATCAATACACATGTCAAGAACATTAACACACCAAATTTAATGGAATCTTGCTTTAAGGACGCCGAGAAAGCTGACGAAAATGCAGGAACACATTGCATTCCGTTTCAGCCTTCTTTACAGTTCGAAAAATTAAAAAGTCACAACTTGCTCGCTCGCTTCTACTCTCTCGCAGCTCGCCTAAAATTCGAAACTTTAAAAAGATAACGAACGAAAAAGGTCGATCCGGAGGGCTCAACCCAGCAACGGCGCCTTCAATTACATTCACCAAGCGGCTGGCTTTCAAACCAAGAACGAGAACATGACCTCCTATCTAATGCCATTGATTCCGAGTACAGAACTACAACAGTAGCAGTGCTTTTCGCCGCTCATTCCAATTCCGTCTACGCCTAACACAAGGTGGCGAGCTTGAAAACCAAGAAGCAACCGAACCCTCCGCCCAAAATCGGCGGCAACCGACGACGAAAAAGAAAAATAAATAAATAAAGAGCAAAAGAAGTGGCACAGAACAGCTCGTCGCAACAGACATATAACCACCCGCGCCTCATCTCACTTCGCCGCCGCGGCGCGCTACCGGCGGCGGTCTCGCCGCGGCGCGCAGCTCGAATGCAATAAGGAAAGAAAGAAAAACGTTCAAGACCAACGAGAAACCGGCACGGCTCGTTCTTACCCCGAAGCTCGCCTCCCCCGAAGAACCACCCCAGGCGAAGAGGCGAGAGGTCCGGACCGGCGAGATCTCAAACCAGCCCCGACGACGGCGGCGGCGACTGCTGCGGCGGCGCGGCGGCGGCGTCACCCTCGTGGATGGGAACCGAACCCGAAGCGCGACCTTCTCTCTCCCTCTCTTCTACGCCATTGCTGTTGCTGTCCGCGCGAATATTTTTCGAAATGCGCGATTTCTCAGCCACCGCTCTCTTTGTTAGCATTCCCTCCTAATCCTCTCCTGCGGCCGCTCGCCGCTGAAATGACGATGCTGCCCTCGGCTCGCTGGGCCCGGCGCGGGAGGGCGGGAGGAGAGAGTGGACATTTCGGTGCGGCGGGACGGGCGGCGAAACGACGTCGGGGGGGGAGGAGTAGGGGAGATTCCTGGTACGAAGCGGTTTCCAAAACGGCACGGCGTCGCGCGGAGATTCTGCTGGGCTTCGACTTTCGGTCAAAAAAGGAGGAGAGAGATTCTCGCATCGAGAATCGGCAGATTCGGCACGGGCGGAGGTGGTGACGTGGCGTCTCCAAAATCTCCTCTTTTTTTTTTTTTCTTTTTTATAGCATTTCTCTTCTGCATGTCCATGGAGTTTTGAAATGATGAAATCCAAAATCTCTTTTTTCACATGAGTTAATGTATCGAATAACTCTAAACTAGTACGATTATGATAAATTTATTTTAAATTAATTATTTTATCACAAAAATCCTAAATTTGTATACCTATACCAAATTTATCATTTGCTAGTTTTCATTATTGAATTAGATTATATGTGCAGTTGATGGGTATATCAATTTGGGATTTTACTCTCTATTTATCATAAGTATATCAATTTATTGCTTTTTGTAATATTAATTAAATTTAATGAAAACTAATGAAATATAAATTTATTACAAATATATCAATTTGAGATTTTTATATATTTCTCACAAAGGTATTAGTTTGGGAATTTTTTATGATAAAAAAATAAGTTAAAGTAAATTTATCACAATTATATTGGTTTGGAGTTTCTTATAATATTACTTCTTTTCACAATCCTTTGTTGCCCAAAGCTTTATTGCATGTAATACAGGCAATGCAACTTCCGACATGATCAACGGCTTCATTCTCCTTAAAAAAAATCCCCAACCTTAGATTCAATCTTAATATGTCTGAAACCATTTTCAATCTAAAAAAAATTCACAAATTTTCACTATAATTCCAAATCTGCGACCACGTCCAAAAATCATCACTAGTTTCTTCAAAATTATTGACATCATTAACAAATAGAGGTTCATTATCAGAATCTACGTCTTCACCAACCCCTCACCTTCGTATAAATTAATAACAACCTTTTGCTCTTGATAATTTTAAACAAATTTGTGGCGATTCTTTTTCAAACTTTGTATTACCATAACTATACCCACCATGATACAAATACCCCTTTTTTTTGTGTTACCAAAAACTCTAAACTTATTTATTGTGACAAAAATACCACAACTTCTTATAAATTGTATATTTCAATTCCATCCAAATTGTATTTGTCACGTTGATATAAGTTCAGGATTTTTTTATGACATAAAAAAGTTAAAGGTTTTATATCACATTTAGCAAGTTTTAGAGTTTTCGGTAACAAAAAAAAGTTCAGGATATCTATGTCACAATGGACATAGTTTGGAGGTTTTTGTGTGTGTGTGTGTGTGTTCGGGATTTTTTTGACATAAAAAAGTTAAGGGTTTTATATCTATCATAAAAAAGTTATGGGTATTTGTATCACATTTAGCAAGTTTTAGAGTTTTTGGTGACAAAAAAAGTTCAGGATATCTATGTCACAATGGACATAGTTTGGAGTTTTTTTTTTTTTGTGTGTGTGTGTGTGTTAACCCTTGATTTGAACCACCGAGATTATGCACAACTACAGAATCAGTACTTGTTGAAACTGATGTGGTCAACCAAAAACACCACCCTTCATCCTACTTTGAAATTCCACAGGGGAATCCAGCAGTAGTGAACCAGGGAAAAGGAGCGTTAAAACATGAAATGAAATTCTCAGCACAGGAGTGCTATTCCGGTGTAAATAGGTTCATTTCCTGAATCCCAAGTGCTAAAGTAGAAAGAAGGAGAAGCAACCGTCAAGTTCCTGCGAATTTCACTGACAAACTGTATAGCCCGAATCAATTAGCTTCGACCCATGAGAGAGTGTTTGAATTGAAGGTTCATCCTCATGACGCATCCGGATAGGATTCCTTCAATCGGTGAACAAAGGAATTAGCAAGCACATGTGCACGCGTGCAATCGGAGCACTGCACATACATCAGTGACTCAGTTCAGCACAGAAATGAACTCGGAATCATTGCCTTCCTCATGGTGGTTTAGCAGTGACCCAGCTACTTCCCGATCCTTTGACAAGCCCTTTCTTCTTCATTTCATTCCTCATAGCATCTACATAGTCCCACATACTGAAAGCAGCATAAAAGTTTGAAACAGAATGTAATTACCCGGTTTATCGGGCTCCAATTCCAGCAGTTGCTTTGCAGCACGCTCCCCCCTGGAGAAATCTCGATTGAGACTACAAGCATTCAGCAATGCTGCCCAGACAGCAGCATTAGGTCTGCACTTACCCTCAACCGTTTCATGAAACACACGCCAAGCATCTTCTATTAGACCTGCCCGGCCCAAACCATCGATGAAACAAGCATAATGCTCTGGATCGGCGTTCAAACCATATTTATCCCTAGCCAGGTCGATGCTTGCCCTACCTTGATCCACCAGTCCTGAGTGACCACATGCTGATAAAACAGCAAGAAGGGTCACATTATTTGGTGAGACTTTGCTTCGGAGCTCACCCATCTTGTCAAAAAGCAAGAAAGCATCGAGCCCGTTGCCATTTATTCCATATGCATCGATCATGGTTGTCCAAGAAACCACATCCTTTCTCAGAATGCTATCGAACAACATCTTGGCATGACCAACTTTCCCGCACTTGGCATACATGTCCAACAAGACATTGCACAGCTGAGTGTCGGAGGTGAACCCAAAACGTATTGCCACGCAGTGTATCTGCTTCCCAATCCACAAATCTGAGTTCTCAGAGCAAGCTGCAAGAGCACTTGTAAGGGCAATAACATTCGGTTTCATTGAAGACATTATTGAGAAGGCCTCTTTATACTTCAGATTCCTAACACAAGCGGATATCATTGCATTCCGCATCACACTCTCACTGCAATCGACACGATCATAAACTTTCAAGGCTTCCTCAATACGCCCAACACTGGAGTAAAAATCTATCAAGGCTGTGGACAAGACCACCAAGTCCCGCCCCATAACCACCACCATACCATGAACCTGCTTCCCCTGAGAATACGCCTCGAGCAGCGCACAAGCCTTAAGCATCGAACACAAGGTGAACTCGCTGATCTCCACATTTTCCTTCCTCATATCTTCGAAAACACGGAGTGCATCCTTCGCGAGTCCATGACGCAGAAAACTCGAAAGCAGAGCATTCCAACTGACAACATCCTTAAATTCCATTTCTCCAAACACCTTTACCGACTCGCTCAAGCAACCATACTTGGAATAGACGTCCACGAGGGCAGTTTTGCTTATGGTTCCGGAATCTGTACCCGTCTTGATCATCAAGCCATGGACTAGCCGGCCACGTTGCTGGTGCGGAAGCGCCGAGCAGGCGCTCAAGACGGGCGTGAAAGTATACACGTCGAGGTCGGTCCGAGACGAACGCAACCGAAGAAACAGGTCCCATGCGCCAGCAGCGTCGCCGCAGCGAACCCGCGAAGCGAGGAGGGAATTAACGGACCGGAGGTCCCTGTGGGGAATTTCGTCGAACGGGTGACGGGCGTGGAGCTCGCGCGTCGGGACGGCCCCAGCAGGCGAGGCTTTGAGGATGCTGAGGATGGGTTTGGCGGGTAGGCGGGTGAGGCAACGACCGATGGGTGGGGACATCAACGACGGGAGCGGTCTTAAAGATCAGCGAGCGGGACTTCTCATGTTCTTTCACTGAGGTTTCAAAGACGGGCTGTTTCAAATGAAGCTTTGTCAAGAAATGAAAAGGACTCTTCCCATAGGAATGGAGGAATGTAAGGTTATGTACGTTATTTAATAAACCCGTTTTTCAGTATGTTCCGGACAAAAAAAAAAGTTTATAGATATTAATATTTTATTCCCGTTATTTTTATAAATGTTTGTCATTCTCTTACAGTAATTTACGTGATTAAACTAATTTGGTTGGTAATAAAAAAAGAGGGAACAGTTCACCTTAAAAATCTTCTACACCTATTATTATCTTCTGATTTCAAGAATTGTCTCCATTGATCTACATGGCCGAGTAAGCATCTTTCTGCATCATGCATCTTCCTTATTCTTAACACGCATTTTTTAAAGTAAAAAGATTGGGGTTAACACGACCGGAAGTCTTATGACAAAATTGGGGTGAAATATAAATCTTACAGCGCAACAAATCTACCTAGATTTTAGTGCAAAATGGGGGTAAAATTATGGATTTTAACCGATTTTCCAAAACAATTTTATATAGGAGACCCTTTTATACCAAATTTTCACGTCAAATTCCTATCACATGCGAATCATCGAAATTGTGTTGCCACGTGTGTTATATCAATAACATAACAAGATTTGGGATAGAAGCTAAAGGGTTTTTTTTTTAGGTAAAAGTCACCAAAAACCCCAAACTATTCCTATTGTGACACATTTACTCAAAAAAAAATTTATTACACAAAAAATCCAAAACTTATACCCATATGGTACATTTATCCCAAACTTACACAATGTGACACATTTTCCCTGAACCTATTTTTTATAACACCAAAAATCCCAAACTTTTTTTCGTGGCATAAAAAAAAAAAAAAAAAAAAAAACCCCTAGAATTATATTTTTGTGACACATTTAAAAGTTTAGAGTTTTTAGTATCGTTGAAAAAAATTTGGGGTAAATATATCACATTAAACAAAGTTTAGGGTTTTTCGTATTACAAAAATAATTCAAGGTAGATGTGTCACTTTGGGATTTTTTGTAGCTTTTTTCCTTATTTTTTTGGACATAAATATTCTAAAGGGTTGACTCGTCAAGAATGTATCAATTTGGGATTTAGTTTAGGGTAAACATGACGTGTGTATCAATTTTGCATATTTTGTGACATGAAATTAATTTTGTGTAAATGTGGGAAAGTGTACCAATCTAAGATTTTTTCTGAAACATGGAAATTAGATTGGAATAAATGTAGCATAGATATATCAATTCAAGATTTTCTTGGCAATATTAATCCTAAAAATTACAAGAATAAGGGAAAAATCAATAATAATAAAAAACCAAATTATAATTAGCATAACACATTTACCCAAAAAAGAAATTGTGACATTAAAATCTCAAATTTATACTCATGTGACACATTTATCTTTTATAAAGATTTTGTCAATAAGCATTGTTAAAGATCTACTTATATAGACGTTAGAAAGCAAACGGAGTTGACAAGGCGCAAAAAAGAAGAAGAAAAAACCCACATTTTTATTGAAAAATCATCTGACAAAATATTGACGAATGATAAATATGTCACGTAAATACATGTTTTGGGCTTTTTTATATTATAAGAAAAGGTTTAAAATAAACATATTGTAGAACGTTAAAAAAAAAAGTTGAAGATAAATAGGAAATAGTGGGCACCTTTGAAATTTGTGGTTGTTTTTTTTTTATATAAAACTAAAAATTACGCAAAAAGAATAAAAACATAATAATTAAGAGTGGGGCACATCGCCGCGTGACATCGTCCGGATTATTAATCGTGATGGCCCATTCTTCGAGGAGTAGAGACGATCGCCTTTCTTTTTCATTTCGATCTTTGAATGGATTGGATTGATGTCGCCTTCGCCCTCAAAATGTGAGTACTTCCAGTAGACAAAAGTGTCACGGCTCAAGAAAATGACACCATCCAAAGGTCCTCAAACGAAGAATCGTGACTAATCTCTGAATGGGCCAATCCCAAAGCTACGCAAATGATAATCGTTCTATTACGGAAATCGATTTTTGATTAAAAATTAATTTTTCTATTTTTATTCCATAGACGAGTTTCTAAGTAAAAATACGCGTTTGATAACTATACAAAATTTATATTCTTAAAATAAAAATTTGTTTGATAACCATATCAAATTTCCCTCTTTCAAGTGGCAATTGGTGTCCGGTGTCCGAGGGCCAACGTCCGGCAGCTAGCGTCCAACATCCAGCAATGGAAAATGAGAGATGACGAGAATGAACGGTGGAAAGAGTTTTCATTTCTTATTTTTGTTCCAAAATAGAAAACTTAAAATTTTAACTTATGATTTATGTTCCAAACTTAATTATGATAAAAGAATATTTCGAAAATAAAAAAAATGAAATTGCATTACTAAATGAATTTCCATTTCACATATGTTTTTTTTTTTTTTTATGACCTGGGAACCTACCACACAACCAAATGCCCAGAAAAACCCTAAACAGTTAAAACCACCACCCACGCACTCCGAGCAAGACACCAATAAATGCTTCAGCCTCGTTGCTTCACAGGAGCTTCGAAACTGGGATCTCCTGCTTAGAGTCCAGCAGCCCTACCATTTCTGCTGCAACGATGGGTGGTTCCATTTCACATATGTTCCCGAGAACTAAAAATTAGATAAACATAATAATTATCATACACACTCTAAAATACTCCTGAGACGAGCGATATTATAAATGTATACTCTTGTAATAAATGAGATTAATTGGGTAGATAAAAAAAATACAATCTATATTATTAAATTGAGGAGAAATCTATGACTTCGAGCCTGTACTTGTATAAATATTAAGTAAGGTGACTAGGGAAGAGACTACAAGGTGACTTGGCAAGATATTGAGGTGACTTAACAAGAAATTCCTAAATCTTCCTAAACCCGCATGGGCAAAGAGAATTAACCCAGGGTAAGAGAACACTAGATCGAACAAAAAAACATGCCTCACTTTGCTGCTGAACATAAAATTCAGGGCACGTCCCATTTCCACCTCCAACATGTCGTAATTGTCAAAAAGAAAAGATCAATCACCTTTTTTAATTTTTCGGGTTCAAAGATCACCCACCGTGATCGGTACGGGCTTGATACTGAAAAACCATCATAAAAGTACATCGACTTCGACGGAAAGTTGACTTAAAATAAATTCCTAGCGTGTCTAGGAAAAGCACTCATAACGTTTCCTCTCGTTCAGCATGCTTCGCAAGTTGGAAAATCCTCTGCCGACTAATCATTACCACTTACCAAATTTCTACTTCATTCACATCCCAGCACACGACAGTGGGGAGAAGGAAAGAGAATAAAGGAGCGCCATTTGACATATACAGGCTCTGATGCTCATTAAAGGATGAGCTGCGCATTGCTCCAAAAATGAGGGAAGATGGGATGGTTCTAATTTCCCGGTCTCTCCGACAATGGATATCGGACTATCCGAAATTGTTTCTGCAGCACAAAGAGAGCGACCGACCTTTCTTCCATCTGTACACGTGTTAAACCTAGCTTTGAAGACTTGGAAAAAAGACTACTTGAAGACTACTCTCTTACATCCGGATATATCGCTAAGTATAGGTCGTTCTTTTCCGCAGCGCCCACGAGCTAACGGGGATGGATATAATTACATCGAGATAGCGGAATGTGAAATCGTGGGCTATCGCTCCTCTGAGTTGAATTTGTTCCATGCCTCCTGAAGATTGATGGACAAGGGAAGAAACACATGAGAAAAAGTGAATAAGACCACTGAATCAGGTACTCTGAAAGTACAAAAGCACGCCAGAATGACTCAATTGTTTAGGAGTGGCTATGCGCGCGGGCAAGTCGAAAGCCAAAGGCACAGGTCAGAATATTGGAGCACACACCTTGAGAAGATCAAAGACCTTTTCGCAGATGTACTTCTGCTGAATATTTGCACCTCGTTGTTGTAATTTGTCGGGATGAATGCAGAGGGTGGCCTTCCTGTAAGCTCTCTTGACAGCAGCAGAGGTTATCACTTCCGTCAGTGGAACAGGTTGCCATCCACTATCAGGCCCTAGGATCTGGTAACCAAGGAAGTCCACTTTAAGAATTACTCGTGAACCAGTAATTTATCAGGAACACACGATGTCTAAGGCACAGATGCAAGATACTTCGCAAAGACATCTCTATTAAAAAAAGACCTAGAAAGTCTAAAGTGGCTTCATTATTTTAATTTGGCTGTCAGGTGAACAAACTTAGAAGATTACAATTTCAATCTTCTTCCAGCGCTACAGGAAAACCAGGCTAGGTTTCTTGTATAAAACAGATAAAAGTGCAAAAGCATACGTATTGCAACGTCGAGAGCAATGCGCGTAGGTTCCCTTCTTTACCACTTGACCACCTTTTGACGTCCGCATCAAGAGTTTCAGCCAATCTCTGCCATTGTAACATATACAAGAGAACGAATGAACCAAAATCTATAAGGCAGCTGAAAGATCCACAATATCACTGTTATCGAGAAAACACTCACATTTCTCTCTGCTTGCTCTCTCTGAGCAAGTAGATCACGCATATTCTTTTCTGCAAGAGCCTTAGCCTGAGGGCACCACAAAGGTAGATTAGTCACCAGAATGTTTCAAAAACCATTTTAAAGCAATGGAAGAGGAGAAATCATACTGCTCGTTCAGCTGTCCGCCGATGTCTCTCTAACCTTGCTCTACACCTTTGAGCTGATTCACCTTCCGCTCCTTCAGATCTCTCAGCATTATGAGAACCTTAGGTACAGGCAAAAACGAAACATTAAAATCGAGAATAATTAGGAGATCGTAACAGAAAATAAAGACATGCAGTTTGGCTTCCAGCAAACACACAGAGTGTAAAAACTAATCTAGCAACCATGCTGCTCACCATTATATCCAGAGGAGTATGCATATCTTGAACTGCTGGAAGAGCCTGCCTTTTGGTTTTGTGTGTCCCTCAGATCCTGCAAGAAAATATCATTCAAGCAACTATCGGACAAAATGCAAGCCAATGTAGAGACAAATCCACTAAATCAAAATATGTTCATACTAAGAGAGAAGTAGGAAACATTTGCACCCACCAATGATTGTGAACTTTCTTTCATTCCATTATATCTTGAAGTGGAGAATCTATCAGAAGTGGCCTTCTCAGCCATCGCCCTTTCAGCAGCACGCTCTCGAGCCTCTGCTGTGGCTCTCTCCACAGCAGCTCGTTCTGCCCGAAGCCTCGCCTCTGAAGATGACTTCTCAGTACATGTTCTTTCCCGGGCCTCAGCACACGCCTTCTCCAATCTTTCACGTGCCTCCATTATTGCTCTTTGCCTAGCTTCAGCAGTTGCTCTCTCCAAAGCGGCCCTTCCTGCCCTCTGAGTTTCAGATAATACCCTTTCGCGGGCTTCAAGGGTTGCTCTATCCACTGCCATCCTATCCTTTTCTCGCTCCCTTTCTCTTTCCCTCTCCTCTTCCAGCTTTCTAAGGCGCTCCTTCTCGATTTCTTGTTCTTTACTCAACCCATAAGCATCTTTCGATTCTGTTATCGTTGCTCTATTTACAATCTTCTCTATTCCAACCCCACTCTGGAGAGCATTGTGCTGCTTTCCTGTTTTCTGAGGGTTTAATAGATCTGGCTGACATGTCTCTGTCTTCTTTCCAATATCAAATCCCTCTTTCATGACTTGAGTTGATGTAAACTTATCCTTCTTTTCATTTTGATGCAACGGTATCCGGTTTTGCTTGATATTATCTTTTCTGTCTCCCTTTTCATGGCCAGATTTTCCCTCGTTATATGAAGTACTGCAACTGGCGTGGGAGACTCTTCCACTAGCCTCAACACCCATCTGCTCAACCCCAGCAAGAGCAGCACCAATCGTCTTATCTCTGTTGTCCAAAGGCCGTGACTCTCTGATGCTGTCCATTTTACATACATCCTCTCTATTTTTCAACTCGGCTTGGGCCCCACCAGAAAACCTACCACCCTCATCAGTCATCCTTGTAATTTCAACTGCTGATGCTTTCTTTTCACTTCCAGATTCATTCCTAGGTAATTTATTGCCCTGAGTAGAGACCTCTGTAGTTGTTGATGTTTCCAAGTTTTCATCACATTCCCCAGGCACACTATCTGATTGGATATTCTCATTACTATTTTGCCGGCACGCCTGATCCTTCTGAGCTGGCTTATAATCTTCTGTCAGGCTACTAAATTCTCCTATATCGCTTACTTCGTGGAGCCTGTCATTAATCACTTCAAACTCAATATTATCTTTGAATGCATTATCCATTTCCTCCAGTTCGGATCCCTTATCAAATGCCACCTTGATCTCTTCGTTCTTCTGGACATCCATCAAAACTTCGTGATTTTCTGCAAACCAAGAAACCTCTTCAACACATTTCTCATTGCCTTCATTTGCTTGAGATTTATTGACCACTTTTTCAGCTGCTTCTCTTCCACAAGCCGGCTTTAGCATCTTCCCACTGTCTTCCTGTTGCCAACCTTCTGCCAGTTTTTTCTTGTCTCCATCACTTTCATGAGCTTCTTTTTGTTTCTTCTCTCTTTCTTCCACTTCCAGAGCTTCTCCATGCATCTTCTCCTTCTCTTCCTTCTCAAGAGCCTCCCTGAACTTCCTCTCAATTTCTTCCTGCTCACGAGCCTCTCTTAGTCTCCTGTCCTTCTCTTCCTTCTCAAGAATTTCCTTTTGCCTCCTCTCCTTTTCATTCTCTTCAAGTTCACGAGCCTCTCTTAGTCTCCTCTCCTTCTCTTCCTTCTTAAGAATTTCCTTTCGCCTCCTCTCATTCTCTTCCCGTTCATGAGCCTCTCTTAGTCTCCTCTCCTTCTCTTCCTTCTCGAGAATTTCCTTTCGCCTCCTCTCATTCTCTTCCCATTCATGAGCCTCTCTTAGTCTCCTCTCCTTCTCTTCCTTCTCAAGAAGTTCCTTTTGCCGCCTCTCATTCTCTTCCCGTTCATGAGCCTCCCTTAGTCTCCTCTCCTTCTCTTCCTTCTCAAGAATTTCCTTCTGCCTTCTCTCATTCTCTTCCCGTTCATGAGCCTCTCTTAGTCTCCTGTTCTTCTCTTCCTGCTTGTCAGCCTCCCTTAGTCGTCTCTCGCTCTCTTCTTTTTCTCGAGCTTCTTTTAGCTTTTCTTTGTCTTTCAGCTCCTGGAGCTTTTTCAATTTCTTTTCCTCCCCTTCTTGCTTAGACACTTCTCGTAGTCTCCTTGTCTTTTCTTTGTCTTCAGCAGTCTCTTCCTTCTTTTGACTGCTTTCTTTCCACTTGAGATCTCCCTCCAGATTCTTCTCCACATTTTCATTCCCCAATGTCATCCTTCTGCCATGGTGTATTTTCTCTTGCTCGATAACTATTCCAGGTCTTCTCTCTTCCCAGTCAGAAAGCTGCTCTCTTATCTTGTAGCTCTCCTTTAATTCTTCCTCAGATTCAAAGCTTGGGCTCACCTTTTTCAGATTCTTCCCATCTTGCCCATGCTGCACAACCTTTCTAATGTCAAAGTCATTCACTTCACCCAGAACTTTGCCCATGCTCTCATGTTTCTTCATATATTGAGCATTCTCACGCCTACTACAAGTTTCAATCTGATACGAAGCCATGTTATGCTTTTTTTCAATCCCTTCACTCTGAACAAATCCTTCAACGACTTTATCTTTCCTTTCAGGGTCTTCTTGCCTATGGACCTGCTTAGATGCTGAGGGATTTTCCTTGTTTCCTATCCTTCGGCCACTGTCATCGAACTCCTTTCCCCTATGTGCTTCTCTGACCAATTTCATCTTCCGACTGCTTTCTTGGGTCTCAAAAGCTTCAACACCCGCCTTTTTCCCAATTTGTCCATTGCCATGATCATTAGCATACTCAAGAACTCTTACCCTGTTTGTATGTTCATGAGCCTCTCCAGATCTATCAATTCCCGTCATTTCTGAAAGCAGTGTTGCGTCTTTCCATTCAGCAGCTTCCTCAGAGTAGCCAAACGTCTGAGAGGAAGATAATTCTTTCCCTCGTCTTTTGGAAATATTTTCATCTGCATTACCCTGTTTTGGCTCCATCACGTTCCGTGCTACGAAGTTTTTCATTTCACTGCTATCTCTCTGATTGGTGGCTCGCATTCTCTCAACCTTCCGACCATCCACTTCGTTGGCCACCTTACCTCTTACTTTACCCACTATATCTTTAGAGTCTTTATGAGAACCCAGTTTTGTACGGTGCACACCCTCCTTCTTCCTTTCCATCAAGTCTCTGGCGCTTCTCAGTTTAGTTTGAGCTTTGTCCATCGCTTCTTTCATCGCAGCAGCAGAAGCTACTGCTGCAGATGAACTGGCATCTATCTCTACATCAAAGAAACGAGGAGAACCATCACCTTCACTCCCTTCAGGAGACATCTCCTTCCAGCTTGAAGCCAATCCACTGGCATCTCCAACCATGAAATCAAATGCCGGCGGCGGTCTCGAGGGTGGTGGCAGATGGGAAGGTTCAGTTCTGAGGCTGATCTCCGAAAGCGTCACAAATGTCTTATTGGGGCAAGAATTCATTCTTCCATATTCCCTTTGAGGTCTCATATCATTTTGATATGTTTCTTGGAATTTGGCAGAGTTAGAGGGGTGTGATACAGTCTTTCTAAGATGTTTGCCTTTTCCCTTCGTCCTTTCCCTGCGCAAATTAACATCTGGGTTGTCGTCACAAGTTTGCCACGAGGATGGATCTGAATACTCTTGACGTGGAATAGCAGATCTTTGATCCACTAAATATGAGAAACCGGGAACAGCATGCATCTGATTTGCATGTCTAATCCCATTTGAAGTTTCTGAAATGCTTCTGATGTTGGCTTTATGGTACGACATGTTGTACTCTATGTCGTCATCAACTGAATTATAAGGATCCCCATTTGAGAAGTATTGATTACTTCCAGAATGGTCCGACTCATCAGACAGATAATCTGATGCCGATGAGGTCCTGTGAACAAAGATGCTCTACAGTTAAAAGAAGCCCTGTTTCGCTTTGAGTCGGTGAATAATGTAGTTAGCCATGATATATACAGCAAATAGCTTAATTCACAGTCTGCATGAAGAGCATCACTCTAGAATTCAGAGTTTTTGCACACGATGATAAGGAAAAATGAGAGAACCAGCGATAAAAATAAGTCACCGCACTTGGACAACAAACAGAAGGTTTCCTGAACTGAAAACACACAAATTTCGCCAAAAATGAAATCTTTGCCTTGACAGAAAAGTTCGCTGTAATGCAGCTAAACCTGCGGAATTACCTCGGACAAATCAAATTCATGTAACTTGCACTTGCAAGAATGATTTGTCTCATCCACCAAACCCCACAAAACTAACCCCCAAAAAATCCCCATCAAAAAAATGCTCTGCTTTGACATCTACACTTCACCTGGAAGCCCCATGTACCGTACCCACAAAGCAAAATCTCACCATCCCCAAGTAACTAAACTAGAAAATGACCAGCGACTCTCATAAAACTCATTCAGCAAGCTGAAAAAACAAAAACAAATGATAAGGAAAAGAATAAAGAAGTTGATACATTTTTCTGCAAGCAACAACCCAAGAACTAATAACTAAATTAACTCACCAACTACAAAAAAGGCCATTTAAATAGAGCAGAAAAACCAGACAGCTAAAGACAATCACAGTCAGCATTCCCCACTCTCAAAGCTAAAGATAAACTAACCCAAGAGAAGAAGAAAAAAAGAAAAACCCAGAAACCATTCAGAACCGAAGAAGACAGAAATGCAACAACAGCCACTACACGTACCAAGCTTCGTCACTGGAACCGCAGCCCCCGCCATTGGCCCGCCCGGCCAAGACCTCCCACCCGTCGGCGAACTCCAGCCCCCGCCCCGCCGAACACCTCGGCGTAGTCGAACCCGGGGCTCCGCACGTCGACGAAGCCCGCGTCGGCGGCGCCGGCGGCGCCGGGGGCGAGATCCAGCACCGGGATCGCCGAGGCCCGGGGCGCGTGGAACCCGCCGAATATCTCGCCGTAGTCCTCCGCGCGCGGGGAGAGGGCGGGGACGCCGCCGTACCGGGGCGGCCCGCCGAAGACGTCGTCGTAGATGGTGCGGGGCGCCGCCTTCTGGGGAGCTTCCCCGGGTGGAGGGAATGCGGGAGGTTCTCCATTGGAGGCTCCTGCTCTAGGGTTCGCGGGAGCGCTCCTCGGCGAGGATGGTGGGCGCTCTCGAGCGCTCGATTGTCGCAAAGATGGAAGCTTTTTCTTGCTCAGTTGCAGAGACCACAGAGCAGAGGAAGAGAGAGAGAGAAAGAGGGAGAGAGGATGGAAAAGAAAATATGGAGAAAAAGGGGGGAGAAAGCGAATTATTTTGTGAATTGGGGGGGGGGTGTGAAATGACGCAAGTGGGTCTGGGGGAGCTTTTTGTACTGCCGGGGTGAGGGTGACTATGATTGTGGGGTCGGATTTTTACTATTTTGTGAATAATAATGCATGATTTTGTTTGTTCGGTCCTTGGAGCAGAAATTTAAGTGCCAATTTACTTACTGGTTTGCCCTTTTCCTTGGATTGTATTTACGGAAGTTTGTTGATTGGTGGGCAAGAACTAAAAAATTGAAATTCCAATCTCTCTCTCTCTCTCTCTCTCTCTCTCTCTCTAAGGAGATACTCATCTTTTAGAAGAAAATTCCCGATCGATATTGCTCTATTGCATTCAAGTTCGATGATATCGCTATATCGCATTCAAGTTTGACGCGTGCGACTTTTAAGAAAGTCGATCGACCACGGAACTCATCGATAGTTACTGTTAAAATATTTAAATGATAAATTACACTTTGATTGAACAGCTTAAGTTTTTGGAATAGTTAACTTTGATTCCACGAAATCTCATAAAGTATCAAAATTGGATGTTTAGTTCTAACCAAGCTCCATTTACCTCTCCGATTAAATTTCCACACTTAGTATCAAGGGAAGTGTTAGAATATCTAAATATTAAAAAAGTTGGTAATTGTCTCACAAAATCTTATAGGTAATGTTTGGGGATTGAAATCACAAAAGGTAAGAAATAAAGATCGTTGGCATACATATAAATAATAATCCGTTACAATGAAATGGTATCTCTCTTTCCATCCATGTCACAATTTTTATTTATTTTTTTTTTTGAGTTCTTCTTCATAACACCGGAGTATTGGGGATGGGATAAGATGCCAATTTGTGCACAAAATGAGAAACTTAAGACGAGAACATTATAGTGAAGGTACCGGTGCACGAGAGAAGTCAAGATTGAGATTGAATAATGTTGAGAAAAGGTAAGTATTACCCCAATCGAGAATGAATTGGACATAACAGAAAGTCGCATGAGAGATGATCCGGTCGTATTAAACACGGATTGCCGAAGCTCAAGTGACCAGACGTGAGCAAAAACAAAACCATTAGGACGATGAAAGGCTCCGAGTCAAAAATGCATAAGAAAACAATCGGGAAAGATGCAAAACATCTAGAGTCTACCGATGCTTCCCTTAAGGACCGGGGGCAACGATGTCATGGGATTCATACATCCGGCTATACATTACTTAGAATAAGCCCAATTTGGCTATCGCCGCCGCTGCCGCCACCGCCCGTTGCTGCCGTAGTCTCCTTTCTTTATTTCTGTATTTTAGGAGAACCAGCTTTGCAAATAGTCTCAATTATTTCGACAACTCCCTTTCGGTCCAATGCTGGGTTTCCAAGAGCAACCTCATTCAAAAAACACTTGTAGCAGAAGCTGCATGGACGCGAATCATTGATGCCTGTGGAGGTAGCTTGCAACTTAACCAAACTAGCCCTTTAATTAATGCCAAAATAATCCAGCAATACATAACCATTCTCCAACGCGAATTCTGATGATTTTGTTCCTCTTGCTATTCAAAGACAGATATACTTCACCATCAAAATAAGACCTTGGACATTTACATGTGGCGAATCTAATTGTTTTGTTTGCTTTTTCCTTGTCCTTTCCGAAATTGCGATTGACAAGAAAATAGAATCGGGCCATGCATTTTGGAAACTTAGGTGCCATCCACGTTGGGCAAAATTAGCTGCCAAACCGGCCTAATAATCGATGATAAGGACTTCTGTTTTCGTGCGAAGAGAAATAATGCAAAATCCTTGTCGCTATTTGGCGACTTTTTCTTTGGATGTATCAACGGAACTAACATGATAGAAATTCGGCCTTTCTTCTGTTATCCAATTGCATAATCATGTTAGATAAAATAATTATTATCAAAGATCCTCCTTAAAATTTATTGCAAACTGATTTTTGTCTGATAAAACACCTCAGATCGATACCCTTAAACACTTTTATCTCAAACTAATTTTTATCTTATGAAAGATCACAAACCAATACTCCTAAGCCAAATCTAGTCTCTATTAGTAGAGTTGGCGGTTTGAGAATTTTCACAAGACGAAATGAGTGAGATATATGCATCACGAGAGTACTATCTGGGATTTTAAGTGAGTCGAAAATTGGATTCGAGAAAATGTGTCATGAAGGTATCAATTTGAGACTTTTATACTATTAGCCTTTTTCTCTAAGAGAAATTTAATTAACTCAAACTTTTTTTTTTATTTTGTTTATTTGTGCATGCTATTTAGTTGTACCTTAGACTGCATTTGTCTAATACTTTTTATACAATCTAAAAGCAAGGTTATATTCAGATTCAAGTTGAATTTGAAACAATCTTGTGATGTACTTTTAGTTGTCTCTAGACAAAGGGGTGTGGACATACTATTTAAATCATCCTAATCTTTATAGCCAATCATTATACTACTTTAGTTTTTTAAATTAAAGTTGCATTTCACATGATTAATTCAACATAAAGAAATTAAGCTAGTGCTAGCGTGTGCTACTGAGCACTTTTTTTTTTTTCTGAACAAATCTTTAATAAACCCATATCTCCCATCAATAATTCTATAGGTGTTTATTCCATTCATTCATTTAAAATCGATCAGTATAATAAAAAAATTTATATAGGAGCCCTATTGAAATCCATGATGGTGTGCCAGTAAGATCTCTTATCCAACTCACGAGGAAAAAAAAAGAAAAAATAAATAAATAATAGCTAAGACAGAAGAGACTAGTATTGAGTAGTAGGACCATGCTAAACGTGAATATTTATACAACAGGAAGCTTCCACACATTCAGAAGATTTATGTTGCAACTGCTAACATAGAAACAAAATTCATGTGTGGTCCTAATTCATTATTGGCCCTGTAAGTCTCTGTCTATGTATTGTCAATTACAATTTTTCGGGCTATAAGTCTATATCCATGTAATAGTTTTCCATTCTCAGCTCTCCTTTTGATGAGTTTCATTACATAAGTCATTTGATCTTTTCCAATATAAATCATTAATCTGATGATCAATTAAATATTTCCCCGTGGAAATAAGGGGATAGCATGCGAGATCGGTTAAAAAAATTTCCTTTTCATCCATATACTTTCGTGCCTTTTCTAATCAATTTTATATATTTTTAATTTATGTAATCAAGTCTTTATAGTCATACAAATTCTAGAATAAAGTTTCTTCGATACCAAATGCAACAAAATTCAGCTAATGTGGCCGTTGGACGATGCAAAAGTGTGATTCAAGCAAAATGGGCATTTCATGAATAAAATTTAACCAATGTGGATAAAGTCGGAGTGTGATGTCAATAAAACTTAGCTAATTCAAACACTCATATTAGGAAAATTTTATCCACGTCACACTTTGATGTTGGCGTATGGTCATGTCGGCGTATGGTCATGTTGGCATGATTTGTTCAGGTTTGGTATAAGAGGGATTTAATGAGGAAAACTTACGAAAATTGAAGGATCTCATTAGACAAATAAAAAGAACGATGACTTGATTAAACGTAAAATATATATTTATTGGGATGAAAAGTAAAATCTTTAAAAAAAAAAAAAGAAGAAAAAAAGCGCCTAAACATAGTTCACCGCCAAACATTCATCATGAGAAGAAGCCATGCTTTGTCCACAACTTGGAAACTTCGTTAAAAAGGAAAGCGAGAGAGCTTGTGTTTCCATCCTATCATGGCAAGAGCCTTGTTAAAAAGTGCTCTAAGGACACTTATTAAACAATCAATCGAGGAAAATCCATAATTCTCATTACACCGATTACTCTCGTATTACGTACGATCAAATCTTTGAAGATCAAAATAAAACAAACTTAATCAGTGTCTCGGGACAGACTTTAACGGTACTCTTTATTCTATTTCCAGACTCTATCCTTGTTCGTTTTTCTTTGAACTTGGAAGCTTTGTGTGTCCCATCATTCCCTTCTCTCTCTCTCTCTCTAACTCATCCATCGAGAACAAGAACCTCGTTACATCAAGAACAAGAGCCTCGTTTTAAGCTTAATTCATTTGCTCGTGTCCGATATAGAGAGAGAGAGAGAGAGATTGCGTCTTGTTTTTCACTAACTTTGACGTCCGTCTCTACGTAAAAAGCACTCGTTCCTGCCCTTTATGACCTTCCCAGTTTCGGTTCTTTCCTCTCCGTATGTTATTCCGAGATCCAAAAAGCAAGAAATCGCAGGAAAAAGACAAAGTCCAATTTCCGACACATTTTCTCTCGTGTTTTTTTTTTTTTTTTTTTTTTTTTTTTTGTTCTTTTGCTAAAGTTCGGAACAACTGCAAATTCGCATAATGGAAAAAGCAAAGGAAAAATGCTGCTTGGTCCTGCAAATTTGTCCGAAGCTCATGAGAGAAAAGGAAAAAGGCAAGAGGGGGTGAAATAATTGAATAATCCAGGCGGGCCCCGCGATTGCAATAGAAAGAGGTGGGCTCCAGTGGGGCCCCCCCTACCCAGTGCTGGTCACTTTTTTTTTTTGTGTTTTGGGTCACATCTCTGCTGGGCTCAAGCTGTCATCAATTTCTGGAATTATAAGTCTTTATTTCCTGATTTTCATGCTCTCCATGTTGTGCACCCACATTTTGAAATAATAATAATAACAATTTTTTGTTATTATTGTTATTGTTATTAAAAAAATTGTACCTGATCGTCAGCTGTTTGGACTGGTTTTCATTGGATATGTCTAACCAATCCGGTTCTTAATGTCCTTTTCTAATTGATTTTGGCGGGTTCAACTTGTTTGACCAAATACCGAATAGTAGATCCCATTAAATCTTCGAATACCATTTTAAATTATCACGTGTTAGAAAAATGAGTGATTACTTTTTAATGATGTGACTACGAGTCGCAAGATGGAAACCGACACTGTAAAATCACATTTTGAAATGTTTCAACTCCATTTTGTAGATGCAAGTTGAGTTCAACACCAAATATTTGTTGAGTTTATTCGAGGGGTTTTAGGGAAAGATTTCCTTTAGTGAGCTTTGTGCAATTTCAATTTCGACTTATTAGTTGACACAGTCATCGATCAAAACCTTTGATTTTCTCGGCGGGAATTCGATCTTTTCTGGAGTTGATATTTTTCATTGGCTTCGCAAGTATCTAGTCATTTTAGTACAATGTATGGAAAATTATGCCATCAAATTTTTAATATCTCATTTTGCAAATAATTCACCTAGAAATTATTCAGGATAATTGTCTTCTTCTTCTTTTTTTGTCGATATTGCTCTATTCTTAGTATAACCCTCACTTTCAGATTTTTGTCATATCTTCTTGCAAGGCGTGGAAGTCAAAACCCATACTTAAAACTAAATCGTTCATATCCCAACTCCCCCCTGAAAATGTAGGGATTCAAACCTCTTACCTCCCTCATTTAATGTTGGAAGGGAAACTTCAATGGTTATTCAATTATGCTATTAAAAAAATCATGAATCTATTAAACTTATGTCAGTTTAGTAATAAATCTTTCATTGCGCTAACTATTTGTAAACATTTTTCATATTTTGTTAGTTGAATCAATTCAATAAATTCAATTAATTTTGATCGAAAATCAATTATGTGAATATTAATCATCATATGTGGCCTCACTAACGTTCATGTCAATAATTTCTGATTAAAATTGGTCAAATTGATTCAATTTGCTAAAACATGAAAAATTTTAAAGATTAAATCGACACAATTAAAATGTTTAACACTAAATAAGTATGTAAAAAAAGTTTAGTATTTTTTTGGTAATTTTTTTGAAATTCCTCGGAACAACCTGTTGAAGTTAGTGGTGCACACCAATCGCGAAATAGTACGAAGAAGGGATCTTTCTTGTTGTCAATGATGAACCCTAATTTCGTGCATTGACATTTCTTGGCCGGCATACATAGTGGGGAGCACATCATGTGTGAGCAGACTTTCTCATCCATTTTTGCTCTCCGTTTGAAGGTAGGAACTGCATTAAAACTATACAAATTCGGATAGCACATGCAAATTACGTACGTAAGGCGACCATGATTCCTGTTAATGCTGAGTCCTTTCTCTTCTTGAGCGATGCTTCTACCTATGATGAAAAATATATGCAAAAAAAAAAAAAAACCAAAATTGAAAGATAACATTAAAAAAAAAAAAACTTCAAAATTGGGCTGACATAATGGAATTATTATATATATACATATATTTCTTTTGGGCCAGAGGTCGTATATTCATGATGAAATTCCAGACTGGTTGTGGCCGGGAGAGCATTTTTTTTCCTTATATTATGGCGGGGTTTCTTTTGAATTTTATTTTATCTCATTTGGCATTCAGTTTCGGCATGGATAGCGCTGAATGGACAGAAGTTCCCGTTTTACTTTGAAACTGACAGACGTGCAAAGGCCTTCCGTGTACGTAGGAAATTGAAGTTCCAAAGACTAGAAAAATTACTCTTTCATGAAATATTGAAAATAAAAAATTCATAAGTTTTATTGAAGTAGCCTCCACTTCTCAAAATTCCTCTTCAAATTTGACTTTGTTTTAATTTGTCCCATGAACTGGATTGTTGTAATTCAATAACTTTTGAAGTGGCGTCTGTTTCTCGAAATTTCTCACTGACTTGACTTTATTGTAAAATATGTTGCCAACTTGATCACTTCGGCCCAATAACTCCTTAACTCATAGTTGTTAAAAGATAATAGCCCATCAATAAACATTTCTCATTATGTACATGTTTTACCCATTTTTTCGGGGACATTTTAGTACCAAGAACACATTTCGCCAATCCTACACACGCTCACATAAACTGTTAAAAGCCCCATATGTGGCCCAAGTCCAAATATTCAAAAGAAAGGATTAGGAGATTGAAAATTTAAGGAAAAAAGCAAATTAATAGTTATTAAAGTTTGGCCTAATAAGCAATGTCATCTTTGGACTTTTAATTTGTTCAATGTGGTCTGCGAAATAATTTTAAATGTTCGATTTAATCCTTAAATTTTCAATTTGTTCATTCCAAACCTCACAAAGTCAAGTCAGTCTATCAATATTATTCATAAGTTTTCATATTAATACTCTTGCTCAATTTTAGAATATTTTTCATTTGAATCCATTTCCTAAATCAACAAAGAATATATTATCTTTTTATTACCATTATTTTTGGTCATTCCATTTAAGTATATCTTAACTTATGATCTCTATAGAAATAAAGTAGAACCTCCTTTAGAGTCCTATGGGATTGATATTCCCGCTATTTAAGAATAAGTGTTTTAATAAGTACATCTAGAAACGCTAGTAATTTATCCATAAATAATCATATTAATATAAATCTAAATTTTCTAGATAGATAAACATTTTAAGCTCTTGTCTTTTGTGTTTTCTTAATTAGATTTAGTTAAATCTATAAAGTAGGAAACCAATATAGCAAAATTATCGACCTGATACAACTTCAAATGTGGTTCTATTTTTTTTTCAATTATAGAGATCATAAGCTATAATATACCTAAATAGAACTACCGTGATATTTATAAAGACAAAAATTTAAAATGTAATAAAAATATATAATGTATTTTGTTCATTTAGGAAAAGGATTGAAATAAAAAAATTATTATGGATACTGACGTAATTATAAAAACTTAAGGCTTGATTTGATTTTATTATGGAAATTTGAGAGATTAGATTGAACAAATGAAAGATGAGGGATGAGATTGAACATTTATGAATAGATACTAGATCATATTAAACGTATTAAAAATTTATAAACAACATAGTATATTTATTCAAAATTCAAGGACTATCAGTGTCATTTTCCCAAAAATTGAATATGTAAAATAACAATGCATATGGAAGGAGAGCTCTAGCGAGAATGTCATGGACTGAAGCGAAACCAGCTCGGCGCCCTCTTGCATGCCAGATGTATGGGGTAAGGTCCATTGAGAGTTTTTTTTAAATTTCAAGCTAGGTTCTTAGGCTACGACGATGTTTGGACCGAAATGCCTTTAGGAAAGGCGTAAAATGTGCATGGAACGAGCACATGTTCATCGACCGACCATTATTTACAACGGCAACGGGGTCAAGGTGTCATTGGATCAAAAGCTAGTCACGGACTTAAAGATAGAAGCAACACTTCTAGGGTTGTATTGTCTGGCCAAAACAAGAAAGGAGTTCATTGAATCGAAGTGATCAAGTTCACAGGGTTTCCGAAACAAAATTTAGTCTGGGAGGAGAACTTTGATAAATTAGACGCCATTTCAAAGGCCTTTTTTTCGAATTTTCCTTGAAATATTTGAATTTTTTAATAATGAAAAGCATTGAATCATAAAAATATACAAACCAAAGAACTGTATGTGTGAAAAGATGAAATATTTCAAAATTTGAATGTGTATTAGAAAGGACGATGTAGAATAGGATACTTAGGGCCCTATTTGTTTGTGTTTTTTTTTTTTTTTGTTCCATGGAATACAATTTCTGTTCTTTTGTTGTTAGGAGATAAAAAAAAAAAGAATAAACGCGTTTGTTTACACTTTTGTTTTAAGGAACATTTCCAAAAAACAAATTTTCTCTCTCTTATTTTTTCCTTCTCTTTCTTTTCTTCTTCGTTTTTCTTTGGCCAATCGCCTCGGAAAAGAAAAAAGAAAAAATAAAAAATAAAAAATAAAAAAAGGAGAAATAAAATTAAAAAAATTAAAAGAAACAAAAAAATTATACAAGTTTACTAAACGTGTTTTGTTCTTTTCCTATTTTAGGAATATAAATTATACAAATTTACTAGACACACGTTTTTCGTTCAAAAATTGTTCATCGGAACAAAAATAATTTTTTTATTTCTGTTCCTTTGAATAATTTTTGAATAAAAAGTTACCAAACACATTCTTAGACAATAAATTCGAAATGCGTTAGAAACATCTAGAATTAATAACTTTTGTGCTTGCCCATGGATACAATACTTGCGCAATACGTAATTGAGGATGTTTGCGGGAGACAAGAAAGATCAAGATCCCTCGAAAGTAGTGACTGATGATTTCTTTTGGCTATATATAATGTTGTTAGAGATGGATTTCTTGTATTTGCCCTCGGATATAAAAGCGAAAAGATCGAGGTCCCCTTAAGAGTAGGGATTTGTCTTTGCTTTATATGACAATTACCTTATATTATTGTTGTGCATATTCGCGTATTTGTTCTTAGGTATGGACTGCTTCGAAATCAAATCGTGACTGCCATTATTTACAGCACGGTGTCCTAGAAATGTCTGTGCTTTTCCGACCGAGATTCAAACCTGCATTACATTGATAATTTATCATGCGATTATCCAATCTTATTGCTCCATGGTCCTCCTTTTCCTTTTGGTTTGGTTTCGATTTGAAGAACCCGTTGAGTAAGATCACTTCAGTTTCTATATGAGCATCAGGAATCATGGCTTGAGTTTTAGGACTTGTTTGGTAATGTGCCAAATAATATATGAGAATTTTTTTTTATTCCTTGAAACATAAAAAGAACAAAATATGTTCGGTAATTATTTTATTATCGAAAATAAATTTAAAATAGAATCAAGAAGTAGAAAAAAGTTATTTCCCTGTTTCGTGAATAACTCCTAGATTAAGGCAAACCATTTTCTTTTCTTTGCTTTTTCTCTTTTTCTTCCTCATTGCTGACCGCCGACCACGGTGATGACTAGCGACTGGCTGGGCAAGATCTAACGACCTTTCCTGGTCATGAGCAAGGCTCGACCTTGCCCAACCGGCACAAGGTCGGCCTTGCCCTAGCCTAGTGAGACTCACCTCACTAGATTTGGGTGAGAGCCTCGCCTAACCATTGATGAGACTCCGGTGAGCTCGTTAAACCTCGCCTTGGCTTGGTGAGACTCCGATGAGGTCACTAGACCTCACCCAGCCAGTCACTGGCGACTAGCTAGAGACAAAGAAGAGGGAAGGAAAAAAAAGAAAAAATAGAAAAATATAATAAAATTGTTAATAAATTAAGAAAAATTAATAATTCACAAAAGAGTTTGGAGTCTTAACAAATGCATTTTTATATTGAAAATAAAAATTTTGGACGGTTATCAAGCACATTCAAATTCTCAAAAACTTGTTCATGAAACAGAATAAAGAAAAATCATTTCTAAGTAAAAATTGTTTTTGGGAACAAAATAGTTACTAAAAGCAATCCCTTAGATGGGATCTAGCTTGACCCGTCAAGATTGGTCCTTGGAACCGATTCAAAGACGATTTTGTACATATACCGTATCTCCAGAAACTTTGCGAAACTATATCGATCTTGTTCCAGGTATAAACTGTCATACCGGCGTCAAGAGATGGAATAGAACAGCATAGAGTCCGTTCCTAAAGCCCAAACTCATCACTGGCGAGTATAAGTTCCAATGCCATCAAAGTACATGCAGTTTCTTGCTTCTGTTAATAGTAAAGAAAGCCACCCGAGGTCGCGGAACTAAGGTAGAACAACAGGGAAGCACGCGATTTTCATTGGTTTTCTCATTATTTCAGAGAAGTATAATAATCTGTCATGCGAACTTAGCTCCTTCCAAACTAAACCTTACACGAACGTATGCATGAGTCTAGATGTGCAAGGCAGGGACAAGTGCCTAAATGCATCATATTGAAGTTCCAGAGCTAACTCTACAGCATGTAATTTCAGCAGAAGATCTCGGAGAAAGGAGAAGGAAGTAGAAAGCTCCTTGAAGAGTTGAATTGGGACCACGGCGATCATACATGCTGACGTCTGCTGGAACTTTTCCTGTATATGCTCATGAACTTGGCCACGAATTCTGCGTGATGTCGCAAGTGATACCAGTAAGCAACAAAATGCATATTGGGACCGCAGCTTATAGCAAATATTCTAAGGGATCCCTAAGACTTTCAACTTAGAAAGAACATAAATTAAATATATATAAGGTAGCACTGCTACTAGGGATGCAAGCAGGGCAAGTATAATAGGGTACCCGACTGACCCAAACCCTAATGCTAGGCAAATTGAGAGAGGGTTTGAGAAAGCGGGACGGGTTTGGGCCACTTTGTTAAAACTCTCTAGATTACGTAGTTATAAATTTTGTGAGTACTAAAAACCAAATTTAGTATAAGATCAGATATTTTAACAACCACCATCAGTTCAATCCTAGCTTCTAATTATTGTTAGACCATAGAGTTTTAATGATAGTTAATTTTAAATGCTTAATCTTATATTTTGGACTTTGTAGTATTCTGATTGGAGATTTACAATTCATGGGTTTCGAATAAATAGTTGCATATGCCAAATATGAGGTTGTTTATAATTAATATAAGATTTTTTTTTTATTACGAAAAACTGCAGCAGATTGCACTTACACGACAAAAACCCTATTACTCTGGTGACGCAGGTTTGGGATATCATATCAAAACCTATAACGGATTTGGGGGAATGATAAAAGTTAATGGGAAGGGTTTGGGCCACGTTAGCCTTTTCAAACCTGTCCCTGTTCAATCCCTAATACCTTACTTGTGGCGAAGGTGCAAAATGAAAGCTTAGTTGGCTTGAGAAATGGATTTTGGCTTTATCTAAAGCATTTTGGACTGCCAAAATCTCGCAGGTGAATAGGGTTAAAACAGAGAACAGTGCAACAATGCTTTGAAGAGAGTCAATATCGAGTAGCAGATCACTAGGCACAGTAGCAACAGTGCTCGGCGCCGTATGGCTCAAGAAAATCAGGATCAAACTCAATCGTTGGAGTCCTTGGAACTCCGCAGTAACGTTCAGAACAAGCTAAACATATTCCAAGAGAATAGACAGACTCAGTTTTAAGTGCATTTTGATGTCACGTTCTTCATATGCATTCCATTTACTCAGTGGCATAGGAAATCGTTTCTTTCTTTACCTTCTAACTTCAGTAAAGCAGTCGTCCCAGTTGGCAGTCTTTTATCCTGTAGAACAATAGGCAAAGGCGTCTCTTCAATGCTAACAGATAGCAAACGACAAAACTCGATGGAATATAACTTACGTAATAAGCATGCCAATAGTAGAGGTCCCTCTTAAAACCAGTCTCTACCACCTTTAAAAACTGCTCTGCAAACTTCTGCACAATCAAAATAAACACTGAATTAGGACCTACGACTATAAATTTGCCATGCGTCAAAGGTATCGGATGCATTACCAGGAGTATCAGTTTGGGGTGCACGAAATCCACCAGAAGTTTCTGAATCTTTCCCCTTACAAAGAATAATCTGCTTAAACCATGATGAACAAGATCATTTGGTTTTTTTAATCCACTATATGCAGAAAATATCACGAAGTCCATTACAATTTCATCGGCCAAGAAAATTGGAAGACTTCCAAGAAATGTTGAGAGCGCCTCATGTCGTTCTCTCTGAGGCTGACATGAATTGCATCATCCTAGGCTTACTTCCATTAGAGCTTTGTCAGATGCAGACCGCTTAACTAACGACCACACTGCTTGGGGCATGCTATCTATCTGATCTTCAGATCTTTTCCAGTTTCATTTATGTCCAAAAAAGTTGTAAAGAGTAAATTTTATGGGAAGTCATCTTTCATGGAAAAGCATAATTTTGAGATCTACAAACAAACTGGAAGCAAAGGAACGGAGAGAAACATCGTATTCTAAAATGGTCCCTCCAAAGCAGAAGCCTGATCGATTCTTCTAAAATCAACCAACCACAATCTCTTCCTCCTAACAATATCAATTAGAGAAGTCCCATGGACAGTCAACTTATCATATCTAATCCATATTTCTAGTCCCTGTCTATGTTTTAGAGAACTGATTTACTCCTAAAATGTGAATTCCAGCTGAAATTCAGACAAACATACGGGGCTGCGTCACATTTGAATTTCTGTGTATTATATTTTGATTCGTGTCACTGCCAGGTTGAGTCCAATTTGCGAGCCCTGGAGTCTCATAACTTATGCAAGAAATACATACCTCCTTTGAGTTGGGTCTGCCAGAATTTCAGCAGCAAGTTCCACTAGTACCTCTTCCCATCCCCATGGAATTGGTTGGTTCTCTACGAATGGGTAGCTGTACAGGAAAATTTCCACGTGAGAGATTGAAATATTCAGTAAGACCAAGCAAGTGCTTTTGACGGTATGGTGTTCACTTGTGTTTGCTGCAGGCTTCAAGAGCCATAATAGCTTTTCTGAGGTTCTGTTTCGATTTGGCAACTATCTTGGCAGCAAAGTTCATTGGTAATTCAAAGTCTTCCTTGCTTGCTATTTGGATGAGAATTTCCATAATCTGGGAAAAGAGAGATGGCATGAGCAGAGACGAGAAAAAGTGACGAGCTCTTGTTATAAAATTTGGAGTCCACTGAATATAATTGGCTACATAATGATGATAAAACTTTCACATCTTCATTGTTACTATTAACACAGGATTTGAAAAGCAGAAACACGACACTAGCCCAGCACATAGTAATAATCACCTTAAGGATCACTGTACATGCTGTCCAACGGTATTTAAAAATATACGTACTTTTAAGAAAATAATATAAAATGATGACCTGGCTAATTCTGACATTATTCCTACATAAGTTAAACTTGTGCCTGGTCATCAAATGGAAACCAAAGATGTCTCCATAAACTATAAACTTGCGTGTATCAATTGAATCTGCGTAATTTGTATCTGTTAGTCCAAGGGCTGGCTAGGCCTAACTGTATAGTAACATAAGAGATGATAAATGAATCTGGATGTATAAACAGGTCTATGGATACATGCCAGAAAAAATGAAGATATGCCATTTTAATGTTATACACAAGCTGTGCAGATCCACACATTCCAGTTTAAATCATAAGTACTAGCGACAGCAAAAGCAACAAATAAGCTAATTTTCAATTGAATTGATCATCTATATTTTTTTTAGTTATGCATGTCAAATAACCAACCAATGTATAAGTACCTCATGAGTGGTTGGAGCATCAACCATGATGACTTTGCAGCGGTTTTTCACTGATTCAAGAATAGTTCCATCATCCTCACAGCAAAGTATAAGTTTACATGAATCCGAATAGCAGTCAATTATCCACTTGATCAAGTGCTGGACATTTTCTGCTGCCTTGTCAATCTCATAGAGTACTATTACTGAAGTTAACATGATAAAAACTCATAAAAATATACACAAGGATTATAATGCGGAGAGAATTTTATTCGGTCTAAGAGATGCTGAACCTTTATAATCTGCCTTGAAACCTGCACGACTGACTTCAGGGAAGACTGCATGATCGCTACTAATTTCCTTAACTAAAGCCAATAATGCAAATCTGGAATTGGCTTCTTTATGTACATTCATCTCCACATGATGAGGGCTGGATGCCAGTGGAATAATTACTTGCGTTGGCCTTTTCTCCTGTGTATGGAAAGCAAAGCAATATGCATGAACCAAGAATGTCACGATTAGTTCAAAAAGAACAGGGGAATCAATGAGCCATGAGAATGATCTGCTTTGGAGTATCAGCGCCATTTTTGGGAAAAATGATTGTCCAAAGCACCAGTTGAAACATCATAAATTAGGAGAAACCAAAACAAAAGGAAAAAAGAAAGGAGGAATGTCGCTTAAATTTTGGAAAAGCAAAAGAGACACCATCATTGTGAGAATTTCACATCTGGAAGTACGTAGCTCTAATTCCATAGGATCTTTATATACCTGGACATGGAAGGATTGTAACTCATGAGTTACCTACAGGGAGGGAAAATAAGGCACCATTCAGCTATGGATCCGTTGACATATAAAATTGCGAAACAGATACAAATTATTAGCAAAGACGTACATTCCAAGATTGGTCGCCATAAATTTCATTTAAAAGGGCCATTGTTAATGCCCTTTTCCCAGATCCAGAAGGACCCTTCAACAAAATATGGGGGCAAACATCATTTGACACCTGCAGATCCCACAGAATTTGAATTCAGATATAGTCTCAATAGATCATGCATCCAGGTAATATTGAGAGAACGATGCTAAGAAAGCCTAAATATAATGTTATTATTATATTTATAGAAAAGGAATAAACATAGATCAATCCAAATGTGAAAATCTAGTGCATAGGGTACTCTTTACTTGTAACACAATGAAAGTAATTGATTAACTAGCACACAGATAAAAACTCGAAAGGAAAGTCATAAGATTCAATTAAGCAGCAACACTTACTAATTTCTTAAGAAGTTGTGCTTCCTGTTGGTGGCAACTGAATCCATCGAGAGAACGAGGTTGATACTTATCAGCCCAAAACTGCCTCAGGTTTTCAACCACAAATGCCTTCTCAATGAAGGAGGCTTCATCAAAGGCTCTAGTAGCTTCGGGTGATTTGGAGGATCTACAAGACCCCTTCCTCATACAAGCAAACCATGCTTCTGTTTGGCCCTTCCTGCGGTTGGCTGTAAATTTCTTGATACTGTCAGTCGTTCCAACACTAAAGTCACTTATCTTTCTACTCACAGTGCTATTTCTGTTGATGCTTTGTCTACTTATGTTGGAATTTGAATTTGGGATCGACCTTGATGCACTCAAACTAGATGCATTCCCTTGTGTATTATGGTCATTTGATCTCATCCGTTGATCAGAAATGTCCCTCTGTGGAGCAGTTTTGGGTATTGGAACAAGACATGTTTCCTGCCCATCATTTCTCGGGAAGACATTCTTCTGAAATGCCAAAGCTGTGTGGTTGCGAGAAAAGAAAATATCGCCAGGTGATATGGAATCCGTGCTTTCAAAATTAGTAGCAGTGTTCACGGGACCTCTATAGAGCTTTAAATTTGCTACCATTTCATTTATCTCACCAACAGAAGGTTTTCTCAAGGGAGACACTTCCCGCTTTTTCTGAATTACATTTCTTTCCAGTGGTGACAGGGTCCGCTCTCCCTTTGGATTGTTATGCTGTTCCCTGTCCCTTGCTCTCTGCTTCGGTGCAGTAACAGATCGATGACTGTAGTTTGATTTCAAACTTACTCTACTCAGTTCGAGGAACTGCTGATGGCTTTCCCTATCGTCCCTTGACCGTGTCCTACGATTTAGCTTCCTGTTTGAGATTGTAATCTCACTTCCACCAGTCGCATTTTCTTCTCTTCCCAGCTTATAAGGTGAAATATGCCTCAGGTGCTCAGGTTTTGATAAAGGACTGACATTTCTGCGTGCATCTGATCCACCTATCAGAGAAATAGTGTTTCCATTATCTCTTCTCGGCTTGTATGGCGACTTGCTGCTGTGCCTCCGCCGAACCGAAGTGGCTTCAGTTTCCTTTTTAGGAGAAGACCCCCCAAAGGAAGGTTGCCTCCTGCTCAGTTTCAGGGGGGTAACGTTCTTGGGCCGGCTCAAGTCGACTTTCGGACCTCCAAACTCCAAATCGTCGTCGTCCTGTCTCTGCTCCTGCCGCGGATTCTCGTGCCACTCCGTCTCTGTATCGGACGGCTCATAACCGCTCCTCAGCTTAGGGGGCCTGCTATATTTGGGAGGATTCTCCATTCTCAGGAGAAAAAAAGATCAAGAATTCGTGAACCCACCTTACTGTGGCATCCACAGAAACGTAAAACAGGCATAAGAGAAAGACCCAGAATCCCAATGAGAATGATCTTGTTGTACATAGCAAGACTGAGAATCTAGAACAGTATGATCGTGGACTATATAGCCGATCTTTGGAAAGAACGGCGCGATCGGCATATGCAACAAGCGGCATAGGAGCATATATCTGGTGGGGAAATGGTTAAAGGGAAGAATCCGATGGTTCCAAAGACGAACGCATCGGTGAAGACGAAGCGAGCAGGCTGGAGACGTGGAAGGCCGCATAACAGCTCGTTAACAGCCATAAAGCTCGAATCTTTTTTTCCTGCAATTTCTATGTCCTGCATTGCGGATCTCTCTGTCCGGTGTCGAGGAGCGTGTCTTTTACTGCTTCTTGCCACTTTGTTGTGCGCGGGAGTTGCCGATGCAACGACATTAACCGACGTTTGCAATTTCAACTTCTGCGCATCTACGAAAGATTCCCCTGTGCACACGTGCATTTGCACTGTCCTGACGGGACATTCTACTTTTCCACTAGTGTTTGCGATATTCCCACGCTTGAATCTCTGCTGCTCATTAATGACGTCATAAAAAGTGGAAAAACTTTCTTTGTTCGAAATGTAATTTGAAAAAATGTGTACAAATGGCTTGATAGTGATCGAGAAGGTATATCCATTTAAAATCCGTTTTTTTGGGCCGTTGAATGCAAGACTGTATGAATCTCGACTAAGCGAATTGGTTCATCGTTTGCTCGATGATTGAGCGAGCAGTCACATCATGGTCCGGAATAAAATATTCGTGTCACGAAGTCCTGAATCTTGACATGTTACAAAAGCTGAAATCGTCGAAAATTTTTGATGAATTCTTTGGTCCCCTCTTCTCCCCCGATTTTGTGAATAGTTAACATCTAAATCGTTCTCCGTATTTCATTGGAGCAAAGTCAATCTAAGCTTAATATTCATTTTTGAGTCTTTGCTTATAGGAAATCCCGACACCCTTTTTTAAAAAATATGACACTTCCTAACTACAAAAGCACTTGCACTGCTTTGAATGTGTTTTCTTTTACAGAAAACTAATGTTTAGAAAATATTTTTTCATTAATGATCGCTTGTATCACTCGTAAAGTTGAACTATCATGAAATATTTTCATTATAAATTGTTGTTGATTATGAAAGTTTTCTCATTTACTGCTTCTTCTTCTGAACAATACGGATAGTCATTTTTCAGAATACTTAGCAATCGGCTTGATAGTGGCGAATGCCTTGTACAGCTTAAAAGGCAACTTCAGGGTAAATGAGAACAAAAGCAAACAGCAAAGGGACCATCGACAGAATCAAGACAAGTATCACACAACACACACAGAGACACAGACACACACACGCACGCACGCACGCACACAGCACTCTTATCATATCAAATCAGAAGCCAGAAAGTTGATATTTTCCTTTATCACAGAGGCCTTATCCACATTGGCAGGAATTACAGCCACAGAAACTGTCATCCCAAATTTCATCAATTGACTCCTTCACTGGCTTGTCTTCTTCGAAGCAAAAATATTCAGAGCCCAGCCATGGCTATTCCTTTGCAACCACTGTCTCTTCTTGAGGTCTGTTCGAACATGGACGAACTAAAGCAGATTCATGCAAGTATGCTCAAAACAGGCCTTGTTTCAGAACCCATCCCTTTAAGCAGACTTATTGCTTTCTGCAGCTCACCGAGTTCCGGTGATATCAAATATGCACGAATGTTGTTTAACAAGACTAGCAGTCGAAATACCTTCATGTGGAATGCAATGATCAGAGGATACTCCAAAAGCACAGAACCAGGGCAAGCGCTTCTTCTGTACACTGAGATGATTAGTAATTCAGTCCCCCACAATACTCACACCTTACCTTTCCTACTCAAAGCCTGTTCTAAGTTGCCCTCCTCAAAAGGGACAATGCAAATCCATGCGCGAGTTGTGAAAATGGGATTTGGCTCGGATGTCTTCGCCATCAACACCCTGCTCCATGCATACGCTGTGTTTGGCAGAATGGAAATTGCACGCCTCCTCTTTGACCAGGCTCCTAGACGAGACAAAGTGTCGTGGAATACAATGATCGATGGATATGCTAAGTGTGGTGAAGTAGAGGTAGCTTTCAAACTGTTCAACGAAATGCCAGAGAGAAATGTAATCTCGTGGACGACGATGATATCTAGCTTTGTGAAAGTGGGAATGAACAAGGAGGCCTTAAACCTGTTTCAGGATATGCTGATTGCAGGTGTTAAACCAGACAATGTAGCTCTGGTAAGTTCACTTTCAGCATGTGCACATCTTGGAGCAGTGGATCAGGGCAGATGGATTCACACATATATCGACAGAAACCAGATACAAATAGACCCAGAACTAGATTGTGCACTGATCGACATGTATGGCAAGTGCGGTCACATGGAAGAAGCTTTACGAGTTTTCACTAAATCGAAGAAGAAATGTGTCTCCACATGGACAGCAGCAATTTCTGGTTTTGCAATTCATGGACAGGCAAGAGAAGCACTGGATTTCTATATGCAAATGCAGAAAGAAAGGATCAAGCCAAATTCGATCACTCTTACTGCAATTTTGACTGCATGTAGCCACTCAGGACTAGTTGATGAAGGAAAATCAATCTTCAAGAGCATAACGTCAGTTCATAACTTGAACCCAACAATTGAGCATTATGGTTGCTTGGTTGACCTTCTTGGCCGAGCAGGGTTGCTGAAGGAAGCCAAAGAGGTGATTGAGACAATGCCTATTGAGCCAAATGCTGCCATTTGGGGAGCACTGCTCAATGTCTGCAAAAAGCACACAAATGTCAAGTTAGGCAAAGTAATTGGGAAGAAACTGATGGAAGTAGACCCTGTACATGGTGGTCGATATATTCATGCAGCGAGTATTTTTGCAGCATCAGGAGAATGGGATGAAGCAGTGAGAATAAGAAGAATGATGAAAGAAAAAGGAATTAAAAAATTTCCAGGGTGCAGCAGCATTACCATAAACGGGTCCGTTCACGACTTTTTTGCTGGCGACTGTAAACACCTGCGACTTAAGGAGATTCATCAAATGTGGCATCAGATAGTGGAGAGACTCGAACTAGAAGGATATAGACCTGAAGTTGGGAAGTCGCTCCTTGATCTTGATGATGAGGAAAAAGAGGTGGCCATTCATCAGCACAGTGAGAGACTGGCAATTGCATTCGGGTTAATCAGCACCAAACCGGGGACAACCATTCGAGTCTTTAAAAACCTTCGTATTTGTGAGGACTGCCATGTAGTAACAAAGATGATCTCCAAGATTTACTCTAGGGAGATAGTCATGCGGGATAGAACTCGTTTTCATCTGTTCAGAGATGGAATATGTACTTGTGGGGACTTCTGGTGAATAAATGCAGACGCATATAAGCACAAGAAATTAGAAATCACAGTATAGTCTCCTCGCAGAGGAAATTAAAGAGTACATTATTACAACACAAAAATACAATTGGCTAGAATAGTGAAACCAAAAATACCAAAACGAGATTTCCACTAGCTCAATAGACTTTTGTGTGTTCAAGGTTTCTTTTACTGGTTACTCAAAGGGAAATTAAAAAAAAAACAAAATTAAGTACGAGGACAGTTTTTTCATAGCTCTTCAGGCAATGCTAAGTATCTGCTTGGCCACCCAAGACTGCTTAGGCTCTAGCTGGACATTTCCAATCTGCCGCAAAATCAAGAGGAAAATAGTCAGTAGGTAAAATGGCTGACCCACCCCATAAAGTGTTTCTTAAAAATTCTGAAAACGATTCAGTCAACACTTGCCTGCATATTTATTGTTGAAATTAACGCACCCTTTACCAGTATGATAAATAGACAAACTGAATTTAACAAGTCACAATAAACTATTTAAGCATCTTCTGTACCTTGGCATTTTCAACGCAAACAAAGTCTCTGTAGCATGCTTCCATCTGTAGATATGGGTTCCACAAGACTGCATCCGACCAACTATAGAGACAAGGACCAAAACTAAACTATAAGGAAGAAGGAAATTTTCCAAATCCCAACAAATCATCTTAGGCTGTTTTCCACACACACTTACTTCGTATTCTGGATGGATATAGTATCTCCCAAGCCATTATCCAGAATCACCTCACTGGGAGCATCGAGGTAAATGCAATCTACAAACCCAGGGAATGTGACAATGTCCCTGATATTATATGGCATTATTAGAAACAGTATAATTTCTAGCAAGAGATCCAATGAATAAGCAACGAGCTTAATGGACATGCTGATGTATCTGGAGAACGTAACATCACTGTGATGCATTTTGATAGAGTGAGGGAAAAATGAGAGTGGCCAAGGCAACATGTGAGCCACAGTCACTTTGAAGAACAACGGATATTTCTAGGCAGAATTCAACACTGGTGATGTAGAAAATAAATTACGGCATAGTTATAGTCAAACTAACTTTACATATGCATGCTAGATATACGGTTTAGTTCCTCTCCTTCCGTCTAATTATCTGATGTCATAAGTGCTGTGTAGATACACAAAAAACAGAGAAATTGCCAAGTCTACCATCAGGACTTCAATTTCTTTCTTTCGCTTTCAGCTTTACAGAGAATAAAATTAAGTCACAGGAACAATGATGCACGAGAGAGAGAGAGAGAGAGAGAGAGAGAGAGAGAGAGAGAGAGAGAGAGAGATTACCTTTCTTCCTTCCCCTCTAGTGGGTTTTTTGGATCAGGATCTTTGTTCAATGTCTTACAACCCTTCAAACCTTTCACAGAGGCAGCTGTTACAGAAGCCTAATTGATAGGATAACAAGATCAGATATGTTGAATTTCACAATTCTTGCAAGTAACAACTATCGAATGACACTTTAATAATGATCATCTGCTCAACAGTCTGAAATGTACTCAAGTACTAGGTTCATCTGAGGCAGAATCACATCAAAGTTTGCTGCTAGAATCCAGTGCTCAATATTTGTGCTCATCCTATAGAAATCCACAAATAGATACATTGTCTTTACATTTTATACATCCACCTTGATCCCAACCCTCCCATGGTCTGCTGATCCGTAAGTTTTAAATTACAGCCTGATTTAAGTGTCATAAGATCATCTACTGAGCACTATATGTTGCACAACTTACACGGAAGTATGTATGCAGGGCGGTATTGAATGAAAATGGTTTTGTGTCTGTATTTGTGATGATTAACTCGGTGGAAAGGCTCTTCTCTCTTAAGATGATCTGCAAAAGAGAGAATTTAGTTCCAACAGCTAACATGTGCAACAAAACTTTTAATCGCACAAGAACCTTGAAATTTTGATTTAGGGTTGAGGGAAAATTAAAACTTGAAACCCAAAAATGAGTTGATGAGCTTTATTTAACCGGAGGTTACTGCATCATGTGAGTAAGGGTAGCGTGACAGATAGCTCAGAATCCTTCGCTTGGGGAATAAGTCACACCTTGTACAAAGCTTGAAAGCTGAAATCCCACATGGAACGGCTGTAAGGGCCATCCTTCAATTCTAGGGTTACAATTGGATTTCCATCCTCACTTTGGGATTCAGCAACAGACCAATCCATATTCCTTGCAAATCCATGCTACAACATGCGCAGCCAACAAAGAATGGATTAAAAATCATAAGTAATTAACCAATTGCTAGCTTCAGAAAGATTTCTCCATCACTGCCATAACAGAGATAGGAGCAATCATGATCCAGTATTAACTGGATAAAAATGTGCAGCATTACTAGTCATAGTCATGCTCAAGTTTTAATCAATAGGGACAAAAGCATGATAAACTGAGGGTGGATGGCTCTTGCTCAAAAGTTGAGTTCATTACTACAAGCACATGGTAGTTGTGAAGTATCATGAGTCTAAATGGAAAACCTCATAAAGACACTCAGAAAAATGGCAAGGCATACCTGCTGCATTGGACCCGGTCCAAACTGTGGGAAACAATGTGGGGCGCCTCCACTGTCCCAGAAAATATAAGTCAGTGCAGGCGAAACTGTGAGTTTTCAAGGTAAAGACACGAGCAAAATTATGCCACTAGGCAGTGATCACATGAAGCACACTTTGGAGCTATACAAATCAACCTAGAAAGAATTTATGATTCTTGGACTCTGTAAAGTTGGGCTATTAAATGAAATTTCTGTGATTTCTTTACTTTTGTTTGAGATGTCATCTTTCATAAAGTTTTGACATCAGTGCCACAGTATGCTGTCTTTTGCTGGTGCATGGATTAGACGCATGAGTTGCCCATTTCATCATTGGATGACTATTGGTTTCCCGAACATGAGTGGCCTCAAGTTATGGAACCAATTGGGAAGTGTGATACCTCAGGATAGTAAAAAAGATGGGCACAAATTAAGGTTGATGGATTCACTTTCTCATACCAGCATCACGTTCAGTGCTCTAAAATTGTTCTTACATGCTTCAAAGTACTGCAAAATTTAGTCAAACCAACTGCCGAAACTCAAATTCAGTAAGCAAATGCAAATTTTTTTGTCAAATCATAAGAATGCATTCAAGGAGAACAAGATGGAGAAGTTCACCTTATTGGTTTCTTCTTGTTAAATACAGCATCTGGTCGAACAAATAGGAGATCCTTGTCTTTGGCAACTTTCCAGGATGTGATGCAACCTCCATAGAGATATATCTCTGCCTCACTGAGAAGGTCAAACTAAGTGAATGAAGAAGCTCAAACATGCTCATCATAAGTTTGACCATGATAAAATCTCAAGTATAAGAGTCCACTTAATAGTGAAATCCTCTCAAAAGTGCACATCCACATATTGCATTCGGAGAAATAAAAATGATTTTTCAAACACTACACATAGTGTTAATCCTGTTGCCAACCCACAATTCTGACTCTCGAAGCAGAGGTGCCATACGACAGCATAAGGGGCTGCACTTGAGACCCCAACGCGAGTCTGAGTAAAACAAATTGATTGAAGACCAACATAGAGCTGTGATATAACTGCAGCTTAAAACCACTTGGACATCATTTGCAATTTGCACCAATTAAAAACTTGTACTCTGGCTGACCAACTAAAGGATACTTCGACAGTTAAATAAGAGGCATTTTGCTCAGACAGGTATAAAAGCCCATGAAGCGAAAATACTGAATTCATGCCGCGCCATTCAAACCAGGTCGAAATAGAAGATCAGGCAAGGAAAGCGCCTAGCCGGTATACATTGCACAGTTGCTTTCTTTGCGCTCACCAGAAATTCTCACTTCCCCATTTCTCCACAGGGTCAACTTCCCAGATTCAAGCGATCCAAAATCAATCACAATTCACAACAAGACATTTCACAGCGGTGAATGCACTACGTCACGAGACCGCAATCCGAATTCCTCCGACATGCACATCGCAAAAGATCTCCTTTTTCCGATGATCTGCACTCCGCGACGCGAAACTCCTAGACGCCCATAACAAGCACGAGGTTGCGCAAGCTCAGACGACCATGGGCCATCGAACGCGGCACAAAACAACGTCGCCATCGCCGAAGAACACGACGAGAAGTCCACCAGCGCAAGGACCTCAAAAACCTCCACAGCCTCGACCGCACAGTTTCAGATCCATTTCGCAATATTGCCGCAACCAAAAAAAAAAAAAAAGGAAAAAGAGAAGAGCGCGACAAAACGCAGCGACGATAGACGGCGACAACGCACCTGCCGTGAGCAGAGGTGAGCACCAGCTTCGGCAGCTTCCCCTCGCCTTCCGTCACGCTCACTCCCGCCGCCGCAGCAGCAGCAGCTCCCTTCTCCGCGCTCGCGAACGCCATCCCGACGCGACACCGCCGTCCGTACCTGCACCGCCACCGCGACAGCCGTCGATCTCAGCCACACAACAAAAAACCAGAATTCGCGACGCGATTCCAATGCCGACGACGCACGAGCTCCAGACACGAATCGCGCAGAGAGAGAGAGAGAGACCGACCGGGGGAATCGGCGAGAGCTGGGGAAGGTAGCGGTGGCGAGCGAAGAGGTCGTGGAAGAAACGGTCGCCATGAGCGAGTGGCTTTGGAATTACAGTTGGGAGAGTCAAACTCGTCCCCTATAACGGAAGGCCAGTGGAATGATCGGACGGACGGCGCCCGGTCCGCGCATCGATAGAAAAAGAATCTCCACCGTCGATTCCTTGCGGCTCTGTGCGCGGCATATTTCGCATATTCCTTCTCCCTCTGGACCTAACAATTCCTTCAAAGGCTCGAGGTAGAAAAAAAAAAAAAAAAAAAAACAGAGAAAGACCCCATCTAGGCTCCAACATTGGTCAAGCTGGCACCTATTAAGAATTTTAAGGCGTCATGATAAAATTTATGTTTTTTTATTTTTTTATTTTTATACTTTTGGAAATAAATTTGAAATAAAAATTCATTTGATAATGTAATTTTACTTTTTTATTTCTAGAAAAGAATTTTATTCAAGAATTAGATTTGGAACAAAAAATCGAAAATTAAAATTTTTGACTTTCTATTTCTAAAATAAAAGTGAAAAATGAAAACTCTTTTCATTATTCACTTTTATTAGGGCCCGCCACCCATCCGCTACCTATGAGATGCCAGACATGGCCGTTGGTCGTTGGACGCCTATAGCCGGATGCCCGTCGCCAACCGGATGTTAGCTGCCACTCCCTTTAGAAATTAGAAATTTTATTTTATTATCGAATGAATTTTTGTTTTGAGTTGTTATTGAACGAGTTTCTAAATCAAATGCGTTTTTTTCCCTCAGAAACTCGTTCAAAAGGAATAAAAATCAAGAAATCGATTTCTGGCCTTATGTCCCTGCTAGATTGATCTATGCTACGCACCGTGTCGTCAATCGGCTCGTCAACCCGGTACCCCGATTGATAGACACTGTGCGAAGTGGAATGATCGGACGGACAATGTCCGATCCGCGCGTCGATGGGAAAATCTCCGCCGTAGTTTTCTTGCGGCTTTGTGCCGAGAATATTTCGCATATTCCCTTTCTCTCTCGCTCTCGTATGTACTGGAGTCACGTGTAAATATTAAACAATTGCTGGGGGAGCTTTTTATTCAATTTCGGTATCAAACAATTTCGGTTTTACAAGTTCTGGTCTGCCACCATTTCTTCCTCAGAACGAATAAACAATTCCCGCAGCTTCTTGGCAGGGAAGTAACGAAAACGAAAGCACGAGAAACACGATTCAGAATGTATGGAAAAAAGAACAGTAAAGAAAGGTTTCTTTCTTTGCTTTTTAGCATGGCGGGAGATCGGCGGGTGGCGGCAGAACGGTCTGATCGGGTCCCGGCCCGTCCTCCACTAAGAACGCGGTCTTCAGTCCCCATCCGGTGTGGAGCTCCAGATGACAGTGCATGAACCAGACCCCTGGAAAGAAAGGAAAAAAAAAAGGGAAGATGCAGATGAACGAACGCGTTGCGTGAGGATTTTCCAAGCCGAGATGTGAGATTTCCGTGTTCCGGAAGTTGGGTGTGAGGAGTTTTTACCTGGGTTGTTTGCTTGGAAGCGGATGGCGGTCCAGCCGCCGGTCGGGACGCCCACCGTGTTCCGCTCCATCGGGTCGACCAGGTTGTAGTTGGCGGGGTCCTTGGTCGGGTCGAAGTTCCCGATGCCGGTCCCGACCACGAAGAAGTTGTAGCCGTGGAGGTGGAATGGGTGGGACTCGACGGTCAGGAGGTTGGTGTCCTGGAGGACGAGCTCGACGGTGGAGTTGAAGGCGATCTTGCTGACCCGGGTGGCCTGCGAGGTCTTGAGGTTGGCCGTGAGCGGGGCGCCGGTGTAGTTGAACGGGGTCGGGGGCTTGTCGGGGAAGTCGGAGGTGAACACGCCCTTCGTGTTGAAGTAGTGGGCTTGGAGCAGCCCGACCTGGGGCATCGTGAAGGAGATGTTGTTCAGGGAGGCGAGGAAGCGCGTCCCGTTGAGGCAGGTCGGGCACGGGTTCTTGCCTAGCCCGATCGTGTAGAACAGGTTGCGGCTGACGTTCAGAGGGACGTTGGCCGGGAACTGCGGCGAGTTCAGGCTCCTGAGCTTCTGATTGTAGCTCAGGGCGAAGGCGGTGTCGTTCGGGGCGGGCAATTCGGCGAGGGCGGGCATGACCGTGTTCGGAATACCTTTGTATTGCAGTATCGCGATGGCGGTCTTGTTGTCCACCGGAACTGGCGCATCTATGAACGACCTTGCCGCCATGAAGTACCTGCCGGGCACTCTGTTGGCATGGACCAGCACGTTGGTGGTCTGGCCAGGGGCGACGAGGATGGAGTCCGTGCTGAACGGCTTCGCGTAGACCGCGTCCACCTCGACCACCGTCATGTTGTGGCCCGCAATCGCGAAGAAGAGCTCGTCATTGAGGGCAGCATTGATGATCCTCAGGAGATAGGTCTTCCCTGGCTCGACCTCCATCGCAAATGTATCTAACAACAGGAATTCCTAAGTGAGCTATTACCCGAAACCCGGCTCTAACAGCTCGAGAAATCGACCTTTTCGAGATTTGAAATTAGAGGAATTGCTTACGCTTCTCGGAACACGGGAAGAGGGGCCCCGGTTTTCCGTTGATCGTGTGAGCATCCGACATGTTTGGCGGCAAGCCCTTTTGGTTTCCTTGCTTCTCAATGGCTTCAACATCTGCGTTCCACCATTCTCCTGCAACATATGAGAATCGAATTGAGAAAACTACTTGAGGTCTCATTAACTAGGACACTTTCAAGTTCTCAAAAATCTCCGATGCGTGGCACGTGTATCTCTCAACCCACCGAGCAGAATGATTTGCTCGCTGTGCGGCTGTGGGAACGGGAACGGCGTGCCTTGCGGTGGCAGAATCACAATCGCGCCATGCACGGTGGCCCTCAACCAGAGAATATGCGCGTGCCACCACAACGTCCCCCTCTGTCCCGTCACGTTGAAGTCATAGGTGTAGCTGTTCCCGGTCTGAATAGGGCACTGCGTTATGTAGGCCGGTCCGTCGGCCCAGCCGTTGCGATACTGCTTTAATCCGTGCCTACAGAATTCACCGAGAGTGAGAAGTAATGAATATATAGCAGCTTTGGATATTGCCAATTTGTACTGATATGGTGTCTTCTGGATTGGAATTTACCAGTGAATTGACATGTTGTATTGTGCATGATTAGTGACATTAATAAGGACTCGGTCCCCTTCCCTGGCATATATGGTCGGGCCTGGATACATGCCATTCACTGTCACGATTGGCTTGGCATGGCACAATCTGCTCACGTTCTTCACTTGAATCTGCAACGTTTTAGCCCAAAAATGACAGCATCATGCACCATGGGCAGATCCGAAATATACCATAAACGTGAACTAAGATGATGGAAGACTCACGTCAAATTGGTACTTCTTTATGGCAGCTTCGGACGAAGTGAAATACACCAAGAACCCGAACAGAAGGAGGGCTATTCTCAAAAACGAGTTCTCACCACGGACTGACATCGTTTCCGTTGATCCGGATGCAGTCTCTCTTTTTTTTCTTGTCTTTTTCTTCCCTTGTGGAATGTGTTTGTTGAATGAGAATGAGACAAGAGAACCGGAGCTTCCCAAGTATAAATATACATGGACGATGTGAGGTCAAAGCTTAGAAGCTATGTGTATGTTAATGAAAAGAAAAGACGAGAGGTGTTAAGTTAGCATGATTAGGTAGGAGCTGAACAGTGAAGATAAGGAGACGCCAAAGCTTGGAAGCAAAACATTGATGGCGATTTCTTTTAATCCGTTTCGAACTGACGTAGAGGCGGAGCTTTCCGGACTGGGATCGAAGATTTGCCGAAACACAAGGCTTCCTTGGTTTAACGTTGTATCTTGGCCAACACAGTATGTGAATGTGTCTGATGAGGAAAACCTTTGTTTATGTTCTGTGAGAGTTACACCATGCCAACCGTACCCCAGAAATCCACAGGAGCTAAAGCTTTACCTTAAAGGAAAGGCCATGGCCATTAGATAGTCTCAGTCTCAAGGATTCTTATTCGGCATTCCAGCATTGATCAAGCAAAATGCTTTATGCGGATGCTGATGCCGATGGTTTAGTGCATGATTGGTCGGATGTCTCTCTCGTGGAGTGCTTTTTCCTCCCTCTCTCTTCCTCTCCGGTGGATACCGAAGTGAATCCGCAGCAGCATCAGGATCTACCCATTGGTTTCGGTAAGAAGTAAGGAGAAAAAAGAGATGGCTGAGAAGCACGAGAAGCAATTACTTCTAAGGGTATTTTTTTATTGTTTTTTTTAGTGGATGTCCTGAATTTCTGGCCATTTTTTGCTTGATTGGCAAGGGCCTCCATCATCCCCGTTTCTTTCTCCATAATATTATGTGGAAAAGAATTGGCATTGCTTCCGGGCAAACATTTGAAGTATGTAAAATGAATCTTCAAGTACGGTTGGAGTACACTACCAACATTAGATTGGGAGCTTGAAAAGGGAGTAAGGTATCTACAACATTTCCAGAAAAGACAAGAAGACAAGAATCAATATTCAATATAGCATGTGTCTATTGTGAAACGCAACCGATTGTGTAATAACTTCTCACTTTTTTTTTTACTTTTTTAATTTGAAAATAACTTGATAAATCATTGTGACAATATAAGAGAGGTTAATTTCAGGGGAAATCATGTAATATCCCCTGAACTTTGTGGATAGTGCATCATTTATTATTTTTGTTCCATTAGCATGTCCAATGAACATGATATTCAAGGGGTAAAAATATATTTTGTCTGAGGATATGTCTCTTTTACCCTCAATTGCTATAAAAATGAAAAAAAGGGGGGGGGGGGGGGGAGGAAACTAAATCAATTATAATAGTACTGACAGAAAAATAAACATTAATAATAAAATTAACCAACAAAAATTTGTTAGAATGTAATAAATATAGCTACTTTAATATGACTAAATAAGGTACTCTAAGAAGAAGAGAAAACACAAATTAAATAATAATAAAAAGGGGAAAAAGTCTCAATAACAAAATGATAAAATTACAAAAATCCTTTAAGGATTACTTAAGGTAAAAAATGATTGATTCAATAAATATATTTAAAAGTTATAAAAGAAAATAATGTTTTCAGTTGATAAAAGGAAAGATTAACCAAAGCCTAAGGTAATATATATAATTCCTTTGTTGATCAATAATATTTTTGAATCAATTAAGCCATTAAATATACGTCATGAGTATCCATTTTTTTCAATTTAACATTTTCATTATGGGGGACTTTGTTTTTCCTTTATACTTATTTTTTGTAATCTTTTCTTGAAATATATTATATGTTCTGTTAATGTATTCATCCAATTTCGATAAGTTCATAGTTCTAGTATCATTACTGACATTTATTTCTCTTGTAGTATTTTATTTAGTTTATTTTTCTCCATTTCTTTTCTTCTTCTTTTTTTACACAAATCAATGATAAAATAGAGATTTTATTTTTAAAGAAGATTAAAGTATACTTTTATTTCTTGAAAGTCACGTGCATTATACATGCTAACAATACATTTAACATAGAGTTACCAATTGTAATAAAATGAAAGCTGAGAGAGTTTTGTGTAATTTTCTCTTTAATCGAATCTTAGTTTTAAGAAAAATAAAAAGCGCTAGAAGGAGGGCTTGAACCTCCGACCTTGTGGTTAACAGCCACACGCTCTAGCCAACTGAGCTATTCCAGCTTCTTATGGCTCCCACTGGTAAATTAAATTATTTGTTATATAAATTTTCAATTGTAACAAATTGAAAGTTGAGAGAGTTTTGCATAATTTTCTTTTTAATTAAATCTCGGTTTTAACAAAAAAATAAGGAAAACGCTAGAAGGAGGGCTTGAACCTCCGACCTTGTGGTTAACAGCCACACGCTCTAACCAACTGAGCTATTCCAGCTTCTTGATGCCTGTACTATCCAGATTTTATTTATTCCTGGTAAAGGTGAGTCAGGGCCCAAAATATCCGCAAACTTTCATCCGAATCTTGCTAAAGATTTACAATCGTAGCCTAAATTCGACAGCTCTGACACATGTGGCATTCATAGATCTTGGATACATCAAACGACTCGGTTCGATGACTCCATCCATGGAGAAGTATGCATGACATATAATCATCCAATAAAAACAAGCCTTTTCGGCGTATCATGATATTGACATTTAAAATTTTATGTGATTAGGCTTGCGATTGGACCTTATACTTAAATTGTACCAACTTTTAGGGAATCTGGAAATTCCTTAGATAAGATCCTAGTACAATAAACAAAACCCAAAAAGCTAGGTGAAATGAAATCAAACTCCTTGACATAAAATTAGACTTGATTGTGTCCATTGAGCAAAAACTCACTACCTCCACGATCCTATCGCTGCTTCTTTTAAAAATTCATGGGGTTGTGATACATTAATGGCACATAGAAAATGTGCTTGGCCATTGATTAAGTGGTAGTTATGGAAGTGAGTTTACATGAAGGAGCAACTTAATCCCACCTTCAACGAAAATGGGTTTTTGGAACAATGGCTAACAGAGTTAATACTAGATCAAATCGAGCTTGAAAAACTGAAATTGTCAACAAAATTGTCAAAGTAAACTGCCAAAAAAAGAATTTCTAAACTTATTATATCGATGTCATTTAAATTCTAAACCTTTCATTAATATTAAATTAATCCCAAACGTTTTGATAATTTGTCAATGTAATCATTACGTTCAATTTGGCTAATATGGATACCGACCATCTATTATGGTACGGCGGAGTTGATGTGTCCCATTCTTTTACCTACCTATAGTCTTTGATCAAAAAATTCAAAACCCTGTCTCCCCTTATTTTCCCTTGACATATTGGATTTCTCCTCCAGCTTCTTCGCCGGAGCCACCAATCCACCACACTAGTTGAAAAAATGTCAGCCCTAAATTTCTAAATCGATCTTTGAATCATTCAATGATCTAACGTCCAGAACTGCCGTCTCAATTGCAAGACGCAAGATTGAAATTACCTCTTCAACTACTCAACAACGACCCGAGAAAACACGGAGGCTACGATTCTCGAGAGGACATTTTCTACGTTCTTGAAAATATTTTCCAGGACGACAGGGACAAAAAGTAGCAGAAATATAGAAACGCGCCCTCGATTTTACGGAAGAGAATCTTCGTCCGATGTTTCAGGCCTCCTAATTTATCTCCGGCATGAACTAAAAAAATGCAGAAAGCGCTTTGATTTTGGCTAAAGTTGATAGCATTTTCCACCACCTCGTGCTTCGCAGAAATTTCCCGTGCGTTCCCGTGCTAAGATGGGAGTCAAAAAGAGAGAGCACAATGCAGCCAGGAGCAAAAGCAGTATGAAAGAGAGAAGAAGGGTAAGAAGAGAAGGAATCCCTGGTCAAAACGAGCGTTCTTGCACGACATCATCACCCCCCATGAAAACCCAACCACCGTGTCCCTTTTGACTCCTCTGTCCACTGCCAACCGATTCATCTTGACATCTCAACCCAACAACACAAGATGGTCTATTGAATTTGAAGGCCATCAAGAGAAGAGAATCACAACTCCGCCGCTGCTACGGTGCTCCATAAATTCCCACGGTCTCGGAGGATGGAAAGACGCCGGGCGAGGCAGTGGCGGAAATTATGTGATAGCTAGAATTTGTACAAGTAAAACATCAGCAGAACCCGTTATCCGTCAACTTGAATCGTTACTCTCAATTAAGAGGAACGCCGAGTTGGCGAGCAGGGAGTCCGTTCAAGCTACAGACAAGGAGCCCCTCCCAATTGATAAGAACATGGGAAAAAAAAAACTGCACATTTCTACCAATCATACAGCCCTACACAGTACCCGTCAAAGATTTGATCTAGCCTAAGCTGCCTAACAAAAATTTCCCAGCTGAGCGGATCCAAGTCTAGCAATGAGACAATTTACAGAAGTTGCTCTATTCTAGTTTTAAGGAAGAAGAACCTTAATTCACTGACAATATGTAACGTTCTTCACCGCTGTCAGATAAGTAAGCTGTTGTGAGGTCACGGAATAACCTGATTACGAATTGCATTTCTTCTTCCGTTGCGTGGCAGAGACGGGCTTTTTAGAAAATATCGCGAGCTTCCGTCCGAAGAATCCAGACTTCCTGGAAGATGGTTTCGTCTCCGGGCAGTGATAACCGGGGTCTTCGTGTGTAGGAGGATCCAGGTCTGAGAAATCACAACTATCAATGTCATTCACGTCCCGTAAGAGCCGGAGTAATTCTATAGCACATATTTTCGATCTCTCGGTGCCATTGATGGATAAGCTCACAACGGCTGGGATGACCGCAAAACCCTCATCCAGTACCAACTGACAATACTGTACGCGTTGAGAGCACAACGAAAGGAGGATAGCCACGGCATGCTCTTGCTCTTCGTTGCTCCCAGTATCGAGTAGTTCGGCGATAGAGGTGATGCACTCCTGGGTCTCGATGATGGAGATCCTTGCATCCTCAATGTCGCACAAGTTCCTGATGATAGCAAGAGCGTATTTCGCCAATTCACTATCCTTCAGAAAACAGACCAACTTTGGGATGCAGGGTGTAACATATGGACGGAGATCAGTACTCAAGCAGAGGTTGTAAAGGATTTTAAGGGCGGACACGTGGAGGTCTCTGATCTCGCAGTCGAGGGTCTCCAAAATAGAAGGAATAGCTCCGGAATTCACAACTTTCAGTCTACACTCCTGCTGAGTAGACAGAATCTCCACAATGGCAATGGCTTGTTCAGCTACTTCCGAATCAAGAAAGGTAGCCAACATGGAAAATCCGTCTTGATGGACATGCATTACTTCGTATCTGCATGAAGCAACACCCTCGTTAATTTCAGTACATTTAGTTGAAAGAAGCGTGAAAGTAAGAACCATGGAAAGTATCTTCTATAAGAAAACCAGCCATAACTAGTAACCGCACTACAAACCTGCTCCTTTTCAAATACGTAAGTAATAACTGCAACGCGGTCTTCTGAGCTTTTACATCACCTAGATCACGTGATTCCCCCAGAAATCTTACGAGCGGTTCGAGGAAATTCTCAGTTGATCCCGAATGAAGAGACCGGTGATTGGATTCCAAATTGCTTTTGAAATCTTCAACCACCTTGCACTGAGACTGCCATGGGAGTTCGGTCAGTTTAGAAAAGATATCGAAATATTCTTCATCCTCATCAAAACTTCCGTAAGAATGGTCTTGCTTCAAGTCTTTGGTATGCAAGGTCCCAGGATTAAATACATTTGCAAATTTTGAAGTGGAGATACAGAGTTATTGCTGCTCTCCAGGGACCCAAGTGAGACATTACTGAAGTCCACTTGAAGACGTAGGTCATTCAGTGAACTGCCTAGGCTAGCAATCGATGTACTAGAATTTTCCCACGGATGCACCATTCCTTGCTGTATGATAGGGTCAGGTATTTCTAGTCCGTGTCTTGTACACCACTGTGATATCAGTTCCTTTAAGACAGTATTTGGGGTCCAGAACTGGTTGGCTAGTTTCTTCTTTGTTTTCGGACAGTAAGTATTACCCTCATCAAACCACTTCTGGATCCACATTCTTTCAAATGTCTGTCCAGAAGCAATCACGACTGGTTCATACATCAATCTCGAAGAGAGGGGGCACTTGAATTCTTCAGGGACTATTGTGTCAACAGAAACATCGACTTGAGCCTCGTGGTGCCCTGGTAAAGGAGCCTCAGCCACTTCAGCAGTTTCTGTATATACTGAATTATGCTGGGAATTAGCTGTCAAATATGTTCCTTCATTCTCCAGGCAGACACTCTGCGTTTGCCCGCTTGCAATAGAATTCCCATACTTCTTCAGAAGAGATGAAAGATAAAGTAGAATCTTCTTCTTTGTATCACTTTCACCAACCTTGTCAAGTAACTTCTTGATTGATCTTCTTTCCACCAATATCGACTTTGGAGAAGTAATAAAAAGCTTTGATGCTGCAAATTGAAGAGCTTTTAGTTCCGAATTTTCGGTTGAACCAGATTCTGAAGAACCCTGCCGAATCAAGTCATGCACCGCCTTTCCTGCGTCCTCTTCAGATGGTTCCAGGATAAATGTCGCACTTCTCAGGTCATCTAGTAACTTGGATATCTGAACAAAGATCAGTTGCTTACTACCATTAAATTATTATGATCTGCAACATTTGTTCACCAGAGAGCAACCGTAGCATATACTAAGTTTATTAAGCTTATAGCTATGGTGTGACAACTAACCTCTATAGCCAACACTACCGGAACCATATTTTGAAGTTGGCCTAAACTCTGCTCCAACATGCTCCTTGACCTTTCACATCTTGCGACTATGGCATCCCCAGTTAATGCCTGAAACGATTAAAGTTGGATCATTATGGAAGGAGGAAAAGCATGATCTGCAGAAGATAACCAGCTTGAGAAAACCTTATTTTGTTCTGTTGATTTACATTATAAATACTTTAACCTCCTTTCTTTCTCAGTATATTGTAATTTTAAAACAACAGAGTGCACAAAATTAACTACTGACAAGGAAGTACCAAAATCAAACAAATGAATCATTGGAGATTGCAACATGATCAGAGTATCCAAACTAATTCCTTCAAGTTGCACACTTACTCGACTAACTTAACACACCAGAATCGTGATACTACGCATAACATATAATGCACCATTGCAGAAAAATGAGGATTGAGGTAGTAGCAAGAAGTGATCCTTTGCCCGGTGGCTCTTATAATTCTAAGCAAAATGGCCATATCTAGCTTCTTCATTAGATACCTACCAGGTAGAGCTTACTAGACTCGCTGCAATGCTGGAGAATTAGGCGGGCTTTCTCAATTGCTTGGTGTAACAAGCATAGTGCCTGTATTCCAGCCGAGCATCGAGGTCGAGCTGCCTCGATCGCTGGCAGTATACTTGAAACTTTGTCAACTAATCTCATGAACTCTGCACACAGTGCATGGTGAACCTGCATTTATAGGTTGCAGTAAATTGATATGTTTCAATCCCAGCTATAAGTACTTGATATTTATTCGTTGCCTTCATTCAGATAAATCTACCACATACTTGCCTATTACCACTGATGAAATTAATCCAAAAGAGAGACCGTGTAATTCTGAAAGCAATCTCTACCTTAAAAAATGAAGGATATGATGTCTCCACAACTTCACCAACATCACTTCCCATCCGGTACAAAGTCTGTCCTGAATCTGCCATTCCAGAGGCACAAAAAGAACCACATACTATCAGTTCTTGCACTAACTTAAATTCACAAACTTCGATTACAGCAACAAGAAAGTCTCCTTAAACTGATAATCATAGGAATAGTTAAAAACATATACTTAGATTTCTCCTAAAGAAAATGAGATGGGAGCTAGTCTGCCTCCCATGAACAGCATGAGGAACAATCATAAATTTACCCAGAACCAGAGACAAATTCTGCAACTAAACTTTCAGCATGAATAACCCTATTTGAAAATGGAAAATATTAAGTCCTCAAAATCAATTCACCGCACAATAAGAAATAGACTCCAGTTTGACCTTGTGAGCAACAAATTAATCAGTTCCAATAGAAGCTACAATCCTACAATAAGATACTCCAAGGTAACGCTGAATTTGATCTGAGAACACCAGAAGATCTAGGAGAACCGAAAAACAAGTTGAAATTAGAGCAGAACTCACCAGGTGAGTAAAGCAACAGAAGTGACCAAGAAGACTCTTGTCCCTGCTTAAGCAATAGAGCCCCCTCAAATTCTCTCTGCTGCTTTTCCAGAATATCAGAAAAACTATTGAGGCACCACTTAAACCCAGCGACCACTTTTTCCACTTAAAATTCCCAACCACTACCTACACACACGAATTAGGCAGACCCAAGGAAATTTAGCTCCACCTCCCTTGAAAAAACCCAACTTCCCAATAGAATTCAAACCCCCTCAAAACTATCTTTCTCTTGGTCCTTATACCGAATAGGAAAGTGGACAGCCAACAACAGCACAAGAGAAACCTCTTAAAGAACCCATAATCAGAGCACCACGATCTTCTAGCCCATAAAAACACCTCCAATTACACCCACTTCTTCAGTGATGAATCAAAACCTCATGGAAGTTCGGCTGATGATGGACAGAAAACGCCCAGAAATGCCCAGAATCTTGAAAAGCAAGAACAAGGTGGGGAAAAAAAATCTCCTCTCAAGAACCACACAACAAGAGAGCACAGATACACCTGTCAACTTGACTCTTAAACAGCACAAGCTTTTCGGCCTTCTTTTGCGGTATCTTTATCCCCAAGGGAACATAATTCGCTACGCTATGCCGTATGTCTACAAAAGATAAGCAAGCAGCTCGTGCCCTGTACGACAACCAAGTTGTAGCAGGCACAGAGAGAGAGAGAGAGAAGCAAAATGATATTATTCGCTTTCATATAAACAACAAGAGAGAGACGCAAAATGATATTATTCGCGCTTATATAAACAACGAGAGAGAGACCCACCAAAAAAACGAAGGCTTTGTCTTTATAAAAAAGAAAGATTTCGTAAAAGTAAATGAAATCCAACCATCACTGCAATTGGGTTTTCTTGCTCGTCCACAATAGAAAATGAAATTCAGAGAGAGAGAGAGAGAGAGAGAGAGAGAGATGATGATAATGATGATGGGGTCCCGCCATCATTTCGCTTTCAAGCGATGGCACAGGCGGGGGCAAAAGTCAGGCTAGCGTCACAGGCCGGTGATGGCCGCGATTCCTGTGGACGTCTCGATCGTTAAGCACGGATTTTTCGCCATTCCCTACAGTGGGTTTTGCCCCGCTGACTACGAGGGTTGACCTGTCAACGCGCCGGCTCTGATGATCGCCATTGCAGACAAGGGCATGCTTGGAAGGTTCTCCTTCCTCACCTTCTTCCCTCCTTCTGGCAAGGAAGATGAGAGGGAGGCAACCGAGAGACAGTGGTACAGGCAAAGCCCGCTAAAGTCCAAGTCTGAATTTTTACTACAAAAAGAGAGACGATTATTTCATAGCTTCCAGTCCAAAATGACACAAAAGTTACATCATAATTAGTTGTGTCCTCTCAGTCTTAGTCACGGTTTCCTGGATGTCAAAAGGCGTCCGGTCCTACGAGGAAAAACCAATGAATCCGAGTCCTACGAGTACGTAGAAAACAATCTGGTCGGGCTAAAGAAACTCGGTTTCAGACCTCCAGAACGCGGTCGCTAGAAGATCACTTTAAAATCGACCATACGTCTTGAGAGAAAAACTCGGTTTCAGGCCAAATTATAAATTCAAATGAGCATTCCACGCGGGTCGCAGCTCGTAGTACGTGGAAATCCTTCTCACGATAGTTTCCTATGTGTCCTTTCCCAAGATGTGCAAATGTATAAGCCGGGGTGGCATCGTGGAGTTGACCAGAAATTTGAACGCCATGCTTTTCCGCTAATATTTTCTCTAGACTAATAAGGGCTTTTTTGTTTTGACGTTCTTGGATGTGTTTGGAGAGTATCCAAATGTAATCAAATGTAAAGTCTCGTGCTTCTCTTGGTTGGTGTGGAATTCTTCAAAACGTAACGAGAGAGACTCAGTAAGATCATGATGAACCATCACGGTGGTCTTTGATTATTTATGCAATCGTCTTTATTTCTTACTCTACCTAGCTTTATGATGAAGAGATATTTTAAGTCAACCTAAACCTGTTCATATACCTAATTTGGGGGAAACGACAAATTTAGTCATGAATTTATTGTTCGAATGTTAATTCAATTATAGGTTTTTCAATCTTGTCGATATAGCATTAAACCATTTGCACGAAATTTAAATGTAACATTTTCTATCAATTGCCATTAGAAATTGTTGACATGACAACCCATAAGTTGTCCACATCAATGTATCACTAAGGACATCCGACTATGACTGAATGCCACGTTAGCTACTTTTGGGCAGCAATTGGTCAACAGAATTACATTAAAATTTCACTCAAATGGTTTATGAGTATATACAATATCGAAAAATTTAAGATTGAATTGATATTTATACAAATGGATTCAAGATTGATTTGGTAACTATCCTCTCATTTGACTACAAAACCGTGCTATCAAACCCCACATTCTTAAGGGGAGATGGGGTGGGGACGTGTAAGTTTTAGGGGTGGATTTCCACCCTTCCAAAGTAAGGCAAAAGTGAGAATGAGTGTAGAATAAAAATCTCCACAAATTGCATGTGAAAATCGTAAGTTTCATAAATGGGTTTAACTTCTCATAACTTTTTTTTTTTTGTCAATCCTACTCTATTCCTACTCTACACTCACCGTCGACTTTTGTGCCCCGCCTTTTGCGGGCGTGAGAGTAAAACCCACTTCGAAACTTACGCGTCCCCATACTATCCCCCTGAAAAGATGGAGATTTGAACCCCTCACCTCCCCCTTCCATGTTGGAAGAGTAGCCACTGGGCGAATCCCAATGGTTCATGAATTAACTTCTCATAACTTGAGAGGTATAATTATTGCAACACGTGACCCAAATAAATTGAGATTCATTCAAGTTGGTAGATATCATTGTGCATAACACAATGGCTACGAAATGCGGCGATGTAAACGGATGAGATAAGTGGTTGCACTTCCCGTCTCCTAATCTCTAACTTTTTAAAGTTAGGAGGCCAAAAGTGCACATCCCTCTCGCTCCTTTTCAAAAGAGTGTAGAGTCCATTACTTTTTATGCCGTGCAAAAGCAATCGATGATCACCAAGACTTTCCGACAAAACATGAAAAATTTTAAAATTCAATTGGCCAAATTGAAATATTTATCACCGAATTGGACAAAATGTAATAGGATTAAGACATCAAGCTACGTGTGAAAATCATCATAGGGATTAACTTCTAATGGCTTGAGGCATATAATTCTCACAACGCGTAGGCCAAATAAATTTAGATTCATTCAAATCGGTAGGTATCATTGTACATAACAATGGCTATAAAACGCGGTGATGTAAACAGGTGAGAATTTCCATCTCCTAATCTAACTTTTTAAAAGTAAGAGGCCAAAAGCGCATATCCTACCCACTCCATTACTTCTTATGGTGTGGGAAAAGCAATCGAAGATTACCAAGACTTTTTGACAAAATATGAAAATGTTCATTACTCAATTGATCAAAATGAAATTTTTATCACTGAATTGGACAAAATGCAATTAGGTAAAGACTTTTTGAATAATTTTTGCTAATCACAAACCATTCACACAAAATTCCAATGAAGTCATTTCCTTTAATTGTTGCTAGAAATTGTTTATACAATGATTCACAAGTTGTTCATGTCAGCGTGTTACATAGGATGGCTAACGATGACTAGAGGTCACGTCAGCTTTTTCTGAGTGGTAGTTGGTGGGACATACTATATTGAAACCTCACGCAAATGATTTAAGACTATATTAGCAAAATCGAAAAGTTTAAAACTGAATTGACATTTTTACGATAAGTTTAGAATTTGGTAACTATTCCCAAATTTGACTCAACAACCGTGAAAATCATCATAGGGATTAACTTCTCATAACTCGAGGCGTATAATTCTCACAACACGTAAACCAAATACATTAAGATTCATTCAAATCGGTAGATATCATTGTGCAAAACACAAAGCTTATGTAAACCGACAAGATAAGCGATTGCACTTCCCCATCTCCTAATCTAATTTCTTCTTCTTTGACTAGGAGGTCAAAACCGCACATCACTTTCACTCCTTTTCAAAGACAAGAAGGCAATCGATGATCACCAACAAGAGAAGAAAGAGGCAAAGTCCCATGTTTCGGCCAAGCGACAAGCCCGTGCCTTTGAACTATCTCCAACTTCGGCAAAAAAAAAGAAACTTCCTGGAATCGACAAGAAGCTACGAGCTCTCAAGCGGATCAGGTCAACCGATCCATACGTGTATCGGTTAGGGTTTTGTTTATTTCAAGAGAGAGAGAGAAAACGGTCATCTCTCGTATAGAAAACGGTCGTCTCTCGTATCGTTTCGATCGACACCGATCGAAGATTTGGATGACTTCTCGGAGTGAAGACATGCGTCAAGGAAGACCTCTTATGACGACTCGCCCATGCACGTCGTTTTCCCCCCCGGGGAAACGCCATTTTTCCATTTACTTACATGCGGAAGCATTTGACGTATCGCAACGCATTGGGTCGCCATCGTGGTGCGTAGAATATTTGATTAGATGTATGGATTTCCTTGCCCTGCCTACCATTAGCCACCCCCTCTCCATTTTTCAACTTAGATGGCAATTTTTTAGTACTTGAGTGAGTGCAACTGCCATCGATTCTGACCCGGAACTCTCATCTTCGTGTACCGATTCAACCTCCGTTTTTTCAAACCACGAGGATTCGCCCCAGTGGCCCCCCTTCCAACATGGAAGGGGGAGGTGAGGGGTTCAAATCTCCACATTCTCAGGGGGATGAGGTGTGGACGCGTAAGTTTCGAGGAGTGGGTTTGACCCACGTCCTGTAGCAAGAAAAGGCAAAAGTCCGAAAGTGAGTGTAGAGTAAGAATATAGTAGAACTAACAAAAAAAAAAACCTCGAATTTTCCATAGTAAAATATATATTCTAGAAAGCATAATATTATATTGTTAAGAGTATTCGGAAAATTATCCAAAACGTCTTAAATTTATTGTACGGTGGCCAACTCGATCATAAATATTTTAATTGTACCAATACAGTTCTAAACCTTGTACATATTTAGCGTGGTGGATGTGAAGGACAAGGTGACATTTCGGGCAACTCAAAGCTTGAATATATTGTCAAGTGTGCGAGACCGGGCTCGAGTAAAATGAAACTCGAGATAATAGAAAACAAAGGGAAAATTTTGAGCTTCCCAATTCACGCCAAAAAAGAAACCAATCGCCATTTTTTTTGGATCCTATATGCTCCATGAAATATGATATTTAGCTTTCCTTGACATGGACATCTTGTGCCAAGACCAAAACCTAGAAGTGTCGATTTCGTAGTTAGTTGATGAAATCGACATGTACGTGTGACTTAAGCGCACGATATAGGTTTGACACTTTCTATCATCGAGTGCAAATAATAAGAGGCATGTCGCGATATTTTCCCTTCTAAGGCACCATATCAAACTCTGACGTTGCATCTTTTATTTTTTATTTTTTGGCATGGTTCCACTTGAATCTACTCCAATTTAGTGAAAAGATCAAAGTTGCAGTATTAACAAGTTATTTAATTTGGTTAGTCTCTACTGTATATATCCTATATAAAGCAAACTTTCAAATTTGATGTTTACCCCCAAATTTTACCATTATATCCTCGCATCTGTAATTTGACTCAATCTTTGCGAAGTAGTTGAGGTGTGTGCAAAAATCGCTTCACCTACTTCGTTAATCTTACTCGATAATGCACCCACTCCTTTTACTTCACGCGTCTTGCGTCGTCTCTAGCACGTAGAAAGCAAACTCGGTAAGGATTTAAATTTCGAACATTTGCAAAAATAATATCCATTTGGTACCCATGTCTTTTGTTAAGATGTATAGTAGTAACGTGTTATCATTGTATTAACAAAAATCCCATGTCATGATGTACGTGTTATAAATATAAATTGTGACGCGCGTGTTTTTTTATTTATTTATTTATAATTTGCATTGTCTACTTCACATATCAGATGCACTTAAATCTACAGAAATATTTATGATGCTACATATTATATACATATAAATTAAATAGTACACAAAAAAAGAAAAAAAAATTATCAGGTAAATTTCTTAGTGGATCTGTTAGTTACACAAGAAGAGTCGAACGCAATGGCACGCGTGCGAATAGGCTAGATTTACAAGCACGTTTTGATGGATTTCGAATTAGCAATCATTTCGGATGGTCAAATTTAGAAATTAAGAATACACATTATAAGTAGTCAAATTGTGATATATGTTAAGATTTCTTAATTTTCAATATCTCGTCTCTTTTATTTTTAATCTTATCTCTAATAAACTCTTGCGTATTATATCACATCTCACCAAATATAAATATCTCGTCTTGACCTTCTTTTAATTAAAAAAATACAAAGATAACAATATAACTCTCGTTATTCTATTCTTATATGGAAATTCTGAACACATCACATGTATACACAAGTTAAGCAATGAATCCTTGATGCAATGATCATCTTTTTATTGTCCCGTTCAATCAATGAAAAAAATATTTTACACGACGATCGCATTACTAACATGGCATCACCGGCACCGTCATCGTCACACGATTGAACTGATGCACTGAACCTCCTCTCCAATCACACAATAAAAGCATGAGGCTCTATTGAGGAGGATTAAATTCTTGAACGTAATCATTAAACGATACCACTTGAATTCTTGTGATGGCTAACACGAAAGCAATGTACAAATCCATTGCTCCCAATGTTGGACTCGTGGGAGGGCTCCACCATTGATGGGCTTCTCAATTTGACCCGGAAATCATTAGTGGAGTCGTCTAGGAAGCCCCCCCCCCCCCCCCCCCCACTACATGAAATGTATGTAAGTGTCTTGGGATAAGGGAATGAATCGAATCGAATCGAGTCTCTCTTTGACCAACGACACTAAGATCGTATGAGTGCCTCCATGCATATAGTGGGTCGTGACATGGACCAATTAGAGAAAGTTGACGAGCGTGTAAAATGTGATCAACATGATCAACCAAAGCATGATAGTGCAATCCATGGCTTTCGAAGCCAATTTGTATATCGATTGAGCGTCGAAAGTCAGTCGCCTGCAACATCTTGGAACTTCCTTTTTTCCCTTGTTACTCTTCTAGCGTCACTCGTGACCGCTAGTATGAAAAGTTTACGTTGCTAGAGACGGCTGTCGCGATGCATGTCGAGCATATTTCTGATTAAGCAACCGCTTTCGCCAACGTCGTATGTATTGATAGACCGCAGTGCAGAGAAGAGAATAACACATCCAAAGCCCAAACGGTACAAGAAGGTTTTCCAAATGAACCGAAGGAATTGGGGGCCTAGAGGTTTCAAAATTTGGTGGATTTTGACCTTTGGAGGTCCGCTTGAAAATATACTCTTTTGATGACTAGACACAAGCCAAAATGCTTGAAAACTTTACTATTTTGATGACTAACTAGAAGCCATATATTCAAGCATGACCGTCAATATTGGAGTGCGTGAATTATTATTAAGCCACAGTGGTAACACGTCTTTCTTGATTCTTTTTTGTTTTTTTCCTTTGTATTTTGAACACACAAATTTTAACGTTTCTGCAGTTTTTTTCCTGTGTAGATCTTAGTTTGAGGGCCATCATTGATGAAGAGAAACGTCGGAGGACCAGAAATAAGGAAAGCCCGACCTTATTTCTACGTGTCCTTTTCCAGAACACAAACCCTAGAAGACAAAAACAGAATCTCTGATCTCTCTCTCTCTCTCTCTCTCTCTCTCTCTCTCTTTCTCACCCTTCCTAGGCTCGCCGGTTTCTCCCTGAACATATTTGCGGGAGATTCTGTTGGGTTGTAGGCTTATGTATTCAGAGTATATCAGGTCTTTAAGAACAGGATATTTCTCCAATTTCTTAGATATTTTCTAGCCTGATAGACATGAAAAACTTAATTGCGCCGTAATTTTCGGTTCTTTTTCTAGTCTTTGAAGGTGAGATGTGAAAATGCATGTGATATGTTCTCGTAAATGCCCCTAATAGATTAGTCTTCTCTTTGTTTTGCGATTTATGGTGATTAAGAAAAGATGGATGTAGTTAGGTACTCGTGTGTAATTGGTAAATGTCAGTTAGCACATCAAATGGGAATTAGCAAATCAAAACGAATTGGTCACTTATTGAAAGAAAATACGGTAATTCACACAAATAAACGTTGATAAATTCATAAAAAAGAAAAAAATTGATGTATTTAAGGCATTTCTAAGAAAACAAAAGTTGATGAACAATGACCAAGGTTGATAACTTTAATAAAAAAAAAAAAGGAAACATCGATAAGTCACTCTGATGAGTAACTCAAGAAGAGTCGGTAGTTTAATCGGGAAAAAAATGGTAATCATTTAAATAAAGAATGGTAAATTCATACAAGAGTTTTAAAATTGAAGGTATTGGTAAAAAAAGACAAATAAAAATTTGGTAAAAAAGAAAAAAGAAAAATTGATAATCTACAAAGTATTAAAAAGAGTTGGTAATTACATAAAAGTGTTAGCGAGTTACCAACAAATTTACTGAGAAATTAGATAATCGGTAATTTTCTATCAACAATTATTTGCTAGTTTCTGGCTCATTCAAAAATTTACCTGTCCGACAAGAAAAATCTATCTTTTGAAAAACGGAAAGGCAGAATCGTCCTAAGTTTTTATCATCTCGTGTTTTGTAGCTCATTATGTTTGCAAAGCTTATTTAGATGAGTTGCAATATCAGGTAAAGTGACTATTTGGCTTATGATTCTAGGAGTGCTTCTAGAGTGGGCGGAAACATAAAAAAAAAACACGCTACCCACTTCCCAATAATCACTGTCGTAAGTTTTTTTTTTTCCTAAAGAAAAAGGAATGGAATGCTACAAACCAGAAGAGGTATCATTCATCACCTGCTCTAAGCGAAATATAGACAATACATTCTACTCGAGACGAGACAATCGAAAAAGTTAAAAAAAAAAAAAAAGACATTGTGAAGATATACGAGTGTGTGGCGACCGATAATCTTGTCTATTCTTCTTTAAATTAATTTTTATCCAAATGGATGGTATAAATATTTCGATCTTATTATAGGACACTGCTTAAAAAAGATGAAAGATGACTTGATTTGATGTTGCGGGATTAGATTGAAACATACTTTATTAGAAGAGTATTGATGTAATTTTCGAGCTCTACCTCTTTATTCGCAAGAAAAAAAAGGGGGGAATCTAATAGTCAATCATAACATTGGAATTATGGATTTATTTGTTCGGAAGAGGAGAAAACCCAATCTACCGGATAAACTCTCATCCAAGGGGGGTTAAAAGCTTGCGTGAATTTGTAGCAAGAGCTACTATCATCTAAAGGGGTGGGGTTTTAGGAAGGCCTAACTCAAGAATAACTCCGTTTTGGGCGTAGAAAATTAGAAATGGGCTTTGGATCTAGAAACCCACTAGCGACGGGACCGAGCAGGAGCGATTAGCGCCGTAATTGGCCGTCCTAGAAAGTCGCCGCCAGTCACGCGAAAGACCAAAAAAAAAAAAAAAAAAATTGGAAAAGGACACATTGTTCCATCCATGCATGGCCCATGCAGGTCTCGAACCTGCGACCTTCGCGTTATTAGCACGACGCTCTAACCAACTGAGCTAATAGGCCTTGACAACGGCGTTTGCATCTGAAATTAAATCTGAATCTTGAAAATCTTGGTCGAAAACAGTTCATACAGTGATGAGCAAGAGGGTCGGAAGGAAAAGGGAACATTGGTTCTAAGCCGGACGCGATCGGATCTGCTGAGCGACGTACGAGGCGACGCTCGCGAACGCCTCCAGCGCGATGAGCATGTCCCTCGTGATCTCGCCGAGGGCCAGCGTGAAGTTCACCCCGTTGAAGCAGTCGTAGGCCGGCGAGGACCCGGGGCCGGCCTTGATCACCTCCTCGTACTCCTTCGCCTCCGACAGCTCGTGCGCCCGCCTCAGGTCGGCCTCCACCTTCCCGTACAGCGACGTGCAGTTCGCGTACCCCTTCTGGGCCTGGGAGTCGCCGGTCGTGTTGTCGCGGAGGCGGGCGAAGGTCTCGAGGTTCCGCGCGGCTTGCTTCTGGGCGAGCTCGATGGAGACGAGCGAGAAGAGGGGAGGTCGGCCGGGGCGGTCCGGGGGTCGCCGTTCAGGAGCGACGCGCAGAGCTCGTCGCTCTGGGTTTGCGAGCAGACGGTGGAGATCGCCTGCTGAGAGACTCCATTGCAGGGGGAGATGAAGAAGGACGCGGAGAAGAAGAAGAAGAGGGAGAGAGATGCGAAGGAGAGAGCGGTCAGAGTGGAGGACATTGTCGTATGCTGGGTGGTCTGATTTTAATCGTGTATTATGTGTTATCTATATCTATCTATCTATATAGATAGATAGATATAATATAATATAAATATATGATACTGGACTGGATTTTGTATGCTTTTTCTTTCATTGATTGTGCATGTGTGATATCGAATCTTGTGCTGGTGCTATGTCTCTTTCCGAAAATAAAGTATATGGAATCATTGTATAATAAATATATAGTATGGCTAAGGAAATAATTGTCCAAAAAGTATATTGCACGCTAACAAATTCAATATTAAATTCTTCAATTCTTTCGACTGAGTTGATTAGATATCGCTGAAATAGATTTTCTTGCTGATCTTTGGGTGAGGCAGCTCACCTACCGAAAGGATCAAATTTGCAAAATTTATAGCAGCCACTAGCTATATAATCTCCTCTTATAAGGTGGTAAAAGCCAATTGTCTTTTCCGAGATTTTTTATTTTCATTTTGATAATTAGAATATGTTTATGTCTGATGAACAATAATGCTTTTGTTTTGAAGTAAGAAATATGAGTAATTTATTGTCCAAAAAATTATTTAAAAAATGGGTGTTTGTTTTTTGTCCTATTGTGTGTAGCTATTAGGTTTGTCGATTACTTCAATTGGAACAAAACAAGTACAAGTAACGGCCAGATGTGACAAATGCTCGTTGACGAAAATGACGTTGAATAAGCACTTATTGCTTCTTCTTTTTTTGGTAAAGTTGAATAAGCACTTATTGTTAGGCGTTGCCAAACGGACAAACACCGCTTTCAATTAAGAAACATTTAAATAAACTCGAAATGCGTTAAATGATTATATTATCTATAAATAAACCAAAATAATAAAAAATAATAATAATAATAATAAACGTAACCAAATTATATTATCTATAAATAAACCAAAATAATAATAATAATAATAATAAACGTAACCAAATGATCTCTTAATTTCTCACTTAATTATCATTTTTTGAACATGATTACTATAAAATTAATTCCTCTAACAAGTGCCAAATTGGGCAGTTTTGATCGATAACATTGTATTGTCTGTTACTAGAATGAGAATTATACCATCTACAAAAAGGTATGAAAGTTAAAGAATTAAATATGTTTTAATTGTAAGGTTCCGCTTAATTCATAGAAAATGAATTATATGAAACTTATATTAGGTTGATTCATCATGTCAAAGAAATATTTCGATATTTGGGAATCGGACTAAACTCAATTAGCATTGTCCTTAAAGAAATTATATCAGATTGATCCATTAATGATGGGCTTAATAAAGAGGTTAAAGGGGTAATACAATTACAATGTAGATACTAAGTATGTAGATAAAACGTAATGCAATTACAAAATTTGAGAATTTTTTTTTCCATCTAACAAGTGAAATCGAATATATGACTCCATTTGTTTCGCAAAAAAATTGACATTTCTAAAAGTATTTTCCAAGAATTCATTTTTCAGTAAAATAATAATATTTTCCAGTGTTGGCTAAAACCTAAAAATAAAATAAAAATTATTTTTTGTTGTTTGGTAAGGCAAATGTCATTTGATTCTCATAAATAGACACACTACTCGAGTGCTAGTAATTTTTGTGCATGGGTAGCCAAGAAACTTGGGATAGGCATTCGGGTCTAAAGCCTGGATCCTCAACTCTTGGGCATTAGCATGGGAATTGGTCTTGGGTGCACCAAATCAAGCCCAAGAACTTGGCTCTCATGTGCAGCTCCCTAGCATCTTAGTTTGGGTCTATAAAGGTCGAGCCCAAGTCCCCCTAGATTCGTCATGGCCAAACTTGGACCCTAGCACCTGGGACTGGGATGGATCATAGTGCTTGGGCTTGGGTCAATTGAGGTCGAGCCCAGCACTCCAATATTGTACCTGCATTTGAGTCCATTGAGGCCGAACCTTGAACCTAATGCTCGAGACTCGGTCCCCCACACTTAGACCTAAGTCCATCAAGGTGGGGCCTTAGACCTTGGTGCCTATGCCTGAGTCCATCAAGGCTAGATCCTCGATCCTCAGCGCCCAGCCTTAGGCCCTACATTGATGGACTAGGGCAACGAGCACAAGGGACTTGAGCGAGGGCACAAGAGTCCTAGGCCCGACCTTGATGGACTCAAGCTTGGAAGTCAAGGACCTAGGCCTCGATGGACTCAGGCACAAGCACCATGGACACAGGCTTGGTCTCAATGGACGTGGGCATGGCCTAGATGGACTTGGGTTTGGGCGCTAAAGTCCTAGGCCCTGCTTCGATAGCTCGGCCCAAGCTTTGGCGTAAAGGAGGGGGGGGGGGGGGGATGGGGAAGGGCCACAGCTCCTTTTTGAGTTATTTTCCTAAGCGATCCAAATGTAAGAATATAAAATAAAAAAAAAATCTTGAAAATTTTTTCCACGAAACAAACGGTACCTATGTTTATTTATTTATTTGGGTTAGGTCCTATCTTATATTCGTATGCAGATAAGAAACCCTACCCCCTCACTTATGTGTCCTCACCCCAGGTCCGAGGATGTGAGAAATTCCCACTCCCTTCCTAAGTGAGAATGGTGGCTACTAAGACAGGCCCATTAATGTTTATCTTGTTTTTACTCACAGTTTATTATGATTTGAATAAGTAAAAATGGAAAGAGAGCGTAATAAAAAGAAATTAAAGAAAAGGAATGCAAAAACCATAATCTATGCTAATATATAAAGCAAAGATGATCGCCTACTAGATCAAAATCCTCTTTTTTTTTTTTTTTCCCGAGACATCCTCAGTAATTATTTTTTGAAGATTCCATAGGGCTGATGCATAGATTAACAAATCTGTTTTATCTCTCACATATTGCTTTCTTAAAATTTGAATCTTACCTATTTTACAAACAAACTTACCAAAACAATTTCAAATCTAGAAATATTTTCATTTTCCATGTATATATGCATGCGATTTCCCTTATTGCGCCAATAATGTCCTTTCGTTGGGTAATAATTTGCATATTGGTAGTAAGGCGATCATGGAAAATCTTTTCAGTGTCAATTCTTGTATACACGCAAAGTTTGGTGCATCTAATCTTGAAAAAAGAATAATTTTATCATCCATAAAAATAGTTAGATTAACTTATTGTTGAAAATAAATTTAAGCAACACAAGCAACCTTTTAAGAAAATAAATTTCAAATCATTTACTCTCTGCGAAACAAATAAAACCTTAAATATGTCGCAATTGGTCCAATTCTACTTGTGTAATTTTGTTTTCCTTTTTCCTATTTTGATCACTCACAATGAATGGAACTAGGATTGGTATTAATTTTTTGTAGCATGTAAAGAAGCAGCGTAGCTAAGCCAAGGAAATTATCATATGGTAAAAGATGCTCGAGATCCAGACATATCTTTGCAAAGTTTACTCTATTTTTCATTAAAGAAGGAAGATTTCATAGAACGAAATAAAATGGAAAATCAGACTGATCAATTCAAGAAAAACCGGTATTGGACCTTTTCCATCATTTAAACATTTAATTGAACTTATGTATTTAGGACAAAATATACACAATTTAGTTGTTCCCCAGCTAGACAGATCTTAGGGTTTGACCCAATTTAATTTGCACTAATGTGATGCAACAACATTTACGTGTATAAATTTTATATATGACGTCATCATCTAGTGAAGCATACACAGTCCAAACATAGCTCTCCATCTAGTGGGAACATTTCCAAAACCACCCAAAGTAAAGAACTATAATATTGTCCAGCCCAAGCTCCTCGTGCCTTACAAAACACAGGCCTTGCTTGTCCAAAGAGAAAATTAATTAAACATAAGCACAATCAACCATCTTTCATTCACTCGCGCACGAACTTGGGAAACACCCGTGGCGACCTTCATTAGGCAGCGGACGGAGCGGAGAAATGATCGAGGGTCCCGGCCTCCGACAGCACCGCCAGGAAGGGCTGCAAGTCCACGGGCGGGGCGCGATCCTGCCCTACGAAGTTCTTGTATTCCAGCGACTCGTCGTCGAAGATGTCCCGCCATTTCTTGACCAGCGCCTTGATGTCTTCCCTGTCCATGTTGGCCTCCTCGCCCGTGAACCGCCACGGCTTGGACCCGGCCGCGCAGTAGTGAGCCACCTTCACCTTGTCGAGGTCGAAGTTCTCGGGGTGACGCCACAGCATGGCCAGGACGAGGTTGTAGACCGGCGGGATTGGCTTGTACACCTCCCTGAAGTACATGTTCAAGAAGTCCTGCGACGAATTTGGGGACACCGGAATCAAACATCCAGCAATCAGAGTCACTACATGGTCCAATTTCGAAACGATTAATGTCATAAGATCACTCGGATCGAATCAAGATTCATCCTACCTGCTCAGCAAAAGGGGTTGGAGGGGTGATCTTGACGGTTTCGAGCAGGTCGTGGTAAGTATTGAGATTCGGCTCGAACACAAACATGCCCCCGTTGAAATAGAGAGGCGGCTTCGGGCCGAGGTCTTCGGGCCACCGGACCTTGTTCGGGCTCTGTTGGCAGTACCCGATCTTGTTCTGAGGCGTATGGCTCCAGGTCTTCTCGCAGAAACAGTCCATCACGGCGTAGAAGTTGCCGTCCGGGAGGTCAAAGAGATGGTCTATGTTGTCGAACACTTGGATGTCTCCGTCAAGGTATATCATCTTGTTATACTCGACAAACTGTCAATTTCGTTCAAAATCATAGTTAAAAAAAAAAAGAAGAAGCCTAAATCAGCAATTCAAATGATGACCAATTGTGAGGCTAGTGAATCATAGTAATTATAGGATAAATCGAAAGATTACATAAGAGTCGTATTTGTGGAGTTAGAAAGCTAGCAACATGTAATTAATTACCTAACTTGACGCTAATTTCACTAGCTCACTAGCTAATGCCTAAAATCGATAAAAACACGGTGGAGAGTAATTCGGAAATTGATCTTATGTGGTAAGTACACAAGTAAATAAATAAATAACGAAATTAAAGGAGATTTATTCTTCTTCGTTTTTATCCGTTCCTTTTCGGAATTTAATGGAAAGTTCACACACAGCGGAAGTATAACAACGCCGAACCTGTTTATAAATTTACCAAATAACCCCCATCGATAGCTAAGGACCATATTCAGATACCTTATAAACGTAGACCCAAATATGTCAAAGCGACGAAACAAAAAGTAATACGTGTAGCGCATGCAGAGCGCTTTACCTCCCAAATGCGAAGCTTAGAGTAGTTGATGACGTAGTGGGGCATGGCGTACTCAGTCCGGTGGTTCTCCGGCGGGTGCACCGGCTCGATCTCCCTCACCACGCAGCCTTGCTCCGCCAGCATGCGGCGGTGATCAGCCGGCACGTCGGGCAGCATCGCCACCACGAGCGGGTTCTCGCACCGGGCCTTCCTCAGCCCTTTGGCCAGCCCAATCACCCCCTTCACGTAGTCCCCGTCCCCCGCCAGGAACGTCACGTACGCGCAGCTCCGTGCGCCGGCGGGCCTTTCGTCCCCGCCGGTCTTGGCGGCGGCGGCAGCAGCCCTGGTGACGTCTGGCGCCATTAGACGTGGGTTACAGTATGATGGTGCAAAGACAGGTTTGATTTTTCCAGAAAAAAAAGCTCGAGAATATGGTTTTGCTTGAGGGGACTGAGAAGATGGGAGGAATGAGCGTTTATATAGAAACTTTGGGTCAATTTATTTAAGGTAAGTAAAATAATATTTTAGAAAAATTATAATTAAATGAAGGGATATAATATTATTTTCGGAAAATCCCATAAGTCGGAGTGAATCTAGGATGTTCAGACCGCCCTAAAATTTTGGCGATTTTTGTGCGCCCCCACGTGGACGGAAAACTCCGTCGTGTCATTGCCGTTCTGGTTTGACTTGACGAAGTCGTTTTCGCTTCGGTCTCCTCATTCATATCCACCATGTGTCCGAATAAAACCTTATGCTAAGCGTTATCTATAAAATTCATTAAAATTCCTTGGGAAACGATAACGTATACGTTGTCCTTGATTAGAGACATCGCGAGAACACAAGGCGAAAGAGTCAAGCGGGAGATAGATTTTTCCAGGTCGTGCTGAGTTATGGTTGTTGGAAGATTTGAATGTAAGGGACCATAATATCAACTTTGTGGAAATTTAGTTCGATCGAACTTCCTAAAAGCATGAGTTTTCAACTCTGTGGGGGTTAAATTAGGCATCATTATTACCATTGCCGGCATCTCCTTGTAAGGCACCACCATCCCGACCCGACTTGACCTGCAAGCATCCTCGCCGAAGGCATTCGTGTAGAAACTCAACGAGAAATGGCAAAAGAGTGGTGCGGAAGATAGATTTTTTCAGCTCATGATGAGTTATAGTTGTCGGAAGATTTGGATGTAAGTGATTATAGTCTCGAATTTATGGAAATTGAGCTCGGTTGAACTTCCTAAAAGCATGAGTTTTCGACTCTATGGGAGTTAAATTGGGCATCATTATTACTACCGCTGCCCACGCCGCCGCCGCCTTGTAAGGCGCCACCATCCCGACCTGTCCCGACCTGACCCGACCTGAAAGCACCCTCTCCCCAAAGGCGGTCTTGTAGAAACTCGACACAACGTCGCTTGGGCTCAATGGCCTGCCGTACCACGCTTTGGCAACCGGATACGTTACGGACATGCAGAGATTTCGGGAGCGCCGCGTGAAACACGAGATGAGCTGCCAGAACCGCCATCGTTTAAGCACGCCAAGCCGAAACCATCCCAGAACGAGTCCATGACCTTCTCTGCTCTCTTTTCCTTTTCTATCTGTCGTTTCCTTCTTTCTTTTGGCGATCTTGACTGGACAAAAGTCCTCCTGCGTGCATGCAACGTAGCAGTCGACACTTGGCTTAGGTTTTTAGCGGTGCCGGCTCGTCCGGTTCTCGTTCCGGTACGCTGTTCCCATCCATAGTTCCAACTTCTTCTAGTCTCCTCCCACGGAAAGCGACGTGTCACGTTAAGTTTTGGATAAAGACGTGTGGTGGGACCGAAGTTGCATCACGAGGAGGAGGAGGAGGAGGAGCAAAACGAAAAAGATAGTTTAAAGTATAAATGAAACCTCGGACTTTTACGCATGATTCGTGACGTGACTTAGGTTTGGGAGTTGGTCCTAAAGGAGGACTTTCCCGTCAACTGAAAAAAAACCATATATTTTGCCGAGGATTGAATCCTCTGCACTTTCTCAGGAAAAGCCGACCTGATAAAGGGTGATTATGTTTCAGAGTTTTCCAAGCTTGGGACCGAAAGTGAGTCGAGTGATTATCACGGTCTGACAATTGAGCGATCAACTACTAACCCCTTTTTTTCTCTTTTGACTCCCCGCTAATCATCTAGACTTTGGAAAGTCGCGTAATGTTTTATTCTCTTTAAGGTTCTTTCCCGATGAATTATCGGGACACTTGCATCGACGGTGTCAAGGAAATGGTATATGAGCGACTCCATACACCGTTGGTCCGAGAGAGCACATGGGTATATTCTCGAATCAAGGACGGATGATGCCGCTTGTGTGAAATATAAATTACATTTGACGGTAGTTGTGTGACTTGTGTTTTCTGTTTTTCTTCTTTCCGTCGAGATGTTGTTCCTTTTTTCTGTTACGTGGACATTGTTGGATGATGTTTGAAGAGTTAAAGATTACGAGGATTTCGGGGGATTTTTTTCCTTTTATCTTGGTGTGCTTTTCCCCTTGGTTTTCGCCCCCTAACTTAAGTTCCTTCATATCGGCGGACAGTATGATTACCTGCCAACTTTATCGCAATTAGGATTTGACAATGTTTCAATCTCTCCAGTAATTTGGGAGCAGATTAAGGGGCCTTTCGGTTGAATTTCTCTCCCCCCTCCAATTTCTTTGTCGACACATCAGCCCCCAATCCCCAAAAAATGGACCAAGAATAAGTGGAGAGGGCTGATATTTTGTGAGGATGGCTTAGGCACTCAACTTTTCTTCTTAGGCCTGATGGAGAAAATGAGATCGGGCCTAAGCTTTGTGCATTTGGCGTTTCCTGTCTGATGCCAAATTTGATGTCCCTAGCAACAGTGATTTGAGATTTCAGGGGCAAGATTCGAAAAGCACGGAAAAGCAGAGAAAAAAAGATCATGTTAAGGTATGATGTGCTTAACTTATGTCGACACTGATAAAGAGAGTCTGGCAAGAAGATTGGAAAGGCTCGAGCAGAGGTCTAATCTAATCTCGAAGGGTTCCTACCAAGTAATAGCGCATCGATGTATAGATAAAATGCAGATTTCAAATTCACATACATGACTAAGACATGCTAACATGAATTTGCAATTCACAGCCTTCTCATTGTTTGGCACTCGCGTTTTCCTCTCTGTAATACCAACTAGTAGACCTCCGCAACTGGTGTATGCATATGGGTTTAGAGTTTAGTCGATCCCGAAAGACTTCTATGTTGCTCCTTCTCATCTTCAGCTGATATAATGCTGAATGTTCAACTGGGTCCAAGTAATGAACCTTCTAATTGCAAAAATCAGCAACGTAGTCTCAGTCTAGCAGAGAGCATTTCTGGATATGTTTCTTTCTAGTTCGATTTAAAGCTACAAAATGCAACAATTGCATCTCCCCGATGACTCTGCCTAAAGGAAAACTTTTCGATTTCAATTAAGATCATGAAGTCATGGAGGCCTTGTGAGAAGGAAAAGAATAGCATAGAGCAGAAAGAAAGAGAAATCTGTAAGATGACGACAGAGAGTTTGCATCTGTCTAGCTCTGAAGAACAAGACTCTTTCCGAGGATCATGTCATCGGTGGTGAAATCGGCAGCTTTTCTGAATGTCCCTCGCCCAAAGTCCAGGTTGTAGGAGTCCGCAAGGCCTTCCACCAGGTCAAATTCCGGTTTCCACCCGAGCACACTCTTCGCTTTGTCGACTGACGCAAAGAAATGCTGCATGCATTTTGAAATGTGAGCCACATATTAATGCCCATAGTGTTGTATCTTGAAGGGTTTCTAGAGGAAATGTACTATCTATTGCAACCTAAAAAGTTGACAGGAATTTTATATGTTCTGCAAGTCTATGACATCTGGAGAGGAGGCAAAAGCCGCCCTCATTGGAAGTGATTTTCAAGTTTTCCACCTTCTTGCTGATGTGATGTATGAATGACCAAATGCATGTAGAACTGTCCAGGTAGGCGTTTGAGTTTTAGCTTCAGAACATGTATGAAAAGGGGTAGTTCATCGGAGATCATGCAGGATGACAGGTCTGTGGCAGTGAAGGCACTTCATGTGAAGTGCTATTTTCGTTAACAAGATATATTGTTCCATTTTGAGGGTGGTCATAAATCACTCTGTATAGATACTTGAGGAACGTATTAATTGCATTTTCTGCATCAAAAAAAAAAAAAAAAAACACACTCTCTTATGTATACCTGGTCACGGAATGGGAATGCCTTCTTTTTCCCAAAATCAAACTCCTTGGGATTGTAGTGGATGATTTCAGGCTCTGGAAAACCAGCAGCCTAAAAAGACATGTTACAGAAGATTAATGTTGCTGGGTAATTCAAGCCGAACACTAGTTAATTCCTTATCCTTTAGACTTTTGAGTGGTAGCTAAAAGTACCTTGGCGCATGCTTTTGCCAGCCCCTCGAACGTCACATACTTCTCTCCTGAAATGTTGAACACTTGCTTGCTGGCTTTCTCATTGCCAAGAACCTGAATAAATGCTGTTGCCAGGTCCTGTTTTCACAACCCAATCACATCATATCTCCATTTATAAACACAAAGTCTAGTCTATACGGTATTGGAAATAGGAGAATTGACTTGTGCACATTTTCTTTTTATTTCATAGAAGAAAGATGTTCTCATTATCTATCCTAAATCTACTTCAGCTTCAACTAGCTCAAAGAATTAGAAGATAATGAGGATCATACAGAGGGAACTCGAAGATAGTTGGTCAGTCACAAATTTGTTGGAGACTGACAAATGAGAAATGTAGCAACTACCAACCTTAACATGGCCAAGCTGAGTTATTTGCGTTCCAGAGTTGGGAATCGGAATGGGGCGGCCTGCTTTCAGGCGGTGGAAGAACCACTCTTCTACCGGGTTGTAGTTCAAGGGCCCGTAGATATACACTGGCCTCATTGAAGTCCAGTTGACATCCCTTGAGGCCAACAAGCTCTCAGTTTCAAGTTTACCCTTGTGCCTACTCTTCGGGTCAACCGCATCTGTCTACCATTGTGCAAAAGGAAATTTGACGAGGAGCGTAAAAATAATATCAAGAGATAACCCGAGAATAAAAGGAGAAAAGAAATGAAGTCCAAGAATTTCTGTCAGACCTCAACTATTTACGCATGCCGTGAGAGTTTGAAGCTACAGTATCTTAAGGAACATACCTCACAGTGAGGCAAATAATCAGACTTGAGATAGACACCAGCTGAAGAGCAGTAGATGAACCTGAAGATAAGTAAAAGCTTCATAGGTCACTAAATTCTGCATTTGTCAGAAAGCATTATTTGAAAACTTTCAGAGCATGCAATCATTCACAAGGGGTCTGATTGCATGAAATAAAGAGCAGGTGGAAAGGAAGTTGAATAGCATTTCTGTCCTATGACTTGATCCCAGCAACCTATAGCTATACGCTGAATTTCATAAGCATTGAGATCACAAGATTTTCACAGTTTGTATGATGATCTGTGGCTAAAATTGGATTGCTGAGAAACTGTAGTCTGAGCCTAAGAGCAAGAAATTTGCTCAAAGAATTAGATAAGTTCCAGGAACTTCAGAGTAACTTGATAGAGATGAAAAAAATCCGATCACACCAGAGAGAGAGAGAGAGAGAGATAGTACTGTTCTAGGTTTGGCAGGGCATCCAATATTGGTGCGACTTCATCTGCCTCTCGTCCTGTAAATGTGAAAGAAATCTTATTTATTATTTGGAGGAGATGGTGATTTATTTATGATACCTAAAAGCACAGGATCTTGAGCATCCTAGCTGGATCAAATCATGTGAATATCAAATGCATTGAGAGAGAACTGAACAAGAAATCACTGCATACCGTTAATGTCATAAACAACATCAAAGCCTTCTGCAGCAAGACTAGATTTAACAAAATCAAAATCCTTTCTGTCTCCTTTCAAATGCAGGATCTGACAGAAAATTAACATCACAAAAAAGAAGCTCAGCACAAATCATTCTGAAGCAGAATTGTGTCGAATAAATCATCCGCAACACTTGACTACTCCCAATGCAGTTACCTTGGATGAAAAATCAGCGAAGTCCTTGTCCGACTCACCAGGCAATTGTTGAGTGATGGGTGCTTTTCCTCTGGTAAACAAAGTGACCTACCAAAATAGCTAGTTAAGCAATAAAGGCAATGGAAGGTGTTTATTGACATGAGAAACAATGAGGAAAGGATGGCACACAACTTGCCGATACCTGATGACCTTCTTTGACAAGTAGTCTCGACAAAAACACACCGATGAAACGGGTGCCTCCCATGATGAGGATCTTCTTATTGCTTGATGCAGTGACCCGCAGTGCTCCTTTAGGCTGCCCCACCTTCCTCTTAAACTATAACAACACACAATCAGCTTTACTTTGAGCTGAACAAAACTATATTTCCCAATTTTCCATTTCAGAGTTCTCCAAAACAATGTTCAAATGCAAGAAGATCGTCAAAGTATTGTATAACAGGAGTTTCAAGCCCAAATTTGAGCCCTCGGTATCAACTTCCATTGGGCATATAAAGCTATATGACTGTTCTTGCATAGTCACTTTGCATAGGAAATGATCATGAATTCTGGGAAAGGATACAATCACAACAGCTCAATCATACTCTAATTGATGGAGAGAATGAAATGGCATGCTCGTCTTTTCCTTAGTAACAGAATGTGTGTTAGTCAATTCATTACAGAACACAAAACCCAAAACCAAGATGATCAATGTTAACTTGAGCAAATACCCAGTAAAGAAAAATGCCAACCTTTCATGAAATTTCATGATCGAACTACTCAGACAGAGAGAGAGAGAGAGAGAGAGAGAGAGAGAGAGAGAGGGAACCTGAACGCAAGCATGGAGTCGGGTGCCACTGAAGTCAGAGAAAGAAGAAGGGAGGAGAGAGAGTGAGGAAGGTGGGTGGTGTTGAGGCTGCACTGCCATTAACTTTGCCATGGCTCACTCTCACACTATGCCCCTCCCTCTGCTTCTTCTTGCAAGTTTATTATGAGACTCAGAGAACTTCTTGGTGAGGGGAATTCTTGCTGTATTTGATTGGTCTTGCAATGGTTCTCTCATTTCTGTCCAGTTGGGATAAGACAATGACCCACCCCAGCCAGCTTCGGTTATATCCACACACAACCCAGCCTCTAAAATTCTGCTTCTCCTCTTCACTTTTTTCTTGTTTCTTATATTTTAACAATTTATTTTGTGCCGTGCCCTTGAAAGCCTGCTCTAGCCACAAATCACGGTGATACTTTGCATTCATCCAAGCGACTCTGAATTCTCTCACATCTTTGACAAAACCATGAAAGCCACGGCACTCGTTTCCCTTTTCCTTACCCTCCTTTTCATTCTCAAAGTTCTGTACCAAAGGAGCATGCTATCAGTAAACCCCAAACAATGTACCATCTCCATAATAACAGGTCTCATTGTTCTTCATTCTCCATCAAGATTATTAGCTTGATTGGACAACATCCCCATTGAAGACCTAAAATCCTCTCGCATGACATAATGTCAATACATAAATGGGTGTCGCAACGCCTAAGTGCGATCTTAGAATTGTGATAAATTATAGGTTTGCCTTTGTTGTCCTCCTATGAATATGATACATCGTGTTCCTAAAATTTTGAAAATTGATAAGTCAGACTATTGAACTTTCTTACTTGATTTTTAAGATTAATCATAAGAACATGTTGGTCCATCAATATGGAATAAGCTATAAAATATTTTCTAATTCAAACTCACACATCTAATTATATGGTAGAGTTTATGTTGTTTGATCTCTATTTTGATCTTTATAATAGACGTGGACTTAAGCTTGAACTTAGAGCCTGATTTGTAATTTATCACTAGTAAAAGAAGATACAATTCACGTATAAATTAGAAAAGCAAAAAAACAAAGGATATGCTAATAATAATAAAAATCAAACGTTTAGAGATTCATCTATATGAAAAAAATGTAACTCTGTAATAAAAACAAGGGAAAATTCCAAAATGGGACCAATCTTTCTTTTTTTCTCAAATAAGGGTCCGAAATGAACATTGTTCAAATAGGACCAAATACCATCACTTTCTCAAATAAGGCCCTGGAGTGGATGTTCTTTCAAATGAGGACCTAAAGTGGTTATGTTTGTTTCAAATAAGGACTTGACTTTTCAGTGATCAAGGGTATTTTTGTCTTTTGTGATTTTTCACCTTTTTTCTTTCCTCTTTATTTTTTTTTTTGGGAAAATTTCAAAAAATGACCCAAAGTGCCCTTATTTTCTTAAATAAGAGCCCAAAGTAACTTTTGTTTCAAATAATAACCTAAAGTGGCTTTGGTTGTTTCAAAATATGGACCCCACCTCGCCGGCCTCGACTAGCTAATTTTTTGACCAGGTCAATGGTATTTTCATCATTTGGCATTTTCCCCTTATTTCTTTTTTTTTTTTTTTTTTTCTGGTTCTTCTTCTTCCTTATTGTCGATGGCTACCAGGCATCGACGATGCCCACAAAGGGCTGGGTGAGGGTCGCCGCCAGTGAGGGCCATCCACACTAGCCACAAGTAAGGGATGGCGTCGCTTGGGCGTGGCGACCCTCACCTAGGCCATCGACGAGGTTGGCCCTCGCTAGCTACTAGTAAGGACCGTGGGCGGTCTCGCCTAGCCCTCTGTGGGCATTTGGCGGTGGTCACCGCCACTAGCGAAGAGGAAGAAGAAGAACCAAAAAAAAAAAAAAAGGAAAGAAAAAAAAAAAGCGCAGAAAATGGAAAGACAAAAATATCCTCGATCGCCGAAAAGTCGGCCCTTATTCAAAACAAACATAACCACTTTAGCCCCTCATTTGAAATAACATCCACTCAAGGTCCTTATTCGGAAAGTGATGCGACTTGGCCCCTATTCAAACAATGTTCACGGACCCTTATTCGGAAAAAGATGAAAGCGAGACTTTTGCCTCTATTGAAACAATGTTCACTTTCGACCCTTATTTGAGAAAAAGATGACACTTCGGGTCCTATTTTGAAATTTTCCCTAAAAACAATAAACAAAACGTTCACTGCGAAGCTAGCTTTTCTTCGATCAGTGAAAGGTCCGAGCTTTTTCGACATCGCTGCTCGTTCATTCTTGCCGAGCGCTCGACGGAGGTACAGCGAGATGTTGCAGTGCATATTTCTCCTGTCGGATTCCGGGTATGAAACATCAACCGATCCTGCGCCGACACGTTTCTCGCGATGAAAAATTCTTGCTTTCTTCTTCTTCTTCTTCTTCTTCTTACGGATTTGATGCTGGATTCTTGAAACCGAGAGATGAAATGGGTGGATCTTCGGACGGAATGTAAATTTTGGGGGATTTTGAACATGGGTTTGTCGCAGGGAAGTGATGCTGGAGAAACAGCTCACTGGGCATCGCGTAGATCGGTCCATATGCGCTTGGTATTGGGATCACGGCATCTCTCAAGGAGACCAGGTTCATCGCATGTTATATATACAAGTTCATTTTCGTTCGTGTGTCTGTGATGGTGCAGATTCGCTAGGCTTTGCTTCTTCTTCTGGGTAAATTACTTGATCCCATTTCATGGAGATAGTTCTTTGCTCATATGGGTTTTGAATTTCTTCTCCTGGGATTGGATGGTTGTTGCCCAATACAGCTACAGCCCGTGATTGCTTCTCCAACGCATTACCTTTTCCAAATTGTTCGCGAGGGCATCACGTTTTTAGCTTGTAGCCAAGTCGAAATGCCGCCTTTGATGGGCATTGAGGTACAATACATTTTAGGCTGGTATCAATGAGCTGCTGGATAGAGTGATATTGGGTGTCGAACAAGACGGGGGGACTATTTTGAGTTTTGATTGCTTGGTTTCAGTTTCTATGCAGAGTAGCTGATGTCCTGGCGGATTACCTCGGAGGGCTAAATGAGGATGTGATAAAGGATAATTTTGTTATTGTTTATGAGGTAATGTGTTTTGCTCATCATTTGCTATTTCTCCCCTCAAATTTTATGACTCGCTGTTTTTGGCAGTTCGAGTTTATCAGCACGTCTTGGTGAGAGGCTTAGATTCAAAATATACGACAGTGTATGATTTTGTTCTAGACACATGGAAAATTAGATATGCAGCGGCTGCTTTATGTTTTTCCAAGTGTATTTTGTCACCGGAATGTAGTAATGTGGATATTGAGTAAAGTTTGACATTGTTGATAAACTGTCTTGCTGTAAATGGCGTCTTCATTTTATCTGTGACAAAATGACCTTAAGACTCGGTATTAACTAGGATGGAACACAGGGCCTTACATTCAGTTGCTTCAGCATATTATAGCCACTTGTAGCCAGATTTTTTGCATTATTGAAGCTATAGTTATCATATATACTGAAACTCATTGCCTGAACTTCCATCTAGTTGCATGTCTGTATCATTCTTATAAAACATTAGTGAGCACAGCGAATGACTGTAAAATTGGATAAGGTGAGTGGCTGCTTTACAATGTTGCAAGAGAGAACTGTAGCCTAGCATTTTTTGTTCTTCTTTTGGATAAAATTGTAGCCTACTTTCAGCTCACTAATCTGCATAACCTGAAAACTCCAATTTATCCATCGGTTAAAAGGATCTGAATAATGTCCTATTTGTGGCTCCGGAGGTAGTCTCCTTTGTAACTTATGTGTGCATGGTATCTTGAAACTGTTCTCTAAATGCTGTCCAGATACCTAGTTTGATATGCAAAGTGGCCAATTTAACTACTTGTAGGATGATTACGGTTTTCTTCTTGAAATTTTTTTTAAATTCTGTTCTGTCCTATGTTCGTTTGCATTGTGTAGTTATGAACTACATCCCCTATTGTAATTTTGAGCTTGTGACATCATTTTTCTTTATTTTCTAATGCTTTTAGCAAGTCATCCACTTGTTTTGCCTTGTCATGTTCATTGAGTTAGAAGTAAAAGTTCTATGGTGGAATGTGCAGCTTATGGACGAGATGATAGATAATGGTTTCCCACTCACTACAGAACCCAACATTCTCAGAGAAATGATAGCTGCACCTAATATTGTTAGCAAAATGTTGAGTGTTGTGACTGGCAATAGTTCGAATGTGAATGAGACACTTCCTGCTGCAACAGCATTGTGTGTTCCATGGAGAACATCAGACCCAAAGTATGCCAACAATGAAGTTTATGTTGATCTCGTGGAAGAAATGGATGCGATATTAATAGGTATTTAGCTGAAAACCTCAATGAGCTTTGTTAAAGATTCATATCTTTCTCCTTAAAGCTGACTTTACCACTTTCTGTATCTTTCCAGTTTTAATGACTTACATCTAGCTGTATATTTCCTGTCTTGACCCAGTTGACACTAATGAACACTCTCTTATGCATTTCCTAGGGATGGTACACTTGTTAAATGCGAGATTTATGGTGAAGTTCAAGTAAACTCTCATCTCTCTGGCCTTCCTGATTTGTCTCTTTCATTTGCAAATCCTTCTATTCTGGACGATGTGAGATTTCATCCATGTGTACGGTATCGACCATGGGAATCACATCAGATTCTCTCATTCGTCCCTCCTGATGGACAATTTCGGCTCATGAGTTACAGGTGTGAAAATATGTTTGTCCATATCCAGAAATATTGCGAATGGTCAAAACATCATGAGTTTTGTTTAATTTAAGTGGCATCCTAGCTTGAATGTGAATAGCCTTTGCTTGATTTAGGTGGTATCCTAGATTGTAGGTAAATTCTTTCAAATATATAACTGCCACACTGAATATGTATCCATTTAGATAGATTGTATTTAGAAACAACCCCATGCTTTAGGTGAAAACTTAGAAAAATCTGGAGCTCTGTCCTTTGTTTATCAATGCGTAAGTTTCAAGTTCACATCTCTTTGCTGTACAGAGTTAAAAAATTGAAGAGCATCCCTTTGTACTTAAAGCCACAGCTGACTTCAGATGCTGGGACCTGCCGACTAAGCCTGTTAGTTGGAATGCGGAACGATCCAGGAAAGACAGTCGACTCAATCAATGTGCAATTTCAATTGCCTCCTTGCGTTTCAACTGCTGATTTGAGCTCAAATTGTGGAACAGTTAACATTCTTTCAAATAAGGTACTTGCTAGTGTAATTTAACAGTAATCACTCATTTGATTGTTCATGGTGTCTGTCTTGCGCTCTTTTATTGAAGACTGTATTCCTTTTGATTCATCCATTTCTGCAGACATGCTCTTGGTCAATTGGACGGATTCCAAAAGATAAAACCCCTTCATTGTCGGGAACATTAGTCCTTGAGCCAGGACTGCAACGTCTTCATGTCTTCCCTACATTCCAACTGGGTTTCAGGATAATGGGCATTGCTCTGTCTGGCTTGCAGATAGATAAGCTAGATCTAAAGAACTTACCTCATCGTCCATACAAAGGTTTCAGAGCTCTCACTCGAGCAGGGCACTACGAAGTGAGGGCATGATGTGCTTTAATTTACGGTGAGGTTCTAACTTGGAGGCTTTTTTACTCAGAGAAACTGGGGATTGCGTGGAGGAACATTATTTTGTTTTTTGTAAATGATCTGGGCACAGTTTCTTTCCAAGTGTTCTCTGTGACGCTATTCCTTATTAATGATGTAATTCTTGACTGCAGAGTGCTTCAGGTTCAGGAGAGTTTTTTTTTTCTTTCTTTTTGCCCTTTCAGTATGTAATTTTACACGATCATGAAATTGAATTACACAGTTAATCAAAATAGCTGATTCGCCTCCTTGCGTGTTTCTTTATTTGTAACTCTTCTTTAGAACCATGCACATCAATTGAAAGAAGCAAAACTGAGCATCAAAGACCAACTTCCAGACAAAACTTTGGCGATACTACTGCAAATTGATGCAGGGAAGAAGAAAACAGAGCCTCAACCCATAATAATAATAGGACGTTATTTCAGCATACGATCCGGGGGCATAATGATTTTATGTTCAACTGAAAACAAGAGGAGATTCTTTCAACTACTTATTTTGGAACCAGTAGTCAGGGAGGCATACAAAACTGTCATATCGCGTAATAGATGGTTTCCTTTTCAAATGAAGGCAATTGAAATAACAAAAGAATAGACTCGACTCGCTAGTAGATTCTCCAATCATGTGTAATCCTTGATGAGGTTGAAATGATATTGGACTCGTGCCGGACTCGCACCTAACGCCAAGTCTAGTCGACATGAATCCTGTCAAGTACTGGTTGAGTACTTTCTTTCCAGCTTCTTCTGGTGGACCCAAGTCCTCAACACTCTTTCGTACCTGGGTTATGAAGGAGCACAATTCACTGAGATTAGCCATTGAAGGTCTATTGATGTACTCTCTGAACCGAACAGACAGCTGTACAGGTGCAATGTCCAGCAAACCTACTTGTGGAAAGATATAACTTGATAAGATCAAGGCAATCACATTCCTCCTCCAAACTGCAAAAGCTGAAGTCTGGCCGTAAATCAGAAGATTTCAAATAGAAGTAAATGGTTCAAGATTAACAACCATGCAGCCAACCAACAGTGCATATGTGCCCTTGCGGCTTATGTGCAAGCTGGGATGTGAAATAAACCTCAGCAGTCAGTTGTGAATGAAAACTTGAATGGCAGTTTTATCATCAGTAAGGAGATTGGCACTCCAATGAATACTCAACGACTAATTCTGAGTCCCTATTTCAGCTTCTGATGACGAGGTCGGCACTGAATCCTTAACGCTTTTAGTGCATAAGGATCTCGTGAACATCACCTAATTATCCATGCATGGTGTTCAATAACACGATGGATTTCAAATTCTAGAGTACACCAAATTGAAAGTGTAAACAATCTGTCATGGACTACATGTAATCATGAATATTAGTTCGATAGTAAGTTAAGAGAACCAAATTGACATTGACAAACGGAATCGAGATGAAATGCCAAAGCAAAATGAAGGCAGGTAAGATGATTGAAACTTCCTCGAGCACCATAAAGAACCTTGAGCTAAATCACATCTCACACGAGTCACATGCTTGTTGTACAGTATTTGCAACATCGATCAAATTCATCGAGTAAAAGGGGATTATTGCTCATCAAGATGTATCCCTGTGATAAACTACTCTATCTATCATGCCGCGTGTGATCTTCCGCAGTAAGCAGGAAATACACAGGATTTGCAACATGTTAGTGATTGCATCAAGCACTTTGGATTCAGCAGAAGAGCTTAAACGCTCTTAAGAACTCTTTTAACACACTCTTGCTTAAATCAGATACGTGTCCCAGTCAAATAAATAATTCTCTCGAAGTTCTATTTGTGTTGGAGGGCACCGAAAATCACTGGACCTCAAGGCTCAAGCAGTACCGACACGAAGTGGAAAATGCACAAAAAATCAAGAGCAACTTGCAGTACCCCGATGGCCACCCTCGACATCTTGACAAAAACACAACGCAGAAACATGCGATGTTCCTCTGCGCTGCCTCACCCTTCTTCTACTCATAAGATTCTACAAGCGTTCGTCATTTTCGAAGATTCTCAGAAACAATTTGACAAATGAATGACGCCCCCTTCTTTTTCAAGATCACAAAACTTCCCCACAAAGTAACAAGCCACAGAAATTGTGAACGTCAGCAGAAGCTCACGGTATCCCTCTTCCCCCCACTCGCCATGCCGAATCTTCGTGCGTAACATCGACTCCTTCGCGAATGCGGCAAAGGCTGGCATCTTCACATCAGACCCGGCAACTCGTCCGAGAATTCACATCTTAAAAACGACGCATGTCGAACTCGCCACGTCGCTCAACTCGAGCTCGACGAATTTCAGGACTCCCATGAGCTTAAAAATTTCAACTTTCTTCGGGTTCCATAAGGCAGCTCGGAATCTTCGGACTCTCCATGGCTGAGAAAGAACGATATTCGCTGGGATTCCGACCAACTTCCACGTGGCGCGCTCGCCAAGGCCGCTTGTGGCCACGTGGCCGGCATCGCTTTGGAGCCGTCCGCGGCACTTTTCCGACGTGGCGTCCTCTTCTCGCCAATGACAAAGTTGAGGACAATGACGTGGAAAATCAACGACCGCTCCGGCGGGGTGGGTGGGATTGTGGGATTATGAGAAAGGTTATGCGACGGGCCGCTATCGAGGCGCAACGTGGCGGCACGTCAGTGGTCGGGAGTTCTCCACCACGAGCTACAGGCAGGCAGGAGCCCGACAATGGTGGATGCTCCTGCCTCGTCATCAATCCTTATCCCCTCTTTTGTTAATTAATCACGTTAACTAAATGTTTCCGAAATGGGAAATTGTCCGAATTTAATTTCTTTTACTGAAACCCCTTTATTTAGTCTTATGCCAGTCTTTCATTATTTCATGTAATATATAAGTTCCGCTCATTTCGACAAGTGATAGAAAACTGTGTCGTTTAGCAAACAGTCTTAATATATCTAACAATATTTTTGTGTCTTTTTTTTGTTGGTTTTCAACCATAGTACTCAAAATGGAAAAAAAAAATTTGCTATTTTTATTCTCAACGTGAATTATTAGAAGCTGAAGTATATTATTTTAATTTGATTGTAAATATCGCCACTAATTTTTATTGCTTTTGAGCGAAAAGTCATCCATCATCTAAAAGTCAAAACTCAAGAATTTTTTTTTTTTTTTGGTTCTTATTTTTATTTAGGAGAAATAGCGAGGTAAATCCGGTTTTCCACCGTTGGCCTTGGCCATTCGTCGTCTCCAAGGCAGAGAAAAAAGCCTTCGTTCTCTCCTCGCCGCTTGTATAAAAACGGGACCTTTCCATTTCCGCAAACCCACTTCCGCCCTCGGTTTCATTGCGCCACCACCGACCTCAAATTCGAACTTCTCTTCCTTTTGCATCCGCAGAACCTCCTCTCTTCCCTCCCGCGATTACCTCCCTTCGCAAGCGAAACCCACATCTCAAAATCCCATCTTTCTTCGGCGTCCGGTGGCGCCCGCAAATGTGCCGTATTGGCGTGTGCGCGTAGGTTCAGTGGATTGTTGAGCACGCCTTCGTGTTTATGCGACTTTGATTGGCTTTTTGTGTCGACCCGGATCGGTATTGCTCGTGATGAACACGGTTTTGCATCTGGGTAGCTCGGCCATGACGCCTGCCTGTAGAATTCTGTTTGCCACCAGATGTCCTGCGCCGTTTAGATTCGTTTCTGCTGAGTGTAGACACGCCGGATCAATGGGTGCTTTGTCGAGCTTTCGCTTCGACTTCGGTCGACGCCTTTTGCACGCCAATCGATGTCGGGCTGTGAATGTGGGCCGCGCGGTTGAGGAGGTCCGGACCGGTTTTTGCTTTCCCGGGTCGGGTTTAGGGCGGTCCGGGGATTTATTGAAATCGCATGGACTTCGTGGTAATGCTAGTCATAGAGGGGCTGTCGTTGTTGCTAATGCTGTTAGGAGTTTGTCGACTTCGGTGGAAACCCGCGTGAATGATAACAATTTCGAGAGGATTTATGTTCAGGGTGGAATGAATGTGAAGCCGTTGGTGGTTGAAAGGATTGATAAGGATGAGAATATTGTAGGAGGGGAGGATTCTAGTATAGAAGTTGTTGATGATAACATAGATTTGGAGAAATCTCAGGCTAGTCTGAATGAATTCAATGATGTTGGTGCTAAGAGAGAGGAAAGTCAGCTCGAAAAGGAGGCGTGGAGGTTATTGCAGGATGCTATTGTTATGTACTGTGGGAGTCCAGTGGGGACCATGGCGGCGAATGATCCAGGGGATAAGCAGCCACTGAATTATGATCAGGTGTTTATTCGTGACTTTGTGCCGTCTGCCCTAGCCTTCTTGCTCAAGGGAGAAGGAGAGATTGTGAGGAACTTTCTCCTTCACACATTGCAATTGCAGGTCCGTCTTCATATTGTTTGTGCTTCACCAATTAATCCTTGTCCCCATGTGTATATATCTCTGAATTTCATAGGCACGTGTATTGCTGCTAGTTTCTCTCAAGTTATTAATTGAATGCAATTTAAAACTTTCCCTTTACATTGCTGCTTGGTATAACTAATATGTTTTTCTGATATCAGCGACACTTGCCTGCACGAGTCCCCTCTACTCTTTAGATTTTGCTGCTTTTGATGTGTACTTATTTGGGCTAGTGAAAGCTCTGTTATGTAATATCTGGTGTTTTCACTTATTATGGGTGTGCAATGCTCCATGAGTTTGTGGCTTTGTACTCTGAGCTAGTTTCTGAGTTCTGGTTTATATAAGGTGATCACATGATAGTTTGATTCTCCATGATGCATGCATTTCGATTTCCTAGACTCCAAGAGCAATTCTTTTTTATATGGGCTGAAACTTTTTCTGCTCGATTTGAAAATTCATTGTTTTCACCTGCTGTCTTCGTCACAAAGGAAAATTCTTAATTAGCTCAAGGGCTGATTTCAAGAGATGCACCTTCTGTGTAGTTGAGTTTTTGAAGTAATGAAGATCGTCTATGATTTGGATTCCAGTATGTGGAACAATTTTGAATTGGGCCAAATTCTGATTACAGCATTTTTTCTCAGAGTTGGGAGAAGACAGTGGATTGTTACAGTCCTGGACAGGGTTTGATGCCTGCAAGCTTTAAAGTTAGGACTGTGCCTCTTGATGAAAATAAAGTTGAAGAGGTTTTAGATCCTGATTTTGGCGAGTCAGCTATTGGGCGTGTTGCCCCTGTAGATTCTGGTTAGTCTGCTATGAAAGATATAGACAATGCTCTGTAGTTTAGATCCTGATCCTGATCATGATCTAACTATAGGGAAATGTCTAACTTTGACTTTTCTGCTGAGTATCCCATTTTCTGCTGAGTATCCCATTGGCAAACAATTTCCATTCTGCTGTAGCTATTTAGGACCTGACATTGTTGCTTGCTACTCCTTTTCTATGTAGGGCTGTGGTGGATTATCCTGTTAAGGGCCTATGGGAAGATCACTGGTGATTATGCATTACAGGAGAGAGTGGATGTCCAGACTGGCATCAAATTGATTATGAACCTGTGTTTAACAGATGGTTTTGATATGTTCCCTTCTCTGCTTGTTACTGATGGCTCCTGTATGATAGACCGGAGGATGGGTATCCATGGTCACCCTCTGGAAATTCAAGTAAGTGCACTAGGAGTTAAGCCATTTGAAATTCCAATCTTCTGTCCGTGCTTGTAAAAGTAAACATTATCAGTACCACATTTAGTTTTATGGAATTAGATATTGTCTCATGTCACTGCTTATTAATCGGTAAAGTGGAAATTCCTCATTTAGGCTTTTTTAATACCATTGATATTTGGATGGTGGGAGAATACTAAAGGTCTTGGTTTTTGAACATTAAAGAAATTCTGCAAAAAGAATCTCGTACCTCGTATGGACTTAACTTTTTTATGGTGGTAATTTCAAATTGTTACCAAAATGTACGGTTTGTTTTTGTATTCTGCTGTGATTTGTAGGTACCTAGGTTGGGAAATATTTTTTCCCTGTGAACATAATGACTTATTGAAAATATCAACTCCTTAAAGCAGAAGTTAGAATATCCTCTGTATTTTGGCTGCTGATTTTCTGTTTCTCATTGACCTCTGATCATATCTGACTTCTCTTGAAACTCTGGGGAATTTGCTTTGATTTGTTCACTGAAGAGTCAGTTCGTCTCAATCATGAAGCGCTTTGATTTTACAGGCTTTATTCTATAATGCACTGCGATGCTCTCGGGAGATGCTTAGTGTAAATGATGGCTCCAAGAATTTGGTGAGGGCAATCAACAATAGGCTGAGTGCTCTTTCTTTCCACATTAGAGAATATTATTGGGTAGATATGAGGAAGATAAACGAGATTTACCGTTATAAAACAGAGGAATACTCAACAGATGCCACCAATAAGTTCAATATCTATCCAGACCAAATTCCATTGTGGTTAATGGATTGGATTCCTGAGAATGGTGGTTATCTGATTGGCAACCTGCAGCCAGCTCACATGGATTTTAGATTGTTCACCCTCGGGAATCTTTGGTCAATTGTTTCCTCACTAGGTACGCCAAAGCAAAATGAAGCTATTTTGAATTTGATTGAAGCCAAATGGGATGATCTTATTGGGCATATGCCTCTAAAGATCTGTTATCCTGCTTTGGAGAATGAAGATTGGCGTATAATTAGTGGAAGTGATCCAAAGAACACGTAAGTCTCTGCTTTGTTGCAATCCTGCTTTTGCACTTGATTTCTTATCCTAATCAATTGTGGCACATTATGTGAACTATTTCCATCCACTAACAAGGAATTCCATCTTTTAATGTTCAGTCCTTGGTCATATCATAATGGAGGCTCCTGGCCAACCCTCCTGTGGCAGGTGAGCTTGATCTACCTACCTTTTCTAGTATTTCTCAACTCAAATGGTTTTCTCAAACTTGCCATACATGATTTTTGCGTTATGCAAATTTAAATTACTTATCCATATATCGTTCTGTTTATGTTTAGTTCACGTTGGCATGCATCAAGATGGGAAGACCGGAATTAGCTGAGAAGGCAGTAGCATTGGCTGAGAAGAGACTTTCAGAGGACCGTTGGCCAGAATACTACGATACTAGAACTGGGAGGTTCATTGGAAAGCAATCACGACTCTTCCAAACATGGACTATTGCTGGTTTCTTGACTTCAAAAATGCTTCTGGAGAACCCGGAGACAGCATCTAATCTGTTCTGGGAGGAGGACTACGAGCTACTTGAAATCTGCGTCTGTGCACTGAGCAAGTCAGGAAGGAGGAAATGCTCTCGAGGTGCTGCGAGGTCTCAGATACTGGTGTGAGAGACTGAGTTCATCACCAGACACAGGGCTCGCTTGATCTCCACATAATTCTGAATTACAGATTCTTGTCTAACAAGGCTACATTCTTTTGAAGGCAAAACTATGCCTCACGTATTTGTACAGTTTGCTGAGTTTGGGATAGACTAGTAGAGCTTGGAGCATCAAATTCTTGCTTGACAGCGAGAGCATACGGGTTACAGGTCATTTGTACATAGATATGTTAACTTGTTAGCCAATCAATTACTACGTTGATTGGAATAAATTGTGTCCAAGTGAAATGTGGTGATAGAGACAGGAAATTAGCAAAGAATGTGATTCTTGATAGGTAACTTATACACACCACAGAGAGTATTTTGGCATTTTAGTACTAGTTATCTGAGATATTGTAATTTGTGACCTACTATGTAATGTGACACCCATTTTTTATACTCTGTATTACTAAACTCTCGTTATCAGCAACTTCTTCTGCCATATCTACATGATTCCTCGGGCTTGTAGACTTGAGCTCCGTATTCGCCCCATATTCGCCGACAACAGAGATGATATGTTGCCAACCCACATTTGACATGGCGCCGCACGTTCGATATATTCCATAGTTTCGTTTCTCCGTACTGTTCGGTTTTGAAAGCTCTTCCGGGAAGAAATTACTTGCCCGCAAATCTGGTCCAGAAGATGTTCCTCGTGACACAAAGTACAGATTTCGTTATCTAGAAAATGACTGTTTGACCACAGCGACAGAACACAGGCCAAGCTCATCCGATACCGTCGACGTGATAAAAGCAAAATTTTCTTAAAATGAGTCTAATCTGCAAAGACATCTTAAATCAGCATTGACCCTTTTTAAGTGAGCTCATCGACCAGGTTATTTAGTTATAAACCGTAGCGAGCCCGCTTGGTTCCTCCTTAGCGTTTGAGAGAACGGTAACTAGCCAAACGCATTCTCATCCGCTTTTTGCTTCTTCTGGACCGTGCAGAGCCGTTTTCATTTGGCGCAAAGCTTCGCCTCGACCGTACCTGCGTGATCCGAGACGGTTTTGGCGGTCCAACTGATGACGCTTTGGTCGTGCTTGGGGAGGCTATGAGCGGGCCCGGCACTATCCATGAGCGCCAAGAAACTGCTGTCCACAACCCATTACCGGCCAATACCAAATGTTGTGCTGAACTCGCTTAGGCGGGTCCGAAACTGCATCACCCAACCGAACCCACCGTTCTTGCGGAAGGACCCATCGGTCTTGTCCACAGATCTGGTCAAAACGTACTTCGAGAGTGGGCTGGTGAAGGAAGCTCGCGTCCTGTTCGACGAAATGCCTCACAGAGATGTTGTTGCTTGGACGACCATGATTGCTGGCTACTCTTCTAATAACTACTACGACCAATCGTGGGCTGTGTTCTGTGAGATGATTCGGGGCGGGAAGGAGCCAAATGAGTTTACTTTATCCAGTGTCGTGAAGGCTTGCAAAGGCATGAGAAGCCTTTCGCATGGAGTGTCAGTCCACGGCTGGGCAATCAAGCTTGGCTTGGATGCGTCCATGTATGTTGAAAATGCACTTCTGGACTTGTATGCTACGTGCTGCTCTAGCATGGACGATGCGTGCGTGGTTTTTCGCCATATTCAGGCAAAGAATGAGGTCTCTTGGACTACATTGATCACTGGGTTTACCCACCGAGGAGATGGCTACAGCGGGCTTAACGTGTTTCGCCAAATGTTATTGGTACGTGTGTCTCATGTCTTGAACAACCACCTTTCATTAGTTTGCTTTGGACTAAGTTAACTTGATAAAGCAGAATGTGGTCATTTATGATGTTCGCATTCGTTTTCCTCTCAAGTGGTCTCAGCCTAAACTAGTTTTTCACATTATTTATGCGCTTTATGTCAAATCAGGAAGGAGCTGAACTGAACCCATTTAGCTTCTCGATTGCAGTTAGAGCTTGTGCCTCAATTGGGTCTCAAGTCTTTGGCCTGCAACTCCATGCATCAGCTGTCAAGCACGGGTTTCTCTTCAATCTGCCTGTCATGAATTCTATTTTAGACATGTACTGCAGGTGCTGTTGCTTATCTGAGGCGAGTCAATGTTTCCATGAAATGCACGAGAAAGATGTAATCACATGGAACACCTTGATAGCTGGATATGAAAGACCAGATTCTAGTGAGGCCCTTATTATATACTCTAAAATGGAGTCCCAAGGGTTTCAGCCGAACTGCTTCACATTCACAAGTGTTACAGCAGCATGTGGTAATTTGGCACTAACGAAATGTGGACAACAAATTCATGGGGTAATTATTCGAAGAGGACTTGAGAGAAGCATGGGGCTTGCGAATGCACTTATTGACATGTATGCCAAGTGTGGAAGCATAAATGATTCACATAGAATATTCATTTCTATGTCTCACAGGAACTTGCTCTCCTGGACATCTATGATGATTGGATTTGGTGCCCATGGACAAGGAAGAGAGGCCATTAAGTTGTTCGATGACATGGTCAGGTCAGGTATAAGACCTGATCAAATTGTATTTATGGCCGTTCTGAGTGCTTGCAGCCATGCTGGTCTTGTGGATGAAGGGTTGAGGTACTTTGAACTGATGAGTGAATATAATGTTACCCCAAGCCAGGAGGTCTATGGGTGTGTGGTGGATTTGCTTGGCCGTGCAGGGAGAGTGGAGGAGGCTTATCAATTGATAGAGAGTATGCCTTTTAGACCTGATGAGTCTGTCTGGGGTGCTCTTCTTGGAGCTTGTAGAGCACACAGACTTAAGAAGCTGGGAAAATTGGTAGCACAGAGGGTACTGGAATTGAGACCAAGGTTGGTTGGAACCTACGTGACCCTGTCAAACATTTATGCAGCTGAAGGTAAGTGGGGGGAGTTTGCACGAGTTAGGAAATTAATGAGGGGCATGGGTAGCAAGAAAGAGACTGGGAGGAGTTGGATTGATGTTGGAAACCAGATTTTTAGCCTCGTTGCTGGAGATAAAATGGTTCCGAGGGTGCATGAAATTCTTGGATTACTAATTTGGGACATGAAAAATGCAGGATATGTGCCTGCCCTAGATAATACGGACAGGCCTAGCAAAAGAAAGAAAAAAAGAAGATAGTATAAAAAGAAAAACAGAAGTAACATAGAACAGCCTGAGAATCACGGAGACTTCAGACTGACCCTATGTGTCCGCATGATTTGCAAATTTGCCTTGTGCAGTCGAGGCAATTATTGATAATGCGGTTTTGAAATTCACAAACAGCTCAAGATGGAAAAAAATATTGGGCATTATACTGTTGAGGTGATTTCCGTTGAGAAACATATATCCTACTTCAGTTCACAGTCAGAAGCAGAAAGGGCGAAGGAACATTGTACGCAAATTGATAAATGATTTGATTGAAGCTTTAATTTGTTTGATCACTCCTGTTACCCATTTTTTATCTCCTTGGGCTAATTTTTTTTTGGTGAATGCAACCTGTAATTTGAGGTTGAATTAATTTGTAGAAGCTGTACAGTTCAAGCCCCATTTTTCCCAGAATAGTGAGATGAATAAGAGCAGTCATTTCATCATGCATACTCAGGCACTTAAGACTTCGCGATACATCAAATGCGAGTAGTCTCTATGGTATGTTTGTTTGTTCACATGAAGTTTGCTAGTTCATACCTTCTAGTATGTAATGTTCATCTGGATGAAGCTAACAGATGGAGCAGCAAAAATTGACTGTATTGACACTACTTCTCAGCTAGTGTGATTCTCCTCAATAAAATCTTCACTTGAGTTTATGTGGTCCAGTGTCTCTGTATTCTGATTTAAAATTCAAGTGTCAGAGAAGTTCAAACATAGGATTATGGGTATGAAAGATCCTGATATGCTTAGAGGAACAGGATCAGATGCTATTGAGATAGCCGGCCTTCTGCAGATGTCAACCAATGAACTCAGTGATTTAAATTTGTCATCCCTGAGGGTTGGTATTCGTTTGCATCTCACCAATTGTATACAAACTATTTTGAGTGGGGCCATCATTATAGATAAAAAAAAAAGCCTAAACTTATTAATAGGGCTTACAAGGTTATTCTATTGACCTCTAGGTAGTCGAATCCCGAAGCTCGCAGGATTTTTCCAAAAAAAGAAAAAGAAAAACACAAATAAATAAATCGTCGATTAATAATTCTTCTAGTGATCATTTATGTATTATAAAAAACATCATAAAATCTTGAAATTATTCTCTCTTTTCAAATTGCATGAATAACTTCTTTCCATTAATTAATAATCGAAATATCTCTCGCAATAAGAAAATCCTGTACAATCCTCTAAATGTCGATTTTTTGCAAACACGCAACGTTTCGTAATCACATAATTTAAACATCCTCACATTAATAAACCAATTGCGAAGGTAATACAGTAGGCGCTAGTCATAACTTACCCGTTTGGACAAAACGTTTCACTCAAAATATTTAAATATAAAATTACAATTGATAACGAAAGTATTTGCAATAAATATTTCAAATGATAAATGATTTTTCAGAAAATATTTTTTAAATCATTCATTTTTCATAAACAAACGAAATCTAATTTTCACATAATTCGACCGGATTGGCCCATTTATTTGCCATCGCCCCTTTCTTCGGAGTTTTGCCGGTGGAACGATCATCCCATCTCCGCCGCCATCGTGATCCCATCGTTCCTTGCTCCCTTCCATTGTTCATACCTGACCCACTTTCCGACTTCTCATCCCTTATTCGATCCAACACTTCCGATTCTTTCTTAAATTTGTTAATATGCCACATTTACATTACCCTTAACATGAAAATAGAAAAGTTGCAATCATCCATTTTCCCAATTTAAAATAATCAAATTTTTAAAAAGCTTAAATTGGTCACACCAAAGCACTTCTTTATATATATTTTCACCAAACAACACTTTTCTTAAATTGCTTTCCAATGCATATTTCAGTTACAGTTTATCAAATTATTTTTGCATTTTCCCGAAATCTCTTTTTTGACTTTACTCAAATGCTAATCCAAAGGAGGCCTAAGAATCTCTTTATTCTTAGTGAACTTTTAGGATTTAGCACTCGCTTAGTGCTCTATCAATAGATTTTTCTTTACCTATTAAAATGGACTAGATATTAAAATCATGAATTAGGTGACGTTATAACGAGACTGCAACCATATGAAGAATGCACAGAGAACTACAGAATGGGGATTCGCATGGAACCAACTTAAAATGGGTTACAAAGGATGCGGAAAATTTCTCTAATACTATGTTAAGAAGTCCGATCTAAAAACTTAAGCCATTCAGTTAAGAAAGACACATATATGTAAGCCTATTGAAACCCCATTGGCCAGTGGGAAATGACACTTTGACGGGCTTATTTTACCTAATTAGTGAATCGTGACCATTTTTGGTTCAAATATAATTATGAGTTCTTGCTTGGAATAGTTGTGGGCTTCTGTCAAATTGCATCGAAGACTTACATAATAGCGAAAGTCAAAATTGGTGGACTTCGATTGTTCTTGTAAATGTTTTCATTTGACGATTTCCAACCCAAACAAGCTAATGTACAGTGATTCTAGCAAATTTGATATTGGCACGAGTCGAGCTGTCATTGGTTATTGGATTGTAAAATGGTAAGCTTTAGGATCACGATTTCAGCACCGTGGTTGGCAAAATACAATCTTCTGCAACTTCCTTGTGCCGGGGTACATAATGCTTCATTGATGTATAGCTCTCCTTTCGATTTCAAGAATCTGACGTAACGAAGGTAAAATATCCTCCACTACTTGGCTCACTGCTTAAGTTGCTGCATGGCGAGTTAGCATTGTCTGCCAGGCGGGAAATACTGAAGGTAGCTACATATGAAATTGACCTACTGGTGCATTTTTTGGCTAATTACATCACAGTGTTTGATAAGTATCCATCTGATTACTTTGTAAATGCACTTTTACCAGACTCTTGGAATAATGGGTCCTTTGGATCCTCTTACGCATGAGCGAAATCAACTAGTTTCGTCTGGTTCTTTGGAGAGAAGTGGCTGCTGCAGATGGTGATTCAAGCCAGCATATCCAGCGTGTGGATGAAGTAAAGATGGATACTTGTCATCTTCTGCTACATGTGAGAATGCTCCACGGTAGGATAATGACCTGAGAAAGGTCATGTTTTCATAATGTCGAGTATCGAAATTTTTGTTTATGCAGCTTAGTAATGCTGCTGATGTTTAATCCTGATGCTAGTCATGTACCCACCACGTGCATTTTATTGTTTTTAAAATGGACTGGGACCAACTGTTTCGATGGATAGCGGTCATTCATCTATTTCAGTTCAGCATCATGTGCAAGCCGGCTTTGCCCTTGTTCAACCAGGTGCAAATTGTGAACCAGTTTGACCAGTTCTTGGCCTGAGGATTGGCAGGTGAGGAACCTATTCCCTCCTGGACATGATGCTTATGCTGTACTAGCCGGCCAAGCTTCAACTTTATTCACTTTGAAAGTTTGCCTTTTGGCATCAAAGTAAGTTGGCGAGCTCGAGATGAATATAAGATTGTATGTACTCAGCGATAAACCGGACAGGTGTCAAGCCCATAATTTACATCCACACATTCATTTCTTAACTAATAAGCCAAACCTTTATGGAATTATAAGAATAAGATTCAATTTCTGGCAAAAAATCAAGAACCACTTCCTGTAGACTCCCATAAGAAAACATTATCTCTTCTGCGTTTGGACGACAAATAGAATGATTTCAGCTATATGAACAACCAGAAGGACTAAAACTTAACAGCCTCAAAGGAAAATTAGAGATCATAACAATTTCTAGTTGTGTACGTCCTCAGGCAAATAGTCTCAGACTTCTTCTCTGCAGAGATTGTGGCCCACTCATCGGAAGAAAGAGCTTCTTTATCCCTGCGACAGATACCAGCCCTTCAAACATGCACTGCACAGGCATCCTATGCAACTTTCACTTAAGACTAATAACAAGTCCTTGTCTTCAGCAACGTGTAGGCATAAAATCCAATCAGCTAAATAGGACACAGGAATCTGCTCTGAGGATTGCTCCTGCCAGCAAAATGAAGTATTGTCTCTTTTCCACAACTTTCCACCGTTAGTATAGTCAAATCTATTTTTACTAGCAATTCTCAACATGATATAAAAGAGATTTTGTAACCAAGGGAAAAAGTAAAATACCATTTACAGAAGACGTTCCATCACTTGCTCAGGCAGCATTCATGGAACTGCATCCAATTCAAGGTTGTGTGGACAACCGATGCAGCAATTTGTTGATTTGAATCTGATTTCAGAAACTTTTACTTGGAAGGCTCCGATCTCATACTTGGAAAGCAACATCATTGCCCAAAGCTGATTTCAGAAAATTTAACTTTCTTCAGAAGTCCTAAATCATTTGAAGCTCCAGCAAGGAATAAATGAGAAATAAATGTCATGCCCAGATACCAATCTGTCCTCCCATTCCTAACAGTTTCACAAGATTGTTGTGTTTGATCTCTCATTCAGGATCTTTCTCCTAAATAAGCAAAATCATAAGGAATTCAGAAACCAGAAGATTTTACCTCAAATAAACATAGGCCTTTCCTTCATCCACACTGGATTTTGCATTTCTGGGCATGCTGGGGCATTCAGCAGAAGGAGGTGCCCCTCAAGAGCTTAAAGGGTCAAAAGTTCAAACGTGAGGATCTCTCCAGCAAGGTAACTCTGGTTTCAGATTATTTGCTACCAAAAGTCCATGCAAGAACAATTTCCTTGCTTGAAATGGTGGAATCGATGTCTATCTCTCACGATAATGTCACGGTTGTAAGCTTTAGAGGTGAACTTAGCAACTGTGTGACAGTCGTTACATATTCGTAAGTTCTTCATTATTCTAATTGGCATTGCTGGAGGGATATTGAGAAGCCCAAATGCAAGAGCAAGCTTCTCACTGTGTCTTAACAAAGTCGTCTCCTTTTCCTCCTCGTCGATTTCAAGAGAAACCTCATTCATGTCTGGCACATAACCTTCCCTCTTTAACTTCTTAGTCATTTCATCTAACTTGTTCTCAATGTCTTCTAGTTGAGGATGCGTCTTATCACCAGCCAGGAATTCATGAATCACTCCATTTGCTTCGATCATGCTACAACCTGGTGTTTTCATCACTCCATGCTGCTCCATAATTCCTCTAATCTCAAGCACATTTTGCCAATTCCCTTGGGAAGCATACAGGTTTGATAATAACACATGGAAACCATCATGGTCTGGCTGAAGCTCAACAAGCTTTCTTCCTACCCTCTCCCCCCTTTCTATGTCACCATGCTTTCTACAGGCTCCAAGGAGGGCTCCCCAAGTAGAAACATCTGGTGCCATAGGCATGCTCTCAATAAGCTCCTCTGCTTCTTTAAGCTTTCCAGCACGTCCCAAAAGGTCCACCATGCACCCGTAATGCTTGACATTAGGTTCTATCTTGTATTCTTGTACCATGGAATCAAAGTGAAAGCATCCCTCGTCTACTAAGCCCATATGTCTACACGCTCCAAGAACTCCAATAAAGGTTATGTCATTAGGTGTTATACCACAATTCTTCATCTCTAGAAAGGTGCTTAGTGACCTCCCTACCAAGCCGTTCATGGCAAACCCAAGAATCATAGCGTTCCACATGGAGACACCTTTGTCCTCCATTAATTGGAAAACATCCAATGCATTTTCAACGCAACCACACTTCATGTACATGTCTATCAGGGTCGTTCCCAGAATAACATTAACCTTGAGGCAATTCTTCCTAATGTACGCGTGAACCCATTTTCCTTGATCAAGGGCAGCCAAGTGAGTACAAGCTGAGATGACGCTTACCAAAATGGTTTCATCGGGCTGCATTCCTGTAAGCTGCATCTCTTGAAACAGCTCCAAAGTATCTGAGAAATGGTCATGTTGAGCATATCCAGATATCATTGCGCTCCAAGATACTATGTCCTTCTGTGGCATCGAATCAAATAATGCCTCGGCGTTTTCAATCAATCCATTTCTCAAATACCCTGATATCATGGAGTTCCAGGATATTAAATCCAGATGAGGGTATCCAGTTCTGAATAGCCTTTCTGCGACCAGTATCTCATCACATATTGAATACATGTGAATCAATGCATTTTGAAGGTTAACATAAGATTCAATCCCTAGTTTCACCGCCAACCCATGGATCAACTTCCCCATCTCGCCAGCAGACAAATGTGCACACGCTGAAAGAACACTAATCACAACAACCTCGTCCACTCTAACACCTCTACCAGCCATTTCTTTAAACATAACCAAAGCCTCATCATACATCACATTCTGTTCATAACAAGAAATTAATGCACTCCATGACACCATATCCTTCTCCTCCATTTGATTGAATAGCTCATACGCATCCACCACGCGTCCTGTCTTTCCAAATAAAGCAATCATCGAATTTGAAGCAATCACACTTCTTTTAGGCATCTGATCAAAAATCAGTTTTGCTTCATCTACATTCCCCACCTGAACATAACCCGCCAGAATCGAGTTCCATGAGACCGTGTCCAGAACGATACTTTCATCAAACAGCTTCCGTGCATCTTTCATGTTCCCATGCACCGAGTACAGGTTGATCAACGTGTTCTGGACATAAACATCCGAATCAAAACCCAGTTTCAGAACATGATCATGCACTTGTTTCCCCTCCAATTCTGAGAACCGCAAACTACAAGCCTGAACTAAAATGGGATACGTGTAATTATCAGGACCCACATTCTGATTCAGCATCAACTTGTAAAGGAAAACGGCATTTTGAGGGCTATCGTTCTGCACAAAAGCCCTCATCATCGTGTTCCACGAGAACCCATTTGGGTTCTCAACATGACTAAAGAGACGAAAGGAGTAAGTAACGCGGACGAAGCTAGAGTCGGTGGAGAACTTGAGGAGCCTGCTCGCTGCGTAAGCGTCTCCGATGTAGCCGGTGAGGATCATCTGAGACAGGATTTGGTTGAATTGCTTGAGGCTGTGGCATCGTCCCAGGTGGGTTTCTAGGATAGAGAGGGTGATGGTGGGAGCAAAAGAGGGACGGCAATGCAGACCTGGCTTGACGAGCGTCGTAAAGTTGCGAACTTTGGCGAAATTCATGGAACGCCGACGGAGTGCTGATGACCGAACGCTTAAGTCCGTGTCATTGTAGCGTGGCGCAAACCATCCGGTGAAGCTCGGACAAGAACCTTGGCGGGGACTGAGAAATTGCTCAAACTCAGTTTGACTGGCGAAAAATCGGATCTTGCTCGAACCCAGTCAATTTAGACGTGTGCTCTTGTTCTTTTGGTTGTTGGACATCAACCACGTTGAGTTGTTCAATACTAAATACCATAGTCAATTCAAATCTCAACAAAAAAGGTACCTGAAATAAATAAATGAAGGTCACTCATTTTTGAACTTTAGGATCTTTTGATTCCCGAATATGAAAGGAACATGTTTTCCGTAAAACAAATGCACCTTTATTTTAAAGGCATTTTTCAATTTCAACTTAATCGAAATGTCATCATGTCAAGCTGAATTTGCAAGATTAGGGAGTAGCCCAGATTTCATAAACAATTCCTTAAAGGAGGGAGCTCAATTGTCAAGCTTTAGTATTGCCAACAGGTGATCAAAGGCACCTTTCGATCATGCATAGAATCTTACACCATACTTTAAGAACGAGAAAAGTGCATTCCTTTCTTACTTTTTGACTTTACTTTATGTTCCGGAGCAAAAGAATTCAGTGACACACGAACTGCATGAGATATTTTAATGGCAAGTTGTAGCATAGCCACAGGTTCCATATGGCCTTCTGATTTTCCCTCTAGCTTCCTTTAAGAGGAAGATCAGAGGAAAAAAGAGAGTGCCCCACACGAAAACTATGATGGATCTTGCTGCAGCGGCCAAGTTGCTATGACCGAACCTTTCACATGCCGCATGTGAGTTTTTCCTCCTTCAAACAAGGGATCACCCGTTTTGCGTCTTGCGGACATGCGAACAGGAAGAACAAAGGGTGCAAACATTGGATGTCTGAATTCGGTGCTTCATGCTTCAATGCTCCACGCAATCTCTTTTGTCACGCTTGCCCAAAGTCGTAAAATTCTCGTCCAATGCGCGATACTCCAGTCTGGTCGGCAATTGCTGATGAGTGAATGAGTAGTTCATCCAGAGGAAATCCCCCTGAAGGGTTGTGCATACTCATTGGCCCCGGTAGTGATTTTGACTAAACGAGCCAGAACTCTTTTAAGTCACGTCAGAGGAGATTATGGAGTTTTTTTCCCTTATCAGGATATACGTGTGGAAGTCGCACGTCCTCAATCTCAGCATAGTCTGCAACATCTTTTACAGTTGCAACACCATTTTAACAGCAACTTGCTATATACGTTGTGCGCTGTACAAATGTTCAAACTTGACCATCACCATAACTGGTAATGGACTGTTAGTTGTGCTAATGGCCTCGGGCCCAACTCAGGACTCGCTCTGTGGTCTAAACAAAGCAAAATTATCACAAAAGTCAGACACATCTACTATTTTGCCTCCCTATATTCGTGTGCTAATCTAACAATGGGAGAAGCAATCGGCATTTACAGAATTTCCATCACTAGACAATTAGTCATCGCCCCCAGCCACACGTTATCTTACATCTGAAGTGAAACAAAATCGCCGGTACTAGTCATAATACATTTATAATTACAGGTCATGGCTTAATCTGGTGGTGAAAGAGAAATGCCCCTAAAAATTGGAAATCAGTTGCTTGAGGACTAAGCAAGCATCTGCCCACTGCCATTCACACTAAAAGCTTATCCAAGAGAAAATTGCCATTTTTCAATTGTTGTCCATTTCCTAGATACAGCTATCGAGATGCTGCCAGAGTGAACTGGACAAAGACTAATACCAGGAGAAATGCTAGTGTTTGCGCAGTAATTTCGTGAGTGATGGAAATGATGTGCAACTGCACCATGAAACTAGGGTCAATTAGCTAATGAGATTTGTCTGTTCTTACATCTCTTAACGGAGAAATGCAGATCATTTGTCCAAAAAGAAAAGCCACCTTAGTTTTAGATATTGAATCTGGAAAAGCATACAAGCTTGCTGGCATATGACCCTAGCGCCTGTTCCTAACTGTGTCTAGTCTGAACTGGATGCTGTGTTGGGTTTTGCTCAGAAGCATCCTCGCTTAAAACAAAAAGATAATAAAAAGACAATGGAAAGAACATGAGAACTTGCAAAGATTTTAGTGCGCAGATCCACAGTAATTTGAGTATCCCCTTCCCTAGCTTTCTATTCCTGATTTAAGCTTGCATTTGTTTCCAGCAAGGACTTTTAACAGCGTAATTCTACAGTATGGTCTGCAACGTGAGTTTTCAGAAACCATGGATTCACGGCAAAGTGGGGCCAATTACTTCGCCTTCAAAGGTGTTGTAACATAGACCAAAGCGCAAAGACATATATACTGAAGCAAAGACAATTTTCAAGATGAGATTCAGCAAGCAATAAGCGTTATTCCACGTTCGCAGGGCCGTCTATCATCACGAGCGTCCCACGGTAGACATGCCTAGCCACAAAGGCATTTTGACCAAGACTAGTAAAAACCCAAAGACTGAAAACTGATAAAGACGAGAACTACAAGATCCGGAGGAGCCTTCCTAAACCTCCTTAACCTCCACAGCTGCACTCGCTCCCTCCACTCCCTTGGCCTTACCCCCGTCCTTGGCCGGCTCCTCGATCTCGAACGCGGACACGGGGAAGGTCCTGAACAGCCCGGACGGAGTCTTGAAGGTGATCTTCCCGGTGGGCGGGTCGTCGACGTAGATGTCGCACAGGGTGACCCACACCAGGAGCTCCTTGGTCTTCACGCCCGTCAGCTTCTTGATCTTGCCGTGCTCGATCTGGGCGGTGATGTCGGGCTCGTAGGACACCAGCTTCCCGATCTTCTCGAACTTGTGGTTGGTCTTCTTCTTCTGCTTGAGCCACACGAAGCCGGTCTCCTTCACGTACCCGCATTCCTCGATGTCCTTGAGCGGGAGCAGCCCGTTGGGGAGCCCCATCTCGGTGAGCAAGAACCGGGACTTCTCCTGGCACATCTCGTCCCCACGGTAGAACTCGGCCTGGGCTCTGATCTCCTCCGTGACCACCGCCATCTTCCCGAGCTTCTCTTCCTTCCCCTCCTCCTGGTTTTCGCTCCGGTTCCTTCCCCCTCTAGAGCTCTCTCTCTCTCTCTCTCTCTCTCTCTCTACTTTTCGCAGCAAGAATTCTTGGGGAAGGCAAAGCGAAAACGAAGTGAGCTGAAAGCGGTGCATAAAGTTCGCGTCTTTATAGTGGAGAGCGCGTAGGACTTTCCCTTATCAGAATACGGGACAAATATCCCCAAGATGCCCTTTTTGGGCCCCTCGATTTGCGAAAATATCATCCCGGTCGGGTCTCTTGACCAGTCCAAGAATCCAGATCGATCCAATCTTTACCTAGGAATCGGGAATTGGACCGGAAGGGAGGATTCCCAACTGTTGGGATAGGAGACCCCGATTGGACAGCTCTTGAACCCGGAATCAAACGGGACCAGTCGACCTGCTCCCGTTCCATAAAATTGATCACTTTTGCCAAAAAAATAAAATAAAAAACTTAAAAAATACTAGAATTATTACTATCTTAAGGTTCATTGTTATTTTTTAGATATTAAAAAATACATTTAAAAAAAAAAAGAGTCGATTTGGTCTATTGGTCCGGTTCTTCTCAAAATCGAGAATCAAACCAAACTCCGATTAAGGCGATTCTCAATTTAAGCTTCTCCGATATGCTCATCCCTTTTTTAATGAGCCAAAATGCTTCGGTTTCTGGCCACGACGAGAGGGGTGGCAGATGTGTAATATTGCTGAAGAGGAGGGGCTTTCTTCCTTAGGGGGCGATGCGATCCCGAGACACGGCTAAGATTGTGCAGTTGAACATTAATTGGGGGAATTAAGGCGGAAGGGCTGGGGTTGATGGAGGTTGCCAATGAGGGGCCCCCACGTGGCGCGTAGTTGGGAACGGTAACCAGTCCCCATTTATTGGGGGCTGACGTGGCGCGCTCGCGCCACCGCTGGGCCTCGCTGCTCTGCACCGTTCGAAATTGTTCCATTGAGAATTTCTCATATTTTGGTGGAAATCTCATCTAGATCGACCTAACTCCAGAGGGAAGAAATTTTTTTATCAATCTTAAGTTTCGTTTATTTAAAAAAAAGTAAGGGCGCGCATGTTTTTATTTGTGTTTTTTCGTTTAAAGGAAATGTAAATAAAAAAAATATTTTTGTTCCGGGGAACAAATTTTAAATAAAAAACGCGTTTGGTAAAAACTTTGTTTAGGAAATAAATAAAAAATGAATAGAAACACGTTTGGTAAATTTTATTCTTTTTTTGTTTCTTTTAATTTTTTAATATTTTATTTTATTTTTCATTTTTTTCCTTTCTTTTTTATTTTTTCTTTTTTTTCGGTCGCCGGCCTCGCTTTCCGGTGACCGGCCGATGGGGCCGCAGCCTCGCCGTGGTTGGGCGAGGCCGAGCGTCGCCCGGCCCCGGTGAGGCTCGGCCTCGGCTCGCACGGCGAGGCCCGGCCTCGCCTTGGCCGGGCGAGCTCGGCCTCGCTGGCCTCGACGGCGTCATCGGCCCTCAACGGCCGATCGCCGGCCCTCGACAGCGTCGCCGGCCCTCGACGGCCAATCGCCGGCCATGGTCGAGGCCAGTGACCGGCGAAAGAAACAAGAAGAAAAAAAGAAGAAGAAAAGAAGAAGAGAGAGAAGAATAAACGTTTCTTCAAAATTGTTTACGGAACAAAAAGTAAGTTTTTTGTTTTTTTTTTTTGTTCTTTTTGTGTTCGAGAACAAAAGAACAAAAAAAAGAACAGAGACGAAAACCAAACGCGTTTCTGTTCTTTTTTTGTTCCTGCGAACAAAAAAAAAAAAAAAGTGTTTTTTTTTTAGGAACGTTTAGGAACATTTCCATGCAGCCCCTAAATGATTTGAAAAATAATTTCTCTAAAATGATCGTTTCTATTGTTAATATAGTTGACGACTTAACCAAGGCAACGCCATAGAATCAATTTAATTGAAGAGGTTGAGATAGGCCTTTATCATAATTGGAAACTAAATTCATGCCGGTTCTTAAAAGAGGATCAAAGATAGATAATTATAAAAAGCGCACTCTCCTATGTTGGCAATTTTATTTTTTTTCGATGCTAGTATTTTACTTGCGACAATGGCAAAATTTAATGGGGAAGTATTATGGTTCGAGAGTAGAATCGAGAATCGAAGAATCAGATTGAGAGGAATCGATTCAATTCCAAGTTCCAGATTATGCAGAGTAGGTTCCAAGTTAAAAAAATTGGCAAATCGATTCCAATAGGCAAGTTCTCGATTGGAGGTGGACCAATCCTATGTTTCTCTTATTTCGTGTCTTTGCATAATCCTACAGTATTTCATAGCATTCGATGATGAATGTGTAATCTATGATCATTAATCTGACTTCCATTTTTGGTAATATCCATGATCAAGTCTTTTGCCTTGTTAATATTTTATATTTTTTATGTGTTTAAATGAGTCGTGGTCCGAGGATTATAGTAATAAATAATAGTCATTAAAAAGGATGATATGCTAATAATCATTCAATTAAGAATGAAAATGAAACATAAGTAGACTTAAAACTGACCTTAGAACCTGTGATATGATAGATTCTAGATTTTAAGTTTCAAAAATTTGGAAATTGGTTTTGATGGGCTAGTTTAAGGTGAAACATGAAACTACTCACTCCTACTAAAAAGGCCTTAAACCTATTACATTATTATCAATTCAATTATAAATATTTTAATTAGACTATTCTGTATTTATGACAATTAAGTCTATTCGATCAATTTAAACTAAAAATTGCTAAAATAAAAGTTGACTATCTTACATAGACAAATTTTACAGCTTTTTCATATTTTTTTGAATATTTGAATTTTTTTTTTCTTTTTTTTTTATTGTTGTTGGTGACCTTCACCAAGCCATCATTGCCCATGGATGAGGGCCACCCTTGCCCACCACCAATGAGGGCCTAGGTGAGGGCTACGACCCTCACCAACGATCGGCTAGCAAGGGCTCACAAGCCTTCATTTGGCCACAATAAAAAAGAAAATAAAAATATTTAAAGATTATAAAACTATTCACGTTAACACCAATCATACATCGTAAAATAATTGATATCATGTCAATGGTTTCCAGCAAAAATTAGCCGGATAGACTCAATCAACATAAATACTAAAGGTTTAAGACTAAATCAATTTAATTGAAATGTTTACGATGAATTGATATCAATATAATATAATATGATTAAGATTTTTTTAGTATTTTTCCCAAAATTTAAGAGGAGTTGATTATTGACAACGTCAAATCCGCTTCGCAGACATCTTTCCACAAGCTGTTTATGGTTCCCAATTACACATTGATGGCGAGCTGCCCCCTTTAAATTATGGTGAGAGAGAGTAAGCTGGGTTGGCCTAGACCCTCAGACGTCCGATTGCCACAGGAAAAGACCAACACAAAAACTCTGAGTCTGCTGCTTTACTAAATGCAGAATTTAATGCGAACGAACAGGGGTCGAGAGCGGTTGCCGCGCCCGGATCAGAATCAATGCACGCTCTGGACCACGCTCGAGCTGCCAGCTGAAGACATTTCGCAAGAGAACTCGCGTCGATCGGATACATGAATTTCGCGTACGTTCGATGCAAGGAAGTGGCGTGAAAAATGGAGGCAACGATGTTGCTTCGTGCGCAATTATTAGTCGAGAGAGCGTTTAAGGATTTTGGTGGACCCGGTGTAGGGGCACGAATGCATGGCTGAACTTACCTTACGAGAGCCTTTCTCTATGACGTCTTCATCGCAGAGGTACACTTGATGTTAATCCCTTTTAATTGGAGGTGGTTGGGCAGCCTGCAATGAAAATGGTCATCGTCCCAACCCCCCTCCCCCTCCCCTCACCTGGCCAAGATAGCACCACCGATGGTCCTATGCTATATGTGCTGACCAGGACTGTCAAATGGATGGGGTTAGGCCGGGACAAAAATGAATTAGTGATGCTTGCAAATATGGTACTGGCTTCTGCTGATCTTTCTTGGCTTTTAACTTCAAACGGGAGATGGTAGATGATGACAGGTCAAGCTGGTTTCTTCACCGAAAGGAAAAGGCACTTTGCATTCTTAACACAGTAACCTCATACACGCACTGTCGCCAGTGTAACAGTGAAGTAGCATTAATAACCATACAGGAGACGATTTCATAGATGAGCCGAGGAAGAGAAATAAGTAAACAAATTTGATTCAAAAGAACACACTTCTTTTTTAAAAAAACTATGAGAATAGATTTAGTTCGATTCATACGAATATGAGTGATTGGTTTCAGGGCGAGCGGTTCTCACCCTAGAACCGAAAACCACCTAATAAGGACCAGTTTCACAAAATGAGAACCGGAAACTATTCGACCCGGTCTGATCCGATTCCTGAGTGGATCCACAGGATCGATCTACAATCACTATAATCCCGCATCGATCTCCTCTCATCTCCTTAGAAGCTCTACCAAGTGAACCCCGAGGCATGTTTATCGGTGTGGTGGTTTCCGGTTTGGGATTATTGCCCGGCTTGCTGTTCTGAACAAGCTACTTGACTTTGACAGGATGAATAAATGATACTATGTAAATGACACATGTTTGTTATGTAGCTTGCCCACAAATCTAGAGCTCATCTCTCATTTGAGTGTCCATCTTTCTAAAGCTGTTTGGTAATCTTTTCTGAGTACAAGTGGTATTCGTAGAAGCTCTAGTGACTAAGATACCAAATTTTTTTGGGTTTTATAGGCTTTCAAGAGGAGTTCCTCGTGTCGCCCACCATCTTAGTATGTGTGTGTATCGGTTCGAGTGGACGATTCCACATCTAGAATCATAAACTTGATTGATACTCACCGGTTCTAATAATTTACACCCAAGAACCGGATTGATACTCACTGGTTCCAATAATTTGGACCTAAGAATCGGACTAGTTGCCTTAAAAGCCGTCAATTTAAGCCGGTTCGGTCCGATTCAAGGCAATTCTCAATTATTTTGCACACCCCTAGTACGAACACACATCTCCTAAAAATTATGAGGATAATGATAACCAATTGCCAACCTTCCAAACTTTGTAGCAACAATTTTAGCAAATTTAAGATCCCTATGCTTTGGTTTCCGAAGGACATACCGAATAATACCCTACATACTAATAAGGGGTTTATGCCATCGTTTTAAGACTTATATTAAAGCCACTAACATTCTAAGTTACCAGTGTCATAGAATTTGCAAGTGTGCCTATTGTGTTTGACCTCCAAGCACTTCATCCAATTGGTATTTTGTCCCATAAAATTGTATAAATTTTGTTTATCTTGCATTTGCAAGATATTACTATTAGTGCGACACAATCATAAAGAAAAATAGAGATTGAGAGTGAGGAAGAAAACTTGCAACACAAGATTTTATCATGATTCACTCTTAAACTAAGGCTACGCCAACTTAAAAATTCCAATATAATTAACACATTACATCTCTTTATTACATCCCTTAATAACAAGATAAATATAATATATATATATACATATATCCAAACAAATAATATATCACATAACTATTTATGAGGCCAAGCCCTGCTAATAAAATAAGAAAAAGAATATAAAATATGAGCCCACATTATAAAAACTCTTTATCGTCGTGGGGCACTGCCCCTACATAGTTAATAAGGAGTATAAACCACATTTCAACATTCTCCCACTTAGTGAATACTCCATATGCTTTTTCAAACGCATTATAGTTGTACACTTTTCTGCACTCACTATCTTGGTTAAAAAATTTGCACTATTTACCTTTGTGTTAATTTTCTCCAACACTATAGTTTTCTATTTCACTTCCTCTCGGATGAAGTGATATTGAATATCAATGTGCTTTCTTCTTGCATGAAGTCCGACATTCTTAGCCAAGAATATAATACTAACTATCACACCCAATCTTCACTTCACCTTGTTTGAAACCAATCTCTTTACATAGTCTACGTATCCAAATTACTTCTCTAACATGATGATTAAATGCCATGTACTCTACCCCAATATTCAATAAAGCAACCGTGCTGTCTCTTACTCATCCAACTCACAGCTCCGCTGGATAATGAAACAACATATCCAATGGTTGATCTCCTGCTATTAATGTCACATCTCCAATCAAAATCTACAAAACACTTCACCTTGAAGACATGAGGCTACAAAACTTTAGAAGAGATAACACCACTTATCTCGAAATGCCTATAACCAAATAAAAAAATTTCTTAAATCATCGAACTCACAATCCTATCAAATAAGTAAGAAACAACGTTAAACTCCAATAAAATACTATCTCAACTATGACTCGACTAACCTAAGTTTAAACGCTTACAAAACGACTCTCATGCGCTAACAAATCAATCACCCAAAGCAAATACTCAAAACCGTCCATAGGGCAGAGCTTGAGCACAAAACTTGATCACGTCATAACTCTTTCCACAGAACCCCGTTTCAAGCGTTCTTACAGTCAATAAAAAGCTTTTTCAACATATTACAAAGACCTTAACTTGACTGTTCCAAAAATCAAGCCAAAAACCAACAAAATATGGCCCCGAATTTACTGGACATGCACAGTTCATTACGAGTAGAAAACTTCAAAATTTTGTTTCAAACAAACCATAAACCCAAATTAAGATCCGTAAAATCATATAGTTTCACAACATCCTCAATTATCATTTTTATATAAATATGCAGCTTAACAATTCAAAATTAAGATTTTACCACTCAAATCTTCAACAATTCAGAATTTAACCCCTAACCATGAAAACTAATCCAATTAGAAGAACGAGGGGCGCAAGCATTTATTGGGCATTGCAAATTGGAGTTGAGTCAGTTCAGTGAGGCATCCGTGGTGAACACGAACAAAATCCCTTTCCTTTGTTCCTTTTTTTTTCCTTCTTCTTTCTCTCTTTCTTTTCCTTTCTTCTCTTCTCTTCCTTTCCTTCTCTTCTCTTCCTTTCCTCACAAGCGAGCTCTCGATCTTTAAATACCGAGCATCCCCTTCTTTGCCCCCTTTCTCTTTGACTTTTCAATTTCTTTTTTTTTTTCTTTCTTTCTTTCTTTCTCTCTCTTCTTTTTCCTCTCTCCGCTGAAACTTCTACTTTCTTCCTATTCTTTTAACCGTTCAACTCCGCTTTTTCCCCATTTTATTTGACTTGGTCAAAAACTCATATTTTACATGTATAGTCACTTCCACAAAAATAATTCCACCAATAAAGGTTTTCTAGCTTTGTCCAGAGATCTTTCGTTGTCTTCTCAGAAGTCACATTTATTAGGACATTATCATCAAGGCCTAGTTAGATTAGGCATTGCACCCTCCGATCGCTAATATTCCACTCATTCAATTTGGTAGATGTGGATTTATTTGCTTCGTCCTCCTTCAACTTCCTTTTAGATTTTTCCTCATGTTTATCTTTTTCTCACATGCCACAGATGTCTATCTATGAGCAGAGCCTCCATCTTTAATTTCCATAACTCAAAAACATTTTTTTTTTCTCTACTTCAATCTATGATTGACCAATCAACGACACCTTCCAAAGATTGGATTTTTTTTTTTCGAATCTCTTTTTCACCAAGAAACCCTAACTTCAAACCAAACTCCAATATGATGTATTAGGATTCGCCACACAATCATAAAGAAAAATGAAGAGTGAGAGCGAAAAAGAAAGTTTGAGACGTAAGGCTTTAAATTGGTTCACCCTTAAACTATGGATATATTAAGCTGATGATTCCACTATAAGGGAGAAAAAGAGTGCATATATATATCCAAACACAATATATATTCAATAGTTATTCATGAGTTTAAGTCCAAGTTATCAATAAAATATAAGCTCAAACTATAAAAGCTCGCTAATGTCGTGGGGGCATTGCCCCTACACGGTTAACAAGGAGTATGAACCACGTTCCAACAATTATATCGTTTATCAAACATATGCATCTCTCCTAGATTACTGCCATTCCATTTTGCTGATGGTTAACCTTAACTCCAGGTGTATCTCTCTAGTTGGCAGCTCTACCTTTTCCCTTCAAACTCTTACATATAAGGATAAGGAAATGGAGGTTTTGAGGCTACATTTCCTTGTCTGTGTGTTTTTAAAGGCTAAAACGCATGCCTCTTCAAGTCTTCGTATTTTTAAGTATCCTTTCATCTCATAGAAGCATTTCATCAAACAGGTGACCCCTGATGCATTTCCAGCAGCAGAATCCCAAATAAATTGATGCAGACATGATTTGTGGGTCTTATCGGATTGTCACAAGCAATGGTTGGCATTGAATAGTGGTTGTAGGTAAATACCAAAAGGCGAAATTTGGGTAAGAGATGCTGTTCGTAATAGCAAGAATGTAGTGGGCATAGTGAAATTAAGTCGTCGGCCGTTCATAGACACCGTCACTCAGCTCAGCGGAGTTAGCACTCAGCTTCGGAAAGAAGGGGAGGAGAGAGGAGGCGGGGATTCATTGACGCCGTCACTCAGCTTGAGACCAAGAGTTAGTGACGAGAGAGGAAAAGAGAGAGAGAGAGAGAGAGAGTCATAGTCTCACAGACTTGCTGGGTTGGGCAGGGTCTGCCAAGGTAGATTACAAAACCCATATCCACCCATTTATAGCATTTTACTGACCCATGTAATAACCCACTCCATTTAAAATGAGTTATGAAGTGGGTCAGTAACCCATATTGACAGCTGCCAACCATAAATCGAGGGCTATTAGACATTCAGCTCACATGACAAAAGTCTAAGTTCAAGCATCCAATCTCCACGTTATAATGATTCGAGTCCCGAGGGCATCGGATTCTGTCGAATCACTGATGGAGTGTAGCTTTCAGTGATACAAAAGTGATGAAACATGAGAAGAAATACATACCATGAGAACATAGTCAAACGGCCCATTATAGCAGGCAATAATTTGTGAAAATTGTACTACTATGGCGCTGCCAATAGAATTGCACAGCCAGTGTGTAGCGGGGATTTGAGTCAACAATATCCACATGATGGATGTCTCGCCTCGAACTTCCTCTAGAGAAATCGTTGCAAGAAGTTCTTGATCTCGTCAATATATGGAGACCTCGTCGGAATTATATGACCACTGTCATGTTGAATAACCACACGACTTCCATTTTCAAAATACTCCGCAAGGTCCGCACTTGCCTTGTTAGGTATCTGCCTATCTCTCCCATGATCCCTTCCAAAAATATGAAGTGAAGGGCAATTTATAGATCCATGCTCAAACACTGCTAGATTGAGAGCGAACCCAGAGCACAAAATGGCGAATCTAAAGTTGATTTCACCTTTCAACTCGTCCTTGCGTGCACATGCTAAAGCAGCCATTGCTGCTCCCTGGGAAAACCCCAAGATCCCATCAAATGGACCATCCCGCAGACACATGGACTTCAAGTATGCTAATGATGAATCAAACCCATTTGTCTGCTGCTGGTACTGAAGAGGATCAAAAGGACCATCTGCTTCTTTCCAATTTGCTTCGCTCCCCGCAGTGAAATCAGGCGGCACTAACCATGCAAACTTCTTATTGCACTGTTCTTTTGGAGGAGGACCTCTGTGTTCTGTTGATGACTCTGAATGCCCCTCAACAACAGAAGGTTGGAAAATAAAGCCCAGCTCATGTGGCGCATCCACGAAGACGAGTTCCGCAATGCTCCTAAGTTTCTTTGCTAAGGAAGCAGTTCGTCCTTTAAAACTGGAGGCATTCTGACGGAACCCGTGCAGACACAATATCCTGAGCTTTCTAGAAGCGCTGAAACCTGTTATATTTTCTTATTAATATCAAACAGAAAATTTCATTGCGGACTAAGAGGAACTCCAGAAATCAAATCCTCGATAGAAGCAAACAGCACAAAGTTGAACACAACCTCAAACTCCAGAAAATGTGCATATTCTATAATAAAGACCAGGTAAAGTTGTGCCATGGTGGAAATAGACAAGCGGAAAAGGTCCTCGATAGTATTTAATACTACCTATTATCGGGTACCTTTGGCAGATAAGGGCTATCTTAGATTCTTACCTTGTCTCTCTGATGAAAGAGTGCTCAATTTAATCTCTTGTGGCAGCACTTCCGACTTGAAATTTTCAATTGCTGGAGTTGGAAGACCATGTTTACCATGTTTTTGGCAAAGCTCACACGTGTAAATGGAACCTACCACCTGCTGTCAAACAACTTAGCTGGTTCATACAGAGGCAAAATCACTGCATGTAATTCCAAGTTCACTGGGGAGATGTAGTTAACACATGGTTCAGAATGAAAATTAAAAGAAATATTATTAGAAGTTTTGTAGGAACTTATAAGTGCTAATTACTGTTGCAGAAATTCATGGGATAATTGAGCATACCCGGCAACTATCACAGACCAAAACAAGCATCCTACAAGAAGCACAACGACAACGGGAAGAGTAATCATCAAATGGACAGCTGCAAAGGAGGCATGTACTGATGACGTTTGTGTTGCAGCTCCCAACAGAGATCCTATAGCGACAGTGAAAGAGGCAAGAATTACCGCCACAAATTTGAAGTGTCATTATCAATCTTTCCTGAGATTTCACTGGGAGCCAAGAAACACAAACCAGATTCAGAACCTAGAACTCAATATGTAAGGTTCCCACTAATTTCTGCCTGGAAGGGATTTGCCAAAGAGGCAAAGAGTTTAGCTTTTCAAGTATAGACATTGAAGGCTATTAAAATACATAAGCCATAAGCCTATAAAGCATGTATCTGAGACACTAAACATTCCAGCAGAATGTTCCGACAGTAAAGCATATTCTTTTCTAACCCATCAATTAACATGACCACTTCAAAAGTTAGTATGCCCCTTCCAGTTAAAAAAAAACTAGTTATCTTTTCTATTTGACAAATTCACAAAACATTCAGATTACCTATTCTTGAAATCAGACAAGAATCCCTTTCTAAGCATAATAAGCTTTAAAAAAAGGAAAAAAAGGAAATAAAGAAAAGTAAGTTAAAGTGAGACTTTGTACATCTGTCAAAATAGTAAACAGATTACAAAAGACATACCGATGATCAAAGACAAAATTCTTCCCTTTAAAGAATCCACCATCAGGGAATTGTTCCAGATACCGCTGTATCCCCCATATAACTGCAGAAGAGCACATTGTGAAAATTACTTCAGTCATCAAGCAGCATTTGACTCACATTTGCAGACCAATTTGACACTTCTTTTCTTAAATTTTTATTTTTTTACAATTAGGATCCTCGGGCCAACTTATTAGCAAATGAAATTCATCTGAAGCAGCAACAATTTGGTATGAAAATTTGATTTTACTCTATATAATCTCATCTTTAAGCAAATCTATCTAATCAGACCCATCACTACCCTTAACCAAGAGACCCAACCATGAAAGGGAAGTCATATATACTTCCTCTAAAGTCATGTGGTCGTTGTGCCAAGGTGCACTAGGAACCAGGTAAAGTAAGTTTGCATATCTGAACCATTTCCTCCAGAGACCCACCTGATACACGTTCTCAAACCCAGAGCCTTTTCCCTTGATGTATGCTGACGCCATCTCACATCTAATACCCCCGTGCAGTACCTATAGAAAAACCATGGATAAAACTATGATAAATATGATGCAACCACAGCACTGCTGGAAAAACATAGATATTTCCCTTTGAGGGACACTCTGATCTAGTTTAACTTTCAGCACATGAATCAAAAGATTTGAACTTGTAAGAGAAGGAAGACAGACATTCCAAGACACTGCCAGTCCCTAGTAAACGTATTAAGGAAGACATGTCCCTTGGTTTTCTCATATATTGATGAGTGATAAAAGTTACTCCTATTATGGCTTAGACCAGGTAAATAAGGAGAATGGAAGAATATCACGCATATTACTTGAATTTCCCAATTTCCTCAGAATAATTAATCTTACTAAAGCAACTCAATGCATATGAAAGCCACAATAGTTCATACATGTATACACAGATACACATAAACCAGGACAATCATAAGCCAATAAGCAGACTATCGCCTTGAAGTATAAGCACAGCAACCATTTGTATACATGATTCCATGTACCAGTGAGGTAAATTTTAAAAAAAAATTATGAAAGGTAGGAAGGAGTAGAAATCGAAAAACCTACAATCACCAAGTTCTAGGAGGGCACTGACATGAGGATGCATTTTCCTTGCAAATGTTCGGAATTATCATCTATCCAGTCATGCAGCTCACTGTATTGTCTGATTTGTGGATCCATAGTTTCCACACCTGGTGTGTGGAACTTCCCAATCCTGGTCTCGTATAAATTCCTTGCATCCAACAAGACAAGCCTTTCACTGCTTGCAGGACTACCCTCATCGAGAAGCTTACCTGGAAAAGAGATGCACGGACATAAGATTCAAATACCACATTAATGTGTATAAAGATTGACTGGGTTTGTAACTCACTCAGGACACAATTTCATAGTTATGCCCAATTTGTCAGCTATCATAATTGACAAATGTTTTAACTATGCTGGGCCTCCAAGGTACAACACCTCAACCTGATAGCCCACACAATGAGAGCCAGCCCATCCACCCCGACAAAGTATACCAAAGTGACAACTTTTAATCAACATATGGCCTAACAAGTTTAACCTCTTCAGCCACTTCACTTTTCTCTCTCCATCATCTTCATCATCACAAGTATTGACTTAAGCTCCGTTTATTTTGCGGAAAATGTGACATTTCTAGAAAACGTTTTCCAACAAAAATAACAATATTTTCCGGTGTTTGGCTAAAACTTGAAAATGAAATGGAAAATATTTTCTGTCATTTGGTATGGTTGATTTTCCTAAACAGAAATACACTAATTAAGCGCTAGTCTTTTGCACAAGGGCAGCTGGGAACCAAGTACAATCACTAAAGTCCCGAGTTTGGGCATAATGAAGCCCACCCCAATGCGGAAGATTGGGGCATAGGCATTGGGTCCCAGGCTTGGCCTCATTAGACTTGGAAATGACCTTTGTGGACTCGGCACGGCCTTCGTGGACCTCAACCGAGGTGTTGGGGATTCAAGCTCGGGTGCCAGGATCCCGCGCTCGGCCTTTGTGGACCCTAGCTTAGGTGCCGGCCTTAATGGACTGGGATGCAAGTGTCAGGGCCCCAAGCTCAAGCCTGAGGTCTCTGTGCTCTACCTTTGGGAGCTAGGAGTGTGCAGGTGCCAGCCTCGATGGACCGGGATGACAAGTCGGTTTGGGGCCCTAGAGGGTCTCAAGCGGTCTAGGTTCCTATTTTTGGAACCGATGACCTTGGTCCGGAGCCGGGGTGCCAGGATCCAGGACCAGCCCCACCATTTATATATATTTATTTATTTTTAGTTTCTAAACTAATCGCAATACCCATCACCATATTCATTTTTCCTCATGTAACTCTTAAGCTAATCCTCCCCCTTTTTTAGTTTCTGAACCTATCTACGGTAACCATCACATCATATTTTCTTTTCCAAATTTTGCAACTCTCACTTTCCCTTTCTCTCTCCCTCTCGTAAGCCTAACCCCTCTCTTTCTTTTATTTAGTTTCTACTCTAATCTACAGTAACCATCACATCAACTTCCATTTTCCCAAATTTTCCAATTCGGCGGTAATTCTCACTTTGCCTTTCCCTCTCAAAACCGTAACCCCTCCCCTCTTGCTCGCTCGATGCCTCGCCCAACGCCTCACCTCACGCCTCACTCGTGCCGATGCTCGGCTCTCTTTCCTTGAGTGCCTCGTTGCAACATCTCACCTCACACCTCGCTCCCTTGGATGCTCGCTCTCTTCCTTCCCGAGTGCCTCGCCGCAACGTCTCGCCTCACACCTCGCTCCCGGATCTTGGGCTCTCTCCCTCCTCCGAGCGCCTTGCCCCGATGCCTCGCTTCACTCCTCGCTCGCTCGACGCTCGGCTCTCTTTTGCGCCTATCCAAGGTCTCGCCTCATACCGCGCTTGCTCGGACACTCGGCTCTCTTCCTTCTTTGAGCTCCTCGCCCCAACGCCTTCGCTCTAATGCTTGGCGAGTGGCTGAAGCCTCGTTCGCTCCGACGCTTGGCTCTCTTCCTCCTTTGCTTCGCCCGAGATCTCGCGCATTTACGCTTGGCTCTCTTTCTCTTATGCTTGGCCCGATGCATTCCGCTCTTTGGAGTGACGTTTGCCTCCCGCCCGACATAGGTGCGTTTCTCCGCTTCACTTTCGTCGGTTTTAGATCTCACGTCTTTTTGTAGCGTTTGTTTTTTGATCTAACTTGATATAGGTGTGGCGGTCTCATTAGAGTTTGCTTGGTTGTTTAGTCTCTAAATTTAAAGGTCAGAATCATTTCATGCCTAGCTCGATCAAGTTGCTTAAGCCTTGACGTTGACACCTTCCCCTCTCACAACCTTGCCTTCAGCCTTGCTCAACACTCAAATGCCTTTCCATCGTCAAAATTGGTACATTTTCTCTTTCTCCAAGTTGTGAAAATTTTAATTGCCAATTGATTCATTGATTCGGGGCAAAGGTTTATGAAATGAAACAAATGATGGTTCATTGGAACCGGACCGGACCGGTTGGTCGGTTTCCATTGTCCATTCGGTCCTCCGGTCCGGTTTTCCTAAACCGGGAACCGATCACCCCTAATGGGAGCAAGGGTGCCAGGATCCGGGCACCAACCCCACCTCGATGGACATGGGCCCAGGCACCGAAGAGGAAAACTTGCACTAGGGTTTCTATGTCCAAGTGTAGATTTTCAGGCTAAGCATTGACACCTAATCATACTTTGGAAAATGATTTCCAATTTTTTAAAGAGAATCATTTTCCTGATCTTAAGCATAGTTTGTTTGTTGACTAAGAAAGCATTTTCCGTTGACTCATTTTCCTAAGTGAACCAAATGCCCAAAAATGAGGAAAATGTTTTCTCGGACGATATTTTTTTCGTGAAACAAATGGAGCTTTAAGCATTGAAGGATCCTCATGAGGAAAACACACGAGGACTTCCTCTCTCTTTGGTGTGCAAATTCGAGGGCCATTGGAGGATCACGACATCACTGTAGACCGGCAAGAGATTTAGTGCATCATCACACAAATCATCCAAAGCAGAAACATACAATAGGCTCAGAATTATCGCACCAGCAAGGATATCAAGGAACTGACAAAGGGAACAATTGAACAATAGAACCAGGGAAAGAGGAAGATATGCTATACACAAAAGGTTATCAACTAATTCTGCAATTACAGAGAATAACCACAAAAAAGCAGCATAATATACAGAGAAAGACAAACACAGGTACGAATCTGAAAAGTTACCAGCACTTTGCAGGACAGAATGGAATTCCAGCGCAGATAGGTGCCTTCCAGCAAAGGAGATGTCGGGTGATCTCACAAGGGGGTGAGAACTGAACGTTACCAATTCCTAACATGAGAACAATAACATACCAATAAGTAGCACTTACTAGGCAGCATCAAGAGTTAGCCGGCACTATCTGTCAGTTATATAAATTCCAATCCTAGCAGAGGACTGTGGCTTTCATCCACCAGAAAGGCAGAAGGAGATTACCCCCATCAGATGCTCACACTCTAGAGTCCTTGCATTTTCACAGTTATATAATGACAGGAGTTTTGTGGGAATAAGCAAACAAAAACAAAATTCTCAGCCATGTTCTGCACAAATCTATTAGGTATGTGATTCTCTAATACAGAAGAATAACTTTTAATCCATGAAATAAAGTACATAGCCAAAAACAATGCCTTCCAGCCGCCTTTGCCATGCAATATAATGAACTAACACTTGCTCTTCATCATGCTGTCAATAGATCCCATACCAAGCTATCATAAATAGATTGATCATATGAGATCATGCAATTCACAGAAACTTATTTGCCTCTTGGGCAGTTGCCCATCCAAAAACAGCACACATGTCTCTTAGTCTAAACCACGGAAAGAAAAAAAAAGATATCCTGAGAATATCCTGGGATTATTACTTCATTTACCTCGACAACGCGAATAGAGAGGGAGGTGAAACCGCACTCCTTTGCAACCTGGTCATTCATAGGCTGATCGCAAGAAGCAAGCTTAAAGTCCGTCCCTTCAAACAAAGCGTTTGACTTAACCGCATCGATGTGCCCCTCCAGCGCCGACAACTTGCCTCCAACCTGGCCAGAACCATTGTCAAAGCATTCAAACACTACATCAGGTCTCTTCTATCACCTCAAGCTTTCACATTATCGGCACCTCATTTCAGAAATTCAACACTCCGAGAGTCCAGACCATTAACTTGCCTCTCTGCAGCTAAAGCTAATGTCCCTACTCTAGGCTCAGCACAAATCCCAGTTCTACACCACACCTCAGGGGCCAGCTAAACAAAAAATTCAAACTTTGAATCCAAACTTCATCAATTAGCTCCAGAAACATCATTCAACACGACAGTTACATCATGTAACTCTCCAGCCACCGACAACACCAGAGACATGTAAACCACCACGAGAGAGAATGACAACAAGCATCGTCGATATCCACCGGATCAAAGGGCCTTCCCTATCCGTTCCAAAACGCCGACGAGAAATCGAGGGGGGGGGGAATGAGGTTTACCGTGACGTTGACGCCGTGGGGAGCGAGCCGGACCCGGCCGAGCAGGCCGAGCGAGCTGCAGTTCCGCTCGTAGAACGAGACGAGCTCGTCGAGGTCGGGGACGGAGGCGTACTTGTAGTACAGGAGGACGCCGTAGGGTTCGGCTCGCTCGAGGCCGGACATGGCGGAGGGGATCCTCCGGCTGCAATGAGCGGCGGCGGCGGCGCGGTGGCGCTGGAGCGAATCGAATGGAAAACGGTCGCGACTCGTTTGAGCTAAGCGGTTTATAAATGGGCCTGTACTTGGCTCGGGTTTAAGCCCATGAAGGTGACAAAACAAATATTCCATATTTATATTTTTCTAGACAAAAACATCTCATAAGATTTCCTTTTGTTTCGTAAGAAATTAAAAGTATCTTTCTAAAAATAATCATTTGTGTTACTAAAAATAGTTAGCGGAATAGATATATTTCTATTATCGCCAATATCCAAATATTTTCGTGGATGGTCAAAATAATTTTTGCCTATTCATTTTTATAAGTAATATAAATTATAATTTTGAAGAAAATACATTTTTAATCATCGATTTCCCGTGAAACAAATGAAGTTGAGAATTCTTTTTATTTTGCTTTTTTACATATTCCATCCACTCTTTTCAAGAGTGAATTTGCTTTAGTATGTGCTTTGGAATGGGATCACTTATACAAGGTGCAATGCCAATTTCAATCACAATTCGTGAGATAAATTACGATATATTAAAATATCAATAAATTTAGAATACTTGGTTGTATGTGTACACTACAAAATTAGTAGGTCCACATTGTATGTCAATGATGGATCCGGTATAGTTATTATTACCAAAACATCTTAATTTAATAACAAACGATATTTCATGAGTTTAGATATATTGCCGATCAAATTGAAATTCTCGAGCAATGATGTACACGATCCGATCCACTAAATTCATTTATGGAAAGAAATCCGCCAAATTCTCCATTTTGACATGTATGTAAACAATATCAAGTACAAAATCTAGCAATAGTTAATTTTTTTTTGTTTGTTTGTTCGAAAAATAGTTCAAATGAAAAGAATTTAGATTGGATCATGCATTTATGGGTCAATCTATGTATTGCATCCATCAGCAGATTAAAAAAATCACCCACTACTTCCTCCCTTCCTTCTCCATTCTCTCTTTTCCTCCTCCCAAAAACCGCCTCGTCTTTCTCTCTCTCTCCACCCTGTCGCGCATTTCATCGAACACTTCGACGGCAGTGGGCGGAGGCGGTCCCCAGTCGGCGCCGGCGGCGAGGAACCCACAATGTCTCTGCGACCCAGCACGCGGAACGAGGCGAGGAAGAAGGCCTACAAGACCGGCGTCGATGCGGAGGAGGCGCGGCGGCGGAGGGAGGACAACCTGGTGGAGATCAGGAAGAGCAAGCGGGAGGACAACTTGCTGAAGAAGCGGAGGGAAGGCCTGCTGCTCCAGCCCCACCACCAGCAGCAGCAGCAGCCGCCCCAGCAATTCGTCGATGGATCGCAGAACATCGAAAAGAGGGTGCTTTTCTCTTGACCCATTTGGATCTTCTCTTTGGCTGCGTTTAAAGCGCGTGTCTTGATTCGTTGGCCGGGTCATTTGGATGTTGTAGTGCTCGATCTATCGAGTGAACTCGCAGAATTGTGGATCTTAACTTGTCGAAGTTACTGTTTGAGTGCTGCGCATTGAGGGGCGAACTGACCTCACCATTTGGGTGATCGATCCATTTTATGAGCGTGAGCTAACATGTATGATCAGATCATGAAGGCTAACATCTATGTTGGTGGATATTGATTCTTGTATGGGATTTGGGATTCGCGATTTCGTGGAGCTAAATGTGAAGCGACGTAAGATGAAGAATTTAGCCAGTGCAAATCTATCTTTGATCACGGTGAAGTGGAAAAGTGACTAGTCACCGGAGCACAACAAAGTCTACTCTGCTCTGCTTTTTTCCTTTTTCGGGCTTCCTGAGACACATGGGCATAATCGCCAGTAGTTTTGTAGGTCTTAAGTAAATAAAGTGCAGATTTTTTTTTTTGTTATTTGTTTGTATTAGTTGTGGTTGTCTGATGCCCCATTTGCTTTGGAAAGGCCATTCCCGTTATCGGGATGTGTTCCTCGGGAAATATCTTCCTGCCGAGGCTTTTATTCAACTTAAGCTGATGAAAGTGTAATTTTTATCATGTTTATGGAGTCAGATAAAGCCAACTACAAGTCTAGAAATCAAGTAATCCTTTTATCAAATAGTCACAGTTGCCTAAATAAACCTTCTTGTACATTGCATTATTATGCTGTATGATCCAGTCTCCAGTCACCGCATACTTCATTGTTTTACTCCATTCTGTTTAACTCTGTTGATAGCCTTTTAGCCACTTTTATAATGGGGAAACTATTTGTCAATCTGGAAAATGATCTGAGTAGTTTTAATCTTTTGCTTTTTCTGAAAAGTAAATATCGGATTTGCCTAGAAAGGAACATGAGAACGTTCGACATTGAAGAATGCTTATAATATGAGTTGAAGTAAAAATCATAATGTTGAAAACTCTGTTGGAGTAGAATTAAATCTGAACTTTTGGTCTTCATTCTCTTCCTAATCCTATAATTGTCATTTTTCAAATCCAAGCATAGTTGTGAGGAGTGTGAATGGATTGGCTACTTGCAAGTTCTCAAGCTTGACTGGACTTAGTTCCTATCGAGTTTGAGTTCCAAACTGAGTCGACTTAAGAAGCTTATGATTTTTGTCAAGTGGTTGAGTTATATATCTGATAATAGTGAACATAAGGATATATGAATCATGTTGTTATTCAAATTCTTATTGCACTTTGGAAAATTGAATTTTAGATCGACTTGAGTTCATATTATAAGCTTCTTTGGGGGAATCAAGCATGTGGAGTTGGGTTCAAGCACGCAGAACGTGACATTTAGTCAAGCTTCTGCTTAGAAAAATTCAAGCTTGATCAAGCTCGAGTTGAGTATCGAGTCTAGACTTTCTAGTCAAGTCAAGTTTAGGATATCGGATTGTGTTGACTAGTCTTTGCATTGGCTCAACTTGGATCAATTATCCCCCTAATGGACATGTTATCTGAATGCGTGTGTGCTGTTGTGTTCTTTAATGGAAATTTCTTTATTTTGGGCCCAGTCAACATGTTTGTGTACATTTACCTAGCCCTCCAGGGGGTCCTGTGCTTCTCAGTATGGTTGTGTGGGCTAACAACAATGGATACTGCTACTATGTTTGACAAATGGCAGACTATCTACTTATTGTTTCCATCTCCTTCTCTATTGTTTTTGTCATGCAGTTGGAAAGTCTTCCAACATTGGTTCAAGGAGTATGGTCAGATGATCCCGCCTCTCAGTTGGAAGCTACCACTCAGTTTAGAAAGTTGCTGTCAATTGGTGCGATGGTTGATCCTGGGGTGCTTTCTATTATGATAGTTAGTCCTGGCATATGTTGATTATGTTGGTGCCTTTATCTGCAGAGCGCAGCCCACCTATAGATGAGGTGATCAAAGCCGGTGTTGTCCCGAGGTTTGTAGAATTTCTACAAAGGAATGATCTACCGCAGCTGCAAGTAGGGCTCTCTTTGCTGCTCTTGTTTCTCTATTTTCTTTTATTGTTGAAGTATAGTGGAGTGCATGCCAAAGTATCTACATAACTTACTTTCTTCGATCTGCAGTTTGAGGCTGCATGGGCATTGACAAATGTTGCTTCTGGCACATCTGAGCATACCAGAGTTGTCATTGAAAATGGTGCGGTCCCAATGTTTGTGCAACTTCTTAGCTCTGCCAGCGATGATGTTAGAGAGCAGGTACTTCTTGCTAACTGTTTTTCTTTCTCTTATTTACTTAATTGTTGTAGCAGTTTTCATCAGAAGTTTGTTCCTTCGAATTTTATTGTAGCACTTAAGAAATAATCTGTTCACATAAGAAAAAGGAAATCAGGGAAGCATAAAATTGACAAAGAAGGAAAAAAGGTGTAATACAGCGTATTGGGACATGTTGTAGTGTATTTAGTTTTGCTTTGGAGGGCATTGCCACCTCTGGGTATGAAAGAGCTGCCTTAGAAGTATTTTCCTGATGGCATATACCCATGCTGCTGAAATTAGGGGTGCCTTTGCCTTTACCACTTCTACCCCTTCCTGTCAGATGCTTTGTTTATTATAGATCATCTATGAAGCATGTAGTCCTATTTCTTTATTCTATTGTTTTTTCTTTTTTTCAGTTTTTGGTTTTGAAAGCTTCCTAACTTTTCTAAGGACTTTTGAGCTATAGTAATTTTTTGTGCTTTTTACCGCTTCAGACTCTTTCTTTACCCCTACTTGAATTGTCATGTTGTCAGGATTCTGTCAATAACAACTCTGATATCATCTTGTCACATGTTTTTCAATTACAATTATATCATTATGCCTTTCTCATGCAATTGCAAACCTTCTAGGTATGCTTGTTGACACATACGATGCGTGTTTTGTTTTGATGAACCAGGCAGTGTGGGCTTTGGGTAATGTCGCAGGTGATTCTCCAAGTTGTAGAGATCTTGTTCTGGGTCATGGTGCACTTGTTCCTTTGTTATCGCAGTTAAATGAACACTCAAAATTGTCCATGCTGAGGAATGCCACATGGACTTTATCTAACTTTTGCCGGGGCAAGCCACCTACGCCTTTTGAAGAGGTATTCATGCTTATGTAGGGGCAGACTCTTTGTAAGAAGCCTTCTTGTAGCACGTGTTTTGCATGATTACTTTTGATAAGTTACTCTGTTGTTGATTGGTTTTGTTTAACTCAGGTGAAGCCTGCATTACCAGTTCTCCAGCAACTGATCCATGTGAATGATGAAGAAGTTTTAACAGATGCTTGCTGGGCTCTCTCATACCTTTCTGACGGCCCAAATGACAAAATTCAAGCTGTGATTGAAGCAGGTGTCTGCACACGATTGGTGCAGCTTTTGCTGTAAGATCCATTCTCCAGAATATGCTAATAGGGCATTTGTTTGCTTTCTGGCTTTTTTCCTTCTGATAGTTCTCTTGAATGCCATGGCATGTTGTCAAATCACGTGGTCATTTTGTCTCCAATTCTACTTGCATGTGTTTGTTCAGTTATTTCTTCTGTAGCTTCTGACACATGCTAAAGCTTATGTTCTGATTAAAGTTATCTTTTGACAGTCATCCCTCGGCTACTGTTCTTATACCTGCCCTACGGACCGTAGGGAACATAGTCACCGGTGACGATGCCCAAACACAGGTATTGCTTTGGTGCCTAGATTTTCAGACTATTTTTTCTCCTCATAGTGATACTCCACATGTATGTTGCAGTTTTTGATCGACAATGGAGCCCTCCCTTGTCTATATCAACTACTGACTCAAAATCACAAAAAAAGCATAAAGAAGGAGGCTTGTTGGACAATCTCGAATATCACGGCTGGAAATAGAGCTCAAATACAGGTATTGCAATGCGTTCATTGGACAATTTTTTCTGCATGTTCAAGTGGACCGAATGTTTATTGTAAATCCACACCAAATTGATGATGGTGGGTTACTCTGCCTGATTCAATTATGACCATGACTAGCTTTTAAAAATAAAAGTTAGACATGACTGCTTTGAGTGGAGCAATTGCAAGCTACTCGATTGTGCATATGGTTTGTTAGTTTTTCTCGACAGCTCATCAGGTGTTAGTTCTTTTGACAATCTCATTTTTTTAACACTTCTTAAGCGATGCAGGAGCTACTTGTCATGTAGTCTCTGGATCATCTTATGAACTGTTATTTGAGTGAGGTGGCATGTTTACAGAGAAATTAACACAGTATGTTATGTGTAGGCCGTTGTAGAGGCCAACATCATCCATCCTCTCGTGCACCTTCTCCAGCATGCGGAGTTTGAGATCAAGAAGGAGGCAGCATGGGCAATTTCGAATGCCACATCTGGAGGATCTCATGAGCAAATTCAGTGCGTATCTTTTTGGAACTTGCTTTCTTATTCTTCATCTTATGGCCTGTTGAATGAATTTTTTATGTATAAAATTCAACTTGTATTTCCGTTATCTGTCATGTTGTTTGTAAGACAGACAATGTCATACATAGTGTCCTCAAACCTGTGCTTTCTATCGGTTGCATGTGCTGATGATTAGTAGGAGAAATTCTAAAGTCTCTATTTCAGCTATGGCTTTCTGAGGAGATATGTGTTCCCGTATCAAGATAACAAAAGCTAACACAAGCCGATTTCATTCCTGCAGATTCTTGGTGAGCCGAGGTTGCATCAAGCCCCTTTGTGATCTTTTGATTTGTCCTGACCCTCGGATCGTAACTGTTTGCCTCGAGGGGCTCGAAAACATACTGAAAATTGGAGAGGCGGATAAAGAAATGGGACTGAATGGTGGAGTCAATCTTTACGGACAGATGATAGATGAGTGCGACGGTCTGGATAAGATCGAGAGTCTGCAGACCCATGACAACAACGAGATATATGAGAAGGCCGTGAAGATATTGGAGAGATATTGGGCTGAGGAAGATGGGGAAGATGGGGAAGATGTGGAAGATGGGGAAGAAGGTGATACACAAGATGCTGTCAATGGAGATGCTCAAGGCTTTACTTTTGGAGCTAACGTACCAAACCTTCCCAGCAATGGGTTCAAATTTGGGTGATCTAATAGTGCGGGAATTCTTTTTTTCTTCTATAGGAAGTTTGTGTCCGTCGTCATTTTGGCAATACCTTAAGGATACAATATTGTTTGGCCAAGGGTCAGGGTTTTTAGGTCTGGCATGGAGGCTCTGCTATGCACTTCTTTGTTTTCTCTTTAAACAAGCTAAGGCATTTTAGCTTGCATATACTGTTTGATTTGTGTCCTATAGTACAATGTGAAAAAAAAAAAGCTGTCTTTTATTTTATATTAGCCAATTATCGTGGCTTATTCTTTATCCCTCTTCCTCTGTGTTAACACTGCATTTGGAATCTGCTGCTGAGGTCAGAGCAAGTGTTGTACCTGCAAGAAAGCTCTCCAAAAGTATAATGGACTTGAACAGCTTCATATTATACTTGTATGCACAATCTTTTATCAGTGTTGACGTTCAATTTAAGATCTGCTATTAGACTGCTCAACTGAAAATCATGATGTTTGCTCTCATTGCTGAACAGACCAACAACATATTATCAGCCTTTCATTCTACAAATGTATAATCTTACATAAAGACCACAATTGATCTTCAGACTAACATTTTACCTGTTCCTCTTATTATACATCGTTACGTCATGTTTTCAAGACATTAGAATTGAGTGAACTCTAGCGAGTAAATTACTGATGTAAAAGCCATGCTGTTAATATTTTTTTTTAAGCACATTGATCAGAGTTTGAGTGGTGTGTTAAGGGCACCCATAAACATTTCCTCAGTAGAACAACAGATCATGCACTGTTGGAGCTTCAAAGTGCCTGGGCTTGCTGGCTTTTTCCAGAAACTGTCTGGCCATTACCAAAAGCCCAACTGCAGAGAAAATGAAGCCGCTGGAAAAGAAAACAAAAATTAGTGGTCCACAGAGTGGATAATGCAGAGCTATGTCAAGTGCCTCGCCATCAATCCAACTGGACCAAAAATGCTTCTCCACCACTTAAAAAAGGAATTGAGTTTTCTCATCCAGAAATTCTTCATTTAGCTTTACTTCCCTAATTACGCCACAGATCCATGCACTCCTTACATGAATGAAAAAGATGTCAAAGGAAATCTACTCTCAAAATCACAAAAAAAGAGTAAGTTAGATAACTGTTTTTAAAATGAAATTTATTCTATTTAAGGAAAGTAAAAAAGAGATTACAATTAGACAATATTTTGGCCACTTATCGCTTGTCCAATTAAGTCCACCTTTATGTTAGTCTTTTCCTAATTCCAAGTCAGGGGGGATTTATGAGAAGGGTTAAAAGAATTCTTCCATCTTGGTATTGCTCATTGAATTTTTGTTTTTCCAAGAGAATAACTCAAGTTCATATATTAAATTTGATGTGAGTAAGGTCATCCTAATAAAACAAAAATGGCTTTGTTAATATAACGGTATTTAGAATATCATGACAATAACAGATTGTTGTGAGTCACTAATTTAAAAAAAAAAATCTCATAATTATTTATAATTTTTTATTATTTAATTTTTTATAATCTAAAATATATTGTTATTGATTGTGACGTAATTATTTTTCGACAAAAATCATATGTCTGAAATTTAGATGTTTGGACAAGAGGAAAAATTGATACCAGAAAAAAAAAAAAAACAAAACAAAACAAAACGAACACCAAACGGCCAAAAATCGGAGTTCAGAGATTTTCTAATCAATCATCTCCTTCACCCGCCATTCTCTCTCTCTCTCTCTCTCTCTCTACACATCCAGTCGCCACTCTTCAGCAGACGCGGCCATGAAGCTCCTCTCCCCTCCGCCGCCTTCCCTCTCTCGCGCCAATGCCCTCTTCCTCTTCTCCATCTCGTCCTCCGCCTCGACGCCCCGCCGGCGCGCCGCCGCCGCCGCGGCCCGCGCCGTCCGGTGCCGGCCGCCCCTCGCCGCCGCCGCTGCCCTCGCCCTCGAGCGGAGGAGGATGTCGTCCGTGCGTGCGTGCGCGAGCGTCGAGGAGAAGGCCGCGCCGGCGGCGAGCGGGTGGGGCAAGGTGTCGGCGGTGCTGTTCGACATGGACGGAGTCCTCTGCGACAGCGAGGAGCCGTCGCGGAGGGCGGCCGTCGACGTGTTCGCCGAGATGGGCGTGGAAGTCACCGTGGAGGACTTCGTGCCTTTCATGGGAACAGGTATCGGAATGTTTGTTTGTGTATTTATATGCGCAAAGGGAAGAATCGCTGCTTGGCTGCGGAAAAATGAAGTCTTGCTTTCATGTTGCTTCATGGTATAATACGATTTAGCTCAATTTCACGTATATTTGAAAATTCTCACGATCAGGATACTGAGAATATTTCTGATTTTCTTGTTAATTTTATCTTGAGCAAAAATACATGCACTCGTAGCTGAGGCATAAGAAGTATTCTTTTGAGTTCAAATTGTATATGAAGATGAGGCGGGTCGTTTGTGAAGTTCTAAAAGGTTGGGCACGCAATGTGAAGATTGAAATTTATCTGAATGTGAAGACGCGGTTATCTGGTACATAAAGTTTTAGCTCGAGCAATTGGTTATGCACTCTCTCTGCCGTGGTATCACGGTAGGCTGTCTCTTTTGGTGCTTCCGTGGCTATTCCATGTTCATTTGCCTCCAGTAAATTTTGTATAATTGCTAGCGACGCTCAGTTTTAACGTGAATGACAAGTAGTATTCCATTCTGGTCTTTTTCTTATTCTTTGATCCTGTGCTAAAAGTTTTGTTTTGTTTGTTTCGGATTGTTGGGGAAGAAACTTTTGATATTGGAAATGGACGTTTCCATTCATATTATTGTTTCTTTACCCTGAGTCTATTGGTGCAACATTGGAATTTCATTCTCATTTGATCACTTGTTTCCTCATTGATCAGGTGAGGCAAATTTTCTAGGAGGCGTTGCTTCTGCTAAAGGGGTCAAGGAATTTGACACAGAAGCAGCAAAGAAGAGGTTCTTTGAGATATATTTGGATAAGGTAGTGCTTCAAAGTCCTAAGTTGAAGTTATGAACAAGTGAGTACAGTTCATGTGGACTTGCATTTGTGCCTGAAGAACCATTAACGCTTTTATAACTTTCTGCTATCGTCAGTATGCAAAACCGAATTCCGGCATTGGCTTTCCAGGTGCCCTGGAACTCATTTCTCAGGTTTGTGGATGATAAAGCTCAAGGCAATTGTAAAACAAAATTCATTGCTGCATCTGCTAATAAGTTCATTCAACGAAATGTCTATGCAGTGTAAAAGCAAGGGCCTCAAAGTTGCCGTTGCCTCTAGTGCTGATCGCATCAAGGTTGATGCAAATTTGGCTGCTGCCGGTTTACCCTTGTCAATGTAAGCTACACCAGTTACAATTGCTTGATCATAACTTGTGTCTTGATTCTTGTGTGAGCGAAATATTATGACTAATTTCAGTTGTGGGTGGGATAGAATCTTCAATCAGTAGTAGATGGACAAATATAGTGTGCCAAGATATAAACCAGTTGAATAGCTTATTCATGAACTCTTTCAGTCATACATGCTCCCTTTTTCTTTCTCTAATGGTACTTCTCTCCTCGTTAAACAGGCAGTTGCTAACTTATGTGGTATGAATTTGAATGAGTTTTTTGCATTATCTTTCCGATGCAGTTCTCACAACAACTATTCAAGCATTGAGAGGGCATGAGACTTTTCTTCCGATGTGAGTTTTAACCTTGTATTTTATTTCCTATTTTTCTTTTTCTCAGGTTTGATGCTATTGTGCCTGCCGATGCTTTTGAAAACCTGAAACCTGCTCCTGACATATTCTTAGCTGCCTCAAAGATCTTAAATGTGCCACCGAATGAGGTATGCATCCTTAAGTTCTTTAGATGCTTAATATGCTCACAGCATCTCAATCAACAGAAGATTAATCATGTGTGACCAATTACGGTTTCTCCTGGTAGAAAATGTTCAGCACTCTAGAAAGAAAGCTCCTCTGGAAAGCCTGTCATATTATCAATTGCAGTACTCAAGTATTTAAGAAAAATAAAAAAAGAAAGCTTATCCTACTGATTTGTTACCAGCTCAGGAGTGACATATTACTAGACATTGCACTAGAAGGGATTGTTTCATCTTCTTATTTCACTGTTTATTCACAGAAAAAGATCTACTCTGTCTTGTTGGTCCTTATTAAATGGATTGCACGGACAAGCAAAATTTGAGATTCTCAGTTTTAGGGCACTTTCCAGAATGATAAGAAGTCTTACAGATGTATTCTGTGGTAATGGAGACAAATTCATGATAGTGAAGATTGTTATGTGTCTGCACAGGACGTGTAACGTAGTCATGGTTATAGTCTAACATGATAGTGATACTTCACTGCAATCAGTGTTACATATATCGTCGCGAGCAGTTAAATGAAAGAATATTAGAGGTTGAAGTTTGAAGTTGTCAGTTCATTGTTTCACAAAAAGATCTGCTATTAAGAGAAGATTTAGTAAAACTGGCCCACCAAAACAATTTGCTAGAAGAATTTTCAGGTGCTTTCTGTTTTCAAAATCAGAACAAACTGAAATGTTTGCAAAACAGCCATGCGGTATTGGTGCTGTAACCAGAAAAACTGATCTTGTCTGTCCTGTTCCAGTGTATTGTTATTGAAGATGCTCTAGCTGGAGTTCAGGCTGCCAAAGCTGCACAAATGAGGTAGAAGTAATAGTTGCTTTATTTGTTGTAGCTCAATTCTGTTCTTTCTCAACTGACTATATTTGTCTTTTGATGATATAGTTGTCTAGATAGTCTACTGCTTCAGTTTCACTTGAAATAGCAATCATAAGCTATCTTCTCTTGCATACGGTAAATAAGTTTCTGTTGCTTGCAGATGTATTGCTTTGACGACTACATTATCTGAAGAAAGACTAAAAGTTGCTGGTCCATCCCTTGTCAGGAAGGAGATACAAAGTGTTTCGCTTGATGATATTGTCAGTGGTGGTTCTGGTGACCTTAGTATGTAGTCCTAAGATGCTACTGTTGTCTCTATGTAGCATCATTATGATGAACTTTGTATTGGGAACATATGTTTAACCTACTTGCTTGTAGTGGGCATTTCTTAATCAAAGACTATTGAGATGCAAGTTGATCTGGCTCAGCTTTATTCTGATTTCTTCAACAATGGTTTTATTGCTTACTTGAATAACTTACTCTGGTTGTCAATTCAAAGCCATTATTAATTAGATAGGCCAGCATGTTGAAAGATTTTCTCATATCAAAAAAGTTACAGGCACTGTTTAAAATCCTTGACGTTACTCTAATGAGAATAAATTATTGCAGATGAGAAGATGCGGGAACCTCAGTATTATGAGTTGTCCACTCAAATCTCATCAGAACTGAAAGATCGAAGTGATAATATTCCAATACGGGATAACAACAATGGAAATTTGTCATCCGCTGTAGGGTAAGTCCCCTTGTATATGTTGAACGTTGATGATGTTGAGTAGAATTTATGTTTTCCACAACCCGCTAATTATCTCAAATATGACCTATGGCTTTTATATTGCGGATCGAACTTTATTTCTTTCTATGCTACAACTGGAATCTCTATTACTTAGATGTGCATCCATGTATTCATATCTTCTTCAACTAATCTGAATCACCATTTGAAGTGCAAAGACGAGAGAGTGGACTCAAGTGTGAGGAAGATCATTAAGATGATCCAAGCCTTACAGAAAAATGTTCCAGTAGTCTCCGTTCCTTTCAAGTTACTTGCAGTAGATGATATAATAGCATTTGAGATTTACTTGATGTCAGGAACCTAGTAAATTGTAAAAATCAAATAGGAATGCCTCCATGCAGTTTCTTCCTCATTTTAGATGCTAAGTGAAAGATCTCTTTTGGTAACTTCTGTGGCTTAATTCCCACGTGGAAAGTGAACAGATCTTCTTATATTGCTTCTCTTCACTGGTTTTCATAATACTAAATTAGGTACTATTTTTGTCATGAGGTTTTCCTGCTAACCTGCATTACAAATCTGCATGCTACATCTTCGTCTACAACATTCCACTCTGATTGTGGAGGTTAACCTATTATGTGCTCTATGACCTCTACTGCTTATGCTATAATTAAAATTAAAATTAAGAAATGTTTGATTATCAGCCAAAGATCCTGTAGTTGTTCTTCTCTTGCATGTTTATGGGTGAAGTCTACTGGAACGCTGTCATAACTTTCCCCTGGAAACTTGCCTCAGTAACATTTTCAGCTTGAGGTTGGAGATAATCTTTGGACAGGTTGCAGGTTTCTCGCCGGGAGTTAGTAAGATACGGAAGTTTGGGTGTAGCCTTGTCTTGTCTCGTCTTCACAGTTGCAAATTGGAAGGTACAGCTTCTGATCAAGAATGTCCTCTCATGCTGAATAATTCTATCATGAGCAATTTGGATTAACTCTGAGTGACTTACTATGTAGCAACATTTGCTTTATTGATATGAAGGTTGGTTGTAGGCAATGCAGTATGCATCCCCTAAAGCACTTTGGAATTTGCTATTTGGAGTTAATCAGCCATCTTTTCAGCAGCGTGAAGGTAATAACACGTCTGTTGTGATAATTTATTTGCATTTGCTCAAATTGCACCGATGTGTGAACAGTTGGTATTCTACATTATTTGCTAGCAAAGTTATTTGACTCTGTTCATCCTTTTATTTTCCTAGTGATATATGAATGGTTGATAGAGAGAAATGGTGAAATTGCATACTTAATATATTTTTTCAGGTGACTCACGCTATTCAAGAGTTCGACAATTTGTGAATTACATCTCAGATCTGGAATCAAAGTGAGAATTTTGAAATTTTCTTTTGCTCCTGATTTTTTTTCAGTGATTTGTTGTTCATGTGACATACTCGTCACATGATATTTTTCTATCATGGTTATTCTTCATCACTAGTTGAACTGACGAGGTTTTTATTATCATAATGAAGGGGATCTGCTCCTCTTGTGCCAGAGTTCCCACCTAAGCTCGACTGGTTAAATACAGCTCCCCTTCAGTTTGGCAGGGTAACTACTGCAATAGCAGACCCTTAACTCTCTTGTTTTGTCTTTGTTTTATGATTGTTCTATCACTTAGCACAGTAGTTGACATTACAACAGTTGCTTTTGCCAACCTGTTGTAAATTAATGTGGAAGATATCGGATCTTCCAATTTAATTAATGTAAAATCACTGGAAAAATAAATGATGAACAATAAGGGACACCAATGATTTACAATTGTTAGAATCTACTCTACGGGGAGAGCTGTTAGAATAATTTAAATATTAAATCACGCATTCATCTAACAACTTAAACTTTTAGAATAGTTGGCAGTGGTCTTACAAATCTCACATGGTATCAGAGCAGGAAGTTCTGAGTTTGAATTTTCCCTGGCCTCTATTTACCTCCCTAATTAAATATGTCCATGTTTAGTACTAAGCCCAAAAAAAAAAAAAAAACCAAACTAAACATGAGGGAGAATATTAGAATAATTTAAATATTAAATCACGTCTTCATCTAACAGCTTCTTTTAGAACAGTTAGCAATGGTCCCACAAAATCTTACAAGAGCCAATAACAAATAATTCACTAATAATCGAAAAATTAGATTTACAATTGCTCCTATGCTTGAGTGTTTGCTATACTTAGATTACACTCCCAAGCCCACAATGTTTACAAATAAACAATTTAATTTGGATGTAAAGCTCACAATGCAAATCACCATATGTTCAAGTTGCTGTTCATTAACAAAACAAAAGTTCTTTGTACAACTGCACAAGAAACGTCCCTATATTGTGCACCACTTTCTTTTGTGGAAGGATCCACGACTTCTTTTTCCCTTTTATACGGCTGCAGCAGGTTTTGAAAAATAAAAGCAAAACCTGTTTTTTTATTATCTTTCCTTTGATTACTCCATGGGTGTGCAAGTAAACATATTTTTAGAGAATATATGTGAGTCCCCCTCCTTTTTTGTATGGCCAAAAGAAGTTCCTGTGCAGCAATTGGAGTCCAAGAAGTCAAGCCGGTCAAACTTAGATAATCTTCTCCTACAGGAAGAAAAATTAGGTTCCACCACCCAAGAAATCCAAATTTTATTCAGATTATAGAGAACACCGATTTGAACAAGCAAAATCCTCCAAATGGGGTGGGTTTTATACATGCGAGATTTTGTGAGACCACGACCAATTGTTTTAAAAGCTTAAGCTATTAGATGAAGGCATGATTTATTATTTAAATATTCTAACACTCCCTCTCACGTTTAGTTTGGTCTTTTTTTTTTTTTTTGCCTAGTATGAAGTGTACAATTTAATTGGGAAGGCAAATGGGGCTTGAAAAGATTCGAACTCAAGACTCGAGCTGTGATACCATGTGAGGATTTATGGAATCACAACTAATCGTTCTAAAAGCTTAAGTTGTTAGATGAAAGTGTAGTTTAATATATATATATATTCTAATAATCCCCTTGCATAGGTTTATCTTTGGCCTAAGCCTAAAACGTGGAAATATATAAGTGGGGAGGCAATTAGGGGATTGGAAGATTTGAACTCAAGACCTCCTACTCTGATATTATATGAGATTTTGTAGGATCACAACCAACTATTCTAAAAGTTTGAGCTATTAGATGAATGTGTGATTTATTATTTACATATTCTAACAATACACAGCTTAAACTCGAGACATAATTTAGCACAACCAATCAACTCTGCCACTTGTTCATTCTTTTTTTCCTGTATGCTGTATAAATAGTTTAGACCTTCATTGACTGCTTGAAGTGGTCCATGACTCATGTCCACAGGAACCAAGACAAGTAGTGGAAGCTTATGCAGAGTTCAGGTTGTAATTGACTATGGCAGCTATTTTTCTTAAATTTAGGAGTTCAACGTTTATGGCTTTGTACCTGGTGATCTAATATAAAGTTGCAAATCCAATGTCCAAGCACTGGAATATGATTTTTTTCATGTAATGGACTGGAAAGAGAGAGCCATGTATATGGCCCACATAAAAGGGGCTGTATACTGGGAACATTAATGAACTTTCGCAGAATTGTTTAGTGCTAGTGAAGTCCCGACAATAATTGTCCATAGATTCTTACTTTCTGATCCTATGATGTTGGATTCTGCTTGTGCTTTTAGCCAGTCAGCCTTCCCCACTGCAAGGTGGCAGGCATAGGCATATGGTGTGTTTAAATCTCTCTCTCTCTCTCTCTCTCTCTCTCTCTCTCTCATTGCAGGATTTGAGAGGAAAGGTGGTGGTGTTGGACTTTTGGACCTATTGCTGCATAAATTGCATGCACGTTTTACCAGATCTAGACTACTTGGAGAAAAAATATAAAGAGATGCCAGTAAGTTTCTGTTCTTTCTCATGTAAAATCCCACAGATGTCCATAGACGTGTGTTTTCTTGTGATGAACCTTGCTGGCACAAATGGGCAACTTCTTTGTTTAAAAATAGTCCATGTTAAATCCTCTTCTTCCAAGATACCCTCAATTTATCGATCGTGAAATATAGGGATCTAATCCTAGGGTACCTGATACTTAGATATTCCAAAACATGTGTGAAGAAGTGGAAGGCTATGACCAGTTTTTCACCTTAGGATACTCAGGAACAATCCAGTTTCAGTGAATACTGAATAGGCACATCAACATGTAGCCTTTGCTCTATTTCTTTTCCCCCTCTTTGATTAGATCAGGAGCCTTTTCTTGATGAAGACTGAGGCAGGGAGGATGTGACCTGTTTCTAATTCTCAGTACAGATAAGGATTTTCATCTTTTACTTACTAGCTGTATTGGATGTACCTTTTCTACTATCCTTAGGCCTCATTTCATTACCCAGATACAGACTACTGGAATAAAATTGAAGTAATTGGAAATTGGCAATAATAAATTAAAATGTATTCTCAAATGACGATTTTTACTTATTATCAAGCTATTTCACTCGCTCTTAGTTCTCCATGTAATTTTAAAAAGGAAGAAAAGATACGGCTCATTGTCCTCCAAGAGGATTTAGGAATTAGTACCCAACGTCGATTCGGCCTGTAAACTACAGTTCTGATTAGTAAAGGGGTAGGAAGTGATGGACAAAAAAGGGAGTGGTGTTGATGGAGACCTAGCTAAAGCTTTGTCTCCACCTGTTTAGTTGTCTGTGCATTTTGGTTGAGTTGTCTGTGGACCTTTGAGAAGTCTACTCTATACTTTACAATTTATGAATGTAATATGTTGTTGTTTGTACTTTGTCATTTGTTGATGTTAATATATTTTCTGCTGTGACACATTGCGTGCAGCTTGCTGGGCATTTGTTATGCTACTTATTATGAACTCACTACAGTGTTCTAGCAAGTCATGTCTATGGTAGTAACAATACATAATCTACACCGAATATTCTTAAAGAATTTCAGATAGTATTTGCATTGTGTTGTACTTCCTTGTGTAACTGTTGTTCCCACTTTATTTACTCGTAGAATCTAATGATAATATATTGCTCATTGACATATAATCATGTTTGACTTGGCAGTTTGTTGTTGTTGGAGTGCATTCTGCTAAATTTGATAATGAGAAAGATTTAGAAGCCATCCGCAATGCAGTATTACGCTATGACATCAGTCATCCGGTAAGTCCGACATTTTGAATTAAGATATATGACACATTATGGTCTCCCAAAGTAATTATGTTGTTGAGGAGTATAATGCTTTTTTATGTGTTCTTACACTTTTCTGTTGTGAGTTGTTAACATGTCGCTAGGTGTTTCAGTCATCTGCCTATGAAGAACTATTTATGAGCATGTGCGTTATCAAGTTGTTATCTGCCCATGTGCAACCATGTTTCAGTCATCTTATCACAAAATACATATCACTCCCTCATACCAAATGATCTAGACTGTGTCTTATTATTTTTCACAACGTTGTGTCTTTCTTCAATAAAGGATTAGATTGAGCTGTTCAATGGAACATCCTGTGAAATGCATTAACGTTAAGAAAAATGTTAAATATCTGATTATGACTCAAACCAGTGTCATCAGAAAAACCATCTTTATCACGCAACTGTATCTCTTGCTTTTCTCACTTGCTTGGAGTAAATATCTTGTCTGATTAGGTTGTCAATGATGGAGAGATGTATATGTGGCGAGAGCTTGGTGTTAATTCATGGCCTACATTTGCTGTCATTGGGCCCAATGGTAAGATGCTTGCTCAGCTAGCCGGAGAGGGCCGCCGGAAGGTATTAATACGTAATCTCTGCAAATTCATCAGTAACCCTGAATGGTGTTTTTTTCTACCTAAAAGTTATGATAAGTTCAGGACAGTTGTTTGGTTTTGCTATTAATTTTCAGGAGTCGAAAGAATCCACAAAATATTAAAGTTTATTATTTGTTCCTTTTAGGATCTGGATGATTTAGTTGAGGCGGCTCTTCTCTACTATGGTGGAAAGAAGCTCCTAGAGAACACCCCTTTACCTTTGAAATTGGAGAAAAATAACGATCCTCGCTTATCCACATCTCCTCTGAAGTTTCCTGGGAAGTTGGCAATAGATGTCCTCAACAATCGGCTTTTCATTTCGGACAGTAACCATAACCGCATAGTACTCTCTCTCTCTCTCTCTCTCTCTCTCTCTCTTTCAAGCACAGAAGATCACATGCAATAAGAACACCATGCAAACAGCTACAAGGTGTTGAAATAGGAAGACGAAAATATCATGACAGGCATATCGTATTATCCATTTCCATAGCCCAAGTAATTAAGTGCATGGTATTTGGAAAGCTTTTATCAACCTAAATATTCTATTGTTAGAAAACCATGCCTCGATATTTATATTAGGTTTTCTTTAAGATATGACATGATAAAGCACAAAATTTTAGTGCTATTACTGGTCAAGTTTCTTTCTTTCCTTCTTTTTCTTATCATAAGTTTTGAAGTGTTGAAAACATTCGAAACAAAGACACAGAGACAAAGCAAAAACCAACAGACCATGTGTATACCTCGCGTAGCATGGTTAATGTGAACAAAGTTTGTGATAACTTGTGGGGAATGTCTTTAGCTGACCATAATGCATTTAAATTTCTTAATTACTCTTATTTCACCCCCAAATTACCTATAGCTACTTCGTGGAACCCATATCTTTGACTAGTCCAGTTTCAGTCATTTAGACTTGCTGAAGTCTTCCAAAAAGTTGCTAGCTTATTTTGCCATACTTCCATGACACCTTTGATTCCATATTTATGTCTCTCCCACTATAATGATAGCTTTGAAGTTCTTGACATAGGCAGAATAGCATCAAATAATATACCGTGCTTGATGTTCAGGTGGTGACCGATCTGGAGGGGAACTTTATTGTCCAAATTGGTAGCACGGGAGAGGAGGGCTTACGTGACGGTAACTTTGATGAAGTCACCTTCAATCGCCCTCAAGTGAGGTTCTAGAATTTGTCATCACCATCATGCTTTCAAAAAAAGTAATAAAATTCATAACCATTCTATCAGTACAATAGCTCACTGTCTCCCAATATTGGTGAATCTAGTGAGTTGATACTGACATTTCATGCTGAGGTTCTGCACTTATGTTTTTACATTTGATATTGACTACTAGTGTGGCAATTTTGGGATATTCTGCATCTGCAGGGCCTCGCCTACAATCCAAAGAAAAATATCCTATATGTGGCAGATACGGAAAATCACGCTCTAAGGTAAATGGAAACATCATAGAATCATGAATCTTTCCAGCAGGAGTTAGATGATTTTGCTGATGTTACTGGTAATCAAGATTTCAAAAGATCTTTACCGAAAAAAAAGAAAAAAGATTTCAAAAGACCTTATTCTTTAATTAGCTCTTTGCTAAACTTGTCTGGTTCTTTTATTGTAAAGAAGCATGGAAGTTACTTGTCTTGAAATAAAGAGGAGATTACCAATGTATCATACCAATCAGTTAGGTTTCATCCTGTGGCTGCAGGGAAATTAATTTTGTTAATGAGACTGTACGTACTCTTGCTGGAAATGGGACCAAGGGTTCAGACTATGAGGGTGGAGGAAAAGGAATGGATCAGGCGAGCTTTAAATACAAATTTCAATTCTTTGAGCTACATATCACTGTGTGCATGCTCAGACTTAAGCTTTCCAGTGCACATTTTCTTTGGTAGACTATAGCTGAACATGACACCTGCTTTTAGATGCAAAACACCTTTTATGCTAAAGTCTACTGTCATTTTCAGCTTCTCAATTCTCCTTGGGACGTTTGCTTCAAGCCATCGAATGAAAAGGTTTACATTGCAATGGCTGGTCAACATCAAATCTGGGAACATGATACATTAGATGAAGTGACCAGGGCTTTTAGTGGCAATGGTTACGAAAGAAATTCAAATGGATCAAGGTACGGTGTAGAGAAAACATGATTTGTACTATTCTTTTGAAATTGGGTTAGCTTCAGCTGATTTGCTTTCTTGAAACTGCACTGGAGGATAAAGTTTTGAATTCTGATGCATTAGACATTTTTACATGGTTTGACAATCAGCTTCTTTCTTACTCTAGTTGGACTTACGCAATTTTTATGGTCACTGTGCTATAGAAAGCTCAACTATCATAATCTGAAGCTCGTTGACTGAACATGCTCTTTACATAATGTCATGAGTTTTGCATGACTTGACTTTGAATCAGACTCTCATTTCCAGAGCCCACTTTGCTTTGCTTATTAGAAAGAATATTGACTGTTTGTAATGTAGCTTCAAGTTTTAACATAGGATTTAGATGAACCTCGAATTAGCCTAGTGTTTACTGCTGTTCTTATGCTCTGCTTTGTTTGTTTAGTTCTTTGTTTAGTTTCTTTTATTGTAACACTAGAATGACATTTTCTTCCTTTGTTTTTAATGAATTTAGCCCTTCAAGCACTTCCTTTGCACAGCCTTCTGGAATTTCATTATCTCCTGGTAAGATCTCACAAAAATCTCTCCACATAAAGCCCTTAGCACATAGATGTGAACATAGAGGATGATGATCCAAAGTCCATGCTTTCCTGTAGATTTCAAAGAGGCCTATATAGCTGATAGTGAGAGTAGCTCCATCCGAGCAGTTGATTTGAAAACAGGAGGATCAAGATTGCTAGCTGGCGGTGACCCACTTTTCTCGGAAAATCTTTTCAGAGTAAGTCCTACCCTATGTCAAGAAAAGTATTCGGTTAGAACATCAGAGCAGAGATTTTCATCTTGCATCTGCTTTTACTCCAGATTCTAGTCTGATAATGTGATTTTTACAGTTTGGAGATCATGATGGGACAGGTTCTGATGTACTTCTGCAACATCCGTTGGGAGTATCATATGCAAAGGATGGTCAAATATATATAGCTGATAGTTACAACCACAAGGTAGTTGAATTCCTTAAGAAATATGAATTTTTTTGACTTAAGTAAACTGACAAGAAGAGGGTAGAATGTGTAAATAAGCCATTATTGCTCTCATTCTTCAGCTGGGCTAGAAAACATAATTCATATACTTTGTTGTGGATCACCATTATTACTTGATCTGCATTACATGATGTTCTGTGGATCACTAGTAGTGGCCTAAATGCTGGACTATGTACTCGACATACGTGGCCAGGCCTACTGGCCAAGTTTGAGAGTCTCTGATATAGCAGATGCTGATTCACTACAGTCCTACTATTCTATTGCAACAACTTTTGTCGAGAAATCACTCTTGCGGCTTCCCTCAATCAGTCTGACTGGGAAAAGTTTCAAATACCACAGTGTGTCTAAACACCGCCCATGAGTGGACAAACCACAAGATTGTCATGTTTTCAGGGTCAGATATGAACCCTAAATATGAGAACAAGCAGACACTGATGTCGTAGGCAAAAAAGCTGCTCAATCTGAGAGCCAGCTGATCTGTCATTTATTTTGAAGAAGAGCTGTCTGATCAAAGATTACTTCCAGTCAATCTGCTAATGACTTTCATCACCCTCTAGGTGCTGTACACTCTAAGTTCTTTGCTTTTCTATGCAAAGAATAGTTCAATAGTCTGATGGGATGTTGAGACTTGAGAGTAATGCACTCTTCACCCAAATTTGTGACTAAGTCTGAAAGGCTAGTTATTTTTTAAGTAGCTGTTTACAAGAAAACATTTTTGAATATTCTTATGGAACCAATGTTCATTCCTCAAAGTTAACTGATAATCTCAGATTAAGAAGCTGGATCCAGTTAGTAAGCGAGTTACCACTGTAGCAGGGACAGGAAAAGCCGGTTTCGGGGATGGCACACCACTGACCGCTCAGGTCCATATCCCTTTTCTTGCTCTAGACTTCAGATGATTGGCTCAATCTACTGTTTTATGAACTTCTGGAAGAAACTATGTTATATGGAACCAAAAGATTAGTTCCTGAAGTTCTCATCTTACGCAATTCTCTAAATCATTTTATAACTATGATAACTAAATACGGCAATGACGTGTAAAGTATGGAGTCCTTCATGCTTTGATTTATTTCCCCAGATTACTCTATAGCCTCTGGCAAAAGCAATATGGTCCATGGAGTCTAAATATGCATTTTGTTGCTCATGTCTTTGTCCTGTCTGTGGAACCTTGCTGATTTAAAGCGTTTATGGACTTCATGTGCCATTTATTTTTTAATTAGCTTTGTCTTATTAGTCTTCATTTTGCTGTTCTTGTGTATTCCTTATGTACTTGAACAGTTTTCTCTATTGAACAACTTATTACTTAATCCAAAAATAGAAAAGTGCTATAATTGATTGATAGATTTATTTGAAACTACTTTGCCTCAGTTTCCTAAGTTGTACTTCAAGAAAACATTTCTAGAAACTACAAATCACAAGTAAAATTCATGAATTTCCTCAATTTATCATGGTCATATTCTGCTGACCACGATACATCCGAAGAACACAAATTAGAATTAACAATAATGTGCTTTTCTGGCATTATTGTCAAGAAGAAACAGTCTTTCCTCTTCACTTCTTCCACATGCTGTGTATAAATGACAGAGGAAGATGTCTTTTCTGCCGGTTGACTAGTTTGTGGCTTAAACTATAGTGACTCTGTACTTTTTTCTACAGCTTTCAGAGCCAGCTGGAATTACTGAAGGCGGAAATGGTGATGTTCTTCTGGAATGATCTGTGCTCAATTCTGATTAACTGTTTTATAGCTTGTACTAGGAATTTCTGTCATGTAGATATGGTGCCCTTAACATATGAATTTGGGAATTTATTTAGAGAAGCAGTCTGATCCAATATGATCCCTTTTTGTATTTTTCCAGGAAGGTTATTCATAGCCGATACAAACAACAATGTGATCAGATATCTAGACTTGAATAAGGAAGGAGCTGAAATTCTTACTTTGGAGCTGAAAGGAGTCAGACCTCCTGTGCCCAAATCTAGAACTTTGAAGCGCCTCAGGAGTCGAACGTCCTCTGAGACACTGACAGTTAAGGTTGATGGAATCTCGTCTAGTGAGGGCAATCTTGGCCTTAAGATATCATTACCTGAAGGATATCATTTCTCAAAGGTGCTGGCCCTCTTTCTGAGATACTTATGGCCTTGAACTGCTTTGCTCAATGGAATTTATTGCGTCTTTTGCTACCACTAAACATTGAAAATCTGTATGAGATTAATACTCTCTTCTATTACACCACACATTAACTTTCAGTTTTCACATGCAGGAAGCGCGCAGTAAATTTTTTGTTGAAACTGAGCCTGAAGGTGCAGTTTCTGTTGAACCCTTGGATGGCAGTCTTGATTCAGAAGGATTGTGCAATATTCATTTTAAGAGGTCCTCCCCTTCAGCTTCGATGGGAAGGATATACTGCAAGGTACAGTTTCCCATAAAAGTTCACATTCAGGTTGATAACTGAAATCTAATGGCCTTTCTGATGGATAGTCATACAAAGGCCTTGCGTGAAAGTGAACAAACTCGTGTTTGGAGGTGTAACCTCCAGAGGCTTCAACTGCGCCAAAGGCCTCGATAGACATAGACTGCAACGTAACTCTAGATTTAGATTCTAAATGAAGTTCCTCAAAATCAACTAGAGGGTCCATGATATTCCGACATTTCAGGAGAAAATAATTAGCTCTTTGCCAGTAGAATTATGTTGCTGCAGACTCGAGTAGTTTACTAAAGCATTTGGAAAGCATTTGGAACAATGTTGATCAGAACACTTATTGGTAGAGTTCAGAGTTGATGTTTGAAATATTTAATTCTGAAATACATTCTCTTGATTCATACTTCATTCAATATTATACTTATTAGTTTACTGTGATTGCAAGAATAAGTTCCACCTGTTTTCCTTCTTTCGAGCTCTTCATTCTATGAGGAGATTGTTCTCCTAGTCATTCCAATTTGCTAGCACTTTTATTCACATTAGCTTCTGGAAAATTTTGCATTTTGTTTTTCAGCGAAATTTAGAATGGAAACCCATATAATTAAACAGTCTGAATCCAAACCTCATTCAGGGAAGAGGCATTGTTGTTTGTTGGTGAAAATGGGATCTTTAGTCACTGTCTTAAGTACTCTCTGTCTAAAGAAAATGTGACTAATCCGGCTTTTTGCTGCAGGTCTACTATTGCAAGGAGGATGAGGTCTGCTTATACCAGTCTCTGGTTTTTGAGATACCTTTCCTAAAGGAAACGGACTCTAGCATGGTAGAAAAAACGCTAACCTATGTTGTTAGGCCTAGATCTCCGTCAAACAACTTACAGCTTCCTGCCACCACCTAAGAGTCAATATCAGGCAGGATAAAACTGGAAGGGAAGCGGGAATTTCTCACCACGACAAACTCAAACTGATTGGACAGGTAGAACAAGCATGCAGCTGTACGTTTTCTGATTGGAAAGATGGAAGTAGTCAAGTGACTCTAGGTCGTCCTATCTCTTGCTCATTTGATTTCATATTGCTGCAAAATTTTCTTTACAGACTCAAGATCAAAGTCAATTAGTAAATACGATTATATCCTGTAAGATCACGTTGTTATAGATCAATAAATCCCATTGATCGAGAGGATGATCTTAATCCCTCATTGTGATGTAACTTCCCAATTTCTGACTTGAAACTCTGCTCTGCACAAATCTACCTCCAACCAATGTCAGGGTGGTTGTTGCCCAATAACTGCTTACGCTGTACTAGAGTTTTAATGTATAGATTAGGGAGCAAACCTGGTCAGTATGGTGGTTTGTTGTTTAGAATGATGTTATCATTATCGTTACAAGTTTCTTATCATCATTATCCTTATCCTTGTTTTCAAGACAAGCAAAGGATCAATTCCTTCAGGAGGCATACACTCGTGCGGCGTTGTCTTTCAATTGGGTATATGGTGACCTTTGGATTCAATTATCAGGAACCTCTTAAACTAATGTTAATCCATTCTTGTTCTAGAGCTACAGATAAGTTCCCCCAGCGCCAACCACGGGGATGTATTTTCTTAATGATTTCGATGCTTGGACAAAGCCTTCATTTCAAACAAGGCGGCACTGATGCATAGTTTAATCAACTGACGCTTTAAGGTGGCTCTGTTGGGTGAGGAGTATTATATTAGCCTTTGACAGCGTAAAACGTGTTCGCTCCACCAAATCCCATGTTCGTCCAATTCCCAGCATCTGTCTTTCTTTGATCGTGGGTGTGTTTTGGTTCACTGATCCTGATCATATCACTTTAAAAATAGGTAGCTTCTGCGTTCATCTGATTAGAGAGAGAGACTTGGTCGCCACATTTCACACCGAGACCAAATCGCACTCAGGCGGCGCTTTATCTGTATCTGCCAAGTTGGTGTTTAATCAAAAGCCCGGTTGAGCGGTCACAGCAAGCAAGAAAACAAAGCAAAAAACAATCATTCGTGTAAAAAAAAAGGGAGTAATTTCAAGTTCAGGTTGAAGTGAGACAAAATTCAATCATATAGTCCGGCGACGGCAGCACCTCATTGGTGCACAGGAGCATTTTTCTTCATTGCAGACAAAACAAGTGCCTTGCTCCAAGTCAAACCCCACCCCCCATAATATAAGCATAAGCACCAATAATCAAAGAGACCCGTTTCCAGACTTGGCGCGATAATGACAAACGGACTTTAGTATTAAACTAATTGAGGAACCCATGTGAGAGGGACCGAGACACCCCCATTTTGTCTAATTGCTTCAATTAAAGACATCGCCGAATGAAACCTGACAGTCCTTTTTCCCATGAATGAGAAGTAACCTAGAGGAATGGATAAGGATGACTCTGAGAGAGAGAGAGAGAGAGAGAGAGAGAGAGAGAGGACTCAAAGATCAACTAGCATACAAAATTTAATCATTTGCAGATTGCGTTAGTGTCTTGTTAATTCCACGCACGACATATTATTCTGCTATCATGGAAAGAATCCAACCCATGCCATTACCTGTTCATGTATCCGAATCTCAAGAGCCCTATCGACTCCATCCCAGCTTAAATATCGCACAAAGATCATGTGACGATTGTCTCAAAACCTCAATAATCCCATCTTCAGGAAATTACCACAATCAATCGAAAAAAAAAAAAAAAAAAGGAACTAATTCTGGAAAAAAAAAAAATAGTTGTTTCATTCTCTGAAATCTACTAATTCCAAGTGCATGTTTGGGAATTTATCTATTTACAGTTTAAAGGTTAAAACGAGGAGACCAAAGGTTCCATAAAAATTACCCCCAAAGTGCTGGTGTTTCTAGAAGATTAGGTCATTGTACATGATCCTTTCCTTGAGTGTATATATGATTTTGCACATCTATACACGACTAACATTGCATTAATTGATTATCAACCTTTAAAAAAAAATTGGGACTGACTAAACAAAAATGACATTTAAGCCCTGTCTCAAGCAAGGGGACAAGCTTTCTGGCCTGTCGTTGTCTGGTGCATGTGCTCATCTTATACTTTTCAACCTCATATACTTGTCCCTAGCAATCTTAATTTACTCATTTATATAATATACACCCTCCAAGAATATACTATTTGGGTAATTATTGTCCTTCTTTTGTGGCTCCGCTTTGGTGCACCCTCAACCTAGAGGCTTAACATAATCACTAAAAGCTCTATTATTGGAGATTGAAACATACAGAAATTATTCCAAGAATTTTCACCTCATTTCAACTCTCCCTTAGAAGAAATTGTTCATTTCTTTCTTTTTTAAATGTGATGTTAGTAAATTGTGGACTCCACATGAGTAATCTACCGATGAAATATTCATCCTAGGTTCAAAGTGAATTGTGGACTCCACATGAGTAATCTACTGATGGAAGAATCATCCTAGGCTCAAATAAACATCAGAGAAAACTATGCAATGATTGTACTGTCCATGTTGATTGATACAAGTGATTTTTCAAGGAGATAACCAAAAGTGTTCATGATTTTTTTGGTTTTTAAACACTTTTGTGGATAATACATTCTCATTATAAAAGGAAACTAATTTGAGAGAGAGAGAGAGAGAGAGAGAGAGATTGGAGTGATAATAATGGAGAGGAAAAAGGCAGAAGGTGGAAGCCTGCACTCTATGCAGGAGCAATGGGGATAAAACCTGTCCACACACAGCAGAAAATGAAAAATCAAGAATAATAAATTAAAAGGAAAAGAGGGCCGCATGAGTCCAAAACACATGCTTTATAAAAAGCCAAAATAGAGGCAAAAATGTTTGATAGAAAGTGTCATGAAAGCAACCCACATGCATTCATCTCCTTCCTCCTCTCTTTATGGTCTCTGTTTTTCTATTTGTTTCTTTGCCCTAATCATTGCCCACATAAATACAAAGCATCAAGCAACCCCACACACCACCCAGCCCCAATTAGTGCAAGCCACCACCACTTTTTCCATCCAATAAACCTTTTCCACATCATCAAAGTCCATTTTTTTTCCCAAAAAGAAAGGACAAAAATTTAGGGGCAGAGAGAGATGACATATAAAAATTTCCCGCCCCACCTTGCAAGACACGATAAGAGAGGCGAACACATGCTGCCCCATGATTGTGAACACATAGGTAGGTGCTTTCATGGGTGTCAAAGGATCTGGTTTCTTGTTTAAGTTCTAATTCTTTTGATTTAGTCATGATTAATTGACCAAGTCAAGTAACCTGTGCAGCTACCATTCTCAACCTTACAGTAAGTACAACTTAGACGGTGGTGCGCAATGAATTTTCACCATTAGAAATCAAACATTTCACACCAAAGGTGGGTCCAAGGTTGTGTTAAGTACAAAAACATGTTATTCATCTGCCAGGTGCCAGGGTGAGGTACATTTATAATGAGTCAACAAGGGAACCCGGAGTTCATAAGGTCTCACGAGCAAAGCAACAAGAGAACCCAGAGTTCATAAGGTCTCCCGAGTGAAGTACCGTGAGTAAACTAACATGACAAAGCAACAGTTCCATCGGGTAAAATATGGTACGATGTTGGAGGGGGCTACTTGCTAGTACTAAGCGCCATATTTTTCTCGCCTTTTTACTTGGCTAGAAAAAACAAGAATAAAATAAACTTTTTGATCCTTAGATAAGCCTCTTGGAAATGGATGGCAATAGAATCATTCTCCCAAAGTTCGTCGGTTCTAGCATCCTATGACTCGATCAAAGTGATTATTGGTCCAGCATAACACATTGTGAATGATCGGAATGTCCCGGAAAGATAGTGGAAGTTATGATTTACGAGTTGTAGATTTGGCCATCAACCTTCTTTTACTAAAATCTTGCTTGTCTTTGCGATGATTTGGTTGACCACATCCACACATAATTCTACAAGAACATCGATGGAGTTGGGTGAACAAACTGTGCCTTCCCAAGATAAGTTATTTTATTCTTCTTCTTTTTGACTCTTCATTTTGAACTTTCACATTGAGAACGTATTTAATCGAAGGCAAAAGAGGGTTAAACCCATCAAGGTCCGATTCATAATCTTATAACTCAATAAGAGACTTTCAAAAGTTTACAGAGGGGTTGACCACATAATTCTCGTAACTTTTTCTGGCACATGGCAGAAAATAAAAGGATCTTTACATCTCTTTATAGCCAAAGTTACCAGGCAGTATCCACAGTGAGTAGATACAGTTTAAGAAAGGCCCTACAATGTTCTTATGTACTTATATTGTTTTATGAGCATATCTTTGTCTGTATCTGCATTGATAATTCATTGTATGTTTTGTTGGGGGGAAATTTACATGGGTTGTGCCAACTTTCGAAAGACCACTCAAGGTAATCTCTCTGAAATTCTAACACCATTCGCAGATATGACCATAATTTCTGTTAACTTGACATTGAATTGGTTTACGTAAATTACATGAGTGTCATATATATATATATATAACTCAAAAAAAAAAGAGAAAGTGCCGTAAGGCGTGTCAATCTAGCTGTGGGCATTTAACTCACTCACTCACTCCAGGATACGGAGGCTACTATATCTGCCTATCTGGTAGTAGTTAGAACCGAAGTTCTGACATGGTGTCTGCCTTCCCCACCGTAAGATCTCTAATTCATTGTCTATCTTTATCTTCCCGATAGAGATGGAATAAAAGAATAATGTGGAGTCTCTCACCCCAGGGTGGTTTTCTCACTTGTTTCCTCCATGAGCCTTTTAAAAACTTGTTGAGGTCAAATACCTGCCTATTTGGTAGTAGCCAGAACCGAATTTGATATATATATATATATAACTCAAAAAAAGAGAGAGTAAATATAGATATGATGACTGGGGACAATAATGAGCAAATTCTCTCTCTCTCTCTCTCTCTCTCTTTAATTAATACTCCATTTGTTTCAAAAATGAATTTTCATAAAAAAAAATTTCAAAGGAACTTATTTTGAAAAGAAAATGATTTCTCTTCCTATTTTTGGATGTACCTTGCATGTACAATGGAAGTCGTCTTCTTATGTTTGTTATATGAAAATGACGGAGCACATTTATGAAAAAGTCTCTAGTATAACCCTTAAGACTTGGGTACCCGGTCCTAGAGGGTCAAGGTCCCGGACCCCATTTGCTATATTTATCTTGTGCCACGGATGAGATGAAAACCGTCGCATATAATTGAAGATGAAAATCATCGAAAAAAGAAAGTACTCGTAAAGAGTACAGGTTAAATGCTTAGCTAATGACGTTATTGCCCCTAATTTGTCATCATTGTGACGAAATGCTAAGGACCATATCAGCAATTGTGAAGAGCGAAACCAAATGATGTTTCGACTCAATAATGTAAATAGATATCCCGTCAAAAATCAACTATTTAAGAGTCGATGTTCTTGGAAAATCCAAAGTGAGTAAAGAGTATAATAAATGCTCCCCGGTCATTGAGTGCTACAGCATTTAATAAAATTTCTAGAATCGAAATTAATTTTTTGAGTAAATTGATTTTTCGATTTTTATTTTAGAAATGAGAAATGAAAAATTTCAAATTTTCCGATTTTTTTTCAAATCTATTTCTAATATAAACCGTTCCTAAATAAAAATTAAATGCATTAAATGGATTGCTCTAAACCCGCTCCAAGAAATAGATAAATAGATAAGTAGAGAAGTAGAAATTTTATATCACAAAAAGCCTGACAGATTACCAAAACAAATACACCCCACCTCACGGGAAAACTTGCCAAATAGATTTGGGGATTTCATTTGCCCTTCGAATGGGAAAATCGAGGGAACTAAAAAAATTCGATATTCTCTCAAATATCCCCGTACATAAACAAAAAAGAAAAATATAAGAAAAAAAATTAAGTAAATAGTCCGAGTAGTTCCAAACGAAATCCAAATCGATAGATCCACCCCGCGGTACAATTTCCCGCATGCACACACGCAAGCACGAACAGGGCCCCCCACAAAAAACCCAATAAAAAAAAAACAAATTAAACTGAACTAAAAAGAAATCGAAAAAAAAAAATAAAGAAAGAGAGAAAGATAAAAAAAAAAAGTAAAACCGAGAAAATCGAAAAAAACCGAATAAATAAGAAGCGAAGAAAAGCCCCCAAACTAAGATGTGATCCCTCTGTGGACGCGTGGTTTCTCGTGATTGTTTTTCCCTCTCTCTCCTTCCTCTTTCTCTCTCTAAGCAGCACAGAACAAAGCACACCACCTTCTCCATCTTCCTTCATAGTCATCTTCTTCTTCGCCTTCTTCTTCGTCCTCGCCTCCCTCAGGTACACACTCTCCTCCCCCTATTTATGCTCCGTTTCTCCCTCTTCCTGCGCTTCTCCTTCCTGGCTCTCCCCCCTTCCTCCGCCCCCGGCACCCGCCTCTCGGCTTGATCGACCGGCCGGACGTCGGGGAATCCCCGGTTAGATCTCCCATCACCTCAGCTGTGTTTCCTTTTTTGCCGCAGGCTTCGAATCCCTCGTGGGTCTTCGTTTAATCCGGAGGAGGACGTCCATGTCGTCGTCTTCGGGCCCCGCCGCCGCCGCCGCCGATTCGCACCGCAAGAAGCGGAGGAAAATCGAGGCCGACGACGCGGAGGAGACGAGCCGGGGTCGGGAGAAGGCCGGCGCCGGGGGTGGCGAGACCACGTGGAGGTCCATCGCGCAGCAGCGGCTCTACTCCACCAGGCTCGTGGAGGCCCTGTCGCGATCTCGCCGCAGCTCCTCCGCGGAGGCGCAGGATGCTGCGGCGGCGTCTGCGTCGGCGTCGGCGTCGGCGTCGTCTCCTCCTTCGTCCGGCGCCGGCGAGGTCCGGGGATCGCGGACCGAGTCCTGGCGACGGCGGCCAAGGGGAGGAGCCGGTGGAGCCGGGCGATCCTGGCGAGCCGGCTGAGGATGAGCCGGCTCGGCAAGCACCACAAGAAGGCGAGGGCCCCGACCGGGCGCGGCCGGCTGAAGAAGAAGCCGCTGCCGCAGCCGGCGCTGGAGGGCGGCGCGAGGAAGAGGAGGCTGCCGGCCGTGGAGCGGAGGGTGAAGGTGTTAGGCCGGCTGGTCCCCGGCTGCCGGGGGATCTCGATGTCGAGCATTCTGGAGGAGACGAGCGACTACATTGCGGCCCTCGAGATGCAGGTCCGGGCCATGACCGTCCTCACCCAACTCCTCTCCGGCGCGCAGCAGCAGCAGCCGCCGCCGACGAGGAGCGGCGACCAGATCGGCTCCAGCTCCGGCTGAGCCGAAAGCGACGGCCGCCGCCGCCGTCGGAAAGGTTGTCATTAGTTGTAATGTTTTTCCTCCTCTTTTTTCCAACTTTTGTTTCTTATGAGAGAATTTAAAAAAAAAAAATTTCATGTTATTCTATTCTATTACTATGTACATGGTCTTTTCTTTTTCCTATCTCTCTCTCTCGCTCTCGTCTTTTTCCTTTCCTTAATCATTCTTAATTAGTGGATAATGTGGTGGGAGGGAGCTTGATTAATTGGGGGATAAGCATGCCACCTAATCTTGATTCCCCCCCCTTCTTTGTTCTAGACATGACTGGCCACCCCATTGGCCTTTGGCTTAGGAAAAAGCTTCATGATTTGGATCCCGGGGGGGTCGCCCGGATCGCGCGCGCGCGGGGATTCACTATCGCGATGCGATGTCGTAATTAAGTACAAAAATGTCGTGACCGGGATCGTAGTGGAGCGTTAAACGGTCGGTGAAAAAAAGAAAAGCGAGATTAAACCCGTCAAGGCGACACCTTTGGCCCCCACAATTTTAAGAAAACTAAACTAGGAAAGAAGGGCAAAGTGCACTCTTTTGATGGTTTCACATGTTTGAACAGCGTTTTGCCTAGAATAGCCCACATGATCAGTGTTTTCTCTTCTCAAAGAGCTTTTGGATTTGAGGGGGGGGGGGCAATGAGTGCGACCCTGGAAAGTGATTGTGGATTCAAATGTAGAATTTTTTCTTTTGCTGGCATTAGTAGTCAGTGCCTGGATCACCTTTAAACTCTGTTGAAAGGGGGTTTACATGTGATGATTAGTGCTGATGACCGACAAAGAGAAGTGGGCGTTTATTGACCGGGGTGATCCGGTCTGATTCTGGTCTGTCGTTCTAGGCATGTCCTCGGCTGGGTGAGATGTGATTCATCTGTTCGGTCAGGAAAAATTTCGCATGACAGGGGCCGTGACTCGGGTGTGAATTGTGAGGTCAAATCCCATGATTGGATCCAATGGAAACTGGGGCGGTTTCCGATCCCACTCGGCGCGAAGCATCGGCTTTTTCGCGTTATGGGTGGTCAATGCATCCAAAATCAGAAAAAACTTTTCTTTATTGCGCACACATTTAACAAGTGTCCTCGAAATACTCGTTGACAAAGTCGTGGAGTTGGAACTTATCCGGAGAGTATTTCTCGCGCTGGTCATAAAATGCTGTTGCCCTGTTGCCCTCGGACTAGAGGATTCTTCTCAAGAATCTCTTTCAAACATGGGCTCGAGAGTTTGAGACAACTGTTGTCAAGCCCCAGCTCGAAGCAATCCAAGCACAGAGAGAGAGAGAGAGAGAGGCGAAAACAAAGACCCAAAAGATTACAGGGGCGATTTTGAGTTGACAAAATCTGATTTTGGAGGGGAGCGCAGGAAAAGTGGAGAGGCGGGCATGTCATGTGGCGAGCAATTTGGCCCCCTTCCTTTATCTCTTTTTCCTACTTTGGTTTCTTGATTTTTCTTTTGCGGGGGGGTGTTTTTCCCTTTTGTTGTTTTGCATGAGGGATGACACAAACAAGCACAGTGGCCATAACATGTGCCTCCATGGCCCTACACTTCCATGTGCTCCTCTACCCCACCACCCCCCCCTTCCTCCCCCAAAGTGACTTGCATGTGACGGGGGAGGAAGAGAGGGCGTTTCAAACTTTTAAAAGTCATCAATTCCTGATATTTTAATGCCTAAACACCCCCATTATATGATTTTTTTCCAGTTAAATAAAGCATGTATCTTTCCTTTTTTTTCTTTCTTCTTTTACTTTAACCGACCGCGTGTGTCTCAATTTACAATTTACTAGTCGGGCAGCATGATTAATGCTGCGATTTGGAAAACGATAAAGTAACTAAATATTAGTCGAGCGTCTGAATAGGGTTTGTTCATTTAGACCACTATTTAGGATTCGTCACACATCACTCCGCAAATCAATTGCTGTGTTCCCAAGGTGCCTCGCACCGGCAAATGTAGCAATGGACAACGATGTTCCACGTGGTTATAAAGTGACTTCATCACCCCTAAACACGACGCGGTTAGAAGAGGACTTTTAAGGTAGATGCATTAGTATTTTAGGCTTAGGATGGTTGAATATATAATCACTCTCTCTCTCTCTCTCTCTCTCTCTCTCTCTCTCTCTCTCTCTCTCTAATATGATCTAATATGATAATTTTCAAGGATAGTTTATCATTTTGAAAACATGATACCATTATATTTACTTGAAACCAAGTGGTACAAATGCAAATGACCCTTATTTATCATGGACAGCTACCACACTTGCAAAGGGCAAAAGTTGTCTCATTTTCGATTTAGGGTTGCAATATTGTCGGAAGATCTTGTCCTACCTTTGCCTTTACTCAGGTGACTTGTCCCCATCACCACATGAACTTGAGAATAATGGGGTCGGAAAATAAAATAAAATAAAATAATCTCTTTCTCCACATATTTTTTTTTTTATCTTACCTAGGATTTCCAACAATGCATATCGAAATTCAATTTTCACACGCCCTGCCCCTCTGATGTTCCCATATCTGTACGTGGGACGTGTCCTACACGTGAAAAAATTGAATGATTTTGTCATAATTTAGTGTGCCGGCCGACATGGGGGATGGCGAAGAATATATCTCCATTGAATGCGGGCGGAACTAACTGATGATGAGATCCTTGTTAGCCTTGAATTCTTAGACGTGTCTTTGTGATAATGATTCTTGATGTCGAAGACGCGGAATGATCTGAACATCATTTTCCCCCTTTTGGCTCTTTCTCTAAAACAAACTCGCTTTCCGATATGTTGCATATGTTAAGCTCGATTGTCACGCAAAGTAGGGGTGCACATGGTCCAAGTGAATTAACAATAGGTGGGGTTCGATCATTGAGAGGCCGATGGGACTAGATCCGGAGAGGCATCGAGAGAACTCACAAAACCAATTTGGCTATGCTGACTCCTCGAGTTGAATCGGAACCAGTGGCCAGATCCGGAGAGGTATTTGGAGGACTCACGGAATCAATTTGGCCATGTCAGCTCCTTGTGTTGAATCTTGACCGGGGCATCAAACCTACATGGATGGAATAATTACGGCCAACCTAATAAGAGAAAAAGGGGGATATGCATTTCCCATTATGGCAGAGCGATGACCCACATAGGTCGGGGAGAAGTGTTGGGACAAAAGAACAATAAACGTGGGTTGACACGAAATGATGTGGGGGACGACATTCTTGGCAGAGAGCGGCGACCGTTGTGGTGTGACGCACCAAACGTCGTTCGTGGCCTCTTTCATATGCACACGTTTTCGTTCCTCTTTGCCCGTCTGTCTTGTTCAATTTGAACTTTTCTTTGACCTCCCCCAGCCTTCACATGGTGGGGCACCATTATTTTCTGGTCGAGAGACATTCACATTGACCATACCAGCGATGCTTACTTACGTATATCTTTGGAAATGACAAGATAGGCTCGCGAAATCCTGGCGTTTTAAAGGGTTTATCTATCAATAGATATGGTTAGATACCCCTCCTTATGTTTCGATGTCGAGGGATTGATCGAGTAGTTGAGCGGCTATTAATTGGAAGCTTCAGATTTCCGCTTGGAGCAAGCATTGCGGGGCTTGGATCACAAGGAAGGCGATCGGTCGAGGATAATTCTCTAGGCCTCATGTGGATGCACGATGCCTGTTTGATCGAGCTAAGCAAGATAAATTGATTTCAATTCATGGAAGGCCGATCTGGATGTATCACCTAATAGCAAGATGTGTGAACCTAATCCGATATACCATCACTATGTGTTGCTACTAATACCCCATTGGCTAAGGAGCTAAAGGAGAAATCCACCCTAAGATGGGCTTGAGTCTAATTAGTCAGTTGGTGTTGCAAGCGGCATGAACGGGGCGTGCTTTGGAAGATTAGACGGATTATCGAAATGCCTTTTTAGATATTCCGCTATTCACAAAAGGTGAGAAGAAGATGAAAAATCATCTAATTCCAAAAAGATTTTTCTTTATTAAAAAATGTATTCTCAAAACATAAGTTGAGTAATGCTGGAATAGCTCAAAAGAATATCCTTAAGAATATCTTTATGCATTTGATTTTTTGAGTGGTCTCTAACCCCTTTATCTCTATCTCATGTAGAATATATTTGGTGGGGAAGAACCCCCAAAGGATCCATTTAACTCTCATCCTTGTAGGACATTGATCCTGCCGTCGACCTTCTCCCCTAGAAGCAAATTGGTGGGAAGATAAGTAGGGCTGATGATGAGAACACTAAAAATGCAATTTCCTAGGAATTAATGATAAGCACAGGAATCGAACATACATAATCCCACGATGACATGAAGCGAGACACAGCTGCAAAATCGAAGAGACCGATTGACAATCACTGATCACGCTTCACACCCCCAATCAATGCGAATGAATCGAAAAACCAAAGGTCCTTCATTGTGTTTGGTTCAAAGATTTGTAAGAGGCTTTCGACTCCAATCCAAATCTTTGAAAGCCCAAAGCCTGGGAAATGCGGTGTGTTTGATAAATAATTTCAAAGATTTTGCGAGAACGCGAAAGCCCAAAGCTAGTCCTACCAGCTTTGGGCTTTGCCAAAGATTTTGAAAGCGCAAAGTTGAAAAGTCTGAAAGTTCTGGTTTCAAAGTTAAACCAAACAAGTTCAAAGATTTCCCCGCGGGCTTTCAGGCCTGAAACCCTTGAAAATACTAAACCAAACGCAGCCGATTCTTGGGTTTCTTCCACAATCCAAAATTTCATTATAAATTGCATTCCATGTCCAACCCACTGCATCTGCAAGAGTCTTGAGATGAAGAGAATGATGCGAACCGCTCGTATGAGACCCCATACTCAATACTGCTTTCGATCCTGCGACCTCCAAGTACAATGTCACCTGTGACAGTAGAACCATCGAAACGACAGTGACTGACAAAGCGGCTGCCGTTGAGCAATGGATCCGAGGAACTCTCTCGCTCCATGCCAGAAGCCTGACCATTGTTGGGTTGGACATAGAGTGGAGGCCTGATGTGATCCGGCGGATGAGCAGCAAGACCGCCACCCTGCAGCTATGCATTGACAAGAGATGCCCGATCGTTCAACTATTCTACATCGACTACGCTCCTGAACTGCTGAAGGACCTCGATGGAAGCCCTGACTTCACTTTCATTGGGGTGGAGGTCGATGGCGACGTGGACAAGCTCAGAGTTGAGTACGGCCTGGAGTGCGCAAAGCATGCAGATGTTCAGGAACTGGCGAAGCTGCGTTTGCCAAGGAGGTTTCGTAAGCCGGGCTTGAAGGATCTAGCGCTGGAGGTGGTGGGTCTTGTCATGGACAAGCCCAAGCATGTTAGCATGTGTAACTGGGAGGCGAGGGTGCTCAATGTGAACCGAGTGGAGTATGCTTGTATTGATGCATATGCTTCATACAAGCTTGGCGTTTCACTTCTCTAAGAAACTTAGCTATGGAACCGTGAGCAAGATTGCTTTATGCTTAAGCAAATGTAGGCCTATGGAGAGTTTGTGCAGTGTTTAGAGCGATGTTTTGTTGGGTCATCATCTTATTAATGCAATAATAATGAACTGGGAACTTTTTGAATGCATCTCCACGCGACCTTGACAGAACAGAAAACACAGAAAGGAGACAATTTTCCAGCAAGATGCGTTCACTTAGAGATTCCACAGTCCATATAACACAAAAGAAGTTGGAAATGTGGATGCTTGCAGGAGCCATATCTGTACTTTTTGTAAATTAACACTGAGTGTGCGCAAAGAGAGTTCGAAATGGTCTTTTCTCAGCAAAAGGCAGTACAGTACAAGGGGATGAAATTTTTCTGAACCAGTAAAACCTGTCTACGGCATTTTCACATTACTACCAAGTGCAAGCACAGAAGGAACTCTGCAGGTGCACACTAAAGCGAAGGAATGCATGTTTGATACTTTCACCAGGAACGCTGTCCTCAAGATTTGACAGGCTCAGCTCGAGGTCTCCACAGTCCGACCCTATATTTGTGGGCGTACTTCAATATCAACTTCCTCTGCATAAACGAACAACAACTTAGTATGCTCTTCAGAAAGAGTGTAAAATCTTATCGTTATTTGCTTGAAGACTAGTTGCACGTTTAGATCCCACATTTGGAGCTGGCACTTCTCAACATTGATTCAACTACAGTAAGAGTAATAACATGGATACCGAATAAAGAAACATCACAGAAGAGCGCAACAAAAGACAATTGCATTGCCAACATTATCCAGATCCAGAACCGTAAGGAATACACCAGAATGAATGAGCAAACCCATGATTCCACATTCAACACTTTCATTATCCAATGAACTTGCAAAATATCAAAAGCATGCCAGCAAGATCATCATCCACTAGCAAAATGACCCAAACCTATGGCGAGGGAAGAAAACTGAAGAGTTCCCTGTCTGCACTTTTATGTATCCAAGGGTTTAGCTTACGTGTTTGCAAGGAATGCCGAGCTTCTTGAGCTTGAGCGTGCGGGAAACGAGTAACTTGTTCAAGTCACCAATCTCGGACTCAAGCTTCGCGACATGGGCTTCAACCCCTCCACCGATCCCTGGCAAAAACTCCGGTATTCCCACCTTGACTACACAAACAATGCAGAGAAGACATGTCCTTCAATGTTAAACTGGCGCTTCCCGGAACTTTTGCTTCGACAGCATGACAACGAGAATCTTTCAAAGCTATAGCTTGTCATCTAATCCAGTATAAAGTGAAGACCTTCCTCAAACCCATAGCTACACACGTAACCACACCACATCAAAGCTATAAACTCTCTCGTCCCGAAGACCAGAAAAACTAAGTGCATCAAAATAAAACCACTCCCAAACCGGCACGACAACAATCAAACAGCACAGCGCAACTGCCCATCACCACCACCACCATCATCATCATCAAAAAGACATTGCCCATTTCACTGGTTAAGCTCTCGAGCAAACCCATCATAAGTAACTGAGCTCTTAACAGATATAACTGAAAACCCATCTACAAAAACACATATTTCTAGCTCATCCGATAAATTCGCCCGGAATTCCCGAGCCCCCAAAAGGAAAAGGCCTCTCTTGCGAAGACCTTCACGGAAAAGAACGAAAAAACAAGAATCGAACCCGCCAAGAAACGGGACCTACCGGCGTACGGAGGCGGTCCGGAGAAGAATCTCGAGAGCACGGGAACGAACGAAGCGGATGGCGCAATCGGCGAACCGCTGCCGCCCAATGAGATAGCAGCCCTCCTCAAAGCCATCGCCATCCTCGGTCGCCAGGGAGAATTCCGCCACCCTGCGATGGAACGCCCTCCTCAGTGCTCCGTCCTTGCTTCTGGGTTTCTGGGTCGATGTTCGATCGTTGTCCGAAGCCCAAAGGAGGGATCTTTTTGAACTGAAACGGGTTCATCTTGGGCCGAAGCTCTTTGGAATAGTTAAGATATAAATATAACAAAATGCTCCATCGACTTTAATTTAATATCAAATATCGTCTCTAAATTTTTAATTTTTGAGTATGATAATTAAATTTTTAAATATTTTCATATATTTTAAAGGCTATATTGAATATTTACCCATAATTTAAGGGCGTTGAACAAATTAAAACTTTATGGACTATATTGTGTATTGGGTCACCACATTCCATATATTGAAGGTTCAAGACAACATTGAGCAATAAATAAAAATCCAAAGACCATTTATTCTATTATCTCTATAATTTCCACATGCTCATCCGTATTCGAACACGCAAATCCAATTGTCCCCAAAAACGAGAGAAAAACTCGGTGGAGCATCTGAATTAAATTGACAGGATAAAGTAGCTTTATCATCTTACTTGCTTTATTTTAATGTACCATGGACAACATTTCAACACCCATATGTGCAATTTATTAATTCAAACTAATATCAATATTATGATCAATAAATTAATTTCCATTGTGATGTGTGATTAAAATTGAACGAGATGGAATCCATTGCTTCGTCAATTTTCTCCAAATATTTATTTGTAAGCATTGTAATTTTGTCACACTCAAATTGTAATGACCCGGGCCCCACTCTATAATATTATCCGCTTTGGATACTGAGTCCTCACGGCTTTGTTTTCAGCGCAGTAGAAGCGTACGTAATGTGTTTCACGTAAGCTTCCGTTGCGCTGAAAACAAAGCCGTGAGGGAGGAGATTGCTGCATGCATGCCTCCAAAGCAGATAATATTATGGCTTGAGAGAGGGCAGGCCAGTGGACCGCGCCTCTACTCCTGCATAACGCGTTTTAAAGCTGTGAAGACTTAGTATCCAAAGTGGACAATATTATATAGTGAGGCCCGGATCATTACAAATAGTATTAGAGTCGACTCCTGCAGCATGTGGGGCCACAGCGAGGGCGCTATGTCTTAAAGGGGGGGAGAATATGACGACCCAGACCCGAGACAGTACGGAGGGACAGACTAAGATCGCCTCAGTAGTACGCGAGCGAAGCTAAAGGCATTTCTCTTGTCCCACATCACTTAGGAAGAGAGTCTTGGGAGCCTTTATAAGGTTTGGGTCTCTTAATATGTGTAACGCGTTTTAAAACCGTAAGGACTTAGTGTCCAAAACGGATAATATTACACAGTGGGCCCAGGTCCTTACAAAAATGTGACGACCCAGACCCGAGGCAGTACGGAAGGATGGACTAATGTGACGACCCAGACCCGGGGCAGTACGGAAGGATGGACTGGGATCGCCTTGGCAGTACACGGGTGAGGCCAAGGACATGTCTCCCGTCCCATATCGCTTAGGGGGGAGTCTTTGGCTAGTTTATAAAGGCTTGGGTAAGTTTGGATCCCTTTAATCTGTATAACGCACGAGCCGACTCCCGACCATGTGTGGGGGGGGGCCACAACCTTAGAGACCCGAGGCAGTACAAAAGGATAGACTGGGATCGCCTTGGCAGTACGCGGGTGAAGTACAAAGGGATGGACTGGGATCGCCTTGGCAGTAGGCAGGTGAGGCCAAGGACATGTCTCCCGTCCCGCATCTCCGCTTAGAGGGAGAATCCTGGGCTAATTTATAAAGACTTTGGTCCATTTAATCTGTATAACACGTTTTAAAGCGGTAAGGACTTAGTGCCCAAAACGGACAATATTATATAGTGGGACCCAAGTCGTTATAAAAGTAATGGAAAACAAAACCGTGAGGATTCAGTATCCAAAGCGGACAATATTATACAGTAAAGCCCGGATCATTACACAAATTATCTAGAAATATTTCGGGGACATTCAAACTCATATATGATTGAGTATGACTTAATATGCATGATTTTTTGTTTGTTCAAATATATGTGTGGTTAATTTGATTTGGTGTTTCGACATTTCCTTGAGGACGACTTGCTCAGCCCCGAAGACATATCGGCCAAATCTTCATAGAGATTTCAAGAGTCGATTTTATAAATTGAAACTCCAAGTACGTATTACCACAAAGTTGGGTTACAGAGGATTTATACTAATATGATTTGCAAGTGAATTATAAAAATAAAATAAAAAAGCGGATTTTTAGAGGTGATTACACAAATATGCACTTTACTAATGCAAACACGGATTGCTCTTCTATTCCCTTTTGAGATGAACTGATATTTTTCTCCATTAATTCAATATTCTAAGTTCCTTGGCTCTTACAAGCTGAAAAAAATGACAAGAAATAGCATGCGAAACACGGAAAACAGCCCTAACTAATGACATTTCCTTTTTTATGGGTTTTTTTTTTTTTTTTGATAACTCAGGAAACCTGTAAACCGACAGCCGGCAGGCAAACCTTAATGTCCACGGAGGAACCCACCACTCCCGTAAAGCAGGTAAGTCCACTTGCGACGTGCTGAAGATTCGAACTTCTCCCTTTCGTGAGGAGAAGAAAGCCCGAAACCAACAGCGCCGTTTAATGCAATGATTCATTTTTCATGGGTTTGGTTGGGTGGGAATTCAAATTCACACTCTACCTCTAAAGGTAGAGTGAGAATCTACCTAAAAGGTGATCAAATTGCAACTAGGGATAATGGTAAAAAATGTCGCCATTTAACGGACAATTATACAGAATACAAATCATTTCACAACATAAGAAAAACATTGATAATAACAGTAATAATACCAGAAAAATCACAAGACGATTTCCAAAAAATTATCTGCCCGATTTCTAAATGCCTTCGCTATCGATCGACCAACCGATCAACGGAGGGTCGATGCCGAACCATATCAAATGAGAATGTCGTCACAATACTCCTATTGGTGCCCAAATTGGACAAATTTCTATAATCTTGCAATGGTCCCTCCATTAAAGCTCTCTTTCGAATTCCAGATTTGGAATCGTCATGCATGTGACATGTCACCATCAGGAAGAGAGCACCCTTCCGTTTTTCTAGCCAATGCGCTGTTCAAAGCTATGATGAGATGCTATAATTACGATTTTCATGTAATTTTTCCGTACTAATTAATGATCTTAAGCCGTTGAGGAAAGATTGGTCAACGGCCCTATTCGTCGCCAATTACTCCAAATTATATTCATTTCATAATAATAATTATCCCTCGTTTTCTTCCTTCCAAAGATCCCAAGTTCAATTTTTTTTTTCTTCTCAGCAATTAGTAATATAACAAAGAAAAGAAAATTATACTCAAAGGCAAGATTTAGATTTTCTCACGAGAACCCAAGAATATTACAAGAAGATGAACACGAATTAAAAAAAAAAAAAAAAAAAAAAAAAAAAGCAAGTGCAAAGGAAAATATCGAAAAGCAGAGACAAAGCAACCAAAACTTTTTAACAGAGAAAATGGAGAAAAGGGGAGAAAAAGTAAAAAAATTAATTCCAAAAAGAAGGGAAAGACCGCACGTGACCCACGTGCTCCGGCTCATCTGCCGATCCCCGACCAAACCTCACATGTCCTCCGGACCCGACCGCATCGTCATCTCCGCCCGGCGCGGCCGCCGCCGCCGCCGGGCCCGTCGCCGGCCGGTGGGTCAGATGGTGCATCCGCAGAAGAGGAAGAAGAAGCAGAGCATGGAGACGAGGGCCACGGACTCGAAAGCCGTCACGAGGCTCCACACGACGTCGTCCAGGATCGAGAAGCCCAGCCCCAGCTCCGGCCACCGGAGGAACCCCCACCCCAGGCCGCCGCCGCCGACACGCCGGGCCGCAGTGAAGTAGGAGGACACGAGCTGGGGCCACCGGAAGATGGAGGATCGGAGGGGAACGAGAAGTCCAGCCACCGCAGCGACGTCACCGACCACCTCCCCGACATCTCCCCTCCCTCCCTTCCTACCTTTCTCTCTCTCTCTAGAGAAGTGTGAGAAGCTTGATTCCTTCTCCTTTAAAATGCGAAGCGCATCTTTGTATACCCTCCTTTTGGGGGGGGCTCACTCTCTTTATTGTACTCTCTCTCTCTCTCTCTAAAGGGGTTGTTCTAGCATGTCCAAGGCTGAAAGTTGGCATTTTTATAGTGGAGATATTTGATTATCGGAGAATTGATTGATGGGGTAGCGTTAGCTGCGCAAATGGAGGGGATCTACTCCTTTTTTTTGTTCTTTTTTTTTTTTTTCGTTTGGCTTCTCAAAACGACAGCTATGCCAGAACAGTTGTGCCTCCTGCATAAGACAAGAAAAATCAGGAAATGCCATTGCATGTATTTCAAAATTTGTCCTTCGGACAGGCATCCGAGGTTTTGAAAATTTCGGCCACAGAATTCAAAAGTTTTGACATTTTTGGAGGGTTCGGGTTTTGTGCCTTTCTTTTCTTTCCCCCTACAAATTTTCCCTCCTGAAATCAAATTGTCTCTCCAACACCATATTGACTGACAAACCGGATCAGGATGTGAATTCGGATGCTTGAAGGGGGAGATGGTGTTTCATTTCAACGGATGAATTAATAATAAGAGACCGAAGTTAGGACATGGGGACCATGGGAGGGACTAGGGGAAACGTCCGCGTGCAAATTTATTTCTGTAATGACGGGGAAAATATATTGGCAAATTGAGTTTTGGGACGAGAGGTCACAATGATCACAGATTTGAATTGCTTATAAAATAAGGAAACAGTATATGTGGACGAATTTGGAGATTCTATTCAAGTTTTTACATTTTATCAATCACTTTAAAAGCAGATGCCATGTTAATTAGGGACTATCCGATTGATGCAAGCAAAGATTACATTGTTCCATGCATTTTTAAGCCTTCCGATGGCTCTATATGTCCAAACCTGTACAGAGCTATTTGGCATGGTCCTATGCATCATATGAACAAGACAGAAACAGAGCAACTTAGGAAGTGGACACGAGAGTTGCATCACCATCATCAACTAAACACACTCCGAGTTGGCAATACGTGAGACCTCGGCAAAAAGAAAGTGCCGACCTCGAAGCCGAACTAACGAGGTTGCCCTCGGTCCCATTCTGAGGTCAAACTCCACCAAAAGATTGCTGCTTCTTCGTTCAACTACTTGGCTATATCAAGTGAACCGCAAAACTCGTCCCAGTTGAAGTGAAGCAGCTGGTCTGTCGGTGCATTCTTTGTCATCTCCATGGCTATTTCAACCACAGATTGATCTGCACGTAGAACTAGGGGGTCTTCTAAGGGACTTAGATTGACGACTTTGTAGACATTATCGAGGTGCTTCTTGTGAATGCCCTTCTTATATTGCGTTTTCTGGACAATGGCTTTCTTTTTCTTGGTAATCTTATCGGGCTTTTTCCCTTGCTCAGCGAAAGCAGCCATCTCTTGCTCGTACCTTCCCCTATCCTTTATACTTTCCTCAGTAAATGGCTGCAAATGCATTATCCAAACAAAGATCACCTAGTGTTTGAGGATGAACACAACCTCTAAATGAAAATTGCAGAATCATACCCTCCTGGAGTCTTAAACAAAGAAAAAACTTAAAATTGGACAGAAATATCAGAAGTGGTGTCATGCCGCAGACATGTGCAAGCTAATAAGACGAACAAGATCGCAAGTTTGTACCTCCTTCTCTTTCTCAGTAAGTTGTCTCCATGCGTCAATTGCTACCCTCAGAATATTTTGGCCCTCCTGACTCTCTCCTCGGAGGGTTCTTAGCCGAGCGCATTCCTTGCTGAGGAAGAGCTGATATGCACTCCGTGCCGCAAGTGGAGATTTTGGGTTTTTCATGCTCTCCTTAAGCTTCGCTGCCATATCCTGAACCGATTTTTCTTCTATTGTATTGAGACATGCACAAGCATGCAGATCAGAACTTCTGACAATTTTACTTCGAAAATGTGTTGAAATTCATCAGAGAGCAGAACATGCATGTTCTCCATTGTGATTCGAGTTTTACCATGATGATAGGTGATGTAAGTTCAAAATTCTACAAATTCCCCTAGGAGTTCAGTCAGATCTTGAAATTACCATTGAAAGATAAAGTCAACTAACAAGAAACTTATTCAAACAGTTACATGGCAAAGCATATCAGATTCAGCCATGTCCAATAATACCATAGCTCCACAAACTTAAACCCAATATAACAACAAAGGAACATGATTGAATCTTGAGTGATGAAAAAATATGCTGAAAGTGATTAGTTAAATTACTATAACAAACCTCAAATATCATTTACATGACTGCTAAACAGTTGCTTCTTCCAAAAAAGTAAGTTGAAGGAGTTACGAAAGTGGATTGCTGTTGTAGATCAAGCATACAAATATCCTCTAATGCCTAAACCAAGGAAATGGTTGCTTTCATATTGTTAAACTAGATGGCCTAACACATAGATGAATCAATCTTCCGTTATATAATGCATAAAAAAACAATAGGTTGTATTAGGATGCCTATTTTTAATGCAATTAATTGACAACCAAGAGTATGCAAGAGAGACTCTTGTGCAATTAAAAGATTGGTCCACCTATTGGCAATTTGATAGCCTCTGTGCGAAGCTTCTTCTCCTCAGGATGATCCTCTAAATCAATCAGCACAGGAGAACTGTTCTTATTGTTCCGCTTGAGGGCAGGGCTCTTGCTGTTCGAAGAATTAAGGCCTGCAAAGTCATTACACAACTCTATACATCACATGAACTCAAATCAATCTTTCTATATAGACAAAGGGAAGTTTTTCAACCGTAGCTTCTTATATTCCGAATGCCCTCTCAGTCAATTACATCCATTTATACATAATGCTCCGTGAGCCAGGTACATCCAAGAAATATAGCAGATACCTGAGAAAGAGTCTGAGACTGCTGGCGGTTTGGGAGCACCCTTAGTCCTAGCAATGGACTGCTCGAAGTTGTAAAGAAGATGTGCATAAAGCCTTTGAACTTGTGTAGCTATTGTGGGAGCCATGCTTTCCAATTGAAGGGCAGAGACAATCTCATCCCACTTGCCCCTTCTGTTAATCTGCGAAGCACAATGAAGAGTAAGTCGTGCAAAGTTTACATGTTGAAAAGCAATTTCAAGTTTGCATACAGGATCGACCTTTATAGCTAGAAATCGGGGGTTATCAAGACTTCAACAGTACATGCAGCAGCTAAACAACTGTAACTATGCATGCCTGCCTTCGCAGACAAAACTCCAAAATAAGCCCAATGTACTTTGGTCTTCATTGTGTTTCATCAGATTGTTTGGACGAGATGCACTGGCTCGTAACAAACTAAAGATAAAGCACGTTACTTGAATATGGCCGCCGTTTAGTACAAATTTTAAGCATATTGCACAGACAAGAGCAACTTTATTTCTTTCACAAGATTAACTGATTTTAAACACAGCAGATACGTCAAATCAATGATACTAATGGGAACTATGACTCGAAAGTTTCTTGAGAGTTAATGTTCCGATGATATCGAAAATCATGAGGCCGAACATATAAAGATAGCCAAAAAGAAAATGCCCATAAATCAGACAAAATACAAAAATAAAAAATAAAAATCACCTGGCGAAATCCACCTCTTCTGGCAACTTCCTTGTGCAGCTGAAACAAGTCCAAGGTTGTTTCCCGGGCATTTAAGCTGCCGTTTCAAAGTGTTAGAATTGAGTTCACAATGCCATGCATTAAGTCGTACTGCAACTTCTTTACAAATTTCGAAAGGGAAAAGCAAAAGGAGGAACTTTACCCCCATTTTCAAGAAACGAGAAATGGGGGATGGAAAAAGGTTAGAACTTTTCATCCTTAGACGATTCGGGTCACTGCGAAAGTCGATACGGAGATTCTCTACGCCGATTTTCACACACATTTTCTCGGCAAAAGAGACAACCAACGCTACCCAGAGCACAGCTTCCTATCTCTTCTTTCAATGTGCCTCAAAACCAAAACTTTCGTGGAACCCATATAAAGAAAATGAACCTTTCCTTCAGTGGGCTTCAAAAGAAGAAGAAGAAGAAGAGAGAACGAGAGTCAAACTCACATGAGGCTCAGTCCGGTCGACTCGAAGAACTGGGTGAGCTTCGCGTAGAACTTGTCCGAGTCGCTCAGCAGATCATCGTCGACAGATTTAGCGGCGGCGGCGGCGGCGGCGACGGCATGCGGAGATGTTCGGCCGTTGGGTTTGGAGCTGGTTTCGTCAACTCCGGCGGACGCATTCTGGTTGCTTTCTGCTTGCATGCTTGGAGCATCAGCGAAGTGAAGCGACGGGAGGTTTTGGAGTTTCAATGGATTTATTCTTGAACAAAGTAGGATGAGCCAAATTATATAATAAAATAAGATGAGCCAAAATAATCCGCTTAGGGACGGTAAAAAAAGGGACAAAAATTCAGGTACCCATTTTAGTGTAAAAAATTTACGGTCATTCATTTAGGTGTCAGATTACAGAAAAAAATCATTTAAGTGCCTTGCCGACAAATTCCAACTAAAAAAAATATTACGTAAGTCTTTTAATTAATGTTAGTGCTCATGTGGATTAAAAAAAGGGATAATTCAATAAAAAAAACCTAAACTTATCACAAATATACAATTCGGTTCTAAAAATTTGAAAAGTATAATTAAGTCCTAAAATTTATCACGAAAATGCAATTGAATTCTAAAAATTTTAAAAAAAATGTAATTAAGTCTTAAAATTTATCAAATTAGTTCAATTAAGTTATTCCATTCATTATACATTTTTGAAAATTTTAGGATTACATTGCACTTTTATAACAAATTTTAGAACTTTCATTACATTTTTTTAAAATTTTAAAACTTAATTGCACTTTACTAATAAGTATTAAGGCTTCTAGAGCATTTATCCCTTAAAAAAAGTCATACTTTCCTTCATGAAAATTACAATTAGTGTGCATTTAGTAATCATTTTATTCTTAAATTAATTTACACTTAGAAATAATTCTTTTTTTATTATATTCCCACAAATAATTTTTAAGCATTTGAAAGCATTTGGTAATTGTCAAAAACCTTAATTTCCATAATAGAAATGCATTTGTTAAAACTCATAAAAATTTCTAATCTAAATAATTTTCTTTTAATCTTTTAATAATTTTATTAATTTTTTCTCTTTTTTCTTTTCTTTTTCCCTTTTCATTTCCTCCTTCCTCTAGTCATCGGCCATGGCCGAGCCACCATGAGTTGGGTGAGGCTCAGCCTTGCCAAGGATCGACGGTTGTCGTCGGGAGGCGACGACACTTTGATGAAGTTGCTAGCCCTTGTCTAGCCAATTGCTGGCCATGCATGACTAAGGTCATTGATCGGCCAAAAGGAAGAAGAAGAAGAAGAAAATGAAAGAGAAGAGAAAATAAGAAAAATTATGCTTGATTCTGAAATTATTCCCAAGAATAAAGAAATAACTTTTATCTACTTCTTGATTCTATTACAAATCTGATCTTGGGAACAAAAAAAAAATGGATTTTCGTTCTTAGAAATAAAAAATTTACCAAATGAATTTATGTTTTAAATCTACCTTGTTAACAATCAGGCCCTTAACGACACAATCCTCTTTTTCTTCTTCCTCCTGACTATCCTCGTGGTATGCTTCGGCATGCCTTCCTGAGTCCTGACGTTATGCTCAACCTCGACATGCATACCGCCAGGAAGCCCCTTTTTCTTCGTCGGCCTCGTGTGGCTCGAGATTTTACTCTTGTGCCTACTCTTGATCCATAATCCATATGAGATTCTTGCCGCCGAGCCCCTTTTCTTTGTTATACTTTGGAGAGCATGGTCGGGATTGAAAAGGAAAAACATAGGGGAAAAAATTCCAGGCCATATTTCAAGACATGGTTGGCCGAGTCCCCTCTCTAAATCACGATCATCACCGCCATCAGCGCACGCTCATCACCAGACGTTGCAAAATGATGTCACCATCGTTGCCAATTGCGTGCTCGACCCCCGGTAATCGCTAGCGTTAACCCTGGCGAGCTTGGCCGAGAGGCCATGTTTTCGTTTTGCAAGAGCTACCCTGTCTCCTTAAAACAATTTGTTCACCCATTCCTAACGCTCTAATCGCTCATTCCATGCCTCAGCGATGGCCATAGAAGCCCTCGTTTTCCCCTAAAATCGCCCTTGGAAGGACCCGAGAGACCCTTGTTTTGCAATTTTTTTTTTTTTTTTTTTGGTTTGTATTTTGTTGGTGACCCACTTCATGGCAGTGCTTCGTCCTTGCGCCCCTATCCATGATGACACTCATACACAGCAAAACCTCTCAGAATCGTCAAATTTGCCTCGAATGGCCTCGAACTCATCCTGCTTTGTTTTGCTTTGTTTCGATTAGGGAGGACATACAGTGGGTCACACCAAAGGAAATTGCGTCGTTTGCTAAGGAAAGCTATGTATTGATGGACAGGACGAGAGGGGAAGGGAGTCCTTGCTCTATTATGCGCATGCTTTTAGTGCGGGAGGGTGAGAGATGGACTGCGAGTAATTGCCAGAAATATGAAAGAGTGGCTTGTGGGTGTCAGATGAGCGGTGGTGGCTGGTGATGGCGGGTGTAGTGATGAAGCTGATGAAGAAGCAAGAAAAGTCGAAGTGCTCAAGGTTTTCTCCCTCTTCCCTTTTTTCGTTTGATTTGTAAGGGCGGTGAGCTTCACGGCTGCGTTATTTACTTTTACGTGCTAGTACTTGCATGCTTTGCACCCCTAATTCCCCATGTACTTTTGTTTTCTCTAAGAGGAGGGAATACCCTCTAGTTGTTTTTCATTCCAGTCATCTTGAGATTTGGATGAGAACTGAGATGAAGACTTTGTCTAAGTAAGAAACATTTAGCTTCTTTCCTTTATACACATCATATGGAGTTTTCTCTAGAATAGGCCTTAAGAACACTATGTTGATGATATAACAAGCTGTAGAAACTGCTTCTACGGCCCTAGCCATGATGTAGCTTTTCCATCCACCTAGGATATCCGTAGTTGCGTTTATCTTGCAGCCGTGCATATAATCATGCTTTCCTAACAACATTTTTTCACTAATTCTTGCTAATGTATGAGGACCATACCATACTCTAAGGCTACATTTGATCGTCCAAATTTCTAATCATGATAGGACTGGATAGGATAGGATATAAAATCCTAGAATTTTTTTATATCATGTCCATTGTTTGTGAATCACAATATTAAAATTAGATATATTCACATCATATTATATGCATTTTTTTTTTATATAAACAGTATATTATTATAAATGAACCAAAATGTTTTCTTTTTTTTGGTAACCCAGGAACCCCGTAAGCCGACAGTCGGCGAGCAAACCACGGTACTCAGGTAAGAATCCCTAACGACGCCTCTAGGATTTGAACTTCTCCCCTTCGTGATAGGAAGAAAGCTTGAGCTAGCTATGCCGCTAAGGCGGTTTGATAACGATTAGTTCGGAACCGATTCCGATCGAATTGATTCTTTTTATTACATTAAGGGAATTGATTCGAAAGCAAAAGAACGCGTTTGGTAGAATCGTACAAAATTTCGATTCTAGAATAGAAAAAAAGAAATGCGTTTGGTAAGCGCATAAAATTTCTATTCCAATTCTTTTTTTAATTACCTTTTTAGATAAATATAAATTTGATATTGAATTCTCATAAACCCATCATTGATTAATTATATTTATACTAAGTAATAAAAATATTAACTAATCAATTTTTATTAAATAGTTAATAATAAACCATAGTATAAATTATACTAATATACTTAAAATATGTAATAAATATAAATAATAAATTATAAAGAAAAATTAAATATGTATTCTATATATAGCAAATATATATTTTAGAATAGGAGGAAATTAAAATAAAATAAATAAATAAATAAAAATAAATAAAAACGAAAGTTGTTATTTTAATTTTTTTCTTGTTAGAATTTCAATATTATTTATATTTAAATAAGAGTTTTTTTTATCATGGTGATTTCTTATTTTCAATAAATATTTACATTTCTATGATTAAATATCTAATCCATTTTGAATTTAATATGGATGGATGTTAATTTTAATTTAACCAAGATTCTTCTCTCTCTCTCTCTCTCTCTCTCTCTCTCGCTCTATATATATATATTCCCTTCTCCAAAACCGAACACCCAACGTTTAAAAGAATAAGTCTTCAAACCAACATGACTCTTTGAAACAAAAAAAAGACTTTGATGAGAAACTCATCACTACAACTTATCCATAAATGAATATTGAAGTAACTTAGTCCATTGTTCAACTTTGAAATATTGGCTTTGATAAGTCAATAATTAATAACAATATTACAAAAGTCAGAAACATAAAGTTATGGAATCTCTGGCATATTGTAATCTCTTGCCATTTGATTTGCGATACTTTTCCGAAGTATGTTTATCTTCATTGCTTGCTCATTTGATGTATCATCCACAACCTCCTCTTCTCTAGTTCCAAATGGGTAATCCGGATCTCCATATCATGAAAAGTTTTTGTCCACCCTGTCTTGGTCACAAATATAATTATGAAGAGCACAACATGCAATTACAAAGTGGCTTCAAACTCTTGTAGCCTTTTCTGTAAAAGATCCCAATAGAAGAAAAGAATTTCAGGCGGGGTGGATACTCCAAATAACCATGTTAACTTCATAAAAAAATGCAAAAAAATAAGAACTTGGTGAGAAATTATCAGTAGAGTATGAACTAGTACAATTTTTCTCTCCTCCTCCGTTTATTTTTCCTAGTTCAGCAACTCTTTATGCCATTCACAGCATTGACAAACAGAACACCAAGCAGAAATCGCAAGCTCGGAGCTATATCATTCACATATTGGACCATAACAGCACTCTCTCCACGCCTTTCATCCTTAAAATCACTCCTCACCCCAAACAAAACCGCACGAACCCAACTAATCCCCGCACCGCACCAATCGATTCTGAGCAGAGACTCCCCACGGAACCAAATTGAATCCCCCACCCTAAAAAGCAAATGAAACCTAATCAATGCCTTCACCAAAGCACTCGACCACCATGAACAAGGTCAAGGCATCACTGAAAAAACACTCGACCACCTTGCCTTCGATGCCTCGAACAGTGATGAGATTGCCAATGTCGCCAAGGGCTTTGCGGTTTCTTCCTTCTGCTGCTTACCCGTTCCTCCTCCTCCTATCGCTGCCTCGCCTATATCATGGTCGCATAAGAATACAATCAACATGGATATTAACAACTAATTGGATAAATTACATACACGAAAGAAAAAACATAAACACGCTGCGGTCAATTTGGTTGCCCAGAAAATCCTTTGGCATTTACCATTTGATTGCCTCTCAGAATTTTCTGAAAAACCAAACACGAATTGAAGGGAGAAAAGCCCCGTTTTTCTGAGAGCCTATTCGCTCATCAAGGTCTGGGTTTCACACAAGCACTTGTCCACATAAGAAATCGTCGTCAACGGAAACATGAGATCTTCAACGTAATACAAGAACATTCCTAAGAAGATGAACACACGGGTCTGCTAATTTCCAAGACTACAGAACAGAACCCATCAAGAACAGAACATCAAGACAGCCAAGGGAGTCCCACGAATCATCGCACAGGACCGGAGGGGTTCAAAGAAGATCATCCCAGAAATCGGCACCGAAAGACATTGAAATATACTATTCGGCAAACGAAAGCAGCCCCCCCAAAAATCTGATTCGGGCCTGGGGGTCGCTCGGGGCGAACGGCGGCGCGCCCGCCGGTCGGGCACAGGGGTTGCTCGACGAGCGACTCCTCGGCCGGATCGGTGCTCGCGCCCACCGATTCGGGCACGGGGGTCGCTCGGCGACTCCTCCGGATCGACCGCTGCGCCCGCCGATTCGGGCCTAGGGGGTTGCTCGGCGAGCGACTCCTCGGCCGGATTGGCGGGGCGGCCCGCCCGGCTGGAGCTCGGTGGCACTCCCGCCAACCGTTGCGGACGACGAACGACGGTGATGGTGAGCAAACCGTCACCTAGATTAGCCGACAATGACGCTACACTGTGAGTGAAGGGACGATGAAGAAGCAGCAGTCGTCGTCGCCGTTGTTGTGGAGAGAACGAACCGGAGACAACGTCGAGCAAAAGAGAGAAGAAAAAGAAAGGGTTAAATAGAGATACGTTGTGCAAAAAATAGCCACTTTTGTGATTAATTAGTAGAATCATTTTTTTAATTTATTTCGAGAACAAATTTGTTTTTATTTTTATTTTTATTTGGATTTTTCCTCTTTTTATATTAGTTTCTTTATTTTTTTTCCCCTTTCATCATTCTTTAATAAAATTTATCAATAATGAATTGTACTAACATACCTAAAATATATAACAAATATAAATATTTAATTTATAGATTGAATGGTTATTGTAAGATAGAATTAAAGTTAAATATATTAATTAAAATAGGATTAATTAAAAATAAATTTGTATTTTTTTATTTTTAGTTTCTTAAATTAGAATTTAAATATTATTTATATTGAAATATAATTTCAATTTTATTAATTTAATAAGTTTGTTATTCGAGAAAATAACTTTCTTATTATAGACATTAGAAATCCTATCCACATTTATCACACCTCTCCCATGGGATAATTTTATCCTGTTTATATCCCCCTTATATCCAACTTTATCTTGTCATAAGCGAGCACCAAACGTAAGATAAAATAAATCATATCATATCCCGAATTTTTTTTCGACTACCAAACACAGCCTAAATCATAATCGCTCTTGTATTTTTCTCATGATTGTAGATGATTTTTCTTGTGTCACATGGATTTTCTCATGCAATCAAAAAGTCAAGTCTTCCATTAGTTAAGAATTTTCATTTCTCTATGCAAAAATCAATTTGGAAAATCTATTCAACGGATAAGAACTGATAATGGAAAAGAATTCCTTAATAGTGAATGCCATTCACTTTTTTCTTCTCAAGAAATCATTCACAAAAGTTCTTGTACCTATAGCCCTTAGCAAAATGGGATTGTAGGGCAAAAACATTGCCATCTTTTAGAAATTGCACGTGCCCTTAACTTCCAAGCCTCTATTCCTAATACATTATAGGGAGATTGTGTGATCACTGTAGCGTACCTAATCAATCGCTTGTCGACTCATGTTCTTGACGGGCGAACTCCATTTGAGTTAACTTTTTGGGAAGAAACCATAAATTCATCCTCTAAGAGTTTTCAGTTGCTTATGTTATGCTACCACTGTGGGATCTTGAGACAAGATGGGTCCTCGTGCATGTCAATGCATCTTCATGGGATATTCAAATCTCAAAAAGGGGCAACGTGTTTATGAACCATCAACGAGTGAATTCTTTATAAGCAAGGATGTTGTTTTCCATGATAAAGAATCCTCAATAGACAATTCTAAATGAACAATAGCTCCTTATTAATCATTGCATGATGAGGATTTATCTTATGATCTTCCACATATATCCACGCATCTCCAGCACATCCTGTGTTATCTCCGGTGGTAGCTCCGACATCTAATGGTCCAAACGAGTTGTCTGAAATGACCACCATAATTGAGGAGCCTGTCATGCTTGTGGATGAAGCTTCCACTCAAGATGTTCCTTCAGATGTTAGTCAACCATCTCCTATGCCTCAGCCTAATGCACCAAGGCATTCTAGTCGTATATTTCGTCCACTTACTTGAACTAAAGACTATGTCTGTGCTGCTATGGATAAACCAAGTACTTACTATTCCATTTCCTCTTACGTTTCTTTTCATTGGCTATCATCAGACCATATGTGTTACATTAGTCGAATATTCTAGGAGCGCTGTTGAAAAAAATGTGGTATTTCATTCCACTAAGCTAGCTCTTGAAAAATTGTGCGGTTGAATGTTTTCTGCAGAGAAAAAGTGGTGATACCTGCAAACAAGCCATGCATCGTCCTTCAAGAAAACTCGACAAGTGACATCATGATTGGGGGGGGGGGAGGACACTGGTACAGTTGATAAAAGCGCTACCTTCACATTTTTTGGGGAAAATTTGAAAGCTGGAGATATAGGATTTGAGGGAAAACTTGGCCTTCATTAGTGTTTTTTTTTTTTTAATAGAAAACGACAAGTCTGTCTTTCATTTTGTATGGACTACCGTGCATCTATCAACCTCGTGGACTTCACATTATGATCGGTTGAGTACAAACTCAATCGATTCTATAAACACAATTGCTCCGTCCTTTGGAGTTCCGCGAAATAACCCGACTCCCCAAGAGTTGCTGGCAGAACACTTACAACAAAATGATTGTGCTTGAAGATTGGAATTCAGTCAAGTAGGCGCTAGCAGCCCAAAGACCATCGGACAAAGTCTCGTTCTACTAATGCGCATTCATTAGCATCCAAGGGCGTTACTGCTTCGAGTCTTGTTACATTGAGGGTGATAGACTTCCATGGCATTACTACTTTAAGTCTTGTTACATCGAGGGTATGGCGGATTTCATCTGGGACAATGGCCAATCCAACTATTAGGTCAATCACAAAGGTGATACAAGCAATTCCCATTCATTTTCCATAAACTATAGTCACAGCCATGAATTATTTCAAGACTTAGGAAAGCATGATTATATGCTGGGTTGCAAGATAAACGCAACTAGGGATATCCTAGGTGGATGGACAAGCTACATCATGGCTAGGGCCGCGACAGTGCAACGAACACCAATGGGTACGTTTTCAATTAGGGTTTCGTGGTGGGTACCAGGCTATCTACCTCGCAAGGGTATATTGGCCGTACTCAAGAGTTGTGTTTTACAATACAAATCTGTCAAACATTGAGGTGCCAGAGGGATGGAACTCCAAGAGATATGCTAGTCAAGAGTAAGAAAGATTATCAAAAAATGCTTACGTGAATCTATTAAAAGCAATGATGATTAAATTAATATATTAAACGGCAATTAATTTGCTTTATTTTCTTCAAAATGATGAACACGAGGACAATAACCTACGCAGAAATGAATGCACTTGACAAGGAGGTGATATGTCCGGGCGAGTCAAGTGGGAAAAGAGACTATCAAGGGAGGATTTACATAGGTTGACCGATGTCAACACATGCATAAATCAAGACGGCTGGTTGGAGAAGCCTTTCGGTCTCCGTTTTATTTTTCTTATTATATGATTTACTTTTTGGAAGAGGAGTTTACAAAAAGAGTTGGTACTAAACTAAACTATGATACTGGTTTTCTTCGAGGGACAGATGGAGAGTCCGAGATAACGTCTCAAACTTTGAAGAAAATGTTGAGATCTTCCATTGTTGACTTTGGTAGCTCTCAGGACACACACTTGCATTTAGCGGTAACAATAGCTATATTCCAACATTAAGATGACTCCTTTTGAAGGTTTTTTATATGGCCAAAAATGCAAAATTTGTATTTATTGGGATGATATTAGTTAAAATAGATGAGTTTATTTGGCAATCCAAAGAGAAAGTCACGTCGATTTGAGGCAGTCTCAAAATAGCACAATATGGTAAAAAATTATGCAAACCATAAAACGTATAGAGTGGAATTTAGTACAAGAATCATGTGTTCCTTAAAATTTATCCATCACATAATTAGTATCTTTGACAGACAATATCCTCTAGGTTTCTAAATTTGGTTAGAAAAGATTGTTCTTTTGCCACGGCCGATAACAAGGCAGTCGGAAACCGCGATCTTTGACACACAATATTCTCCGGTTGTCTAAATTTGGTTTGAAAAGAATGATTTCTTGCCACTTTCGAAAAAAAAAACTCCCTCATTTGATACAACTGGCTCTTTTGTAGACAAAACTGCCGGTTGATTTCTTACCGACTATGGAATTCATTCTTAACCCAATCTGGGAGGTAGTCATTAAGCATTTGCTTTATAAATGATAATATCTTGCGGTTTATGCCAATTATGGATTTTGTGAGTAACGCATATTGCTTCCCTAAATTTCTAACTATAAAACTATACATGCGCAGCTTCAATTTGTTTCAAGTTTCTTTGATCTTTGAATCATTTCTTTACTTCAAAATGCAGTATTCATTCCTAAGTACTCTCTTATTGGCTTTGCTGAGCCTGTCAAAGGTTAGCTTTAGCCAGGATTGTAGCGATCAGACTCAAGATTCAGAGACCATCGTCGTCGATCAGTCAGGCGAGGGACGGTTCACCACGGTGCAAGAAGCTATCGACTCTGTGCCAGCAAAGAACAGCATCTGGACTCACATCTTGGTCAAGCCCGGCATTTATAAGTAGGTTAAATAAGATCAGATATTTCATGTGGCTAAGCTAGCTCTTGGAAAAGAAATGTAGTGTTTAATGTTTTTTTTGCAGAGAAAAGGTTGTAATACCCACAAACAAGCCATGTATAGTCCTCGAAGGGAACTCAGCAAGTGACACTGTGATTGAGTGGGACGATGCGCGTGAGGTTGATAGAAGTGCTACCTTCACTCTCTCTGCGGAAAATTTTAAAGCCAAGAATATAGGATTCAAGGTAAGAGTCGCTCCTCATTAGTATTTTTTTTTTTTTTTTTTTTTGGTGCTGGAGGAACCGGCTTGCAGCCGACAGCCACGCTCGTAAACCCCTAGGTGACACTTAAACAGGAGAACCCACCACCCTGAGTCACACTTAATACACCTAGCGCCTCCCCTGGGTTTTGAACCATTCATCTCTTGGTTGAGAATCAGCAGAGTCTTGTCTAGTGGAGCCACAATATTTGACGCAGATGTAATTCTTGGCAGAACACCTATAATGAAAACACACAACGTGGAGATCGGAGTTCATTGAAGCCAGCCTCGGCGTTCCAAATAACATCAGACAAAGTCTCGTTCTACCAATGCAGTTTCATAGGCGTGCAAGACACACTGACAGACTTCCGAGGGCGTCACTACTTCGATTCTTGTTACATTGAGGGTGCCATTGATTTTATTTGGGGCAACGGCCAATCCGTCTATCAGGTCAGACTCAAAACTAATATAAGTAAAATCTGTTATATCTCTATAAACTATGATTGCAGCCATAAATTATTTTACAACTTAGGGGAAAGCAAGAGAATTTGCAGGGATGCAAGATAAACGCAACCACGGATATTCTGGATGGACTGCCGGGCTATATCGCGGCTCAGGGCCGCAATAGCGCGACAGACAATACCGGGTACGTCTTCAAGGAGTGTTCCGTGGAGGGGACGGGGACCGTCTACCTCGGAAGGGCGTATAAGCAATACTCAAGAGTTGTGTTTTACAAGACAGATCTCTCAAGCGCTGTGGTGCCAAAGGGATGGAATTCTTGGAGATATGCTGGTGAAGAGTAAGGAAGTTTATCAATAAACGTTGATATGATTCTATTTAAGAGCAATGATGACTGTACGAATTGATTCAAATGTCAATTGATTGCCTTATTTTCTTCGAATTCAATGCACAGGGGGTCAATAACCTTCGTAGAAAACCAATGCACCGGGGCTGGGGCAGACAGGTCCGAGCGAATCAAGTGGGAAAAGACTCTGTCAAGTGAGGAGTTGGATAAGTTGACCGATACCAACACGTTCATAAATCAAGATGGCTGGCTGCAGAAGCAACCCTTTTAGTTTCTGCGGCAACCATGCATCTCTCATTTCATTTGGTTATGATCTGTTTAGCCTATTTGGGCAACTGAATCTACCTATCTATCAATTTCATGCTTTCATTGCCAATTCGGAAACTGCAATTCATTTCATGTAATAACTATGGGTTAAGAAGGATTGTACTTGTCATTGCCAAAATTTATTGATTCATTTTCTTATTCCATAACATTAGTGGAGTAGGTCCATGGGAGCAAAATGGCCATTTCCATTTTGCAAACAATAGAGAATAAGCAGATGTGACCCGAACCCAACGAAGTCCATGATATCTATAATTCCACGAATTGGACTTCTACTTCTCCAATAATTATGAGTATAGATATCTTCCAGCAAAAGTATACCTCAAGTGTCATAACTTGGCACAAAAAGACTAAGTGTCATAACTTATGAAAGGTACATTTAAAGTGCCACATTCGAAGAAAAATGAATCAGTGCCAAAACGCTAACGTGGCATTTTTCTGGCGAAGCGAGTGCAAAAAATGACACCGCTTTGCACGCCGACGTGGTGGCCAAATAATGCAAAAATGGTGTTGTTTTGGGCTAACGTGATAAATGAGCCCTCAGCCATCGCCCCCATTTTCTTTTTCTTTTTTTATTTTAAAATTATTATTTTTAAATATTTTAACTAAATTTAATTTTAATTTTAATTTATTTAATTTTTATATTATTTTTTATCACATCAACCCAAAACGATGCCATTTTTGCATTATTTGGCCACATCAGCGTGCAAAATGGCGTCGTTTTGGGCTCACTTCGCCGAAAAAATGCCGTATGCAATTTGGCCAGATTGGCACTCAAGTGATCCAGTTTACTCCGATTTTGGCACTTAAATTTACATTTCGTAAGTTATTGCATTTAAGTGTCCATTTCTGCCAAATTATGGCACTCCAGGGGTCCACGTCTCGATATCTTCCTTTCTTTTAAAGAGGAAAAAAAGAAGGTAACCATTGAATTTGGTAGGTGCATGTATTATCATAACGATAACTTGTAAATGGGGCTGATTAGATTCTTGTCTAATATTTGGAGTTCACAAGAATAGTCAGGTTCTAAACTCAAGTACATAATACATCTTTTCACCTGCATACGAGGGACCACTCTTGATTTTAAAGAAATTACATGCAAACATGTCGTACCACCAGTTTTGTTTGGAGCACATAATGTGTTTCGTGTATTTTTATTGCGAAAAATGTATGTCAAATCTTGAACATGTACTAGATCTCCACTTTTGAGGTTAAAGAAGGACTTATGAGATTGAACTTGTTCATATCATCGACAAAAAGTATCGATTGCTATGTCGCCCAGTTATTCTTTATGTGAAACTCTAACCACAAAAGCACATTGAGAGAGATGCCATTTGAGGGCTCGTATAAGTTCAAATTTTTGGGACATTCCTATATACAATGTAACAGTAACGAGCGGTCGTTTCGTTTCAGTCCCACCAAACAATGGCAACGGCACGGCGTTTGGGAAAGTTTCGATGGCAAGCGTAAGTTCGAGATTTCTTCTTCTTCCTATGGAGTGAGAAGGTCCATATCTCGAACGAGAGGAACGACCCATTCCATATTCTCGAACAATCTACAGGAAAAGTCCACTTTCCTTGTGACGATTGCCGCTTTTGAGCAGTAGATTTCACTTTTTGGTTAGACGATAATCAAATTACATACCCAAAAACAATCATATCTCCGTTCATACGGAAAAATTATCAAAGGAGTCGTAAACCTATCGCAATGTTTAAAATTCAGTGTTAAACCTTTTCTTGAGGAAAATTTAGTCATAAACCTTAGCACAATTCAATTCATTCGGTCAATTTTGCCATGCCGACACTAACGTAGATGTTGGTCCTCTAGTCAAGAATGATGTGAATAATATTTCGATAATATATTATTTTCTTTCGAATTTTCTATTAACTTTTTTTTTATTTTCTATTTCTTTTTCTCTCTTTTTTCTTCTTCTTCCTCCTTATTCCTTCCTATAGCCAACAATGACTAGAGGTGAGCGCCGATGTGGTCAGCCTCACTAGCCAATGGCAAGGTTCGCCCCCGCTAGCTAGTAGCGAGGGCAACCCTCGCCCGGTGATAGTGAGGCCAACCTCACCGTGGCCGAGCAAGGGCTCAGCAAATTTGGGGAGACTTAGCCTCACCCAGGCATGGTGAGGTTGCGACATGTCCATGGCTAACAAGGCGTGCCCAGGCCAAAGGCCACACAAGGTCATGGCCTCTAGCGAGTTCAGGGCTCGCCCATGGTCGACGAGGGCGAACCTCTCTAGCCCAACGGCCAACCTAGGCAAGGTCGCCTAGCGACGACTAGCCTTCCCCAAGGACCTCACCAACCTTGCCTTTGGCTAGTCGTCGACTAGAGAAAGAAGGAGGAACTAAAGAAAAAAAATCAAAAAATCAAAAAATAAAATAAAATATTGTCCATATCATCATCGGTTAGATGGCCACGTCCACGTCAGCATTAGCTGGCCAAAATTTGCTAAATGAACTAAATTAATACAATTACTAAATGTTTATGACTAAATTGGAAAAATTGCAATAGGTTTATAACATTTTTTGCAATTTCGACCTATTGATACAACTAACTCTTTTGCAAACAAATCTATCAATTGTTCTCTTACTGAGTTTGGAATTCATTCTTAACCATATTTGGGAGCTAATCCTTAAGCATTTGCTTTATTAGTGATAAAAATAAATAGATCATGATTGTATTAGGATTCCTAGAATAGCATAAGTTTTGTGGTCAACGCATAGTTGCTTGCCTAAGTTTCAATATAAAGCTCCACAGGTACAGCTTCGATTTACCTCAAGTTACTCTGGTCTTTGAAATAATTTCTTTGACTCAAAATGCAGTATTTACTGTTAATTACTCTCTTATTGGCTCCGCTGAGCCTGTCAAGGGTTAGCTTTAATCAAGCCTGTAGCAATCAAGATCCAGGGACCATTGTTGTCGATCGGTCGGGCCACGGACAATTCACCACAGTGCAACAAGCCATCGACTCTATCCCGGCGAAGAACAACGTCTGGACTCGGATTCTGGTCAAGCCTGGCATTTACAGGTAAGTTGAAAAAATGTGACATTTCATGTGACCAAGCTGACCCTTGAACAAAATGCAATGCCGCATGTTGTTTTCTGCAGAGAAAAGGTTGTGATACCTGCAAACAAGCCATGCATAGTCCTTCAAGGGAGCACGGCAAGTGACACCGTGATTGAGTGGGGCGACGGGGGTGCGGTTAATAAAAGTGCTACCTTCACGCTTTATGCAGAAGATTTTAAAGCCAGGAATATTAGATTCGAGGTAAAAGTTTATTTAGCTAATCTCATATATTTCCCTGTTCTTTCGGAGAATTTGTCACCCCTGGCGTTATATTCGGGAAAATGAACTCGTTTTGTATGGATTTCAGTACAGCTATTGACCTTTTGCACTTCACACTATGATTGGTTGAGCATAACTTTTAATGATTCTGCTTGATGATTGCTCCGTTTTTTTTAGAATTCGTGAAAATACTTTCTTCGGAATTCTTGGCAGAATACCTACAACTTAAAGACACAACATGGAGATCTAAATTCGATTAAGCCAGCCTCAGCATTCCAAATAACGTCGGACAAAGTCTCGTTCTATCAATGCGCATTCATCGGCGTGCAAGACACGCTAACGGACTTCCAAGGGCGTCACTATTTCGAGTCGTGTTACATTGAGGGTGCCATTGATTTCATCTGGGGCAATGGACGATCCATCTATCAGGTCAAATACGAACATGACATATGCGAAATCCATCGTTTCTCTACAAACTTATCGTTGCACCCACACGAAATCATTTTCGGACTTATGAAAGCAAGGTTATATGCAGGGATGCACGATAAATGCATCGACGGCTATCCTAGGTGGAATCCCAGGTTATATCACGGCTCAGGGCCGCGATAGCGCGACGGAAACTACCGGGTACATCTTCAAGCAGTGTTCCGTGGTGGGGACGGGGCCCGTCTACCTCGGGAGGGCGTATAGGCAATACTCAAGGGTTGTGTTTCACAAGACAGACCTCTCAAGCGTGGTTGTGCCAAAGGGATGGGACCCCTGGACATACGTTGGGCGAGAGTAAGGAAATTTAATCAATAAACGATAATGCGATCCTATTTAAGACCAATGATTACCACACCAATTGATTCAAATGCCAATCGATTGCCTTATTTTCTTCAATATTGATGAGCAGGCGGGCAACAACCTACGCAGAGAGCGAATGCACCGGACCGGGGGCGGACAAGTCCAAGCGAGTCCAGTGGGAAAAGACTCTGTCAGGCGAGGAGTTGTATAAATTGACCGATGTCGGCACGTTCGTAAGTCAAGGTGGGTGGCTGTCTAAGCAACCCTTCTAGTCTCGTGCGGGACAGGCACCGAAGAGCAAGACATTAGGATCCACCGAATTTTCCATATTCAAGTTTAGGCCGCCATTGCATTGGTTGAGCAAGACATTAGTTATCCACCCGATCTTTTCATGAGAAGACTTAAAGCTCGAAGCTTAGCCCGTTGGGTAGAGTCACGGCACTTGTCATTCCTTCGAAACGTGGTCTTTGCAATGAAAATGATCTATTGGGTATCTTGTTTATGTTACTTTCAGGCATCATTCGTTTTCAATTCGTGAAAAAAAAAAAAAAAAAAAAACGGTGGCTAAAATGCAATTACTAATTAGTGGAGGTGGTGTTGTGAAAACACCCGCCACGGTCATCGAATTCCTCACGTAGACGCTTGCGTTCTCCTTCTCCAAGAGGACTTCAATACTGAGATGTTGATAAAAGCATCGAAAAAGTTACAAATTACACCTTTTTACGACTTACTAATTGAGTCTTTCTGATTAATTTTAATGAAAAATCACTGACGTGGACACAAGCTATCATATATAAAATGACCGATACTAACCTAGATATTTTTGCAATTTAAAAAGGGAAAACTCCAAATAAAGACCTACAAGATTCTCATTCTCTCAAATAAGAATCTAGAGTTTGACATTTTTTTTTCAAATATGGGCCTAAAATAGCCATGTCAATTTCAAAGAAAGGCTTGACCTAAGTCAAGGGCATTTTTGTCCTTTACTTTTTTTTTCTTTTTTTTCTTTTTCATCAATGGTCAATCTAAAGTGTTGGCCGACCACTAGCTATGCCTAAAGAAGGCTGAGCAAGGATCAACCTCACTTAGGCAAGCTGGCACTTACTAGCCGTAGGCAAGCAAGGCCAACCCTTGCCAAATATGGGTGAGGGTTGCCTCACTCTCGGCCAGTGAGAACCTAGGCAAGGCAACCCTCGCCAACAATTCACGAGGTCTGGTAGGATCTCATCAAATTGAGTCCTTCCACTAACTCCGTCCAATTATTTTTTGGTCGAAACTCCGTCAAATTTAATCAACATAAAAATATTGAGGTTTTTTTTTTTTTTTTAATCTATCATACTATAAGATTTACTACGGCACTAAAACAATGTTGTTCTAATTGAAATCCTAGTTTTTACTCAAAATATTAATTAAATTAGATTAAAACCCCAAATTTTTTACATAAAAAAGATAAACTTAAAGAAGGAAAAAAAAAAGGCTAAAACTCAAAATAACCACAAAAAAAAAAAAAAAAACCAGGCCCACCAATTGTGGCCACCCCCTATTTCCGATGGTGTTGGCTACACCTTGGTGAGGGCTGACAACCTTCACTGACCAAACGCGAGGGCCTATTGGCCCTTGGCAAAATCAGGAGAGGACTACCACCCAATCCTAGATCCTCTCTTGGTTTTGGCAAGGGTTGACGGTCCTTGCCGAGGTGCCTACAACCTTATTGGCCATTATCGATGCCTCAACGGCAATGTGTCAGCACCCACAGGCAGGAGGCTAGGGCTATCCTTTTTGCCTATATTTTTTTTTTTCTTTTTTAAAATTTTGTTAGCTTTCTTAATTTTTAATCTAATTTACCCAAAATTTAGGTTAAAATAGTCTCTTTGACAAAAACGCACTTGATTGGTCAAAATATTTAATGAGTCGATGAAGTCATATCTTATTTGAAACTGTCATGGCCACAAACTCTTAGGGCGCACATGACAATCGTTTATTTTTGTTCCAAAACTATTTTTCTATTCCAGGCTTATTTTTAGAATAGAAATCTATTTAGCAATGTAATTTCATTTTTTTACTTATGGAATAAATTTTTAATCAAGAAATAGGTTTGCAACAAAAATGAGAAGTAAAATTTTCTACTTCTCTATTTATGGAAGTAAATGAAAAATAAAAACTTTTCTCATCGCTCATCCTCGATATTAGCCGATTGCCCGCCAGCCATTGTCGCTTGTCGTCCGATCGTCACCACCACCCTCGCCATCTACCACCGCCCTCATCCCCGTCTGCTACCTACCATCCGTTTCTACTCAGAAGGGAGAAATTTTGTGTCATTATCAAATGTGTATTTTTACTAAAAAACTCATCCAAGAATACAAAAATAGAAAAATCTATTTTTGTTTCAAAAATCAAATTCTTGTTAGAATGGTTATCGTTCGCACTCTTATTTGGAGTTTTTCCTTTTAAAATAATTTTTATTTTTATTTATTTTTCTTTTTTCTTTTTAATTTCATTTTGTCCCTCACCTGCTAGTGTTGTTCCCTAGCCACTTTTCTCGCATTTTCTCAGCAAAGAACAACTCCCTTCTCTTCTTTCAATGTGCCCCAAAACCAAAACTTTCATGAAACGCATATAAAGAGAAGAACTATTTCTTCGCCGCACATTTCTGGGGAAACGGGCTTCATAAGAAGAACAGAGAATGAGACTTAAATTTACATGAGGCTCAGTCCAGTGCGCTTGAAGAACTGGGTGAGTTTCGAGTAGAATTTGTCCGAGTCGCTCAACGGATCATCCTTGACAGATTTAGCAGCAGCGACAACATGCGGAGATGTTCGGCCGTTGGGTTTGCAGCTGCTTTCGTCAACTCCGGAAGATGCATTTTGGTTGCTTTCTGCTTGCATGCTTGGATCATCAGCGAAGTGAAGAGATGGGATGCTTGGGAGCTTCAATGGCTTTATGTTTGGATAAAGTAGGATGCGCCAAATAACATCAATTACTTTGCAATTTTTCCTCTAAAAGAATTAATTATGATGAAAATCATTTGATTTTTCACGCAGATTTTAAGTGGAGAGTAGGAAGATGAATTTCTCCTTGTAAAGGATTGTATTGGTAGGAGACATAGATATGAAAATTACTATAATGTAGTATCCAACTTTTTTATTAATATATAGAGCCTATAAAATCTTTTTCTTACATAAATTATCTAGCTAAGAAAATTTTTAAACATTAGCATGTATGTTCAACACTATGGGTAGATGATACGTGTATTAGAAGAGCATTACGGATTCAATCCTCCATGCCCTTACAAATTAAGGAATTCAACCTTCCAAGATTTTTAATTTTCACTTTCTAAAGTATTTTTTTTTATAGTAGATGAATTATGATATTGATCTGTATGAACCGGGTGTATGGAAATTTTTTTCGTGCAAGGGTAAATTGTTGAGAGGCTGGAGGACATGGGGCGTTGGATTAGTGTGGGAGGGAGAATTACCAAAAAAGTCTAAACCTATCGTTTGTCTTGGTCAAAGTCCTAAACTTTTTTTTTTGGCCAATTTAGTCTAAACCTTTTATAATTGTGCAATTCAGTCCTTCCGGCCAAAATTGGCCGGCCGGAGCTGACGTGGACGCCGGCCGGAGACAGCTGGCCGGCGAACAATTTTTTAATAATTTTTAATTTTTTTTTTTCGAATTTTTTAATTTTTTTCGAATTTTTTTTCGAATTTTTTATTTTTATTTTTTTACCTCCTTCTTCCTCTGGCCGGCCGGCGCCGGCCAGAGGCGAGGGCCGGCGAGGCTGACCTCGCCGGCCACTGGCGAGGCTCGCCCCCGCCGGCCACTGGCGAAGGCAAGCCTCGCCCAGCGACGGCGAGGCCGCCGTCGCCCAGCCAAGGCGAGGCTCGGCCTCGCCCAGCCATGGCGAGGTCGAGCCTCGCCAGATCTGGCGACGGCGGCCTCGCCGTCGCTGGGCGAGGCTCGCCTTCGCCAGTGGCAGGCGGGGCGAGCCTTGCCCAACGACGGCGAGGCCGCCGTCGCCCAGCCAAGGCGAGGCTTGGCCTCGCCCAGCCAAGGCGAGGCTCGGCCTTGCCCAGCCATGGCGAGGTCGAGCCTCACCAGATCTGGCGACGGCCGCCTCGCCGTCGCTGGGTGAGGCTCGCCTTCGCCAGTGGCAAGCGAGGGCGAACCTCGCCCAGCGACGGCGAGGCGGCCGTCGCTCAGCCAAGGCGAGGCTCGGCCTCGCCAGATCTGGCGACGGCGGCCTCGCCGGCCACTAGCGAGGCCGTAACCAGATCTGGCGAGGCTCGCCTCGCCATGGCTGGGCGACGGCGGCCGCCGCCGTCGCTGGGCGAGGCTCGCCTTCGCCAGTGGCCGGCGGGGGCGAGCCTCGCCAGTGGCCGGCGAGGTCAGCCTCGCCGGCCCTCGCCTCTGGCCGGCGCCGGCCGGCCAGAGGAAGAAGAAGAAGGTAAGAAAAAAAAAAAAAGTTAAAAAAATCAAAAAATTAAAAAAATCGAATATTTTTTTTAAAATTATTAAAAAATTGTTTACCGGCCAGCTGTCTCCGGCCGGCGTCCACGTCAGCTCCGGCCGGCCAATTTTGGCCGGAAGGACTGAATTGGCAGACATTTATAAAAGGTTTAGGATTAAATTGGCAAAAAAAAAAAGTTTAGACTGAATTCCAAGACAAATACAATAGGTTTAGGACTTTTTGGTAATTCTCCTAGTGTGGGAGGGTCAAGAGGGGTTGAACTCTAGGAAATTTTCTGCTCCTCTTGTAATTTTTACCGGCAAACTATTTCCGCTCCTAAGACGAACTCGACTATCAGACGACGCTGTCTTAATTTTGGTGCTACAACTATCTAAATCGGGTATGATTCGAAGCACATCACCTTAAGGGAAAGGATACAAATGTTTCCTTACATCGCCATCAGTTTTGTTCAAAGTTCTAACATTGCTATAGGAGAGCACAATAAGATGGAAACATTTTTGGATCCAAATTGGTCCTAAAACTTGCCATAACTCTCCCTCTTTCTTCTCTTTGGTCTCTCTGATTACACTTTGCAATGCACCTATAAAAGATGTGATTCCTTGGACCCTTCTGAGTACACAAGTACTTCACCATCTTTACGCATTTCCAACTTCTCTGTGGTTTTTGGGCTCAATATCATTCGCTATAATCGATATAAAATGTGTCATCTCCTCTATCACGTTTGTTGATTGCTCTACTGCTATCTTTCGATGCGTTGGAGGCGCGAAACCACCCATTGAAGTTTAGGCCAAAGTCCTTCATGGCATAGAGCACAATCACGGTCCACAATTCCAGCGGCGGAAACTTCACTTCAGTTCAGGCGGTAGTCAATTCCGTTCTGCACAACAACGATGCCTAGAGTAAGAATATGCCCTCCGCCTCCTTTTCTCTGGTCTTTGAAATAATTTCCTTAACCCAAAATGCGGTATTCACAGCTAAGTAGGTCACCCAGACTGTTATTGGTGCTAATGACAGTTGGGCTTAGGGAGGCTGGGCGAAGCGAGTTCTTTCTCATTGGCTTTGCTGAGCCTGTCAAGGGTTAGCTTTAGCCCAAGTATATAGAAAACAAAATCAAAGATTCAGCGGCCATCGTCGTTGATCAGTGAGGCCATGGACGATTGACCATGGTGCAATGAGCCATCGACACCATCACGGCGAAGAACAGCGAGTGGACTCGGATCCTGGCCAAGCCCGACATCAACAAATAGGTTGAAAAAATGTGATACTTCACGTGACTGAGCTGGCTCTTGAACAAAATGTAATTTTGTATGTTTTCTATAGAGAAAAGGATGTGGGATGGTAGTCTAGTGGACAAAAGTGTCACCTTCTAACTTTATGCGGAAAATTTCAAAATGAGAAATGTAGGATTCAAGGTAAGAATTGCCCTTCATTGGTGTTTTTCTTTCTCCTTCTTTTTTTGGGTTGAAAAATAGCTAATCTCATAATTTTTCCTATTCTTTTGAGAAATTTGTCATGCATACACATTCTATGGCTAATGCGGTCAACCCTCGTGTAATATTAGGTAAAAGGACCACATTTTGTATGAACTTCAGGACATCGGTGGACCTCGTGCACTTCACACTATGATTAATTGAGCACAAACCCGATTGATCGTGCTTAAAAATGCTTCATTTTTTATAATTCATGAAATACTTAGATTCTATCAAAATACCTGCAACGAAATAACACAATGCGAAGATTTGGGTTATTGATCAAGCCGACCCCAGCAGTCCAAATAACGTCGAACAAAGTATAATTCTATCAATGCGCATTCATCAGCGTGCAAGACACACCGATGGAGTTCCAAGGCATCACTATCTTGAATCTTGTTACATCAAGGGTGCCGTGAATTTTATCTATGGCAGCGCCCTATCCATCTATCAAGTCAAACATGAAAAATCATATGCGAAATCCATCATTTCTCTAAAAAAATCTATAGTCACGGCCATATACTATTTTTGGGCTCAAGATAGCATGATTATATGCAGGACTGCAAGACAAATGCAACCCCGGATATTCTAGGTGGATTGGCAAGCTACATCACCACTCAGGGCTGCAATAGCGCGACGGACACTAACGGATACGTCTTCAATCGGGTGTTCCATGGTGGGGACAGGACCCGTCTACCTCGGAAGGGCGTGTAGGCAGTACTCAACAGTTGTGTTTTACAAGGCATATCTCTCAAACGTTGTGGTGCCAGAAGGATGGGACTCCTAAGGATAGGTCAAGAGTAAGGAAGTTCATCAATAAACGTGGGTGTGATTTTATTAAGAGCAATGATGACTATATCAATTGATCAAATGTCAATTGATTGCTCTCTTCAAAATTGATGAACAGGGGGACAATAACCTATGTAGAAAAAATGCACCAGGCCAGGGGCTGACATGTCCGGGCGAATCAAGTGAGGAGTTAGATAAATTGAACAATGTCAATGCATTCTTAAATCAAGATGGTTGGCTAGGGAAGCAACCCTTTTAGTCTTTGCAGAAACCATGCATCTCTCATTTTATTTCTGTGTGACCTGATCAACTTATTCGGGCGTTTCCAACTAACAAAATCGATCCACATGAAAGAGTTACAAAGGTGTATATGTATTGGGAATTCATAGACTTTGCCATATTATATGATACCAAAAGTCGTTCCTCCTTTGTGTGAAGGTAATCCTGCTGAGGTTGCATAATTCCATGGATTAGACTTCTACTTGCCCAATAACTGTGAGTATAGACATCTTCCTTTATTTTTTCAGGAAAAGAGAAGAAGAAGCTAACCATTGAATTTGATTGGTGTATGATTATCTTAATGGTAAGTCGTAAATGAGGCCTGACTAGGTTTGTTTCTAATTTTTTGAGAAGTTACGAAAAATGCCGGATACTAAACTCAACTGTAGTGCAACTTTTCGCCTGCAGACAAATGGTCAATAGAGAGAACGACCTGAACCTCGGAGGAGTTGTTGAGATCCTACGTTATTGGCTTTGGCGGCTCTTGGGATGAACTCTTACATTTGGCGGCACTTTCTTATAGCTGGTTCCAACGTTAAGGCGACTCCTTTTCAAGCTTTGTAGCTCAAATATACAAAACTCCTATTTCTTGGGATGATGTTAGTGAAAATAAACTAACTGGTCCAAAGTTCACTGAGTAAACAGAAGAAAAATTAGGCTGGTCCCAAAAGATCTCAACGCAACATTATCATTAGAAAAGTTACGCTCTCCTTAAGAGTGCAAATTGAATTTTAGTGTAGCAAATTACATGTTGTTAAAAATTTATCTGATTTGGCACACCCAATAAGTTAAGTTCAAAATACACAGGACCATGCTTGATCTTAGAGAAGATAGAAAAAAATCAGTGACATCATTTACGAACTTGCTCTTCCATCAAATTTGTTCAAAGCACATAATGTGTTTCATGTATCTTTATTGCGGAAAGACGTGCCAAATCCAGAACATATATTGAATCATCCACTTTTGCGATTAAAGAACTTAACATATGAGATGGAACTTGCTTGTATCATCGACAGAAAGGGTCAAGTGCTGTGCCGCCCAATTATCCCTCACGTGAAAATCTAACGACAAAAGCACAACGTAGGAGAGGCCACTCGCGAGCTCGAAAAAGAGGTAAGGCACAATGTCCTTGTTTGATCACCGAGATAATTTTGAATTTTCAAGACGTTCCTATATGGAATGTGACAGCAACGAGCTGTCATGTCATTTCAGTCCCACCAACCGCACGGTGTTTGGGAAAGTTTTCGATGGCAAGCGTAAATTCGAGATTCTTCCTCTCAAGGAGTGAATATATCCATAATCCCGAACGAGAAACAACCCATTCCATTCTTGAACTGTCTACGGTCCACTTTCCTTTTGATGATTGCCGTTTTGAGCAGTAGCTTTCATTCTTTGGCTAGATAATAATCAAATTACGCTGTCTGAAACAAGAAGTCTAATAACTCGTCTACTAATTAGGGAAGATCGTTCTCCTGCCACTGCCGAAAATAACAATCCTCTCTGTTGATACAACTGGCTCCTATTTTGACGAATTTGTCTTCTCTTACTGAGTATGGAATTCATTCTCAACCACATATGAACTGATAAAAGATAAAGCGGGAGTGCATTATGATTCACAGGATAGAATAAGTTTTGAGGTTAATAAATGTTTCCTTTCCCAATTTTTCAATATAAAGCTACACAGGCACAGCTTTGATTTGCCTCGAGTTTCTTGGGCCTTCGAAATAATTTCTCTAACTCAAGATGCGGTATTCACTGTTAAGCACTCTCTTATTGGCTTTGCTGAGCCTGTCGAGGGCTAGCTTCAATGGAGGCTGTAGCAATCACAAGCCGAGGACCATTGTTGTCGATCAGTTTGGCCATGGACGATTCACCAAGGTGCAACAAGCCATTGACTCCATCCCGACGATGAACAGCGTATGGACTCATATCCTAGTCAAGCCCGGCATTTATAAGTAGGTTGAAAAGACGCGACATTTCATGTGACCGAACTGGCTCTTGAACAAAATGTAATGCTATATGTTTTCTACAGAGAAAAGGTTATTGTTCCTTCAGACAAGCCATGCATCGTCCTCGAAGGGAACTCGGCAAGTAGAACCATCATCGAGTGGGGAGACGCCATTGAAGTTGTTAAAAGCGCAACCTTCACGGTTTTTGCGGAAAATTTCAAAGCCAAAAATATAATGTTCAAGGTAAGAATTGCTTTTGGTGAAAATAGCTAATCTCATATATTTCCCAAATATTTCTTGAGAAATTGTCAAGAGTACGCATTCCATTGCTAATGTGGCCAGCCTTGGCGTCGTTTCGTATGGACTTCAGTACATCTGTTGACCTTGGGCACTTCACACTATGGTTGAGCACAACTTCGATTGATTCTGCTTAAGAATTGCTCCGTTCTTTTAGAATTCGTGAAAATACTTAAAGACATTGCGGGAATTCTTGGCAGAATACCTACAATGAAAACATACGAGCCGGAGATCAAAATTCGATCAAGCAGGCCCCAGCATTCCAAGTAACGTCGGACAAAGTCTCGTTCTATCGATGCAGATTCGTCAGCGTCCAAGACACGCTGTCTGACCTCCGAGGGCGTCACTATTTCAAGTCCTGTTACATCCAGGGCGCTATTGATTTCATATGGGGCAACGGCCAATCCGTCTATCAGGTCAAACACGAGCATAACATAATGCGAAACCCATCATTTCTCTGCAAAACTACGGTCACATCCACATTATTTTCAGACCCATGAAAGCAAGATTACACGCAGGGCTGCTTGATAAACGCAACCACAGGCATCCTAGGCAGAGCGGGCTACATCACGGCTCAGGGCCGCGACAGCGCGAGGGGCTCCAGTGGGTACGTCTTCAATCGGTGTATAGTGGTGGGGACGGGGCCCGTCTACCTCGGGAGGGCGTACATGCCGTACTCGAGGGTCGTGTTCTACAAGACGAGCCTCTCGAATGTCGTGATGCCGCAGGGGTGGAGCTCCTGGCATTACCCCGGTCAAGAGTAAGGAAGTTCTTTATCGATAAGCACCGACGCGACGGCTTATGATGGGTCGATTCAAAACACCAATCGATTGCCTTTGTTTTTCTTTCGAATTTGATGAGCAGGTCGAAGATAACCTACGTGGAGAGGGAATGCACGGGACCTGGGGCAGACGTGTCCGGGCGAGTCAAGTGGGAGAAGACGCTGCCGAACGAGGAGCTGCGATCGCTAGCCGATGCCAACTCGTTCGTGAATCAAGACGGCTGGCTGCAGAAGCAACCCTTTTAGGCTCCGGGCAGAACAGGCACCGCCGAAGAGCAATGGCATTTGGATCCGTCGAATTTCTAGTATTCTAGGTTCGGCCCGCAGTTGAATGTAGTCTGGGCTTGACGAACTGTCTAATAAAACTAGATTTATTGGATTTTCTTGTTTATGTTTTCTTCTTCTTTTCTTTTTTTAGGCAACTGTTCGTATTTTTAATTTGTGAAAAATTGATGGTTAAACATGCAATTATACTTTGGATTTGGGCAGAACCTTAAAAGGCTCAAGGAAGAAAAAGCAGGGGGAAGAACCCCCGGGATATGGGACTCCCCAATGTCACCTTCCATATTCCTACTCAACCAAAAGGAGAGAAAAGTGACAAAAAAAAGTCCTAAATCTTTTATTTTTGTACAGATTTTGTCCTAAACATTTTTACGTTGTGTTAATTTAGTCACTTCCGGCCAATTTTGGCCGGATTTTGCTTATTAGACGCTGACCGACCGACCGACGTTCTTGATCGCAAGACCGACGTAGATAACTTTTAATAATATTTTTGAATTTCTTTTTCTTTTTTTTCTTTATTTTTATTTTTTTTTTTTTTTTATTTTTTATTTTTTTTTTTTCTTCTCTTCTTCTTCCTCTTCCTCCAGCTGATTGTCGAATCTTGGCGACTAACCACCTTGCCAATGGCCGCGAGGGCAGCCTTGCGTCGGGTAGGCAAGGCTTGCCCTCGTCGGATCTGGCAAGGGTCGAGCCTTGCCCATGGCCGGCGAGGGTGAGCCCCACTAGCTCGGAGGCGGCCTTGAGCCGGCCTTGCGCCGAGCCGGCAAGGCTCACCCTCGCCAGCCATGGGCGAGGCTCGACCCTTGCCAGATCCGGCGAGGGCAAGCCTCGCTACCCAACACAAGGCCCCCCTCGCGAGCACTAGCGAGGTGGCCGACAAGGTCGATATTGAGGTCCGGCAACCGACTGGAGAAAGAAGAGAAGAAAATTAAAAAATTCAAAAATTCAAAAATATTAAAATATTATTAAAAGTTGTCCACATTAGTGCTAATCAGGCCATGTCATCCAGCCGGCATCCGGTCAACAAAATCCGGTCAAAATTGACACAATGTAAAAATGTTTAGAACTAAATCGGCACAAAAAAAAAATGTTTAGGACTGGATCGGCACAAAAACAAAAGATTTATGACTTTTTTTGCACTTTTCCCACCAAAAGAAAAGGTTTGGCTCGGAATTAAGGGTAGAGGCACAAGCCATTGCACATTAGAAAGGATAGGCATCCAAGTCGAGCACTGGTTTTCAGATAAAACTAATTTTATAGGATTTTCTTGTTTATGTTTTCTTTTTCCTTTTCTTTCCTTTTTTTTTTTCAGGCAACTGTTTGTCTTAGTAATTCATGAAGAATTGGTGGGTAAACATTCAATTTTACTTTGGACCCGTGCAAATCCTTAAAAAGCTCAAAGGAGAAGAAGTGGAGGAAAGAACCCTTAAGGGGTGGGACTCCTTAATATCACAACCCGCATTCCTACTCAGCCAAGAAGAAAAAGTATGGCTAGGAATTAGGGGTAGAGGCATGGGTCATTGCACATTAAAAAGGATTGACATCCAAGCTAGGCGCTAGGTTCCTAGATAAAACTAATTTTATAGGATTTACTTGTTTATGTTTTCTTTTTCTTCATCTTTTTTTGGAGCAACCATTCATATTTTTAATTCATGAAAAATTGATGGCTAAACATGCAATTTTACTTTTGAATTAAGCAAATCCTTAAAAGGCTTAAGAGAGAAAAGTCTGGGGAAGAACCCCTGAGGAGAACTCCTTAATGTCACCTCTCATATTTCTACTCAGTTAGGAAGAAAAGTTTGGCTAAGAATTGACCGCAGAGGTGCGGGCCATTGCACATTAAAAAGGATGGGCATCCAAGCTATGCTTCAAGTTTCCAGATAACGCTAATTTTATAGGATTTTCTTGTTTATGTTTTCTTTTTCCTTTTTCTTTTTCTTTTTATCGGGCAACCGTTTGTTTTAGTAATTCGTGAAGAATTGATGGCTAGAAATGCAATTTTACTTTAATCAGTAGGGAGAGGTGAAGTGGAAGTACTCACTGCGGCATCGAATTCCACACGTGCCGAACGACGGCCCGTTCCTGCCACGCTTTCACTCTCCTTCTCTAGGACCGAGAATAGACCTTTCGATGCTCGGATGTCTTCAATTAGTTTATAAAGATGGGGTTGAATGATATTTTATACAATATATATATTATATATGTTATTCGACGAAGATATTTTTGTAAATCGCTCATTTTTTTATGTAAGACAATCATTTAAAAACACATTTTTCCACCAATAATTTTGAGATTGTTTACTGATTGAGAAGACGTATCAATAATTCAATAGCCATTCAATCTTTCGACAAATATTATTAAATGATATGGGAAACTTAATTTAACTTGTCAACTTTTGTATTTTTGCGTGTGACTTTACTTTACAATAGTTAATTGCATTCAGAGGAAAAAAAACACTCAAATCATTTTCTACGAAGACAGGAATTACAGCATGACGAGAATGATTAGAGATGCGGTAGGAAACAAACTCTTTCTTTCTTATCGAATTTAAAACATGACAAAAGATTGTATTATGTTAGAATTATTTAAATAATAAGTCACGCATTCGTTAGATAGCTTAATTTTTTAAAAAAAAAAAATTAAAGGTGACCTCATAAATTTTAGAGTTAGAGATTATGAGTTGAATTTTTTATGCCCTTTTAGTCGTCTCAATTACTTTTCAAGTCCCGTTTACCTTTTCAATCGCCTTCATTTAACCGCCGGAAGACTTACAATGTGCAATCTAAAAATAAAAACCATAATTTAGAAATGGTAAAAATCAAAAGGCTAAAATAAAGGGCCATCATCACATAATACGGGCTTTACCACTTGTACTTTATCATGGTCCATTGTCCTAAATCCAGAAGAAATATATATCTATAAAATAAAGAAAAGGAAGAGAGAAAAAATATTATTAAATTTAGGGCAATAGATAATTAATATATTTTTTTTAAAACTTTAATCAATGGAGCACATCAAGGGAGGGAGTGCTTGAAAAGATGGATGTCTTTCCCATCATTCAATGGTGCTCTCCATTTTTTGCGTTTTGTTTTTCCAAAGAGTTTCAAGTTACAATGACTATTTCTCCCTTTCTCCTTTTCTTCTTTTCGGGCGTCTCGGGAATCTAGGAAAGAACAGTACAGTCTACCGCCATTACCTGAACTTGAATCTCCTCGAACTCTCCCGTGTTTGTCGCGTGCACTCCACTCCTCTCTCTCTCTCTCTCTCTCTCTCTCACATCACAACGATTGAGGTGGTCGGCCTAATGAGCTCGTGAACCGGTCAAGATACGATGATAGACTCGCCAATTTCGAATCTTTGAAATGCTTTGTTAATGTAAACTAATTATAAAGATTGAATATTTTATAACAAGATGGAGAATCATTATGATAAGATCGAATGGGTCGATAGATATGACTGTTTTCGTCGTGTTTTCATTAATAAAATAATGAAAGAAATATAAGTCCGTGTCATTAGTAATATCACGAGGGGAAGCGGAGTGATATCACCATGACTACAGTGTTGTTTGAAAAACTTGGCGACAGACACAAACGCCAACGCTCATCTCCAGTTCCCAAAAGCTAAAAAAGAATTTCCCATTGCACAAGAAACTCCCTCACACTTCCCCAAACACCCTTGAGAAAGGGACATTTCTAGATCCACATCAAAACCCACCTTGAAAACGGGGATATGTGAATATATAATAATATATATATATAGTGAGAGAGAGAGAAAGTAAGAGCACAGCTCTCTCTCTCTCTCTCTCTCTCTCTCTCACATCAATCCCAACATCACCTTAGCAAAGAACCCACACCGAAATTCATTTCACCGCTAACATAATGTTGAGTACTGAGTGTTTGTTTATTGAAGAAAACACCTCCTTTTGTGGATCAATCTATATGGTCAAAAGAGCCACTACACCAGAAGCATAACATCTGCTAGTCTTCACCCATCATTTCCCACAACCCAATGCCCCCACCCCTCCCATCATTATCGGTTGGACAAGAATTTGAAGGCACGGAAGCAAATAAAACTAGTAAATCTTGTGGAACTATAGAAAGTGGGGGGAGCAAAGAAAATCAGGAGTGACTACCGCAGTCCTCTGTCAAATAATGTCTTCTTTATTAAAAATTAGGCGGTAGAACGGCTTGAGCCTGTCCAGCTAGCTACATTTGCCTATAACTTTTGCTTTAATGTGCTAGTCCTTTGTTTCGTGAAGATGGGTAGTAGGGAAAATATGTTCTTTTCACCACAGAATTTCTGTTGATGTTGGTTGACACAGTGATTTGGACTTGAAAGCGCCCATCTTTTCATGTCTATTGACATTGATAGTTGATATGTCACTTGGCTGGTTCATGTCCTCCTTTTGACACTCTTGCTTTTTTCTCTCTCTACTCTCTCTCCCCCCCCCTCTGCTTCTACTTCCATGTGAACGCTCTGTGCTTGAGTTGAGTGGAAGCTAAAAAGGTAAGCTCTGCTCAGCTCAGGGACAGAGTTAGAGGGAGAGAGAGAGAGAGAGAGAGAGAATGTGGTGTGGAGGAGGTGAGAGTGCAAAGAAGAAGGCAATGTGGCTCTATCCAAAGGTCGCGGGATTCAATCCTCCTGAGAGATGGGGACACACTGCTTGTTATTCTCAAGGGCATCTTTACATTTTTGGGGTATGTATCTACGAGAGTCTCTTGAATTTCAGGTGGTCTTAATTTTTGTACTTTCTGAATATCTAACATACAAGATCAGCTATCTCATGAATCTGTTCTTGCTGAGTGGTCTGAACGTGCAGCGTTGCCTCTGAGAATTATATTTAGCTGTAACATGTAATCCTTTTTTTTCCCTTTTTTTTTTTTTATCTTTTGTAAATGAGCAAGAAATTTGCTTTTTTTGGTTTTATGGGCTATGTGTTATCTTTGACAAACGACAAGGTTACTTTCTCTGCTGTTATTAGTTCTTTGCCACTTTGAATTTCTGTTTCGTGATGAAAGATTTCTGGCTGTTCCTTCTGTTCTGCACCGTTTTTTCTCCATTTAGGAGGGAAATTACAAGGCAGGATGACAATTATCATCCCTCCTTTCTTAATTTAGTAATATTGTTCAGTCTGGATTTTTTTTTGTTCCAGAAATCTCTGCGTTTGCATGTACATGGCTTTCTCTGCTATCTTCTTCTCCCTCATATTCTCTTAAGCCGCATAATTAAACTGGGTTTATATATGCCTTCCTGCAAAATAGGCTATGCGCACTTAAAAGGGAGGCCCAGATAATCCATCTTCCAGATCACATCTTTTTCCCGGTGTGACCATCATGACTTTGATCTGAGTTGCTTTCTGCAGGAGTGTCTATCTCGAACTGAAGCTTCTTTTATTCTCATAAACTGAGTTTCTGTGTAACTGTGTACACGATTTAAAGTGCAATAGATTTAGGATAGAAGAAAAGAAAGAGTCGAGGATTAGCGAAAACACGGTGAATATGCGCAAAGGTCGGAACGATTATTTGTAGAACTTTCTTTTGCTTCCCGTTAATCCTTATTTCGTTATCTACACTTTAAAAGTCGGTGAACAGTTTAAAATTGGAATGCATCGGAAGTCGTAGTTCGACAATTTCAACTTTCAGGTGCTTTTTGGGAAAAAAATTCAATATGAGAAGATGGGTAAAATTTGTTGCAATTCATTTTCAGGGATGCTGCGGTGGTTTGCATTTTGGCGACGTGCTTGTTCTTAATCTTGACAGTATGGTTTGGAGAACTCTTGCGACCACCGGCCAAGGACCTGGCCCGAGGGACAGTCACAGTGCTGTTCTTGTGGGGCACAGGATGGTTGTGTTCGGGGGCACCAACGGCTCTAGAAAGGTTAATGACCTTCATGTACTGGATCTCAGGTCCAAAGAGTGGACTCAGCCGAACTTCAGAGGGAAGCCGCCATGTCCTCGCGAAAGTCACTCTGCCACGCTTATCGGGAACGATAAGATGGTCATTTTTGGGGGTAGTGGCCAAGGCGAAGCGAACTACTTGAACGACTTGCATATTCTGGACCTAGAGACGATGAGGTGGATGTCTCCTGAGGTAAAAGGCGAGATTCCTGTCCCCAGGGACAGTCACAGCGCTGTTGCCATGGAAAACAAATTAGTGGTGTATGGTGGAGATTGTGGCAATCGGTATCTTGGCGATGTTGATGTACTTGATACGGACACAATGACCTGGTCAAAGGTATGAAAGGGGAAAAGAAAACCCCGTGCTTGTCATGGAGTTTTGGGTCGATAAGAACGTTGCTTAGGCTGGTTTCATTTGCTTTACAGTTGACTGTTCAAGGATTTTCACCCGGGGTCAGAGCTGGTCACGGTGCTGTGAGCATTGGAACCAAGGTAACTTGTGCAACCATCTCAAGCTAGCAAGCATAACTATTAGTGATACTAGGTGAATGCATTAAGTGCTCTTAGTACTCCAATTCTCATTGTTGAGTCCGATGTATCAGCATCGACACAACCAATTGCGAATTATAACTGAAAGCTCCTTGTGAAATGAGATGCAGATCTATGTCCTTGGAGGGGTCGGAGACAAGCATTATTATAATGACATCTGGGTGTTTGACATGGTCAATCATCTGTGGACGCGGCTTGGTGCACATGGCCAACAACCTCGGGGCAGATTCTCACATACTGCTGTTGTTCTAGGAACTGACATTGCCATCTACGGCGGGTAAGAACCTCCCTCAATGTTCTTCACATCCCTCTGTTTATCTTCGCCTTTTCTTCTCTGTTCTGTGTAAAAGCAGATATTCTTATTCGGTGATCCAAATTTGCAGATGTGGAGAGGATGAGCGTCCGCTCAATGAGCTATTGATCTTGCAGCTTGAAGAAGAACATCCTAAATCCCATCAGAATAACCCTTTGTGTAGCATCTTGTCGGAGCAATGGAACAAAAAGAACAGAAGACGGCCAAGAGGAACCGGTAGCATGGTGAGTTAATGAGAAAGTGCTGACTATTAATACATCAGATTGTCTTTTGCTTTCTCCGCCATTCATATTGGTCGCATTTCTTGTGGTGCAGCACGATACCTTTTACGATGGCAAAGACATCTTCAGCAGAGGAATTTTGGCAGCTGGAGCAGAATTCAAGGAATCTGTTTGTTTCAGTCCAGGTTGGTGCTCTATCGTAAACCTCATCGACTTTTGTTAATTTATGAATATTTTTTGAAAGGATTTTATTTAGTAGATGCTTTTCGCCTAAAGCGGGAAAGAACTGCCAATTCAAGGGTCTTGGAGGTAGAATCAGAGCAAGAAGAGCATTCCCTCTCTCTGTCTCAGCATTCTTCCCCATCGCAGTCTGATCAAGAGCAAACTCAAGTTTTGAAAGCCACCGATTCAGTCAGAGGATCTCAAGAATATCATTTTCTTAAGAACTTCAATCAGATTCATAGCGATGGCCAACCTGATGGCAATGTTCTTAGCCGCCCGAAGACACTCATAATCGACAGTCAAGGAAGTCCACCAGATCTCATTCTAGGTGGGCCACAAGTCGTCACTAGACACGAACCATCAATTCACGTTGCTCACAATTATCGACAAGGATTGCATTACCGACCAGAACAGACAAGCGGTTTGGCGCCTGTTCAAAATATGGTAATTAGTCGCTTCTGCTTGTCTCTTGCAATAATTTAGAACTGGAACCTATCGCCCTTTCTTTAGATACAGTCGTCTTACAAGTTTTGCGCTAATGCCGTCATTTTCATTTCTTTTGGGCAGATTGGAGCTGATGTTCGCGGAAAAGTTGATGGAGCGTTTGATTCGGGCTTCTTAGTAACCGCGAGTGTTAATGGAAAGACATTCAGAGGAGTCTTATTTGCACCGGTGAGCGTCGTAAATCTAACATCACATTGTATATTTGTTGACTCAGCATCATAGTTTTAACTAGTCTGTGTATCTTTATGACTCAGGCACCGAGCATCATGTCCAGAGGTGCGGTTCTTGCTCAAAACCCTCCGCGCCCTACTCAAATTCCCCTCGCCCACCCTCTGCAAAACTCGGGCCGCGCGGAACCCACGAGACATGCTCAGCAAGCGCAAGGGACGAGGCCGCTTCAGGTTGTTAGAGCCTCTCCTCTTTTGAACAAGGAACCGAAGCAGGGGAGCGATCTTCAAGGCGTGGTTCTGACGTTGGGAGGACCGGCTAGCGGTCATTAGTTAAAGCTTTTAGCAATAAACCAACACTCCATAATACGTATGTAGAGAGGAAAATGGAGCACGCTCTACGCCTGCTGCTCATTAAGTACCGTATGCCAAAGTGTAATCTCCAAGTCTTTCCCTCTGTTTGTGCCTATGTAGTTCTTGAATGCAGTCTCTTTTTTTGTCAAAATTCCAAACAAGATCGAGAGAGAGAGAGAGAGAGAGAGAATCTGGTGATGCACTAAAACTTTCATTTATGTTTGTCAAACTGTAGATGGCCACCCAAGAACTGGACAGGGGATGTGGAGGGTGATCGACTGATATCATTGCTAGGCCTCCTGCCGTCAACCATGACCATATCAAGAAACCCATGTGAATAACAAGACGACCATAATCCTTCCATTATCATCACAATGAGCGGACGCTTCTCCGATTGATTGATCTTTAGAAACCACGAGAAGGGATGTCATCATACGCGAATGCTCGCATCATCTCGTGTTTTTTACCTTTTTTTCTTTTCTTTTTCCCTGTTCTCCCGTGAAAACAAAAGCCAAAACGGAACGAAAAATGGAGGAACAGAGCGCGCGAGAGAAAGGGGGGGGGTTCGGTTGGGAGATGATTAGATGGGTGGGGGCAGAGTACGGGCGGTGGGGGATGGGTGGTGGGGGAGGGGATCAGAGAAATAGCTCCCGTGCATTTCGCGGGATGCTGTCCTGTCTCCGAGTGATAGCCCCATCTCTCTCTCTCTCTCTCTCTGCAGGCGTCACAGTCTCACTTGTCTTTGAGATTGAAGTGAGGTGAAATGGGGGAGAGAGAGGGGCCTTTCCATTGTCACCCGTCACACTTGTCAAAACGGGTCGCTGTCTTTCACTCACTCTCTCTCTCTCACTTTCACTCTCGCTCTCTCTCTCCCTCTCTGTCGGTCTGTCTCTGTCCGTCTGTCCGTGTCGTCCACGTACTCCTTTCCGACTCGACCACTCGGTCAGTCACCTCGCGTCGCTCGATCAGATGCCCCTGTTCCCAAATTCATTACAAACCCAGAGATTATTATCAACAGTAGAATTCAGATTTCCCCCTGTTCCCGATTTCATTACGACCCCATCAGACTTCACGAGGGATATAGCGTTGGAGTTCTTGACTTTGGGTCAGCAGTTCAATCTGAGGGCACGTTCGGTGAGATGATGTCGGCAATAGACGGGAGGGATCCGATCGAACAAGTCGAATAATGGCGGATATGACTCGATATGAGTTTGGGATACTAAAATTTGGGTTTGACCTCTTCGCTAATTCATCAGGGACGATCATTTCGAGTCGCGATCCGGGAGGGAGGAAGCCGACAGAAGAGATGGGAGGAGGGAACACGAGGGAAAGGATCTCTTATCCATGTACGAGCTCCCAAATGTTTCATTATTGTACCTGTGATGAGAACGGGAAAAAAAGAGCCTCGGAGCATCGTCCTTGCTTTCGCTTTCGCACCATAAATGTTTAATCTGGTCTGATGCTCGAATAGCGATGCATCAATATCAATACTGAACTCGTTCGTGCTGTTTTGGCATGCAATTGGCTTGAGAGAGAGGGAGTCAGACAGCCATTATAGGACATTGGGTAGGGTCGGGGCAAATGAATGAGTTGGCAAGACTGGGACAAAAGCCTAGAAGGTAGGGGATCGTTCGGGCCCAATGGGCTTGCTTTAGTGGGCCGGGCAAGCTCGACCCACGGGTCGAATTCGCGTGCATGGCCCAACCTAGCATCCCATGTCTCAATAATGCCACGGACCTCTACTCTGTCATTTGCTTCGATCGTAAAGAATAAGGTGATCGATTCCCAATCCGATTTGGGCCCGTCCAAGAACCAAGACTCGGTTCCCAATTTCTAGAACTAGGAATTGGACCGCCTAATCTTGGGACCCAATTCGATCCTGTTCCCGAGCAATACGATGGAATCAGAGGAATTCTTGTTCTACTATTGCAGTGCGAAAACATTCGCAAAAAGCACCTCGTGAATTCCTATCAAAGCCAAAGCTGCTCGCAAGATGCGCATGTATATGGAGAGGGCAATCTCCTACCTCTCCAGAAAGCATCACCGGTTCACAGTGTGGAGGACGTGGGAAAAGATCGATAGCCATGGCTTTTACCGGATGGAAAAGGCTCTGAATTAGGCATAGACATTACCAGGTAAAATTTACCCTATGCCACGCAAGGCCGGCACTGCTCATGTTTCTCCAGGCCCAGTGATCATCTTTCCCCCTCCTCATCGTTCTCAGGACTTTGGTGTGCATAGCTCGATAGCATTTGCCATAAAGCTTTTGGGATCGCAAGAGATATAATCGGTCCAGTCCAATTCCCACCCCAAAATCGGGAACTAGACTAATCTGGCATCTCATGGAACTACCGAGAACCGGCCAATACGGTCTAGTCCAAATGATTTACAGTTTGGGCGGTCCTCTATGCTCACCCCTAATCGAAGGAGCAGCCATTTCAATCATTTTTTTTTTCTAGCGAGAACCTTAATTTGGGGTTGAGGTGCCCGTCATAAATCCACGAGGATGATGGGCTCGCTCACCTCGTCGCAGGTCCACCTCTAGCTGGAGAGTTTCTGGAAAGACCCATTCGGATCTCGATGCATCATATCAATGATTGTAGTGGGCGGCTCTATATGACCCGAGTCTTATGGAATGGTCATTTTCGAAGTTGTGGGGTGGTCCAAAGGGCTCAAGAACCATCTCCGAGCTTCCGACATTAAATGGCGATTGAGATTCCTGGTCGACGATTAGACTTTCTCCCCTTTTTTGCGAGGTCCCTATCGAAGTCAGGTGTCAAGCTCGTGGGTCGTGGGATTTCGAAAACTTTAGTTACCGGGTGTTTCTTAATTAAAGTTGCGATCGACAAAGGGATTAGGCATTAAATATAGAAGAAAGGTTCCCCCTTATCCATCGCTGTTCATGTCAATTTCTTTATCGCGTCTCGATTGTCTCCCGCTAGCAGGCCGGGATTATAAAAAGGAAACGATCGTGACTATTTTCGGGAGAACATCTTTTCTGCTTGAGGTGCAAGCGAACCCCGGTTCGCGTGGACCGTCGGATGAGGCGATTTCTCAGGAGGAGCTCGCCTAGGAAATCGCAAATCGCCTCGTCTGACGGTACAATTTGAAATCGGGCCAACATGCATTGGGCGCAGGTGCAGGTGCAGGTGGTATTGAGCTCCTGTTCTGGAAATGCCAGTATGCCGGCGGGTAATTAAATTCTCCACACATGCGGACGCATTTGACTATTTGATAATTCTTCTGAATCTGCCATCGGGGCCCGGGAGGGATAAATTAGGAATGAAAATTCCTTCGCATGATCCGTTAATATGATACGATGTGTAATTAAATAGGTTTAGAGACGAATCAACGTGTTTGAGCTGAGGGGTCAATATATCAACGTGACATAATTAGATAAATTTTAATGTGTTTAGTACTCGTATTTAGGAATTTTCTTTTATCTTCCAAAGTCTATAGAAACAACATTGTGTCGAAGAGAACGAGTGGTAAAATACAAAGGTAATTTCAGATATAAGAAATTCAACGGAATAAAATGCATTCTTAATGATGCGCTTTAGATTGAAGCGAAGTGAAATTACTCATATTGTCTCAAAAGTGTTTATATAAATCATCGTGCATAAGCATGGTTTTATGTGTTGTATTGGATATGTTGGTTAACATATGTTCATATGCATTTCAATGGTCGTTTAGTCAACTCAATACGGTGACACATTTGATAGTCATTTAGTTAGCCTGAATACGGTGAATGCCGTGTTAGTTATGTCTAGTGGCATTATTCACTTCGTTAAATGTGTTGTGTTCATTTCGAGACAATTCAACGTGTTTATTAAGCGTTCCATGTTCAAGTTAATTATACTAGTATGATATCCATATTTCAATACGACTTGCTAGCCCTAGATAAAATAATTATCAATTGGCCCTATCACCATTTGATTATAAGGATAATTGTCCAAAAGCTCATAAAATCTATTGTATAGCTACTAGTGATGTTATAAAGTTTTCATTTTGACTAATTTAATTTAAATCTTTCGATATTGGCCAATTTTGATTGAATATTACTGTGGATGTTAATCGCTCTGCGTGGCATGACATGCTCTGATTAAAGGATTTTTGCAGATTTTTTTAAAAATTTATATTTTTTCCTTGTTTATGAATTTTTCTCAACAATGGCCATGGGGGGAAATAGGAATAAATAAATAAATAATGAGAAAATTCTAAGAAAATGCAAAAATCATTTATGTTGGTGCTTTTTAGACAAAATTGGTTGAAATGATGCTTTGAAAAATCGTCAAAAAAGTTTAGTACTAAAACAACCAAATTAAAAAAATAAAAATAAAAGATTGAATGGATCGATGTATAATGAATTTATGGCTTCTTAAATAATTTTCTCAGTGACGTGCCTTTTCTACAAATTCCATGGTCGTAATGATTAATGAATCATGGCTGATGGACCCCCGGTCCAAACGAGTGGACATAAAATGATTATTAAATCCACTCACTTGGAAGGTTTGATTGTTACCGGAGAATGGTTAAGATGAGATAAATTGAGTCATACCTCAATTTCCAAACTTTGATTTGTCGGGAAAAATTAAGGCACAACATTTTACTCAACTCTAATGAGGAACTTGATGTGTTCAAATCCAAATTAACTTGTGATTATTAAGGTTGAATTTTAAAATGGACATCAGGTTCATGTAGTGGTCAATACAAATAGCATGACATTTCTTGTATTTATGCTTACATATACGAAAATGAGTTAGCTACTTGATTAGGCTAGCAAGTCGAATGAATTAAGTATCATAGAGTTAAAGTCACTCGGAGTGTTTTGGAATTTGACTCGATTTGATACTCAAAGGATAAAGTAGAGTTCGAGCGACCATTCTTATCTCCACACGTCTTTCTCTTTCAACCTTCATAGAGGGTAGGATTTGAGCTAGATCTGTCCCTCCCCTCCCTTTTTTTCTTTGGTTAATTTGGTGCTCTATATTATTTTTCTCGCTTTCCTCCTGTTTTGAGAACCTTTTCTCCTCTAATTAAGTGTAGATCTAAAAGTTTCTCTCTCCTATTTTGGAAATGTTTTTATATTGACGTAGTCTAGATTTAGGGATTTTTGCACATATGATTTCGGGGTTTCGCTTCTCGAGTTTTGTTGGTGTACAAGTTTAGTTTTGAAAGAGATCCAATGAACTTCATGAAGGCTTTGCTCTCAAGATGTCAGATCCATACACATTCAACCTTGTTACTTTGAATGGTGACGATGTTGGGGACACTGAACCTAGGAGCTAGGAGCGTACTGTTGAAAAGTAAAGCCGTAGCAACGTATAGAAATCTTGACGCGTGCCCATTATTAAAAACGGATTATGTGATTGGCTGTTAATTATAAGTCATAGATTTACTTTTTAAGCATGCGATCTTAATTTTGTTCCGATGATTCATCTTTTTATTTAGAGCTTATTTTATTTTGGATCTGTCTAACATTTATCTTGATTTGCATCTGCATTCTGTATCTCTATTGTATATCCCAATACATAAATGAAATTTTTCTTTGATAAAAAAAAAAAGAAAAAGGTTCGAAATTATGTCACGCAGCGAGGAAAGTTGCTTCTTGCACATTGGGCCCTTTGCAATGTTGGCCTTGATCAAAACAACTCAAAAATAGCGGTGTTGGCATGACATGAAACTATCTAGCCATTCCCAACCCAGAATTGCAAGCAGCAATGGCATTCTCTTTCAAGCATAGCGTCGTTCCGTTCATCTTTGGAATCGTACCCAAATGAATGCAAGACTTTCCGTTTTAGGATGGCCTCGATGCCCTGGAAACAACGAAGCTTCCGCGTTTGAAGTAATCTGATTCCGACGTGAGCTGAAGGACCTTCGGTGGGGACATTTCCAAAAGGGCGATTATGACGTTGGGTTAGGCATTGAAATCATCGACCGAAGTTGGCAAGACAATGAATTAAATTCGGTGGGTACCAAACCAAAAGGGCAGGTTTTCCTTCCGAAGGATGGTGTGTGGATGAACAGGCCGGTGCAATCAATGAAACGATGAATTCATCGGATTGGATTATGACAAATCTCACCTGCAAATTGCTAGTTAGAAACTTAAAAGGCACACTTTGGAAAAGAACTTGAAAAGTTCCCCCCTTTTATTTAAATTACATTACTTGGATCCTACTCAAGTTGAGCTGCTCATCTACAGCCCATCATTTCTGAAACAAGAAAACCGACTGATAAGAGAGACGAAACTCCCCCTTTCTTTTCATCATTCAAACGTCAAGAAGGCTTTTTCTGTGTGAACAGTCCTTTATCTCATACCGCAGCAAAGCATCTCGCGGTCGCGCTTTCTTTCTTCAATCCTTTCGAAAAGTCCCCTGCTTTTGGGCATTAATTGAGCTCTTGCTTGTTTGTCAGACGACCCTTTCTTTTTTTTCAAATTAAAGAACGTTTTGGCAGGGTTGAATTCACTGCTGCAGGATAGTGCCAAAGAACAAATGGCGCGCTGATTTAGTTCAAAGGCCTGCTGTCAATTTGAAAAAGCGGGCGAAGGGAGAGAAAGAACATGGGTTGCCGTGGGGCTCCTTATCATCATCATTTGAGGTGTCATTCCTCAGTCGGAACGTGACCTTGATTATGCAAATCTTTTGTCGTGATTTTTTAGATTCCATCGAAATTTAGGCACCAAAAGGGCCGATGTTCTTTTCTTTATTAATTCGTGTTTTTGACCCAGAAAGGCCGTGGCTTTAGTCTTCCAAAGTTCTGACGGGACATTAGCAAAGGCAAAGGCGAAGCTCTCCCTATCCCTCTCTCTGCTGAAAAACTGACAGACATCACGTGCCTCCCTAGGCACTCGTTACTAGACTCTCCTCCCATGTTAATGTCTCCTTTTAATTTTGTCTCAAACTCACCCGCCTTCTCTCTCTCTGCCTCTGTGCTCGTCACCTACGCCCTCTTTCTCTCTTTCTTCCACTTTCTCGTTACACCCACTTCGCGAAATCGGCCCTTCTTGCTTCTCAGGACCCTGCGGGAGGTCCAGCTCCTTCCCGGATCTGTCTCTGCAGGGGTAAAGGTGCGTCCTTTTTCTCGATGGTGTCTCCGTTTCTGTTATTCTCGCCGTGCGTTATGTGCCCATTTGTTCGTTTGATCGTTGCCTTTTGCTCTCCATCTCTCTTCTCTCTCTCTTTCTTGCGTGTTTCTGTTGAGCTTTGGGCTTCTGGGTGTTCGAGACATTGCTCGTGTGACTCTCTCTTTTGCTGCTTTGTCCGTGAACATTTTTTTTTGACGTGGTTGGTTGGTGTTATGTTCTTTTGCTGCTCGTGTCGTCGTCGAAATGTGCTTACTTGAAGCGTTCCCGAGTTGTTTTTGAACCTTGCGATAGTTTGCTGCGATCGTGCCTACTGTATTTTGGGCTCTACACGGTGTGTTTCGACTTTCGTGGTGCGGAATCTGCAGATCTTTGATATGAGTAGGTGCTTCGGTTTTTTACCCCAATGTTTCTGAAAAAAGAGGTCTTTGTTGCTCCTCCGGTGTCTACGAATGAATGCTGCTATTTATAGTAAGATTTGCGGTCTTTATTGGTGATCTTTCCACTTTGGTTTCCTTGGAGCTCCGGTTTTTAGAGATTCAATTTACGATATTTACTTTTGCTTGTATGTTTGTTCTTTGCTCCAACTGTAGCGTACGTTGGCTTTTGGGTGTTTCTTTCTGTCTATTTCTGGTTAGGATGTTGTCTTTTGGCGAGTGCTCTTTGATCCCTGAGCTTTGTTTGGTCCCTGGACGCAAATAAAATGTCTGGAACTTTTTCAGGAGATGGGTTTCATTTCCAGGAAGATCTTCCCAGCATGTGGAAGCATGTGTGTGTGCTGCCCTGCTATGAGGTCAAGATCACGTCAACCCGTCAAGAGATACAAGAAACTTCTTGCTGACATTTTCCCTAAATCCCCTGTGAGCGTCCTAACCCCTACGAAGTTTCATGGCATTGTGCCCCGACCTTTATATGTGGGCAGATTAATTGTTTCAATCGGTAACTTTACTAATTTGTATCACAGGACGGTTCACCCAATGATAGGAAAATTGGCAAATTATGTGAATATGCTGCAAAAAATCCTTTTCGAATTCCAAAGGTGGTTCTCTTGTTGAACTTCTTATGCGTTGTTGGTCACTTCTGCTCTTATATGGGATATGGCTTTCTAAATTCTGAATCTCCTTGGAAATGTTTATCAACTGTAGATTGTCAAGTATCTCGAAGAAAGGTGCTACAAAGAGCTTCGAAGTGAGCACATCAAGTTCATAAATATTGCCGTTGAGGCCTATAACAAATTACTGTCCATGTGCAAGGAGCAGATGTAAGTGACTGTCCATTCTCTCCCTCATCAATTCATAAATCATCAATTCAGATCGTTTTGTGGCTTTCATTGCACAGATGGCATTCTAGTGTGCTAAATGCAATTTGCTCTTTTTTTTTTTTTTTTTTTTTATGAGAAAGATTGTGTTGAACCTGGAGTAGAAGGGACATCACAATCGTTCTGATGGACTTGGCTTCTCATGTTTCAATCATAAAGTGCTGAAGGTGCTCATTTTAATAAGCGGTGCATCAACTTTAATCATTTGCACTTGGCAGGGTATATTTTGCTGTTAGTTTGTTGACTGTCGTTAGCGAGCTTTTGGATAATGGCAAGCAAGATTCTCTGCAGATACTTGGTTGCCAAACCTTGACAAAATTCATCTACAGCCAGGTAAACTATGGTCTAGTCCTGATCCTTTAGTAACCAAAGTTCTTCCCATCTTGCTAGATGAATGGGATAAGATTAAGTATGAGGTGTTTAATTTGTTGGGCGCTTTGAAAGTATGACAGTAGGGAAGGCATTTACACGTTTGTGTTAAGCAAGATTCTCTTTTTGTGGTTTCTATGCTCAAATAATCTGCTAATTTTACACATATTGAATTTGGAGCTCATTCTATCTTCTATTTTAGGCATTCTAAGTTTGTGTACTTGTTGACCCACTTTTCTCTTGACTAGGAAGAACCAAAGTCCCAAGGGTATTGTGTCACTAGAGTTTTTAGATTTGTTTCTAATATATTAACTTCAATTAGATGCTGTGAAAAGATAGAATGATATATTGTCGATGATGCTCGCTAGTATTGTGGTAGCTGATTGCTTTCTGACATTTTGTGGGATGGTTGGTGGATGATAATGATGCTTGTTTTTCTTGTACAAACTCCTCATAAGATGTGAAGTATGCTATTTCCTTCTTGTTTTCTTATTTTGATTTACCACTTTGTTTGATGGAAATTATCCTAGCTGTAAGGGAGAATTTTATTCTTTTCTTATTGTCCCGTTTCCTCCATGTTGTGTTCTTCAATGCAGTCGGATTCAACTTATGCTCATAACATCGAGAAGTTTGTACATAAAGTATGTATACTGGCACAAAAGAGTGGGGAAGGCCACCAATGGTGTGCTCTAAGGGCTTCAAGCTTGCAATGTCTTTCTGCCATGGTGATTTTCTTTTCCTATAGTTAATTGCTTTTGTATTTCTTGCATTTCTATACCATCTCTCTTTTCACAGGTATTCTGAATCTGAACTTGTTTGTTTTGGCTTTTTATCTGTTGGAGTGGACTTTGCTGATTACTTTTCTTCTGACAGGTTTGGTTCATGGTCGAATTTTCAAGCATGTTTGATGGATTTGACGAGGTTTGTCATCACTTTTTGTATTCTAGAACATAAGAATCTATAATTTTTGAGACACAGATGCTCCTCAGTTGTGTGAGTGATTTATTGCAGAAATATCTTTAATTTGATGTCATGTTCCCATTTTACCATTGCATTGGTTTACTATTTGAGATGGTATTAGTGGCTGTTGACCGTATGCATTGTGTTCTAATTGCAGATTGTCCAAGTCACTTTAGATAACTATGAGCCTGATATGTGTAACGAAGAAGAGGATGAAAGAAGTGGATCACTTCACAATTGGGTTGATGAAGTTGTAAGATCTGAAGGCAGAACTGCAGCGGAGAGTAGTCCTAACTGCATCATCTTGAGGCCACGGCCCGTGATTAAAGATCCTTCACTTCTAACAAAGTAAATCTGTGTTCAATAACCTGTTATGTTTTCCGAGCATGGAAGTTGTAATCGTGTTAATGATATAAACTTAATGAACTAATTATTACCTGTAATTTTTTTTTTATTGGCTTTCTGTGAGACAGAGAGGAGCTTGAGACACCAAAGGTATGGGCTCAAATCTGTATCCAGAGAATGGCTGATCTGGCCAAAGAGAGTATTATGACTATGCGAAGGGTGATGGACCCAATGCTTGCGTACTTTGATTCTGGCCATCACTGGGTTCCTCGAGATGGGTTGTCCTCAATCGTTTTGTCTGATATGAGTTACAAATTGGAGAGTTCAGGTAGCTATCATCTTTTGGATTTTGTCTGTGGTCTCATCTGTGCTTACATATTTGTAAGCACTGATGTGACAAGTGGTCTGAGTACTGGCAGCATTCCTGTCTGTGTATGTTTTGATTCTATTGCCATTGCATTCTTGGTTCAATTTTCTTCTCTCTGAACTCTCCAGGGAATCAGCAGTTAATCTTGGCGTCAGTTATTCGTCACCTGGACCACAAAAATATTTTCATGATCTCCAGCTCAAATCCTGTGTTATCCGAGTTGCTACTGCTTTGGCTAGGCAGATCAGAATCAGTTCTGCGCTGACTGAAATTGGATCTGTAAGTGATCTGTGCAGGCATTTGAGGAAAAGCCTTCAAGCGACGGTCGAAGCAGTGGGAGAAGAAGAGTTGAATTTGAATTATTCACTTCAGAATGCCATTGAAGATTGCTTAGTAGAGATTGCCAAGGGGGTAAAAATAATCTGCCTTCGCCACTGTGGTTGCTGCTTTCTTTGTTTGGTTCTCTCTGTGTTAACCGACATATATATGTTAGGTTTGTGACGCACAACCACTATTTGACCTGATGGCTATAACCCTTGAGAAGATGCCCACTGCTGGAGCTGTTGCTAGGGCAACTATGGGATCGTCGATGATACTGGCTCATATGATAGCATTAGTATCAGTCTCTTCACCCCATCGACAGGTGAGAGAATGCAAAACTGTTAGACAAATTCCAAGTTCCTTTGGAATCTCCAGATAGACTTATCGCATTTTGAATTCTGGACATTCTGTCTGTATGATAAAATGTTCTCAGAGGGAATTATTTGCTTTCTTCCTTTGTTTCTTCTCTTTCAGAATTTGGCAGGAAGGAAATTGATATATCATTTTAAGATACATTCACATGGATATCCACAGAATTTTTTTGACATTTTGATTATGTTCCTTATATGAATGCTATCTTTTTTCTTTTCGGGGCCTTTCCATGTTTGTTGTTGACATTTACAATGGCTAAGGATTTCTATCCACTGGCATCTAGGTGTTCCCCGAGGCACTTCTTGTTCAACTTCTGCACGTAATGTTACATCCAGATGTTGAAGTGCGAGTGAGAGGACACCAAATATTATCTATCCTTCTGGTTCCAAATTCTAGCCGCCCCAGACATGAAGTGTCTTCTGTACGAGCTAACTGTCCTTATGATTCAAGAAGATGGGAGTCTAGTACTGCATCTGCGCTTGCTTCAATTACTGCTCGTCTTGAAAAGCTTAGGAGAGAAAAGAATGGTGCTACACCAGAGAAGCAGGGGCATGCTCTTCAAGACGATTTCAAGGGGATGGAGATTAGTATTGAAGAGGGAAAGCAGGGGTTTGCTCGCAAGAATTCCCCCAACTTTTGCAAGATTTCTATCATGGAAAAAGCAGCTGGAACTGCAGGCTTATCTGATGTGGTAAATAAGTTCTTGAGTGGATAATCTGGTCAATAACACGCGGTCTGTATACTTGAAAATATTCAATTTTTGATCTAAATTTCTATGCATCACAGGAGCCCTATATACTAAAGTTTAGTGAAGATCAGATTGGCCAGTTGCTATCTGCACTTTGGATACAAGCTAACCTTCCAGATAATTTGCCTTCAAACTTTGAAGCTATAGCTCACTCCTTCTATCTGACCCTTCTTTCTTCACGTTTGACGGTGAGACTTCTAGCTAAATTGTAGTCTTTGATGGTACATAAGCACTAATATCTCTGAGAAGGCTCGGTGTTGCTTGCTCTTTCTACATTAACTTTTTGATAACTGGTGAATGAGAAAAGTTGATGTCATCATCTTCATGGCCTGAAATAAGTACCTATCCCATACAAGTCGACTCAAATCTTCTCTGTGCTGTTTTCTTACTGCTCCTTGGTTCAAACTTTTGCAGAACCTTAGTAAAAACCTTGTGATTCGCTTCTTCCATCTTCCCCTGTCACTACGGATTATATCCCTGGATGCTAATAATGGTACGTCTGTGTGAGTTTCTGTGGACTGCCTTTGTAAATTTTGTGGAAGGGTCCTTGAATGCTATTGAATATCTCTTGTAGGAATGTTGTTCCCAGCATGCCGCAGATCTATTTTTACCCTAGCGACTAGTATGTTGATGTTTGCTGCCAAGATATATCAGATCCATGATCTTATTGATTTGCTCAAATCGGTTGATCCATCAAACGTGAGTTCTATATCTTAACGGTTATGTTCACATGCAGGAGTACATTCCTTTTCCTTTAAGTTGCTAATAGCGTCTTGTGGTGAAATTATGTTTGCTTATATTTATCTTCTCTGAAATTCAGATGGATCCATATTTGGGCATTAGCGAGGACTTGCAATTATTCGTTAGGCCTCAGGCTGATGTTATAGAGTATCGATCTGCTTTGGATAATCAAAATGCCTCATCTTTGCTCCTCCACTTGAGAAGCCAAATGTGTGAATCTGACAAGGTCCTCCTGAATATCTTGATCCAAAGTCTCTCTAATATTACTGAGGTATGCTTCGCTATTTGATATTTTGGAGCTCGTATGCTCTCTCTCTCTCTCTCTCTCTCTCTTATTGTTATGAATTTTGTCCAATAAGGTCGATGGAGAAGATTTGGCAAAGCAGCTATCAGAGGAATATAAACCAGAAGATACATTTGTTTTTGGTCCTCAATTAATACTTGATTTGGACAGTAATCAAATTGTTGTCCACTCCAAAAAGTCACTATCATTTGATGAGGTATGCACTTCATCACACAGTTATGTTCTTGCTGTTGAACTTCGATTGTATTCTGAGTTTATTGTTGTAGATTGGCTTTATACGTGCAGTTTAGTTAATGCAGTGCATGCATTGAGAATGTGATGGCGTAACTGAAAATGTGAATTTGATATGAGACTATTCGCTTGCTGAAGCTGTCCCAACATTTTATGTTGCAGGAATTTTCAACTAATTCGTCTGTTGAGGATGACGCAATGAGTGAAGCATCTGTTGCTATGAGCAGGATGCCGCCAACTCCATCTTTTTCTGATGTCATCGGTATTGGGAAGCTCCTAGAAACGGTGATCTATTGCCCCCCAGTCACTTCCGAACATATATATTGGCATATATATGCATATTGCCTCCCTTTTCAATCTTGAAATTAGCGAATTTTGATTGTGATACCTGTGGATAATTTGCTAAATGTATTCTTAGGCACTTGAGGTGGCTGGTCAAGTGGCTGGAACGACTGTGTCGACATCGCCCCTCCCATATAATACCATGGCTAGTCAATGTGAAGCGCTTGGCACAGGTCCGAGGAAGAAGCTTTCCAATTGGTTGGCCCATGAAAACAGCTGTGCCAGATCAGCGGCAGATCACTTTTTCCCAGCAACAGATGGCCGTACAGCAATTAAGAAGGTGGGCATTACATTCTATTATCTGTTCATTTAGCGATGGTTATCATCTTCTCATTAATGTGCCGTTACAACTCAAAGCTGCTGATTGTAGCTTTATATTCGTCTTTGTTGCACATCATGTAACCTTTTTTTCGTGTATGCACAAGATTACCGGCACTGACGCCCCTCTTCGAGGAGACATAATGCTGCCGGATCGATGCTTGACGATGAAACTGCCTCCGGCGAGCCCTTTTGACAACTTCCTCAGAGCAGCTGGATGCTGAGTTGGAATTAAGCTAATTTGTTTGTGTGATGTTTTCCTGTAAACTGAAGCCATTTATCAGGAATAGTGGCCTAACCTCTTATTTTGTAATCAGGAAAGTAGTAGTCAACCTCTGTTTCAACATTCGACCAAAAAAAAAAAAAAAAACCTGTTTCAACAGATCTTAGTCTTGTAGGTGTCCTCCCTCATCTGTATGTACTATGTACCTATACTTAGTCCTAGGTTGCAGTGTAATTAATCGGTATGATTATATTGCTTTCATTAATTAGTTGATGTGTGAACCTTATGTGCATATGCGAGTACCCGGTCTCGTATAGTGGCCCGAGCTTTGGTTCTGATTCTTCTTGAAGTCATGGTGCGAGTTTCTTCTTGACGATCCGTATCGTGACCATGGCAAATCATCTTGGTGGTGGTGCTCAATCCATATGTGAGTACCCGGTCTTGTTTGGTGGCCTGAGCTTGTTCTGATTCTTTAAGCAGTGATGCGAGTTTCTCCTTGACGATTCGTATCATGACCATGACAAATCATCTTGGTGGCGGTGTTCGATCCATCGAGATTACTAGTAAAGAGGTACGCTGCTGGCTCATCTTGCGACACTCCCCGACTCGAGAGACACCAGAGACGCGAAAGTGAGATGACCCAAAGTTTTTCATGAGGAGTTTGGATTAGTTCTTCAGAACATGTAGGGGGACCATGAAGAAGATTTGGTTTTATCCTATCTACTAGGGAAACAAATATTGAGAAGCATTTCTTATGCTGGTGTCGTGGGCCGGCAGTTCTTCGGCTGTGAACTAGCCTATAATGACTTGAGCGAGATAGCAAAATGCTTTGGGCAAAATAACTGATTTCAGCTTTGCCACGATCTCAGAGTGATATTAGCTCTTGGCGGTTCCTTGGCTGTGAAATAGCCTATAAGACATATCATCTTTTCTGCATCACATCCAATAACCCTAGGTTCCTTTTATAAGGGTACATGAGTATGAGAGAACACGAACCGTGATATTCTTCCTCCCTCATTTTCATAATATTCTCGTCGTGAGTTGTTCACTCGCTTCCCTACTCCTAACCATCAACACCACTCTCTTAGACTTACATGAATGACAACGCTCGCCCAATAGAATAGGCTGCTCCACTTTACTAGTGGTTTTCCCCGGTCAAAAGCTATTCGCAAATCTCCAATCACTTATACTCCCTGATAAGTGTGGCGTCCTTAGCCAACTATGCTTCCTTTAGTAGCACCTTTTTTCACATACTAAGCTCCTCCTAGCCTCAATAGATTAATGAAGGGTTCTCCCCTTGTTGGAAACGTGATAACAAATCTTTTATTGCGATTTGCCAATTGATTCAAGTACGTTATCCCTATTTAGTGAGCAATTTAGTTCCTTCTTGTGCTCCCCTTCCCATCCTAGAAGCTAAACAAGCCGCGAGTTGTCCGAGACCCCTTGGACCCAGTGATCACTCCCCCACTCTCATAAGATGGGGAAGACCACATGCTTTCCTTGAATCATCCACCTATTGAAAGGATCCTGTTCTGATACCATTTGTCATGGACCAGCATTTCTTTGATTACAGAATAGCTCATGTAGCGCTTGGTAAGCTAAGAATACTGTGTCAACCTTTCTTCTATAGTTGTTCCTAAGAATGATACGACGAATAGCATCCTCGTATCGGATTGTACCACCCTAGCATAACTTGGGCTTCTAGTCCATTAAGTGAGACAGTCGAACATTTTAGGGACAATAATTGGTTTTGGCTTGCCATGACTAGTTTGTGGAAGAGAGATTAACCTTGTCTTTAAGGCTCCATGGAGATATAACCATTCTAGTAGAGAACTTTTAGCACCAACCCTCCTAACGCTATTTCTATGAACCGGTTTTATCATCCTCTCTACATCACTCGCCCTTCAATCAATAACCCTAAGCTCCACTCAGTAGATGCACAGCACTATTAGTAGGACTTGAACGAAATCAGTTCTGATCGACCGGTTCAACTAGGTGTCAATTGATTTTCGGTGCAACCTTTTCTATCAGGCTCTCTCGCGGGTTCGGTCGAATAATCATCCATTTTCAATCTCGTTCAACCGTCATGTAGTGGCCAGAGGGATGGAAGGAACACGACATTATTGGAGTGTGGTCAAGTCGGTCAAAGGATGGTACGAAGTCAAACGAGAACGTGCCCCACGCCCGAGCAGTTCCTCCTCCCATTTTTCTCGCATGGGTCATCAATGACGGGGCCACACAAACGAACGGCCACTCGCAGTTTCTGGGTCACACGTCTGATGCCAACGTGCGGTGGGTCTCACTGCCAATGACCTCTATTTCGTTTCTAGTACCGCATAAAGACACGGACTATTTCACATCCCAACCTGCTCTGTTCGGTAAGACTTAACCTTTTTTCACACTTCAGTGGAAACAAAACCTGCAACCAATCTAGTTTCTCCACGTTCCGAATCTTGTTTTTGGATAGGCGAGGCGTGGTGAAGTTATTCGCGGATGAGATCCACCTTCATAGGGTCGCCAGAGCATTTGAAGATTCAACCCGGTCGGTCTCTTTGGAAGAATGCGTGGTTCCAACGATAGACTGAGCCCAAAATGATCATTGAGACCGAAGAACTCAGGACGAGGCGTGGTTCTTGACAAGCTTCCAGAACGGCCAAGGAGCGGGAATGGACTGGCTTACTTATCGAAAAAGAAGAGGCTAGGAGATAAAGAGAATAATGACAAAGGTACCGCCCCTTGATGTGGGGGAGCTTGCAAAATCAAATGCCCCACATCAAATGGGGAATGCCGTGAAAAGTGATCACCAAGACCGAAGAACTCGGATGAGGTGTGGTTCTTGGCAAGCTTCCAAAATGGCCAAGGTACGGGAATGGATTGGATTACTGATCGAACAAGAATACTACGGCTAGGAGATAAAAGCCAATAATAACAAGGTACTGGCCCTTGATGTGGGGGAGCTTGCGAAATCAAATGCCCCACATCAAATGGGCTAAGCCTTGTGATTTAATTCACATATTAGATCCTCCGTCAAACCGTCATCATCTTGTACGGCCAACGGAGAACTCCTTTGGATGGTCCGACTCGCACGAAACGAGTTGCATGGTCATTAAAAGTATCATTGTTCGTTATCGTCGACTAACGATTCTTTTCAGTATTATATCTATTGGAGATGGGATTTTCTTTTCTTTTTCCTTTCCTTTCCTTTCCTAATCGCGATTCCTCGTTTCTAGTATTTAGAACTTCAGTTGATGAGGAAGCTTCAATGCACGTTGGCTGGCCTAAGGGTCGTAAAGCTTGGTGCTCAATATAGAATGTGTGGCTCATGAGTGTCCACATGCCAAATGGAGAGCCTCAAGCAACACCAATGCAATACCAATACCGAATGGAATGCCAAATAAAATAATAGCTCCGACACCAGATGACTCAGCATATCTTGGACCAACAATTAAATAAAGGGGTCTTCCGATCCCGACAAGGTTGATTCATCCACTATAAATGATGGGAAAGAAGAGAGCAGATAATCTAGATTTCCCTTAACCAAGTTACCACTTTGGAAGGCCAATCCGAGGATACCGAATTCTTCTTGATTGCCCGGAACCCTAAGAATCAACTAAATAGAGAGAGAGAAAAGAGGGAGATTCCCCAGAATGAAACTTTTATTCAATAATCTAACCGTATGCCATAATGGGAATTTTTATAGCTAAGAATCTAGTACCCTTTTGAGAAACCTCCAAGAATACGACAGTATCAAATTCCTAGTCTAGATAAGCAACCTGAGGCTGAGAGTATTCAAAATAAACTCGCAGAACCAAAAAATATACACTATCCCTATATCTTGAAATCTTCAAATAAGGGATTGAAACATCCTCGGTGTCGTTCTCCCTCGGTTGAAGAGGATTCGTCCCTCGAGGCCATCTTCGTCGAGCTCCTGATGTTCGTGATATGGTGATAGATTAACAACATCGAAAGTAGCGGAAAAGCCATAGTCTCCAAAACTCGAAAACCACCCCCATTCGCCGAGGAGATTTAGTTAGCAGATTTAGTTAGCATGAGGACCCGGCAGAAATCATTCTCTCCTCAAATGAATCCACACAAGATAACCTTTTTTAAAAACCTCATGTGTTTTCTGTGCTATTTGCTCGACCATGATACTTTTCAAGTCCGCTTTAAAATTCTCTTTCTCACTTCTTCATGCAACTGCTCGATTTCTCTCCAGCATTTATGCGAGATTCACGCTCAGTGGGTAATAAAGCAAGATCCAAAGGGCTTAGAACGATAACTTCCGATGCACAACAACGTGAACATAGATAAAAGGGAAAATCATCTTTGATTAAAGTGCTACAAACTAAATTCTTTATTTTTATAAGATTTGATTTGATATAAAATGAAAAAACAAGGATAGCACTGAAATAAACTATTTTAATAAATAAAAAAAAGGAGAGTTAAAGAAGAAAACAGCAACACCTGGTCGCCAAAAAGGAAAGCCATTTTGATACAGGTCAAAGATTTGTTTCCATGAGATTTTGCAACTTTTGGAGATAACAATCATGTCGATAAGATTATTGGTAATATGGCGTCTAAAGCAGTCTTCTACGCATTGATGACTGCCTTTTATTCTCCCTCTTTAATAGGAGGGTATATTCTCTTGACAGAGACAACCGCAATGTTAAACCAAAATTCAAAAAAAGAAAAATTATACATTTTTTTTAATTAAAAACGTAGTGCGTATCATATTATTTATGCGGATTATCTTAACCATAATGAGTACCCCAAATCCAGTTGGATATAATAAAATCGATTCAAATGAACAGATTTTTTTTAATGAAAAGACACATGGCATTCATTTGTAAACAAAATAAAAATCTGAAAATTCCGATAGTGATCTCTCTTTTGGATTTACCTCAAAGAGTAGATGAGATGCTCTCCAAGGGAAATGGAGGGATGTAGAACGAAGCATATTCTAGAGAAGTAATCTCATGGGGATGATTACGTGATTTCCAGACAAGGACATTGCTAAACAATCACAGTTTTGTGAAATTTCTTAATTAAGGACAAACTCAAGAATGGAGGGCCCGTCCTACTATGCAAACTTACTAATTTAATAAAAAGATGGGCTGCCATCACCTTTTAAAAAAGTTTTAAATGGGTTGATTTAATGTTTAAGTACACCAATAAGAACGAAGCGTTTGGATTCGCCTCTATCCTGTACTAGAATTGTAGCACACGTTACGCGAGTCCATCATCGTTGAGGGGATATATATGAAGTTTAGGAAATATTTTTTGGGAAAATTTTTTGAGTTATTTAATTGAATGTGTGTTGATGGGTAGTATGGAATATATTAGAAGAAAGAGTAGCGGTTTTATTAGATTGTTATAATTTGATGTGAGAGAAATAGTGGAAAATCCAAAAAGTGAGATAAATTGAAATTTTAGCATAGATACACATATAAATATTTACTTATTGGAAATGAAATTTAACACAACTTGACGCAATCACTATTTATATGTGAGTTTAGCTCTACGAAAAATCACAAACTTAGGAGACTAGTTTACTTAGCAAGCGAGAGGGAATACGCAAAAAGTATTTGGGGCAAATTGTCCCTAAATTCGATAATCTATTGGTGCAAGGAATAGATAGAGGCTAGTGCGTGTTCAGAAACATGGAACTCTTTTTCAGAAAAAAGAAGAAGAAGATGGTATTCCAGCAAAATCGGCATATATGGTATTGTCATTAAATGCACCAAACATTCTATATATCAACATTCAGATTTTCAAGGGTAAAAGAACTAATGATCAAAAGTTCCTTGATCGAGGAGGAGATCAATTTGTTACCGCAAAGAGTATCTAATATAAAATTTAAAAGAAGCTAATATTCAGTTCATGATTTGGGCTCTCATTAGAAATCTCACGTATTGAATCTCCTCAAATGACCTTTTTGGTCTAATAAAATAGATATAAGTAGGACGCCTTAAGTTTCTAGCAAATTCTACATCAAAAGCCACACACATTGATGCAAAAAAAAAATAAAAAAATTCATTCCATGACCGTGTACATTCTAGATAATGTCCAAATACTCTTGTTAAGTCGGACGTTTATATATAATTTTTTGTTAGTCATTTTTACGAGTCATCTTTATCGATGTCAAGTTGAATAGTTAGGTTGGTTTAAACTATAATGGCGACGGACTAGTGCAGAAAAAACTTACACTCTGTGTATACTTGATATTAACCCTAGGATAAATAGTAAACTTTTGCATGTTTGTGAAAAAATTTACCCTGGGTTAAATAGTAAACTTTGGCATGTTTGGGTATTCAAGCTTTTTCTTTGTTTCGAGACTGGTTGGTACGATAACTGCATATTAGATTGAAAGATTGCATCTCCACTACTATTAGGGTTATGATTACATGCTTCGCTATCTGTCCCTAGAAAATTAACAAAATGCCCTGGATGGCAATAATGCACAAAAGGCGAACACCTTTTAAATTTTGGAAGAAAAAGAAAATAATCACTAGAAATTTAAGATAGCAATGATTGCACCCTGGCTGACAATGTGTTTAGGCCAATGAAGATGTTGGGATGGACAGCATGATTAGTGTAAATGGCTGAGTATTGTTGAAATCGATACTCCTTTGCCATAGAGTCACGTGCGAGACCCTTTATTAAAACCATAATTATTATTATTAGACATGCAGAAACACAAGGGTCACATTGCACGAGAAACATAATTTGCCAAGTTTGGAATAATGTACAAATGTATATTTCTAATGTCTCCCCTCTTCCAAGTATAAATACAAGTACAAGAGGAAGCAGGATACAACATAAACTTTGGAAAGCTAATGGGTTGTGATCGATACTACCCCATACTACTACACCAAAAAAAAAAAAAAAAAAAAAAATCGTTTATACAAAATCATGCTACTAAATTACAGATTAACAATCTCGTCCATTGGTATGCCATCATTGTCTAAATTACAGGACCATCGAAGCCCCTAAATGGTTTAACCAACTCCTCATTAATATTAAATTATTAGGCAACAAATGATGTGATATCCCCTCTAGTATCCCTACATTAATCCATACTACAAACTACACCTAGTGTAAACCACCATTGATTTAGGTACTAACAAGTCTTGATATTCGAAATCAAAATACATAGGAACTTCAAACCTTATTAATTTGAAAAATAAGAGATAAGCCAAAGTCTAGTAAATGAATTCTCTAAGTTTAAAGTAGGAGATTATTTTACCACTCAACTTGGTATACATTGTTAAATTAAGACGAGTACAAAATGGCTATAAGAAGCAATTGAATGAATACATGCACTATTCTCCATATCATAATATGTTAAATGAAAATGTTGAACAATGTTACATAAGATTATCTACTTCATTGAACGTCATAATATATTGTGAAGCAACACTACCACCATTTAACATTAATAGACATGTGTGACTATATGTTTATATATGAACATATATATGTAATATTTATTACTTCATCTAATCCCAAACACTCTTGGAGCATCCTAACTTACCAAGCATCCTACTACATGGGACATCTACATCTCCACTCCAAGACATCCTGACTTATGTGGCATCTTTGTGGGGGTAAAGCTCTGTGATAGTGTAGGGCAAAGCTCTATGATGCTAAATGACTTTTATAGTTGGAGCTCATTTTTTATTTTATTTTGTAGTTTGGGTTTGACTCATGAATATATATATATATATATATTCTTTTTCTCTTGTAATAGAGAGATGTAATAGAGATGTGTGATGTATTACTTATGGTGATGTATTAATTATAGTAAAATCCTTGGCTAGATGTAGCCCTATTTCAAGGGTGAATTGGGGGAGAATCTTGCGTCTTAAATTATCTTTCTTGCTTTTGCTCTCTATTTTCTTTGTGATTGTACGTCAAATCCTAACAATCTTGACACATGAGATATCGTCATCACTATTATATGGGTAATAGAAATATATAACATAATGCTTTCCATAAATAATTATATGGTATTAGTGCACGTGATAACATTATAATCAAATGATCTCTCTTGCATCAATAACAAAATCAATATTCATATTCAAAAATTGACATTCAGTATACAACATTTTTTTCATGCAAATCATTATTGAAATTTAATTACCTTGCCTTTTAACTGATCACATATGCAGATAATGATAAAGACATGCTTACCTCCTTTCATTTCTCATGCGAGCAACGATAATATACTTAGAGATAAGTTAATACATATGGAAATCAACAAGGTCTATGATTGACAGCTCATATGTTCGATAACAAGAACATCAATAATCCAAATAATTGACAACATGAATGTCAACAACTTAGACAATTGACCACATGAACATCAACAACTCAAAGAGTTGATCCCGTGATTAATCGACAACACTTAACTAGTAAATTGGTAACTTAGTCGGATTACAAATATATCCCTTTAGGATTTAATTTCACCATTTTCACGGTTTCACCTAACATATCATTGAGTCTTATGAAAATCGATTAATCACAACCTTGATATATAAAGACTTATCTATTGAAGTCACAAGAATACAATGATTCAACATACTATCAACAAAAATTTCACACGTTGGATATCAAAGTCAAACCAAAATTAATAACTATTAAATAATCAAGTCAAAAGTATTAAGTAGATCAATCTAACTTTAACTTTTAGAGTTGTACTTATCATGGAAAAATATTTGAACAACTCAAAGTTGTAGTTACTTTCTAGTAAAATAATCAAGAATAGATATTAGCCATTCTCAATCTTTTAACAAAATTAGTTTAATAAAAGAGAATAAAACCACAAAATCACCTTGTACCTCTTAAAAATATTAAATTAGAAGGTCCAACAATACACGAGTTGAACCATTGCCTTCACCAAAAATTGGAGAGTGAAACTAAAAGAGAAAAGTTGAAGACTTGAAATTTGGGAATAGAACTACATGACCAGGGGGAATGCATTTGAAGGGTACTGAAGAGTTGCCAAGAGATAAGATTAAATTACCAATGTTAAATGTAATGATGACATTGGGGTTAAAATACTTGGTGGAGAATGAGAGAGGTGTATAAATCAAAGAGTGACAATTGATTTATATATATGGTTGCAAAGTAGATATTTTATAAGCTATCAAAACCTAATCGGGGAATCACTTTTTGTTCTAAAATGCTAATAAACTAGAAAAATACTTTGAACCCACCAAAATTATCCGTGAAAGATAACAAATATTAGGAAAATCTCAATTCAATAAATTTTAAAACTTGAAAACCATCCAACACATAATTCGGAGCGTACTAGTCCTCGCTAACAAATACTGCTAACAAATAAGTTAATCATTGTTGCTCTATACAATCAACATACAATTTAATCTTTATTACTTCGAGCAATTACGATCGCGGAAAATCATCATTCGCATCTTACATACCTCACAAAAATAACAACTCACTTGAAATTCCACATGTGCCATCTAAAACTCCAAGCTAGCAAATACTTGATTTTGCATCATTAATATTATCATCAAACATGAAAATTTTCAAATGTCACATAGGGTCTTCCTACAGTTCTCAGCACTCCAAATTCATGTTTCTCACGAATAAACAAATTACCATGATTTTGATCACTATGCCAATATGATTTAAAAAAATGATTTAGAAAATATTTTTCTAAAAATAATAAATTTTATTATTTATGAAAATAAATGAAGTCTACAAAAATATTATTTTGAATAATGAAAATATTTCTTATTGATTAATCTTTTAAAAATGAAATGAGCAATTATTTTAAAATTTTCAAAGATTATTTATTTTTCTTGAGATAAAATGGAGTTACAAACACACCCATCGTTGTAGCGTGGATGGTAGGGCCGCTGGACTCCACGTTGGAAGTCCGGGTTGAAGCCTCACGGCGAGAGGCTGAATCGCTGTGTGATGTCTTGCCCGGAGTGCGTGGGTGATGGTTTCTTGCGTAGCGCTGCGTGATGTCTTGCCCGGAGTGCGTGGGTGATGGTTTCTTGCGTAGCGCTGCGTGATGTTTTGCCCGGAGTGCGTGGGTGATGGTTTCTTGCGTGATGTTTTGCCCGGAGTGCGTGGGTGATGGTTTCTTCGGCCTCCCATGTTTTGCCAGGTCGTGGGTGAAACCCTCCCGGGCGTGGGTGAAAAAGCCGGCCGTGCGATGGGTTCCTTGGGTCAAAAAAAAAGAAAAAAAAGAAGAAGCTGCAGACACTATATTAGATGTAATAATTTTGGCATATGAGTTAATATATATATTAAGGTTATCCTTAAATTAACAAAAGAAGACTTCCCGTGAAGAGAGAGAGAGAGAGAGAGAGGATGAACAGAGGATGGAGGTACAGTACGTGTATTGGATACCACTTCTGGCAATGTTCTTTGGGACCCACCTCCCGCAGATGTCCCCCAATGGCATCGTGAAACGTGTGGGTCTCGAATGTCACGTCACGTTTCCCCCCCTTCGTGTAGAGAGAGACAGAGACAGAGACAGAGACACGACCTCTACAAACCCGGGCTACGCAAGAAATCCATCTCACCAGACCACAATGCGTCGAAATCTTTCTTAACTATATAACACTGAGAAAAAATCTAACTGCAACTACACTTACGTATCACTGCGGACGGCAGCGCGTGCAAGACCGTGCGATGTGATAAAAGCTCTCTCTCCCTCTCCTCTCTCTCTCTCTCTCTCTCTCCTTCCTAGTCCTTGCCTTTCTTTTTCCGGTTTTTCCACTTGTTCTACTCTTCTTGGGAAAGAAAGCTGTGTCTGGTCCTTTTCGAGCACTTGGCTTTCCTCGGGTCTTTATGTTAACGATTTAAAATATCAGACCTCCTGCTCCTCCCTCAGGTGTTTCTCGAGCTAAGCTAGAGGGGGTTGTTTGCGATGGCGGCATCCACTCCCGTGCCTTCCCTTTCTGCTTTCACACGGGTCATCTGGTTCTTGATCGTTTAGAGCTCCTTCCGGATCGTCTTCAGTTTGCAGTCGGCTTTCTTGCCATCTTCGGGAAAAGAACATGCAAATCTGAGCTTTTCGTGTGCTTCGGAACAGGGTTTTTAATGGAACCTTCAGATCCTTCGTATTCCTAGAGAGTTCGCATTCGGGAGAAGTTGCGAGCCTTTAGGGGTGGGCCTGGCCCTTCCCTTTTCAGTTCGAGAACTTGGAACGTTCATGAGTGGGCGGTGAACAGTGAACAAGAATGGAAGAGTTCTACAGGCTTGACACTTTGGTTCAGGGTTCGGATGATATGGTTAGGGTAGAGAGCATCCCTGGTGCTGCTAGCACTGCCGATGCCGATGACGATAATGATTTCCAAGGGTCCTTGAACGACTTGGTCCGGTCCGGGTCGGGTAGATTCATGGAATCCGGTGAAGGGTCCGAGTTGTCTGATCTGATCAAGACCCAGATTGCCACTCACCCTTTGTATCCTCAACTCGTGTCTGCCTATTTAGAATGCCAAAAGGTACGTACACAAAGCAAACCCTTTTCGCCTTGGTTGATCTTTGATCATGGTGACCATCGCTTGGCCCAGCTTTTGGAATGTTTTCATTTGTCAAAACTCGTGTTTTCGCTGGAATTTAAATACTAATGATCGTGCCTTTGGAACCGGGACGCTTGGTGCTGTAAGCTCACGTTGCAGTTATCATCTGTCAAATCATGTGTCGATTGTGTGATTTGAATTCTTTGCCTTTTCTTCTATTGGGTTTGGTTGCAGGTTGGAGCACCTCCTGAAATAGCCACACTTCTTGAGGAGATTGGCCGAGACCAAAAACGCCGGACTGGTGCTTGCGCCGAATTTGGAGCTGATCCGGAACTTGATGAGTTCATGGTATTTTTGCCCAAAATTAAGAATTTTTTCTCACTAGATGGATCGCGAATTGTTACCCCTTTTGCCCACCGACTAAGGTGAGACAATCTTGATGGGTGTTTTTTAATGTTGAAGGAATCCTACTGTAAGGTCCTTAAAACATACAAGGAGGAGTTGTCCAAGCCCTTTGATGAGGCCACTATCTTCTTGAGCAACATCGAGTCACAACTTAGCAACCTCTGTATAGATGCATCAACAGCTTTTCGTTCAGGGCATTGCATCTCAGGTAATGTCCAATTTTTTCCCCTCTTTTTTGGGTGCGGTGCTTTTATTCAGAGATCTTTTACCTGCACTTAAAAACTGGGTGCTGTCTGCTTTGATGGGTCATGTTGGTTCTGTGCATGAAATGACATGTATGGTGTGTAAAGAGCCTTGTAATTGGGTGCAATCTTTATCCGTGCTTGGTGTTTCGAGAAATTAACATTTTTTCTTTCCCTTGGATAAGTCAACAAATGCATTCGAAACCCTTATTATATAATTGGCGTTACCATTATTATTATTATTATTATTTTTTTTAATTATATGGATCTTTCTTTTGGCCCCACCCTAGTTACATGTGTCATTTTGCTACTGAATATTACCATGTAAAAATTCTTGCTAATTTTTAATCCAGAGTCGATAGATATTCTAACTTGAAACTGGATGTTCCTTGTATTGATTTCTGTGCCAAGATAACACTCGAATAAGTTGGTTATGCATTCTGTCTTTTCAAACGCCCAAGTTCTTCACTCATCCTTCAACTTCACAAATCACTTGACGGAAGGTGAATCGGACTACTCTTTTAAAGTGCTGCGGCTTCAAATAAAATGTTTTTCAAGCACGTACTTTTACAGTAGTATACAAAGACTTGATAGGTAATAGAGCGCAATGGTGTGAAGGTATTCATTTAGCTGACCCAAGGCTTAGTTGACGTGGTATGCTTTGACCAATGAACTGTTGAGTTTCGGCTATTAAGATTTTTCATCGCTGAATGTGCTTTTAGTGTTGCAATTAAATCATAAATCTAGCAGTTTCTCCCCCATAGTGTAGTCTTATGGTAATCCAGACATTCCGTTTGTTGATAAATTGCCTGCCTTGTCTCAATCTTCAGTGTTAATTTAAATAAAGATGCAAGTACTTCTATGGTTGGGAGGGGCTCCCATTTATTGAAGAACTCGTCAGATTAGTCAACTTTGTGCATAAACTTAATGCATGAGTGTAAGTAGGTGGAGCATAATGGACTTCAAGAAGGACAGCTATTAAGGACGAAAAACCACGGCGTAGAAATGATCACCTGGAGTTGTGTACTGAGATTATATGGTGAAATAGGAGCTAGCCATTAATGGCAGTTAAAGCTAGCAACAGCATTTTGCCAGTGAAAAGCAAGCTGGAATTGGTTTAGGAAGTCTATAAAGGTGGCTTTATGGTGAATTGAAGCCTGTGCAAAGTCCTAATAGAGATTCCAAGATTTCGCAAGTAATGAGAATTTGTTTAGTGAGAAGTGCACCGACTTTGTGTTAGTGTTGGTCGGTGACACTGTGCATCGGTAGGAGTCATATTTAAATTTGAGGGAGAACATCATCTAGGTTTCTATTTTTAGAAAAAGTGCTCTCAGATTTTAAGGCGATCCTTTCGTTAGGTGATTTGATCTCTTCATTTAACAGTGACAATTTATCTTGTGTCATGCATGAAGTGGACTACTTTGGTGAGGCAAAGTGCAGGTTATTTTATTTGCAATTGGAAGGAGAAAACATCTTTCCAGTTCTTGATGCTAAGGATAGCTTTTAATAAGAGGAAGTTCATGGTGTGTTAGGTATTTGCAAAACTAGAGATTAAGGTATTGATGGTTGTTTACCAGAAACTTAGGAGTCCCTGGCATGCTAATTTATTGTGAAATGTTTGAAGCTATAATCAATATTACTTGGAAGAAGCACTTGACAACATGTAATTGTAGTTTTCAGGAAAAAAAAGGCTGCCTATGAACGAACGCAAGGATGCTCTTTAAAAGCTTAGGATTTGAATGTGTTAAAATAAACTGTTGATGCTGTTTAGATACTGTTTGTGCTATGAGATAAAAAAGTTGTGGCTTTTTTCCACATTCAGATAAAAATAAAATTATTTGAGTGCAGTTCTTCTTTCGTCGAGCTTCCTTTGGACAGATTATCCTGGCTCTATTTGTTGTCATTTCACATTACCATATGTTTGGCTAAAGCATTCCATCCCTCTTGAGACGTGACACAATGTTGGTAAATGATGGGATGCCATCCCTCTAGGAATGTGTCGGTTTATTGCATATATAAGTCAAACCTATTATACTTAATATGCCATTGATAAAATAGACTAGACACATTGCCTTTTCAACCTGTTTCAGATGAAGTGGGTGGGAGTTCAGAAGAGGAGCTCAGCTGTGGGGAAGTGGAAGCTCCAGAAGGTCAAGAATATTTGTTCGGAATGCCTCCTTGTGACAAAAACCTGAAGGAGGTTCTCCTGCGCAAGTACAGCGGCTATCTCAGCAGTTTGAGGAAGGAGTTCTTGAAGAAGAGGAAAAATGGGAAGTTACCAAAGGATGCGAGGATGACACTGCTCAACTGGTGGAACTCCCACTATCGATGGCCTTATCCAACAGTAAGAAAATCTGTTTTTAGTGTCCTAATTGCAAGAGAAGCTAAGGGTGTGCAGGATAACCATCTTGTTTCTCTATTTCTCTATTTTTCTGTTTCCCGAACAGATTTGGAACGGAAATCTGTTTGGTAATGCAATTTTATTTTTCTATTTCTGGAATGGATTTCTATTCCAAAAATAGATTTGAAATAGAAATTAGAACTTAAAATTTTTAGCTTTTCTATTTTTGGTACATAAGTGAAATGAAAACTCTACTCATCGTTTACTTTTGTCATTGCCCGTCGCCGATTGACACCTACTGCCATCGCCGGTTGCCTGCCACCAGCCTCCCCACCTGCCGGCTGCCTCCCACCACCACTTGGGAGGGAGAAATTTTTTGTCATTATCAAACGAATTTCTATTCTAGGAACAAAAATTTTGTCATGTTATCAAATGTGTATTTTTGCTTAGAAACTTGTTCAGAGAATAGAAGTTGAAAAATCAATTTCTAGCTAGAAATTGATTTCTAGAATAGAATGGTTATCATTTGCTTCCTAATTAACGCTAGCTAGTTTTGGCGTGAATTGCAAGGAAATATGTATGGCGTCTGATTTTTGATGGTTGGTTTTTGTAATGATGTAGACTCGGATTTTGTTTGTCTAAAATTGAAAGTTGATGTTTTCAGTCTGACTATTAAATAATCTATGATGATGCGTTTCTGTTTCCTAAATTTTTTACAGTAGTCTAGTCTTGGCCTCAAGTTTATTTTGGCGTTAAAATAACTGAATCTCCTTTGCTTGAAATGCTGGCAATTTGCGTCCGGGAGGAAAAAGTTTTGTTCAAACTATGCACAGTTTTCTGACCCAAAAAAAAAAAAAAAAAAAAAACTATGCACAGTTTTTCCTACCACACTGCATGCAATATTCTATATTTTCTAAACTTTTGAAGACTATCATGGTTTGAGGTTGATCTTCAGAAAAAGCTAGTGCATACAGGTTCTTTTTTTCCTTTAAGTGCGATGTGGCTAATGAGTGATGTATTGCAGGAAGAGGAAAAATTGAAACTATCTGAAGTCACTGGGCTAGACCAAAAGCAAATTAACAATTGGTTTATAAACCAGAGGAAGCGGCATTGGAAGCCATCTGAAGACATGAGATTCGCCTTGATGGAGGGTGTCAACAGTGGTATTGGAGTGCCTACGTATTTCGACACAGGGGGTGGAGGTCAAGAATGATGTTTAAAATTGATCGACAGATTCTGGATTGGGTCCATGTTATGTTCTTCCTCTCAGTGCCACTCATTCTTTGCCTGTGTAAGTCGTTTCTTCATGTATATCTCTTCGACTGCGTGACTCCTTATAGTTAAAACTGTCTGCATATTTTAGCTCTGGTGTTCAAGTTCCAAGCAAAAATATTGAGGCAGTATCTGTTTATCTCAGTAGAAGGAATAGATGAGGAGTTCTCTCTATTGTCTTTAAACATGAATTTATTGTGCTTTTTCTTAAGAAAAACAACTCTCCTGGCTTGTTATATTAGATCGAGTCAATTAGCAGCTTAGAGAACAATGAGATCGACACTAACAAGGACATCCTGAGTTGCTGTCCGGCGATTGATTTCGTTTACATATTGTTATGCTGTCTAATGGACGAGTCTATCCAATAGTTCTGGTTGTCATCTGTTGGTGGACGTTATTCTTGTGCTGTGGCTGGATCCTAAAGGTTGGATCTGTCTGTGATCCCGACTGGATCTTGTATCGCCGTTCTTGACTCTTACTCGTTGTTGGATTGCAGCTGTGTTGGCACAGTAGTTGACTTGTGACTCAGCCGGTTCATATTGTCCTTGAGGGCATTTTTGGGAAAGAGGATGAATCTGGATAGAAAGAAGGATTAATGGGAAAGAAGAATAGTGTCGATTTTCCCAAAAAAATTTAAATATTTTAATTTGGCCAATTGAATTTTAAACATATTCATGATTTTTCAATTTGAATCCATTTAGCCAATTTTAATTGAAAATTATTGACGTAGATGTCAGCCGTTTGCCGAGACAGCGGACATATTCTTAGTAATATTTTAATATTTTTAAAATTTAAAATTTCTTCTATCTTTTCTTTTCCTTTTTTTCCTTTCCCTCTTCCCCTAGCCGATTGCCAGGCTTCGGCAAAGCTCACCCCTACCGGCCCATGCCGATTCGGACAGGGTTGTTGATGTTGGACTCTTTGGTGAAGGTTCGCCACTCGGACGACTCATCAATGGGGTGGGTTGCAAGGACGAGGCCGCATTCGAAGGAGATGGTGTCAACTTGGCTAGCCAACCTCTCCATGTCTGGGTAAGGTTGGCCTCGTTAGGTGCGGTGATGATCGAGATCATCATTGATGTGTAGCAATTGGCTAGAGGAGAAAGAATGGAGGAAAAATGGAAAAGAACAAAAATATTCTTCTTGATGTGTAGCAATTGGCTAGAGGAGAAAGAATGGAGGAAAAATGGAAAAGAACAAAAATATTCTTCTTGGTTAGGAGGGGAGGCTCAACCTCACCAGTGCAAGGGCGAGCCTTGCCTAGCCAACCCCACCATATCTGGGTGAGGTTGGCCTCACTAGGGGCGGTGATGACCTTGCCGATCATCACCGATGTCTAGTGGGAAAGAAGCAGAAAAAAAAATAAAGAAGAAAAGAAAATGAAAGAAAAGAAAAAGAAAATAAATAAATTTGAAAAATATTAAAATATTATTAAAAATTATTCACATTAGTGCTGGTCATACTATGTGACATAGTCAGCATCTACGTCAAAGATTTCTAGTCCAAATTGGTTAGACGAACTCGATTGGTAAAATGTAAAAAGGTTTAAAACTCAATTATCAAAATTGAATATGTGATTGAATTAACAAAAATGTAATAGATTGAGAACTTTTTTGGATAATTTTCTCATCAATTTTGTATATTCTAATGTGAGTTCTATTGTGATAGAAAAGTTAATTTGGGAAAACTTTTCATATCGTTGAGAAAATGATCTACGCGTCTCCCAATGTTTGTTCTATTAGTCTATGAATCTAGGTCAATAAACACTTCGTGTACCGAATTCCACATGTCATCTAGGTCAAGGGTAACGATTTTTTTTTTTATACCTAATATACTGAATTCATTACCACCGAAACACATACCCTAAAATATATCATACTCAGAAATGGGCTTTGTGTTTTTTTTTGCATTGCACTGAAGAACGTCATGCGGTCCAACAAAATATGGACCTGATAACCCACGAAATCACAGTCTCAAGAACGAAGAACAACACTATGGCATGTTCTCAGCTTGAGAAATGTAACCATTTGGTTCATCCATAGAAACACCATATACTTTGTTCACAAAATTAAGAAGTTTCCATGCTAACATTTCATCCCTTCTTGCAAAAGTTGACCTACGCAATGTGAGAAAAAGAAGCGACTCTCGTAGAGACTTCAATTGCATAATGATATCGCTATCTTCATAGACAAGCAAGCGAGATCCTCATCTAGATTTGATCGAGCTAAAACAAGGTGCCTGATGCCATTTAATTGAGTTGCGCATGGAAAATCGTAATCCATGATCATATCATGATGCTAGAATGGAAAAAAGTAAGAGCTGCCTGAACATTCGCCGAGGACTTGAATAAGCTAAGTGAAAGGGTTTCACAGAGAGAAGTTACTGAGCGATGCTCTTCTCCATGGCCAAATTCCTTAATCATATGCAGGGTTGTTAGGTCAAAAGACATTTCTTATGAGCCCTTCTATCCACAGGAAATATTTCCTGGAGTGCCGCCTTTAAAACAGGAGCGAAATTCATTTCCAGATTGCAGATGGAGTCAGAACAGAGTTGCCGATGCTCATAACAAAAAAGTCGTTGACAAAGAGTGGAAGTGCCATAAATTCAAACCAGAAAACACTTCGTCTTTCATTGAAATAAACATACATGCATAGTGATGCATGATAATTACAACGTAATAGCATATCGTGAAGAAAGATTGAAACTCAACTTGTCTGTGAAGAATTAGGGGGGGATGTGTAATCCACATAGGGATTCCTCAAATTTTGCTCCTCTCAGTGGTCGGTTCCAATGACTCTCTTCGTGCGACTCGTGCAGGCATGTGTCGTGATTCATGATCAACACTTGCGCGCTACAATAACTGAATTGACAACCTCATCCTTGGGGTGAAACACCGAAAGAACCTCGAACCCTCCAAGATCACTTTGAACATCCACCACAGGATACAGAAAAACCCTAGCGCCATGCGCGCTCCTCACCATCAAAATAGCCCCACTTTTCATGTACCTCCCCAAGTGCTCGATCGCCCTGGCCTTCTCCTCCTTGTCCATGCCCACAAGCGCGGCGAGAAACACGACATCGTACTCCTTCAACTCTTCAGTGACTTTGAGAACATCGCAAGTGTGGAACAACACCCTCTTGGACAAATCCGGGTCGGACGAGATCAACCGAGTCGCTTTGGAATTAGCCAAGGGGTCCATGTCGTAGTTGTGGAACGAGGTGGTTGTCAAGTGATTCAAGGCCAGGACTATCGAGGAGAGAGGGAGGGGGCCAGAACCCACGAAGGCAACCTTGTTGGGGACATGAGTACAGTGTTGGGTCAAGAGGGTGAACTCGAGTTGGGCCAATTTGAGATAATTCCCATAGTAAGGGAAGATTTCAAGTTTCTCAATTGGGCGATCGAAAGACCCCAGGATCGTCGCGAAATGACTCTCCAAGAGGCCCTCTGCTTCGCCGCCCAGCCTTATGAGGTCTGACCTCATTTGTTGAGCCTTCTTGCATAACGCGGTGACATCGATGTGGTGGTGGGTGGGGGGTATGCACGTGAGGACGAGCTGCGTGAAGAGGGTGTCGACATCTTTGCATGGCTGGAGGCTGTCGAGGCTGGAGATCTTCTCGTGCAGCTCGTAGAGTCTTCCGATCAACGGGTATCCGTGGCAAACCATGTCGACACAATCAACTTACTTGGAGACAAAAAACACGACTGTTTCGAGAAGCAACCTACGAATCAGGAGGAGCAGGTTTCGCTTGAAATGGAATTGAAAACGAAGAATTTCAGAGCTCGATGGGAACGCTTTGCGGCTCCTCCAATGAGGGGGCATTATTTATGGGCGTCTCCGGGGCCCAGTTGCTGCGGAGGGTTGGCACTGTTTTCGCATATTTTAGTGATGAAGATGCATTCATACTGTATTTTTTTTTTTTTTATAGGTTATAAACAATTCCGGAGTAGTTGAAGAAGCCAATTTCTAATTTCTTGATCTGACCGTTCCGGATAGGTTTCTTCAAGTGACGGAACCCTATATTGTTGTGTACTCAGATTGAGAGATCAATCCACCTTGGCCGGTGGAGCTGACGGGCGATGTACTTTCCTCCCCTGAAGGCTTCAAATACAATCCCTATTCGATTTAGTGACGGTGTTGTAATTATGGTGGATTCAGTGGATTAAATGGATGAGTGAAAGTGAACAAAATGATATATGTCTTTTCAGTCCATGTATGTCCTGATTTATGTATCTTTTTAGTTCGTGTATTTCTTAAATTCATGTTCAAATTTTAGTCCATGTATCTTTTCAGCACATGACTTCTCAAAACTCAATATATTGATTTGAACTCTTCTTCGTTCCAAAAAAAAAAAACAAGAAGGATAAAACAAAACGTCTCATCTCTTTACTTCAATTTTCTCTAAGTGTGCCAGTTTCATGAGATGTCTGATAGACCCCTATTTACATAATGCTAATTCAAATGAGTTTATGGTGTTTTATCTTGGGATGCTTGATTTGTAAAGTTGCTTATCATCATTAGCAGTAATTAATCTCCATCCTCCTATTTAATTCCTTTACAAATTTACAGCATCTTACAAGTTTATATTTGGTTTGTAATCTGTCATGTTTGCTCGTATATTATATATACATTGGCTTGGACTTTTTTTATTAGTTTGTTATTGCTTTCTTAGCATTATTATCTCTGTTTATGTTTTTCTGTTTACAACAAAAAGTGTTACGTAGTTTTCCTTTAACACGTGCTTTTCCAATATTAGGAACCTTAGCCCTTCGTCACCTTTTTATTAAAAATATTACAGGCGACGCCCTGGACCATCGCTATCCCGTCTATGACAATTTACCCTGACGGGAATTTGGAAATGTTTTATCAGTTCACGCTGCTCTTTAAAGTTGATCTACTTGATTCAATTCAGACATGAACTAATGGCAAGCACGCTCCCGAACTCAGAAAAGATTAGTATCGAACATTTCCATTAATGACAAGTGCTTAACAACCGTAATTGACATACATTGTGACAAACTCTTGTGGTTAGAAATTTTTTAAAAAAAAAAAAAAACTTTTGTGGTTAGAAATAACCCTAAAACACTCACAATCTATTTAAAAAAAGCTACCCGCCACTTTTACATTCCACCTCACTGCGCTTTTATCATGAGAACTTATGATTCTATATGGAATTTCGTCAATAATAAGGCTACATACATTTTGATTCTAGATAGTTGATATTTGGTATTCCAAATAATTTCTCGGACCACAAGTGGGTATCGAGAAAGCAGGTTCTTTAACACTCTCCGAGAGCCTATCACATTATTTATTTAATCAATTTTTTCTTTTAGAAATGGAACTTCAGCAATTTAATCTTTTTCCCCTCAACCTCCCAACTAGTTCGAGGAAATTATCAAAAAAATCTTGAATTTATTGTCCGATGGCTAATTTATTTCTAAATCTTTTAATTATGTCAATTAAATTCTAAACATATTATGATTTGTCAACTTGGTCTTAAATCTTTGAAGTAATTACCAATTTAGTCATTTCAAGCAAATTTTGACTAAAAAGCTATAATAGTACTTGGGCTACTATAATGAGCCATGAATTCTTCAAAAGTGGATCCCTTAATAATTTATAATTATTTGTGATTCAAAATTGACTATTATTCTTACAACTTATTAAAGACTGTTACGTAATTATTTCTTAAAAACTAATGTGGATAATTTTTACAAATTTTATTATGTCTTTGCCTTTTTTTTTTTCCTTTACCTGTTTTCCAGTGGCCAACCACATGTGAGGGTACTCATTGGCAGCCGACGAGCCTAGGTGAGGGTAATCATGAAAAGATTTATTACTGAATTAGCAAATCTTTAAAAAAATTTAGAACTAAATTAATATAATTTAATTGTTTAAGATAGAATGTTCATCCTACAGTAAGTCTGAGACTTTTAAAGACAATTATCCCAACTACTTCACACACTTCCATGTTATCCACAACTCCCTACTTAAAAGTTCACTTTCCATTGCAGTATTAAGAAGTCGTGATTTTAAAAAATGTAATTCTGCAAAAGATAAAAATAAAGAACTTTGCTTCTTCTTCTTCTTTTTTCTACCACGATCACGCGTCATCTTGATTGACTTTTTTTTTTTGGGGGGGGTGGTGGGGGGGACGCAATCTTGATTGACTTTGATCGGTCATTATTGATTATGTTATTGCCATTGGGTGGATTTCGGTGCAAGTTCTCGTGACATAGACACTAAAACCGTCCTCAGTTCGTTTTGTTGGAAAATATATAAAGAAAAGAAGAAGAAGAACAAACATATTAGGGCATGAATACGTAAGACCGTTTGTTCTAATAAAAAAATAATAAATTCAAAAAAGTGATGACAATAAGAAATAGTAATTAGAGATGAGGTATGATTAGCTGAATCTCTTTAAGAATTTCCTTAAAAGGTTAGTTCCTCCAATGGTGCTAAGTAGCTTCACGAACTTTGGCTTCTAAGATACAACAATTTGAACTTGTTGGTATCAGCACTATATGAAAATGACTCTTCAAACACTTCTTGAAACCGACATACTTAGAGAAAACTTGAAGATGAGAGATATGAGTGTTTTGCTTCTTCTTGGAATGAATATTTTGAACTCTATCTATAGAGTTTTATAATTCATGTATAGAAGCAGTACATAAACCATGAATTAAATAGATATAAAAATCTAGAAGATACATGAATTAAATAAACACAAGAATTCATGAGATACATAAATTATAAATTAGATAGATACAAGAATTCAAAAGATACATGAACTCGAATTAATGAGATACATGAATGGAAATTGCGTGTCACATTTTTTCCTCACTTTTGTTGATCCATTAACACACATAAATACAACACGTTTGTCAAAATTACCAAGAGAATGAACAACCTCAAAAATTCTGGCAAGGACGTTGATTGCCCTTTCAACATCGATTTCCAACTAATAAGATACGTGGTTCGATCATCGGCGTTGGTTCGCATAGGTCAAATTAGGAGCACACGAGGTTGAAGAAAACCCTCCAAACTCTAGCCCTCTCATACTTCCAAAATCTAACTCCAAGAATTCAAGTTCCAATCAACAAATTGTGGGGAGATCCTCCGCCTCCCACCATTCACACTCCTTTCTTTCGTCTCATTTCTTGTCACTAAGCAACAAGCGATTAAGCTTGTCGTAAGAGCTAGCAAGAAAGCTAGTCATTCTTTAATTATTTAGTGATAGACAGCATCCCTCAGTTCACACTGACTGCCTATTTAAAACTACCCCTTTTGTCGTATCCAGTTATTTACACGGTAATTGATTGTCCAAATGATTTTGCGTGCGAGAAGACTAATTTAGTACCACCCGATGATTTTGCAGAATAATGACAAGAATGGCAATCTGTTATTGCTAGTCCAAACTTCTTTACCGAAAGGGCATTGCTGGAAATATGTTGCTTCTAAGCATCATGCGTGAAGATGGTTTGCCGTGCATGATAGCATTCAGAGGTTCTCATATACCTAAGATATTCACGATGGAGAGAAAAGGGAAGACTTCGCACCCATTGGATCATCGTAGTACTATGTGCAAACAATTTAATGCTTGGGTTGTCTTATCAATCCTTACTTTTTGCTGGCACATTCCTCGATCCATGAAATTGGTAAGGCACCTTGTAAGTTCAAGTTTCACCATCTAATCACCTATGGTGAGCTCTCTCTTTAATGAAGAAAGGAGAAGAAAATAAAACCGATTAACCCATAAAATCTTGATATTACTATCAAGCCTTATCTCATGAGTTGTTTTATACATTCTTTTGATTATACTTACTATAACTGCAGGAGTAGATTTAGGAAATATAGTTCTGAATACTATATAAACATGTATGTTTAGAATACAAGAAAATTGATTCACATTGGGATCTTCCATTTTATGTCATTTCTCATGATATCAAAGCAAATATCGATCTAGGTGTCCTTTCTTCTTCATGGCTGATCAAAACACTTCCACTATCTCTCCCAAGGTTGATGTAACTTCTCCATATTTTCCTCACTTAAGTGACCATTTGAATGCCCCTCTAGTCTCTCCCTTTTAGATGGAGACAATTATCCAACGTGGCATCGTGCCATGCTCCGGAATGATCGTAACAAGCACCCTGCCAATAATTCTAGCTGCCGATGACGTTCACTCTGAAGAGGTTGAAACAAGATGTGGCAAGGACCCATCAACAAAGCACTGTTTATTTTTTGCCTCAAGGGCCATGAGCATGGAATGATGCCTCATTGGATCATTGTCTCCATTCAAAGGAAGAGAGACTAGAGAGTCATTCGGATGGTCACTTGTGTGAATAAAATATGGAGAAGTTATATCGATCTTGGGAGAGACAGAGGAAGTTTCTTGATCAGCCATGAAGAAGAAATTACACTAGGATCAATATTTGCTCTGATACATGAGAAATGACACAAAATGAAAGATTTCAATGTGAACCGATTCCACACATCTATACACTATCCACAACTATATTTCTTATTTCTTAAATCTACTACTACAGTTATGGTAAGTACAACTGAAAGATTGAATAAAATAACTTGTGGGATAAGGACGTCATGATGGCGTATGATTGCGCTAAGAAAATTCTTTTAATGAAAAGTATAATTTTGCCCACATACATACGAGGAAAACTTGTCTGCCAGAAAAAAACTTACAAAGAATGAATCAGATGATCGATAAAAAATTTATCTCCTCTCTAACGTAGCGATGGGAAACCTATTTCTCCCGTGGTTGCTCTATTGTCTAGTGGGAAAGCTCGAATTCTATTGGGGGCTTCTTTTCTTACTAGAATTGATGAATGAGATCGAAAGCTATTTTGTCCCTAGTCTTGCATCAACATGCATGCTTGCCCTCGTGAAACATCATTAGCCAGCATCGTCATCCGTAATGGCGACGCCTTGCTGCATCGATGAGCACGCTTGGGCATCTGGTCTCTGCTTGCTCGATGAGAACGGCGACTTCTCGTGCAGTGCAGCGTCACCAATTGAAGGACTAACCGCGTTGACATTTTCATGCCTTCTAAAGCTCATTTTCCCTTCATGGAAAGATATAATCAATGATATTTCATGTGGATGGCGCTCCTATCGCCTCTTCAATCGTCATTTTCCATGCCTTCCTCATATGATTTCCAATCCACTTTTTTTTTTTAAGTTAGGTGATTGTGATTGTGATTGCGACTGAGATTGAGATGAGTTATGAGGAGAGAGCATGACTGCCACACAATGCCTCTAGCCAAATGCATGTTGATTGGGGCTCTCTTGGGTAAGCTAGCGAATCGTCTCCATTTAATTGAGTGCGACGACCATGGATCTTTGGCTTGCTCTTTCAACTGAAAAGGAAATGTAACCACCATTCAGTCACCAATACGTTCGCATGCCTTGTGATCTATGACAAAAAATATGGTTAAATTATCACGCACGCCAGTATAATCGCCTCATCGTTTTCAAAAAAATTGAAGTCTCGAAAAAGAGTTTCAATATGCCATACTTAATTCTAACCCAGAGTTGGTGTAGGCACAAATCATAGATTAACAATCCTAATCTTCCCAGACGGCGCTCCAATCCTAATGGATTTAAATCCTCAACGGCTATGGGTAGATGTGGTAAGGAGACCTAAGGGTGAATTTTCCTTTACATAAGTGATTTGTCTTCCCAACATCATCCTATACATATTGATATTGAGTAATAATGATACTGATACGCGACAAATGACGCGATACGACACGCCAACATATCTTTCTAAAAAAAATAAAGAATTTCGATATATTGAAACACGTTAATATTAAATGTATATTATACACACACACACACACACACACACATACACATGATAAATTATCATTTTTAAAATCAAATTAATTTGATTCAAATTCATAAATAAACAAATAATAAAAAAGAGCTTAAAATAAATTTACACTAAAAATATTAATCCATCATTTGTTAATATCATTCATTGTTTCATTTTGACAAATTCAACTCTATTATAATAATCCATAAAACTTAAAGGAAAAAAAAAGTTATCTACATTCTAGGCTCGCGTGTCAGAGTACGTGAGAAGAGAAGAGAAGAGAAAAAAACAAACTTGCGGGGGTGAATTGTGTGTCACAGAAAGTGAAAATCAGAAAAAAAATAAAATAAAATAAAAGACTAGGTTTTTCTTCTTTCCCAATTTATTATTTATTTATTTATTTATTTGTACTTATTTACATTTTTTTTATAAAAACATATTTACATTTTGACTCTTCATTTATTGAAAATTTTAAAATCAACCCGTGCATGTCAAAATTCTGAACTCTCGTATCGAAGAGTGTTGAGAGAGTTTTCGATACCTATTGACCAAGTGTCAGAGAGTGTCGAACACGTGTTAAAGTGTCCGACACAACATGAAAGCTTTTGGAAAGTGTCAACCAAGTGTCGGAGAGTGTTGAACACGTGTTAAAGTGTCCGAAACAATGTGAAGACTTTTGGAAAGTGTCAATACTTCCTAATATATAGGGAAAATTTCAAAAAAGGACCCGAAGTGTTATTGTTTTCTCAACTAAGGGCCGAAAATGGATTTTGTTTCAAATAAAGACCTAAAGTGGCATTAGTTGTTTTAAATAAGGGTCTAAAGTGGCTTTGGTTGTTTCAAATAAGGACCCGACCTCACTTATCATTGATTGGCTAAATTTTCAGACCAATCAAGGGTATTTTTGTCATTTTGCATTTCACCTTTTTTTCTTTCCTTTTTTTTTTTTTTTTGGTTCTTCTTCTTCCTCTTTGCCGATGGTCGACCAGCCACCGGTGATGCCCATAGAGGGCTAAGCGAGGGTCACCCCCATCGGCAAGGGCCACCCACTCTGGCCACAAGTGAGGGACGGCCTCGCTTGAGTGTGGTGACCCTCCCCCAAGGGCCATCCGTAGGCGAGGGCCGACCTCATGGATGGCCCCTGGGCAAGGGTTGCCATACCCAAGTGAGGCGATCCCTCGCCCAGCCCTTTATGGGCATTGCTAGTGGCCGGTTGGCCACCGGAGAAGAGGAAGAAGAACTAGCCAAAAAAATGGAAAAAGAAAAAAAGGGAAAAATGACAAATGATGAAAATACCCTTGATCACTAGAAGACGGGTCCTTATTTGAAACGGATATAGCCACTTCAGGATTTTATTTGAAATAAACATAACCATGTTAGGTTCTCATTTAAAATAACATCCACTTTATACCATTATTTAAGAAAATGAAGACACTTTAGGTCCTTATTTGAAACAAGGTCCACTTCGGGCCCAATAGGGTACTCGAGGCCCTTTTTTGGAATTTTCCCTAGTATATATATATAATTTGGCGTTATAATGCTTTGTCTTGAATTGGTAGAGTGTAGCTGCTTTATGTGTGATTGTGCATCGAAATATGCTCATGAACTCAAAATGGATAAGTCTATTAAATTTTTCATGAATAATCATTCTAATAGTCGAACCAACTCCATGTTACCGAAAAAAACAAAAAAAGCAAAAAATCGTTCAAATAGTAAGAGCCTTTTCTTTTATGAGAAAATATTGGGTGCAACTTTGATACCAACTCACTTTTGCAATAGTCTATTGACTGAGCGACACATGTCCTTGTTGGGCCCACCTATTCCCTCTCTTCACGGTCTCTCTCTCTCCCTCCCTGCTGGGTTCCGTCGTCTTGTTTTAGGCTGATTTCTTTCCTAAATTTGGCAGAGGGGACACGCCATTTTGCAGTGAAGAGTGCAAGCAAGAGCGCATAGAGATGGACGAGGCCAAGGAGAAGAATTGGAACCTCTCTTCCTCCATGAAAGCTCTGAGGAAGAAGAAGGACCAGGGGAAATCGACCTCTCCAACCAAAGCTCAGGACTCCACTTTCCGTGCGGGCACTGTCGAAGCTGCTTAGAAATCCAGACACAACTTTTGCTCGCTCAATTGTCACAAAAATCTATATAAAACACGAAACTATTTTTACTCAAACCAACCCACGTGAAACAAAGACAAGATCAGTGGTTTGGGCATGTGGCTGACGGAGGAGGACCAAGGATAGTTAGCAGGAGGAGGAGATGGACGTTGATGACCCTACAAAGCAGCACCAATAAGGAAATCAATGAGAGATGAGAGAAGAGAAAGAGGACCCATTTTAACGTTTTCTTTTCTCGATTGTGGGTGTATAATTTTTGAGGGGATGATGAGATATACAAAGAGGTTGAGGTTAAGCGCAGAAATTTAGAGCAGAGCTAGACTGCGGGAGGGAGAGGGGCTGCGTGAGGGAAGGCAAAGCATCTTCTATTAGTGAGCCGAGGAGGGAGAGAGAAACCGTGAAGAGAGAGGGGATAGGTGAGCCCAGCAAGGATACATGTTGCTCACTTAATGAATTATCGTGAAAGTGAAGTGACATCAGAGGTACACATAATATTTTCTCTTTCTTTCATCGATTTGAAAGATATGTTTTAAGGGCATGCAAAAAAAACCGAGGACTACTTGGACCGCCCGAAAACCGGTGGTTCCTAATAGAATTAGTTCGGTTCCTAATTCTAATTTACTGAAACTTGTGAGTATCGATCCACTTCCTGATTACAAGTGACTAGACCAATAATACATATGAAATACATATTTAATTTTTAATTTTAAAAAATGAAAATTCTAAATCCCTAGGCTAGTACTAGTTTTTATGTTAGATAATTGTCTACTTTTGCCTATTTATAACAAAATTTGATGAGTATGCTATCTTCCTTACACACTTCATAACATAATAATATTGTTGGTTCATTGGCTCTAACTAGAAGTGTTTTTGAGGAAGTGATTCCATTGTACAATTCTTTCTAGCATATTATAGTGCGGATGCGTGAAGCTTGGTGGGACCGGTTCCATAGACCCACCTGGGAATAGGACGGACTTTCTCGGTTTCAATTTTTCAGAACCAATCCTTAGTGGCCGGTTCTCAGTTCTAGGGTGAGAATTGTCCACTTGAATCATGCTCATCCCTAATATACGTGCAATCAAATGACAGAGTTTCACTTTGATCATTACAATATATGAACTTTTATATGATGCTTAGAACTCCCAAATCACCAAAGCATATCCTTAAGAAAAATTCAAAAAAGATAGTACATAACCAAGTCAGCCCTTTTCGATCCTCGATTAAAACCCTCCCTTAAGCCGCCACCTGCATAAGGACACGTTTCACTGGAGCATAGACCGCTGTTCTGAGGTATGATCAGAGTTTCAGAATGGTTGTTTTGCGGAAAAGCAACATCAGCAAAAATGTCTAGATATAGATCGTTGGTGACAATGAAAACTTTTTTCTTCTAGACTTTCCAAGCGACATAAATAATCTATTTTGAGAAATGTTTATCAAATCATTGATTTTCCGCAGACATGTGCACCATCAATAACTTTCATAAAGCTCAACTTCATATTACGAAAAAGTTAAGATCACAATCTGCTATGTAATGCACATATAACAGTCATATATACAACAATGTTGATCAACCAAAAAGAGCAGTTTAATCATATTTTATCAACTCTAATCGCATAAAAATAATCTCACCAATTTTGCAGTCCTAAGCCGGCACTTTAAAACTTATAACTCTTCGTATGATTCGGAGTAAGTTGTTGACCGCGAGCATCATCATTTTCAGAATCGTCGGAGTAAGTAGTTGACTCGTGAGCAACATAATCTTCAGAAGCGTCAGAGCTCTTACCAAAAGGAGTCTCATAAGACTCTTCAGAACCTTCAAAATGTTTGAAAACTGGGGATTCATTAACCCCCGCTTCCTCTTCTTGAGGCTGAACAAACTGAAGCAGAAAATGCACTCCATTGACAACATCGTACACCATAAGCCCAATCCTACCTCCAACCCAACTTCCCAGATGGCTTCCCAGTAGATATCCGAACTTCCCAAGTCTCTGCTCACCTAGGAAGCCTCCAGCATAAGCACCAAACAGAGTCCCGGATCCCCTGAGAAAACCCTCTGTCATTGTACCACCATAGTATATAGCTTCAAAAAAATCCCACCCTGAAGATATGATGGGTCCTATTATGCGTTTGGCCTGCCGAGTCGCCAATTTTGCTGCTTTGGCCCCTTCTTTCTGTGCCTGCTTGGCTGCATCCTTGGATGTTAACCCTTGTGCCATCGCGTCGACAATCGCAGTCTCAATTGCGAGGACCCTAGCCCTTTCGACATGGGCTGCCCGTATGTTGTAGAAATAGAGCTTCACGCCCTCCTTCACTGAACATGCTAGGGTTCCAGAGCCCATGTCAAAGCAATTCAAGAATGTAAACTTGCCACTCTGAGATGATCCCTCCTCCCCCATGAGCTGTCGGCATTTTTCAGCTGCAAAAGACCAAAAGTTGGTTGACATATCAGTTTTTATAAATGCCATAAGAAAATCCACAGGCCATCATAGAGCTTTAAACACAGAGACCTCAAAAAACCACAAAAGAAACAAATGTAATCACATAATTCTCCAACGGTGGATGATGATAAGCAAACCCTGGCATTTATCTCTTTGACATCTCCCTTGAATTCTAAATGTCACGTCGCGTGACTGAGGTCGATCAACAAAATGTATAAGTCTGCTTAAGAAATAACAGGAAATAAGCAGTTTGAAAATCAGATGTTTCCATAGATGCACCATCTAGGCTGTTACAAATTGGATACCTTTTTTATGCTCTAGGAAAGTGCATTGATGGGCATAATTTACATTTACTTCAGCCAGAAACTATCTACTATCGACACTTCAGCCGGATATTGACAGGCGACATGAAAACAACTGGATGATCAAGAGATTGCTTAAACTCAACGCTTCATCACCTAACAAACACAGGATGCACCGATCACGTAAAAATACGAAATTTACATCAAGTAGAACACTTCACGAACTACCCACTCATCGATTTACCTCAACATCACATTCCCCACAATCAGGAAAACGAGATTCCAAACCAAACCCACAAGCACAAGCACCAATAGATTCGACTAGCAGGAACACTGTTCACCCAAATTCCGTATTCCGCAAAAGAATTGCAGCCCAACACTCGAACTCGCATATCACGGAAACCAAGCTGCACAATCGTCTCAACTCGCCGCGCCAAGATCCAAAACTCTCGAAATTTGCAGTCAACGGGGAAGAAGAAGAAGAAGAAGAAGAAGAAACGACATTACGGAGCGAATGCAGGAGCGGATCGATGGAAAAATTTACAGTACCCGTCATGCTGAGAGCGATGATGCCGACGACGAAGACCAGAAGCTGGACCCGCTTCCGCTGGATATCCATCGCTCCACCCACAGCGATAATGCGCCCGGTTTAAGAAACCCTAATTCAGATTTAGCCCCAATCCGATAGGAACCCTAAGGAAATCGACCGCATCAAATGGGGGAAAAATTCGATCTTTTTTTCGGACAGGGAGGGGGGAGAATCCAGAGCCGCACACGTGGGGTGTGGAGTGGAATTGACCGGAGTAGGAAGGAAGGGAGTCGCGCGATTAGGGAAAACGCGCCGCCAACGCGCCGACTCGCCGTTTGCGTTTAAAGCCTACGAAGAAGACTGGGGACCAAAGTCGAAATTCATTAATTCAGACAGTTGAAGAACGGATCGATCCTGGGCTGAGCTTATGTTGTCTGCTGGCCCATCGAGGATATAAATTGCCCACTCAAATAAGGATTGGATCAGCCCTTTCTAGGCTGCGTTTGGTGGATCGGATGAAATCTTAGATGATATGACTTTCATCCCATCCGGTGTTTGGAGTGACGTGAAATTCCGTACATGACCAGATATAACTTGAGTGTAGTCTAGATAAAAAAAAAAAATCTCACCTAGAGGATGTGATGGATCCGAATAAGATATGCATATGCTTTGAGCTTATGTTGTCTGGCCCATCGCGGGAGTAATAACCAATTTTGGCTACATTTGGCGGGCGGGATAAAACTCCGGATAAAGTAACTTTTATTCCATTCGATGTTTGGAATAATAAAAAGAATCTCATCTAAGGGATGGGATAGACCCAGATAAGAGATTGGAATTTAGAAAATTGCTAAATCACGTGTTCTTTCCCCACCTTTGCGCTCGATGATCACTCTTCCTCTCTCTTTTTTTTGCCTAACGCCACCATCATCTCTTTCTCTAGTTTTTATTTCTCTCACTACAATGGTCACCTACGCATGGTAACATTCCCTAGCCCAAATTTTTTTATTCTTTTCTTTTCTGGAACAAAAAAAGAATAGAAACCCGTTTGATAACGGCAAGTTAGTTTTTTGTTCCTAGGAACAAAAAGTTAGCCCGGGAATGGTTTTGGAATAGAAATGAGAAGTAAAAAAAATCGCTTTTTGTTGCCGGGAATAAGTTTCAGAAATAAGTGAATTTTTTTTTTCTTTTATTCATCTCTTGTTGCCGCCGCCGACCACCGCCCCCCACCGCCGCCGCCGGTCGCCATCGCGGGCCACCGCTGTGATCGGCCGGCAAAAATAAAAAACAAATAAATATAAAAAAAATTGTTTTTTACCAAACGTATTTCTATTCTTTTTATATTTCTAGAGTAAAAATTTTGTGTAGTTATAAACGGGTTTTTACATAAAAATTGTTCCCGAATATAAATAGAAAATAAACATTTCTAAAAAAAAACTCTTCCCCAGCCAAGAATTATTATCATTCGCACCCCCAAAGGACTAGAGCACAAGCACCACGAATATATCTTAAGACGAATTCATCTCGAGCCTCAATTCCCTTCTTTCTCCACGAGAAAAGTCGGAAGAAAATAAAATAAAAGAGAGAACGAACGGGTTGGTCAACGGCGACAAAAGGGATGTCAGGGTGTCTTGTGGGTGTCCTCGAAGTCACGGAGAAGAGTGGTGTTTGACATGGATAAAGATTGTAAAAAAATGAATAGTTTTTATGACTTCCATGGTTTATTTTTAATTTTAATCCTGTAAATCAAACACTCATAATAGTAATGATATTATTTTTAATGATATTATTTTGAATACATGCAATATCAGAATGTCAACAAACATCGAATTTGATATTTAAAATCCCATTCTATCATTATTCTATCCGACATTTTCATATCTAGCAAAAATGTCCAGACCACCAAACATAGCCTTAAGATTCTTCAAAGTACTTAATAAGGCTAATTAAGACTCAATGTCGATCTACATTCATGAATTACAGTCATAAGTTCAAGCCCCAACTACGAGTATCATATTAGGACTATCTATATGGGTCTCTCACCTTGCAATAACTAGGTCATGGAGGGACACGTTGGGAATGTGGTGACTTGATTAGGTTGATAGTTTGCTCTAAGATGCCCAAATGCCAACCTCATAAGAAAAAAAATGTAGGGTCTTCTCACTTGCTCAAGCGTCTTGCTGGATAGGAAAGGGTGTTACATACGACAATATGTCATCCATTTTGATGCATAATCTCGTTGGGAAGCAATCTCGATTTTGGCGCTAGCCAAGGACCATATTGAGAGTCCAACCTAAAAATTTAAATTAATAGATGAAAAAAGAACAAATGTATATAAAGAACATATAACGCTAGTTGTTAATTGATATGATATTTTCAACACACCTTCTCATGTGTAAGTCGGATTAAGAGTGTCATGTGGAATTTAATTAATAGAGTGGACATACACACAATAGGGATAACACTTAGCTATGATATTATGTTAGATTTTGTGGGATCATGCCAATTGCTCTAAAAGTTCGTACTATTAGATAAATGTGGGAAATATTATTTAAAAAATTTAAATAGACACCATTATTTCTAGGGTCATGCTTTTTTCACTCCCATTATGGCTAAAATACTCCCTAACGTAATAATTTAACAATAATAACCTTTGCGAGTCTCACCTTTTTTAAACAAATTTCAGTTGCTTTTCTTCTTTCTCTTTTTTCATTGTCCCACTTTCCTTCTTTTCATTTATTTCTCTTTATTCTCTCTCTTTATAAAACACCACTTTCCTCCTCACACAACTAGTCCTCATCGATCTCCATTTCTTCAACTCAAAAGCTCAATTGTAAGCAAAAAAAAACCCATCATTTCTCCGATTGTCCCCTCTCGCATCAAACTCTTCGATTGATGGATCACAAAGACAAGAACAACCCCATTACAGATTCAGATCCAGAAGTTGCTCAACAATGTTTGTTTCTCCGTTTTCATCTTCTTGGTCCTAATCGTCACCATCATCATTGATTTGCCACCATTTACCAGCCTCCAGATCCATGGCTCAATTCCTCCTACTTCCCCGCTAATCTCGATTGCCAAGCCATCATTGCCTGTGATTGAAAGGGCTGAAGAGGTGATTGTGAACTCGACCCTCAAGTCCGAGCCCTTATGAGATGAGGTGGCCTAGTTGCTTGTCAATTGTTTGGATCCCTGTGTTCTAATAGGCATTAAGAAGTTCAATGTGGTAGCCTTTAGGTTTATTGTATTTATAGGTATCAAACTTCCATTAACGGTTCAAAAACGAACACGACATTGTTAGGGTTGTAAGGGCTAATGATCGATTTATAAATATGAGGAAAAACATCATCTTTTGGGCTAATTTTTGGAGTGAAAGAAATCCAAAACTACCCAATACTTATATCAAATCTCGGATTGCCAACAAATCTGGACTTAATAGTCATATGGGAAAGTTACAAGTTATTGTGCTTTTGACACAAGCACGAAGTGTAAAGGAAAGATTGTTGAAATTATCTCATATCAATTGTAAAAATAGCTGGTGATTGATTAATAAGTACAAGAGAAAACTTCATCTTTTAACTTAACTTTTGAAATAAGAGAACCCCAGATAACCCAACAAACATGACCTAGAGGACAAGTGAAAAGACAAATCACAAAAGACTGTTCCCTCTCTCCTTCCCTCTCTGTGTTTTTGATGGGTACTACAAGGTGTGAACCATGGCTGCATTTAAGAGGCTAGGGAGAGGAGTAACTCAAGGAGAAAAATGGGACCCATGAGAAAAGACAAAAAGAAAACAAATGGTACACCGCAACCAAACAAAAAAATGCCAAAAAGATATGACCCGCAAAAGTTAATATTATCAAAGCATTGTGACGACGAATGTTTTAGCCATGATGAGAGTGAAAATATGGTCCTATTTATATCTCACCCTTATTATTTTCTCCTCCTAAACATTACCACACTGACAACATAGTAGCAACTCCCCCAACCTTCAAAATGGGAAGTTCATAAAAATCAGTGATACGCCCAGAGCGGAAGTTGAGCAGATGATCTTGCTGGAGAGATAAAACCCTAATATAACTCAGGTTCGTGACTGTCTCCTTTTGTCTGATCACACTCACTCGTCAAAGGCTTTCAACCAAAAGAGGCGAAGATCTCGATGACTTTGATGATCAAATGTGCCCCAATGACCCAAAGCAAGTGTGAAAGAAGGAAATTTTAGCAGCTGACACTCATTGAGGAAAAGAAAAGCGAAGTGATGTCATGTCAGTGTTGGTGTGTGGACTCCCTTTCATCTGCCCAACGGAGTGATGAGTCAACCTCCAGCTCCTGCTCATCCAAACTTTAACTGACGCTCGCATGCCTTGGAGCAAGGACCAATTTGATTCCTTTTCTTCTCAAATTATTGCCATGAATTTCTCTTAACCGGCGATCTCTTTTGGAGCCAAAGTGTCGGTTAAGAGCAAAGGTACCTTTCACTCCTACGAAGGACTCCACGATCCGCCCACAAACCCATATTTTATTTTAACATATTGGTATGGACACAATTTATACTCCATAATATCTCCTATATTATTCTCTTTATCAGAGATAGAGAATAATATCTTCTAAAAGTTTTACATCCCGACTATTTCAAAGTTTGGATAAGGATCGAGGTAAAACTTTTTAAGTATTTTCTCACGTCCTAAAAACCAAAAGTAGTTTTATAATTACAAGAGATTCATTTTCCGCAAAGGTGAGCTTGCCCATCTTTGGGAAATTTCAGACTCACAACTTGCATCATTAACCTCATTTAAAAAAATAAAAAATAAAAAAAACTTAAGTGAAAAATATGAAGGCAAGTGGTCCAAGAGCGAAACTCGTGTGGCACGCTTAACCAACATACATAAATATGTCCTCTAGCCACCGAACTAATCCCATAAAGTCAGTTACCAAGATTTTGCAAAACGTATTTAGTTACTTTTCATGTAGCCGCCTCTATAGGGTTAAACTAAAAAGCCACTATAGGAATGGTCCTAGAAGAGACTTGGCCGACCTGAACATGTATATTTGCAAACCTATTTAGTTACTTTTCATGTAGCCGCCCCTGTAGGGTTAAAGTAAAAAGCCACCACAGGAACGGTCCTAGAAGAGACCTTCGAAAGTGGGTCGTGGACATTTCAATGAATAATGACTCCTCTCATGATTAGAGTGCGTACAGAGGAGCAAAATAACGAACCGCAACATCGAAATCGAGACCCCCAAGTTCGACTAGGAGCAAAAGCATTCCACTCACGAGCACACAAACGTGGACTTGACGATGCTTCGACATATAAAATCCAAAGGGGAGGTAAAGATGGATACCGAAACGTGCAACTTTGATTCCCAAGTTCCACGCATGGCTTCTCATCGTCGGAGGAAATGGATCCCACCAAAGATCTCGTGCATGTATCTTGATCTATGCATTTCTTTAATAAGAGCCTGATATGGAGTCTGCATGGCAATGATACTCAATATCTCAGCTCTTAAAAGTAGGTAATCTTCTTTCGATACTAATGTGTACGTTTGATGACTTACGAGCTCAAAATCATAATTAATCACTCTCGCATGCTAACTGAATAGGGTTTCAAAATAGTGTTGACTTTCAAAGTTTTTGATCATTTCATGATTTTTTGTGCTAATGATAAAATTAAATTGATATATAAATGTGTGATATAATATTTAAATATTTTAACTCTTCTCTTCACGTGCGGATTGGATTTTTGGCCTATGATGAAATTTGGAAACGTACACTAAGAAAGCAAATAAAGGGGCGGCAGGTCACGAATATCTTCCACCAATCCCCAAGCAAGTGCACACTTCAGTCCATCTCATTCTTCCACTATGGATGTCACGAATTTTATTCTCATGCTCTATATTTCTCTATGTTGGGAGTGGCATGTGACGACCGCAAAATCACAATCGATGCCCCATCAAATCCAAACTTGTGCTTTCCTAGAAAATGATTGGGTCATCTACTCGAGTCAAAAGGGAGATGGTCCCCCTTCTCGAGATTGACAGCAACTTTGTAGAAAGTTTCTGCGTGGAAAGAGAGTCATGTGCAATCTTCTAATCTAATTTTTCCCAATCATTACCTTTGGTGTGCCTATCTTTCTCTCTTATCCACTTGAAGCTTTTGAGCAGCCCCACGAAATGGTCGTCCATCAACCCCAGGACTTAAAAAAATGTAGGGTTGATAGAAAATAAATTGATATCCTGACATGTTCATTTGAAGAAGCGATTCTTTTTACATTTATTTAAAAAAATGTATGTGCACTCAAAATCTAAAACTCATTATAAAGTGTAATTTAGTTTTAAAACTTACAAAAATACAATTAAGTATTAAAACATGTCAAATCATAACAATTAAGTATTCCTACTAACTCTGTCCATTTAGCTTAAAAAAAAATGCTCACATAGCTATTTTGTAATATTTTCTCTCCCAACGTGGCGATGACATAGACTAAATTCTAATTTTATCCAAAATATTAATTAAATAAAATAAAATAAAAAAAAAATAACAAAAGGGGGGAAACAAAAAGCAAGGACGGCAGGTCCTTGCCACCATCCCCTCCATCGCTAAAAAGGGCCATCTTGGGGTATTCCAATGGTGACCCTTGCCGAGGGCCACCACAATTGGGCAAGGGCCGGCAACCCTCATCCTAATCTAGATAGAGGGTTGTGACCCTTGCCCTTGGCTAATTTTTTGAGTTTTTTCAAATATTTTTTGTTCTATTTAATTAAGATTTTTGATCATAAAATTACAATTTAATCCAAAACGACGATATTTTAATCTTGTGTTTCATGTTGTGGCCAAGTCATTGCCACGAAGGAGAGAGAAAATGTTTTAAAAAGCCATGTGAACATTTTGCATTAATCTAAATAAACAGAGTTAATGGAAGAATTTGATTATACCAACTTGACAAGTTTTATAACTTGAGTACACTTTTTATAAGCTTTATGATTCAATGGCACTTTATTTAAAGTTTTAGAACTTCCAAAGCACATATACCTTATTTATATCATTAACTTATGGCTCCAAATTTTGAATATCTACACTAATTTTCTTTGGTTACGAAAAAGATTGTTAATTAGGCGAGGTAATGACGGTTCTCTTGATCAATTATCTATGCAATCGTTGTAGTTTTGTATTGAAATCTCGGTGATTTCTTCATATGAATGGGGTAAAAAAAATAACCTTATAATTCCCAAAATCCACATGATATATGACATAGAGAACAGACTCTCACTCAATTTGTGAGTACTTCTTTAGGGTTTTATTGCATATAATATAGCAGAATTCATTAAACTCACGATTTTAGACACTTTCAGTTAATTGCGCGATGATTTGATGGTAAAAAGAGATTCTATCCCTAATCTGAATTTTCTAGGTCGGTGGGGGAAGCGTGAGGGTAGTTAGTCATCACTAGCCAAAGTAATCTAGAAGTTGGATAATAAAGTGTATTGAAGATGCTGACCCATGGACTGTTAAATTGCTTTGTGTGAATCCACTTCTAAACTCTATCCCAAGGGAAGAAACGGTGGAAAGCACTAATTTAATTTAAATAACCGCTGGAAATTGAAATCGAGAGATTTTCAAGTGCATCGAGAGCACAACATTTCTTATCCACTCAAAACCAATCATCGAGTATTGAAATACTTGGCATGTGACGATCAATTTTGGGTGCCCGGAGATGCTGTACATCCAAAATACATAAAAGTTTCTTCATGAAATATGAGAGATTTTCCTTTTACTCGGGCACTAGACACATATGAGGCCCAAAAAAACAGTAGAAGCCGAAGTAATCTTCCATCTCGCGCTCCTTTTGCCTCCCCAATATTGCCTGGTATGTGGAGACGAGGTGACGACCACCCCTGAGATATATTGCAAAGGAACCGATTGCGGGTCTTGAAATTTTTCCCAATTAGCCACAAGTACAAAAAATAAAAAGTAGACACATTGATTGATTGAATAGCCTACTTAATGATATGTATCTAAGTCACACATCCAATGAGTTCCAATCTCACCAGATAGAGCATCCCACAAATAGACTCCTTCCACTAATTTTACTAGACTAGATGAGAATATTATTATTATTTTTTTGGTAACCAGGACCCGAAGCCCACTTAACATGGAGGGACACGTAAGCGAGAGGACCCCACCACCCTCGGCGTCCCACTTAAGACACCACACAACGCTTCAGCTTCCCTCAGGGATAAATGACAAATGCTCTACCATCCATGCTGCAACGGCCGATGGTGACGAGAATATCATATTAGTTAATACATAATCAGTCATATTAATGATGACTTTAATTGATGTTTATCCATCCACCTAGAAGTTGCTCTGGATCTCTTTCACTTAAACTGGTGGATCATCAGTTTCCACAAAGGTGAGATTTCCCTGAGTTGCCATCTTGCCATTGCATGACCTCACATTTTGTCTTTATCAACTTTCTTTTCTTTATCTCCTCGCACGGGCACTGCAATTTTTAAATAAAAAAATGAGTTGCACGTGCCCAAGTTTTCATAATTATTAAAGAAGATATTGGCTAAAATCCTCCCATCACTTTAAAGACTATGAAAATGTTGCGTCATGACTCCCTCCACCTAACGTGGTCATCTCTTTTAAGATGACTCGGGCGAGGAACTTGACCCCATGCAAGAAACTCCTTGTTATATGACAAGAGAAGTTGCTCAAATATATAACACTGTTTACATACATTGATTACAAATCTAAACTAAGTTTGGAACATATCACGATCCATCTATCTCAAGTATCGATTGAGCGGTTGACGTAATACTAGTCTGTAGGGTCTCACCCAAATGCTCAAATTTTATCGAGCCCGATTCCTATTGATTGAATTCATTTATGCCGGTCTTGTTATGAAACGACCGATTATGACCATATTAGGCGGTTAACTTTGGGACGGATGTCTACTTAAAACATAACTTTTAGTTTCTCTTCCATCCCAATCGTGGATTTGAACTGGAGTTGAAGTACTGTAGAAGAAGACTTGTATGAATGTAGTCAAGTATATACTTCTAGTTGGAAAGAACACGTGAACCCAATCATATGGAGACTCGAGCCAATGCCAAATTGAGTCCATACAAGTGCCAGCTATTGCCTATTGGGACGGCGGCCACTGTTGAACACTTATTGACCTTTTAGGGATCAAAATTCCTTAGTTGATGTACGATTCAATCATCATCCACTTTAGAAAAAGTCCCACTTTTACTGCTTTGCTCTTTATCATAGGCCTCCTTTTTCATCGTGGATAAACGGCAATTGTACAAGGTTCGAGATAGAATTTGCTCCAAGAAGAATTGTTGTTCCTCCGTGGACGGTATGATTGAATGGTTGAATCTAATAAGTGCAATCGTTGAATCCAATGAGCTACACGTTTAAATTTGATGATAAATTACCCTTTATTATGGCTTTAAGTGACATGACCACACTCTCATGCTTTAGACGAGGAGCTACCCCGAGCCTCTCTGTGTTAGGGAAATTTGGGAAATTCTAACTCATTCCTATTGATGATACCTAGTTTTGCATAGGCCTTTCATTGCACTTTGTGAATTTTGATTATCCATTCCTTTTTCAGTTTCAGATATGAATTTTCGCATTTAACGTTCAAGAACGTTTTCTACTAATTGTACGGATAAAAATTTATGATACTGGAGATTAATCAGTTTTGGGATTACGGAAAAATAACTACAACACAACGTAAAATATGTTTCGCAATGGCATCTCTGCATTAAAAATATAAGTAACCCACAAAACTTATGTATGCATATTTCCACTCAAATGCCCAAATTACAATCTGAAGAAGCTAATATAAGAGGATCGGCGTCTGGTTCTCACTCTAATTTTAACTAGTCGAATTTAATACAACAAAGAATATTGAATTGAAAGTGAGAACATGAAATAAAAGTCAAGCTAGATGCCTCCTGTTCTTCTCTCAACCACAGTCAAACATGAGCTTGATAATTACTAGCCATCGACATAATTTTTTTGGGGCAAAAAGAGAATTGCAATATATCTGGAAATTTGAAGGCAAATGAATTGCCAGTTTGTTTTTTTGTTTGGTTTGTTTTTTCTTCTTCGCTAAGTTAATTCCGTCTAGGCTGGACGAGCGAAATCAAATCAAATCAAATAGATTTTGCCTGATTATCCCCAACAAACAGACAGTAGTCAGATCTTTTAGGACTCTCAAGTTCAGTCAAGATCCTCATACTTATCTCCTTTTTACTTATGCTAGAAAATCAAATATTAGAGAATCATCGTATCTGCAAAGTTCCTATTGGTCCTAGAGTCCTCAGATAAATATTGCTTATAACTACTTTCAGTGGATAAAATTGAGCATAACACAGATTGATCCACACGAAATAAAGCAACCTAAAGAATAATTAACAGCATATTAGAATATACCGACGCAAAATAATAACAGGAGTCAAACAAAGAAGATTCGGATCCGAGAATGGATTATTTGGATTAGCCCATGCATGATTGTGACGTTTTCATGTGAGATTCTCTCTCTCTCTTTCTCTCTCAATGGTGTTGTGCTTTTTCTTGTTTAGATTTTGAGAATCTGGCGTTGGCATTTCTCTGCATCTCTATAAATAGAAGCGGAGTCGCGCGAACTGCCCTCACTCGTCTCTGCTACCGGTTTCCCTTTCTTTCATCATCATCATCATCATCATCATCATACCAACCCTCTCTCGATCCCATTTCGCAGTTCCATTCAACCGAAGCATGGTCATGGCGTCACCACCAAAGCCTCCATCAGAATCTAGCGACCGGGTCCTCCTTCTTCTCCTCCTGCTTCTCCTTCTCCTTCTCCTTCTTCTTCTTTGGATGATTATGACGTCAAAGATCGTCAAAAAGCAAAAAGATGTAATGCGTAATAGTGATGATAATGTCAACGCGCGATCCGGGTCTTTTCTTGGGTCGACAGATTGTTGAACCGTGTAGACAAGTTTGGATCTTTTTTTCGCCGTGCATGAAAAGATCTCCGACTCTTTTCGGATGTTCATGGTCAACTGTTGTCTTTTTGCAGGCTAAGGGAATCGCTGAGACCCTCAAGAACTTGCCTCTGCTCGGGCTCCGGCTCAACAAGACTGACTCTTTCCGGTACCAAGCAAGAAAGGGAAGGTCCCAGAAATCAAAGACCATTCGTCCTCCTGCAAGAGACGAGGACCCCAAACAAGTCCAACTCAAAGAGAAGATAAAAGCCGAACACGTTCCTGCTACATTAATCAGAATTGGTTCGTGGCAGGTAACTACGATTCGGTGTTACTTCTGTAATCAGAAGTTAAAAGTCGCACACATCCCAACAGTTCTTAACTGTTAAGCAATGACACAGTTTAATATTTAAATATTCTAACGTTAACGTAAAATTTTGTGAGATCTCTACCGACTGTTTAAAACACTCGAACCACTTGATTTAATTTTTTATTTTTTTGGCAACTTCTTGATGAGTTACAATTGATGAGGAAGAGCAGAAATTTTCTGTTCTTTCTTTCTTTTGGTTAATTAACCAACGGTACATATGCGTGCAGTTTGCTTCTGTACATGAAGCGGATTTGGTAGTAAAGTTCTACTTCGCAACAAGGAAATTAGTCTGGGAAGTACTCGAGAACGGTCTGAAGAACAAGGTGGAGATACAGTGGTCGGACATTTCCGCTATACGAGCCAGTATCGAAGAAAACAAGCCAGGGATCCTCGAAATAGAGGTTATGAATTATCTCTTTCGAACCCAGGAATTTTTTGACTTAAAAGTCCGGCTTTTTCGACCATAATACTAATGATCCAATCGCTGTTACCATCGTGCAGTTACACCAGCCGCCCACCTTCTACAAGGAGTCTGATCTGCAGCCCCGGCATCACTCGAATTGGATCTCGGCAGATGATTTCACTGGCGGCCAAGCTCTTATGTGCCGGTACTTTATTATTTTGTCAGATACATTAGCCACATATTCCAGTATTTCCTGTCGCTCTAGGACGGTGAGCTATAGTGTGCATAAATGATTTCACAGGTTTAGTCATATAGTACAAACTGGTAAGTGGACCCATCTGATATGAAGTAATGCTTACGCTTAGTCTCTTCTCAGGAGGCACTATCTTGAATTTCCTTCAGCAGCCCTCGACAAGGGCTACGTCAAGCTGCTGAATACTGACCGCCGGTTGCTTAAGTTGAGCCAGAAAGGCTTTCCAAGCAGTGTAAAAAACGCATTCTACACGTTGCAACACTTTAATTGCGATGAATATCCTCCAAGATCAGCAATGGAAATGCCAATTGCGCATCAGGTCCACCTTCAGAATGCATATCCGCCGGCATTGACCCCCCAGCGGAGACGATCACGTGAAGCAGTGATGGAGCAAGCCCGTCAATGGAACAATTCTACTCCGCCGATGTCAGGTACGCAGCATCCTTATCGCTAGAAAGTTTTAGTCACCTTGAGAGTCTACATCTTTTTTACTTCTATGGAGGTACAGGTGGAATATGATCACTTTATCTGTCGCCTTTACATGGTCATATATTCTTCCTTCTTCACCAAAGATGTATATATCAAAGCTTGAAAATTGTCTCAAAACAATCAGAGGCTCACTTTCTTCACTCTCAATTTGTTGGTGTAACACAGTATTGGATTCTCAACTTCTCGAAAACCACAGATTGGAGAATTCACAAATGAATCCATGGGATCAGGTATCTAACAACTCTCAGCTTGAAGACCTTCCACCTCTACACCCTGCAGCCACAACTGCAGCCACAGCCACTGCCGGGGCCGGTCCAGCCCTCTATCTTGGAGAAGATTTGTACTCACCCTATGCTGGAGAAGCAGGGGTCCACACCCTGCAAACTCCTGCAATCATGAGGAATCCACAACGGCAGTTATTCTTCAATCCAATCAGCTCGCATGACCCGAGGCTTCTCCCTGCAGTTCACGGCATGTTCCCATCGCGCTTAGGTTTGCCAAGTGCAATAGGTTCTGCAAGCAATGCCAATGCAATGGGTGCCAGACAGGAACATGATGGATATGTGAACAGCGGTGGTCAATTCATCTTCTGTCCCTTGGAGGAGAACGACACTTTCACATCACCGACGAGTATGCCGAGTGCAGTAAGTTCTGCAAGCTATGGCGTTGCAATGGGTGTCAGACAGGAACATGATGGATATGCGAACAGCAGCGGGCAATTCATCATGTGTCCCTTGGAGCAGAGTGGCACTTTCCCATCACTGATAGGTTCGCCGAGTGCAGTAGGTTCTGCAAACACTGGCAATGCAACGGATGGATGTGCTAACACTAACAGGCAACTCATCTTCGGTCCCCTGGAGCAGAACGTCACTTTCCCATCACCAATAGCTTCGTATGCAGTAGGTTCTGCAAGCCATGGTGATGCAATGGGTGTCGGGCAGGAGCATAATGCATATGCTAGCTCTAACGAGCAATTCAACTTCGGTCCCTCTGTGTCTGACCAACAAATTTATGAGCATCTCGCTCCTTTGATGCACCATCAAGCTTATGGGCGAAAACCGCAGGACGGCTCACCTTGGAAATGATGATCTGTGTCCAAACTCTGATTCAAGAATTTCAAGGAATGAAATCTTGGGTTGAGCTGAGGAATTCATCAATAGGACGTCCCAGTTTTGCAAAGTTGAGATTAGGATGAGTTGAAGGTGTCGGTGGATTCTGTTCTCTTTTTCTGTTCTTTATTTTTAGGCAAAGTAGGGTGTTCTTCGTTTCTCTTCCAGGTTTTGTTGGTAAATACAAAATTGGGTTGAGTACATTCTTATCTCCACCTTACAGTCTGTAATATTGTCCACAGTCTTGATTTGTCAGCAACAAATTCTCAAACTTAGGATTCCTGCCACTGTAAACATTAAAGGAAGGTTGTTTGGTCAATACTTCAAATTGGCACTTCAATTTATTATATATATAGGCTCCGCATGAGAACATTTCTTGGCTGGGGAACAATTTTTTTTCAGAAATAGTTCTTTTATATTTCTATTCTGGGAACAATTTCTCGTAAAAAACCCGTTTGATAACTTTACTCTAGAAATAGAAAAAGAATAGAAATCCGTTTGGTAAAAAATAGTTTCTTCTTTATATTTATTTATTTTTTTTTTTTGCCGGTAGACCACCGCCACCGCCGGGCTGCCGCCGCCCGCCGACCGCCCGGTCGACCACCGCCCGCCGACTACGCCGCCGCTGCGCCCCGCCGCCGCAGACGGCCGCCGGCCGTCGACCGGCCGCCCGCGGCCGCCTCCGCGGCCCGGGGCCCGTCGCTGGAGGTGGCGGCCGACCGGCGGCGGCAATCGGCGGCGGTAGTCGGCGGGCGGTGGTCTCCGGCGGTGATCGGCGGCGGATCGGCGGGCCTCCGGCGGTGATCGGCGACGATCGGCGGTCGGTCGGCCTCCGCGACGGGCGGCGACATGGGCGACGGCGGGCGACGATCGGCGGCGACGGCAAGCGGCGATCGGCGGGCGACGGCGGCGATGATCGGTGGCGACGGCGGCGCGGTGGTCGGCCGGGCCGATGATCCCGACGGGCGGGCGGGCGGCGGCGATCGGTCGGCGGCGGGGTCGGTCGCCGCCGGCGCCGGCCGATCGGCGGTCGGCGGTCGGCTTGGCGGGGTCGGCGGTCGGTTGGGTGGGGTGGCGGTCACGGGGTGGTCAATGGCCGTTAGCAAGAGAAGAATGAAAGAAAAAAAAATTCACTTATTTCTTAAACTTGTTCCCGGGAACAAGAAGCAACTTTTTTTTACTTCTCATTTCTATTCCAAAACCATTCCGGGCTAACCTTTTGTTCCAGGAACAAAAAATTGACTTGCTGTTATCATGCTAGTTTTATTCCCTTTTTGTTAGGGAAGAGAAGAATATAAATTTCTTGGCTGGGGAAGGTTATCATGCGGAGCCATAAAGGCTAGAAATCTCTGACATTCACCATAAAAATAAATATAAAAAATGGATCACCTCAACCTTTACATAAGCCAATGCTTTTCTTTAACCCCACAAGAAGCTGGGATAAAAACCTTGATTCCGATTTGTTGGTCATTATATCTCATTTATAACCATACAAGCCGCCTTTTATGAATTCAGTGAAGCAAGTTTTTTTATTTTTTTCCAGGTTGATTCCGTTTTAATTTTTTTCTTTACTAAGTTATTTCCATCGAGGGAATCAATTTCAAAAAAAGATTTACCAAGTTAAATTCATTTTGTTGGACTCTAGTCCAGTCACTCCCGGGGATTCTCTGTTTTTTTTCTTTTTTTTCCCCTTTTCATATCTTTGGTTGTAGAACATCAAATAGTAGAGAATTATTGATATGCAAAGTAATTGTTTACGAGGATTACTCTTTCGCACGGCTCAAAGAGATAGTAAACACTTTTAACTGATCGAATTAATCATACATAAAAAAAATAGAGTGATCGACGCAAAATAAAGCAACTAAAAGAACATAAAAAAGTATATCAAAATATACTAACAGAAAAAGAAAGTGGACACTCTTGATTTTAATCTATCGAACTAGATATAGGGTGCGCTTTGCAAGAGAGATATATATCGTCTCGACATACTCGACATATCCTCTCGACAATAGTTGAATAAAAAGACTCAAATCCAACTTTTTGCCATGGAATCGAGTCTATGTGAGAGTGAAATCTAATGCATATAAGTCTATTTGGATTTTTTTTATAATTTTTTTGGCATTAGTACTGGAAAATTATAGGTATGTTTATCTATTTTAGAATGGCTCGTTCATAATTTTGAGTTAGTAATTTGGACTCACTTTTCTTCTTTTCTTTTTTTTCCCACCGTTGCTATAGTTTTTCTTCTTCAGATGCGATGAATTTCTGGTGTTGGGGCTCGTTTGCATCTATAAATAGAAGCAGAGTTGAGTGCAGTGCAGTCACTCTTCTCTCTGCTTCTGCGCAGTTTCCGTTTCATCATCATAACAACCCTCTCTCTTCTCATCATCATCGTTTGGCTCCCAATTCCACCAAACGGTTTCAGCCAACTGAAGCTTTGCCATGGCGTCACCACCCCAACCTCCACCAGAATCTGGCGACCAGGTTCTTCTTCTTCTTATTCTTCTTCATCTTCTTATGATGATGATGATATCAAGAACCACCATAGGCAGAAAAGATGGAATGTATCGTGATGGTAATGCTGATGCCAGTATGCCATCTGGGGTCTCTTCTTGGGTTGACGGATTCTTGAACTGCGTGGACAAGAAACTCTTTCGCCATGCGCGATGCCTGGCACTTTTTGAATGTGATCTACCGTTATCTCTTTTGCAGGGTAAAGAACACGCGGAGGCTCCGCCGCCGCTCATGTTAAGGCTCAATAAGGACGTTATTTTCATGAACCGAGTCTGGACTGCTCTGTTCCAGAAACCAGAGCGCCTTCGTCTTCCGATACTACGCAGTGACCTGGCAAGGAATCCTCGCGAAATGGAACTGTTGAAAGTCGCACGTGTTCCTGCTACGTTAATCAGAATCGGTTCTTGGCAGGTAATTGAGATTCAATGTCAGTTCTGTGCAATTTACAATTGATGAAGAAGAGCAGAATTTTTCCTTCTTCCTTTCTTTCCTCTCGTTAAGTAATCAAGGTATGCGTATGTGCAGTTTGCTTCAGAACATGAAGGGGATTTAGTAGTAAAGTTCTACTTTGCAACGGAGAAATTAGCCTGGGAAGTTCTCATGAACGGTATTCAGTATAAGATGGAGATAACATGGTCGGACATTTCCTCTATTAGAGCCACTATCGAAGAAAACAAGCCGGGAATCCTCGAAATAGAGGTTGCAGATGATGTCTTTTGACCCTGGAATTTAATTTGACTGGAAATCAACCATTTTTCACCATAATGCTAATGCGACCCAATCTGTCACCATCGTGCAGTTATACTGGCCGCCCACCTTCTACATGGAGACTAATCCGCAGCCACGGCATCACATAAATTGGATCTCGGTGGCGGCTGATTTCACTGGTGGCCAAGCTCTCACATGCCGGTACCTTATAATCTTGTTCAACTCATAGGTCACATACTCATAATACTTCCTCTAACTATATGATGATGAACTATAGTATAGATAAATGATTTTCACAGGTCAAATAGCAGAAACAGATAATTTGATCCATTAATAATAGCAAGTAATGCTTATTCTTTCTCTCTTCTCAGGAGGCACTATCTTGAATTTCCTCCAGCAGCCCTCGGCAGGGCCTACGTCAGGCTTCTGAGCAGTGACCGCCGATTGCTTAAGTTGAGCCTGGGCGGCTTTCCAAGCAATCCTTGGAATTAATGTTCTGTGTCAAAACACTGATTCGAGAAGATTCAAGGAATGAAAACTGGGTGGGCTGACCTGAGGAATATATCAGTAGGGACAAGATGTTATTGGCTTCTCTTTTCTTTTCTGTGCTTTCCTTTCAATTGTTACACATTTTTGTTCCTGGACGACGATCGCAGCCAGAAAGTAGAGTGTTAATCGTTTCCTTTCCAAGTTTAATAAATCAGCAACAAAACAAAGGAATTCAGAGTTGGGATGAATGCATTTTTACCTTCACCTTGCAGTCTGTAATATGGTCCACAAGACTTAATTTGTCAGCCATTCAATCCTCGAACTTAGGATGCCTCCTATTGTGGGTGCACTGCAAGCTTAACATCGAAAAGCATTTAGGAAATTTTTTTATCAGTAGAGTCGGTACTTTCATGTAGAGAAAATGCTGGAAGCCTCTGACATGCACCATATAAAGAACACTTTGATGCGCCATCAAGCTTGCGAGCAAAAACCACACGACGGCTCACCTTGGCAATGATGTTCTGTGTGAAACTCTGATTCAAGATTTTCAAGGAATGAAAACTTGGGTTGAGCCAAGGAATTCATCAGTAGGGCAGTCCCAGGTTTGCAAAGTTGAGATTAGGATGAGTTGAAGATGCTGGTGGCCTCTCTTTTCTTTTCTGTTCTTTAGCGTATGCAAAGTAGGGTGTTCTTCGTTTCTTTTCCGAGTTTTGTTGCTGAAAACAGGATTGGGATGAGTACATTCTTATCTCCACCTTGCAATAAATCCTCCAACTTAGGATGCCAGCCACTGTAAACTTAGGATCCAAAAGCATTTAAGGAAATTTTTTTGTTCAATACCTGAAATTGGCACTTTAGTTTATAAAAGAAGCTAGAAATCTCTGACATTCACCATAGGGGAAAAAAAACATGAATCGCCTCAACCTTTACATAAGCCAATGCTTTTCTTCAACCATGCAAGAAGCTGGGCAAAAAACGCTTTTTCTTTTAGTTGTAGAGCATCAAATAGTAGAGAATTATTGACATGTGCAACGTAATTGTTTGGGAGGATTACTCTTTTGCACGGCTCGGAGATTATAACCAGTTCTAACTATCGAATTAATCAAGTTTATATGTAAAGAAACTGAAAGAACAAAAAAAAGTATATCGAAATATACCAAAAAAAAAAAATTAAAAAAATTAAAAAAGCAGATACTCTTGATTTTAATCTATCAAACTTGGTATGGGACACACTCTGCAAAGAGAGGTATATATCAAGTTGATATATCTTCTCAACAATAGTCGGAAAAAAATGACTCAAAACCAACTCTTTGTCATGGAATTGAGTCTACGTATGGATTTTTTATTTTTGGCACTAGTACTGTAAAATTAGGAATGAATATCTTTTTTAGAATTAGCTAATGCATAATTTTGACATATTCATTTTTGCTCACTTTCTTCTTCAGATGTTGTGAATTTCTGGTGTGGGCGCTCGTTTGCATCCATAAATATAGAAGCAGAGTAGAGTGCAGTGCAGTCACTATTCTCTCTGCTTCAGGGGAGTTTCCGTTTCATCATCATAGCAACCCTCTCTCTTCCCCTCATCATCATTTGGTTCCCAATTCCATCAAACAGTTCCAGCCAACACTGACGCATTGCCATGGCGTCGCCATCCCAACCTCCACCAGAATCTGGCGACCAGTTTCTTCTTCTTGTCCTTCTTCTTCTTCTTCTTCTTCTTCTTCTTCTTCAGATTCTTATGATGATATCAACAACCATCCATCTTAAGGAAAAAATGATGAGATGTATCATGATGGTAATGCTAATGCCGATGTGCCATCTGGGGTCTCTTCTTGGGTTGACGGATCCTTGAACTGCGTGGACAAGAAACTTTTCCGCCATGCACGTTGCTTGGCGCCTGTTGAATATGATCTACTGTTATCTCTTTTGCAGGCTAAAGAACATACGGAGACTCTGCCTCCGCTCATGCCAAGGCTCGAGAAGGACGACTCTTTTATGAGCCAAGTGAGGACTGCTCTGTCCCAGATATCAGAGCCCTTTTGTCCTCCTGCACAAGTTGATAACCAGCAAGCGAATCTTCATGAGGGAGAGAAGTTAAAAGCCACGCAACCCTCTCTCTTCCCGTCATTGTCTTCTTCTTCTTCTTCTTCTTCTTCGGATTCTTATGATGATATCAAGAATAAGAATCATTAAAAAGCTAAAAAGATGAAATGTATCATGATGGTAACAATAATGCCAACGTGCCATCTTGGCCTCTTCTTGGGTTGACAGATTCTTGAACTGCCTAGACTAGTTTGAAACGTTTTTGCCATGCACGAAAAGATATCTGACACATTTTGGATGTTCATGATCTACTGTTATCTTTTTGCAGGCTAAGGAACTCGCTGAGACACTCAAGAACTTGGCTCTGTTTAAGCTAAGGTTCGATAAGGACTACTCTTTGAAGAACCAAGTGCAGACTGCTCCGTCCCAAAAATCAAAGCCCTTTCGTCCTCCAGCACAAGTAAATAACCCTCAAGTGGATCTTCATGACAGAGAGATAAAAGCTGCACAAGTTCCTGCTACATTAGTCAAAATCGGTTCGTGGCAGGTAATTAAGATTCAATATTAGTTCTACATAATTTACAACTGACGAAGAATAGCAGAACTTTTGTTTTCCCTTCTTTCCCTTCGTTTAGCAATCAAAATTATACGTATGTGCAGTTTGCTTCTGCACATGAAGCAGATTTGGTAGGAAAGTTCCACTTCGCAACAAGGAAATTAGTCTGGGAAGTGCACGCAAATGGTCTGAAGAAGTTTGAGATACAATGGTGGGACATTTTTGCTATAAGAGCCACTATCAAAAAACAAGCCCGGAATCCTGAAAATAGAGGTTCCAATTGATTTCCTTTGACCCTAGAAATTTCTCTGACTTCAAATCTGACATTTTTACCATAATACTAATGCAAGCCATTCACTGTAACCATCGTGCAGTTAGACCAGCCTCCCACCTTCTACAAGGAGACTGATCCACCACCCCGGCATCACGCTCGCTTTGGTTGTTGGCAGATGATTTCGCTGGTGACCAAGCTCTTAGGTGCTGATACTCTATTATCTTGTTCCATACGTTGGCCACACACTCCAGTATTCCTGTCACTGTACAATGATGAACTTTAGTGTAGATAAATGCCTCCACAGGTTTAGTCATATAGTAAACTGATAATTCAATCCATTAATAGGTGGTAATGCTTATTCTTAGTCTCTTAGGAGGCACCATTTTGAATTTCCTTCAGCAGCCCTCGACAGAAACTACATCAAGCTTCTGAGCAGCGACCAGTTGCTTGAGTTGAGCCAGAGCAGCTTTTCGAGCAGCACAGAAACAACATTCTGCAAGCTGCAACACTCTTGATTCGAGAATTCACAAATGGCTCGAGAATGCAACAACCTTTGTCAGTTTGAAGCCCTTCCGCCTCCACTCCCATGCAGCTGCAGCTGATTCAGGCCTCTGTCTTAGAGAACATTTAAACTCACCCTATGTTGGAGAAGCAGCGGTCCCCACCTAGCAAACTCCTGCAATCATGAGGAATACTCAGCAGCAGTTAATCTTGGATCCCAATCCAATCAGTTGGTGTCACCTTAGGCTTCTGCCTGCAATTGACAGCACTTTCACATCACCAATTGGTTCATCGAGTGCAGTAGGTTCTACTTGCAATGATTATGCAATGGGTGTTGGTCAGGAGCATGATGGATATGTCAAAAGTAGTGGGAAATTCATTGGTCCCTCAGAGCAGAATGAGACTTTTACATCATTGATAGGTTCATCGAGTGCAGGAGGTTCTGCAAGCAATGGTGATGCAATGGGTGAGACAGGAACATGATGGATGCTAACAGTAACGAGCAATTTAAGTTGGTCCCCGTGTCCCAGGGACAAACTTATCACTTCTTTGATGCGCCATCAAAGCTTATGAGCGAAAACCACACAATTGATCACCTTGAGACTGATGTTCTGTGTCAGACCTCGATTCAAGAGTCAATGAATGAAAACTTGGGTTGAGGTGAGGAATATATCAGTGGGCAGTCCCAGTTTTGCATATTAGGATTAGGATGAGTTGAAGATGATGGTGGCATCTCTTTCCTTTATGATCTTTCCTTTTCATCGCTACACATTTTTGTTTCTGGACGATGATTGCAGCCAAAAAGTAATGTGTTCATCTTTCTTTTCCAAGTTTTGAATGTCTCAGCAACAAAACAGGGAAAAATAAAATTCTCCACCTGGCTGTCTGTAATATGGTCCACAAACTTAATTTGTCAACAATTCAATCCTCGAACTTAGGATGCCTACACAAATGGGATGCACTGTAAGCTTAACATTGAAAAGCATTTAAGAAAATGCTGGAAACCTCTGACATTCACCATAAAAAGAAAATGGATCACTTCAACCTTTACAGAAGCCAATGCAAACAAAAATTTGTTCAAAACTACAAGTCAATAGCCTTATACCAAGTATCTAGCAAAACAACTACTGGTACTAAGGCTGGAAATACAAACTAAAAATGAAATACAGACTCTTCATCACTATGTCATAACCCTTGATGTGAAATACATTGAACCAACTAGAGCATAGAAACTACAGTAATGTTCAAAACTGCAAGTCCTGTCACAAAACTGACAGTGACATCTTCCCATAGATGCTGCTTGACAATTTAGATGCTGCTTCAAATCCTGATTGAAAAGTTCCGCTTAAAGGTCTCGTAGAGGACTCTCTCACACATTTCATATTAGTTCAGCTGAGTGGATCATGTCCTGAAAACACTTAAGAATGTAGGCTGCAACAATTGCCTGATTCCTTTACACATCCATCCACTCTCAGTGCATATCGCCAAAACTTCTCTTCTTTGAAGCAGAGTGAAATTCCTCTGTTCCATTGTCAGCATTAGCATGCTTCTCTTTGCCTCTGGACTCATCTTTTGCTCTATCTGGTTCTGCTTCAACAAATAGCGGGGCTTCTCTTCCACTTAATCGACAGAAAACTCTTTCTACTGTCTCACTTATTTCTTTCCCCAGCCCATCACCATCAAGAATTAACTCCCAAACTGATTTGGAGGCCTTCTCGAGCACTGGGGCCCTGCGCAAAAATGAACACAAGCAAATAAATAAACATCCAATGACCAGCAACAACGCATGCCAACAATTATCTTAATCCAGAAGTGATAGTTCTGCCAGTCAGCCTAACAGGTGTGCCAACAATTGTGTGCATTGACATGAATCTCTAGCAAAATGCCATACCTTTGGAAATCAAAAGGTGGTGAACATAAACTCAAAATGTTTCTGTATAGCTGCAAAGTGCATAAATGGGGATGAACATGGTAATCTATGGATCTGGATTATCTGACATTAAACTACTAGCGGTCCATATAATCGGCATGACTTTACACAGGATCTTTCCCTCAGAAAAGACTTCCTAGATGAAACGAAATTTAGCTGCAAACAGCTTGTCACACGTTTGTTAAAAAATCAAACTAACTCACATGTATGAATCAGATTCAGCGAGAGTTGTGTTTCAATCATTATTGTATTCACACTTCAGTCATGATTTGCCAAGGCAGAGCAACTAGTCGAGGAGACTAATTCAATCTATCGATATCTTTTTAGATCAAATAATGAACTCATCTCTTTCAAATTAATTTCTTAGTCCCTCAACCCCCACTAACATCTTCTCAGGGAAACATTGCCATTATTCTCCTCCATCTTTTCTCAGCTGGGGTTCAAGAAAATTAAAGATAACACTAACTTACAACAATAACCAAGAAAGATGTGAGGAAGACAAGTCTACCTATTCACCAACCCCCACAGCCAGTCAACTCACACTTTCCACAGAGAGAGAGAGAGAGAGAGAGGATGCTTGAGGAATGAAAGAATTGCTTTTTGTCTGTCTTATGGCTGTGACCACCACTTATGATAGGACGAAATTAAATATTTAAGTCTAACTGCAGTAGACATTTATTACCCACATACTTAGAATTGTGACATTGATACTGAAGAAAAAGTGCGCTGTGCTTCTCTGTTAAGGTCTTTCCAATTTGTTTCCAAGGCTTACAAGTCACAATTCCCATTGATCAATTTCATGCTCAGAAAACGGGGAGTTAAAATTCAAGATTTGAATCTTATTTTAACAAGTACGACATTTTGCTACTAAGATGCAACCCTTCTGAATCCTATACCGCCCTTTATTACTTGTCAACATTATATTTAAAATTTTACTCGCAATCAACTATGAGGTCAGACTTTCACAATCTTGCCGACTATAAACTTCCATATTGACCTAAAAAAGCCAAAGTCAACTAAATTCTAGTACATGGCAACTGCACTATGAAGATAACTACGGTTTGGAATTTGAGATCCCGAGGCTTTGATTTCTCAATGCCAACCAAGCTACACAGCCATCTAAAAAGCTGTCTTGGTGAGCACTCTGCCCTTCGGTTTTGATAATCTACTTCATAGCAGCAGAATCTACAGCATTTTGGCATGAGGTAGCAAGAGTAGAAACTGCACCAACATTATCTAGGGAGTAATTTTCATTTCTTTTATCTCCTTCCCCACCATCTTAAATAGGCATGTTGGGGGAAGGTAGGATCAAAACCTAGACTTCTTGACTCTTGGTAAGGGAGGACAACAACAGGCCATTCCCTTGCTCCCGCATTTTAAAGGGAGAAGACTCGCTCGTAGCACCAGGGGTACTTTTACAATTTAGCACCATAATTACTACTGCAACATCTCTCCTTTGACGGTCAACTCTTTCAGCAGGAGGAATACGTGGATGACATCAAGATGGCCGAAAGCCACACGGTAAGCACTAGATTGCATCCCGAAACTGTTGTCCATCGAGCTCATCAAAAAAGTGCGCCGACCACTCTAGCTACGGGGAGGTGGTTGACAAATTCAGAGCATGAACGAACTGCTAACGAATGCTACCAGCTCCGTTACGATATAAACTCGAACTAAAGAATGGTATGTTCTTGTTCTTACTCTAGCTCCTGGCGCAGGGCGTCGAAGAGCTCTCTCTTGGTCTGCTTTTCAGCTCCGGGGGTATTGAGAACTTTGCTCTGCTCCGCCATTTTAATTGTGGTGCTCTTCAGCTCCTCCTGCGAACCCGACCGTCCGGATAAGAGAGAAAAGGAAGAGACTTTAAGCAGCATAACAAACGAAATGCAAAGGGAAGCCAAAGCACAACGTCAACAATCGCGCGACATCAAGTATAAGAACAAAGAACCCTCCTTTCCTTATGCCAAGAACCGACGATTACGTAAAGATCATCCACCCCCCAGAATTCACACCAGAGGCCACTAAAACGGGACCAATTCGACCCAAAAAAAACACAACCGACGACGCAACAGCCGCTACCCAATGGACAGAGCCACGGAATAGGCAAGAAGGGTCCAGGATCGGCGAGCCCCGCGCCGACCCACGACCCCGCGACTCGAACCATCAAAAGGGCAGCAGGAATTCTCACGTTGGCCTTGAGCTGGTTGATGATCTTGAGGCGGAGGGAGTCGATGGTGCCGTCGTTCATGAGCGACTCGAGGACGTCTTCCGGGGTGATCACCGACGCCGGAGAGGTGGAAGAAGAAGACGCCATCGACGCGCTCGAGAGCTTTTGCTCGCTCTCGCTCTCTGCGAAAGTCGCCGCTTTTGTCGTCGGTCCGAGGCGTCCGATGTTGCGAAGCAAGGGAGGCTCTTCCCGTTCGGTCCAAATCGTCCTCGAAATCTCATGGCTTTTTGTCCCCCTCCATTTCTTAGCATAGATCCAGAGTAGAACTTAAAATCTCATTAAATCATTCAATAAATGATATCGATAGAACTTGATTAAAATTTGAAACTGACCCTAGAACTTATGACAGAATAAATTACGATTCCAGAAAATGGAAAATCTATTCTAATAATAGATTTTAGGTGAAACTATATAGAAAATAGAACCGCTTGTCTATTCTATTTCTATTTAAAAAGAATGATGCACATGCCCAAAAAGAGGGGAAAAAATAAGAAGAGCAAAATTGATAAGATTTACCAATTAATGGAAAAAATAAATAAATAAACTAATGAAGAAGTTCTTTTAGATGAATGTTAATTGTCATAATGGTACAAAATATCCAAATTGATATACAAGATGATGTGAAATTTAATTTGAAATTTTGGGGATAGGGAGAGGGGGTGGGGGAGTGTAATTGTGTTAGAGATAAGGAAGATCTCCAAATCCATATTAGTTAGATAGGTGCGAGAAAGAGGAAATGTGGTACAAAAAACTACCTCCTCCTCCCTTATGAAGATTTTTGTTGAATTTGAAGCAATTTCTTAATGATGACCACCCTTTCTTAAATAAAAAAACGGAGAGGTAAGGGGTTTAAATCTCCACTTTTTAAAGGAATTAGAGTAGAGATAATTTAATTTTAAATGTCTCGAGAAGTCTAGAGTGAGAATTAAAATAAGAATAAAGTAGGATCGGTAATATATATATATATAATTTTTTAAAAAGAAAAGAGTAGTGAGATTTGAGTAAATTTTACAAATTGTGCAAAATTTTTGAAATAATGATATGACCATTTACCGACAATGTTTCGACATTAATAGTAAATATAAGAATAAAGTGCAATTCGTGAAAGTTAATGAGATATCTTGCTCAACATAAGATTCTATACCTTTTCTTTTTGCCCCCTCTCTTTCACACAGGCAGAACAAAGCATATACCTTTTTCACAATGTAAACTGACATAAACGAATGCTGACCCAAAAGAAAAACTATCATGAATGAGTATGCAGTGTATAAACAATATTTTGATTTTATCTATAATTATCTATATATGGACAAATTGTAAAAGAAACTCTTAATTAACTTAGAAAAAAATTGAAAATTTGAAGTTCTTCTTCTTAAAATTAGGGATACCGTTCTCGCAATGCAATGACGTAGATGCATTGCTACAGTTATATATGCTGGCACTAAATTGCAATTACTTGGATGCAATCCATATACAGAAGAATTTTTTTTCTTAACTAGGGAAATCTTATTTTTGAAATTAAATTAAGTTGATGAAAAAAAGGGTATGAGTTCAATTTTTATAATTTAAAGATGCAAATTGTGCACAAAAAGGATGAGGAAGTTTTGATGTTTTGAGAATGTATCTATAGCAAACTCTAACTTTATAAGATGTAGAAAAAAAAAGAAAAAAACAGAAGACTTGATAAGTTTGCACATTCATAACAAGCAAATTTTATTAATGAATTCTAAATTACAGTCATTCACGGATTTCCACTTACTTAAAAAGACAGATTCTGCAACGGAAAAATGGAAAAGAGGAGGAGGAAGAAGAAGGAAAGAATCCTCCTACTCTAAGAAAAGGCGCCTAATGTATCTTCATCACTTCATCAACCCAGCTGTGTGGTTAGATCATATGTAGAGTCCGATTCTGATGCATTTCTTCACCCATTTGCTGGCATTACTGGGGAAAAATAAATGCTAATCTGCTCTTTCGAGTCGAGAACTGCTTCGACTATTTTGACTATTGACAAATAATTTAGTTGTCCGAAGATAAGTGTATAAGAAGCTAGACTCTTTCAGTATGTACCACGACTTAACGATGCAGCTGAGGCCCATTTTCGCACTCCCTTGTGCCAATCATAAATCTGTCCCCGCTAGGGATGCAGGATGTAGTCATTTCTGCTTTAGGACCGAAGTTCGTGCGGAACAAATTGGATAGATCTATGGGCTGGCTTCATCTTTGTCCATCAAATCTGACAAGTAGCTCAAGATGAACCCATCCAGATCTCCCTCTAGGACGGAATCAGGGTCAGAAACCTCGTAGTTAGTCCGCAGATCCTTGACCATCCGGTAAGGCTGCACGGGAGAAAATGACAGAGTCAGGAAGAGCTTTCTACACAGACGAAATAAAATGGTTTTTAAGAGAAGATGAGCAGATGCTACGGCATACGTGAAGGACATAGGAACGAATTTGGTTGCCCCAACTTATTTCTGTAAGAGATTGTGTATGTTGTGCATTCATCTGAGCCTGTCGAGCCATCTCAAGCTGGTCTAACCGAGACTGGAGCACTGCCATGGCTGAAGCCTTGTTTTGATGTTGTGATCTGTAATAGCAGAGGAAAAAGGTGACAAAAGAACTCTGCACCTCAAAAAAGGAATGAATGGGCACCCTTTATGTAAATCCAAATTTCCAAATTTCACTATGGTGCAGCAATAAGTCGACAACAGTGCAAAAACTTAAAATAGGTTGATTCCATCTACCTCTCATTTTGGCAAGTTGCAGTTACTCCAGTGGGAATGTGAACGATTCTCACAGCACTGTCAGTTGTGTTAACAGACTGCCCGCCAGCTCCTCCAGATCGAAATCTCTCAATTCGGAGATCGGATTCATTTATTTGCACATGGGAAAAATCCTCACCGAAGATCGGAATTACAGCAACAGCAGCAAATGAAGTATGTCGCCGTTTGTTACTGTCAAATGGCGAGATTCGTACCAACCTGTGCACACCTACTTCAGCTTTGGCATATCCAAATGCATATTCACCATCCACTTTAATTGTTGCTCGCTGAAAATCACAAAGTCTAGGTCAGGACTAATTGCAAACTCAGCTAATTCAGAAACAGAGTAGTTAAGGAAAAAGTCAAAAGAAGCAAGAGCTACACTGCATATAGCTAAATACAGTTGCAATTCGGAACATTATTCTTTTATTTATTTTTTCTTTTTTTTGGGGTCAAAATTGGAACGTTATAATTGAGTAGGCTTCTTCAAGGGGAAAAACACAAGGAATTTAGTAACGTGAGAAAAAGATGGTAAGGAGGTGAACCTTGATTCCAGCAATCTCACCAGGCATTTCATCCACCACTGTTACTCCATATCCTCGGCGTTGAGCCCACGTTTTGTACATATTCATTACCATCGCAGCCCAATCCATGCTCTCAGTGCCCCCGGCCCCAGCTTGCACCTATGTACATAGATGAGCGAAACACTGAATTCTTAGACTGTCCAGGCACAAGGAATAATAATGCTAGGTGTGGGGAAGCTCAAAGTCACTTATGCATCCTATAAGATGCAAACCCAAAATGTAAAAAAGCCCTGCGTACATGAGTGCTCGTGACTTGACAACTAGGAGTTAAGAATGCATGATACAGACCTCTACGAAACAGGAGCAAGAATCATGCTCTCCAGCTAACAAAGCTTCAAGCTCTTTCTCTTTTGAAAATCTTCTCATCCTCAGCAAAGCTTGCAATGATTCCTGCACGAACAGAAAGAAGGCATGATTCCAATAAACTTGTAAATGCAGCGAGGAAGCAATAGCACTAACAATTTGTTATTCAATAATTCAGCAGTGGAAATGATAATTTGACTTCAAAGGAAAAAAAGAAAATGAATGAGAACTCATACAGGTAAAATGGAAGAAATTCAGGAGCGACAAGATATGATATGGACATAATGAGATAGGGAACCTAAAAAGCAGTGTCCAATCTAAACTATGGAGCACAACAGTCACACTTATGCAAAGTGCATCATACCAGCACAAGAAGACATCGGGGATATAGCAATTGTAAAAACTTGGTCTGATGGACAAAGAATCCTAGTTATAACTGATGCACCAGCAGTGGGGTGACATTGTTTCTCAGTTTCTCCCAAAACTGTTCACGCCCCGATCTCTTAATCCCGGAGTTAAAAATAAACACACTAGTAGTCCTGAAATGCAAAGTATTAACTCGTCCTACTAAATATAGACTGGAAGAGTAGCACAGCACCGGAGACAACATGAAACAGGGACAAATACATGCCTAGTGAGGAAAACCAGGGGCCCACCAATTCCAAGTCAGCATCACTCTCTTCCCGAGCAAGCTTTATCATGTCAATATGCTCAAGCAACTCCTGTTCAAATTCCATCACCTCCCTCATCTTAGCCAAGAGTCTACCATGCTCACGACTTATTTTTCCAGCATGTTGAGGATCATCCCAAAGGTCCGGCTTATTCAATTGTGTAGACAACAGCTCCAACCTCACTAACAAGCTCTTCCACTGTCAAAAGAACACAGAATCATCATCAGAAGTCGAAATCAAAGTACGGATTTTTTATATGGTAGATATTCCATAGCTCAACTTAAAGAACACATGAGAAAGCTACAATTTAGACCAAAGACAAGTCGATGCAGGAGGAGAATTCTAGTTCAAGTGTTTTCAGTGTTTTATTTGTCATCAGTTTTTCTGGATTCAATAAATGTAGTTAGTTTCTATAAACCCTAGAATAGCTTTTCTATATTCCAGCTTCAATTCAACTAATTTTAACCCCGTTTGTTGTTCTTTTTGCTATATTTTGCTCCTCCACATCAAATTCACATCAAGAGTCCCTTGTTAGAGTTTTGCCTACAACAGAAGTAGCATTACCGCTCACTCGTATTACTCATGACGCGCCAGAATTACCGACATTTCTATAACTAAAGCCATAAAAAACGCACTTTGACCAGTGACCCCCGTTCTCAAAGCCCGGCTTCAGCACCATGGATATTCAAAATGTAAACTTTAGGCACTAAATTCTAGGAACTGCGATTCCCTAAACTTGGCGGACTGCAACACAAATGTAAATGCAACTTTCCTCAGCTAAAATGAACCTCTCTGAGCTATCTACTCCGACCCCTGATTTGCATTTCAATGATAAATTAAAATCACAAGGAAAATTGTTCCACCTGCAAGCGCCGCTTGATCAAGCTTATGGACTGCGCGATCGCGGCGGCATGGCTCTTCCAATCGCCCTCGCTCTCGTCGAGGATCGTCCACTGGCTGGAAAGGATCCCCTCCACCGTCAGGCCGTCGGAGGTCGCGGGCTCGACGGCGGCGGCTCGAGCAGCGAACGACCGCAAGCCCCCGAAACGCGCCGGACAGCCGCTTCTCCCCAGCGCCTCCTCCAAACGGCGCACCCAGCTCGCCCCGACCGGCGCACCGGACCCGGCGGCGGAGCCATCGGAGCCGCGAAAGCGAGAGGGTTTCGGAGCTTCGAATCGGGATTCCGACGGGGAGGCGGGACTGAACAGTGAGCGGAGGGAGAAGGCTCGCGATGCGGGATTCGGAGGATGCGAAGAAGATCCGATGCGCGATCTTCTCAGGAAAATTGCAGGCATGTTTTTTTGCATCAAAAGGAGAAGATGGAATTCAGCTGAACTCTGTTCGTGTTTTTGGGGGTTTTGAGATTGTAGGGTTTATGGTGGGGAGGGACCGAACTGGAAATAGCTCCAGATTGAGGGGGCAAAATCGGAAAAATTGGATCTTGAAGAATTCACTTAAAAATGACAAAAATATTAAAAATAATCATAAATCTATTACATTGATATTAATACATTCATAAACTTTTTAGTCTTAAACATTTTTATATTGATAAGACCACTTTTCTGAATTTCTCAATATTCAAATGAGTTTGCAAATTCTTTAACACTTGCGGCGTCCGGTCAACGTTCGCACTATCTACGTTGATATGGATAAATTTAATCGCTTTTTAACATTTTTTTTTCAAATTATTTTATTATATTTTCCTTTTCCTTCTCTTCTTTTTTTCTTTTCTCTTTGCCCATTGGATGGTGACCTCACCGGCTAGAGACTTGTCTGAGCGAGAGTCCCCATGCCCTCACCAACCACAAACAAGGGCATCGGCCCCCATCGACCATTAGCAGGGGCCTTCGAGGCCATTTTGGCTTCGACACCTTTGCATGGACCAACCTTTGGCCAGCGATGGTCAATCGGCGACTTTACTGGCCAAGGGGTAAAAAGAAAAAAAAGAGGAAAAAATAGATTTTTTTTTTTTTTTGCCCCTTACTCTATTCTTATTCTACACTCACTCGCGACTCAGACTTGTGTCCCGCTCTTGCAGGCGGGCGTGGAGTCGCAACTCACTCGAAACTTACGCGTCCCTACTCCCATCCCCCCTGAGAAGGTGGGGATTTGAACCCCTCACCTCCCCCTTCCGTGTTGGAAGGGTGGCCATTGGGGCGAACCCCCAGTGGTTGAAAAAATAGATATTAAATATTAAAAAATTATAAATTTTGTCTATATCAGCGTGGGTAGTGCCATGTAAGAATGCCAGTGCCCACGTAAGCTATTTCCTACCCAGGTAAACTAAACTTGTATCAATATGAAAAAATTTATGACTCAATTGGTATGGTTGAAAGGTTTAACATTAGTTTTAGAACTTTTTTGGTAATAGATTAACTGAACCAGAAATCTTCTAGAAAGGACTGAACGCCAGTTGAGTCCGATTTCCAATTATTAAAAGTAAAATCAGTGTTTAGACAATTCAATTTCTGATTTTTAGAGGGAATTGAATCAGATTTGACTAATTATATATATTTTAATTCTTTTAATTTTTTTCAAAAAATTAAGTAAAGTGATGAACTTCAGTCCTCCTCCCTCGAAACTTCCTAAAAGTTACATCGTCTACAGTGACGAGACAAACAAACTCACCTCGGAGCTATTCTTCATAGGAGCAATCACTACAAAATTACAAAGCTTTCACACTGATTTCAAAGAGGGAAAGGTACATATCCAGTCGCTGTTAGTAGGAAGAAACTTGATGTGAATACAAGTTCCAACGAACATATTAAGTTATGAACAATAAGTGATCCGTTCCATTAGATAGTAATCGAACTAGATTGGAGGTCTCTAATCTCACGGTGGTTCAATCCGGAGCCTAGTTCCTAAGTGGAATCGAACAAGACTGGAAATCGATGACCTGTACATGCAAAAAAAGATTTTCAATCAAATGAATATCCGAAAAAGCACGCATGTCAACAAAATTTTGAAAAATGTTAGGTTGTACGAAGAAAAGTGAGACATCTCGTGTTTCAAATTTTCTCCTAATAAATTTGTGTAATCATGAGATTAGGGAGATTCAATTCTAATTTGAAATGCAACATATTTGTGAGATTGCTTAACGCTATCTTATTAATTGTAAAAAACGACCTAGCTCGTTCGATTTGCATAAGTAAATAGTTACATAAGTTATTAACAGCACAGAAATTACTCACTATAAGTGCATGAGAAACAACATTCGATTGTAACATAAAACTAATCACATGTAAATTTTACAAATGAGAAATATATTCCTAATTGCGTATACGGCAGAACTTACTATCCTAAGTGGGAGTCGCAATCGAAGTGGAGAAACTCTAATCGCTTACTTAGTAAAAAATTACTTTTCTTATTTGAAAGTGACTAATTAAATATAGTTATTAATAGAAACATATAATCATATATCCTCGGTAGAGTAACCACGACGAAAAGAGCTTAATAAAATGATGGATTGATACAGAGTTTCTATACAGGGAAGTTATTAATTATTCAAAAGCTGAAGTTACTTTTTCTCGTGATTACTTACTAAACAAATGAAGAAAAAAGAACTATTATTACTTTTTAGGTAATTAACTTTTCCTCACATGAAAGTTACTGACAATAATTGAAAAAACGATTATTGCAATGACTTAGTTTCTAATAGAAAAGTCACCCAAGGCATAACCTACTAAGACATTAGAAATCTCCAATTCTTCTAAGTTTATAGGAACTTTGTCAATAGCAACCAAACACTCGTTAAATAATCTCATTACGGAAATTTCTCTAGGGACATTAAAAAAATCAATACTTTAAAGTTTAGTATTTTTTTTTTTATAAATATGCCTAATAAAAATCTCAAGGGTTTCACCAACCATTTTGACCATTCCCATCAATGAAATGCATGGACAAGGCATCTTTCTCTTTGGCCAAAATTTGCTCCCCAAAGCCCTGTTCCTCCAATGACAAGATCTCCCCTTTCCAGGACGGTTCCATTCCTGGGGAGATTCAGTGCATGGCATGGCTACTTTCAGAATGCTGATTCAATGCACATCACGAGAAAGGACATCTCCTCGATCCTAAGTGGGACTCTGACAGTGATTCCTCTCCATTACCATCATCTGATGCCGACTTGGGGAAGCATGGCAGATCGACACGGATGCGAAACCATGATGCTCTCTCCTCATAATTGCGGCCGCAAATTTCCAGCTTCTTGACCATTGCGCAAAGCAAAGGTTATCTTCACACCTAATCTGTTCCTGGCACGATGGTTTCTTTGTCTTTAGCAGATAAAAAAAAAGGAGATAAATCAAGGGCTAAAATCCCGAAGTGAAGGGCTGATCTGGGAAAGGTGGTAGCTTATTGACTGTCTTGTAATATGGACAAGTGAAAATCTCTTGACCCGTGAACGCATTTTGCTGAGGTTTAATGCTCTCTTGTCTCTCTCTACCCAATCATCATGCCATGCTGAGTTGGCCGACTTTATCCAAATCCTGACACGTTGAATTCTGGTGCCCAAGAAAATCTCGGATATGGATCGAAGATCCTGAAAGCTGCCATTCAAACCTACTGGTATAGCACGGCCCCCGAAGTTTAATGCAGCAAGAAGCCCCCAGAAGATAGAAGGCCCGGAATACGAGAAAATCCTCGAACTTCGCAAATGCGGCGGACCCTTTATTTCGTGCCATCCGTCGATCAAAACTACCGGCTCTCCAAGATCTTTTTTGGCACCATCTTGCATGACCACTCGAGATAAATCTTCCTACGGATAACGCAACTTCGCGCTTCTCTGGAGGCTCAGAATCCGCAGTGCCACTAAAGACCAGTGACTGTGTCTTTTTGGGGGCTGAAGTGCAGTGGTTCCTAGGTTTCTCGAGAATGGGCGTGTGGGATGATACCGTGATCCTGGTTCTGATACCTGGGTCTGCTTTGGTGGGCATTGGATTTGCTCTGCTCCAGTGGTTCCTGGTGTCCAGGGTCAAGGTCACTGAGGACGTCAATGGCTACCATGAAAACCTGATGGAGAATGAAGATCAGGAGGAGGGTGTGGATCAGCTTGGTGTTGTCATCAAGTGCTCTGAGATTCAGAATGCCATCGCCGTCGGTAAGGTCCCCGTTTCGATCTTTTAAGAAAACTTCTCAGGGCTCTGTTTTGTCTGTGAATTGTCTGTGAGACTCTGGAGATAGTGAATTCCGTTCGCTGATGTAAAATATAGGTAGCCCATCGTGGGATATTTTTTTCTTTTCTGTATCAAGGAACTGTCTTATTCTTTGTGTTGTTTTATTTAAGAGGTTCTCGCAAAGTTCACATTCCATGAGATCATTACGGTGATTGACTACGTCAGAAGTTCTCGTATATATTGTGTTTGCCTTTAGAGATCTTGCTGCTGTCATGATTTTTTTAGTCTCTCTCTCGTTATGTCATCTTTTGCTGCTAAAAATCATATGCATCAGACCAAACTCACTCTGGGCAGGCACCATATAAATTTACCCAGCATCATCATCATCATCACCATATTCTCCATAGGTATACAAACAGAGGAAAATAGAATAGGGCCAAACGGATGTGCGGAACAAATCAAAAGCCAATCTTTAGCCAAGGAAATGCTCAACTGGGCAGGAAACATCTTCACTAGTCGGACAGCCTGGTGCTGTCCAAATTTACGTAGAAAATATGATTTGTGTAATTCATATCTAAATTCAACTGCTTACTGTTGGGCGGAGTTTAATAATTGGGGTGACTTTCTGGAAACAACTGGTGGTAATCTAGATTTGCAAATGGCTTAGGATCATCTGATCGAACAACCAGAAAATAACTGCTTATGCTTTGTTTAGGATTATCCTAGCTCCATCTGTCACCGAAGAACCGTTTCTCCAGAATTTTACTGTATGTTATAATTCTTAGTACTTTACCTAAAGTGTGAAACTTGGCAGAAGAGAAACCAAATGGATATCCCATTAGATTCTTTTTCTGCAGCATTGCTTGAACTTGGGAAATTGATCTCTAACTGCACAGATGCTTGACTATTTTTGTTCCAGGTGCAACATCTTTCCTATTTACCGAGTACAAGTACCTCAGCATCTTCATGGGTGCATTCGGCGCCATCATTTTCCTCTTCCTCGGTTCAGTTAAGGGCTTTAGCACCGAAAGCGAACCTTGCAGTTACAACCCGGAAAATCTCTGCAAACCAGCTCTGGCCAATGCCATCTTCAGCACAGTGGCCTTCTTGCTCGGTGCTCTTACTTCTGTGCTGTCAGGCTTTCTAGGGATGAAGATTGCAACATATGCCAATGCTAGGACAACTCTAGAGGCCAGGAAGGGTGTCGGGAAGGCGTTTATTGTGGCCTTTCGATCCGGCACTGTGATGGGCTTTCTTCTTGCTGCCAATGGCCTTCTTGTTCTATATGTGTCCATCAATCTGTTCAAGATTTACTACGGAGATGACTGGGAGGGACTGTATGAATCTATTACCGGTTATGGACTCGGCGGTTCTTCGATGGCACTCTTTGGAAGAGTCGGCGGAGGTATATATACCAAAGCAGCTGATGTCGGAGCAGACCTTGTCGGGAAAGTCGAGAAAAATATCCCTGAAGATGATCCACGGAACCCGGCTGTAACTTTTCTTCCCTTCCTATGACATCGGCCTAGAAACAAAATTGCAAGATCAAAATTTTGGTTGCGTGTGATCTGTGAAAAAACATGCTCAATGCACTGCTTGTTTTGCAGGTAATTGCAGACAACGTCGGCGACAATGTCGGGGACATTGCGGGAATGGGCTCTGACCTCTTCGGGTCTTATGCCGAATCATCGTGCGCTGCACTCTTTGTCGCATCAATCTCATCCTTCGGCATAAGCCACAACTTCTTGGCCATGTCCTATCCACTCATCATTAGCTCAATGGGAATTGTCGTCTGCTTGATAACAACACTATTCGCGACAGATCTTTCTGAGATCAAGCACGTGAGTGAAATCGAACCGTCATTGAAGCGCCAGCTTCTTATCTCAACAGTCCTGATGACTGCCGGCATCGCCACGGTCAGCTTCTTTGCTCTGCCATCGGAATTCACTTTGTACAATTTCGGGAGCGACAAAGTCGTAAAGAACTGGTATGCTTCCCGCTCTGCTGCCATCATTTCTTATTCATCTTCGTTTCTATGTCTCCTAGATCATTTTCATCGATGTGATTAATATGCTCACAGGCACCTGTTCTTCTGCGTTGTGACCGGCTTGTGGGCTGGCCTCGTTATCGGCTATACCACAGAGTACTACACGAGCAATGCTTACAGGTGAGTTTTTGCTTCATGATTTGTGACTCTCTATCATGTGGAACATATCAGATCATGTAAAGTACGGGGCACTGCTTCGCTGATTTGCTGACTAGCGATTGTATCAGTCCGGTGCAGGATGTGGCGGATTCGTGCAGGACTGGTGCCGCGACCAACGTGATTTTCGGATTGGCTCTGGGCTACAAATCCGTCATCATCCCCATATTTGCCATAGCAATTGCTATTTACGTGAGCTTCAGCTTGGCTGCCATGTATGGAATCGCTATGGCTGCATTGGGGATGCTGAGTACTATAGCGACAGGTCTCGCTATCGATGCGTATGGACCTATCAGCGACAATGCTGGCGGGATTGCAGAGATGGCCGGAATGAGCCACAAAATACGTGAGAGGACCGATGCTCTGGATGCTGCCGGAAACACCACTGCTGCCATTGGCAAGGTAATGACTATCTAAATTTTGCATGATCAGCTGTGACATAAAGAACCTCATTACACTGTCTGCCTTTTCTCTTTAGGGTTTTGCTATTGGGTCAGCGGCGCTCGTCTCTCTCGCCTTGTTCGGCGCCTTCGTGAGCAGGGCGGGCATCACGGCCGTCGACGTGTTGACCCCGAAGGTGTTCATAGGCTTGATCGTCGGTGCCATGCTCCCTTACTGGTTTTCTGCCATGACAATGAAGAGCGTCGGGAGCGCGGCGCTGAAGATGGTCGAAGAGGTCAGGCGGCAGTTCAACACCATCCCGGGCCTCATGGAGGGGACGGCCAAGCCCGACTATGCGAACTGCGTCAAGATCTCAACCGACGCCTCACTGAGGGAGATGATACCGCCCGGTGCCTTGGTCATGCTCACCCCGCTGGTGGCCGGCACCTTATTCGGAGTGGAAACTCTCGCTGGAGTTCTCGCCGGCTCGCTCGTCTCCGGCGTGCAGGTAGCTAGCTACCTATCACCTTACCTTCCCCAAATCCATCATGTCAATTATAATCAAGTCCTGACATTTTCGCTGAATTGATGAATCTGGTTTTGGTTTCCGGTTCAGGTTGCCATTTCAGCCTCTAACACAGGTGGGGCATGGGACAATGCCAAGAAGTACATAGAGGTGAGTCCGCTCGTTTGCCGTTTGATTTCTTCGTGTCATGTCGAGTCGGGTCGAGTCTGAATTGATCCGGGCTCGCGCAGGCTGGCGCTTCCGAGCACGCCAGGACGCTGGGGCCCAAGGGCTCGGATGCACACAAGGCCGCCGTCATCGGCGACACGATCGGGGACCCCCTCAAGGACACCTCCGGCCCTTCGCTCAACATCCTCATCAAGCTCATGGCGGTCGAGTCGCTGGTGTTCGCCCCGTTCTTCGCCACCCACGGGGGCTTGCTGTTTAAGCTGTTCTGAACTCCGCCGGCCGGTCGGACTGGGCCAGGCCAACAGCGTCGTTCGTTGCCCCTTTTTAACAGAGCATCTGCTGTAATTGTTAGGACTCCTCTGTTGTATCCATGGCAGTTCCCCCTTTCAGTTGCACTGTTGCGGTACCCTTTCTATATATACAAGTCCTAGCTTAGCCACTCGGTTTCATGCAATCCTTAGCTTGATTTTTCCAAGTTAAATCGCACATAAGTTTTGTGCTAAGCCCCGCAATCCTTAAAAAAGCTCAAGCAACTTAGACGTGGAATTTAGAACCGTCCAACGGGTGAGTCAGGTCAAAAATTACCCGACCCAAATAGTCTCATTTAATCACATTTCGAACCATATCCACTAACGTCATAATTGATCAATACCAAAATACTTATATGATTTAGGAATACTCATACCCAAGTTGAGGAAAGGATGAGTAGTGAGTAATCGTAAGATTAAGTAAAGGTGAGAGAACCAAGAAAGAGTCGTATAAATGAATTGAATCTAAATAAGGTGTGAAGCTATTTATGATCTATTTGACATTAATGCCTTATCTTACGTTTAAATTCATTTACAGCTCATTTACTTAATATAACTAATTCATATAATCACTCAACTCATCATAAATGGGTTAAAGAATTATATGTGTGATCCGTTTTTATATCTAAGTGATGAGCCTCTTCCGAAACGTTGTGAAGAATTTGACCTTAGTAAGACTTTATTTGAGAAATCGAGCGCGTGTATGTAATTTTCCGCTCCCTCAAATGCATCTACGCGATAAAAATCAATCTTGGTCCGTGATCAATTGAGGAATTAAAGGTTTTTTACTTTGGCAAGTTGAAGACCGAAGGTCTCCATGGAGTTTCGTTTAGGTCTTGAGCTCACGACGGATGGAATTCAAGTATTGGGAATTTGACGTGGCTCCCGATATGGAATATTCACTTATTTGCCACGTGTCATTTCCAATGCTTAGAGGTCGCAAAATGGGTCTTAGACTCATATATGACCCATTTAAATCGTAAATGGATCATATATAAGTCACTTATTTTTTGAAAAAACTAGTTAAATAGATTTAACAATTAAAAATTTAAGATAGGTGGATCTTAAATGGGTTAAATTTAGAACCCATTTTCAATCAAAACCTCACAATCTCTCTCTTCCCTCTTTAACTTTACAAAAATGTTTTATTATAAAAATCGAAATTATAATTATTTTTTATTTTAATTTTCTTTTCTTTTTTTTCTTTCCTTTTTTTTTCTTTCTTTTTCCTCCTTTCGGTGGCCAACACGGCGATGGCCGGTGACCGGCTAGGCGAGCCTCGAGCTCATCGACGTCGGGCAGCCTTGAGCTCGCTAGATTTGGCGAGGCTCGAGCCTCGCGGATCTAGCAAGCCTTGAGCTTGCCAACGTCGGCGAGCCAAGCAAGCTTGAGGCTCGCCTGTGGCTGATCGCTGGCTGTCGTCATGGCCAACAATCAACCAAAAAAGAAGAAGAAAACAAAAAAGAAAAAAGAAAATTAAAATTAAAATTAAAATTATATTTTAAAAAAAATAAAAAATAATTAAAATTTATATTCTTAAAAATAAAAAATAATTAAAATTCAATTTTTTAAAAATTATAAAAATCGCCCATTAAATTTGTGTTGCATAAAACTATTTTAGCAATACCATTTTTTTAAAATATATATAAGAAGTATATTTTCTTAGCTTTAGTTAAATGAGTTAAGTATGGGTCAAGTATAGGTTGGGTATGGGTCAAAAAATTTGCATTGCAATAAATGGATCATACACGGATTAAATAGATCGATTTGAGTCGGACCATTTATGACTTGACCCGACCTAACCCACTCATTTAACAGGTGGCAATGCCTAGGTCGTCGCTCGAGATCTTATGATGGCCTATAAAAAAGAAAATCTTAAATCCTTGATCGATCAGATAAAGCCCCCGAGCTCTCGATCGATCGACCTAGAAACTTCAGGCAATTATCCCATCTTTCCAAATCGGTAAAGATATCATATGCAAAAGCAAATAATGTGTATTGTGTAGGATTAGTAAAGTTTCTAATGACGTTCGATTTTGCTACCTAAATTTTCCAAAGAAAAGGTTTATTAAGATCATCTTCTTCGTTTTTCAAAACGACCAAAAAGGTTGCCTGCTTTGCGCGGGCGCATCCTAATCCGACGGCTCGTATCCATTCACTGGAAAAAAAAAAAAAAATCGACGGACGGAAAGATGGGGCTCCGATTTGGAACGTGTCCCGCACGTGCCAACCTTTGTAAGCGTGCGGGAATCCGCTCCCCAGGAAAATCCACCGGACGGCCGGCAGATCCCCCCCGCTCCACAGGCGGGCCCCACGCAGTTCTCGCGACACTCGAATTCCGTACACCTCGCGTGAGCCAATCTCTCTCCGCCACGTCACGCCCGTGACGCGGAGCGGCGACGTGTCGCGCCGCCACCGGCCCACGTCACCGCGCATCGTCCACGGCGGAGGTCAACGCGCCACGCCAGCACCGAGGGCGACGACCGCTATAAAAAGGCCGCCCCGGACCTCGCTTTCCTCCCAGCTTCGTCCGCACGCTGCGACGCTCTCTCTCTCACTCACTCTCTCTCGCTTTCTCTCTCTAGACAGCGATGGCGATCCGGCGGCCGGCGAACCCCGGCGGCCTCCTGCTGCTGCTGCTCGCGCTCCTCTCCGTCGCGGCGGTCGCGACCGCCGAGGTGTTCTTCGAGGAGCGATTCGACGGTAAATTTTCCGGAGCTCGATCTCGCATTTCCGTTCCGTTCGTTCGTTCTCCTTCGTCGCTTCCGGTTTTCGTTCGGCTGTTTTTTCCGTTAGAGTTCTCGCGAGCGCGCGGTTGATGCCGATCGTAGTTTCGCGGAGTCGTTTCCGAGATTGATCTGTTCGCGCGTGGATCTGTTGGCTCGACGCCGCTTTTTGGTTTAGATCGGTGTCTGGCGGGAATTTGCGGTCGGCAATTTGATCGCGCTTTTTTTTTAACTACGAAATCGGGTGCCGCCTCCTTGGCTGGCCTTGTTTTAGCCGCGACGGGGGAGGCGTGAGATTGCTGAGTGGGCAGTCATTTTTCGTTTGCGTGTTCGTGTGGCGGATACTTCGGGTGCTATAGATTGTCGAGACTTGTACGTCGAGTTTGTGGATGCAGCAATGTTTGGTCCGAGTGGAACTTAGTGGAGGAGCACTGGCTCTGCTGCCTGACCGACGTGAGCATTGTTGAGAGTGGGGCTGTACGAGCGTATTGCCTTCGCTGTGTGGCGAGATGTTAAGTTTGATATCATGATCAGACGCTTGCTGGAAATGACTAATTAATAAGATTGTATCCTAGACTAGAGAAAAGTCATTAGGGGCATTGAGTTCTGTTTGCGAAAAATTTGTGGTCAGTTTGCATATATTGTGTTGTGCTTTCTTGTTGCCTAGCGGTTTCTCATTTTGGAACTCTATGCTGCCATGTCTCTAATTGAATTAGATGGATGGGAGAGCCGGTGGGTCAAGTCTGATTGGAAAAAAGATGAAAACTTGGCTGGCGAGTGGAACTACACATCTGGAAAATGGAATGGAGACCCCAATGACAAAGGTAGGCTTTTCTTTCACGAGCGAATGTATGTGTTGTGAAATAGTTAGGTTAGTTTGAATTTTATTCTTTTAGCATTCAAGAATCTAGATGATCTGATGTTCGTGCTGGCTAGCTTCAGAGTTATCATCGATCTCCTTTGGCAGGTATCCAGACGAGTGAAGACTACAGGTTCTATGCTACATCAGCGCAATTCCCTGAGTTCAGCAACAAAGGCAAGACCCTTGTCTTCCAATTCTCCGTCAAGCATGAGCAGAAGCTTGACTGTGGTGGTGGCTACATGAAGCTACTCAGCGGTGAAATTGATCAGAAAAAATTCGGTGGTGACACCCCATACAGGTTACTATAGTTCCTCCGACTACAAGATATTATTACCTTTCTGCTCAGTTGTTCTATTTGTAAACACTTGCTCATTCGACGAATGTTGGGATTGCTGCAGTATTATGTTTGGACCTGATATCTGTGGCCACAGCACCAAGAAAGTTCATGCTATACTCAACTACAATAATACCAACCATTTGATCAAGAAGGAAGTTCCCTGCGAGACTGATCAGCTTACTCATGTTTATACTTTCATCCTCCGCCCCGATGCCACCTACAGTATTCTCATTGATAATGCTGAGAAGCGAAGCGGTAGCTTGTACACTGACTGGGATCTTCTCCCACCTAAGCAGATCAAGGATCCCGAGGCCAAAAAAGTAAGTTACTGAGGTATTCATCTAGCTTCTCCTCTGTATGTGATGGTATATCATGCTGATTCACTTGCTTGGGTGGCAGCCAGAAGACTGGGATGACAATGAATATATCCCCGATCCAGAAGATAAGAAGCCAGAGGTAAAGGCATCATTATGTCTCTGGAGTTCGTTTATTTATTAAGTAGATGTCTGATGAGTATTGGATGAACTGACAGCCGACATGTGCCTGCAGGGATATGATGATATACCAAAAGAGATACCAGATCCCGATGCCAAGAAGGTAAATATGATCATTTTCAAGTTGCTTATGCAACTATTCTCCATTTTATGATTCAATTTATAGCTCTGCTCCGTTGGAGGTTCAGCTGCTCAATATAGTTTGAACAATGATGGTTTGCAGCCTGAGGATTGGGATGAAGATGAGGATGGTGAATGGACAGCCCCAACTATCCCTAACCCTGAGTACAAGGGACTGTGGAAGCCAAAGGTATTAGAATGTTCTTGATCGTGTTTAATGAGATGTTGGATCACGCAGTTCTTAAGAATCTCTCTATTCCTGTAGCAAATTAAAAATCCCAACTACAAGGGGAAGTGGAAGGCACCGAAGATTGACAACCCAGGTTTGTTTGTTCAGTAATGTTTTTTATTGGTTTTGTTCTTGTGATCTTTGTTATAACTCCTCATATTCATATATATTCAAACAGATTTTAAAGATGACCCAGACCTATATGTCTACCCCAACTTGAAGTATGTTGGTGTAGAACTGTGGCAGGTAACGTGTTTTTCTTCTTTAATATTCCGGTTTTCGCAGGGCATGAACATTTATGAGCAGTGTTGGTGTGCTTCAGGTCAAATCTGGAACCTTGTTTGACAACGTCTTGGTTACTGATGATGTCGAATATGCAAATAAGCTTGCCGAAGAAACATGGGGCAAGAACAAGGATGTATGGAGTATATGCTGCTTCTTTTTTCTACTCAAGTAAGTGATTATATAGCCAGTATTCGTGTCTGAGATTGTCCAATTTCTATGACTTTTCAGGCCGAAAAGGCAGCATTTGACGAGGCAGAGAAGAAGAGAGAGGAAGAGGTAATATCTCGTTTTCACAAGTCTTTATCGTTGTCTGGGACAGACTTCCTATAAATATTAATGCGGATCTGGCTCACTATAGTTGGTTAGAACTTCGATAACCTCGATGTCCACTTGTTGATTTATTAAGTTATTAATTTCGACCATATATATATATTAAGTTTATACTGTTTAGTTTTAATAAGTGGATGCCCACATTGGCCTGCTAAAGGCTCGATGCACCACCGCATTTTTTCAGCATCTTTTTCCAATTCAATAACACTGACTCGTGGTTCAATGCTTTATCAGGAATCTAAGGCCGACCCTGTTGATTCCGATGTAAGTCCGTAAACCTGTAAAAATATAGATGATCTCATTTTGTGTGTCCGTGTGTTTTCTCATGGGGGTAAAAAATCTGTTTTAGGCTGAGGATGAAGATGATGATGCCGATGATGCCGAAGCAGATGATTCCGATGCAGAAATCGAAACCAAGACAGATGATGGCGCCGACTCCAAGGACGAGATCAAGACTGAAGATGCAAAGGTAGGAATCCTCGAAACCAAGATGACAGTGCCGACTGCAAGGTGTTGCTGTTGGTTTGTTTTTTTCCTCTTCGTGTACTGATAAGTTTTCTCTCTCCCGTCTTTTCTCGTTTGCAGGATGAGCTGTAGGCGACGCCGAAAGTGGAGTAACGAGGTGCTCCAAAATTCTTGATTTTTTGCTTGTTTTTACCGTTTCTTTTTTAGTAGGAATTATCCTTGGGTAGAGAGAGAGAGAGAGAAAGAGAACATCTCATGCGAAGTGCATGGCTGATTGAATCAATGTCAAATCTGATTCTGGGGATTGGGAAAGAGAATGAAACATGTAATGTCAAATCTGATTCCGAGGATTGGGAAAGAGAATGAAACATGTGCCCCTCCTTTTGCTATTTCCCCTCACCATCAAAGCTCTCTGCTAAAGACGTCCCTTTTTTTTTTTTGTCAAGACGACGTCCCTTAATCATCGCGATTTTAACAGTTTGAATAGTCAGCGCGGCTTTTAAGGTCTTGAACGGTAAGTTGATAAAACATAATTAGATCGGAGAATCTTGTCCGTAAGCATTAGGCATGGATATGTTGTGTATGCATCACGAGTCACGACGCGACCATGTTCCTTGAAAGCAGTTTGAGACCTTGTCTGATGATTCGGCAACCGGCTCTCCTCCTTTCAACACCTCCGGAACAAACTCAATTTGTGTTGTGTTCATGAAAACGGTCGAGGTCTTGTACTCCCTTATCGAGGCGTCTATCCATTCTCGTTTGCACCCCGCTATGGAAAAAGGGGTCAGAAACGGTTAGACCACGACAACTAGCCATAACGTGGAAGCTAAAACGTTTTTATACTTAGTGATGACTGTGCATCCAGCTAGGTAAACCCATCAAATGGGTCATAGGTCTATTTCTTAACTCATATGATTTTATTTTCAGTAAATAGGCCTTAGATGAGTTTAAACACAATATAAGTGTTAAATGAATTTACAACCCATCTCAATGACTCTCACTTCAATTTCTCTCGCCCACACTCGCTCATGCCATACATTCACCTTAATTTAGGTATGAGTTTTAACACATTGAGTTAAATATGTAATATTTTATTATTAAGGATCAGATCAGGTATGGATTGAACTTGAGTTAGGTAGATATACGTTTTATGGAAATGAGTCAAAAGAGATTAAATTGATCTATTTGGAGTAAGACTTTTTTATCCGACCCACCAATTGATGAGTTTACCACCAGGGCATGACAGGAGTGTCTCTTGTATATGAGCCATATCAATACCCAAACTACATTCCTCTATTACCCTTTGCGTCAGTCAGGAGTTAGAACTATTATCTTGTAATAGAAAAATCTTCATTTTCATCCTCCATAATCTAATTTGAATATTTCACAATATCACAACACCGAAATGCCAAAACTTATGTACTTTATATAATTATCAATGAGTGGGTACATTGACGATTCGTACTAATGTTAGTTTTCTTTTCCACTATTAAATGAATTATGCTTCGCATGGGCATGGGAATAGGAAAGGAACATATAGTATCATGAAAATTGAAAGTAATACCGTCTCAATTCGATATCCTTATAAATCCTTGTCGATAAAATTAAATTACTATCTGCATTGTCATGCTCATTTTATCCACCAATTGTCACTTGTATCATCCTATCTAAAAAAAGGAAAAAGGCAAAAGCTCACCATAGACAAGGCATCAATCGCCAAGTGAGCTACCCACAATGAAAGGAGTTGAAATAAATTTAGGTGAATTATGCAATTGCAACACTCAAATAAACAAGACATGAATGACCCGATTTGCACAATTTTTTACGGTCTATATGTTGCACTGTCACACTGTACTATCGAAACAACAATTTTTTGTAATGAATGTATCATCCGTAAAAAGGCAAGAAACTTCAACTAGTATCAACAGCCAGATGCAGTTCTTTATTTAGGTCTTCCAATCCAGAAACCCTAGTTCACAAAGTAACTAGAAAAGTATCCAAAAATTTCTAAACTATTGTATTGATATTAAATAAGTCTTAAATCTTCACTCAAGCTCAACCGAAATGGATCATGCAAGAGTTTCAACCTAGAACCCGGAACATGTTCAAGACATCACGTTTATTGCCTCGCTAGGGAAAATTTCTCGTTGGGATTCGGATGGTCTGTCGATACAAGACCAGACCCCTTTTTCCTGCTTGAAGAAACGGGGAACTCTTTTGCCCCGGTGCCGGGTGCGAAGCTTGCAAGGACAATATCGCATATATAAGTAGGGTCATTCCATTCAATATCCCGTTAAAGATACATACGTGTCAATACACATGGTAAATGACTAAAGGATAGTGGAGAATGATATATCCAATATAAAAAATTCATGGCTATTGATGTGTGTATTTTGACATGTGTCAACATGTATGCATTTTAACGATGGACAGAGTTAGGTTAGAAGTATCAGTTTGAGAAATTTTGTAAAACATGAATTAAGTTGAAGTAAACATATCAGCTATTAGTTTGGGATTTTTTGTTAGACAATATGAATTTTGGGTAAATTTCTTACAAAGATTTTTAATGGTATTAACCATTTATTTTACCTAAATAAAATTCAAATTATGTAAATATCTGAATCCGTGCAACGGGCGGATCTTTTTTTTAATCCGACAACCATTGCATAGCCTAGTGCTGTAACGGATCAAATCGAAGTAATCATTCATCCCCTCAATTTCCATTGACCCTTCCAATTTTTGGAGCGTGCGTCTTACATCCGTTTACTCTACCCGGCTACGAACGGTCAATGAGTTTCTCTGCTAGTTTAGTGTGTAAACATGGTTACCATAAATGAAGAGCATGCACTCCTAAATTCTCGAGTTTCAAATGTTTTGCGTGAAACGTGGCCGATATATCAATTCTTGGAATTCTAGGTGGCGCTAGGGTCGATCGCGCATTTTGAACCGCTCCTTACTCGCTTTGTAGACAGCCCTAACAATTTCTTTTAGAAAATGTAGTTTTAAGGTTTTCTCGTCCATGGCGACATTAACGTCACGTCGATCCTTCGACCGTTTCCTCGCTTCAGTGGTTGTATCATTTCATCGATATGCCTAACAGGTAGACAAGCGCAGAGTCTAGAAGAATCTGACGGAACAGCAAGAACATATGCAAGTTTGCCTCAATAGCCTATCTGAAATCAGTCACCAGGAAGTACATGCTAGTGAAAAAGAACATAAACAAAAGGGAAAAACATCAGATATCAATACGTTTGCCTTTCCATTGCACAAGGCAGCAAACCGAAAAACGCGGAAAGGCAAACGAACTTGAGAACTATATGATTACTGTAGATATCAGAGATATGCCGCAGCCACCCTCTTTAATTACTCAAAGTAACCTAAGCTTAAGGTTTCGCTAATGATCATATACAGCCAACAGAATACAGGTTTACGCAGTCAGTCATCTCAGAACAGCAAGATAAACTAAATTTAAGGTTCATCAAAAACCCCAGCTGCTCCGAGGAGACAGATCTGACAGGTAGTCTCACATACAGATCGAACTTCTTTTTAGAAGATCTGAAGTCCAGCACCATTGGGGTCTCAAAGTTGCAAAGCAGAAGGCACTGACAAAATTTGCCACCAAAATTGTCCTACTGATGCTGCTCATATATCTGCATGTATGCCTCCGAGAGTGCAACCATCTGAGGGAGCGTTTCTGAAACATGCAGATCCTGCATCTCATACCTAAAGCATAAAGTGGGACTTGTCAATCTACACGACAACTGCACTCTCATTTCCCCAAAAATCACAGAGAGAGAGAGAGAGAGATTTACCAAAGTTCTTCAGACTTCCGCTGAACAAAAACCCTGTAAGAACCTTCACCAGGTTTGCCATCATGAACAACGTTGGCAATCAAATCAAACTTTGATCGCAACCTCTCCTTATCTCCTGGTGTGGGTAATGGAATGTAGTCCTTCAATTCCAAGTTCTTGACAGGAAAATTAACTGCAAAAGCAATCATAAGCAATCGGATACTTAAAAGTGCTAATTTGATCAACATTTCACATTCGCCACTTCATATTTTCTTCTAAATCAAATCACAGCATTATGAAATGGTTGATCTGATCATCATCAAATTTCCCCAATTTTTTTCCAACTAAAATCATCAGGTTCAAAAAGCTTACCTAGAGTTGGGTTCTTCTCCACAAAAAAATTGTTTTTTGTAAATCTCCGCATATGGAGAATGAGATACCGAGGCAATCTCTTAACACGGTATCTCATCCTTGCAAGGCGGGGACGGACAACCTCTGTTACTGTTTCTCCATCAAATTTCTTCAATATGTTGAAAAGGGGTACCTGAAAGAAAATAAAATATTAATTTAGATCAACAAGCACTAGGGACTACAATGGTGCAGAAGTGCCACAGAAATCTTTGAGGACCTCTCTCATCTGATATTCAACTTGAAGATTCCCCATCACATGATACAAGCCCATGATGAAAATTCATGATACGATCACAATCCCGAACTATCTTAAAGTGTACTATTTGACTCAATTCTTTCAATAAATGGTACCAAACTGTTGCAAAGGACTGACCGAGAGGGAGGCATCTGATGTGCTTAGGCATGCAATGCCATAGATCAATCTAAGCCTCTTCTGAAAAGAGTATCTTGTTTAATATGTCCACACAGACACTTTTTATCAGAAAAAGCAAATTTCTTGTCCACATCAATACAGTCAATAAAGAAGACTCCCCAAATTATACATATACCATCAGAAAAGGAGAAAAAACTTATTGTCAAAGGATCTATCATGTTTATAGCACATATAAACTATGTTGCATAAGTTCCCTCGATATCAAGTTGATGAAAAACCACTTACTTGTCCACAACTCAATTGATAAAGATTCAGGGCCTGTTTGCCTGCACTTTCTCTCCAAAATATGAAAATAAAAATCCTATGATCCGCTTGCCCCGAAATGACCTAGCCCAACTTCATTACCAAGGAAATGACGAAGGGGTATCTTTGAATATTTGAATTTTAAATCCTACACTCCGCTTCCAACATAGAGAGCTGAATGAGGGGAGACCCTCACGTCCTGTTTGGAGAGCGGAGATATTCCAACCCTACTATCATTATGCCTTTGCAATTTTACTTGGTTCAACTCGATTTGTGACCTTTTCTCATATGTGGGAGACTTGGATAGATAATCAATCGTCTTTCGATTGGATAGTAGTACTTTTTATAATAATAAATCGAGTTAAGAATAATAATTTATTTGAAGGGTTTCAGGTGTTTCAGGCAAATAAAAGTCAAAGTGTAGGTTTCACAAAATTTACAAGAAATGAAAGTTAAGAGTAAAAATTACTCCAGACGGATACTCAATCCTGTCAACATAAATCCAATCCCACCCACAAAGTAAAAGGGGGCATTTTTTTTTTATCATGCTAGCCTTTCTCTTAAACAATAAGAATTGTTACCACCTCAGCTGACAAATTCTCATAGATTCAATAAGAAAGATATCTTTTTATGTACTTATTGATGATGTTGCCACTAATGGGAGCAAATACTCATAGTTTCAATATGAACAAAAATATTTACATGTCTTTATCCCTCAGTGAAATCTTACAGTAGACATTTAACAAGATTCAACACTTTATAAAAATATAAAGGAGAATAACAACAGCTATTGCCAAATATTCATCAAGCTAACATAAAGAACAACGAACCTGGGGTATAATATTTTTCTCCATTACGTCTTGGAAAAGTGGCGGCGGTGGCAAATCAAGTCCAAGCATTAAGAAGGGCATTCTAGATGTGTCAGACATTACATTATTAAGTTCAGTCCCACTATCCATGAGGTCATCACCACTTTCTTTCTTATCAGCCATAATTTTGCCAGGAATCTCTTTTACAACCTCCAACTCCCCCTTCAAAGTAAATAAAATATTAGACAAGTACTTTGTGCATGAAAAGCAGCTGCAGCAACATATGAAACGAAAGAGCTAGAAACCGGTAGTATACCTGAAAGCACTCGTGAATAATGCTGCTCTTTTTCTTTGAAGTTTTGAGATCCGCATGCAAAGTATTAAGAAGCCATGACATGAACTCAACTGGGTCAGACTGCGCACCTATCCGGAAACGTTTTTTGCTGGCTTTCATAACTGCCTGCAGAAACTCATGTGGACTTACCTATAAAAGTATAAAGTCGATGGTGAGAATCTCTTTTTGTGCACAGGGGAATTAGAAAGAAGTAGATTTCTCCAAGTGACAAACCTGTCCTTTAAAGTTTCGTGCATGCCAAATTTTCCTGGTGAGTTCTCCAAACCTATGAACAAGTGGAGATTTGCTATGCTGATAATTTTCAGGAATAAGGAAAAAATTCCTCAAAGGAGTAACTCTCATTAACGATTGAATAGTGACATTGACAAAATCAGTCTCCTTGATGTTATTCAGTCCCACCTGAACAATAATCGAGAATTTATAGCCAACACAGAAGAAAAAGAAAACCCTAACTTTGAATATAAAGTAGCAGCAGAATATTGTTGCATGATCAAAATATTGCACTTACCATCCCAGGAAGGTAATCAGAACCATCAAGAGCCCTTGACCATTGTTTGTTCTTGTCAATCTGTACAACTTGCTCCCTTGTAAACCTAACATTAGATATAAACTAAATCAAGAACAAGCACCTCACGGAATGAATGAATGGCCAAGTAAAACCTGAAAAAGAAGTTGCAAGGATTGCTACAAGTTGACATTACAGCCTAGCTGCTATCACATGAAGGACAGATCACATCGTACAGACAAAGATAGTCAATTAAACCAGGATGCACAGAGAAAGGCAGTACATTGAAAAATCAAGCATAAAAGAAAGCTCAATTATGGATATTAACAGCATAAAGATGTTGAAATATAAGAAGCAACCTTGGGTTCAGCACATGCCGAATGTCATCCAAGGAGGGATCGTTGATCTCATATCCATCAGGCAGGCAGTAAACCTTTTCACTTTGAAGATTGATGAAGACATGATGCCCTGCTTCAACGCTGTGTGTATAAGCGTGAGACTTCCTTCCTCTTCCTTGATAATATTTGCCGCAGACTAAGCAAGCGTATACATTCAAATTTGATAGAGATACAGAGCAGAACTTCTCAAAATCAAACTCCAAAACCTGGAATGGATAAAGCAGCATGTTAAAAAGTATGATAGGGTAAAAACTAATTACTTGTAACAACAGTTAACATGTGTATCATTGACAAAATGACATATTCTCAATGATACATAACTCATACACCAATACTAATATCAGTAGCTTCGTTTAACCTTAACTCATCTTTATGACCCTTGTTTATAGGACTATGATATATAAACACAACATCCTTTTACAATTAACCTTACAAACAAACACAGCATTATGAACCACATCATAACAACCCTCATATGCACGAAATTTAGCAAACAACAACTTTGATCTATTTTCTTTAGTACTATCCAGCTTTTCTCGCATGCTCTGTTGCAAAAACCAAGAACATACACTTATACAAAATGATCCTTAAGACTGAAATGGCAATAGACTGATTCTTGAGAACGGAAACCAATCTAATGGTGGTTCACTAAAACCTATATTAAGAAACAATTGCACTGCCACTCCCCACATAGATTTAAGCATCAAGAAATTCGGAATTCCACTTCCTGACCCAAGAATGTGCAATAGCAATAGAGAGTAGAAACGTGTAGTGTGCTAAAACACAAAATGGACAAACACTAGACTACATAACCACCAGCAACATGAAGTAGAATGATTTACAGCCACAAATAAGCTCCAAGTGCCTAGCAATTCTAGTTGCTCTATTGCAACTTGAATATTCCCATCACCATGCATATTAACTACAAATTATACACGCTAGCATAGGCACAGAAAAATACAAGCCAACCCCACAAATATCATCATAGATTGAGTTTGTAAAAGGTCAGCTTAGAGTACCTGGCGATTAACTGTATCAAGATAAGGGCAGTCCCTCCGGATCTCAACAAGGCGGCCTCTCCTCCCTTTATTATACCCCTCGTCTTCTTCGTCATCACTCTCGCTATCGTCCTCTTCTCTCCCTCTTTCATCAACCACACGTCCATTCTGTTCCCCTGCCGCACGTCCATCCACTCCCTCTCGGTCACCGTTTCTCATTCCTCTCCTCGCAACGTCTTCCTCATCATCAACATCATCGTAAGCAGTCAATTGATGAAGTGGGTTCTCGACTAATGAGGACGAAGAAGGAGATGATTGCTCGAGCACCCTCTGCTTCTTCGCGTCGGGAACGAACTCTTCGTCGTCCACAGCTTCCCCGTTTCTTTTCATAATAGTTAACTCTTCCTTTCCCTGCTCGTATCACAAAAAAAAAAAAAAATCAAACAAGACCAACGAAATTCTCGCCTAGGTCAATAATCAAATAAAACGGCAGGCTAACAACCCACAGCTCTACGGATACGCCTCGCTATGAATCACCGATTCGAAAGCATGAACTTCGAAAAATCGACAGGGCACAGCAACAATCGAATACCGAATTCAATTGCTCAGTTTGCAGTCAGTCAGCAGAGCGAAACTTCAAGACATCTACACAGACAGACTATACGATGGCGTATTGGACCAGAAACTACGAGAACCGCGAAACCGGATTCCTAGTCGAACTATCAGCGGCACCGAAGGTGAACCGGCTAAAGCGAGAGCAGAATCGAGGTCCGAACGATCTCTCGGCAGCGAAATGGGAAACGGCCCGAATGCACAACGAAGAGAAGTTTCTGGAGGGATGGGAACTGCAGCCGACGGCGAAAAGCGAGCAGAGTACGTGAGCGAGAGAGAGAGAGGGGGGGGAGGGAGAAGTGTTCACCGGAGGTGGCGGCGGGCTTGCTCCGGCGGCGGCGCGCGGTTGTCGGAGATGGAGAGAGAGCGGGGGAGACGCGATTTGGGGGAAGATGCTGGAGTGATCTGCTGCTGGGTTTTATGCTTTTGATCCTCGGATTTTGATTTATGAAGTCATAAACATAATGATATAAATTCTGAATGCCTCTTTTTATTTGTTTTTTTTTTTAATCTAGAAATTTCAGGGCCGAATTCCTCCTCAAAATAAAACCCGAAAATACATATCGCAAAGCGAAAGATACGTAAAGAAAATGGATAATTCCAAATAAGGGTAGAAATAGATTTTATTTTAAATAAAAATATAAAGTGGTCATATCAATCTCAAAAAATAATATGAAGTCAATATGACTATTTCAATTAATGACTTGCCTCATCGGCTGGCACAAAAATTCCGGCCAATCAAGGAAATTTTCGCCTAAAGAAAAATTAAAATAGAATTAGATTAAAATTTAAAATTATATATATAGAAGGACAAAAATATAATAAGAGGGTTGGTTACCAATCCATTACCAATGGGGAGGTAGGATCATAGGTGACCCTTGCCGCCTAAAGGCACAAGCCAGCGAGCCCTTACTAGAAATGAGAGAGGGCGATCTCCCAAAGCCTAGCAACCCCAGACTAGGCAATCAAGTTTTAGGGCCCTAGGCAAAGGCTGCTAAGTCTGAGCAAGGGCAGGCAACCCTCACCCAAATTTAGGTGAGGGTCACCATCCTTTCCCGTTTTTAGCAAGGGTCCTTGGCCATCGCCGCTATCCCACCAGCTATGGGGTGGCAGCCAAAGGCGCGCCTCGCACCCCCCTCTCATATGTGTTCTTTTTTTTCGAGTTTGTCTTTTTATGGAAAAATAGAAAAAAGAAAGACAAAACTGTCCTTCATGAACCCTTGTTTAAAATTTTTTCTAAAAAAAAAAAAAAAGGATAGAAGCTGAGGTGATTTTAGGTGTCGTTGAATCTTTTTTTTAAGAAATGTTGCATGTGTGTTCTTTTTTTTTTTCGAGTTTGTCTTTTTATGGAAAAAAATAGAAAAAAGAAAGAAAGAAAAAGACAAAATTGTCCTTCATGAACCCTTGTTTAAAAAAGTTTCTAACAAAAAAAAAAAGGATAGAAGCTGAGGTGATTTTAGGTGTCGTTGAATCTTTTTTTTAAGAAATGTTGCATGTGTGTACTTTTTTTTTTCGAGTTTGTCTTTTTATGGAAAAAAAAATAGAAAAAAGAAAGAAAGAAAAAGACAAAATTGTCCTTCATGAACCCTTGTTTAAAAAATTTTCTAAAAAAAAAAAAAAAAAAGATAGAAGCTGAGGTGATTTTAAGTGTTGTTGCATTTTTTTTTTTTAAAGAAATGTTGGGATATTTAATATATCGAATAAAACTCCAATGTTAAACCCACATATTTAAAGCAAACTTATTATAAAAAAAAAAAAGGGAAAAAGCACCCGATTAAATATTCGGCCTTGGCCTCTAAGGGTGCGTTTGGGAACCACTTTGGGGTAAAGCCTTTAGGAAAATGCAAAGATCTTTGACTTAAAGATGTTTTTCAAAACGCAAACTATTTTGTGTTTGGTAAATTGTACTTTGAAAGCTCTTTGTGAAGTGTTTTGAGCAAAATAGTGTTTTGGGAATTACATTTACAAATGAGTTTTGTGGTAAAAAAAATTATTAAAAGAAATTTTAAAAAAAATGACGGCAAGGGGCGGCCGTCGTGACCTCCGGCGACCGCCGGCGACCTCCGGCGACCCCAGATGCGGGGGCGACGAGGTCGCGCGACACCGTCGCGACCTCCGGCGACCCCGGATCTGGGGCGGCGAGGTCGCGCGCGTCGCGCGACGCGGCCTCGACCTCCGGCGACGCCGGATCTAGGACGGCGAGGTCGCGCGCGTCCCGCAACGCCGCCTCGACCTCCGGCGACCTAGATCCGAGGCGTCGAGGTCGCGGGAGGACCTCGCCGCCCTGGATCTGGGTCGCGACAGGGTCGCACGACCTCGCCGCCCGGATCGGGGCGGCGAAGTCGCGGAGGTCACGCGACGCCGCCGCGACCCGGATCCGGGGCGAGGTCGCGCGACCCCAACGGTCGTCGCTCGAGCCTCCGACACCGGATCCGGTCGCGACCACCGCACCGCGACCGGATGGGTCGCGCGGCCTCGGCGAGCTCCCCGCGGAGGTCACGGTGCGGCAGCGGCGATCGTCGCGCAACGCCGCGACTTGCGGAGGTCGCCCGACTCTCCGACGACGATCGCCTAGGTCGCGGCGTCCTATAGCAGTCGTCGGCCCGAAGAAGATGAACAGTGTTTCATCCAAGGGCACGAACCGGAAAAACAAAAAATTCATGAGGACAATTTTGGAAAAAAAAAAAAAGTAAACAGTAACGCGTGGGCATGCCGAGAAAGCTGAAAGCCCAATATAGGTCTCCCTGCCTTGGGCTTTCAGCCTTAAAAATGCTAGCATTTTGCCCAGATCCCTTCCAAATTTTTTTCCCAAACACCATTTTGCACCAGTATGTCAACTTAAGCTGTGACTTCACTTATGAAGAGAGCCGGCATCCAGAGCCCTTTTGAACTTGCAAAATCAATTTATGGATTTTCTTTAAAAATTTAAAAAATTTAAAAATAAAAAAAATGGAGAAACTGCTGTCGTGAACGTGAGCAAGTCGTCGTCCATGGACCGGCTACAGGACGCATTGATCCACCCCGTCAAGAGTTCAACTTGGGAATGGAAGAAAACAGAATGAGGGGGCGAAAAGGAGTTGCAATCCGTGCTGTGTCATCGTGTTCACATGAAGTCGCATGCTTGTATCGCTAGGAATTTGCTACTCCCAAGGGGGACAATTCCATCAGATTTAGGTGATTCTCTCTCTCTCTCTCTCTCTATCTTTCTCTCAATGCATAAAACATGAGAGGCAGAGAGTGAATGAGTGAGCACATGAGCTCTGCTTCGAAGGTACATACATTTCTCTTTTTGCCAATTCTAAGATCCATTCTTGGGAAAAACACAGTCTGGCTCTCCTGGCTTCACATTCATCCGAAGCAAGTAGTGCTTCTTACTTTTGAGGAACCAAAAGAGCATTGTCAAAACAAATGTATGATACATCCATTGCATAAATATGATACGAGGCAAATGCCTTCACGTCTTAGATTGCAGTAATTGAAACGCAGATCTCAATTTTAAAGACAAGAGTACTAGACGAGTCTTCGCAAGCATTTCCGCGGGCTCTGGATATCTAGCATACCAAGAATCTCAAGTAACATACAGAGTGTCGACACCAACCTTATCTTTATTAGAGACAAAATTAAGAACGAGATGCAGGACAACTGGACAAACATTCCCGCATCTTAAGTTTCGCGCCAGACACCAACGCATTCCACGGCTTCAAGATCTGATCAGCGCACGGATTGAATTGCCACTGATCATCTCCTCAGTTCAAGACTAAGTTGCCATCCACGTGATTCTCACTACTGTTCCATTTGACAACTCTCCACGATGATTAACTTGTTTTCAGCTAAGTACATGGTAGTCGAATCATTTCTTCTTGAGGCGCAATCGGGAGGAAGAATCCGTTTCTTCTCAAGCTAAATACATGGGGAGCAAAATGACAGCACCCTAGAAAATGACTTCGTCTTGGCTATCATTGCTCCTTTAAGGGGCCAATGAGATTGTCAATGTTTCTCTGGGCAAATTCTAGGATCAAAAACTATATCCAAATGACCATGTCGCGATTGATTATAGTACATCATGTTAAATGCAACCCGCGATGCATGTGAGCATTTCGAAAGGGGAAATACTGAGATGTACCCTCGGCTCAATCTCACAGGAAACGTGAATGAGAAAACAGCATTTACAGGACACTTGACCAAATGAGGCAACAGCAGTAGGTCACACAACTCAAGAGAGACAGAGAAGTTCTACAAAGAGAAAAAGCCTAAACAGAGCAAAGAGCCGCTTGGGTTTAGTTACTGGCTGTTGGAAGTGGACTTGGGCTTCTTCACAATCATCACAGGACACTTCGCATTCTGTGCACAGTGATTGCTCACACTCCCCAGAAAAGTCCTGCCATTCCCACCCCAAAACAAAGTCAATTCAATCTCCAACCAAGATTTAGGAAAAGAAAATGTAAATCGTTTAACTTGTCATGCATAAACATGATAATTATAGAACACTGATCACTCATGATTACCTCTTAATCAGGCCATAGCCATGGCTTCCCATCACCAACAGATCAGCCCCCAATTTGTCTGCCATCTGGCAGATCACATCCCTTGCATCACCATTCTCTATTCTTGTCTCCACCTTAACCTGTCCGAACCCCCATGCCCAACATTATCATCATGTTTCAAAACTCAACAGCAAAACTGTCATCATCTGTTTACTCAGCAGCTCATCTATTGAATTCACTTTAATCACTACACTTGTAAAAAGTCCATTTTTATACTCATCTCAATGAATGATCGTAAGTGCATTCCTAACATCCTTTTTAATTTTTCATCTGGTCTCATTTGCTGAGCTAAGTTTTCAAATCCAAGAGGTGTCCGAGTATTTTCTTGAAAGGATACAAACTTTAAGCACTGAGAACAAGAATATGAACTCACATCAGCAAGCTCACTGCACAATTTCTTGGCTTTCTCTATCACACAATCGGCCACTTCATTGCCGTACCTCTCGATGGCAAGCATCACTTCGGATGAAAACAAGTAGGCTGAAACAGAAACAAAGAACACGACCGAGAAAAAGAAAATAAAAAATCAATCTTTCACTTCCGGGATTCTTGAAACCAAAGGTCATAAGACTATGAACTAAAAATGGAACAGAAAAAGCTACCTTCTGTATAACATTTTGTACCTGTGCCATCGAGAGCTGTGGACATAGCCCGAGGAGGTTTCACATAGAGGAGCAAAAGGGTGTCTCTGAATTTGTCGGAGACGATATTCTTGAGGCACCAAGACAAGGCATGCATGCTCTCCTCGCTCTCGTCGACGGCCACCAGTACCCTTCGCTCTGCAGCTTCCGCTTCTGCCATCACTATCACTCCGAAGAACAAAACTTCAAGAAACTTGGGTAGATCGAACGCTCGAGTGAAATCAGCTTCTTTGTGAACTGGGATGGTTTGCAAAGGGGAGGCTGTAGTGAATTTTATAGTGTCAGTGGACTTCCTCCTTTGCTTTTCGTGTCGGTCAGCAGGAATCTGCCGTGGGGAGGGGAGAGAGAATCTGTTGGCAGTTCATTGGTTTGGTGGGGGCGATAGGGCTAATCACAGTGCAGTGGTTTTGAAGACGGTGGGCAGTTTTGGATAGCGTTGTCTCGTACCAGTTTTCGGATCTGGAAACGTTGTCACGTCAATCTCGGTCAGCCATTGGATATGTTCAAAGTTGCAGTTGACATTAATACATATGTAGGCCAGTTCCTATCAATGCCTTTCCACTCTCATCTCGAGTATTTTCATGATACTTGAACTCTTCTTTTAGAACATAAATCTGGGACTTTTAGTGGCGTTCATCATTCCATTCAAACAGAAAACCAGGGGGAACGTATCATTCAGCTCGGTACAATTTGGTTTCCTATCCTGGAGTGAAAATTCCTTTGGTGGTTTGCCAACAAAATCAAAAATTATAACTCTAATTTTTGCTTCTGGCTTTGGAAATCAAATTGAGTCGAGAAACTGACACTCTCTCCGTAAGATCAGAACATAACTCGATAGAAAAATGTCGCCATTACCCCGTTCTCTTGAATTGAACAACCGGCTCAACAGAGCAAAGTCAATTTGACATCACTTCAGAAGAAAAAGCCTGAGCCAGAGCTTTCGGATCGATTTGATCTTTACCTCCACACCATGTCAAAATCATATTGACCCTATTTTTTGCTTTCGTGTTTTAGGTTGAAACATAAGTTAATTGGCCTAAAACGCCCAACAAATTTCTCATTTGCAGATGATCGTACAAAATTATTTGTAGCTAAAACCAACTAGATCATCATATAGAAAGGCAAAAGTCCACCGTCTTGTCAAGCAAGAACATACTTCGAGTGGATGTTGAATCAATCCAAATTCTCTTTCTTATTATAATGATCAATCTAATTAGAAGTCATAAGGCTTTCCCCTTCAAGTTCCAGTTGGAGTTTAAGTCAGAAAGTTGCTTTGCAACATTCAAATTCCTACAGATACAACTTGATGATAGAATAGCAATCTAAATTAAGTTAGCTTCCACGTCACCTAAATAAAGATGAAAAGACACCACATAAATCAGCTGCAAATTTGAGATGACCTTGAAAATCATCTTGTGCTACTCACTGATACATACCAAATACACAAATAATAACACCTTCGTGAAGGATCACTGTGGATCAAGATGATGTTACACCTTGAAAATCAGATAAACATGGGGATATCACCAATGATAGGAAGGTATGGTGATAACTGCTCACTTTTTGGATGAGCCAAAACCCCCAAATCCCATCATAGCTGCAACCTCAGGATCCATTTCGGGCTCCTCTTCTAGCGCCTTCTCCTTCTGATTCACAGAACATATGAGTGAATGACAGACAAAACCATAGCAAGCATCGTGGGACCAGCACCACAGAACAGCTGCATGTTCCTACTCATATTGTGATACACACCAAAAACCAGTAAAAATACAAACCTTCTTCTCTTTCTTCTTTTCTCTTTTTTGGCGCTTTCGTTCCTCCTCTTCCTCCTGTTGTTTTAATATTCGCTCGTCAAGATCTGTAAAGTAGAGAGGACAGACATTCCATTAGCCATCTGATTAAATAAGCATCGATGAACTCTACTCCTTAAGCGTTTGCATCCTTGGAAGGGTTACCTTGCTCTGTAAAGGTACCAGGAGGCTTCCTCTTCTTAAGTTGTTCAAAACGCCCTTGGACCTGCAGGCCACAAAAAGATCTTCAGAGATCAGCCTTCCATTCCTAATCTCAACCATGACTTTCAGCAAAGCATAAATCATTCCATGAGAAAACAAGTCATCTGCCCCAGAGTAAGTAGTATAGAGTTTAATTACACTGCAAAATGAAAGAGAAAGAATCACCTGTTCAAGAGATGCTCGTTCTACCCGCATAGACATACCCAAGGCCCTTTGATCTGAATGAGAAAATGAAACAAGCCATCAGGAGAAGATGAAAACTAAGATGAGAAACTGGTAGAAAATTGACCGAATGAAAGCTATTGGTGAACACGTACGTTTCTTTCCATTTATATGATCCAAGTAATTTGCTGAGTCCTTCACCACGCACTCACATACTGAACAGTAGTACCCAGCCTGTAAAACAAAGAAAATGTGATCGCAAAATACTTATGTTAAAGTATTAAATCATAACCATGAACTTATTCAGCAACTAAAATGATCTTTCAGCAAAAACTATCTACATGACTTAAACAACATTCCACAGGGAATTTCTCCTAAACCCTGCGCAAGAGTACTTGAGAAAAGAGTACACTCGCATGGCTACACAAAAGGTCAATTCAATTTGCTCAGATGTCAAAGCACTGTGCTAAAAGAATGAAGTGGCGATTTACTAAGCAAAAGCAAAGCATAGTAGGAGAGGGGGCAAATATCAGTCCCATTGGTGGTGATAGAACTTGATAGCCAATGGAGCACACAAAAGATCCAGACCCACAAATGACTAACTCTATAGAAATTCCAGCAAGAAAAACTTCTATTCTGATCTGGCACTGGATATGAAAGGTGAAAAAACATACGTATCAAGTCAATATTCAACAGACACAACCCTTAACAGCCAATGCTGAGAAAATGAGAGATTACCTGCTGGCTTAGAGGTGCTATTGGAGTGACCACCTGCAAAGCACAAATGAGTAAAGGGAATGTCAAATAAGTACTGACAAGAGATGTGATAATTACCACATACACGAACACCAAGATTTACAATCTCGCAATATGTATATAAATAAACTTCCTTTGCACATTTATACTTGACCAAGAAACATCACCCACCACCCACCAAGGTTTTTTTTTTTTTTTTTTTTTTTTTTTTTTTGGGGGGGGGGGGGGGGGGGGGTCAGGAATCACCAACCAAAGTTCATTGCTGCCAATTTTAGCAACTGCACATGCTTGAAATGATAACACAGTAATTGACTCCATAAACAAAGAAACTAGAAATAAAAGAACTCACGGTGAATCAGAACAGAGACAATAATCTTGCTTGTACACTGTAGGCCCTTCCATGCTAATTGCTAGCATCATTGATTACACAAGAGTATTCAAGTCACTCCTCTAAGTAATACCAGTGAGTTAGTGCTCAAGCATTTTCCTCTCTCTTATTGTGATGGCAGTTGTTTGGAAGAGAAGAATAGATGAACAGACATTTAGTTTTAGAAGGAATGCCCTAGCAGCGGACACAATCCATTTCATACCAGCGAACAAACGAGTTCTTATTAGCAGAACAGACAGGCTTCTCAATATTCATCCCACTCAAATACATGGGAAACAGCCAATTGGGTGCACCATGAGCTACCAGCTAGTTCATGGGATAGATCAACCTGGCAGGAATCAGGTCACTCTCACAAAAGCCATGGCGAAAGTTGATTGCAAGTTCCATCTACGTAATATAAACAACAACACCATAAAGCTTGGAAGTCGTTACATGCCGCCACACACAGAATCATGATCCAGGCCCAGGCAAATAAAAGAAAACATAATGCCAACAGTTAACTCACCTGAGTCTTTCCTAGGCGAGATTCGAGGTCCACTTCATAATCCCGATGCTTCAACGGCTTCCTTTGCACAGGCGGACCTTTCGCTGCACATAAATATCCAGATCACTCCTCCAACATCTACACTCCTTTCACAAACAGAAGCACCAGCCACCACTGTACTGTATTTAACTTTCAGTTGGAAATCAAACAACACCCACAAAATAACTAATCAAACAGAAGACAAAATAAAGCTCACATTTTGATTTATGCCGCGGGTCCGCCTCCTGAAAAAACCAATGCCACAAAGCTCGAACAGCTCAGAATCAAAACAAAAATCCCTAAACGGACAAAAACAAGGATGCGTCGCAAGAAAGTAACCTCCTTTTCGCGTTCCCGGGCTCGTTCCAAGTACTCCTCGCGATCGAACTTCCGCCGGAAAGTGTTGTCCACCCCGACAGCCTGCGGGAAGAGCCAAACGATCCCGGAATCATAAACCCACATCTCAAAACGGCCCGAATTTCAACAGACACAGTCCCTTGATCCTCTGCCCGAACAACAAAACCCAAGATTTCAATCGATCGCGAACTTACGTTGTTGCTGGTATTGACCATGGCTGCCAAGGGCTCGGCTCGGCCTGCAATTCAAGAGGAATCGTCGCGAATCGGGCGTCCGATTCCCCGGGAGCGCCGAGGAAGCTGCCGGAGGATGCGGATTTTGGCTACGGAAGACTGGAAAGGGCGGGACGATGACTAAACCCTAATTTACAGCTGAGAGAGCAAAGCCGATTGGGAAGTTTGGGGGTTTTTCTTCTTTTCTTGTCTACAATTTTTTTTTTCAGGCGGTCGGGAGATTGACGGAGATTTTATGCGTAAGGAAATCCACTCAGTTTACTTAAAAACAAGTAAAAGTAACAAATCGAAATAGATAAAGTAGAGCAGCAGAGTAATTAATTACTCAATATGCATCAAATCTAGAACTTCAACTTTTTTTTTTTGGAAAAGATACATACAAAGAAATTTTGAAATTGGAGCCATTTTCTCAAAACAGATCTTTTATGTGAGTTCATCTCGATGTTCTTTTTTTTTTTTTTTGTCATTTCTCTATTCTTATTCTACACTCACTGCTTTCAGGCGCTTGCCCGCCTCTTACAAGGCGTGGGAGTAAACCACTCTCGAAACTTACGCGTCCCTATCCCCATCCCCCGAGGAGGTGGGGATTTGAACCTCTCACCTCCCCCTTCCATGTTGAAAGGGTGGTCACTGGGGCGAACCCCCAGTGGTTAATGTTCCTTTATGCTTCACAAACGGCTTTTCGTGATGATCGCCTGTGGGGAAAATTGGCTGGCCACGAAGCTTGTACATAATTCTCTGCGGTTACAAGGGTCTTTCCATTGTAATCTTGTACTAAGTACTTTGAAATTAGAAAATAAAATAGAGCATTAAAACTAAAATCATGAACCAGAGAAGAGAAAGACAGAGGCAAGGGGGGATGGAAAGTGCCGGCGTATCTGGCCGAGCTCATGCGACCAGGCCGTTGTTGGCTCTAGAGGTGTCAAAAACTTAACCGAACCGAAAAATTCAATTTTTTCTTTTTGTTCTCATTAAAAATCGAAAATTTTTAATCGATTCGGTTTTTATTGGTTCAGTTAACGGAACCAAACCGATAAAATCTAAAAATTTTATTTTTTATTTTTTTTTTAAATTATTTTTTATTTTTTATTCTTTTTATTTTATTTTTTTCCTTTTCTTTTTTTTTCTTTTTCTTCTTCTTCATTGGCCAAAAAAAATAAAAAAAATTACAAAATTGATTTTAAAAAATAAAAAAATTATAGAAACGGATGTATGTAGAAAGAAATACAAACACGAAAGTAAAAATTGAAAAATCAAACCGAACCGAATCGAATCGAACCATTTACACCTCTAGTTGGCTCGACTGCAGATCACACCAAGAGAGAGCGGCTCATATAAAACTAAATAAGACTGTTTGCATCTTAGGGTGCTCTACAACTACCATCTTGTGATTTACAGCAACTTGCCAAACTCATTTTATTTTTGCATGGTTAACTTAGAATACTTATGTGACTTTAGGGCTCAAGCGTGGTCCGAAAATTATATAAGAAACATTATGACAAATATGAATCTATGGCGTACATTGACCAAAAACTCTACCATCTAATTAATACCTCATTGATTCTTGAGTCCCAATCAGGCTCTGCTTGTTTTGTAAAATATTTTCCTCGAAATGAATATATGTATTATTTACAAAAATGAATGTACCAAAAAATAATTGTCATCACCTACGAAAATGATTATATATGATAATAAAGTTACTTTTATTAACTCATTATTCAACTAATTCAAATGATTATTTTTATGAAGATATTTTTTAGATCAAACATTTTTTTTTTCATGAAACATACCGAGTCTCACATTTTACATTTCGACGCTTATTAAGTCGATCCTATGGACAAGGGCATTATTACAGAGAGAGAGGAGGCTCTTCGCTGGGGCCCTTCTCTCAACTCCGTACGCTACATCTCAAAGCCCAATGTGTAGAAAGTTTTCGTTTTGGCTCATCCAAACTTTATTATTTCATTGAAAAATACATTTTATTTTTTTTTGGTCCGAAAAACACTTCATTGATTAATACTGGGACGGCGGATTACAACTAGAACGGAAGTCCAAACATAATATAAGATAAAGTTCGTGCGGGGATGGGATACCCAATTGTTCGGAAGAGAATTTGTGTTGTGAGACTTGGCGATCCAATCAACAGCTCGGCTGGAAACGCATGCTTCACATCGCAAGGAAACATGCATACAAAGCGAAAAATTCGATATTTTTCTCCGAGCTAATTAATTCTAAATAGACAGCTACCAACTTAAGATCCGTATTTATTATACCATCATTTCACTTCTTGTCATATGACTGTTGCTCAGCAACGCAAGACGACGACATAGAAGCTAAAGAAACAAAAAGACAAGAGGGAAGGAAGGGAGTGAAGAAGAAGAACAAGAAGAAACGGCAGAATTTAAGAATTTATATGAACAATATATGAAAAGTACATCAAACTCTCCGAAGAAGAAGAAGAAGAAACATCAGGATTTAAGAATTTATATGAACAATATATGAAAAGTACATTAAACTCTCCACCCGCCGATCCTGACCTTCCCTTTTTTTCCCAAGGAAGGAAGTGATCAGTCATACAAGGGAGAGGTACAGAGAGGGCCAAGAAAATATTTGAAAAAAAGAGAGAGAGAAAAAAAGTAAGTTCTAATTATAAATTACACTGTATCGACGTAATGATCAATTTTTTTGATCTATCTTAAAATTTCGACATATAAATATTTTTTTTTGGGTGGGTTCGAGTGGCATCACAAACCAAACTTCCTCATCACTTCAATACGAACTTCTTCCGTCCATGCGTCTCACCTCGCGATCTCGTTACAATGTCAATTTATCTCATGCTCCCCACGAAATGGGATAATCACCGAACACCCACGAACCGAGAACACCTTCTCTTGAGCCAACGGAGGCCGAATTTGAGAGAAGCCTTGAGCTTGCCCTCTACCCTGTAGTGATTGTAACGGGCCACCCTCTTCTTCCTCTTCGCCTCCGCCTCCTTCAACCATAGGCACCTCTCGCGCCCGCCCGAGGCGGCGTATGGCTCGGCGGCTTCCCGAGGGCGCGGCCGGGAGCTGCTCTCGGCTTCCACGATCTCGACGTTCCGGCCGGCGCAAGGATCCTCCATCTCGCCGCTCCCCTCTCCGCGGGAGACAATGGGCACGGAGTGGGGGTGAGAGATGGGGAAAGCGAAAGAAGAAAGGGGAAGTTCTAGTTTGTTTAACTCGTTGGGTACGTGTAAGAAGACGTGACAAATATAGAGTTTGGTATTCGGTTAGGGTTAACATTGAACTTTTTCCGTTTTAGGATGACAGAAGATTCTTACTTTGCTGAAATTAGGCATCGATATATCCTTGCTAATGCATTCGCGCAGTCGTAATCATGCCTTAGTGAATTGGATTTTCCATAATCTTAGCATTTTTTCACGGGAAAGGCGAAGATTTTTCTTGATCCATGTCATGCATTACAGTCTCGGCTAGAAAAGATGGGAATTCCTCGACCCATATACTATTTCCAACGGCAACCAATGTGGGTTAACTCGTACGCAGCCATCTTTTGCATCCGACTAACGTGGTCGAGACTCAGCATAGCAATTCTGCCGACGTTAGTCATAATCGCTTGTGGCACTGGGAGAAAATATTGGGTGGTCCGGGACCGCCACATCAGCGTGGTCCCAGACCACTCATATGGCGCCACATATGAGGGGAGGGGACAAAAGAGAGAAAGAGGAGAGAGAGTGTCAGAGAAGTGGGCCCCGATTTTCGTCCTTTTTCTGCGCTTGCCATACACGTGGCGTCGTGTGAATGATTCAGGACCACGCTGACGTGGCGGTCCCGAACCACCCAATATTTTTTCGTGGCATTGGCACTGAGGCCATCGGGTTTGGTCTGTCCGGCTTGAAGGCCATTTTGATATGACGGCCATGTTTATTTTGCGAGAAATAAATAATTTAGAAAATGTGTTTTTTAAAAGTGATAATTATCTATTGAAATGATTAGTGAACGAGGAATGTTTTTATTATCCACAATAACTTATGTCTTGTATTTCCTTGGATGTCAAAAATTACTCATGAAGATTTTTCAAGAAGATTTTTCAAGAATTGGGAAAGGCATGCATAAAGTATATACAACATACATTGGGAAAAATTACTAAAAACCTAAACTTATTATATAGTATCAATTGAGTTCCAAGCATTTTGATATTTGGTCAATTTAGTCATGTACATTTTGACAATTTACCAACTTAGTCATAAACCATTCAATTGTGCCAATTTAATTTTAAACATTTTGATTATATCAATTTAGTTGTAAACTTTTTGATAATTTGTCAATTTAAGACCTAGTTGGTAACCGACCAAACAATACCTAATCTTATTCTTTTGTTTCAAATTGTCAAAAAGTTTAAAAATAAGGATGTGTTTAATAACTATTATGTTCCAGTAAAAAATTTATAATAAAAAATGGTTTTTTTTTCTAATTTTGTTTCTTAGATGAGTTTTAGAATATTTGAAAGTATTTGGTAATTGTTCAAAATTTCTATTTTCGAAATAGAAATTCATTTCATACAATCCTAATTTTATTTTTTTTGTGATCAGCTAAAGGAGAAGTAAGAAGAAAAATAAAAGGAAAAAAGGAAAAAAAGCTAGAGAAGAAAGAAAAGAAAATGCTTAATTGTAGAGTTATTTCCTCAAACAAAGAAGCAATTTTTTTTACTCTTAACTTTAGCACAAATCTATTTTTAGGAACAAAAATTATCAAATAGATTTTCATTCATTTTTTGTTATGAAGAACAAAAGAATAAAATCATGTACTATTTTGTACATTATGAAACATGCCATAAATTAATACAATCGAAAGGTTTAGAATTATATTATGCTTTTAAAAATCTACACCTACTTTGCTTAAAGCATTAGGCGCACGACTTCGTTCAATAAGTATATATCTAAAACACCCAATTCCAATCAACAAACCTCCAGCTCTCTCTCTCGTTTTGCAGAGCTCACCCTCTACCGTCATGGTAGTTTGACCTAATCAACCCTCAATCCATCGAATCTTCTTCCTCACGCTGAGGTTGTCACGCCCCGAACCTCGAGCGCGTGCGCATCCCACTACGGTCGATCAAATATGCGACATTCCCAGGTTAAGTCGCCGACCCAATCGATATCTTTAACGCACATGCGGAAGCATATTATAAAACCCCTGACCATAAAATACGGGATAGGAAAACAAGAAACAAAATCACAACATAACACTTTCATGAAAATAGAATTGGAAAATCGGGATGTCACAGAGGCTGTCTTCTGGGAGTTTCGCTCTTCTGTCTGAAGTCTCGTAGAAACAGAATTTCCTTTCGTCTCGCTTGATTCCTCGCCTCTCAACTAAAACCCTCGCTTCCTTTGTTTCATCGCCATCGACCCACCCCCCTTTTTCCATCGCCTTCATTTTTCACCCCAATTACATCGCAACCTGCTTCATCTGCCTTCTCACCTCATCGCAATCCTGTTCGTCATCTGGATTTATGGAGGAGAAGGACTTGGAGGAAGACCCACGACCGGCCGCTCGTAAAAGGCTGGGTCGGCTTTACCGATCACCTAGAGGAGGTCCGTGATGTTTCGCCAATCACCTAGCCATTTTAAAGCCATGGATTCCTAATACACCTTTGCATTGTTATGATTTCTCCTCATGTGCCTTTTGGGTTCAAATCTTTGGATTACCGCTAGAATGGTGCTCGGATCAAATGCTGAGGAGAGCAGCAAGACATGTTGGGAAAGTAATTACGGTTAAAGTAGACACTAGAGAAGGTTCCAACTTCAGGGCAGGTAGAGCTCGGGTGGAAATAAATCTAAGTCAGCCTTTAAAAACAGGGCACTTAATTCGTATTAACGGAATGAATATATGGTTAGATTTCCGATATGAGCGCCTTCCACACTTCTGCTATTCATGTGGTAGGCTGGGACACTATGCCACACACTGTGAGGAAATTCCCTTCACTCAAGCAAAATTTAAAGGAAAGGAAAAAATGGCCTTTGGACAATGGTTGCGTGCTGAAGTCAAACAACATAGTCCTTACTGGATTACTTTTTATGGTGTTCAAGACAAAGCAAAGACAAACAAGAGGAAGTGATACCCGAGACACCTCCCTCCTTGATCGCTAAGGCCCCAAAGACTCCCTCCGATAGACAATCCCACCAGGCCAATTAATAATGAAGGATGACAATGAGAGAGCAATCTTCCATAGGCGAAATGGCCCTTGTTGTACCTAATCGCCGGGATATGATAGACATCACTCGTTTTGATATACAAAGCAAAGAGAGGGGGTAAGCATATATCAGCAATAATACTTCGAGATGGTATGGGAGAAAAATCTATGAAAGGTGTACAACATGTACCACAACCTAGTTTAGGTTTTTTAAAGAAGGATCTAACTCCTGCATCTGCAAAATTAAAAGATGTTTAGGATCAGCACACTATTGTCCAATATCACAAAAAAACGAAGCAATCAAGAGCACCTACTAAGGCGGGAAGTTCCAAGAAGTTAAGGAGATATAATCCTTATGAATCTAGAACTCATATTGCTGAGGACTTCGATGAGACCCAATTAATGGACACTCCGATTCTCATTGCTGCAGAGAACAATAAAGGGGCCGAGGTGGCTTGCCCTCAAAAGCCACCTACGGGAAAATGAAGCTTGTTAGTTGGAATCGCCGTCGGTCCGGGGTCTTCCCCGACAGTTCAATCCCTTAAGGCCCTAGTGGCCAAAGAAGGACCCGAGGTCTTCGTCAAGGGGATCCTTTGTCCCCTTATCTGTTCATCCTGCTAGCTAATCTCCTATCAACTCTCATCAAACAAGCAATTGATATCGGGAATCTGCGTAGAATCAAACTAAACAGGTCGTGTCCTACTCTCTCCCATTTGTTTTTCGCTGATGATGCCATTTTCTTTTTAGATGGCACAATTAGAGAATGTCAGAACTTGGCTAACATATTGAACCAATATTGCCTAGCCACGGGACAAGAAATAAATAGGAATAAGTCAGGTATCTTTTTCAGCAAGGATTGTTCTACATGTCTAAAAGAAAATCTGGCTAGTGAACTTCGAGTTCCCATACTTGATAAAACAGGAAAATACCTAGGTATTCCATCGGACTGGGGGAGATCAAAAAGAGATATGTTTGCATGGCTGATGGCTAGAGTGAATAAAAAGCTAGATGGTTGGAAGGAAAATCTTATTTCCAAGGGCGGCAAGGAAATTCTAATTAAGACGGTTGTGCAGGCTATACCTCGCATTCCATGTCCTGTCTTTAAAATTCCTATATCCATTTGCAAAGCTATTGAGCAGAAAATTGCTAGATTCCGTGGCAGAGTGATAGTCGAAAGTCAGGGGTTCATTGGAAGCGCTGGGAGGTGCTAAAATGTACAAAGGCAATGGGAGGATTGGGATTCCGAGATCTAGCCGACTTTAATAAGGCTATGTTGGGGAAACAAGCTTGGCGTTTACTACAACAGCCTCATTCCCTTTGGGCCAAATTGTTTAAGGCATTGTATTACCCTTCCAAAGACTTTCTTAAGGCGGATAGAGGAGCCCGCCCCTCTTGGGGGTGGCAAAGTCTATTAGCAGGAAGAGAGGTAATCCTACCTAATATCCAATGGTCCGTTGGTGATGGAACTCAGATTAAGATACGCGAAGATCGATTGCTACCAAGAGGGCGACTAATTGGTTCGGCAGCACGAGAGGAACCTATGTTTGTAGCAGATCTATTGAACAATAACTCAAACAGATGGAATGTGGCTATGCTTGATCAATTCTATGATGCCTCTCTAGTTCGGGAGATACAGAGAATCCCAGTTAATGCAAGCTTTGCCTCAGATCGTCTAGTATGGACAGCCACAACACAAGGAATATACACAGTCAAAAGCGGATATCAGTCAATCAGGAAAACAACATTGAGCGCAACCAGTAATACAAATTGTCAACCCTCATCTTCCTATCAAGCCCCTTCAATCCTTTGGAGGAAAATTTGGCAGATCAAGCTCGCACCAAAAGTAAGAATTTTTCTATGGACTATATGTCACAATGCAATGCCAACTAAAGATAATCTATTTCGTCGACATATTAGTATTGATCCGACTTGTATACTATGCCATCAAAACCTGCCCGAGACTATCGAACATCTCTTCCTCCTCTGCCTATGGACTCATGAAATATGGACTCATCATAATATTCGGATTCACATCGACGCAAGAGATATAAACCGCATGGAAGAATGGATAACAGATCGTATTATTCAGAGGAAAAACTCACCTGATCTGGAAACTATCGCTACAGTCTTCTGGCAGACTTGGAAAGCTCGAAACAAGTTCGTTTTTAATAGACAACGTCCAGATCCGACCCTTGTTGTTGAAGCTGCTCTTGCCCAAGTCAGAACATCTCAAAATATTCTCCATCTCTCGAATGGAACTCACTGCAACCCCTCCGACCGAAGCAATTTTTGGCAAGCCCCTGATCCAGGCACTTTGAAGATCAATATTGATAGGGCTTATAATGCAGACAATATAGAAGGATCTATGGCATTCATAAGCCGGGATCACACAGGGAAAATGCGAGAAGGTTTCACCAGAACGGTTCCTGCTTCTTCCGCCTTGCAAACAGAAACTCAAGCTCTGATTGTGACCCTTCGACACCTATTGCAGCAAGGCAACAATGAAACGCATCTTCAGATCGAGTCAGATTGTCTTCTTTTGGTTGACTCCATCAACAACAAGATCGATCCACCATGGGAGATTCGCACTTTCATAGCAGAAGCCGCCGTTCTTTGTTGCCGTTTCTCGTATCTCTCTATTAGGATTTGTAAAAGACAGGCTAATTTTGCAGCTGACTGGGCCGCTAGGGCCCATAGCAAAGGCTATCTTATTCCTAGTTGGGCTGACTTTCCCCCCCCCCCCCTCCCCTTTCGGATCTTCTTGTATTAGATGCTGTAGCTGCTGGCTGTAATACACTTTCCATCTAATATTATATCTTTCTGTCCAAAAAAAAAAATCAACAAACCTCCACATGACATCGAGATGTAACATTTTGAAACCTTATCGGGATCGTCCTATCCTCATTCTTATATAGCTATCTCATGCACCGATCGGTCCCGTGGCGCGAATCGAACGAACCGAGATCCATGGACCGCGAGTGGGTGGGAAATTTGCTATTTACGACGACCTGCATTTCGTTTACAGAAGGAAGTCAACGGGCTTTGTCTTTCTCGAATTTCGAGCGGACACGTACGATGTGGTCGAGCTTTTCTCGATTCGAATAGCCAAGGAAATTTTGTCATCGACGGCGAAAGACGTCATGCCGCGGTTAATCCACGAAGCAAGAATTTCCAGGAAACGACGGAAATGAACAGGCTTCGCGAAGGTCGACGGCGGCGTGTAAGTGCACCGAAACCAATCGCTTCCTTTCCCCGATCATTTTGTTCCCCAATTTTTGTGCATTTATTTCACAGAAAAAGAAAAAAAAATCACAAACAAATTCAAACTTTGCTAAGTTTATCTTAAACATTTTTTCACGACACCAAAAAAACCCAAAACTTATATTTATATAAGACATTTATCTTAAATTTTTTTTCGTGACACCAAAAACCCAAAATATTTTCTCTAACACCAAATTTTTTGACAAGTTTAAGATTTTTAGTATCGTAAAAAAAGTTTACACTGTACAAATTCGATGTAAATGTAGTTTGAGGTTTTTAATGTTTTATGGTGAACATGTCATAGTTAGCAAAATTTGGATTTTTATAGCTTTTACCTTTTTTCAAGTGATTGTTTATGTTGGGTAAAAAATTTAGTTGATAAAAAGAATTCTTTATCGATAATAATTTGCGCCTTAATATTTTGGGTGAGATTTACGGGATGTGAATAATTATTTTTGTAAAAGCATTTTTTAAATCGTGAATGCTTGGGGAAAGCAGGCGGACACTTTTGGTTTTTCTCGGGTCTTCAACTCTTGCGGATCAAGTTTTGTGCCTTCGTGACTTTTGCGACCAAAACCCAAAAAAAAAAAAGGTTCGTGTCTTTGTCCGTGGTTTATACTCAGACACGTCGATTCAAGATTTGACCAAATCAAACACGGTCGGTTGAACAATCGCAGCACGTCCACCGACCAAAAAAGCGCAATTTGTCACAATCATAGTCGACAGCGACAAGAGAAAAAGCCCATGCTGGATCATTGCGACCGCGTACGATGATTCGCAAATCATTTTCGACAAATTGATTCAAGCGATGCACGCGGTATACATTTATTTGACTTGAAAAGTGAAAATCTTTTGCGAAAAAGAAGAAGAAATGATTTTGGTTTTCTTATGAACAGAAGGGGTTCCACGTAGATATTGGACGGAAGATTTCTGGCCAAAGACAAGAAAAACGAAATGGAGAACGAATGAACGCCAGAATTTATAAGTACTCGGAAGTAGATTTGCAAGAATATAAAGGTAATTAAACGTCATTTGATTGGTGTCCCGAAAAAGCATGCATGTCTCTTTACAACATCCAATGAGAGTATTCATAGCCCACTAATAATCAATACTATTGGTACATGGATAACGTCGCAACTCCGTAAGTCATCAGGATAATCAAACCACTATTTGACAGTCAAATTTCTCAAACCATCGCTCGAGTATTTGAACAGTCACCTAGTGCTAGAAGCAATCACTTGAAGTTAAGAGTCCGATACATTTTATATGTCCTCTACATTTTGATACTTTCTCATTTACCATCAACCGCTTTGCTCCCGGGTTGTCGATTAATGTTCTTCTAATCAATCCCCAATTCACAAGCAATGTTAGAATAATCTAACCAAGTTCATCTCATTTCAATAATCAAAACTAGTCACCTTTCAATACAAATCGTCATCTAGACACTTACCATCACTTGCTAAAAAGATAGAAAAGTCAAAATGCTGGAATTCATATCGATCGGAACAAATATTTCAAACCCATGATATCTTTTCAAGATTCGGATCTTATCTTACAATACAGTATTGAATATTTCACAAAATATTTAAAAAAGGCATGAATCATTAACAACCTTAGATTGAAAAAGTTGGGCAGGCTGTCATGGTCGTATCTTAGCAATGGGAATAAAATAGTGACAAAAGTGCAGTCGAACTCAAGAGCTTCCCTTCTCAAGATCGCTCGAGATGACAAATCTTATGCGCTCGAACTCGCCCACCAACCAATTATTATTTTCCCTGAAAAATCTAATCTCTTTATCAAAAGATAGAGAATATTTTTTAATCGAATACAAAAAAATATTGCCATTTTCTTGAAATATGACTTTTGGAAAATATTTTTAAGAAATGTCCCATTTTTCGTCAAACTAACGGAGCCTACATGTCATTTGACTAATTCCAAGAAAATGAGTCTATCTCTTTACAACAAAACGGGGGTATTCATAGCCCACCAATAGTAACTATTTACAAGCAGTTATTCCTATTAGTATTTACTACTGTTGTGGCCACATGTCCGCCAAGATGATAGGCATGCTTTTGGTACATGGTTAATTATAATTTACAAGAAGTCGCAGCTTCCAAAGTCATTGAAACAATCAACCACTATTCGACACTGAAACCATCGCCCAAGTATTTGAACCGTCATGTGATGCCAGAGGTGTAATGTCGAGAATCTTACATATTTGCCAATGCTTTCTCATTTACCATCGACCCTATTACTTGCGAGTCGTCAATTAACGTTATTTGAACTAATCCCCTATTCACAAGCGATCTCGATAAGTTCGACCAAGCTCATCTCCTTTCGATAACCAAAGCTAGTCAAGTTTAAGATAGAATCATTTCGGCATAAATCACTATCAAGACACTTCTCATCACCTGCCATAAATATAAAAACCTTTTAGGATAAATCACTATCCAGACACTTCCTATCACTTGTCAGAAACATAGAAAAATCAAAATGCTTGGATGCATACTTATCTAAACAAATATTTCAAACCCGACATATCTTTTCAAGGATTCGGATCTTTACCTTACCAACCAATATCAAACATTTCGAAAAATGTTCAAAAAAATGAATGATTGATCGAAAAAGTCGGGCCGTCGGGCCGTCCGGCCGTCATGGTCGTATCTTAGCAGTGGGAATAAAACAATGGCAAAAGCGCCGTTCAAAGTCAAGGTCTTCGTCTCCTCTGTGTCGTGCGTATGTATACTTCCTCCCTTCTCGAGATCGCTCGCATGGCGAATCTTATGTGCTCAAACTTTGCACAACAACCGGTCGTCGTTTTCTCGAGCACAAGTGGCATCTTGAATATTATCTTTTGTACTCTTGATTTTCCCGACCAGCAGCAAGAGACAGAGCATCGGTAAAAACCACACATTCAAGAACAGTTTTTTTAAACGCCGAGGGGCGACGACTTCGCGACGAATTCGTCCCAAATGCACCCCGAAATGCAGATCGCCTCCAAATCGTCTCTCGACCCTTCACGCAAAATCCCCACGAGGGAACGCGGTTCCACTGGAAACTACTCCCTCGCTGCAACTTCCATCGACCTTCCCGCGTTTAGCAACTCGCGCACGCGTCCGTCGCAGTGCCAACGTGTCGTCTGTCCCTTGTCCTTGTCTCTGTCTCTGTCTCTTTCTCTTTGAAGCGCAGAGAATAGTTTACAAAACCCATCTCTCCCGTCGTTACGCGGTTTGGGTTCGTTACCGTTCATGCATTTGTCCGAGATCTTAAAAAAAAAAAGTACCAAGTTCTAGATTTCGCTTATATTTTTCTAGCGACTCATTCGTCGGGGTTTTGAGTTTAACTGAAAGTCCTAGGAATTGAACTTGGAAGTATCTCTTGTTCTGACATTTCTTTAAAATTGCAAGTGGCTCTGTTTTGGGAGCACCCGCAAAGTCTCGTGCTTGACTTCATGATTAGCGCGTAGTTTTCATGCGGGCTCTCTGTTCAATTTTTCAACGGAAACTTCTCTGTACCTTCCATGCGCGTGTTGACGTGGAACTGGTATGTACGATAAGATCAAGAATCATTTAAATATGCGCCCTTGACGCTTGATTTGCTGCTTTGCTCCGAGACTCGTCATAGCTCTCTCAGTTCTATCCTGGCAAGAAGTTGATCTCGTTACTGTAATGGTGTTCAAAAGGCCTTTTTCGGAGGAGGGTGAAGAGGGTTTTGGAGCTTCAAAGAGAAGGTTGATACCCCAGTTTTTTTATTCCATTTCTTTCTCTCTTTTTTTCTTTCTCCAAATGGAGTCGTGACCGATGCCCTGAAACTGAAAGGCCTCTGACTTGGATTTGATTGAATTTTACCGCAGGATTCTGAGTAATATAATTGGACGGTTCTCGGAGAATGATATCCCACATGCCATCGAGCCTTTCGTGCGCAGAGTGGTAGGTTGATGACGATGAACTGCAATCTTTAGTTTCTGCTTGTAATTTGCATAAACTGGTATTTCACCGTTTGATTAGTTTGTGTATTAGACAAATAAGTATGGCAACTCTTGCTTAACATCCCTGTTGGACCGTCTAGGTTGTTCCACTGGAAAGCATTCTGCAGTTTTGGTGGTCGGATTTTTCGGATCCGGAGTGTTGAACTGCGCTTAGTTATAGTCTCATGATCCATTCCTTGCTTAGAATGTCTAGTTTTGCAGCTAGAAATTTTGCCTTAAACGATAAAAGAAAAATGATAACTTTCACAATATATACTTGCTGAAGTATGCGACCGTTAAAAATGTCCGGTTTCAAGTTTCATCTCTCTGAAATTCAGTGTATTTGGATAGGTGTGTGAGGATACAGTTTTGAGTACCCTTCATGTCAGGTACCTTCACAGGGTGGTGTAATCCTTAGTCAAATCAAGTCGTTAGCATGCTCCAAATGTGAACTAATTTCGTCTAATCTAGATTAGTGCCTTTCTCATGCGAGCGCAATTTCCCCTTCTGTGTCAATCAGGTTAGAGAGGAGGTGGAACGTGTATTCTCGTGCCTGCAAGACCCACTTCAGAGGTTGGTTCCTGACCTATGCAACTCTTGTTTGTCTCCACAAACTTATGTTTCTCATATCGCCATGGATTTTCTTGTTCATTGGCTGCTTTTGATCTGCTTGTTGCATGAGCCGGTGCTGTTGATCGTTTCTGATCTCGATGTATGAATGCATGCCTGCTTGTACCATCCGTTTTCAGTTCGTTTATCTGATCCCTATTGTTCGGATTCCTCACAAGCCATCAAGTAACATGTTTCCTGTGTTCTGTTTCAGGCCCTCATTTGACCCAGCCAGAAGTTCTGTAGGAGAAGGTGGTTTGCAGTTGCGTTTTGTCAGTCAGTTGAAGGCTGAAGTTTTTACGAGCTGTAAGATCCAAGGTGAAGACGGTTCCCCTATCAAAATCGAACTATTTGACACCAGAACCAACTCTATTGTTCAAAATGGTCCCTTGTCTTCGGCTAGAATTGAGGTTCTGGTCCTCGATGGTGACTTTGGCTCCGACGACCGAGAAGATTGGAGCCAGACTGAGTTCAGGGCCAAAATTGTGCGTGAAAGAGAAGGTCGAAGACCGCTGGTGGTTGGAGAACGGAGCATAACTTTGCAAGGAGGAGTCGGTTATCTTACTGACATAACATTCACGGACAATTCGAGCTGGATAAGAAGCCGGAACTTCCGGTTGGGAGCTCAAATTGAGCAGAAATTTTTGGCTGGTGTACGAATAAGGGAAGCCAGAAGTGGAAAGTTCGTAGTGAAAGATCACCGTGGAGAGCGTAAGTTTAAACAGCTTGAAAAGTTTATTCATCACTGTTCTATCTTCTTGTGTTATTGCCGTGGTTATCTCTAGCTACTGATCTCATGGGATTTACGCATGACCTTTTTGCAGTGTACAAGAAACATTACCCTCCAAACCTGAAAGATAAAGTATGGCGCCTTGAGAAAATATCAAAAGTGGGCACCTTCCAATCTCGGCTGGCTTCCGTCGGAATTCGCACCGTCAAGGATTTCTTGCGTAAACTTGAAATGGACTCAGATTCCCTAAGAAAGGTGAGGAGTTTAACTTTCTTGCAGGCTATCGTTCTTTTTGTGGAGCAGCTTTAGTTTAATGACACCTAAATTATCTGTTGCTGAAACTGCAGACACTAGGTAACCCGTCAAACAAGATATGGGAAGCAATTTATCGGCATGCGATGACTTGCATCATAGATGATGATGAGGCGTACATCTATTTTGATGCCTCACAGAGTGCCGGGCTTTTGTTCAATTCAACCTACAAAGTCATCAGTGCAACCTTTGATGGCCAAAATTACCATCCACTGGAAAACTTGACCTTTCATCAGAAGGTGCGTTTTGACAATCTGAAAAACATAGATGCGCCTCTCGATTCATTTCAGCAACTGTCAAATTCGTATGGTCAAAAGCTACAACCTTCAGTGCCATGCTGCATACGGCATTCTATCAAGTTTAGCAATAGCACAGCATGTATGTTACTTTTAGTGAACTTCACCGATGAGCTCTTGTCGCTATTGGAGTGATCACATCTCTTACAGGATCCCCTCATCTATCTTGCAGCATTTGGTGCGTAATTTAAAGCAGCAGGCTTACTTGAATTTGAACGGATGGGCACGAATCAATTTACCTTCAATTGCTGCTCCGCCAAGGCCCTTGAGTAGCTTGCCAACATCAGATTCAATCATTGGTTCAAGTTCAATTGAGCCGCCCATCGATTTCCCGTCTTTGTGCCAAGGCATTGAAGACTTCAAAGGTGCAAGATAGTTTACTTGTTACGATTTTGTGATGCTGAAAGCCTGAAAGGGTTATCTTTTGAAGTGACTTCTTTCAGGCCTTTACAATTTTTTTTTTTCTAAAAGCGCTTGTTATCCACGCAGATCCAGCAGGACAACTGTCTGGATTCGACCTTTCGTCCGCTTCAACATCTTACAACAGCGATGCTGGTCAGAGCCAGCTCTCCATCTCACAGGATTATTATCCAGGGCAAGCTTTTAACCAAATTCCCGAAAGTAGTTTCACGACAGGAACTGCCTGGACGGGACTCTACAGTGGAGAGAACAATTCTCAGTATAATTCACAAAGGACACTCGAGTTTAACAGCAATTTAGCCACTGATATGAATGTTTCACAAGTCGAATCATCATACTGTTTCCCATCGTCTTCTTCTTCAGTTTGGACGCCGGGAAATGGCTTATTCATCAATTCACTGGGTGAGGCTGAAGTTGGGATCTTTTCTTCTTTCCCGGACATCGGTGTCCATATCCGCAAAAGTGCGAAGCCTAAGGCAGGTTGGTGCAAGATTCGAGCTGCGGTCAAGTGGGGATCAGTCAGGCGCGATGTGGCTGCCAGAAGAATGGCGCGCCTTCTGTGTATGTAGATTCTGAGGATCTTTTAGTGCATCCGCTGCGATCCCTGTCCCGGCAAGCATCTTGGGGGCAGAAACACGTCATTCACCTGTGCTTTATCCGTTTGTTCGTTTATTTCTTCCTGCATTAGGTTGTAAATTCATAGTATCTTACAGAGCAGGGTTGCCAAAAGAATGTGGCATTGTTGTCTGTATGTAGATCGATTAGATTTCGACCGTTTTCCTTGCAGTAGTTTCTTCTGTATCAAGCTGTAGATTCATAGGAAGTTCAAAGGAAAGGCCACTCACAAGAGTTGTGCGATAGATCAGTCAGATCATGTGAAATATATGTCTAATGTCTTCAAAATCAGTGTCTCAACAGCTTTATGATTTAACACGCTTCAGATTTCATTAGATTTTTTAGGAGTGATTCGTTTTAGATTTTGCTGCTGATCCACCTCCCATTGTTGGTGTCTATGCTTGTGCTGTCTTGATTGGAATTGAAACTGTCTCTTATTTGCAGGCCAGCGAAATGCTGCTGTTAAAAAGGAATGCAGGAAATCTCTCTCCAAGAGAGTGCCTTGAGTCACAAGCAACACCGCGTGCACCGTAATTGTTCTGCATGTATTCTTCGTTGCAAAGAAATTAAAGAGAAGTCTTGAGATCGGCTCAAGTAAGTCGGTTTGGAAGAAGCTCGAGTGGCTCCATTGCAATAGTTCGTGACAATGAATTTCGTGCCATTCCCGATGAAAAACTCGTTCTTACTTGCAATTTTCCTGAGTTTATTGTCCACATAAGTGAAGGGAATCTTCCATATGACAACATACAATTGAAGCATTTTTACAAAAAAGGATCAAGTGTAGACCTCTTGTCCCGTCGCTACTTGTTCCGGCGACTGAGGCAGGAGTAATTTGGTCCAAGAATTTCTGAGTTGAACCAGGTAAAAACTGTCCAAATCCCTAAAAACCAAAAAGTCCTAAACTGTGGTTGGATCTCCCCAGGTAAAAAAAAAAAAACCTTGTTGCTGTACATGTCTGAATCCATAGACACCTTAGGAAAAGAAACCCATCACCATAATCTGTTCACATCTTTTTAAGTTTCTTGGCGCAGTGCATCTGTGCATTAGTTCCTGTCCTCTTTAAGGATTGCTTGTCACGGTAACAGCATACAGAGTTCCAATTTGTATGATGGAGAGGCTGCATATTCTGTTCATTTATTGCTTCTAATTAGCTAAACATGAAAATTCCAGTGCAATGGCCAGCTAACCACAATTTGGGAGCTTTCTATTTTTAGGGATTTGGTCTTCTTCCTTTTTTTATCTAGCACGTGGAAGGGTTTGGACCCTTATTTGAAACTAAATTTTAGTGATTTTAGGCATTTATTTGAGAAGACAAAATCTACTATGAGTATGAGCTCAATTCTCATTGAGAAGTAAAAAGAGTCCCCTTACATTGTATTTGACCAGTAGAATTTGTGTCATCCAACAATTTGCTTTTCTTCAATCCTTTTAAAATGATCTCACAAATCTATATATTAAAGCTAGGAACTGGTTTTGTACGCATCACCTTGTTAAGATGCAATTTCCTAATCCCTTATTACGTTATTACCAATTTAGCCGAAATGATTTTTCTTGCCTTATTTAGTGATTTCGAAATTTTTCCTATAAATTAGTACTTTGAATTCATTTCGAGGAGTCATAAATGAAGGACATAATATAAGGGTTCGAATAAAAAACATCATTTGTTCAACAGTGGACCGAAAAATAAATGGTATATTATATTATGACCTTTCGATAAAAGTTATAAAATAAATATAAAAAAAAAAACCTTTTCCCCAGAGTTTCAAATTCAAAACGAATGGCATTTCCGTAGTTCCGCCACGATCCGTGCCCAATCTCGTTTCCCCGGCATGTCCTCTCGCACGAGCCCCCCCGCTATAAAGCAGGTCCTCCTTCGAGCCTCTTTTGTTCACTCACTTTCTCTCTCTAGCTCTTCCCCGCTATCTGATCGATCGCTAAAACCCTCTCGCTCGCTTTCTCTCTCTAGGGTTTTTGCCTTGCTCCACCAACTCGGCTTCGGCCCCCGATCGATCCCCCCCGCCCCGACGATGTCGCTCCGGCCGAACGCGAGGACGGAGGTCCGCCGGAACCGCTACAAGGTGGCGGTCGACGCGGAGGAGGGGCGGCGGCGGAGGGAGGACAACATGGTGGAGATTCGCAAGAACCGGCGCGAGGAGAGCCTGCAGAAGAAGAGGCGGGAGGGCCTCCAGGCCCAGCAGCAGACCGCGCCGTCGCTCCACTCTTCCGCCGTCGAGAAGAAGGTGAGGGAATCCCTTGTCGTCGTCCTTTGGATGTGATGTTTAGGGTTATGTATGGCCTGGCAATCGGTTTTTCTTTTTGCTTTATTTCGCGACTGGTTGATTGAGCGGTTCTGTCAGATTGATCGGGTGATGATTCTGACCGTGTCGGGGATAGGGACTGGTTGTGTAGGGCTTCGGTTGTTGTTTGATGTGGAGGTTGGTTTTTGGCTCGTTCGGATGTAAATTGGAGACCTCTAATTGAGCTTGATTGTTCGTGATGAAGCCCTTCGTCTGGAAGGAGTTTTTGTTTGGTTCGGATGGAAATTGGGTTTATCTTAATATTAGATTCGCAGAATTATAAAGACATCGATCACCTTGTGCATGTTATTCGTGTATTGTAGTTGGGTCACGATTCTTGATAGATTGAAGCGTTAGCGAAGAACCATCATAGTTGTGTGTTGAGCTCATTGAAAATGTGACTAACTGCATAAGGGGCTTAAACTATTCGACGTAAGGAACACAAACAGCTTGAAAAGTGAGCTACTTTATTGCGTTTTGAGTTTGGTTTATTGACATCCATCATCTTTAGTAAACTGGGATATGTGGAGATGACCTTTTCCCTTGCCACGTTAGAGAGGGGTCCTGTAATCTTGTTGTAGCGATATGCTTGGTCTTGTTTTTCTCTTCCGATTTAGTTTGGAGTAGTTAGCTCATGAGACAGTTATGAGAATCGGTTGTTTATAGAGCTAAAGTGAATGCGTTGCCTATGAGAAATTGTACTTGTGATCCTTGGTAGCTTTTGGATTTTCTTTCTTTGGGATGGAACTAGATATGACTGGAAGAGCAGCTTCACTTGGAATTCATTTATCAGTTTGACTATCAAAAGAAGTACTTTTTTTTTCTTTTAATGCTAAAAGGAACGTATGGTCTATGTAGTGTTTGGTTGTCTTCTAGGTTGCATCTCCAGGGAGAGCTCCCTTATTTTGATTCTTTTTAAGACTTCATTTTAGCATTGTTTATATTGGAACTTGGATTGCTTCTGTTAGAATGGGAAAGTAAAAGGAATTGGATGTGGGTAACTACTCACATAGTTACTTCTGTCTGTCTATCTAATTAAGCCATTGCTGGCAACCAGGTCGACCTGTAGGAATTTTATTTTTTAAAAAGAAAAATTATACTTATCTAGGTAGTTTGAAGAATTGTTCTAGCTCGGTGGATATTGCTAATTCCCATCAATTTTATGTTTTTTAATAAATTAAGAGAAAATGCTATGGTGAAACTGTTTTCATGCTTTTTGCATGTCTAATGATAATCATACTTGTGTTCATGGAGTTGTTATCCTGACAGTTTTTTGTTGTTAATATATAACATCAGCTGGAACATTTGCCTTCCATGATTGGTGGTGTATATAGTGATGATAATAACTTGCAACTGGAGGCCACTACTCAATTTAGAAAATTACTCTCTATTGGTGAGTTTTTTTTACATTTTATAGTGCATGTTCCGCAGTTGCTTTTATTGTGTGGTTGAGAGGCTTACACAATAAGAACTAACATTTTATGCAAAGTGTAGTTTTCTTTTTATATGCAAATTATAATATTTTATTCCACTTCATCAGAACGCAGCCCTCCAATTGAAGAAGTTATACAATCTGGAGTTGTTCCACGGTTTGCTGAGTTTCTAATGAGGGAGGATTTTCCTCAACTCCAGGTATTAAGAGATGCCATTGTTAATCAACTCTTGTGAACATTCTTTCAACTTTGGTGCTAACTTTTCAATCGTTTGACCAATTCTAGTTCGAAGCAGCGTGGGCTCTTACTAACATTGCTTCCGGGACATCTGAGAACACTAAAGTTGTGGTTGATCATGGAGCCGTCCCTATATTTGTTAAACTTCTTGCTTCTCCTAGTGATGATGTTCGTGAGCAGGTATAGTGTGGATGATTCTATACTTTCTTTTACCTCTGTTCTTGCTTAGTTGAAACTTGGACTGTTTTGTTAAGTGTGTGATCAAATAATCAATTGACTCTACTCACCTTCTCTTTGGAACAGGCTGTGTGGGCACTGGGAAATGTTGCTGGTGATTCTCCTAAATGCCGTGATCTGGTTCTTGCAAATGGAGCTTTGCTTCCTTTATTGGCACAGTTGAATGAGCATGCTAAACTGTCAATGCTGAGAAATGCTACGTGGACTCTCTCGAACTTTTGTAGGGGAAAGCCACAGCCTCCTTTTGATCAGGTTGGTTGGTTTATGCCTGTTGCCTCTTGTTGAAAGACTTAATTAAATGACTTGATGAATTGATATGGATATGGTCAACCTCTCTGCTGATTAAAGTACATGTACAGTTTTTCACCTAAAATTATATGTTGGCAATGACAGTTTTTGCCTTGACATCCAATATTTATCTGTTCACTGACAGGTTAGGCCCGCACTTCCAGCTCTTGAACGTCTTATCCATTCAAATGATGAAGAGGTCTTGACTGATGCATGTTGGGCACTATCCTATCTTTCTGATGGAACAAATGACAAAATTCAAGCTGTAATTGAAGCTGGCGTTTGTCCCAGGCTTGTTGAACTGCTTCTGTGAGTTCTTTTTTTCTACACTGTTTTGTTGATTGGATTGTTGTCTCTTCATTGTTTGGGTTTGGATCCTTCTTCCCTTTTATACGTGATGGTTAATGTGAGATCGATTTTGTCAGCCATCCATCTCCGTCAGTGCTGATTCCTGCCCTTCGCACTGTTGGGAATATCGTAACTGGGGATGATTTACAAACTCAGGTATTTGAAAGGGTTATGTTGTTGCAACATCCTTATAAGAAAGTATGTTTGGGAACACACTCAGTTTGTCGTAATTTTTTGCCTTTGATATAGTGCATCATCAACCACCAAGCACTACCATGCCTTCTTAACCTGTTGACTGGAAATTACAAGAAAAGCATCAAGAAGGAAGCATGTTGGACCATCTCAAACATCACTGCTGGAAACAAGGAGCAGATTCAGGTAAAATATTTCTTAATGCTTCTTTTGTTTTCTTTTTTGTTGTTTTCCTTGATTGAATGCAAGCTGAAGTTTTATATAGAGCGTAGGGGTTTGTCAACATCTTCATCATGCATGACCATTTGTTTGTATGATACTCTACAGGCTGTCATAGAGGCTAATATAATAGCTCCACTCGTTCATTTACTTCAAAATGCTGAATTCGACATCAAAAAGGAAGCTGCATGGGCAATCTCCAATGCTACGTCCGGAGGTTCTCATGAACAGATAAAGTATGAGTTATATTTGTATAAGTGTTTCTTTTTGTATTTTTCTTTTTTTGGTCAGAAGTCTCTTTTTGTATTTGAGTGGTGCTATATCTTAGATTTTGATTCAACTTTGTTGCTGCAGGTTCCTTGTTAGTCAAGGGTGTATCAAGCCTCTGTGTGATCTTCTCATCTGTCCTGATCCAAGAATTGTGACCGTCTGTTTAGAAGGTCTTGAGAACATTTTGAAGGTTGGGGAAGCTGAGAAAAACCTAGGAGGTACAGGTGATGTGAATCTTTATGCTCAAATGATTGACGATGCCGAGGGCTTAGAGAAGATTGAGAACTTGCAGAGTCATGACAACAATGAGATATATGAGAAAGCGGTTAAGCTTCTTGAAACATACTGGTTGGAAGAAGAAGATGAGGCGATGCCTCCTGAGGATTCTGCCCACCCTGGTGTACCGTTTGGAGGAAATGAGCTGCCTCCTGTTCCGTCTGGTGGTTTCAAGTTTGGCTAAGGTTGGGTTGTATGAGCAATGTTATGCTTTCGGTGCAGACCCATGGGGTTTTTGTTTTTTGGGTTTATTTAGCTCGTCCTACTAAGTTTGATATTGTTTGTCCTTGTGATTTTACTCCTGCAGGGAAAGCTGTTGCTGAATTATATAAAGTTGTCAAACTGCGGAGGGATGGAATCTGCATTGAGGTCAGGTGTTGCTCATATTGTCGCCCTGTTGTGTCCAGTTTTTATGAGATTTTGGAGTCATGCTTGGAATGGCTTGGGTCTGGATTAAGCTTTGTGAAGAGAGCAATTCAGTGTGGTTATATGTGGATTGATGATGCTGCAGCTAAAGAGCGCTCTTGGTCGAAGTTTTTGTTGCAAGAGGTCGTCGCTGTCAGTTGGGCTCCTGTCAAGAATCTTGCAGTTTTAAAGTAATTACTGTCGGGCTATTGTAGTCTTGTTGTCTTCACAATGGTATATTGTTATATTGCTCCGCTGAAATGTTGAGCAGTATTTTATCTCTTTACAGTTGTTAAGGGTCACTATTATAGTTATTTTCCATTTTCCATTTTCTCCCTGTTCTTGCGGATTTTTCTGTCGTCGAGACACAGTGTGGCAGCAATTGCCTTCTATTTGTTGAAATGTCAACTCTTATGTTATATGCAAAAGATGTGAATAAATGATTCCTTTGGCTTTTGCTTCTCTGGACAATTTTAATTGATGCACCAGACACCTGACTACGGGCCTGTTTGGTTCGGCTTTGGGAAAGGGAGAATGTAAATATCTTTGAGGGAAAGGGGCTTTCGAAAATGTTAGACCGTTTAGTAAATTTTAGCATTGAAATGCAACTTAGCATAAATATCGTTTGGCAAAATTTACATTTGTAATTAGCTTTTGTTATTTTTTATTTTTTTAAAGCCTGAAATCAAATTCGGCGGCCGGCCTCGCCGGATGGCTAGATCTGGCCATCGCCGGACCGCCAAATCTGGCTGTCGGAGGTCGTGGAGGCCACATCTGGCCTCAAGACTACCAAATCTGGCCTCGCCTGGTCGCCTAGCTCGCGCGAGACCAGGCGACGCCGCCTGAGGTCACGCGAACCTCAGCCGACATTGCCTGGCTCGCGTGTGCTAGGCGACGCCGCCTGAGGTCATCGCGGCTAAGTGTCGCCTTCGGCAAAGAAGAAGACGAATGGCGAAGAAGAAGGTGAACGGCGGAGAAGACGATGAACAGTGACACGGTGAACAGTAAAATCGCATATTCGGAATGTCCAGTGCTCAAAGCTGGTCCCCCCTGGCATTCGGCTTTCAACATTTAAAATGTCTGCATTTCGCAAATGGGCATTCGAAAGTTCTTGCCAAACACCCAAAATTTCCCCCAAGGGACTTTGGGGCCCCAAAGCCCATTGGGAATGCCCAACCAAATCCCCCTTACGTTTGGAACTTGCATTGGGAATAGGCTTTGGACACTCAAAGCTCACTAATAAATATTGGGTGTTTGGAAGAGATTTTATAAATCCCAATAGGAGAAAGCTGGTAGCTTTCTAAAAGTTGAAAGCCCAATGTCTTGGGCTTTTGGCTTTCATGCAAATTTGGGTAGGTTAGTGAGAAATTTTCTTTCCAAATTATCTTGGCTAACTTTTTATTTTCTGGTTTTGCCCTTGTTGCTTCACTGTTCATCTTATTCGTTGAGGGAAGACGAGGGAAGACGTTCAAGTTGCGGGGGGTTGGCGACGGACTAGAGAGAGACCGGCGACGGTCGTGGTGACCCAGGCGACCATTGCTAATGGGTCATGCGACCTTCGGTAGTATCTACGCTACACGACCCTTGGCAAGGGTCACCTGACCACAAGTGGCCCTCGTCAAGGCAACACGACCTCAAGCAAGGGTCTTGCTTGTGATCGGTTACCTTGACGAGAGTCTCGGCTAGGTCTCACCTGGATCATCAAGGGTTGCCCAACCCTAGGTGGCCCTTGTCGAGGCCACACAACTTTAGGCAAGGGTCTTGGTGTGATCGGTTGCCTCAACAAGGGTCTTGACTAGGTCTCACATAGGTCGACCCCAAGTGGTCCTCGCTGATGGTCTTTGAGGGCCACCTAAGGTCCAAGAAACCTCAGACAATGGCTGCTGTTGACAGATTTGGATCGCTGGTGACCACTGCCCTTTACCGATTAGTTTTTTTTTTTTTTAATAATAAAAGTCTTTGTAAATATAACTTATTTTGCTCAAAGGTACTTTGCAATGGATTTTTAGATTATAATGTATCAAATGCAATTTGCAATTTGAAAAATCTCTTTAACTTAAAGTTCTTTATATTTTTTTTCAAGGACTTTTCTTAAAAGTCTAATCAAACGCACGCCCTATATGACGTATGCGTATTTAGTTGAAAGATTGGCATTATTTATTTGGATTGCAAATTTGAAGTCATTATCCTGATGAAACCATATTTTAACTATTTTCAAGCTGAAACAGCACGTGGAAGTGTGTAACTTACAGGAAATGATTTCGTTATGAACGACAACCTTGTGTTCGACTCAAACCTTAAATTGGGGGGGGCATTAAAACTCCTTTTGAGGTTCGAGTGTTTTGATGCCTTACTTAAGCAAACAGCGAACGCATATGCGCAGGAGGCATTTTTACCTTAAAAAGTAAGGAACAACGACGTGGCTCCGCTTTTGTGCAGGCAATGCTAACCAGGAGTTGCGTTGACAATCCTCGGTCTCAGAGAACCTGAGAGAGAGAGAAAGAGTCGGATTTGTTGGTCTTATTTTGCATTTTGAAAGACGCAGGTAGGTTGTCTTTGCACGTTAATACAGAAAGAGAACATCACGATGTCCTCCTCTGGTTTGAATTTCGACCTTTTGAGTTGGAAACTAGTTTTAACTGATCGGGCAACTCTGGAGAGTTTCTTTCTCGTTTCAAGATTTAGAAGGCAGGAGGTGCGTGCAAGTTTCTTCCATAGGGAAAACGAAAAGAAGAAAAAGGAAGATAAGCTTAGGAAAATGTTGTCAAACTCTTTGTGATTTCTCGTGCTAACTTCTGCGCATCACGGAAAAAAAAAGGGAGAAAACTATTTTAGGGAGGTAACACTTATTCTATTCACATCGTGTGCATATACCCTACTTGAGTGTGCATAATAGCTTGGTTGGGCCTTGTTTATGTGAAGAGACTTTCTGACTATCAACTTTTTTATGGGATCGCAATAACAGGCTTTGCTAATCTTTGAAGTAATTATAATGCAATTAGAATATATATAATAAGAGAGACTCTTAGCTTGTTGCCCAAAGTCTCTCTTTTAAGCTCTTTTACTAATAATTTTTTTATTTTAAAGCACTATCTCATTTACTAATCTATAAAATTATATGTGAATTAACGTATAAAAAATTATATATTGTGAAGCTTTAATTGTAATAAGCTATGAAAACAAAGGAAAAACAACATAAATGGTCCATAAATTTGGTTCAATGTATAATGTGAATTATAAACTTTAAATTTGTTTAATATGATCATAAATTTTAGCCCTATGTGAATGTCGTCATTTAATTTTCAAATTATTCAATGTACTTGAACTTTGATACATGTTTAATGTAGTACATGTACCTCTAAACTTGAATTAAAGGAAGAAAAATATTGAATATTTTCATATAATCGAAGAACTAATTTAAACATTGAATAAGTTAAAAGTATATGGGGGCGAAAGTTGAAGCAAAGGCAAATTCATTTGACAATGTCACCCGGGTTTTGAGGATGGACCCGAGAGGCATGGATCGGGTCAGACAGGAGAGATCCGCAAGCAGCGGAGGTGCCTGCTGCTGCCTCGTGCTTGCTTCCTTCCTTTCCCCCCCACTCGCTCCATTCTCTCCCTCTCTCTCTCTCCTCCGAGATTATTTCTCACTCCACATTTCCATTTCCCCGTGCACGTTTCCCTCTCTTCCCGAGGTGGTTCCTTCCCCCCTAGTATAAGTAATCCAATTCGCAACCTTTTCCTACTTCAAACGCGCGGTTCCGTTTCTCCTGGCATCATCGAACCATCACACAACCAGGCATCCCTCTCTCTCTCTCTCTCTCTGTTCCGTTCTCTTTTCTGGGTTTGTTCTGTTCCTTTCGTGCTAGCCAACCGCTCTCCGAGTTCCGTTTGGTAGAGCTGACGGAGGTTCCAACTCTTTGAATCAGCAACTGGGTAATGGAAAGCACGGGAGTTTGTTGAAGTGATGTGAGTTTGAACTTGCTGGCCATCCATTTTGCCTGAATCCGGCGTGACCCGACATTTGATCCGATAGGAATGTGTTGTCCTGTCGCTAAAGTTTCCGGCTTTGAGCTTTAGTCCACCCCGATTTAAGTGGGTTTCCTTTGTTTGCACGCTAGCACCAGTTTTTGAATTCCATTTGTTAGAGCTGATAGAGATTGAGAACTCTTTGAATCGGCAACCGGGTAATGGGCAGCACGGGAGTTGGTTGGAGTGATGTGAGTTTGAAATTGCTGAGCATCGGTTTTGCCTGAATACAGCGTGACCCGACATTTGATCCGATAGAACTGTGTTGTCCTATCGCTAAAGCTTCCGGCTTTGAGCTTTAGTCCGCCCCGATTTAAGTGGGTCTCCTTTGTTTGCACGTTAGCTGACGGAATCTAGGTGCTTTTTACTGATTCTTATCTTTGAATGCGGGGATACTCTGTGAATTATGAAATGTCTCTTGCTAAAGTGTTCTTGGCTGATCCAATTTATCTGGTTTCGTTCTAGTTTTGCTGCTTGAACTTTGCATCCAGATGTTAAAGCATTCATTTTGCTTTGGATTCAAACTTTTGTTTGTGAAGGAGGCAGTGAAATACCGTGAGGGAATAGGAATATGCCACTGGAACTGAGCCTTTTCTGCCCTCTCTAACTCGGTTTCAGGCGTTGCTTGTAATGAATATGAATTTACAATTGTTTCCGTCCCTTGGGTTGTAGCAACTGGGAAAAAAAAACATGGCTGGCTCAAAACGATTGAGAAAAACCTTGTCTTATTTGGTATGCTAATAGATAAATATGTGGGTCACCTGCATTCTATTTGCTGTATCTTGTGTGCTTGCAGATGTCGCTTCATCACGCTGCTTTGCAGTGGGATTGAATGTCACATGCTTGTCTTGCAAGTTCAACATTTCTGAGATTCTTACTTTGATTTTTAGGTAATAGCTGGAGCAATGAAGTGACATCGTATTCTCCTCCTGTTCAGTTCCAAATCCTTTGTCCTTCAATCTCAGATGCGAACTCTCACCATGTGCTTCTCAATCTTACAAATTTCAAGAGCTGGAATACCGAAATTGGCTGGTTTCTGGCGTCAAAGCTTCCACACTCTTGGTAGACCTGACAAGAACGCTTCTCACTTTACATTGTTCAGTTCAAAGACTTCTGGGCTTGAAGGAGGATACAGTAGGAAATGGATAAAGAGACCACTTTCTACAAGAACAGGGGGAAGGAACAAGACCCAAGGCAATAAACACAGTGATGTTAGGGATGGAGTTTCGGATGCTATAATCTCTGCAAGCACAACGCTGAACATAGAAAAAACAGGAATAACCGAGTTCTGCAAAATTGAGTATTCTGATGTTCAACAAAAGATTGCTGAGAACAAAGAATTAGCCAGCCTCGTGACCCTAATTGTCTTTGATCTGGAGACTACAGGATTTAGTAGAGAGAGTGAAAGAATCATTGAGATTGCGATGCAAGATCTTTCAGGGGGCAAGAATAGCACTTTCCAGACACTTGTAAATCCTGGACGTTCTGTTCCGAATGCTTATATTCATGGCATTACAACCCATATGGTGAACAGGCCTGAGGTTCCCAGGTATATCTATTCACTTGCAAGTATGAATTTGTATTGTCAACTTCAGTATATGAATTAAAGTGACAAGAAAATGATCACGTGAAAAAAGCTTCCTCAACATTAAAGATAGTCCAATATGTCTCGAGTGGTATATTCAGATTACAGTATCTTTTATTTCTCAAAGTTCATGGTTCTGGTCAAGTTTGTCAATGTTTTTATATAAGCATTAGTGTCCTTTTCAAGTTGTCTATTATGTTTAACATGTTTTGACTGAGTAATCATCTGTGGGCAAAAAGTTAGGAGCACTGCTCCTTGAGCTTTTCTTCTGAGTACATTACCCAATACAGATACCTCAGGCAACCTTCATTTGATGTACATGCTGCTCCCGTGCCTATGCTTTTTTTATTTGTTGCCCCTTTTGGTGTTGAATTAGGAAAAGGAAAAACCAAATGATGAGAATGTAGTAACTGTGAAAACTGTGTTTCACTTTCTTGAGCTCCAAAGAGAACAGGTTCTTCTGTGGGGGGTTAAGATGAACCATTGGACCATGCTTGAGATTTAGCTAAAATTTGACCCTGTTAGTTATAAGAAGACTTGTCATTAAAAGGATGATGTTACTTGTTCACCTTGGGTGACAGTAGTGACCCTTGCGCACCCCTCTAAAAGTAGAAGCTTTTGTGCTGGAAAGGACTATTCGTGCTTGGGGACTTATGGCTGCAACAAGAAGATGGAACGCTTAGTTCTTCTTTTGAAAAAAAGCTTTTTATTGTTGTTGAGTCTTCTATTAGCAGTTTGTCTTGCTTTTGTGTTTTAAATGCCTCTTCAACTGATAGTTTGGATGTCCAGTCTGTATTACCCAGTACTTGCAAGATTATAGCTAGTTGAGCAGAAACGGAATCGTTTTATAGTTTGGCTTTTTTTTGGAAAATAATGAAGTGACATGAGATGGTTTCCCATTACCTGTGTTCTGTGCTTTGTTGGCTGGATTGTCTTCTTAGTGAAATACTAAGCTGATGGTTGTCCTGTTGCTCTTCAGCTTTCCTCAATTTTAGAAGTCTGGGTTTTTAGCTCTTTGGCTGAAATTATTTTCTCAGATCAGAAGTGGAATTTGGTTATGTAGGATGGAGGACTTGATACCGATATTACTTCAATTTGTGAGGAGCCGCGAAAAATCTGGGGGATTAGTCTTCTTTCTCGCTCATAATGCGCGACGTTTTGACGTGCCTTTTTTGTCAAAGGAATTTAATCGCTGCTCCTATGAGATTCCTGCAAACTGGCTATTCATCGACACACTTCCACTGGCACGTGAGTTGATGAAATCTAAAGGTCTCTCTCTCTCTCTCTCTGCATGCGGCAAATGACTTATGCACGTGCACATAAATGGTTTGCTTCACTGACGAATTCTATTAACTGTACGTACAGCAAGACTTGAATGTATTTGCCTTCTTTTGACAGGATTGAAACCTTCTTCAAGCATATCGTTGCAATCGCTTCGCGAGCATTACGGAATTCCGTTGGTCGGTTCAGCTCATAGGGCAATGTCGGACGTGAACATATTGTCAGCAATTCTTCAGAGATTGACACACGACCTCAAGATTCTCCCCTCTGACCTCGTACAGAGATCTTTCAAAGCCACAGATCTCAACAGTGTCAAGAAGAAGAAAAGTTCAAGCTGATTCTTTTATCCATGCTTCATCACCTCTTCAAGCAGATGCTTAGGAGGTGATGCTAGAGCAACAAGGAGCGGCTGCTGCTCATGACAAATACTGGGGGCATGGAAATTTAGTCAGATTAGCAATCTTGAAGCAACCATTGTTGTAATTTGTGTCCTATCATCATTATTTAAAGGAATGAAAATTTCAAATGCCTTTGGGGTTACAACCTCTCTCTCTCTCACACTCGCATTTTTGTGCATGGAGTGTTCTGCTCAAAGGAAACAATCAAACCATTGGGATTCGCCCCAGTGGCCACCCTTTCAACATGAAAGGGGAAGGTGAGGGGTTTGAGGGGTTCAAATCCTCACCTTCTCATGGGGGATGAGGTGGAGACGTGTCGGTTGGGGGTTTGAGGTGGGGGATGAGGTGGAGACGTGTCAGTTTCAGGAGTGGGTTTTGACTCCCACATGGGGATGAGGTGGAGACGTGTCAGTTTCAGGAGTGGGTTTCGAGACAAAGGCGTGTCAAAAGTCTGAGAGTGAGTGTAGAATAAGCATAGAGTAGGATTGATAAAAAAAAAAAAAAAGAAAACAATCATGTTATTGTTACCATCCTACAATTTTCACATACGTTTGGTGATAGATATAGTTTGGTGATAGATATAGTGCTCATACAATCTTTAGAGAGAGAAAGGCCAATTTGACATTAAAAAATTTCTTAATATTATGAACTTATGCCAAATCAAAGTATTTGTGAATTAGCCCATCCGAGCATTAGCATGCTAATTTTATACAATATCTCTAAACTTTCATTTTGTTACGACCTTTACCCTTCCCTTATTTTTTTGCTTTAGCCTGTATATTGCACATGACTTTTAAAAAGCAAAAGTGTACTTTCATCTTCTTTATGAAATGTCTCTATTACTCTTAATTGCTTTGAGATGGAAGAAAATATTAAATGAACCAAATTATTTATTTGCGTATCTTTTCCATAAAACATCTTATCTAACTATGTTAGTACATTCATCATATTTTAAGAGAGACTTTCATTAAAAAGAAAAGAAAGATGTACCAAGGAAAAAAATCACGTGCATTGTACGTACCAAGGGCAAAAAATTAACGGACAATTAAGACCGAAAATAAAAATTAAAGATCATGGAATCTTATGTAACCGTCCGGGAATAAATGTTTACAATCTCTAAAATTAAGGGCGATTTTGACCGCAAAAATTGACTCCCTATAGACATCCCTCAAACTCTCAATAGATCAAGCAAGAGGGAAAAAGGGGGAAAAAAACCATGTTAGCTGTAGGAGTAGATAATGCATAAAACCAAGGAAAAATGTCACAAATGGTCCATGAATTTTCATTTAATATTCAATTTTATCCCTGAGCTTCTGATTTGCTCAATTTAGTCCATGAACTATCACTTAATGTGCAATCTCGTCTCTAGACTCTTAATTTCTTCAATTTGGTCCCTGAATTATGGTTAAATGTCCGATATAATCCTTGATTATTTGAAAATTGACCAATTTCGTCCTTCCATTAGTTAAAGTTAACGAAATTGGCTTCCATGGCTTTTAGTCTCTTAAATGTAAAATAAAGAAGGACTAGATGGAACATTTATTAATAGTTCAGCGACTAAATTGAGCAAATCAAAAGCTCATGGATGAAATTGGTCAATTTTCAAATAGTTAGGGACTAGATTGGACATTTATTGATAATTCATGGACTAAATTGAATAAATTAAAAGTTTAAGGATGAAATTGCACATTAAGTAAAAAGTTTAGAGATTGTTCATGATATTTTTCCTAAAATCAATAACCAACTCCAGTACAAAAGGACCAAAAGAGGAAGAGAAGAAAAAATCTCACACGAAAATAAAGACCCACAACAGTGATTCCTCCCTCAATAGCACCAAACCAAACCAAAACAAAACAACACAAAAAATTTCCTGCTTTCCCATTTGATCCGGTCAAAAGTATCCCTAAAAGAGAAGAAAAGAAAAAAGAAGTAAAAACAAACAAATAAATAATGAAAAGGGTGGGGGGGACTGCCCAGCAAATTCCAATTTTTCTTTTTCATCCCTTAATCTTTTCACTATTGTCTTGGAAGGGGAGGGAGGGAGAAAATTAAGGGGACAATAAAGTCTCGAGCACGCCACGAACGACACTCCTGCCTTCACCTACACCGTCGTTTCCTCCATCGCTCTCACTCCCCTTCTCTCTCTCTCTCTCTCCTGCTCGAACCCCCCAAATTCCTCCTCCGATTTCTAGGGCTTCCCGATCGCTCGCTCGCTCGCTCGTCGACCTGAACCTTCGCCGGCCGGACGCTTCTTTCTTCGCCGACGACGACGACGACGACGACGAGGAGCGGCGGGGGCCTGTTTGGGGTTGTTTCCGGAGCGAATTTGCGTCAGCCCCCTTTTTGACTTTTCGGGAAGCTCGGGGGGAGAGGAAGGAGGAGGAGGAGGAGCAGCAGCTGCTATGGACGGCGATTCGTGGAGCGCGCGCCTGTCCTCGGCCTCGAAGCGGTACCAGTCCGCTCTCCAGTCGAGATCCGGTGAGCCTCCCCCTCTCTCCCCTCTTGTTTCCCCGTGCATGGCGGCCGCTGGTGGAATCGGTCGATCGTTTCGTTTTTTTTTATCTTTTTTGGTGGAGAATTCTGGAGCGATGCGTTTGATTTGTTCCTTCGCCTGGAGATAAGACGGGAAGGAAGGAATGGATTTTTTTTTATTTTTCTGTTTTCGGTTTTCGTTTGTTGCTCTTTGGTCGATCGCGTTTTGCACGGCTTTTTTAGAGCCGGCCGCTTAGACCGCGATGATCGATAGAGCGGCTGCGGTGTGGATAGATGCAGGAGGAGAAGGTGTCGATTTGGCAGATAAAGATGTAAAATTTTTGAATTTTTTTTGCCCCAGTTGCATCGGCCGTGACTGTTCCTCGAAATGTTCGATCTTTGCCTCTAGCGTCGTCATCTTCCTTGAGTAAAGTCGGTAAGAGCGGTCTGTCTTATTTGTACAGCCGAATCTCTCACGGCGGTCGAGTTGAGAGAGTGAGTGGACCCGGTAAATTTTGGGCTTTTTCCTCGTTCTTTAGGCAAGGGTGATGGTTGTTTATGTGTTCCGGAGTTTGTGATTGCGGTGCGCTTCTCTGCTTATCTAATGTAATGGGATTTTGTGGATGCAGATATGTTCATGGGGTTCGAAGAATTCGATGGAGATTATGATATAAGAGAGGAGTTCCCTTGCCCCTTCTGTTCCGAGTTCTTTGACATCCTGGGCTTGTGCTGCCACATAGATGATGAGCACCAGCTGGAGGCAAGGAATGGGGTATTGCTCAAATTCATATGTTGATGATAACAACATCACATAAGTTACTTATAACATGTTAGGTTGGTTGCGAGGTTACCGTATACGTGTCTCCCCTCGTGAAGGTCTTGCAATTTCTTGATATGTCACAAATAAGTGAACCGACTTCTTCGTTAATCTTGGCGATGAGTCAGTTCTTAACTGTGGAAAGTTTGTTATTTTATTTTATTTTTTTCCAGTGGGATTTCCTTAAGAGGCCCTAATATCTCTCATTGCGTCAGTCTCTAGTGTACTTAACTGAACTCTGTCTGATTTAACAGAACTTGGTGCAAGCAATAGCTGTGGCCTTTCAATAAATCATTTGCACTAAAAAAAATTGCAGTAAAAAGATAAGGGGAGAGGCTCTTATTTGCAAGATGGCGAAGAACAGAAACTGCAACCATAGAATGATGAATTGGAGAAACGTAGTTAACATTCAGTTGAAAGGCTTGTTAGCATTCATGAGTGATTATCCTCCAACAAGTGAGCTTCAATTCGAAATAGTGAGAAGGATGCTAAATACAATCTCCCATTCTAGTGGCATTGCAACTCTATTGTGCCTTAAATAAATTAATTGGTCAACAAGAATGCCACCTTGGAAAAGAACATGTTGTAAGTGGGTATTTGAAACATCCACCTTCTCCATGAAGAAAGGCAGTATGGCTCCCAGCTCAATTGGGTTGTTATGGTTAAGCGATGGATCAATTTATAAGTTTAAGATATCATTGTTCTAACTTCTGACTGGCTCTTAGGTTGGTCCATCTATATAAAAAAACATCGGTCTTCTGGAGAACCACTTATTTGGTTGGTAGTAAGGGGGCTTTCAGCAATGACGGGATTATATCTGTAAATGGCTATGTGGCATGCTTTGCATGGCTCTCTGCAAGTTATGTTTATGCTTGCTTGTTCACTGCAAATATTTATTTGTGTGCTAAAACCGCAACTATTAGGATATGTGAAAGAAAGTATGTCAAACATCTAAATCCTAACTGATTGAGCTCTGTATTGCAGGTTTGTCCAGTTTGTGCAATGAGAGTGGGGTTTGATATGGTTGCACATATAACCTTACAGCATGGAAATATTTTGAAGATATCCTTTTTCAATCTTTACTTGCACTCTTTCCTTACATGCTATCGCATACGATCTATTTACTATATCTTCTTTGCTTCACTTGCAATTTGCTATTTATTTGATTTAGTTGCTTTTCATGAAGGTGCTGAATCGTGAGGCACCTTGCTTTCTTTTCTGACTTCCACTTCCTGTGGATGACGCTTGGTTCAAAAAATTCACTTTAGTGTCCACCAAGTTCGTCTAGTGTTTTGCAGTTTCTTTTTCTAGTTGCCACACAATACTTTAAAACTGGGACTCTGGATTACCTAGCTTATGACTTATGAGGATGATATGACTGTCTTGATGTGTGCTCCCAAGTCGAACTGATCATTGCTTATTCACCTTTTTTAGTGTGTTCTGTTGATTTTCAAGCCATGCATTTCTTCAATCTGTCTCTGTGTTTGGTGAAAATTGTTACGTCAAATATGCTCGACAACTATGTTCCCTTAACGGGGAGTTACATGCAGCGCAAGAGGAAATCACGTAAAGGTGGATCTCACTCCACACTTTCTTTGTTGAGGAGAGAACTACGAGAAGGGACTCTCCAATCCCTTCTGGGTGGCTCGTCTGGTATGCTTTCTTCAACAAATGCGGCTCCAGATCCGTTGTTATCATCCTTTATTTCGCCTGTTGCTGGGAATCTCTCCATTTCTCAGCCATCCCTTCAAATAGAAACAAGCTCAGCCAAGAAAAGTTTGAATGAAAATGTGGCAGAAAGGTGTGTTATTGCTCCAGGGAATACCTTTTTTTTAGCTGTGTTGTCGTATCGATTGTTGCACTGCATGATCTTCTACACAATTAGTTGAAAGTTACTACATCATGTCGCATTAGTTTGAAGGAAGTGAGATGCTTTTGAGTTCGGCTGTGGTGGATAGCGAATTATGGTCTGGTACGAGTTCTTTTGGTTGACGGAATCTATAAAAATCATTCAACAGGCTCTTCTGCGGTCTGGCAATGAGTTAATTGTCAGTTATATTGCCGTCTTCCTGCTGGAGCTTGTCAGGGAAACCACTGTTCTGCGTCCTAGTAATTTTATTTCTTGAAAGTGAGGGAATTGGGGTGTGCTTCAGCCGTATCAGGAAAGTCGAGCACATACATAGATAATAAGCATGTTAACAGTCTCACATTTTGGTCGAACGTTTCATCACTTTTGTCTTGTGACAGCGGTGTTCTTGTTTCTAACGTGTGTGCCTTTTGTTGGTGCCAGCCACAGTCAAGCATCGCCTTTGTCAGATAAGGATCGTGAAGAGAGGGCAAAGAGGTCTGAATTTGTGTCTGAGCTATTATGGTCCACCGTAATCGACGACAATTTATGAGTAGGTGTGGAGGGGCGGGTGATATGGAGCTTATGTGACCGAGAATCTGGCTCTGCAACCTTTATGGTTGGCCCGGGGTGAACATGTTGTCCGCTGATGTATTAAAATAGGAAGCGAGGGAATAAGGTTTATAAGCTAAAGTGTAATTCATTGCTTGTCGACTTTGGTGTAGGCCCGAGGGAAAATGCTGTATCGTCCTTGTTGTTTATCATTGTTAAGTTTAAATGAGAATGACGTGCTTTGACGTGCTTTGACGTGCATAGCTCCAGCGTGATGCTTGGACCTCTCAAAGTAACGATATCGAAGGAATTTTCTTTACGTGGATGTATTATATTATTCGCAGACTCATGGAAGCGCTGTCGAAAAAGCAAAGAATATCGAGTAAGAGCCACCAACTTTCACTGTCGTTTGGAATTTTTAAAGCGTTGGAAATGGAGTGGAGGGAGGATTTTCACGGCAACCAGCAATCAGGCGTAATCGAATTTAAACTTTCAGTCAATGCTACTTTCGCTTGATGACACTACCTCCGTTTCCATGACCAAAACTTGACCCAATCACAGTCACAGTGCGTACGAACGAGAACATTCCATGCGACATCTAGAACTTCTGACTAGGTTCAGATTGTCGAATTTACTATCTGAAAAGTGAGTCGGCCACTCCTCTATCCTATTGAATTATATGGAAGAGAGAGGGGACAACGGTCTGGGAAGAAAAAGGAAGTACCATAGAGAGATTGATCGACCCACCTCTTTCCAAAAATAGGACCCCTTCAGCCAAAAATAAATATCATCAATGTAATCACAGAAAAATGGATCCTCTAGGGACCATGAACAGTCAGTCTAGTATCAGTATGGACAAAAATCCCCCTACTTCTCATCTAAATCCCCCCCAAGGAAAAAAGGATGGACGTGTAAAAAGTGGCAGCCCATGTTTCATCAATTCCTAAAGACCTAAACTAAGCCAACGTGGTGGCAGTTTCGTGTTCATTATCTTTTGGGTTACGTCTCTGACGAAAACATCGAAGCATGCCAAGCAAACTCCTCTCATCAGGCCTGTCTGTCCAGTGGCTATTTTGTCTACGTGGGAACAACCGGACGGCGGAGGGATCATGTAGGCCTCGCTCCTCCTGTGCTCAAGGCCACAAGCAGCCAAGACGGTATGAGTAGAACACCTCGCTATTTCCTTGAAGTCACCCTGACCTGCATCAACGATGATATCGATGAGCTCACCACAAGCAAGGCACCAGGAAATAACAAATGCGATAAGCACTTGAAAGAAAGCATCATAAAGAGGACGACCACAGGATTCTAGAGCGCAATATGTATAATACTAGGACCAAAAATCTAGTAGGACATATAACTCGCATACCTAAACCAATATCTCTCGAAAGGCTTTTCAAATGGCTTTTGACCATCGATTGCAATTCCTCTTTTGCTCTACGAAAATGGCTATCTTCTCTTCCTGCATAAGGAGATGTAGGCCCATCAGAACCGAGGCTGGATCGGCTGCTGGACTGATGATGCTGGTCAGGTACTATATTTGAGCTCATCCCCACACGTTCGTCCAGAAGTGCCCGGCCAGTAGTACTGGGAGTTGGAGGGGTAAAAACAAGGTCAGGGTCATTGCCTGCTTGCCTTCTCAAGTGACCTGCTCCCAAGTCAAAGCTATCCCTACTTCGAACCAACGGTGACTGATTTTCCAGTACGTTCTCCTCGAATAGATTAGCATAGGACTCTCTCGTTTCTTGAGCTGTATGATGAGATCCCATTTGCCTACCCTGATCAATGGAATAATTTAGTGGTCCAAACCGAACACTAGCAGAAGTTGTTCCGTCTGCTCTTACAGCGACAGGACTTGGTCTATTTCCAGATCGCATCTGCTGAATCTGACGAAATAGCCATCTCCTTCCCGATAGTGTGGGAGCTCCTGCTCCAGACAGTGGCGGCGTTGCTTGGCTGAATCCACCAGGAAACCTAGGAGACTGAATATTCCCATATCCTAAATTATACGATGGATGGGGTGAAGGAGCCACATTGAGGTCAAAGCTTTCCATAGCATTGGCAGGGGGTGACAGTCTGGTAGACAAACTCATGTTTGTCGTCCTTTGATTGGGCAAAGCATCTTGACCTGGAGAACTTGAAGATCCAAGGGCACCAGGTCTGCAAACATCGCAGTACCAGTTGCCTTCGGGGACTTCCCTCCCGAGGCCGACGCAGTATGTATGCGCTGGAGAATCACAGACGTCACATAAAAGCATAAGACCATCATCCCCACCCAGGTGACACTCCGTACAAATTACATTCTCATACGGATCGAGATAACCCCTAATTTCTTCTTCGCTTGGCTGATAGACCTGTAAACACAACGTGCCATTTAATATCCAGAAATACCAAAACGATAGGTATACCTAAAACATCAAGAGCATGCCTGTCACAGAAAAACCAACAGTGAAGGATCAAGCAAAATGATACCTGATCCCGCTCTGGTACTTGTGTCACCACATCTCTCAGATCTACTCCTGCAGTTGATCTCGCAGGTTTACTAATGGCCCGGAATCTCTGTTTGCATAAAGGGCAACGAGTTTCCACCTTTGACCACTCCATGACACATTTGAAACAGAAATAATGATCACAACAGTCTAATCTCCCTCGAACCCTTCTTTTGTCCTCTGCTGACAGGCAAATTCCACAGTTTGGCTTTCCAATGTTTACTTCTTCTACCTTCTCTTTTCCCTTTATCCCGCTAGGCTTTGTCTGTTGATCTGGATCATGATTCTCTCTTGTCCCATTACTGATAGATGAACTTCTCAAAGCAAAGCACCCACCCTTCTTCAATCTCTTGGAAGGTACTGAGTTCCTTGACAAGTTCCCACAGTACTCATTAGCTTCTCTCACCTGTTCTCTCTCTTCCTCAGAAATAGTGTAGTCACAACCAGACGACCCAAAACTCACAAAATCTGAATCCGATGACGCTACATACCTCCTCTTTCTTCTTCCCCAACAATTCTTCCTTTTTTCTCTCCAAACATTATGCCTCTCCACAAAATCAACATCATCCTCATCGTCGCTGTCATTGTGTTCGTCAGCAGATTTGGGTTTCTTTTGTACCACAGGACGCTTCCTTACCATCTTCCTTGAACGGTTTCTTGAAGTTGATGATTTCTTCCTCTTTTTATGACCTCTAGAAACCTTTTTCCGCAAACCTCTTCTACCCAACTTCCTTCTTGTGGTATTCACTTTACTCCTGTAGCTCTTCTTTGCCACAGAATCTTCTTCATCATCCAAATAGTCATCTTCATCTGGTGCAAATTCATCATCATCTTCCTCATCGTCCTCTTCATTCACATCATACTCCTCATCATCTTCTTCAAAGCAATCACTACCTTTTTTCAGTGATACGCTATTCCCAGCTTTCCTCTGTCTGGAGGACCGTGAATTTGGTTTCGATTTTGAATTGACAACCTTTTTCGTATCTTCGTCCTCATCCTCATACTCCTCCTGCTCCTCCTCCTCATTCACATCGTCCTCATCGTTGTCATCAGCACCATTGCCATCATAATCTTCATCGTCCTCATCCTCGTCCTCCTCCTCATTTTCATCTTCCACGAGAGCATCAAAACTCTCCTCTAACGCAGACACCTCTAGTTCCCCCACAGCATCCTCAGATGCATCTGTTTCTTCATCAGAAACTACATAATCCTCATCCGAATCGTCAGAACCTTGGTCTCTAGACTTCGCCCCCTTCTTCGGGTTCCTCTTGCTACCAACCTTCCCTCCCCTTACCATCTGTTTCACCAAATGCGGGGGTCAAATAAACAAAAGACTAGCTACCCAGTTTCAATAAATCGAAATCAGCGACCAAAATCAACAGAAGCAATTCACACCGTGTCCTTAGCCTCTGTAACATCAAATCGCATCAAAACGGATCTCCAGATTATACATCAAAAAATGTTTCCTCCACAGTATCTAAAGACACAATCAGTCAACCACCCAATTTTTCCCCCAAACCCCCCTCCCCCCAACCCCAACCCAATATCTCTTTCGATCTGCTTCCAACGTAGATTAAAGCTAACGCAGACCCAGAAACCGCAGACCGAATCCAGATCAATCAAATCAAGATTCGAAAACAACCCGCGCAGACGCAAATTCCCACAAAACAAAGGGCCGAAAAAACACAAACCCAGGAGCCCAATTCCGAGAAAGAAAGAGGGGAATTGCTCGACTCCTCAAAGAAAGGGCAGGAACCCAAGAGTCGGAAACACAACCACAAGCAAGAACCGACCCGGAAATGAGCAAAGCCCTCAAAATTCCCCCAACCACCTAATGCGATTCCACGCCACCGCACCCACAAACGAATTCCCCACGGAATCAAAGCGCCGCCGTCGATGACAACAAGTCAAGGAAGAAAGATGGGGAAAAAAGAAAACCCAATTGCTCACCTGCGAAACACAGAGAGAGAAAGAGAGAGAGAGAGGGGAAGAGGAAGAGGGGAAGAGGGGGAGGAGGCGAAAAAGGAAACAACTTTTCGTGAGCTCAAGTGAAATTGAGCTCCTGTATTTGTACAAAATCGCTCCTTTTTCCCCCGAATTCTTTCCCCCGTCCGTCGAATTTCGTAGAACGAGTCGTGATGCGTTTTCTCGCTTCTCTTATTTATTTTTTTTATGTCCCGAGAAGAAGCGGAGAAAGAAGAGAAAAAAAGCAACTGTTTTGATATGCGGACGCGACATATACAAGAGCAACCTCCTCGTCGCGCCGAATTTACGGAAGTGCCCCCCCCTTGTAGATCAGGGAGCAGTTTAACCCATAGATTTTTTTTTTAAGCTTCAATCATTGGGATTTGAGATTATATTAGCACGTATTTTGGGCCCCACCCCCTTGCTTTTTTTCCCCCTTAATTTTGCTTTTATTTTTATTCTCTTCTCTTCTCATATTATGCACGGGTTGTATTATTTTCTTCTTCTTTAAAAAAAAAAAATCGTCTTGCAAATGACTCTATAAAAGAGTTGCAATTAAGAATGATCTATGCTGGGTATATTAAGATCTTTTTTTATTAATACAGTAGAGTAAAAAAAAATCTGATCTTTCAAGGTCTAGATCTTCCTTATTTTAAAACGCCATAAAAAAAGTCATGGCTTTTTTAAATACATGCGTGCAATTTAATGAAATGGGGTGACTTCTTTCTTGACCGCATGAAAAGTAATTTTATGTTGAGAGATATTTGACTTAATGATCTTGATGACGACGGGACTATAAAAGGGTAAAAAAGGAATGTAGTAGTACAAAGTCTCTCTTAATAGCTTGATCTTCGTTAAAATTTATAAATTTTATTTTTTTTAAAGCGCATTTTGTCTTTGGTATTGATTGAAGCTATACGTAAATGTGCTAATTAAGAAGCAAAAAAATTCATGCTTTTTATTACATTGTTGTTTACGATTTTATTTGATTTATTCCCTCAGCAGCAGTTGCCAGGTCAGCTGCATTTTCTCTCTTTCCTTCCACGTGAAAGAAGGAAAAAAACTATGCAAAAGTTCTTTTTTGTTTCCATTTATGGAAGGAAATCCAGGTCCAAACTTCAAAGAGCAACCGCAGGTTGAAGTCAAAGGCACGTCAATTTCACAGTATTCATATTCCACATTAAGAAAAAAAAATATCATTATATTAATTAATTACTCATAAAAATATAAAATAAAAAGAGCAAGGATGGACTAAGTAAAATCAATTTGCAAAATTAACTTATATAATGATATGTTAAATCGTCGACAACCCTTTAATAAATTTGCCATAATTTAACAATCACTAATAATCCACCACATCACTTAGCACTAGTGATATTTTCCCGATTTAAAAATTACATGATTGAACATTATGGCATTCGCCGTTATAATAAATTTAAAGACAAATAAGGCCATCAAAGCATTAAAAAAAAAAAAAAAAAAAAGAAAGGAAAAGAAAGCTGGCGTGGTGTGAAGGTTTCTACTTCCTTTTTATCTTTTCCACTTTTCCTTTTTGGGCGAGAATTTGCCGCAGAGAATGATTCGAAATCGAAAAGAAGGGGAACACAAATGACGACCAGGCTAGCAAGTGACGTGGACGAATGCCGTGTCAGCAACCGGCGAGCGGTGTGATGTGATGTGATGGACGGTGGGGGCTTGTCAGCGTCCCACGTGGACAGGCCAGAAAGTCGCCACCTCAGATCTGCCTCGTCGGCGTAATGAATGCGGTGCCGCCGCCGCCCGCCCACCGCTGCGACAGGGACGATGGGATTTGACCAGGTGCTCCGCACCTTTTTCGCCGGTTGTCATTTTTCTTTCCACTTTCCATTACACATCCTGGTAAAATCCTTACTTTTTGTTCTTTTTTCGGTCAGAAAAATCCTTACTTTAACAAAAGGAAACCGCCTGCCCAAAATTTGGAAAAAAAGAACATAATGAAAATATCGTGTCGAAATATGTAAAAGTTTCGAGGTGTTACAAATCATAAAAAATTCCAATTGATTCCGACGTACACTGTTGTTTCTAAACTTTTAATTCGTTTAATATGATTCGTTAATTTGACCTAATGTGTAATGTCTTCCCTGAATTGTTAATTTATGTAATATATTCCCCACACTTTTGATAAATGTTCAGTTTAGACGATGAGCGATATGAAAATATTGAATATTATCCCATCATTAATTCAAATTCGGGGACAACATCAAACTAAAAAATTCATCAATTACATTGAACAAATTAAAAATTTAAAGAATTTTTACCAAAAAAAAAAAATTAAAAATTTAAAGAAAATATTACACGTCTTACATCGAATAAATTATAAGTTAAAGGACGATATTGCACGTTAAGCCAAAATTTAGATACGGATCATGTCGATTTTTTTCCATTCGAAATAAAAGATGTATTCGGGGGTCGGTGGGTTGTTGAGAAAGGCGGACTTCGGCCCAAGGGTTTGCTGCTGTGTTCGAGGGGCTGAAAAGTCGACCCGACCAACTCCTCAAGAGACGCTTCTCAATTTCTCCACGTCATCAGCGGTGTCATCGTTTCCCACTCGTCCGAACCTTTTTGACACGCCATTTGAATAAATATTATGAACGTGCCCGGTTTTCGGCGGTTTGAAATTTTGACCAGAGCGCCGCGAAGGTGGTGCTGACTTCTCGCGGTCATTTTCGCCGAACCGTCGAATTCGATGGAGCGCGGTATGTCACATCGCACCCACATCTTCTTTAAGCATTAGAATTATCTCGACACAATCGGGTTCTTTTTCTCGATCAAACTCGTCTCGAGTTGTTGTCTGGAAGTCCCTCCCAACGGCCGAATCTAACTCATTCACTAAGCCTCGATCAATTATTCGGTATCTCCCGATAACAACAAACGAAAAAATATAAAAAAAAGTCATAAATTTATTACATTTGTATCGATTTAATCTAGAAATATTTAATAGTATTACTTTAGTCATAAACATTTTAATAAGGCATCAATTCAGTCATTTTAACTAATTCTAACCGGATTTTGCTAACATAAATGTCGGTTAGTTTACGTGATTCGTTGACAGTGACGTGAATAACTTTTAATAATGTTTTTTTTTATTTTCTATATTCTTTGTTTCCTCTTTCTATTTTTTTTTGTCCATTTCCTTTATTTTCCCCCTTTCCTTCCTCGTTGCTCTAGTTTGTTATTGGCCACTGGCAAGGCTCAACATCATCAGATTCGAAGAGGTCTTGCCTCGCCCAACCTCCGACGAGCTCACCAAAGGCCGCGAGAGCGGTCTTGTGTAGGGTTGGCAACGGCTTGAGCCTCACTCAAGGCCAGCAAGCCTTGACCCTCGCCAAATCCAACAAGGGCAAGCCTCGCCTACCTAGTGTGATGCCACCCTCGTTGGCCCTAGCAACTGGCTAGAGGAAAAAGGAAGAGAAGGGAAAAATCAAAGGAAAGAGGGGAAGAGAGAGGGAGAGAGGGAGAGAGAGAGTTAAAATATTATTAAAAGTTGACAACGTGGATGCTAGCTTTGTCATATAAGCCGACCGACGTCTACGTAAGAAAAATCCGACTAAAATTAGTTAGAAGAACTGAATTGATATCAGATTAAAAAGTTTAGGACTAAATTGATACCGAAAATCTTATAATTGAATTGGTACTAATGTAATAAATTTATGATTTTTTTGATACTTTGTACCTATAATAAGTGGTATTTACCTTACCCTGGTAGCTGCACGACCGAACAGGGAAGTTTTTGTTGTTTCTACGTCGTGCACAAGGAACCAAAAGCATAGTGGCGAAGGACACGATGTCGTAGAAGATCCTCTGCTTCGTTGTCAAGCTCGTGATGGACGCCAATTAGCTGTCGAAACCTTGAAGGCGAAGACAATTCAAGTTTGGCCAACCAAGCCGCCCGCCCACCCACCCACCTTCATCAACGCACGGGACTAGTCTTTGGGTTCTTCCCCGCCACGAATCTCCCGGCTTCCTCATGGCCCGCGAAATTTCAGAGGCCCATTTTCGAAATATATGCCTGATCCGTTCCCTCGTTTAGCAAGTGTCGCGAGGCCACTCGTCGTTGACCTACGTGGTGCTGTAGACGATTGACGGGTGCATCGGGTCGAACCCCCCCCCCGGCTTTGTGCCCGGGAGGTCATTGCCCAAGCCTGCCGGTGCCGTCCTCCAAGTGTTCGGAAGGGCCCTCGTCGGGCTTGGCCAAACTGCCCGTCCCGGGGGAGTGGTTTTAAGTTTGGACCGACGGGACATGGGTCGGGCCCGGAGCCTGCCGATGCCATCCTCCAAGTGTTTGTTGGGCCGGGTTGGGCCGGACTGCCCCGACCCACAGGAGCAGTTTTCGAGTTTGAACCTGCAGGACATGGATCGGGCCACAGGCCCCTTATGGATTGAGACATGGGCTTGAGGGGTTCCTTCTCTTTTTTCCCATGACTGGATGACAATAATTCCGATATAGAGAGAGGGAGAGAGAGAGAAGAATAGGAGCCACGCTTCTGTTCCTCCATCCGCTTATATTTTGCCTAAATTTTGGACTCAAAGCATAGAAAATAAATTAGAACATTAATAGAAAAACATTAACATTAAATGTTTTCATTTAACTCTGTTTTATAATATGATATTAAGACACTTTGCCATTAAATTTGCATAAGAAAAAATCAATGACATGCACCCAACATAAAAACTGGAATCGAAAACGTAACGTGCATTCCATTTTAGGCCAATACCATCGTCCCAAAGGTTAGATCGGAACAGTTTTCTTAGGAATAGGTTAGGAGGGCACTTTCAATAGGATGGAGGTTGGGGAGACTTGTGCAGCAAATCAAAGCCCCAACCGCAGAAAACATCACCGAAGCAACCTCAAGACTCCTTCCCATATAATATAACTCCAATTAATTTAGTCAGTAAAGTTGTGGCTCCAAAATTTTTGGATTTCTTTCTGCTTATTACAAGGTGCATGGCACGTGTAGGACTTTGGATTGGACCGGGCATTAAGATTTATCTATAGGATTTGGGTTTCCTCAACTCCAAAAGTAAGTCAAGATCATCGACTTACCACCCCAAGATCGAGACCCATCATTAAGAATTCGACTGATGGATCGAGATTGCCATGGCCATCTGACCTTTCTTTCCTCTTTCCTTTTGATCTAAAATGATCACAAGGAGTACTAGAAAGAAAATGAATTGGCTCTGCTCATCTTACTTCTTCATCTCGAGGACCCTTGTACTATACGTGTACAACCTGTACAGTGCGTTTCTCAAAGACTTTGGAGTTGAAACCCTTCAACCATATATTCAATACCATAAGCTTTTCTTAAACAACTCCTTTTGCCCCTTCTTTTCTTGCTCTCTCCTATCCTACATTATCTTCATCTTCATCCAAAGCACCAATGTGGGTTCAATGTGCACGAGCCCATATGCATAATTGTCCTCTTTTTCTTCTTTTTTTTCCTGAGTCTTGGAGCACTTTTTTAGTTCTAGAATCAGCTCATCAATCTTCTTTTTTCTGCCTAAAAGGCCAGCAAGAGATCAGTTGAGCTGTCTAATTTTCAGTGACTTCAAGTGCTTATTGCAAGTCATGTGCCTATCCAACTTATTCCTTGCATGGAGAAGAACTGATTTAGCCCCCCTTGCCTTACCATGGGGCCATCCTCTGCTTATTTTAATTTTAGCATGAGTGCAATCAGCACTTTTGGCCTAAAGGGTGATCATGTTCTTGCTCCCTCTCTCGCGCATCACTTAATTTGGTAATTTTCCCTTTTTCTCAACGTGGAGTTTGGTGTACAAAGTTAAAGTAGATTGGACCTTAATTCCATGATTTGCTTTGCAAATCAAAGCAAACAAAGGGAATCTCAGAGATTTTCGATTTTGCTACCCTAAGATTGGGGGTGCTTTATTGGCTTTGCCTCGTTTTATCGAGATTATTAGTTTAACCCCAAAAATTTTCTTCATCTTAACCGCGGATCTAGCTTTGTCATCGTCTTATGTGCCTAGCCTCATCGCATCCTTGATGTCACAAAGGCACAGGGGCTTTTGTACTTCACAAGACATTGGAGATTGTGGATGTCAAAAAAGGAGGTGTCATAAAAAAACATTGTGGTCCAAAATGAAGCTTTTCCAATTGATCCAATGACACGTTCATGCATCCAAAATGAAGCTTTTCAATTAAACCAAAGTGCACATTGATCTCTCTTTTAAAAAAAAACCGATTTTGCCTCCTCTTAAGCCACGCTCATCTGTGTACTTAATCATAATCTTCTTTAACGTTGCAACGCTCGAAAGAAGCACCATACAAGGTTTAGCAAAAGGGTCATGATTGAGCTCTTTCTCTCCATGAACACATCGAGGCCTTTGCATATCCATTGGGCGGAAGCTACACCAACATCCTATTGATAACAGCAATTAGATCTGGATTCTCTCTTTTCCTTATTTCTCTCTAATTTTCAATTATAGATACATCCCCCAGAAAAAGAAAAGAGAGAGAGAGAGAGAGAGAGAGAGAGGAACTGGGTTGAAAGCAGCAAGGCCAGCACATTGACTTTGTCTCCTCCACTCTCTCTTCTTTCTTTTTATTCCCTCAGCAGACCCCAATCCGGAACTTTAGGGTCTTTTCCATGCATTATGTAAATGAAAGATTTAGCATAGATAGGACTTTGGACCGATTCAGAAATCATACGATCATGTGACTTGGCTTGAGCTCTTCTTGCCATCAAGCCACTTGTTGAAAATACAAGCCTCAAGTCCCTTCCCTCCCTCCCTCCCTCCCTCCTTTATAGAAACAAGTCCTAATCCCCACCTAACAAGACTTTAACTTTAATGTAAAGCCTCCCATCTTTATCCACATGTATAAAAAAAAGGGTGGGGTGGGGGGAAATTATTGGAATTTGGACAAATATCACTTAATTAAGATAAAGTTGTTGCTCCTCGGTATTTAGACAATAGCACTCCAAATCCGAAAATGGGGGTCCTGCTAACTTTAGACAATTAACTTACTCAGTTTGGAAATGGCTCCCATCTTGCACCAAAGCAACCCCAGAAAAATTGAGTTTTGGGTTGGTGCCACACATGCCTTGTCCCAAAACTCCTAGGCATGCTCTCTAGAAAAGACTCATATGAAATACCCTTTTCTTTTTTATCTCTTTTAACAAAATTGAGGAGAGGACTCTAATTGTGCTATTTCAAATTTAGATAAATTATATATATGCACACATTTTTTTGAATCAGGTGGATGAGAAGGTCATGCGTTTCATACTTCTTTGGCAGGGTCTTGAATAGAGAAGCCTAGCAGAGATGTTGCATTTCAAATTTGAAATAGATATTGTCACCATCAAGTATTAATAGAAAAAATATTGATTTTTGTCTACTATTGACCTGTCCACCTAAATCAACTTATAAAAAAAAAAAAAAAAGTAGAAAATCCAGGAATCGGTACCTCTGAGAGTTCTCTTCAATAATAATATGAAAAAGAATTCCAAAATTTGTCGGCGAAAAAAATTCCATATTTTCTATCTTTTTTTCCGGGGGGGGGGGGGGGAGGGGGTTTGCTCCTCTTCTTTTCTTCCTATTTTACGTGTTATGGCGAGTCACGGGGTGGGCCCGTGGAGCCCACCCGCGTGAAGTTGGGCTTGGGCCGGCGGCCATTCAATCACCGGCGGGGCGGGAATGGTGGGCCCCGCTTCCGGACGCTCGCCCGTGTGGGCCCCGCTATTATTAATTGGTCTTTTTCTTTTTTTGGCGCCACATAATACATGCACGTTGAAAGTAAACGAAAACATATTATATATATGTATATTACATTATAATTATAATATATACAACATACTCGTCGCCGAACCTGCCTTAGAGGTTCGTATCCGAACCGTGGATTTAAATATCCGTTGGAGGGAACGGCCGCTTGAATAAAAAACGGAGCTCCTCTTTCTATATTTTGCTTATACGACGCGTAGGATTTACCGAACTTAGCACTTGAGTTAATTAGAGAGAAGGGATGTGGAATATTGCTGCTTGGCAATCAATCCAGAGAAATTCAAATACTTGTAAAAAAGAATTTTTTCTCAACGGAGCTCGGCAAGCAATGAAATACACGAGCTGTGTTAAGCGATGTTGCCCATCTGACGTCTAACTTGTATACTCATATCATTATGAATGTACGGATTAGTCGAGGGTGGAGACATGTGTGATCGTGGGTGAGCAGCATATAAGGAAAATGACAACATGGAGACAAGTGCTAAGGTTTCATAGTATCGATGTATGCGGTGTTGCAATATCTAGATTAATTTAGGAAATAAATGAGATTGATGTGTGATTATATGCATAAAATTCCATGAGGCGATAAGGTTTCAGAGTATATAAGGAAAATATGCGATCGCGGTGAGTAGTATATAAGGAAAATGACTGTGGAGACAATTGCTAAGGTTTCATAATATCGTTGTGCGCGGTATTGCAATATCTTGAAAATTTTAGGAAAAAATGAGTTTGAAATGTGGCTGTATGTATAAAATTTTACGAGGGTGTGCGGAAGTCGCTTTTGTGCAAACTCGTCTAATTATGTGGCTTGCAATGATGCAATTGAGACTCGAGGTTCTATACATCATTATAAAGCTTAGTACGATATATGTTGCGACGTGGGGTTTCTGAGATTGTTTTCAATACCCTTTTAAATTATATAGTAAGGCGTCGTGCACTTACATAAATAGGAATCTTTTATGGGTGACTGATGAACTGGTCCAATTTCATTAAAGTTGAACCCAACTTATACTTTTTTGAGTTAAATTATTTGGCACCCAAGATCCCATGAGCACTTGCTTTCTCCTTAAACAAAGTTCTCTTGTAGTGGGGTACATCATGAAGGATGGTGCATAGATCATGTACTCATGAACTTATATATATATATATCATCCAAGATGAACCAAACTTTGAAAACCACCTGGACAGTAGTATTCTCATCAAAGCTTGCAATCCTATTCACTCCAATTACATCCTACCCAAAATGAAAGGGGGTGGTTAACATATAGTAGCCAGGTATTGGTGACAGAAAATGACAATCTTCCTACTAACAGAAGAACTACCTTGCCCAAGAAAAAGAAAAAACGAAAAATAAGCCCAATTTCAGGTTGGTTTTTTTATAAGGTAAATTGCGGGTCACATAACAATTGTCAGTGACCTATGTTGGAGGGTTTCTGAGCTCTTTCTCTATTCTTCTCGGGGGTGATTCTTGGATTTTCTCACTAATCATCATCACATGCTAAAACCCTTCTATTCTAAGCAAAGGGTTAGGCATAAGCACTGAGCAGGAAATAATTAAGCCCAATCCACCATCTAACTTAAGCATTGGATTTAGATGTAACGTGCAGGCAATGTTTATGAATATTGGGTTGTTTAATATGAAAAAGTTTGATCCGCCTCATAAATCTGTACGACTTAATCGGCGATATAATGAAATCGGTGCGAGTAGTTTATGTTATTGAGTATGTATGATGCAAGACGACAAGATTAAAACGTTTAGTCATTGCTAGGAAATTATAGTCAATCTCAAGATTCGATACCATTATGAAAGTACGGCGATAAGGGATGCTAGGGAGGAGCGTGATATGAATCAAAACTTTCAAATCATTTAACTAATCGTAGTCAACATCCATCTCATCATAGGTGGGTACATAGAAGCAATGTACTGACTCGCTTCATAGAAAAACAACTTACTCTCATTCGGCAGAGAGGCTCTACGTTGATTAGACTCGATGGCGCTTATGAGTCATGAGTGCGAGATTCAAACCGTACAATAAATGGTACATATATTTGTAGACTTTCTAACATTTATCATACTCTCTTGTCGTTCCCAAACATTTTTTCCGTTACACAATTCTCTAATAAACTCTTACAAAAATCGTTCCTTAGTACCGAGCAATCGGTATCTCGAACCATCACCAGTAAACATCCAGCCAGCTAGTGGATCGTGCCATGCAGCTTTCTAGGAATTCAAACCATTCCCCTTATTGTATTCGAAATTCAAACAAGTATATATATTCTCCGGCGCACTGCGGTCAAGCAACTTTTGATTTTCGAAATTGCTTTTGTAGATATATTAATTCTGGGAAATGTTCGAAGGCCAAAAAAAGAAAAAAGAAAAAAATAAAAAGAGAGAGAGGGTGAAATTACCGAAATGCTCTTATAAACCGTCAAAGCTCCCTGTCTCCCGAGAGGCTCGGAACCAGGTTTGGTGCGGCGTGCCTTCTTCCTCTTCGACAGCCAATATTTAGAAAGATAGAGAGAGAGAGAGAAAAAGAGAGAGAGAGAGAAAGCTGTTGAAAGAGAGGGAAAGCGAAGCGAGAAAAAGCAGAGAGAAACAGAGGGAAAAGTGAGAGAGCGAAGTCCCGAGAAAATCAACGCGCATTTTCTCTCCTCCCCGATCTTTCTCCTTCCCCCCACCTTTTCCGTCGCGCCCTCCTTTTCCCAAGATCCCCGATCCTCCTCCTCTTCCGAGGATTCTGGAAACTCTCCGATCGAAATCCCCTGTTCAACTACATACGCCTCGCCCCCCCTCCCCTGTTTCCTTTTTCTTTTTCTAAGTTTGGTTCGTCCGTGAAGCTCCGGAGCTCGGTCCTCGAATTCCCGAGATAGGAATTCATTCGTTCTGCATTGCCTCCTCGTTTCTTGGACGCGAAAGGGATGTCGACGGAGCAGGTGGCGGCGACGTTCTCCGTGGAGTCCGTGGTGGAGGACGTCCTTCAGCAGCACCGGACGCGGTTTTGCGACCGCAACCTGGCCTCGCGGAAAGCGGAGGAAGCCTGTATGGGATCTTTTTTAGCCATTTGCGTTTTTCTTGTTTCGCGTTGCTGGTTTTCGCGATCTTTAGGACTCGATGGTTTCCGGGTTTGCGTGGTTGGTTGCTCAGGCATTGAGAATTTCGATAAACTTAGCGGGCTTTTTTTCTTGATCGGTCGATCTTGAACTCTTGTGGGCAAAGCAAGAAAGAAAAATCTTGATCTCTTCCTCATGTTTCTGGAGGTTCCGCGTGTGTTGTATGAATTACTTGATATTCGTCCTGCTCAGGCGCTTTTCTTGTTATTGCATGGGATGGGTTTCCCTTAGTCGAGCATTACGAATTTGTCTGTTTGAGGTTTTTCTTGGAAAGTTGGAACTTTGCAAAATCTTGAATTTGACACCCTGACATTGCTGCGCAGCCTCGAGAAGGTATGACGCGGCTGGATGGTTGAGGAAGACTGTCGGCGTGGTTGGTGGCAAAGATCTGCCCGCTCACCCTTCTGAAGAAGAGTTCAGGCTCGGATTGCGCAGCGGCATAATTCTTTGCAACGTTCTGAACAAAGTGCAACCTGGGGCTATACCAAAAGTATGCGGCTGCATTTTTCTTTCTACCGTAGGCGCAGTCGTGCGCAACCTTTACGGGTTTCATGACCTCGTGTACCCTTCTGGCTATTAGGTAGTCGAAGCCCCGTCCGACTCTGTTATCATTCCCGACGGAGCAGCACTTTCAGCTTATCAGTATTTCGAGAATGTGAGGAATTTTCTTGTGGTTGCGGAGGAATTGGGGCTTCCCACCTTCGAAGCCTCTGACTTAGAGCAGGTAGGTTTCGCTGGAGAGTGATTCCCGTTCTTACCTATCTTTAAACTGAAGCTCCAGTGGCCTTTGTGGCGAGCGATTCAGTTTCTTTCGTTCGATCGCAAATGCTTGATGAAATTAGCTTGATTTCTGAATGATTCGATCTGAATCAAGACTTTTTCCTTTCACGCTGCATAAAAATCGTTCAGGGGGGAAAATCGGCTCGGATTGTGAACTGCGTCCTGGCGCTAAAAGCTTATAGTGAATGGAAACAAGGAGGTGGAGTCGGATCATGGAAACTCGCGGGAGCTAAACCCGTTACTTCTAGTAAACAATTCATGCGGAAGAACTCAGAGCCATTCATGAATGTCTTCTCGAAGACCTCCTCCGCTGGCGACAAGTCTCTAGATGGCTTTTTTAGTGAACATGGTGATATTTGTCAGGACCTCAATGTTGCAGTTAGTGAGCTTCCCTGTTCTCATCAATCTTGGTTACACTTGTTGTGAAGCTAAGAATAGGCCATTGATGTTTTTCCGTGCTCTATTCTGCAGGGATCGTCTCGTTCTCTGAGCATGTTAGTACGACAAGTTCTTTCAGACAAGAAACAAGAAGACATTCCAATGGTGAGAGCCCTTACATGATATAACTGATGCAGACATGGTACTTTTAATATATTTAGGTTGCAGCCATGACAGGGCAGCTTAGTTTGCAAATCTTCTTTCCCTCCTTTTGATCTTTTCCATCAGGCTCCACTTCAGTGTTCCTACTATCATCTCCTATGCAAGAGCGCACATTAAGCCAAAATTTCAATTTTCCTTCTTTTAACAGGTTGTGGAATCTTTATTGAGTAAAGTCATGGAGGAGTTTGAAGGTCGTTTAGCAAGTCAAAATGAACTGGTGAGTTGCTATTATTTCTCTGCAATGTGCTACATCTACAAGCACAGATAATTGATTCGGATAGAGCTCTTTTCCATTTTTTGAATGTGTTCTACCTGAACTGGCAGAGTTACACTCTGTGATAAATGCCCGTGCACCTGTAACAAATCTAAATCAAACACGGGCTCTTATTTCCCCCACTAAGCAATCCCGGGCTATTGTTCCCTTGTCTTTGAGGGACCAATGGTGCTGGTGGCGCTGTTTCTGTATTTATTAGTCGAATTTCTCTGTAAATCATCTTTATCTTATTTCTCATCTAATCAGATGAAAACTGAATCAAGAGATGAGGAAATAACCTGCTGCGGTAATTCTCTTTCTACAAGTGGAGCCGAGGACACAAAGGTATTCTGATCGATTTGACATTATAATTTACAGGTTTGCAACTGTTGAAGTTGCATGATGAGCATGCATACATTGAAATGGTTCATTTTTATCTGACAATGTTTGAGATTGATATATCAATTAGATTGAAGAGCAAACTGCAACACACACTCAATGCGAGGAACAACACAGTCAAAAGTCGATTGATGATGAGGCATTGGCCTCATCAGAAAGTCGACTCTCGAAAAAACATCAGCAAGTTGAACAGCAACAGAAAGATATTCAGGTATCTGCAGTGCAATCATCTAATTAAGAAAATTTTTAAACGCTTACAAGAGGTTACTTTATGGTACTTTATTGCTATTTTGCAGGAGCTGAAGCTAACTGTATGTACAGCGAAAGAAGGAATGCAGTCTTTACAAATGAAGCATATGGAGGAGCTTGCCAATCTTGGTAAACTAACTGAGTTCACACTTTTTTCCAGCGCTTTTACCAAATATTCTGATCTTTCTTGCTGATAATTTCATGAATAGGTAAATACCTACATAGTCTAGCTCAAGCTGCTTCTGGATACCAAAAGGTTCTTGAGGAAAATCGAAGGTTGTATAATCAGGTGCAAGACTTGAAAGGTATTGTTCCCCAGGTTTCATTGTCAACTTGAAGTAAAAGTACCGGATGTCTCATGCGCTGACTTTCTATCTACAGTCTAATGGTTCCTTGTGTGTTTGAGTAGGAAACATTAGAGTATATTGTCGCGTGAGACCATTTTTACCTGGGCAAGCAAATCGTCTAAGCACTGTGGACCGCCTAGAGGATGGAAATATTACAGTGAATACCTTATCTAAATATGGAAAGGAGGCCAGGAAGTCATTTACATTCAACAAAGTATTTGGTCCTTCAGCAACCCAAGGTTAATTGGTGCACACACTTTTATCAAGGGTATTCTGGGTTTCTCTGCAAATATTCTCACTCAAGTTTGTTGGCTTCTTTGCAGAGGAAGTATTCTCAGACACTCAGCCCCTTATTCGGTCTGTTCTTGATGGTTACAATGTCTGCATATTTGCTTATGGCCAAACTGGATCTGGAAAAACATTTACCATGGTAAGATATTCGTCTTTTACTTTTTCACGTAAAAAAAAACAGTGTCAGTTTAGGTTCAGTAAGTACCCAATTTTGATTAACAGACCCCCGATCAATTTTTTTCTCTCTCCAGACTGGGCCAAATGAGCTAACAGAGGAAAGCATGGGTGTAAACTTCAGAGCATTAAGTGATCTATTCTTCCTCTCTGAGCAGAGAAAGAATACCATTTTATATGAGGTATCTGTTCAGATGATCGAGATATATAATGAGCAAGTCAGGGATCTCCTTGTGACTGATGGTCAGAACAAAAGAGTAGAAATACGTAACAGCAGTCAAAATGGAATAAATGTACCTGATGCAAACCTCGTGCCTGTGTCATCATCTTCGGATGTCCTGAACTTGATGAACCTCGGCAATTGTAATCGTGCAACTGGTGCAACCGCCCTCAATGACCGCAGCAGCCGTTCACATAGGTATATGATATTTTCATTGGACATCGCTATTACTTCCTCCAGGCAATTGTTAAGAAAGTGTAAAGTCATTGGAAATATAGTCTACAATATTATGTTGCTCAACAGTATTCAAGTGAAGACAAATCACATCCTCTATGTCTTAGTTACAGTTTGATAATTCCAGATTTTGATTGTGTTCTGAAATCACGGGGGTTAACTTTTTTCTTATTATTTGGCAGCTGCCTGACTGTTCACGTCCTAGGAAAAGTGCTAGCTTCTGGAGCCATTCTCCGTGGTTGCATGCATCTGGTTGATCTGGCAGGAAGCGAAAGAGTGGACAAATCTGAGGTGACAGGGGACAGACTGAAGGAGGCGCAACACATTAACAAATCTCTTTCTGCATTAGGAGATGTGATTTCTTCCCTTGCTCAGAAGAACTCACATGTTCCTTACAGGAACAGTAAGCTGACACAATTGCTCCAAGATTCACTTGGTAAGAGTAACTCTGTTTCTTCGATGATGAAGATGTTCTTTGTCTTTTAACATTCCAATTAAGTTGTTGGACCCTCATGTTTAACAGGAGGGCAAGCCAAGACACTCATGTTTGTGCACATAAGTCCAGAGCCTGATGCTATAGGAGAAAGCATCAGTACACTTAAATTTGCTGAAAGGGTGTCTACTGTTGAACTTGGTGCTGCTCGAGTTAATAAAGATAGTGCAGATGTGAAAGAGCTAAAAGAGCAGGTTGTTCTTCTTCTTTTTTTCCAAGCAGACTTCAAGTGTTACTTGATAGATTAAGTGAAAAAAGATCTTGTCTACTCCCTTAAAAATTAAGTATGCAACCGGATGTTGATATTTTCTTTGCCCTTTGCATCAATAACTACCTTGCTTAATTTTGCAAAATGAATCTCAAAAGTTCTCTCTTGCTAAGAATCTTAGGCTTGATTATCAGAAAAAAATTGAATCTAATATCGAATGTCTTTGGATGCAGATAGCTAGCCTTAAAGCTGCTCTTGCAAAGAAGGAGGGAGATAGAGAGCAGCTTCATCGTTCCCGGTCCTGCAGTCCAGAAAGATTTGAAGTACAATCGACACTTTCTATGCAACTTAGTTGGGAGGGTCCAGGACAAGTGGCAATTAATCATAGACAACCAATGGAGGATGTTGGAAACATAGAGGTATGGACATTCGAATCAAGAATATCAACAAATACAAAAAGTTTCCTAACTCTCTCAGCATGTAGATCCAACTTTACTTTCCCTTATTGACTACGGAACCAGTATTAATAAGTGTTATCTCTATATGCTCCAACCGTGGTATGCCAAGACATTAGGAAGTAATTTAGCTACGGATCAGAAACTGTAGATAGGCATGCATACAGCCCCATAACATACGCGTCCTCATATAATTTCATGAATTTGTTGAAGTTTACTGAGAAGTGTTTTCCCGGCAATACTTATTTCCGGATTCCATTTGACTACATCCCTTGGAACTGGAACGAAAAGATTTGAATTTTCTCTTCTATATCAGGAAAGGCTGAATGACATGATATAGAAGAGAACTGGTAATAGAGTATCATACATAAATAGGGACAAAATAGGCCGTGGAGTCTCCTGGTGGGTTCTTTTTGTCAAAATAAACTTATTATCTTCTTTGATAATACGACTTTCATTCCTTAGAATCATCTTAGGATGATTTGATGTCTGCAGGTCCAGGACAAATCCATATCCAAGCAGAAAAGACGGAACTTAGATCTTCAGGATATGCTAGCAAACTCACCACCCTGGCCGCCGGTTACCAGTCCCGGACTAAATGGGAAGGATGATTTGAAAGAATTAGTTTCGGGGGAGTGGGTTGATAAGGTGATGGTTAAAAAGCACGATGCCCTGAGCAGGGAGGAACATCCGCTGGTTACTTGGGAGGCCGAAAACGGGGACTTGCCTCGCATGTTTTTTCAGAGACACCATTCGGATCCGTCATTGCTGTCTCGAAACAATCTTCCACAGAACAAAATCAGGAACAACCAAGATTGCGATGTGCAGAGGGATCGATGCAACGATAACGACTCCGACGACCTGGAGGCCGCGACGAGCGACTCCTCTGAACCAGATTTGCTCTGGCAATACAGCGCTTCTAAAGTTGCCAAGAATGGCTTGGCGTCAAGGGCCAAGAAACCTCAGCCCAAGTCAGCAAAGAGCCCGGAGACAAGGTAATGTTCTTGACACCGGATCAGCATTCCTCTAGATTGAGGGAAGTATTACCAGTCATATATATTTCGCGTCTTAAGATTCGGGGACAAGTTCGCAGCGGAAGTAACTATGATCTTTCTCTTTCTCAAACAGGAGTTTGATTCCCACGTTAGGTCCTTCGCCGTCGAGGAAACTGCCCCGCGGAACCAGTCCGCCGCCGCACAAAACTCGGCAGCCTACGACGGTCGACGGAAGACGGAGAAATGGTTGTGCAAAGTAAAATGTGCACGTACCTACCAGGAGGGGGGCGGTATAGGGAAGCGAAGTGTACCTGAGGTTTTGGTTCTTTTCTTCTTTGATTCTTTGTGTACTAAATGTATTACAGGGAGAGAGAGAGAGAGAGAGAATGAGAGCGAGAGGATGTGTTAATATAGAAAGCGTCGATGCCTCGGCGCTGGTGGGTGATTTGTTTATGTGGTCACCTCGTCGATTCCGATTTGTTCATATGTTTTTGTCCTCTTTCACCAGGTTTGCTGGCTTTCTTCTTTTGAAAGAAATGAAAACAGAGGAGGGAAAAAAAAAAAACAAAAACAGAGTGGGAGAATCGATCGATGAGTTTCTCTTTCGTCTCTTGTCCTAAGCATTAAAAAGGGAATCATTCCATTCACTCAAGCACCATAATTTTATAGAGCATATCATGCCCACAAGAAACTAATTACCAATTAAAAAGTTGACTGAACTTGAGCGAATTTTTACAAGAACTTATATGCTATCACTTCATCTCGTCTTCACCTACCCGGTTATCTTCTTCTTCGGTTATCAGCGCCGATTTATACTTAATTTCTTTCTAGATTTGATCAGAAAAATATGAATCGAATCGGATATGCGTTTAGTGACGTTGGCTCGAATGCGATTTATTAATCTTATATTATATGGAAATGAGTTTATTTAGGTTAAATCATTTTCGATCCGACCCACGTCGCGTGGGTTTCGAAACAAATGCGCAACTGCGTTCGGATTTCTAGCAAAAAAAAAAAGTCCACGGCGGCATCGATGGGGAGACGCGTCACGCCACGTGATCTTTTTCCACTCCTCGGAGAAATCCCCCCGCGTGGGGCCCGGCGGGCACGTGGCCACGTCAGCCGACGGTCGGGCGGTTGTGCCATCGGGGGGATAAGACATATATCCGCAAAAGTGGCCTTTCTTTTTTCCCTTTGGATTTTGCATAGAGAAAAGGCAGAGAGGAAGAAAAGGAAAAATGTACATTGGGGGAGTGTCCTTTTCATGGCGGGAGAGCGACACGGTCTGGTCATGCGAAAATGGCCAGCACCACTTTTTTTCCAGGATTCATCATTTGCTGGATCGCTCATTTTGCCCACCAAACTCACTACATTTCACTGCACATAATGGCGATGTATCATACATACATACATACATACATATGTATATTTATATATTTTGGACTGATTTCCTAAACAAAACAAAAAGGCACGGACTTTACATCGAGCCACAATTCTGGCCCGATTCTTTTTTTTTTTTTTTTTTTTTTTTTGTCTCAATAAGAATTACTGTCTTTCACTTGAGTCGGGCCTCCGTTACCTAAAGTTTGAGATTTTTGTAGATTGTCACGAGGATTTTGGTGGGGGCACGGCATTAGGGTTTTCTTCCCTGTACTTGCCAACAAAATTAATTTATTAATGTCCGTCACTAGAGCCGGATAAATTAAATTAGATCGATTGATTAATGTCCACTCGACACGGACTTCGAAGTTTTCAGGGGAGGGCTTGGGCTGGTTTCGAAATAAGGGTTCTCGTATTGAGCTTGGCGAATCTCGTCCATTACGTCTCTTGATATATGCTGGTCGAACAGATTTAAACTAAACATTTTTTTGATTTGCCTGTAAAATGCATGAGACTATAAGTAGTTTCATCTTTATACTTCAAGCCATGGCTTGAAAAATACAATGATGAATAGCTCTTTAAATCTAGCTAGTAAGCTACATGAATTTATTGTTGAGGTGGAATAGTCGCGATGGACAATTCATGATTCCGAGTCAACAGGGCTAGATTTAGAATTAAAGTGAAAGTTGATGAATCTACATGAGATTAATAAAAAAAGGTTTAAGTCGGAAATGTCATTTGACCTAAAGTTTATGCTTTTTTTGGAATTAGGCCTATACATTATATACATAATTATTGAAACTCTCCACAGGAAATAATCACATTATGTTTCAAAATTTTAATCAATAGGTTACTGGATGAATCATTCATCGACCTAACATTGTTTCAGCTATTTGGGTAACAACCCAACCTATATTGCCTTCGGCAGCCAATAAGCGACGACAATCTTTCTGATATTTCGTTTTCATTTTCTATCTCTAACAAAAGTTTTAATGAATGGACCGTTCTTCTCAGATTACCGACCGAGTCAACATATAATTAACACGTTTTCATTTCGATACGTATCGACCATGATTTTGGCGTGGAAATGTGAGGATCACGACGGGAAAAGGGCATCATCGACCTCGAAGGCGGCAGGACCTGAGAAATGGAGGATTTCGGATTGTCCTTAATGTCGACTCAACCGACGACATTTGCTTTTGGGTTTTTACTCGGGCCCCCCTTCATTATCATTTCCTCCTCCGAATTCTCCCGTCGCTAAAACGCTCGTTGGTTGGTGTCGTTTTTGTCGCCACCTGCTCGGCTTTTTCCGACTCTTTTTTGCTTAGTTTAAAATCCCCACCTTTCAGCAACGGGAGGCATCATTAATTATTATAAGCATGTTCAAGACAAAATAAAAAAAAAAAAGAAAAATACATTTTTTTTTTTTTTTTTTTTTTTTGCTTTTGTAATTATCCTCAGGCTTATATTACAAGTATGGTTTTTACCTTTTTGGAATTTTCGGACGAGTTGGAATTCCATTTGTAGTTAACAACAGAATCGAAACCTAAAAATTGATGATTCTAGTGGCGCCAGTTGACTTATTCCATGCCATTTGCCCCTTTAAAGTAAAGATGATATGATTCGACCAAAGAAATTAAAATAATTTGAAAAATATTTAGGTGGCCTTTTACTCAGTCTAGGTTTGACAACTGAGCATTCCTAATGCTAACCCACCTAATCAATTTTTTTTTTTTTGCTTGTTTTTGGTTTAGTCTAAAACCCACCTAATGATTTTTTGCCAGCGCCCCCCCGTCTCGGCACTCTCTTGCCTCTCAATAATTTCGTGTCTAACATACGTGGAATTAAAATATAAAAAGAAAATCCCATTTTCCTTTGGTGGCTTACAATTCAGGCTTATTAAAAGTCAACACCCCCTAAAATGACAATTCTAGACAGGGATACGGAAACTTCTCAGGGGCAATAATTCGACTGCTTTCTTGGATTTTATTTTTATTTTTATTTTGATGGCTCATTCCATTTTGCAGCATAATATAAAAATTTACTGATGTACAAGAGCTAAACGGCTTAATCTGTTCTTATTACTTGATTAACCGACATTTTTCCTTTATAGAGAAATACTCAATGATTTATTAATTATTATCTAAAATTTTAATCTTTCGTAATCTAACACACTCTTAAAAGGAAAACTACATAGATAGTCCATGAATTTTGATTTAATATATAATATAATTAATAAAATTTTAATTTATTTAATACGGCTCCTAAATTTATGTAATATGATAATTGAATTTTTAATTTATTTTATGTGATTTTTAAATTTTTTGTACATATTCAAATTAATCTCCAAACTACATGAAAATAATTCATTAATTTGAGTTTAGGGAGATAGTTGAAGGGACCACATGAATAAAATTAAAAATTTAGAAATAATATTAGGTTAAAATTTAAGGATTGAATTAAATAAATTAAAGATGAGGGACCACTTCACAAATCACATCATTATTTCCGCTCCCAAAAAAAGAGTTCGAGATTGTCGCTGCTCGCCCCTTTTTCGATCACAGCACAGCAGTGGCAAGCGGGGGCAAAAACCCCGGACGACCGAGGGCATCGGAGTAATTTCGCAGGCGCCCCCTTTGAGCTGGTTACAACTACGATCACGACGCGAACCGTCGTTATCAAAATCCCCCGCACGAAATCGCCCCGTCCTGCCCCCCCTCCACTTTCTCTCTCTCTCACTAGATTTTTCTCTCCCCAATCACCTCCGCCGGGAAATCCTCCCTCGCTCTCGCCCTCGCCCTCGCCCTCGCCGGCATTCTCCTCCTCCTCCTTCTCCGGCGGCGCTCGCCGGCGACTGCGACGGTTGCTCCCCCTGATTCCGCCGCCGATGGGCCCCGCGGCGGCACGAGCGAATGCGCGGTGCGGGCGGAGAGAGCTCTGAGCGCCGACATTCCGGGCCCTCCCCATGGCGGTTTCTTGCGGTTCGGCCCACTGACGAACGCCGTCGGCTCCGCAATGTGAGTTCCCTCCCCCCGCCCCCCGGCCCCGCCCGGGAGAGAGGAGTACCGGAGTTTTCTTCTTCTTCTTCTTCTTCTCGTCTCTCGAGTCACTCGCTAAGAGTCTGCAGTTTTGTCAGTCGCCGCCGCCGGTACTCGTCGCTCGGCCGGAGAGATTGGTGTCGAGTCTTTTGGGGGCGGTCTCGAGAGAGATCGGTGCCGGTTGGTGCGGTCGGATCGAACTTTTTCTTCTCGCATTGTCCGATTGAGTTGTTAGGTTTTGATTTGTTGGCGTTGCTTCGTTCAGTAAATTCCGTTTCGTTCGCCTCTCGATTGGAGCACATTTTTGGTATTCATTTCGTCAGGCGATGTCTCTCGAGCATAATGTCTCGCATGGTGAAGGTTGAAGAGCATTGAGGGTCTTGCCTGTGAATTTTTTGTTTCTTTTTTTGGCCCTTGGGTCTGTTTCTAGTTTCAGTGTTCTTTTCCTGATGCGTTAGGGTTTTCCAAAGTGAGCTACTTTCTAGGCGGTTAGGTAGGGTGTGTGCATTCGTTTTGCCTTGATCCGTGTCAGTTTCGAATCACAAGTGCTCAAATGCCTGGCCGAGCTGAAGATATCCATAGATGAATGTCGTATTCGTTGATATGGTGTATTGATTTAGTCCTTTACTGGTGTATGTTCGCGAAAGCGTGTTTAGACTGTCGGGACTCTTGAAAACCAAGCTAATCGCAGCTTTAAAGTGGCAAACTTTATGGCATTTTTTCACTTTAGGTACAATGGTATTCCTCTGCTAGTTGCGTCCGTTTTTTCTTCTGCAAATATGTGGATGTACTCTGATCTATTTACACTAGATTATGGTGTGGACTTTGGGAGATGGAATTTCATCTATTTAGTTGTTCCTTTAGCTTTTGCTCTTGCTTCAGCGCAAAACGGAAGCGACTTGATATATTTGTGGCAACGATCATAATTAGTTGGCTTGTCGAGAGACTGATGTGCAGAGTGCTCTTTATTGAAATAATTGTTCTGGATGTTCAGGTCTCACGATTGGTTTCTGTGAAATGCCAAACTGTAGAGCATGAGTCAGGCTGAAGTATCAAGGATGAAACCTCCTCTTGTCCCACTTGCGACTCTGATTGGTCGTGAGCTTCGGGGTGGGAAAGTTGAGAAGCCTCTCCTGAAGTATGGACAGGCCGCTTTGGCGAAAAAAGGGGAGGACTACTTTCTGACAAAACCTGACTGTGAGAGGATTGCTGGGGACCCGTCAACCTCATTTTCTGTATTTGCGGTACTCTTCGTGATATCTTTTGTTAAAGGAATTGTATCTGTATCAGCCAACCCTCTCATATTCCTTTAGTAGCTTCTATATGCTTATTTCAAGGGAAAACAGGAACTTGTCTCTAGCACAGTGCAAGAAGCTCCTAAGTTGAAAATTTCAAATAGTTATGCAACTAAACTCTGGTTTGTTCATACGCCTTAGTGAAGTGTACATGTCACGTTAAACAGTTTCCAGGACTGAAATTATCCTTTTCTCTGTTCTTTGTTTATTCCTTATCTTTGTGTAATATTCTTAAGGGTAGCATATCTCCATTCTGCATTATTTTGTTTCACGGCACCTGCAGCAATTTAGTATTATTTCACGGTGCAGATATTTGATGGACATAATGGCATTTCGGCTGCCATCTTTGCAAAGGAGAACCTATTGGCTAATGTTTTAAGTGCTATCCCTCAAGGGGTTAGTCGAGATGACTGGCTTCAAGCACTTCCACGGGCCCTTGTCGCAGGTTTTGTCAAGACTGACATAGAATTTCAGCAGAGAGGCATGTTACTACCATCTTGTCCTTTTTATTGAAATGCTATCCATTTCTTCTTACCTCAATACTCTCATTGCGTGACAGGTGAAACTTCTGGGACAACAGTAACATTCGTGGTTATTGATGGGTGGACAATTACTGTTGCATCGGTGGGAGACTCTAGATGCATATTGGACACACAGGGAGGTGTCGTTTCTCTCTTGACTGTTGATCATCGTCTTGAAGAGAATGCAGAAGAGAGGGAACGAGTCACTGCAAGTGGAGGTGAAGTGGGAAGACTGAATGTGTTCGGTGGAAATGAGGTACAAGATTGCTTGCGCTTTGATCCATCAAACCCAAACAAAAGAGAATCCCTGTCCTTACTAGTTACATCATTCATGGTTTGCAGGTTGGCCCCCTCCGTTGTTGGCCTGGTGGATTATGCCTTTCAAGGTCGATAGGTGACACAGATGTAGGCGAATTTATTGTGCCAATACCACATGTTAAGCAAGTAAAGGTGAGATGATCTGGTCGAATTGGCTTGTTCTTTTTGAAATTTTAAGAATGATGAAGTTGAAAAACCACATTCCTGGTTACAGCTTTCAAATGCTGGGGGAAGACTCATAATTGCTTCTGATGGTATCTGGGATGCTTTATCTTCTGATGTTGCTGCCAAGTCTTGTCGAGGTTTACCAGCAGAACTAGCTGCAAAGTTAGTGGTTAAGGTAATTCCCTATGCGATCTGTAAAATATGTGGAATTTTTATGACTTTTCTCCACATTTGTTATCATGTTTGTTCTACTTTTCAGGAGGCACTTCGGTCAAGAGGCCTGAAAGATGATACAACCTGCCTGGTTGTTGATATTATCCCATCCGACATCCCTGTAGTACCTCTGACACCAAAAAAGAAGCAAAGTTTTCTCAGTACATTTTTGTCAGGGAAGAAGTCCCAGAGTGTGAATAAAGCTACCAGTAAGCTTTCTGCTGTTGGGGCTGTGGAGGAGTTGTTTGAAGAGGGTTCTGCAATGCTGGCAGAGAGGTATTCCTTTTAACATATATTTGATGTACTTATTTTTCCTTGCAAAGGGGAAGTTTCCCATTGGAGATAATATGCTGTTTTGAGGATGAATATGGGAAGTATGTTAACTCATGAAGCTACCCTTGCACCGAAACTAAATGAAATCTTTCAAACCTGTTACGGGAAAGGTACTTTATCAATGTCTTGTCATCAGGGTTAATTTTTCATCTATCGAATCACTTATTGGCAAATTAATAGGCAAAATCTGGAAGGAAACATCGATAGCTATTTCAAAACACTATACTGGACTGCTTTCTAATGATTTGTGCTAGTGGCCGTGTCATGTAAAGATAATGTTTCTCATATTGGTGGTTTACACTACATAAGCATGAAGGAGAAGTGAAAAGGATGTTGTTTTGACTACTTACACTATTCTGTTCAAAGTCATAGATTGCTGAGATGTTCATGCTTAATAGAGGTTTCCTGTGTGCATAATAGGTCCTGAAATTTAAAAGATATGGTGAATTTAGATCGTTGCCTTGCTGGGGAAGTTCAAGGATGGGTAGTTTTAATTTTCTGTAAATGTTCTGTAATTTTTACTGCAGGCTAGGTAAGGATTTTCCTTCAAACCAAAGCCCTGGGACTTTTAAATGTGCAGTCTGTCAAGTGGATCAGCCTCCTGCTGACAACTTGACAGCAAATTCTGGACCCTTTTTCTCCCCCGCATCAAAGTCAGGTGAAGGGCCATTCCTCTGCACAATTTGTCGGAAGAAGAAAGATGCCATGGAAGGAAAAATGCCAAGCAGATCTTTGGTGGCCTCATAGCAAATTGTCTGGTATAGTAAATAGTCATATGATTTTTTTCCCTGGCAGTGTGAGCAGCGCCTGGTTTTCCTGTTTCGGTGGTGATTATTGTCAACGTGTGAGAGTTGAGATAGAGGAGCAGGTGTTTTCTGAGATTGCAAGTGTCCATGTTTGATTTCCAGTTTGGGTGCTCAGCTGTTGGACTGACTAACTAAGAAGACGCAGCGAATTTGTTAAGTATGGTCGTGATAGTTTGCTTGCTAACATCTCAAGTTCGTGTGTAAAGAAGTGAAGCTTGAATAGTAAGACCTTTGATTGGGTTTTTCTGGCTATAATACAAAATCTCGCTTTCATTAGTTTGCTGTCTTTCTGCCCCTTTGTTTCTCTTTTATGGTTTCTAGCATTCCGGATTTTTTTTGTTATTTCATATTTACTTAAGTGGCGCTAAGAACGTTTACCAATTTTTCACCTTTTCTTTGATATGGTTGTCGCTTGAAATTGCTGATTTGCCGTTAGGTATGTTTTTAGCATAGTGACTGACTGTTATTCATAATGTGGCACCCATTTGTTTTAGCTGTACCGAGATGTTCCTACACTTTGTTTTTTCTCTCTTGTTTTCACTTTCTGGAATTTATGTAAAGATGGCAAAAGTACGTCTATTTTGACTCAGCTTGACAGCCTTACTAAATGTTGAAACGTCAAAATAGCAAAATCGATGCGATCTGCATCACTTAATAGATCTATTCGTTTTGATAAGCTTTAACTTATACATACAGGCGTATAGTTGACTTTCCACTAGGAAGAAAAATCCGAAGAGAATGAAAGAAAGAGGCGGTAAGAAGGAAGTTGCTTGAGCCACATTTTGCTTTCGAATACACATAATCCAGCTAAAAGAATATATGGGCCTAAGATTCTTCTGTCGCCTAAAATTTAACCTTAACCATATTGGTTGAACACAATACATAGTAGCTTGTCTCTTGTTACGTATTAAAATTGATCTAGTACGAAGTTTGAATGTCATGCTGTTAGTGTGACGGAGGTTAACAGGCAGGTTAACGGTTGTTTTTAAGGATAATATTGTAAAAAAATTCCCAAACCAATATTCTATGACATATATTTCTTGACTATTTTCCATCTCACAAAAAATCTCAAAACATGTATTTATAATCCAAATCTACCCTTTGTTTGCATTTTATCCAATATCCCGTTAAAATGTACATTATTCTCCACATCTGATTTGTCATTCTCCATGTCTAATTTGTCTTGTAGTCGTTTGCCACATGTATTTGCACATTAATATAGAACATTTGACAAAATGCTAAGAGATGGCAAATTTGGATAAGGGGCATTGGGTTATGATTTTTTTGAGATGAAAATTAATTTGAGAATAAATGCATCATGAGGGCACCTGGTTTGAGATTTTTATGGTAGTACCGTCCGATGCACATTGTAATAACGCTTGCAGGACAATGTTGGTTTTTAAAGTGAGTTTCAAACTTTACAAGTGACTAGTAAAGTAGGAACTTACTATGTTCTTGTCATGTCAGTTCTCTATGTTTCTCTATCTAAATCTCCTTCATCAAAATTATTGGAAAATTCCAGTGGTGTTGTTTATTTATATTGGGTAGGACCAAAGAAAACTATCATTAGCAGAACACTATCAAAGGGACACCGTAACTGCATATTTCTGTGCCTTATTTGCCATCTAAAAGATCTCTTCTTTCGCACACGCATATTGGCTTTTGATCGTAGAGAGTTGTATTTCTACACACTCGAGTTACTGAGTAAGCCTGAGAGAGAGAGAGAGAGAGAAGTGACCATGAAGTATGCGTGGCAAACAGCAAACAAAGCCAAATTGAGATTTATGCTAGAAGACCAAGAAGACATTATTACTCACTTATTCAATTATAAGGTCATACTCAGCACCTAACCGAGCATGGACAGTACAGAAGATACGGAACACAGACCAATAACAAGACATGACCATGACAGAACATGCAACCATCATTCGATTTAAAATTTACCATGCATGGGAGGAGATACGACACCGCGGCAAAGAAGCAACAGCTACACAGACTCTAAACCCCTCCTTTAAAATAATTACACAGTACTGCGTTTGGTCTGCACCTTGACAGAAAACCTCAACTTGGACGGACCCATTGCAGCTCAATACCATAATTCCATGAACCGACTGGATTGCTAGGCTCAATATTCACCACGGATGTGTAAGCAGTGCACCCTCCAACCCTAATCCTAATTCTATGTGAGGTCATGGCCGAATCTTTCAAGTAATGGCAGCAAAGGGTGTTTCTACACCCTCTTGCTTCCACCGCATTGTCCTCATAAGCCCTACAAAAGCTGTTTGAAGAACAATTCAATGGCGAAAGAAGGATGCTGCTCGAGCAATTCAGCAGAATCACAGTGTTGTGAGTGGATATGTTAAATGGCAAGTTCTCATCCAGACTCAAGCCTCCTACACTAAGGTCAGAAGAATAACATGTATTATTCTGTATCATGGGTGGACTTATGATAAGCTTGTCAGCACTAGGGTCAATGCTGAGGACCTCATAGTAAGTTCCTCCAGCCGACAGAAACTCTAGGCCTCCATTCTTACAGTACACCTTGTACCTAGGGTCCCCACAGCTGTCGTCTGTGCTAAGTGGGTATGGAACCTCCATGCTTCCACATTTAGGGCATGGACTAAGAGATGACACTTGGGCCACTGAGACGAGCAAGAGAAATATCACAAGCTCCATCCTCAATCAGAAGCTGAGGTGAGTGAAAAAACAAGTGTTTAGAACATGGAAAGCTCAGAGCTAAGGCACTCTATATATAGCATCTCTTTTGTAAGAGAGTGCAAGGGATTGTGGAGCACGATCAAAACGGGCTATTGTTTAAAATTTCATTTGTAGTGCAGTTTTAGCTGGTCCAATCATAACTAGAATTAGACACCTGTCAGTGTTTTGGCTACTTCTTCGGAATAATGCAGGGTAATCAGTCATTTAGCTTCAAATCCATGAATCTGTAATGTCATTAGTGGGTTGACAGTTTATCCGTACTAACAGTCAACCAATAGAAACTCCCGCTGAATACTAAATCCTTCCACTTGTCCCTGTCATTATTGCCCCTATGTGGTCTGAGGACACCAATGGCATCAGTCAATTGGAACTAACTAAGAAATAAAAATCTTACTGTAATTAACATTATTGGAAAGAGAAAGAAGTAGAAAACAGAGAGAGAGAGAGAGAGAGAGAGAAATCTTACTGTAATTAACATTATTGGAAAGAGAAAGAAGTAGAAAACAGAGAGAGAGAGAGAGAGAGAGAGAGAGAGAGAGAGGACATAAAATGCAGATATTTATCTTAATGCAAGTAAAACTGTTCATATCCATACTATTTTTCTCTCCAGTTGAATGTTGCAATCAACCCAACTTCAATTGGAACGTACTCACCATCCGGTAACCATCAACTTCCAGATTATTCGTCTTAGGTCATAAGGTATTCCTGATGGTCCAGATAATATGTGTATGCATCGAAAAAACTGAGAACGTTACGGAAATTGGGGTTCGGTTCATCAATGGACAGAGGTTGTGATGTTTCTAACGATGACATTAACAAGTGCTCCAAGGAAGAAGACGAAGCAAGTTTTTTACAATGGTGCTCTTTACCAGGTTCGCCAATATCCCAAAGATGACACATGTCAGGACACTAAATCATAAAATAGGTGGGCCACCAGTCCCACTTCCTTGTTTAGAAATTTTAATGGGGTCACTTGCCTTTTGAGGGCCCCAATTTCCAAGAGCAGTGTCCAGTCAATAAATAAACATGCTATGATAATTTCTGGCAAAAACAAAGGTTCAAAAAAAATGGTGAGAAGCTTTGAATAAAGCTTTTTGGTGGCCATTAAGGCTAAGATGTTGCCACGATTCCTAGGTTAATCTTTTTGAGTGCACGTCTAAAGCATATAAAATAATGAAGCTAGATGCTATCTGTTGAATTATGAACCCTGACAAAAGCATACGTGATGTGCTATGTCTAAGAGTCCTCATAAAATATGAAGCTTTAGGAAACATCGAAGAAGTGCTCTCAAAGATCAACTCCGAACAAAGCAGATAAAAAGCAGCTCGCCAACGTCAAAAAAGAAAAGATTACTAGCCATATATCAGACCATATCATTGTTCAACGAGCTCAATCTAACTTATGGAGAAAGAGAAGCAAACTCATATGTACAGCTCACTGACAACGGGGCTTTGCATAGAAATCCAAAGTTATGGCTTTTTAAAAAAACTATGCAACTTTCTATAGTCCAAAACTAAAATTATCCAGGTTTTGAATCGGGTGGTAAAGCTGATGATCTGCAAACATGATTAACAAGAGAAACAATGTGGCAAATGTTTCACAGACCAAAAAAAAGTGATGGAGCTTCTGATGTCACATATACTCAACAATTACATAGAAATAAATTGGTAATGTGACCAGCGCACTTGAATGTAGTCCCACCTAATATTGAGAGAGAGAGAGAGAGATCTGTAATAGAACATTAAAACAGTGAAGAATTTCTTCGGCCAGTTAACAGCAAGACTTCCTTCTTGCAAGGGTTATAAAGATTCGGCCACTGTGTGTATTGCAGTACTTTTCGTGATATCTTTCGTTAGAGGATTTGTATCTGTAGCAGTTAACCCTTTCATATTCCTTTAGTAGCTCCCTTATGCTTATTTTAAGGAAAAACCAGAATTTGTCTATAGCACAGTGCAAGCAGTTTCTAAGTTGAAAATGTCAAATAGTAATGCGACTAACTCTGGTTTGTTAATATGGCTTAGTGAAGTGCACATGTCACGTTAAACAGTTTCCAGGACTGAAATTGTCCTTTTCTCTCTTCTTTGTTTATTCCTTATCTTTGTGTTATATTCTCAAGGATAGCATACCTCCATTTTGCATTTTCCTATTTAATGGCACCTGCAGCAATTTAGTATTCTCGGCACAGATATTTGACGGACATAATGGCATATTGGCTGCTATCTTTGCAAAGGAGAACCTATTGGCTAACGTTTTAGGTGCCACCCTCAAGGGGTTAGTCGAGATGACTGGCTTCAAGCACTTCCACAGGCCCCTGTCACAGGTTTTGTCAAGACTGACATAGAATTTCAACATAGAGGCATGTTACTACCATCTTGTCCTTTTTGAAAGGCTACCCATTTGTTCTTACCTTAATACCTTCATTGTGTGACAGGTGAAACTTCTGGGATGACAGTAACATTCGTGGTGATTGATGGGTGGACAATTACTGTTGCATCGGTGGGAGATTCTAGATGCAAATTTGACACAGGGAGGTGTGGTTTCTCTCTTGACTGTTGATCATCTGCTTGAAGAGAATGCAGAAGAGAGGGAACGAGTCACTGCAAGTGGAGGTGAAGTGGGAAGACTGACTGTGTTTGGTGGAAATGAGGTACAAGATTGCTTGCGCTTTGATCCATCAAACCCAAACAAAAAGAGAATCCCTGTCCTTAGCTGCTATTTCATGGTTCGCAGGTTGGCCCCCTCCGTTGTTGGCCTGGTGGATTATGCCTTTCAAGGTCGATAGGTGACACAGATGTAGGCGGATTTATTGTGCCAATATCACATGTTAAGCAAGTAAAGGTGAGATGATCTGGTCGAATTGGCTCGTCCATTTTGAAAATTTAAGCGTGATGAAGTTGAAAAACCACGTTCCTGGTTACAGCTTTCAAATGCTGGGGGAAGACTCATAATTGCTACTGATGGTATCTGGGATGCTTTATCATCTGATGTTGCTGCCAAGTCTTGTCAAGGTTTACCAGCAAAACTAGCTGCAAAGTTAGTGGTTAAGGTAATTCCCTATGTGATCTGTAAAATGTGGAATCTTTATGACTTTTCTCCATGTTTGTTATCATGCTTGTTCTACTGTTCGGGAGGCACTTCAGTCAAGAGGCCTGAAAGATGATACAACCTGCCTGGTTGTTGATATTATCCCATCCGACATCCCCGTAATACCACCAACATTAAAAATGAAGCAGAGTTTTCTCAGTACATTTTTGTCAGGGAAGAAGTCCTGGAGTGCGAATAAAGCTACCAGTAAGCTTTCTGCTGTCGGGGCTATGGAGGAGTTGTTTGAAGAGGGTTCTGCAATGCTGGCGGAGAGGTAATCCTTTTAACATATATTTGATGTACTTATTTTTCCATGCAAAGATGAAGTTTTCCATTGGAGATAATATGCTGTTTTTGAGGATGAACATGGGAAGTATGTCAACTCATGAATGTGATGTTACGGGAAAGGTTACTTTATCAATGTCTTGTCATCAGGGTTAGTTTTTCATCTATCGAATCACTAGTTGGCAAATTTATAGGCAAAATCTGGAAGGAAACATCAATAGCTATTTCAAAACACTATATTGGACTGCTTTTTAATAATTTGTGCTAGTGGCCGTGTCATGTAAAGATAATGTTGCTCATATTGGCGGTTTACACTACATAAGCATGAAGGAGAAGTGAAAGGATGTTGTTTTGACTACTTACATTATTCTGTTCAAAGTCATAGATTGCTGAGATGTTCATGCTAAATAGAGGCTTCCTGTGTGCATAATAGGTCCTGAAAAATAAAATGTTTGGTGAAGTTAGATTGATGCCTTGCCGGGGAAGTTCAAGGATGGGTAGTTTTAATTCTTCTTTAAATGACTGTAATTTTTACTGCAGGCTAGGTGAGGATTTTCCTTCAAACCAAAACCCCGGGACTTTTAAATGTGCAGTCTGTCAAGCGGATCAGCCTCCTGCTGACAACTTGACAGCAAATTCTGGACCCTTTTTCTCCCCCGCATCAAAGTCAGGTGAAGGGCCATTCCTCTGCACAACTTGTCGGAAAAAGAAAGATGCCATGGAAGGAAAAAAGCCAGGCGGATCTGTGGTGGCCTCATAGCAAATTGTCTGGTATAGTAAATAGTCATATGATTTTTTTCCCTGGCAGTGTGAGCAGCGCCTGGTTTTCCTGTTTCGGTGGTGATTATTGTCAACGTGTGAGAGTTGAGATAGAGGAGCAGGTGTTTTCTGAGATTGCAAGTGTTCATGTTTGATTTCCAGTTTGTGCTCAGCTGTTGGACTGACTAACTAAGAAGACGCAGCGAATTTGTTAAGTATGGTCGTGATAGTTTGCTTGCTAACATCTCGTGTTCGTGTGTAAAGAAGTGAAGCTTGAATAGTAAGACTTTTGATTGAGTTTTCTGGCTATAATACAAAATCTCTCTTTCATTAATTTGCCGTCTTTCTGTCCCTTTCTTTCTCTTTTATGGTTTCTAGCAATCCGGATTTTTATGTAACTTTATATTTACTTAAGTGGCGCTAAGAACGTTTACCGATTTTTCACCTTTTCTTTGATATGGTTGTCGCTTGAACTTGCCGATTTGCAGGTAGGTATTCTTTTAGCATAGTGACTGACTGTTGATTCATAATGTGGCACCCATTTGTATCGGCTGTATCGAGTACTTACCGAGAGGTTCTTACACTTTGTTTTCTCTCTATCGTTTTCACTTCCTTTCTGAAATTTATGTAAAGATGGAGAAAGTACGTCTCTTTTGACTCAGTTTGACAGCCTTACTAAATTTTGAGACTTAGAAATAACAAAATCGATGCGATCTGCATCATTTTATAGATCTATTCATTTCGATATGCTTTGACTTATATATACAGGCGTATAGTTGTTGACTTTCCACTAGGAAGAAGTCCGAAGAGAATGAAAGAAAGAGATGGTAAGAAGGAAGTTGCTTGAGCCACATTTCGCTTTAATACACAGAATCCAACTAAAAGAGTATTTGGGCATAGATTCTTCTTTGTCACCTAAAATTGAACCTCAAATCATAATGGTTGAACACAATACATAGCTTGTCTCTTGTTATGTGTTAAAATTGATCTAGTACAAAGTTTGAAGGAGCTCAGATGATTCAGTGTCAAATCATGCTGTTAGTGTGAGTCGGGTTAATAGTTGTTTGTAAGGATGATAGGGAGAAGTGCCAAAAAAGTCCTAAACCTTTTGTGTTTGTGCCAGTTTAGTCCTAAACCTTTTTTTAGTGCCAATTTAGTCATAAACCTTTTTATTTAGTGCCGATTCAGTCTTTTTGGCTGGATTTTGCTGACTGGACGCCGGCCGGCTGACGTGGCCTAATCGGTGCTGACGTGGATAATTTTTAATAATATTTTAATATTTTAATATTTTTAAATTTTTTATTCTTTTATTATTTTTTCTTTTCTCTTTTTTTCTTTTTTTCTTTTTTCTTCTCTCCTCCTCCCTCCGGCCGCCGGGCTGGACCACGCGACCGGCCGAGGCGACGGCCGGGCGAGGCTCGCCGGCAACCTCGCCATGGCCGCGAGGGTGGCCTCGCTAGGGGTGATCGGTTCCGGTTCCGGGATTCCGGTTCCAAGGTGGAACCGGGAACTGGATCGGGAAAACCGGTTCCCAATTTTGGGAACCATGGACCGGACCATCGGTTCCGGTCCGGTCCGGTTCGGTCCAATAGGATCGACACTTTCTTTTTTCACTAAATAACAACCATTCATTAAAGAACGACCATGTTCCGGACCGATCAATCCAATTCGGTTCCCGAGCGATCGAATAAAACTACTCACACATGTTTTCACGTGCAAAATATTCAAACTTCACTTGCGTGAATATTAATCATAATTTATGTGTTTCACTCTTAATTTTAAGCATAGAAGCCATGAACAATTTGAGTAAAATCTGTGCTTGGCTTAGGTTTTATAGACAATCTCTCTTCTATGCTTTGAATGTTTAGTTGATGTCGAACTCTTTGAGGCTTGAAGTGCCTTGTCGTTTGCAAGTGAGGGGAGCAAGAGAGAGAGTGAGCATAAGGAACTCCTAGAGCCTTATCCCACGTCAAGTAGAAGATAAAACTAACAAATAAGTTTTCTAAGTCTCTTGGCCACATAAGAGGTTGTTACCTCAATTGCAATTCCAATTGCAACAAGTTTCATATATAATATAAAAAATTTAGTCCGGTCCGGTCGGTCCGTTGGTCCGGTTCCCACCTTGGAACCGGGAACCGGACCGCCGACCGTGGGAACCGCCCAAAACCGACCGGTCCAGTCCGGTCTGGTCCGGTCCCGGTTCGGGTGGTTTCCGTTGCACACCCCTAGGCCTCGCGGCCGGGCGGAGGCTCGCCCTCGCCGGATGCGGGCGAGGGTCGTGCCTTGCCCATGGCCGGCGAGGCTCGACCTCGCCAGATCCGACGAGGGCGAGCCTTGCTGGCGCCACCCAGGCCGCGATTCGGCGAGGTCGAGCCTCGCCGGCCCCGCCGTGCCGCGTCGGCGAGGCCGGCGAGGTCGAGCCTTGCCGGCCATGGGCGAGGCCACCCTCGCGGCCACCGGGCGAGGTGGTCGGCGAGCCTCGCCGGTTGGCCGTCGCTTACGGCCGGTTGCCGTGGTTCGGCCCGGTCGGTCGGGGGAGGAGGAGAGCAGAAAAAAAAGAATAAAAGAATAAAGAATAAAAAATTTCAAAAAAATTTCAAAAAAATTAAAATATTATTAAAAATTATCCACGTCGCACGATTAAGCCCGTCGTCCGACCGGTGTCCAGTCAGCAAAATCGGCCAAAATTGGCCGGAAAGGACTGAATCGGCACTAAATAAAAAGGTTTAGGACTAAATTGGCACCAAAAAAAGGTTTAGGACTAAACTGGCACAAACACAAAAGGTTTAGGACTTTTTTGGCACTTTTCCTTGATAACATAAAAAATTCCCAAACGAATATTTTGTGACGCATATTTCTTAACAATTTCCATCTCACAAAAAATCTTAGACGGACACTTATAATCCCAATCTACCCTTTATTTTATCCAATATACCATTAAAATGTATATTATTTTCCACATTTGATTTGTCATTCTCCATGTCTAATTCGTCTTGTAGTCATTTGCCACATGAATCTGCACATTCATATAGAACATTAGACAAAACACTCAGAGATGGCAAATTTTGATAAGGGGCACTAGTTTATGATTTTTTATGAGATGAAAATTAATTTGGGAATAAATGCATCACGAGGGCACTAGTTTGAGATTTTTTATGGTAGTAACCTTAATTTTTGACACGCCATCTAATGCAAATTGTAATACCACTTGTAGGTTAATGTTGGCTTTTAAAACGAGTTTCAAACTTTACAAGTGATTGAAGATTGGAACTTACTATGTTCTTGTCATGTCAATTCTTTATGTTTCTCTATATAAATCTCCTCCATCAAAATTATTGGAAAGTTCCAATGGTGTAATTTATTTATATTGGGTAGGAGAACAAGATTACTGTCATTAGCTAAACACTATCTAAGGGACACCGGGACTGCATATTTCCGTGCCTTATTTACCATCTAAAAGATCTCTCCTTCTTTCGCACACGCATATTGGCTTTGATCATAGAGAGTCATCCTTCTGCACACTCGAGTTACTGAGTAAGCCTTACCGATAGAGAGAGAGAGAGAGAGAGAGAGAGAGAGAGAAGAGAGATAAGAAGAGTCAAGTTTTTTGCCGAGAGAAGCGATCTTTTGCACACGCATATCGGCTTTGATTGTAGATAGTCGTACTTTTGCACTCTCAAGTTACTGAGTAAGCCTCATCGAGAGAGAGAAGGGGGCGGGGCATAAGAAGATTCAATTTTTGTTGGCGAGAGAAGTGACCATGAAAAATGCATGGCAGACAGCAAACAAAGCCAAAATGAGATTTATACTAGAAGACCAAGAAGACATTATTATTTATAAGGTCATGCTCAGGACCTGACCGAGCATGGACAGTTACAGAAGATACGGAACACAGACCAATAACAAGACGTGACAGAACATGCAACCATTATTCAATTTACAACTTGCCTTGCATCGGAGTTGATACGACACCGTGTTATTAATGGCAAAGAAGCAACAGCTTCACAGACTTTAAACCCCTCCCTTTAAACAATTACACAGTACTGCGTTTGGTCTGTACCTGGACAGAAAACCTCAACTTGGACGGACCCATTGCAGCTCAATACCGTAATTCCATGAACCAACTGGATCGTCAGGCTTAATATTCACCACGGAAGTGTAAGCAGTGCACCCTCCAACCCTAATCCTAATTCTATGCGAGGTCATGGCCGAATCTTTCAAGTAATGACAGCAAAGAGTGTTTCCACACCCTCTTGCTTCCACCACATTGTTCTCATAAGCCCTACAAAAGCTGTGTGAAGAACAATTCAATGGCGAAAGCTGGAGGATGTCCGAGCAATTCAGCAGAATCACAGTGTTGTGAGTGGATATGTTAAATGGCAAGTTCTCATCCAGACTCAAGCCTCCTACACTAAGGTCAGACGAATTACATGTATTACTCCGTATCATGGGCGGACTTATGACAAGCTTGTCAGCACTAGGGTCAATGCTGAGGACTTCATAGTAAGTTCCTCCAGCCGACAGAAACTCTAGACCTCCATTCTTACAGTACACCTTGTACCTAGGGTCCCCACAGCTGTCGTGTGTGCTAAGTGGGTATGGAACCTCCATGCTCCCACATTTAGGGCATGGACTAAGAGATGACACTTGGGCCACTGAAACGAGCAAGAGAAATATCACAAGCTCCATCCTCAATCGGAAGCTGAAGTGAGTTAAAAAACAAGTGTTTAGAACATGGAAAGCTCAGAGCTAAAGCACTCTATATATAGCATCTCTTTGGTAAGAGAGCGCAAGGGATTGTGGAGCACGACCAAAAGGGGCTATTGGTTAAAATTTCATCTGTAGTGCAGTTTTAGCTGGTCCAATCATCACTAGAATTAGACACCCGTCAGTGTTTTGGCTACTTCTTCGGAATAATGCAGGGTAACCATTCATTTAGTTTCAAATCCATGAATCTGTAATGTCATTAGTGGGTTGACAGTTTATCCGTACCAACAGTCAACCAATAGAAACTCCTGCTGAATACTAAATCCTTCTACTTGTCCTGTCATTACTTCCATTATGTGGTCTGAGGACACCAATGACATCAGTCAGTTGGAACTAATTAAGAAATAAAAATCTAACTGTAATTAGCATGATTGAAAAGAAGAAGAAATAGAAAAAACACAGAGAGAGGAAGGATATAAAATGCAGATATTTGTCTTAATGCAAGTAACTGTTCATGCCTGTACTATTTTTCTCTCCAATTTAATCCAGATTATTCGCCTCGGGGCATAAGGTATTCCTGATGGTCCAGACAATATGTATATGTATTCAGAAAAACTGAGAACATATGGACATGTGGGTTCGGTTTATCATAGGACAGGCGTTGTGATGTCTCTAATGATGACTTGAACAAATGCTCCAAGGAAGAAGACGAAGCAAGTGCATTACAATAATGCGCCGGGGTCTCATGTTCAATAATTAGTGCTCTTTACCAGGTTCATCCATATCCAAAGATTGACAATGTCAGGACACTAAATCATAAAATGGGAGGGCCACCAGTCCCATTTTCCCTGTTTAGAAATTTTAAAGAGGTCACTTGCATTTCGAGGGCTCCCATTTCCTAGAGTAGTGTCCAATCAAAAAACAAACACGCTATGACAATTTCCGGCAAGAACAAAGGGTCAATAAAAATGGTGAGAAGCTTTAAATAAAGCTTTTTGGTGGCCATTAAGGCTAAAAGATGTTGCCATGATTCCCAGGTTGATCTTTTTGAGTGCACGTCTAAAGCATATAAAATAATGAAGCTAGTTGCTATCTGCCGAATTATGGTGAACCCTGACAAAAGCATTTGTGATGTGCTATGTCTAAGAGTCCTCATAAAATATGAAGCTTTAGGAAACAGCGTAGAAGTGAAGCAGATTAAAAGCAGCTCGCCAACGTCAAAAAAGAAAAGATCACTAGCCATTTATCAGACCAAATCAATGTTCAGCAAGCTCAATCTAACTTATGGAGAAAGAGAAGCAAACTCAAATATACAGCTCAGTGACAGCAGGACTTTGCATAGAAATCCAAAGTTATGGCCTTTTAAGATAATATGCAACTTTCTATAATTCCAAAACTAAAATTATCCAGGTTTTGAATTGGGTCCTAAAGCTGATGATCTGCAAGCATGATTAACAAGAGAAATGGTGCAGCAAATGTTTCACAAACCAAAAAAAAGTGATGGAGCTTCTGATGTCACATATACTCAACAATTACATAGAAATAAATTGGTAATATCACCAGTGCAATTGAATGTAATCCCACCTAATAGTGAGAGAGAGAGAGAGAGAGAGAGAGATCCGTATTAGAACATTAAAACAGTGAAGAATTTCTTCGGCCAGTTAACAGCAAAACATCCTTCTTACGAGGTTTATAAAGATTCGGCTGCTGTGTGTCTTAGAGAATGAGGTTTTGACAGCAGGGCAAATTGGGTCAAAATAAGTCCCCTGCCAGGCAATTTAGCACATATTATTATGTATTCTTTTGCAATAATATGAACGGATATTAAGAATGAAACAAAAAGCAACATATAACTGCCAAATTGGAGGAAAAAGGTTCTTCTGTCCTTGCACCTAGATTCAAATTTAATAACAAAATGAAATAGAGTACAGTATCTAGAACAGTCATCGAAACCAATATGAGAAAAGGACTCACTAAAATCGTCTAAAGAAATTTTGCTGGCACTTTCTCCTGCTTTTATCAGACGGACCTTACCTACAGAAGTTTGGAAAAAGATATAAGCAGCAAAATAGAAAGCCGAACGTCATCTGTGAAATTTCAACCACAGAACTCCCGACCTACATAAAGAATGTAGCTTTGATACTGACTGCAATAGCAGACTATTGTCCACTTTTCATCATTCCGAACAATGTGTAAACAGATTCAAATACAACAACATTAAATCTACGCATGAACATCTTTTTCAGGTTCCATATCCACTAACTTCTATCCAGATTCTGCCAAAGTAAAGCCAAAATTTGATCTACACACAGAACAAAGAAACAGAACTTTTCTAGATAAAATTGAAAAATGAGTTGTACTGGAGATATGAGATTAACTGAGATATAAGATCAGATCAGCCTCCACCTAAAACTGATGTCGAGTTGTTCAATCTTACATTTCAATTAAGAAATACCATGATTCCGATTTGTTGTTAATATATGATGATTTTGAAATCCTATTGTGTCAGCTTGTCTTGAAATTAAGAGACGTGCCAGACAGATAACTTACTTATAAAAGTGAAAATCTCTCATTAACTATTAATTGCAACATACAGGTTTTACCATTCTGAGCTACTTGTTATAATTTCCCGTTAAAAATTGCATTCTAGGCATGGTTTGATGCTATCTAAATAGATATGCAAAAGCTGCTATAACGAACTAGAAACAGGGACTTCCATAGTCCTCATCTAACCCAAAACATTCATTCGAGGCACATTTATGTGATGCTGGGTACGTGCACCATGAAGATGACTTAAGATCTTCCAGAACTGCAACTATAGAGTGAATTACAGCAAATGGAATCAAAGCAGTCGTTCCTCATAAGCATCCACACAGTGGAAGATTAATGCAGAGAGAGAGAGAGAGAGAATTTCAAAGTGATCCTAACTCTGCGGTGCAATTAACAGCTGCTCATTCGAATCATCTTCTCATTATAATTCAGCTATAAAGAACCCAATGTACTCACTAAATATACCTACTAATCAATGGTGCAAAGCACCAAGTCCAACAAGATAGGAGATCGAAGGAGATGGCATACCATCAAACCGGACACATATCTCTGGAATACTCTTAACTGCGCCATTGATACTGTCATTGTACACCCTAGTCTCGATGTCGCCCTCAACATAAACTGCCGAGCTACATGAAATGTACTTTAATATGAGAGAGAGAGAGATGGAGGTAAGAGAGAGGTGGGTTTGTGTGTTTCAGCAGATGTTGACATACTTTTTAGCAAGTTGTTGTACTGCATAGGCTCCAAGAGATCCATTATGCACAGCAATCCGATGCCACTGAACAGGTTTTGGTGAGTCTTTATCTCCTACAGTCCTTTGGTCAAACATGCCCCCGGTTCCAACCGTAAATATAGTTACAGTATAGCCATTCCTCATAATCTTCTGTACGGGGGCTTGCCCAACTTTTCCACATATAATTGCCTGCATATACACTCACTAACATAAATTAACTCACATCCCATATCCGGCTGTCATTGTAAACCAGATATCTTAATGGACATCTTTGGGGGAACATCAAAATACAGTCTTTGACCACATATTTTGGTTTGACATCGTGAGGTGTAGAGTAGAATATAAACCACAAAGGTTCAATGATATAAATCTAACCAATACTGAGAAATTTAGCTCCTTGGAGAACCAACAATGACCATTGAACAATACAAAACTCCGGTTCCAACACTTCAATAATTTCCATATGCAAATGCAAACCAATGCAGAATTTATGGCTGCCTGCTCAATCATATAACAGATACCGTTCTGTCCGATTATTTCCTCACAGAAGAGACCAACGCTCACCTTATGCACCCCACGAAAACCCCAACCTCTTCTTGGATCCACGCCATGCGGCTGTAACTCATTCTTGCCGCCTAGAATGCCGTCATCCTCATCGGCCACATCGTCGTCCTTCTTCTCCTCATCCTTCTCACTACCCAAACCCTCGGTCGAGTACCGCCACCTCGACGCTCCGCGCGCACCCACCTCTGCAAACACGGAAAAGATCGACGCCCGTCAGGCTCACTACTCCACGCAAGCTATCGCCATCAATAAATCGCAAGGAAAACGCACGAACGAAGCCACGACAACCGCAAGCTCTCCCGCACATAAGATGCTCGACGGAATGCCGCAGAGGAGAAACCCATCATTTTTTTGACCGCTCACAGCTCTATCTAAATAACTAACCGCATGGACCGACTTCCCGCCGCTAAAAAGAAAAACCCAAAAACACGAAGTGCTATGATCCAACGGTCGGGACGACAATAGCTCAACGTTCCTCGAACTCGCATTCGCATGTATCAAGACGTCGGACCAGACGAGGAAGAGGAACGGATGACGGAGGTCTCGTCGCTTAAATTTACACGAAAAGAAGGAGGAGAAAAACGAAACCTTGAGAGGCGGCGGAGGCTCTGAGGAGCCTGGCGAATCTCGCGGCGAGGGAGTTCATTTTCGCGCTTTTCCCGAGCAGGGACCTTTTTTTCTCAACTGGGAAGATGAGGATGGTGGGGGTACAAGAAGGGTTTAAGAAAATGGCCGGTTGAGTCGGAGCGGCCCCGTCCAACGTGAGTCGAAATTATGTTGCTCCGGAGGACTAAGCACACGGGTTGTCTCTAAACTTTAACTTAATATGTAATATTATCCCTTAATCTTTAATTTAATCGATCTGGCCTTTGGAATTTTTTGATAAATGTTACAACTAATTTCCTGAACTAACGTGCTATTTCAATGACTAGCGCTTTGAATTGATGCAAGTATGTAGCAACCACGCCAACAGCCCAACCCATTTGGTATTTCGTTTATCTAGTTGCAATTGAAGCTCGAGAATATCACAATAATCTCCTTTGTTGGGTTCTTGTTCAGATATTAGAACCTTAATGGTATGTCACATGGCCCAGGCTTTGTTTCAATGCATAACATTTTCCAATTGCTCTATATAACATCACCTAAGGATGAATTTCTTGTCCACTAAGCGCGAGCTAGTGCCACGGTCTCATTACTTCCTAGCAATAAAAGGTAGGAAAATTTGACACAAATAGTCCTTGAACATTGACTCAATGTGTAATTTGGTTCATAAACTTTTAATTTGTTTAATATGATCCATAAATTTTAATCCAATGTGCAGTGCGATTCTTGAACTTTTAATTTGTTCGATATAGTTCATCAACTTTTGGTACACATTTAATCTAGTTCCTAAAGTTTAGAGATCGCATTGCACATTGGGCTAAAGTTTATGGATTATATTAAACAAATTAAAATTTTATGGATCAAATTACACATTAGACAATAGTTCGGGAACCATTCATGTCATTATCTCTAAAAGGTAATAGGATTTTCGCTACTTCGGGGTGAAATGCGAGATGCATAAAAGTCGATACAATTTACTTATTGGAGAAACATTAAGGCCTTCATTATAAGAATCTAAGGATAGGATGATCATTGTCATGAAAGGATCTCTAAGACAAGATTTGTCATCTTTGCGCAAACTAGTTGAGAGGTAACATCAATATCTCTGAATTGACCAAAACTCATTGTGCTAAAGTGGTCTACGTATCTCACTTTAAGGGCAGGATATGCACAATTCAAAAGAGAATTAGGATGAAGCAGACGCAAAAGCGAGGGAACAGACTAGATCTTGAACATTGGGCCAAAAGGTCCTTTAACACAAAACTCACACATCAATATATACGTGGTAAATTCATTGGCTACCAATGCCCCAGTGGGTGACTGTACAAGCAACAGGCCGCGTTCTAATTATAAGACCAAATTATTTTTACTCATATTGCAAACAGGAGAAACAATAACTTGACAATCATTCCCCAAAATTATGGCAAAACCATTTCCCAGCCAGCCACATGGGGGTTCAAAGCTGCACTCCCAAAAAGATAGAACGGTCCGAGAGAACTTGATTGAACAGCGATTACCACTTTCAGCGTTCTTCACCGCGCGATGTCCTGGATGATGACCAGCTGGACCTTAAGCCGCCACCGCCGCTGCCAAAGGCGGAGGAGGGCCTATGCTCATCATTGTGCCATCTGTCACTAGGCTGGGAGTAGCGGTCGTCCTGTCTGCCTCTACTACTCCGATGGTTAGGTTTTGGTGGAGGTGCGGCTCCTGAGCCTTCAGTCCTCTCTCTGAGGAACCGGGGCACATACCTAAAAGGGTTTCGAGCAGTGGCGGCAGCAGGTGCAAGGGCGGCGGCAGCAGCAGCAGGGGTGGCCGCCGCCGCCACAGCAGGGTTAGAAGCAGGGGGAGGCTCCACCGGCCTGGAGGGGCCCGAGAAAGTTTCTTTTCTTCCAGTTCCCCCTCCCTTTCCCTCTGTTTCGCACCAATCTCATTCGATTTAGCTGTTCTTTCAGCTTCTTCTTTACGGCGCCTCTCAGCCTCTGCAAGTTTTAAATGCTCAGTCATGACGACGTCCACACCGCAATCATAACGAATCCATAAATCTAACATGAAATAAGAGAAATGAAAATTCAAAGATCCATTGTAACCAAGGCCTCCACTGTAGGAGATTTTGAAAGAGAAGGGGGGGAATGGGAATCAGAGACATTGGTTATTTAGATTAAAATGCCTTCACGCCTTCAAGTTTCCTCCTCTTCAAGTAACCTTTGACGCCGTTTCTCCTCCTCTGTATCCACACAAAAACAAACTTTGTCAGCAAAACTCCATGTTCTGAAAAAGGACTACTGTGACTAATATGATAACTAAATATTCTCTCAAATGAGCTTCAAAGGGAAAAAAATAGAAGTACGCTAGGCATGAGACTCATGAAGTTCTTCCAACTAAACTAGAATATATGTTTGGCAAAGAGGAAACTCAAAGATTACCTTCATCTCGTTTCGATGCATCCTCTGGTTTCACAAAAGTTGCCATGTTCCAGCTCTTCTTTCAGCCTGTTAAGAGTTGAGGTAACATAAAATGTCGATGCCACAAGCATGGCATATGAAGTTGCACAATTGTTGGCACCTTAAGCTGGGTACTATACAATTGGTTCAATAAATTTATTTTCTGTTTGCAAGGAAACAAAAACAGAAACCATAATAACCATGAGGAAAACATAGAAGATAGCGATAAGAAATTTAAGGAATACCCGCCTTTTCATTAAATCAAACATCTATGACTCCATATCCCCTAGAAAGTAATTTCATCAGCCGATCAACCAACACCCGGTACACCGCCACAACTAAATAAAGCACCAGCAATAGTTCAAGATTCACTCCCACATATCCATTCAACAAACAAAATTGCCCACCAAAACTAGAACCTTCAATGCACGAATGACCCCAACAGAAAATCTGAAGCAGAACACAATCATTATATCATTCCATTCCTTCTAAAGCAACAACAAGCCTAGCGGAGTAAAACCAATCGGTAACCGGTAGTCAACATGCAAATGGAATTGCGAAAATTGGCTTGTTTCAAGAACTTATTTTGGTGCTATGACCCGGCGACACTCCATCAATCATATAAAAGAAGTGCTGTTCCTCGGCGATGTTTTACGCAAACGAATGCATCTCCATCAATCATATGGTGGATATTTACCAGCTCAATTGACCATGTGTATCACGAATCTAAAACTAGAGGATTCTCAACTCTCTCCTATCAACTCTCCTAAGCTCCAACTGTCACCGCCCGAATCTACCACGACGAAACCTCTCCGCGAACGCCTAGAACCCAAGTGAAAATCTGCATCAAAACTATTCATCAAAAAAAGAGTAAATAAAAAAGAAACACTCCGGAAAAACGTGCGGCGAACTTATAGAGGATCGAGCTAGCCGACGCTTGTCTAACAGTCGGTCGCAGTCGTTGATTTACCGCAGTTGCCGTCCGCTGCCAAAGCCATCGTGCTGGGAAGGAGAGTCGCAGGTCGAGCAGCTGCGTGAGGGGGAGTGAGGAAGAGAGTCGAGAGAGAGAAGTTTGGGTCATTAACCAGGGGTAAAGCATGGATTCATAGTAGAATCTAGGACCAAAGAATATGGCTTTGTGGCATCCCAAAAAAATTCAAGGCATATGTATTAAAGTCTATGATTAGGTAATGAAATTTGCCTTTGGGTTATGCCTTAGCTATTGACTTACTTTTAAGACCGAGTGTTATGTATCTTGTGTTCATGAGTTATTAAAATTAGTATTATAGGATAAGTTGATAAGAAGAATTTGTTTTTGGCTATGCACCTCATAGATTTGATCCCTATAGTTTATATGTTACAAGTTTTATGGTCATATGAAATTGAGAATTTGAAATTTATAAAAGAGGGAATTAAGATGAATTATTAAAAAGTAAAATTGGAATTTATTAAGATTGAACTTTAGGCCCAAGGGTATTAGACCTAAAGTGGGCCAAATTGGCTTGGCCCATGAAGCCCATGAAGCCCATGAAGGGGGCTGCCGTCGACCACAAGGGGGGAGGAGCCGGCCCATCTTCAAGCCCATCATGCATGGGATTTGCCAAGTGGCAAAAAGAGAGCTTCACCCATTGGCCACTTTGGGTGGCTCCTAATGATTGCAAATGATGGAATAAAAGGAGAGAGAGAGAGAGAGAGAGAGAGAGAGAGCTGTCGAGAGAGTGAGGGAACCGAGAGTGAGGAGGAAGAGGCCACGCGAAGGAGGAAGCCGCTCGTCCATTGCCCGCAGCCGCTCGTGCGTCCGTCGTTTGCCGCCGTTGTGCTCACTGTAGCTCGGTTTGGAGGCAAGTTAGATCCATTGATCTGCTCTTGCATGTTGTGTCTAGGATGTGCTAGTGAAAGGTGATGAATTTCGGATGCCTAGGGTGTGAAAAACCGAAGTTGTAAGGGTGTTGTTTTGAAATAGCAATCTGTTTTCGAGTAAACAGCCTGACCCAGAATGTTGTAGAGGCTTGCATGCGGGGTTTGAGTCAGATTTTGGTTTCGACTTCTTCAAAAGTTGTATACAACATCTTAAAGTATAACATAATAAAATTTGAGACATAATGGCTGAGTTTTGAGTGGTGAAACCCTCCCTCTACGAAAATGCTAGATCTGAAACTGTTGTGTTGACCTCTTGGTGATTTTTTGTGTTGCATGTAACTTTTTACTGAGAATTTCACTTTGACCCCTTCACGAAAGTAGTAGAGAACATCTTGAAGACTAACATACTCAAATTTGAGGTAAAATGAACAAGTATAGCCTAGTAAAACGATTTTTCCTTTGAAGACGATAGATTTGGAAATGTTGTACTGAACTCCAGTGACTTCGTGGACTATAAAGTGACTTTCCTTTGAGAATCTCACCTGGATCCCTTAATGAAAGTTGTGGTGGACCTCTTGAGACAAAACATATAAAAAATTCAGAGGAAATGAAGGAATATAAGTAGGTGAAATCTTGATTTTTCGGAGACAGCTGGACCTGGAATGTTCGGTACTAAGAACAGGGGCTTCGACCGTCCATAGTTAATTATCTAGGACGAATCTGGCCTTGATGTCTCATGAAAAATCTACCTTAGGGTCTTGAATATCATCTGGTAAAATTTCATAATTTTTTGAGGTCATTCGGGTATTTAAGTTAAAATATTTCATGAACCGCGCAATCTGATGTGTCCGAATTTTGCAAGCTGTAATGTGTGAGCTATATCTTTTTGTGTGGAGTTCTTTTGGGCACGTGTTCTTCATGGAGTTGCTGCCTTTATGTCTTGACTAACACATGTTCAAATTTCATAATTTTTGAAGATCATGTGGGTATTTAATTAATATGTTTTCTGAAATTGTGCAAGTTGGATTTTGGTAGATTTCAAAAAGTCATGATGTATGGATTATTCTAAGTTGTATGTGTTGGGAAAATATGGCTTCGAAATTGGTTGAACAATGAAATCGGATCGAGTAAAACAACTCGGACTTTAAGGCGTGATATCACTTTCTTTAAGGATTTATTTGCCCCACAACATTGCTAATGGTCACCGACAAAAATCCTCCAGGATACAACAAAGTCTTGGATGAGAATACTAAATAAGAATTCTAAAAGTATTTCTATCTCTCTAAGAAAACAATTGAAAAATTGGCTACAATTTTTCAGAAAGAAGACTCGAAAATGACCACACATTTCTTTCCGAAAAATGACAAGTATATATATGAAACAGTCTTTACAATTCTTCGTGAAAATTGCGAACAAACACGTCTTTAGAAAATTGTTTGGATAAACAAATGCGACTCTTTGGAAGAAGTCGAAAAACAAACAATTGCAATCCTTAGGAAAAAAGTTAAAACTGGATAAGTAATTTTCTAAAGGTTGTCTTGAAAAGACACAAACAAAATTCGGAATAATTTTTTTTAAAATAGAATTTCGAATTTTCATTTATATTTCATTTCCGAAATTCTCAAATTAAAAGGCAACCTTAGAATTAAAAAATATATAATAAATAAATAAATAAATAAATAAATAAATAAATAAGGGATTAATGCTAATTAAACCGCATGGCGCGTACAAAGTGCTAAATGCGCCAAATGGGCCAAATAATTGCGCACTCGCACGCGGGTATGGTGGGGTCTAGCCCCACCTAATCACTCCTTTAACTACAAAAAGGAAATCTCACATTTTTAAACTGATCCACCTGCTCCCACCTTTTCTATGTGGGATAAAGTAAAAAGCATTCATCTTGTTTTAACAAATAAAATTCCAATAATCCCCCACTTTGTTTGTAAAACAAAGATTTCAAAATAAATTTTTTAAAACCATACAACCAAAGTTTCAGTAAGATTAATATACATACATAAAGGTCTCTTTCGAGTTAAACATTTACTTAGTGCAAGTATATCAAAGCTCTATCAAAGTGACAAGTAGCTCGGCTTTAAACTTGTACTTTTATGTAATAGAATCGGACATACCACACATACACTAACCTCTTGTTTCAGCGAGAATTTCTATATTACTCCGCACTATTATGGCATTGTGCTTGATCTTGTTTCATGAGCTCTCTAGAAAGCAACCCTAACTTTCATGAGAAGCGGCACCACTTCTAAGTTCATATAGGTGAAGTATCTACCATGTGTTTCTGTTACTATTAACACACTACAAACTTGTATCATACTTCATTAAGAATTCAATTCAGCCTGCAAAACGTAACAAACGATACTGACTTCTCATATTAGGGCTACGTCAGTATCAAACAATCACATTCAATAACTTGTTCCTACCCATTAACCCTTGTAACTAGTGATATTCTAGAAAAAGGTTGGGTTACCATTATTAGTGATTTCAATTAAAGGGTTTCAGCCCTATTTCTTGTGAGGTCGTTATTACCATATGTCTTGATAAAGCTTTCGTCAAAGGATCGAAAAGATTTTTACTTGACCTCACATAGACAATTGTTATGGTACCATCTTTAATCAATTATCTCACATATTCATGTCTTAGACTAATGTGTCTAGACTTACCATTATAGGTGCTACTATAGGCTCTTGCCAAAGTGGCTTGACTATCACAGTGGATAGAGATATGAGGCATAAGACTAGGTCATAATTTGATATCCAACAACAAATTTCTAATCCATTTAGCCTCTTTCCCAGTTGCCGCCAAAGCAATAAATTCAGATTCCATTGTTGAGTGAGTTATACATGTCTATTTTTTGCTCGCCCAAGATACAGCACCTCCAGCTAGTGTGAAGATCCATCCAGAAGTGGAACGCTCATCTCCCACACTTGTAAACCAACTAGCATCGGTGTATCATTCTAATATAGCTGGATAATTATTGTAGAACAAGCCTAAATTTTTAGTTCTCTTAAGATAACCAAAAATTCTAGTAATAGCTCTCCAAATGTTCTGTACTTGGATTACTAGTATACCTACTCAACTTGCATACAAAATAAGCAATATCGAGTCTAGTATAATGCATCGCATACATTAAAGACCCTATAGCACTTGCATATTCTAGTTGTGCCACCGCTCTACTAGTATTATAATTTAATCAAATGGAGTACTTATTTCTTTAAAAACAAGATGTTAAAATTTATTTAATTTTTTTCAACATAACTACATTGGTTTAAAGAATAACCCCCACTATTTTTCTTAACTTTAATACCTAAGATAGTATCTATTTCACCCAAATCCTTCATTTTAAACATGGAAGTTAGATACTTCTTAGTTTCATTAACTCCAGTCATATTCGTTCCAAAGATAAGCATATCATCAACATACGAGCACGCTAAGACACCATAGTCTTTATTGAATTTAGAGTATATACACCTATCGGCATTATTATTGATAAAACCATTTGACAATATAACCAATTTAAACTTTTCATGCCACTGCTTAGGAGCTTGCTTAAGTCCATAAAGAGATTTAATCAATTTACATATTTTTCTTTTCATTTCCAAGAAGAACAAAACCCTCCGGTTGTTCCATGTAAATCTCCTCATCTAAGTCTCCATTTAAAAAAGCGGTTTTAACATCCATTTGATGAACACAAAGATCATAAATGGAAGTTAGAGCAAAAAGAACTTGAATGGAAGTTATACGTGTAACAAGAGCATATGTATCAAAATAATATATTCCTTATTTTTGTCTATATCCCTTAACTACAAGCCTAGCTTTAAAAGCTTGAATAGAACCATCATAATGATATTTTCTTCTAAAAACCCATTTGCATCCAATAGGTTTTGATCCTTTCAATAAATCTACTAATACCCAAGTATTATTAGACATAATTGAGTCAATTTCATCATTCACAGCTTCTTTCCAAAAAGAAGCATCTCTAGAAGACATAGCATCATCAAAGCTTTTAGGATTATCTTCTAAATTTAACACTAAAGGGTATTTATTTACCACATTATTATCTCCATCTCCTCCAACAAGAAAAACATGAGTAATAAAATCAGGATCTAAGTCTTTTATTTTCCTAACTCTAGTACTTCTCCTTAGTTCAATCATGTCTTTAGAATTCGTTTCTTTCTCTTGAAAATCACTTTGAGTTTCCATAGATCTTGAATTATTTTCAATCATTTAAGAACTTGTAAAACATTTATTCTCAAAGAATTCGACGTCTCTCGATTCTACTATGACATTAGACTCTAAATCAAGAAGCCTATAAGCTTTACTATTTTTAGCATACCCTACAAAAACACTTTTGATAGCTCTAGGACCGAGCTTTGTTCTCTTAGAATCTGGAGTTCGGTAGTACGCTAAACACCCCCACACTTTAAGATATGACAAATTTGGCTTTTTACCTTTCCATTTTTTATAAGGGGTTATGTCATTTTTCTTGGAAGGTATTCTATTATGAATATAGCATGCAGTAAGTAATGCTTCTCCCCAAAGATTAATTTGTAGCTTTGAATTTGAAAGCATACAATTAACCATTTCTCCAAGAGATCGATTTTTCCTTTCAGTTAAACCATTTTGTTGTGGAGTATATAGTGCTGAAACTTGATGAATAATACCATGTTCTTCACAAAATGAAGAGAATTCATTTAAGAAATATTCTCCACCTCTATCTGATTGTAGAACTTTGATTTTCTTTTCTAATTGATTCTCTACTTCAGCTTTATATTTCTTAAACATGGTAAATGTTTCATCTTTCGATCTCACGAGATAAACATATAAGAACCTACTACAATCATCCACAAAGGTAATAAAATACGTTTTACCTCCACGTATTAGCATACCATTAAATTCACATATATCACTATAAACCAAATCCAATAAATTCGAATTTCTTTTAACACTAGGAAATGGTTTCTTAGTAAGTTTTGACTTAACACATATTTTACATTTATCAAATTCGCCATTGAAATTTATCAAGTCTAATTTTTTCATATTCTTCAAATAATGAAAATTTATATGTGCCAACCTACTATGCCATAAAATTGAAGACTCGACAATATAAGCAGAACTAGAAATATTATTATTGATAGTTAGTTGATACAAGCCATCATTGGCATAACCATTTCCTACAAATAGCCAATTTTTCGATAGGATAACCTTGTCGGATTCAAACAGAACCCAAAATCCCTTCTTACAAAGTAAATCAATAGAAACTAGGTTCTTCCTAATTTCGGGTATAGATAACATATTAAGAAAAGTTATCTTCTTTCCAGAAGTGAAGTCTATCTCCATCGTGCATTTTTCAGCAACCTTTGCAAGAGCATTATTCGCTATCAGGACCTCTTGAACATTTGAGTCAACAATTTCTTTAAATTGCTTGAACATGTACTTGTCATTGCACATATGGACTGTTGCTCCAGAATCTATCCACCAACTGGATTGGACAGTGGTAGAATTAATTTCAGAAACCATAGCCATCACATCATTGATTTCAGAAATTTCCATGTTCAAAAACATGTTTGAAATCATGGCTACATAATTTTCTTCAACCAAATTTGCATCTGCTTTCACCACCGGAATGTTCTTGTCCTTTGAAATGCTCTTGCGGTAAATGCAATATTTGGCGTAGTGTCCCTGTTTGCCACAAACAAAACAACAACCCTTTTGCTTCTTTTGTGTTCTCTTGAATTTATGCCCCTCACTTTTTACTTTGAAGTTCTGGCCGAGTTTCCGTTTTTTATCCACAAAATTCACCTTGGAATTGTACAAAACAGAATTATCACGTAAACGTGACTCTTCCTCAATGCGAAGATGTTTTTGTATTTGCTCCAAGGTAAAGTTCTCCGACTTGTGAATCAGCCTTTTTCCATAATCTTTCCAACTTGGAGGCAATTTCGCAATGATTGCTCCAACTTGAAAAGCTTATGGAATATCAATCTTGAGAGCACGAATCTTATTCATAATCACTTGCAGTTCATGGACTTGTTCCAGCAAGGATTTAGTATCAACAAACTTGAAATCAAAATACTTTGCGATTAGATATTTGTTGGTACCTTGCTCCTTTGCTTTGTACTTGAATTCCAGTGCATTCCAAATTTCTCTGGCCGACTTCATTTCAGTGAATAAGTCATACAGACGATCAGAGAGTGTGTTCAGAATGTGTCCTCGACAAAGTAATTCATCCTCCGCACGTTTCTTCTTTTCCTTATTAACCCTCTCAATGGCTTCCGCACTTGGCTGTCCTCCATCGAAAGTAGGCTTAGGATCTTCTATAGGTGCCAAGTTAGGATCCAGTATGTAGGAGATCTCTAGAGCAGTGAGTAAGAACATCATCTTGTCCCTCCAATGAGCAAAATTGTTCCCATCGAACCGGTCTAGTTTGACCATATCTTGATTCATAACTTTGATTGTCTCCGACTCCATTGTAGCAAAGTAAATCCTTAAAATTGTTGGGAAAATATGGCTTCGAAATGGTTTTAACAATGAAATCGGATCGAGTAAAATAACTCGGACTTTGAGACGTGATATCACTTTCTTTAAGGATTTATTTGTCCCACAACGTTGCTAAGGGTCACCGGCAAAAATCCTCAAGGATACAATAAAGTCTCGGATGAGAATACTAAATAGCAATTATAGTATTTCTCCAGGGTCTCTCTAGGAAAACAATCGAAAAATTGGCTGCAGTTTTTCAGAAAGAAGACTCGAAAATGACAACACATTTCTTTTCGAAAAATGACAAGTATATATATGAAACAGTCTTGCAACTCTTCGTGAAAATTGCGAACAAACACGTCTTTAGAAAATTATTCGGATAAACAAATGCGACTCTTTGGAAGAAGTCGAAAAACGAACAATTGCAATCCTTCGGAAAAAGTTAAAACAAGATAAGTAATTTTCCAAATGTTGTCTTGAAAAGACAAACAAAATTCGGAATAATTTTTTTTTTAAATAGAATTTCGAATTTTCATTTATATTTCATTTCTGAAATTCTCAAATTAAAAGGCAACCTTAGAACTATAAAATATAAAATAAATAAATAAATAACAAGGGATTAATGCTAATTAAACCGCGGGCACGCATGCGTGCTAAGTGCTAAGTGCGCCAAATAATCGCGCACCCGCATGCGGGTATGGTGGGGTCTAGCCCCACTTAATCACTCCTTTAACTATAAAAATGAAATCTCACATTTTTAAACTGACCCACCTGCTCCCACCTTTTCTATGTGGGATAAAGTAAAAAGCACTAATTTTGTTTTAACAAACAAAATTCCAACAGTATGGACCCCATTGATTATGTTGTCATAAGTGATTGGATCTTGATACATATGTGATGATATTTGGAACTACATATAAGAATCAAAATGCTGAAAATGATCTTGTTGCCATCATATCATATGTCATGTTGAAATTGAGCCATAAATGTGAATGTGAACTATGATAAATGAGAATGCCATCGGAGGTGTGAGTCAACGATGCCCTAGGAGTGTCGGGATACTCGGCCAGGGAGTGTAAATGCCGGAAGCCCGGAGGGTGTGTGTCGGATGTCCTCGGGAGTTTCGAGATGCCCGGGATGTGGGGGTGCCGGAAGCTTGGAGGTGTGAGCCGGGGGATACCTCGTGATGCCAGTTGGGATACGAGATGCCTGGAGTGTGTGTGTCGGATGCCCGGAGGTGTGTGCAGGAGGTTCCTCGCGATGCCAGGTTGGGTGCGAGCGATAATTGTGGGATGCAAATACTGGTCCCGGGAAAGAGAAATGTGGCGGCCCAAATTGAAAGAATAAAAATTGGGAAATTGAAATTGAATTATGCATGATATGGTAACATGTATGCATGAATGCTTGATTATGAGTGCATGGATGTATATGCACCTATGGCATGATGGTATATGCATGAATGTTTGATATGTGCATGATGGTATATGCATGAATGCTTGATGATGAGTGCATGAATGTATATGCATATATGGTATGATGACATGTACAGGGCTGCAAGGTAAGAAATGCTTGGATGTATGAATGATATGAACTATACTATGATGTCTTGATGGTTTTGTGTGATGCATTGAGTAGTTTATTGGATCTTTTACTTGCTGAGTAGTTGTACTCACACCTTTTGGAGACTAACATTTCAGATTAGAAAAATGATGCTCCCTACTGTCACGCGGGGTGTCTTTTACAGCCTTCCATCGGACGTGGAGGTCGAGTGTATGGAGATCGATTGTCCCACCATCCTCGGTCTGACGTTCATCCGGGTTCGTGCACTAGTGATGTATGACGTGAGCCTGGATGGGGGCCCGGTCATTCAGAAGTTCATATATGTTCACGTTCGTCGTAATGGAGTGATGCGAGGGATGTTGCCGCCGCCACCGCCTGATGCACTAGGATGGGTGTGACAGCCCGCGCATGAGGAGTAAGAGCTACTACTTTTTGGACATAGCCAACACTTGTTGATGGAGGATTTTGCATGATCGAAATAGAGGGTCGAGTTGTCTCTTTTTGAGTTGTGGCCAAGTCTAGCCAAGAGTCTTGGTTTTCCTTTTGGTTGTACCGACCCGTGAAACCATCTTGAAAATATGTAAATAAAGAGTGGCTCGACTTTATTTTCTTATGGTGCTTAGTGGTGTGCATTGTATCATGATTGTTGGAGGGAAAATTAGTAAGACTTGATTATGCTTCAGCAAGTAAGATGCGCTGGAACCGTTAAAAAAAAGGAAAAAAAAAAAGAGAGGGCAAATATTTATATACATATTTGCCCTCTCTTTTATTTTATTTTATTTTATTATTATTTTTAATGGTCCCAACGCATCTTACTTGTGGAAGCATAATCAAGTCTTACTAATTTCCCTCCAACAATCATGATACAATACATACCACTAAGAAAATAAAGAAAATAAATTTTCAAGATGGTTTATTTACATATTTTCAAGATGAACGGGTCACAACTTGGCCACAACTCGAAAAGAGACAACTCGACCCTCTATTTCGATCATGCAAAATCCTCCACTACAAGTGTCGGCTATGTCCAAAAAGTAGCAGCTCCTACTCCTTACGCGTGGGCCGTCACACCCATCCTGGTGCATTAGGTGGTAGCGGCGGCAACATCCCTCGCATCACTCCGTTACAACGAACGTGAACAGATATGAACTCCTGAATGACCGGGCCCCCAGCCAGGCCCACGTCATACATCACTAGTGCACGAACCCGGATGAACGTCAGACCGGGGATGGTGGGACAATCGATCTCCATACACTCGACCTCCACGTCCGATGGAAGGCCATAAAAGACGCCCCGCGTGACAATAGGGAGCGTCATTTTTCTAATCTGAAATGTTAGTTCCCAAAAGGTGTGAGTACAACTACTCAGCAGGTAAAAGATCCAGTAAACTACTCAATACATCACACAAAACAATCAAGACATCATAGTATAGTTCATATCATTCATACATCCAAGCATTTCTTACCTTGCAGCCCCGCACATGTCATCATACCATATATGCATATACATCCATGCACTCATCATCAAGCATTCATGCATATACCATCACGCCATAGGTGCATATACATCCATGCACTTATCATCAAACATTCATGCATATACCATCATGCCATAGGTGCATATACATCCATGTACTCATCATCAAGCATTCATGCATACATGTTACCATACCATGCATAATTCAATTTCAATTTCAATTTCCCGATTTTTATTCTTTCAATTTGGGCCGCCACATTTCTCTTTCCCGGGACCAGTATTTGCATCCCACATTTATCGCTCACACCTAACCTGGCATCGCGAGGAACCTCCGGCACACACCTCCGGGCATCCGGCCCACACACTCCGACATCTCATATCCCAACTGGCATCATGAGGTATCCCCCGGCTCACACCTCCGGGCTTCGGCACCCCCACATCTTGGGCATCTCGAAACTCCCAAGGACATCCAGCACACACCCTCCGGGCATCCGCATTTACACTCCCTAGCCGGGCATCCCGACACTCCTAGGGCATCGTCGACTCACACCTCCGATGACATTCTCATTTATCATAGTTCACATTCACATTTATGGCTCAATTTCAACATGGCATATGATATGATGGCAACAAGATCATTTTCAGCATTTTCATTCTTATATGTAGTTCCAAATATCATCACATATGCAGTAAGATCCAATCACTTATGACAACATAATCCATGGGGTCCATACAACTTAGAATAATCCATACATCATGACTTTTTGAAATCTACCAAAATCCAACTTGCACAATTTCAGAAAACATATTAATTAAATACCCACATGATCTTCAAAAATTATGAAATCTGAACATGTGTTAGTCAAGACATAAAGGCAGCAACTCCATGAAGAACACGTGCCCAAAAGAACTCCACACAAAAAGATATAGCTCACACATTACAGCTTGCAAAATTCGGACACATCAGATTGCGCGGTTCTTGAAATATTTTAACTTAAATACCCGAATGACCTCAAAAAATTATGAAATTTTACCAGATGATATTCAAGACCCTAAGGTAGATTTTTCATGAAGACATCAAGGCCAGATTCGTCCTAGATAATTAATTATGGACGGTCAAAGCCCCTGTTCCTAGTAGGGAAAATTCCAGGTCCAACCGTCTCCGAAAAATCAAGATTTCACCTACTTATCTTCTTTCATTTCCTCTGAATTTTTTATATGTTTTTTCTCAAGAGGTCCACTACAACTTTATTAAGGGATCCGGATGAGATTCTCAAAGGAAAGTCACATAATAGTCTACGAAGTCACTGGAGTTCAGTACAACATTTCCAGATCTATCATCTTCAAAGGAAAAATCGTTTTACTAGGTTATACTTGTTCGTTTTACCTCAAATTTGAGTATGTTAGTCTTCAAGATATTCTCTACAACTTTAGTGAAGGGTTAAAAGTGAAATTCTCAGTAAAAAGTTACATGCAACACAAAAAATCACCAAGAGGTCAACACAACAGTTTCAGATCTAGCATTTTCGTAGAGGGAGGGTTTCACCACTCAAAACTCAGCCATTTTGTCTCAAATTTTAGTATGTTATACTTTAAGATGTTGTATACAACTTTCGTGAAGAAGTCGAAACCAAAATCCAACTCAAACCCCGCATGCAAGCCTCTACAACATTCTGGGTCAGGCTGTTTACTCGAAAACAGATTGCTATTTCAAAACAACACCCTTACAACTTCGGTTTTTCACATCCTAGGCATCCGAAATTCATCACCTTTCACTAGCACATCCTAGACACAACATGCAAGAGCAGATCAATGGATCTAACTTGCCTCCAAACCGAGTTACAGTGAGCACGACGGCGGCAAACGACCGACGCACGGGTGGCTGCGGGCAACGGACGAGCGGCTTCCTCCTTCGCGCGGCCTCTTCCTCCTCACTCTCGGTTCCCTCACTCCTCGATAGCTCTCTCTCTCCTCTCTCTCAAAACTGGTCATTTCCTTTATTTCCTTTTATTCCATCATTTGCAATCATTAAGAGCCACCCAAAGTGGCCAATGGGTGAAGCTCTCTTTTTGCCACTTGGCAAATCCCATGCATGATGGGCTTGAAGATGGGCCGGCTCCTCCCCCCTTGTGGTTGATGGCAGCCCCCTTCATGGGCTTCATGGGCCAAGCCAATTTGGCCCACTTTAGGTCCAATACCATTGGGCCTAAAGTTCAATCTTAATAAATTCCAATTTTACTTTTTAATAATTCATCTTAATTCCCTCTTTTATAAATTTCAAATTCTCAATTTCATATGGCCATAAAACTTGTAACATTTAAACTATAGGGATCAAATCTATGAGGTGCATAGCCAAGAACAAATTCTTCTTATCAACTTATCCTATAATACTAATTTTAATAACTCATGAACACAAGATACATAACATTCGGTCTTAAAAGTAAGTCAATAGCTAAGGCATAACCCAAAGGCAAATTTCATTACCTAATCATAGACTTTAATACATCTAGAGGTTGTCTTGAATTTTTGGGATGCCACAACTAAGTTCCGAAGTATATAAGGTAAGTTTCAAGCGTAAAAAATTGAAGAACTTCTTTTAATGAGGAGATTTCAGATTCAAGGTAGGTAGGTGGAACTTAAAATTTGAAATAAGTTAGTTTTTTCTTTTATATGTGTTTTATGACGTAATTTAGAACCACTTGTCAAAGCTTCCATTCTATAATATGAGATTTTTATTTTGTTAACATTTCATGTTATTCGCATGTATAAATATAAGTTATGACTTGTGGGTTGCAATAGGAAGGTGCTGGTCATTGAAGTGACAATTCATTATAATAGTTCAATTAATAACATAGGTGGAATTTATTTTAAGTTCCAAAAAATAAGAAAGTTGCTTCAACAAGTAAGTTTCAAATGAAATTTATATAAAATTTGAAACCGCTCACTCCTATTTAGAAAATGATAAAGGTAAAAGAAGGAACGAAGTGACTCGTAGGAGAGTCGTTTCTGGAATTTTAGAAATTACCTTACTAATCTTTTGAGCTTGATAAAAAAAGTTTTTTTTTTTTTTTTTTTTTTTCAGACAGTTGATGTCAATCTCGCAAGGACAGACCCAAGAAGACAACTCATGAGGGCTGCAATCTTCAGACGAGAAAAAAAAAACAGCGCTCACCTCTCTTCTAGCTGAATACATTTGACCTATAAAGGAGTTAACAAAAGGTAATTTAATTCTTCTTTTCCATTATAGGATAATAAATTCAACGTAGTAAAAGTTTTTTTTCTTTTTTTTAAGTTTTTGTAGGATCGTAATAATTAAGGGAATTTAGTGTAGGATCACTAATAAATTCAACGTAGTAAATAGTTTTTTTTTCTTTTTTCGGACTTAATTTCTTTCCCTTTCTTTCTTTCGTTTTTGGTAGAGAGCACACATTCACCATAAGATTGTTAGGAAAAATTCCAAATAAAGATATAAAGTGCGCTTATTTTATCAAATAAGGATTACGTGATCATATATGTTTCAAATAAAGGTTTAAAGTGGCAATAACAATTTCAAAAAAAGATATAACCTTGCCTATTGTTGACCACTAAATATTTCGATTAATCAAATGTATTTTTGTCAAAAGATAATTTTAATTTTAATTTTCTTTTCAAACAAGCACTAACAATGACTTAGGCTCTCATCATCTACTAACAAAGGCCATGATCCTCACCCAGATCAAGGGTCACCTCACCAAAGGTGAGGCAATCCCTCACTAGCCACTAGCGAGGGGATCTAGCCAGGGCCTATGGCTAGCAAAAGCAACCTCACTCAAGGCGAGGCAACCCTCACCTTGGGCGTGGCTAGTGATCGCTAGTGGTTCACTATTTGCCGACAAAGAAGAAAGATAAAATTAGAAAATAAGAAAAAATATAAAAAAGGTAAAGGATGGAAATGCTATTGACCAATCAATAAATCAGATGATTCTTTAAAATTAATCGAGCAAACCATGACTAACACGTGCCACGCGGGGGAGCGCGCGCAGTTTGTAAGTAAATTTGGCCAATTTTTTTAATGTTTTGGGTAGTGGGCAGTTGACTATTTTCGACAGTTCCACGACTCTTAGACTTTGAAAAAAACTAATGACAAATACATATTAAAATAGAGGAAGAAAAGGAGACAATTTATCAAAGACTTCATTTTCATTTTTTTTTTTGGACAAATCTCAGCCGGGCCACATGGAAATGTACAACATAAAAGAGAACCAGGATAAATAAAGCAGGCGCACAAATGAGGGAACAAACTAGATCTTGAACATTCGGCCGAAAGGTCTTTTAACACAAAACTCACACATCAATATCCACAGGATAAATTCATTGGGGACCAATGCCCTAGCAGGTGAATGTACGAGCAATGGGCCGCGTTCTAAATAGAAGACAAAATTATTTTTACTCATATAGTAAACAGGAGAAACAATAACTTAACAATCATTCCTCAAAATTATGGCAAAACCATTTCCTTGCCAGCCACATGGGGGTTCAAAGCTGCGCTCCTGAAAAGATGAACGGTCCCAGAGAACTTGATTGAACAGCGATTACCACTTTCAGCGTTCTCCACCGCGTGGCCTCGATGATGACCAGGTGGACCTTGAGCCGCCACCAAAGGCGGAGGGCCTTTGGTCATCACTGCGCCATCTGTCACCAGGCTGGGAGTAGCGGTCGTCCGGTCTGCCTCTGCTACCCCAGCGATCAGTCTCTGGTGGAGGTGGGCCTCCTGAGCCTTCAGTCCTCTCTCTAAGGAACTTGGGTACATACCTTCCAGGATTCGAAGCAGCGGCGGCAGCAGCAGGGGCAGCAGCGGCAGCAGGGGCAGCAGCGGCGGCAGGGGCAGCGGCAGCGGCAGGGGCAGCGGCAGGGGCAGCGGCAGGCTCAACAGGAGTAGAAGCAGGAAGAGGCTTCACTGGCCTGGACTGGCCCAAGATAGTCTCTTTCCATTGCTTTTCTTTCTCTTCCAGTTCCTTCTCTCTTTGCCTCTGTTTCTCAACAATCTCATCCAATTTAGCTTTTCTTTCAGCTTCTTCTTTACGGCGCCTCTCAGCCTCTGCAAGTTTTAAATGCCTCAGTCATGAGGATATCCACAGCGCGATCATAAGAAATCCATAAATCTAACATATAAAAACAGAGATGAAAATTCAAAGATCTATTGTAACCAGGGCCATGAATGTTGACTGCCAAAGCACTACAAAAGCACTATAATTCTCCACCATAGGAGCTTTTGGAAGAGAGAAGGGCTAATGGGACTCAGAGACATTAATTATTTAGATTAAAGTACCTTCACGCCTTCGAGCTTCCTCCTCTTCAAGTAACCTTTGACGGCGTTTCTCTTCTTCTGTCAAAAAGAACAGTTTCTTCCTCTTTGCTTCTCTCTGCTGTTTCCTGGCCTGGAGTTCCAGCCTAACTTGCTCCTCGCTCTGAGTCTTTAGCCGGTCATATTCTGCCTGACGGCGGCTCATGACTCTTTCTTGGAATATCGCCTGAAAAAGGGATTGTGCATGTGTCAAGATCAATCCAATAACATTGCAGATAATAATTTAATTTAAAAAAAAAAAAAAACCTTAAAACAAAAAAAGGTCATAGCCAACACAAGAAAAGGTTTGCTAAATGTCAACTCTGGGTTCTGACCTTGTTGTCTAACATACGGGCAAGCCTATTCTTCTCTTTGAGGTCCCCATCATGCCGCTGCCTGCTTAGCTCAATTTCTTGCTGAAAATTACCATGAAAAACGATAATCAGACTACAGAACCCATTTAAGTCGGTTTCAGAATGGATAATACAATATTATGTCAAATTTTTATACTACATAATAGGTCAACCTACTTTATCAGAAGGAGCCTCAAAGTCGTGCATTTCTCTGTATAATATAATACCATCTTGTGTACATGTAAAGTTAGCTTTTGCAGAAGTTCAAAAACACACCTGCTGCTCGTATTCATGAAGCACCTTCTCTTCAACCAATCGCTGCTGGAATGCAGCTTCAATCAATGAAGCCGCCTCCTCTCTCTTTGCTCTTTCTAAGTAATCCATTGTCTTTGCTAGCTTTTGCAATTTCTTCTCCATTTCCTGCCTCTCCCTAAGTTGCTCACTCCTAGCAAGCTCCATCAACGATTCTTTCGTCACCTTTTCCTGAAAAATTTGCACAAAAAGCATCAGAAGATGTCTCCCCACTTATAAAAATAGGATATGAAAGACATCTTCAACATACTCCTTCTAGAATCGGCTTCTTTCCCTTCTTTTTACTGCGTTTTTCAGCTTCCTGAAGCAAAGCCTGCGCTTCTTCAAGTTCCCTTTCTTCTATTTCCTTGAGGATCCTTTGATTCTTCCTTTGCTCAAACTCAGACGCAAGCCTCTTCTGCTCTGCCTCCTCAGTTATCTTCTGCAGCTTTTGCCTCCTTGCCTCCTCCTCACGTTCCTTTGAGAAAAATGAAAATTAAATGAGAATGACTCACAGCAATGGAGTAGAGTATGTGAGCATTCAAGCATTGAAGCAACAGAATCAAGTCAAGAGTAAGCAGGTTACCATTTCAAGCAACTGTCGCTCATGTTCTTCTTTACGTTTCTCAATAATTGATTTCCGAGCAAGAAGTCTCTTGTGTTCCTTGTCTATAGTCTCTGCTAAACCTGGCAACATTTCACCTAACTTTGACCCTTTCTTGACAGGAGTGTATATCATGGCCATTGCTTTATTCAAGTTCTCAGTAAGCAGTGCCAGGTGATTTTGCAAGGCATCAGATTCAAGACCCTAAAAGAAATGATGCAAGAATAATAAGGTAGCAACCCCACAATAAACAAGACAGATGTCTCAAACAGAGATGTAGGCTAAGACATTCCATCAACATAATCACAAGAAAAATACAACTATACACCACTTACAGTTCAAATGATCTAAAAGCTCGAGTAAACTTAAAGACAAAGAATGACGCACAGAACTGAAGTACAAATTTGACAACAGTGCTATCAAGAGGGAGGCAAAGATCACTATAGACTTATATTACAAAAATCACAAAGGTGAACATGTAATGCACTATTAGTGACAAGAATTTTATGCATGCTTCCGCGAAATTCAGTACACAACTACAAATAGCACATGCAAATTAATCTTGTTAATGTCTTATCAGAAGATCAGTGGCACAAGCTACTCTCGAAAAGTAGAAGGAAAAGTAAACTTTCTAAAAGCTTGACAGTATTTCTCCATCTACACAGCCACCCATATGCCATGACACTAAGAAGGAAAGTGAAAAACTCACCACAAAAGTTTCAAGATTGACTAATATCACATGACAAGACAAGTCTCCAACCTTTACCAAATTGTTCCTTATGATCCACTTTCTTACATCAAGATGGGCAGTAGACCCTTAAACGCACTCAACTTCAAGATAAGATGACACAGAAACTTTTTCTTTTTTCGGGTTAGTAACACAATAGTAAAGTGAACTACCAAGCAACATGATTTGTTTTCCAAGATAAGTACCTCTACCACATCAAACTCTTCTATAGCAAATGTATACTGACAGACATTATCTAAAAATCTAAGTCTACATCCTGGCATACCATGCAAATAATCACACCAAGAGAATAACTAACCTGATTGCCAAACAAAACAACACCTCTGGCATGATCAACTTTCAAAGAAATAAAGCTGTGCTTGACAGCGTCCACTGAAATCTTCTCGACAACCAAGAAATCAAAAAAGGGAATCATCTGTGATAGCTTCTCAATTTTCATAGTTTGATACACCTGGGACATCTGAAATAAGAAAGAAAGAACAAATTAAATTCATCAACATTTTCCACAAGAATGACATAGAAATATTTCTTTATAGTACCCATAATGAGAGTCAATAAACAATGTAGAGCACTTTAAAGTACCTGCTTAAGCAACCTCAGGGTGGCAATTCTTTCCAGAGCAGAAACATACTGGGCCAACTGCACTTCTGGCACAGAAGATGCTGAAGCAAGCTTACCCCCAAGTTTGGAAATTTTAACTAACAAGGGCTGCGCCTTCATTGCAAGATCCAACGGAAGAAACTCATGCTCCAAAAGATGGTAAAGATCTTTCACTTCAGGAGTAGCAAAGTTAAGGACACCTTTCGCAACCTGCAGTTTTGTAAAATATAGGCACCAAAAAGCAATGAGAATAAATAGAACAATGCAAAAAATGTGATAAATAAACTTCTGCACCACTTAGATTTATACAGATTAAAAATTGTGGCTAGTACGAATGCAAAGTCGTGAATTCTGGCACGAAATAACAGCAAGAGTACATATCCACCTCAAACTATTAAGAAGTAACTATGAAAAGATACTTCCGATCTTACCAGTTCAGAGAGGAGAGATGACCGTGAAAGCTGTGAAAAAAAGAAGAATATTAATAAAGCCCAAACTAAATATTAATTACTATGAGGGGCACTGAAGTATAGTTACCATCTCTCTACTCTCAAGTTTGGGATCAACGTTGAATCCTATAAGATCAGCCATCCTCAAATTGCGTTCCTTCTCGTTTTCAGACTCCATATGTGATGCGTGACGAGTGCGCTCATATGGGGCAACAGAGAGTGCAGCCAAGACAACTGATGATGCAATCAGTTGCAAGTCCTTCTGACTTAAGTTTTTGTTAAAACTTTTCTGAAGATTAAAAAGCTTCAACCACGCATAAGCATGATAGAGATGGCTAGATGAAATCCAGAAAATTTCAGTTAATTTTGCATAGTAAACCACCATCAAGGATGCCTTGGGGGTTTTCTTAACCATGCACATCAATCCATGAATATCCTCAACTGAGCGGAAAGCTTCCTGCAGGAAAGAATAAAACTTTATGAGGACGACAATTACACAACTAAAAAGAAAAGAAACCATACCAAAGTTGATAACTATACAGAGACCTGCCACAGTTCAAGTTCAGTGGCAATCTTTAATTGCTCAAATCTGGTATCTAAGTAAAGTTGCAGACTCTCTGGAGCTGACAGATCAGGTCGGTCCCTTTGATCTCTGTACTTGTTGAGATTTGCAAGATGATTTCGAATTATCTCACACAATCTCCGAAACTCCGTTGTACGTTTATACTGCTTGCAAAATTGGAATGCTCGGTGGGCAGTCATCTGTCCATGACACAAGATACACGTTATAAAATGCAGACTTCTGCTAGAAAGCTGATTGTCGTGATAATTGCAGATACACCATACTTGAATTCAGCAACAAATTCCCCTTTATGTTACCATAAATAGTTCTCTTTTATCGTCCTGATCCTACAAAAGCTCACATTACCAATCAAGAAAAAAAACCAAATTCATCTATGAGGATCATCAAGAAGTTGCCTCGTGGTCTAAAATTTTTTGCATAATCTGACTAGAGAGAAATGAGCTGGCAATATCCATTTATCATCCACCTGGATGTCCTATAAAATGCAACGATGAGGACATTCGCATTAAAAATTTTAAAACAAGTAGAAGAGGCCTACAGTATAAGAACTTCAGTATAAATATAGAACACTATCACAACCATATATTGCTAGAGAGACTACATAGATCGACAACTTCAAACTGCCTTTCTACAAATACATATAATTAACAACATGCTTTGACAAATGTCCCAAAGAAATTACCGCATAAAGAGCCTCCAACTTTGAGTTGTTTCGCAATATTTCAAGCACCGTCCTATATGTTTCCCACAGAAACTTGAACCAAGGAGTAACTAGCTCCCTGTCAGACCTATCCTTTCCCTTCTCTCCACTGACATAACTCAACATTAAATCCTCTGGTCTCTTATCTGCCTCAAGATCATCAACATCCAAAGCTTCTTCCAAGGCTTGTGCCTGGCTTCGCGCCTGCTCTGCTTTCTCTGTTGAGAGATGCATGAAGTGCTTGATCACCTCCTCCAAAGAGGTCACATTCACTTGTTGACATACAATGCGATACTGAATCAGACCATCCTTGGCAAACCTCCCCCTGCGCATATCGACACATAGCTCAATGTACTTAAACATAATCCTCTCAAGGGTCTTTTGCCATGCTCGGGATCTCTTCGAGGTAATGAGATCATGAAGTGCTTGCAGAGCATCTTGCTTCTGCCCAACATTTATCAGCTCTGCATCCACACGATAACAAACTTTGTCAGCAAAACTCCATGTTGAGAAAAAGAACTGTAACAAAGATGATAACTAACTATTCTCTCAAAAGAACTTCAAAGGGAGAAAAGAAAGTATACTAGGCAGGAGATTCATTAAGTTTTTCCAACCAAATGTGTTTGGCAGAGAGGAAACTCAAGATTACCTTCAGCTCGTTTCAATGCATTCTCTGGTTTCACGAAAGTCGACATGTTCCAGCTCTTCTTTCAGCCTGTCAAAAGACGAGAAAACATAAAATGTTGATGCCAGAAGCATAACATATGAAGTTGCACAATTGGTGGCACCTTAAGCTGGGTAAGTCCCAAATTAAATACAATTGGTTCGATAATTTTATTTTCTTTTTGCAAGGAAACAATGAAAAAACCATAATAAACAGGAAAACAACATAGAGGGTAGCGATAAGAAATTTAGGAAAGACCTACCTTTTTCATTAAATCAAACACCTAATACTCCATATCCCAGTAAGCTATTACGTCAGCCCATCGACCAATACCCAGCAAACCACCGCAACTAAGTAAAGCACAAGCAAAAGTTCAAGATTCACACTCCCATATCCATTCTAACAAACAAAACTGCCCACCAACGCTAGAACCTCCAATGCACGTACCATACATGCACGAGTGAACCCGACAGAAAATTCCGAAGCAGAACACAATCATTTACATCACTCCATTCCTTCTAAAGCCACAACAAGCGTAGCGGAGTAAAATCAATCGGAGACCGGTAGCTGACAAGTGCACGGAATCGCAAAAATTGGCTCGTTCTAATAACTTATTCGGTCCTATAAGCGGGAGAAACTCCATAAAAGTAGAAGTGCCGTTTCTCGGTGATGTGTTAACGCAAACGAACGCATCTCCATCAACCCTAGGATAACGATCTACCAGCTATATCGACGATTGCGGAGTTTTCCAAAACCTGCGTATCACGAATCTAAAACCGGAGGAGGATTCTCACACTCTCGCCCAAGATCCCAACGATCACCACCCGAATCTAGCGCGGCGAAACCTCTTGTCGAGCGCCTAGAACCCGAGGCGAATCCGCATCAAAACTCTTAGTCGAAAAGAGAAGGGGGGAAAAAAAGAACAAAAATATCCGGAAAAACGGCGCGGCGAACGTGCAGAGGATCGAGCTAGCGGCGCGCGCTGTTCTTACCGTCGGTCGAGGCCGCCGATTCGCCGTCCGCCGCCGAGAGCCGCCGCGCCGGGGGAGGGAGGAGGAGTCGCGGGCCGAGCGGCTGCGTGAGGGGTAGTGAGAGAGAGAGAGTCGAGCGAGAGGGAGAGATGAGATGGGATGGCGAGGTTAGGGTTTAGACGATGGGCCCAAAAGAAAACGACACGGAGTGACCCCTAGGGGGGAGTCGTTTTGGGGGGTTACTGGAAATTACGTTACTGACCTTTTTGAGTTCTGTGAAAAAGAGTTTAAAAAAGGAAAGTTAGTTCTTTCTTTTTCCATTGCGGTAATAATTAAGGGAATTTAGTGAAGGAGCGGTTATAAATTCAACGTAGTAAATAGTGAATAGGTTTTTTTTTTTCCCACTTGACCCCTAAAAAGAAAGAGCTTCTTTTTCTTTCCTTTTTGGTAAAAAGTGGAAATTATTTTGTTAAAGCGATGGAATAATTATTCACTCCAGGACTTTTCCTAATGATTTTTGCTATTTTCCTGTCTTACTTATTTGAAATTCAACCTTCAAATCATGCCAATTAGAACCAACGCATGCAATGCGTGATTTGTAAGTAAATTTGAGCTTCTTCTTTTTTTTGCCGTTTTGGGTAGTATGCAATTGCTTATTTCAACGGTCTTACAATTCTTAGCCAGCGAAAAAATTTAATGAAAAAAAATTAAAATAGAGAAATAAAAGGACAATTTTGTAACTTCATTTTTTATTTTTTTTTACCAGTAACTTCATTTGTATTTAATGTTTTTTAGCAAAGAAAATGCATCTTTATCATGCAGGTCTGCCGAGAAATGCCAAAAGTGAGTGATTTTGCGTTGTCTCTACTTTCAATTGTTGTCGCACAGCTAACCAAAGAAATTTCAAAAAAAAAAAAAAAACTCTTACTTCGACTTCAGTTATTTCGTGAAACGTGACTAATTTAATAAATAGTTCTAAAAAAATAATCATTTGTTTTGCTTGAAATAATTAGTTGGTGAAAAATATTTTCATTATTAAAAACAATTTATGTCTAAATATTTTAATGGACAATGAAAACATTTTTCGTTTATTCACTTTTGTAAGTAATGCGAGCGATCATTTTTAGAAAAATATTTTCCAAATCATTTACTTCCCACAAGATTAACATATACAATAGTAAGTATCACCATGGTATGGTTTTATCATAATATTGTGAAATTTTCGGAATTTTGAAACTTCGAAGAACTTTTTTGAGATAAGACAATTAGGCCGTTTATTTAATTAAAAGTTGCACAAAAACTCAAAAATATTTTGTTCTATATCCAAAAAAGAAAATTGCTGATATCATCTTTGATTTTGATCCTTATATCACCTCCTCACATTTCAAATGCATACGATTATCATTCTCGCCTTTTGCCTTAGATTTCAAGTCGCATTTCTCACGTGTGCATAATTCACCAAGCCGTCACTCTCTTTCCCAAATTATGTTATCCTCGACATTAAATTTCACGTAAATTTTAGGCACGCATGGGGACAGACTGGTGTTTTCAAATTGCAAAATATATAAAACATATGAGTTTTGAAATGTGAGATCATCATTTGATACGGGGATCAAAGCAATTTTTTTTTTATGTTAAAAATAAGTAATTTCACGTATTTTTAAGCTAAGCCTTCACGATATCATTTTTATTTTTTTTATTTTCTTCATATATCAACCACAAGGGGCACTAGACCGGAGTGGCTTTTGAAGTTACAATCGACTGCAAGGTAGTTCGTGAAAAAATAAGGATGTCCGACTCCGAGCAATTTAACCTATAGCAGAGACCCCGAGAGAATATTTATTATTAAAAAAAAAAAAAAACTCAAAATGGTTATATTGGTTAAAATTTATTAAGAAAAATCCAGCTGGAGCATGTAACAAACCGATTCGACAAGGGTGGGAAGTAGTCACCAAGGCCAAAGGAGTTGGACAAAAAGCCGCTCCTAGCAAGGCTTTTAGGATGGCGAGAAGGTAGAAATGAACCAAACTATGTACTGATAAGGAAGAGATCGATTTTGAAATATATATGTATAAGTTGAAATTAACTTAGAGATGTGTCTTTTGACATAACGGAAATACTTAGCTTTTGAAACATGGCCAAGTGGGAGCACTTATAGGATGAGTGATTTCATGGGAATGTGTCAACCTGTATGTTAAAAGATAAAACTGTGAAATTTACTACGAGACAGGTTAAAGCAAACAAAACTTCAATAAGTCAATCCGAGGCGTCATTGTGCCCTCACAAGTTTAGAAATGCATCTTCTTTTGGAGCTTTAAGTAGAGATTTAGTGCTTTGAATTTTAGCATTTATGCAATTTGATCCTAAAACTAAAATTTTGTGCAATCAAGTCCTCTGACATTTTGAATTTGCAATTTGATCCTTTAAGTTACCTTTCGTGCAACCAAATCTTCTAGCTTTCTTGATTTGTGCAATCAAGTGCTTTGTTTGCCCACAATAACAAATACTATCAAATCGAGATTTATTCGTGTTCTTTTTTCTTTCCCATTTGTTTTTTTGCTCATTCAATGCGAAATTAACATCATGTGTCGTTTTCTACCATATCAACCAGTGCCACATTGCTAATTAATTTGATGTTTCAATTAGAGTGGCCAATCGAAGAAATCGATTCAAATAAAATTTAGAAGGCCAAACGTCCATGAGAAAATTAGAGAACTTGACCGAGCTAAATAAAAGTTCAAAAACTAAGTATCAAGAACGCCGAAACTTAGAGAATTGTATATATTTACTTAGGCTACAATTGTTTTGCTAAACATGCATGATTTAAAAAACATTTTCTTAAAAGTAATTGCTTATATCGTTTGAAATAATTAGTCAATAATAAATGTTGTTATTATCGACAATAATTTATCTTTAAATAATTATCATTAACGGTGAAAATATTTATTATTCATTAATTTTTTAAGCGACACAAATCATTATATTTAGAAAAATATCTTACAAATCATTAATTCTTCGTCAAATAAACAGATCATTAATTTTATTTTATTTTGCACTAGCCTTTTTCTTTTTCCCAATTTTGCAATTGTATCATTCTAAAAATTGTGGAATTCGTGGGCAAGAGACGAGGATGAAAGCAGCATGCACGATCCCACCACGCAAGGGAGTGCCCTTTCTCAAACAATGTTTGAACAGTTCCACGTTTCCATAACTGCCAGATCCATTTTTCCCTCAACTGTCATACAGTTGGAAACCTCCTGCTGGCTCAGTTCAGCGCAAGTGAGAAATCCTAGTGACACAACAACAAACATCTAAAGACGCCACCTTCGCACAAAGGAAGAGAAACCCAACATTCCCATAGCTTCCGCTGCTGCTCTCTCCAAGCTCCTGCTGTCTCGAAATACTAGTGAAGGCCATGCGTGGACTTGCTCGTCTGGAACCGGAAAATGGCGCCGATCGAGGCGAGAACGAGAAGAGCTGGCTGGGGAGAGCCCGTTCCGTGATATCCGGTGTGTTCAGCGGAGTGATGCTGCGACTGACGTGTTATTCTAGGGCCGGCAGAAGCAAAAGTGCGCGTATCGATGCTCATAGATGCGTCGAAGCTGTTGCAGAAGGTGAGAAGAATGATGATTTGCAAAGGACTGGACTGCACCTGGGGGAGTTGATCTACGGCTCTGCTAGAGGTGGCACCGGGTGCTTGGAAGATTCGATTCGGTCGTTTACCTACAGAACGGAGTCGGAGTTGCCGATGTCACTTTCCTTGAAAGATGTCGCGGATTCCGAATGCAGGGAGAATGGCGAGAGATGCGGAGAGAAGGGCCGTCCATATGGACAGATGGTGCTGAGTAAGCGGCATCAGAGGGCGATCCTCCGTCTGTCCGCCGTCTTCAAGAAGAATCCCAGCATGAAACTTCTCGGTGTCAAGGTCAGGAAGAGCAATGGTAACGGTGTTAACATTGGTGCTGGAAAAAGGAGTACCGGCAGTATTCCTCAATCCGCCATAAGGGCTAGAGCTGTAGCCTGGGTGTTGATGAAATTGCAGTGCACACGACAGAAGATGAAGGTGAAGACCGTGCGCTACAAAGTGAGCAAACTCATCAAAGAAGAAGAACGAAATGAAGATGACAGCAACAACGACGAAGCCGTCCTTACAAATGAAGAAAAGGAAGGTGGTGAAGTGGAGCTGTGCAAGAAGAGAATTCTGATGGGAAGGAGGTGCAAGCCACTCAACTGTTCAGGTACTCTCCAGTATGACAAGAACGGCATTTTGTTACCAGAGTTGCTTCCATGACTAGACAGATTTAACCTTTTTTTCCAACCTGCCATCTTCAGTTGATTGCAAATTTATAGCCAGAAAACATGTCCACATTCGAATGCCTTTTAGAACAGCGGAAAGCCTCATTATATCCATATTCTGCTTTTAGAGCAGTTGCTTGTAAATTGTTATAACGCATTGATGGCATCGATCTCAATATTTCGAGTTTTCAACTAGGGACACAAACAGAGCGGTCTTGTAAGATCCTAAACTCAAATGTTTGCGGACACAAGTACACCGGACTGATTACACCAGTTCTCAAATGATCTAAAGAGAAACTCAAGCCATGTTGACTCACATCTACAGCTCGCAATCATGCAACGAAAGAGAATAAGACGGTAATATATTCCATCATCCATCTCAAGACGTCAGCTGAAAGCCTACAAAAAAAAGGTTCTAAAGATTCAAGTATATGGTGCCAAAAAGTAGAAACAACAGGCACAAGGTCAAAAGTAAGCAAAGGTCAAAGACACAGCATATTAGCAATATGGACATTCCATCGGACTAAGCACCAACGTCGGTAATCACTCAATCAATATGTCTTTGCAACTGTCACACCTAGAGCTTCAACGGTTTCAATCCCAGAGAAGCTCGCAACCTGTTTGCTTCTGCAATCTCTGGGTCGGGATGGTCTGTCCCATCATCCTTCTTTTCCTTCTTCTCTTTCTTCTTCTTTGGCTCTTCTCGGCCATCTTCATGCCCACGCCTTTTGGGACTTGTGCTGCCACGAGCATGTCTCTTACGGTGTTCCCCACCATCGCGGTCCTTGCGGTCCCTGCTCCTACTTCGACTTCTTGACTGGCTCCTTCTCCGTCCACGATCTCTGTCTCGCCTGTCTCGTTCTCTACCTTCTCGTTCATGATCCCTCTCACGACCATAGTCTCTTTCATCTCTCACACGATACCGGTCCCTGTCTCTGTCCCTATCTCTGTCTCTATCCCTGTCCCTGTCCCTGTCCCTGTCCCTATCCCTGTCCCTGTCCCTGTCCCTGTCCCTATCCCTATCCCTGTCTCTGTCTCTATCTCTATCTTTATCTCTTTCCCGTCCACGTCCACGTTCTCTATCATAGTCTCTGTCATAATCCCTGTCATAATCTCGATCTCTGTGATGGATGGGAAATGATCATCAGTTCACCAATACTTTTAACCTCAGAAGAGAAGCAAAAACTGACTTTAAGTATTCTACCAGTTTTAAGGACTCTATCTTAAACATCCCATCCACCCAAGATGATCTAAATAACTATAAGAAATAAGACTATCACAACAGCTGCTGAAAACATAGAACATTAAGGAGGGACAAAGAATGCAAAGATGCCTGGTAGAACATAATTACTTAAAATGAAAATGTTCGATCCATCATACTTCTCGCTGCACACTGCCAGTGCAGAGAAACCTGGCAGGATCATGAATATTACTGTAGGAAGCGGTATTGATCGATGGACAGCACTAAGCGACACTGTCATGACCGACAATATTGGCATAATGCTTGGACTGAAGTGAACGTGTGTGCAAGTGTTTAATGCATAACAGCTTCCATTATGCCTGTCACAATGACCTAACCAAGGTAATGCATCACTAGTTGCACTCCTGAGAGATGGTAAGTCCAAGTCATTGATAAGTCAAATTGTAGAATAAGAATGCAAATCGACCTTGCAGTCATATAAAATTTAGGCCTTTGCAACCATACATACACTCCAATTCCAGCAATTAAAGATATCAATGAAATTCCCAATCTGCTCAAGTTTTACCACCACTGACGCTATTCGCAATGGGAAGCCTGGTAACTTCAATTATTCTGAAGCCATGTTACTGTGTCAATATTCTATGGATTATAACCCCAATGTGCATAATCACAATCCTGAGCCGATTTTTTTTTCTGCTAAAGTTTAATCATTGTCCAAAGGCATCTAAACTTCACAACTTCTTCCACAGTCCCCTTATCATCATTACAATATAGGTGTATCCCAAGTTTTATATGGAACGCAAATAACATCTTTCGACTTGCACAAACATTTTTGGCACCTAAAAAATAAAAGAACAAACGCACAACCTATATTGAAAGCAGAAAACACAGAGAGAGTAAGCATTTAAGAACCAGAATTGCATTAGCAAGATATTCAGCACTGCGACTAATTTGAAAGAGGCAACCAGCAGTACAGTTACCTGTGTCGGTGACTATCACGCCTTCTATCTCTATCTCTATCTCTATCTCTTTCCCTTGTTGGGCTTCGTCCACGATAATAGTCCTGTTAAAGTGATGATAACATTAACCTCTGAGGATATTACTCATGCAAACTGAATTAAACAAACAAAAAAGAGAGAAAGGAATGGAGAAAATTTGAAGAAGCAAGGATGGAGCAAACCTTTTCAGGAGCACCATCTTCTAGCCCATCATCAAGTTGTTCGTTCTCTTCCTTCTCTTCCTCTTCCTCGAAATCATCTTCCAGAGCACTTTTTCTGAGATCTAGAGCACCAGCTGATTCGAGAGTCCATCTAACAGAGGAGAGAGGAGGGGGGAAGGGACAATTAGCAACATACATTAAAATGGCAGTCATTATATGGTAGGTCCATGAGATGCACACTCTCACAAGGTCACAACCGAACAATCTAAATACTCAAAAAATTACACCACAGAGATTAAACAAAACAAAATATAACAAATCCAATTAACTACCGAGTTCAAATGCAGTAGAAAACTAAGAGGGCGAAAAGCAAAAGCTTTAATCATTCTTTTGCCCCAACAGACAATAGATAGCTACAGCCAAGCTACTGCTCAAGTCAAAAAGCTGTGGCTAATAATAAATTTGTTACCGTCACATCCAGTATCAAAAACTAGTAACTGCACATGCAGCTGGGAGGGACAAAGGAGACTAAACGTTAAAATAATGTGAGCAAGAGTCGTAAAAAATTCACCTTTTCTTGATGCGCGGCATTGCAATATCACATGAATAGTCCTTCGTCAAGAGTTCATCAATGATCTCATCCACGTGTGTCAAGGCAAAGTCTGATTAAAAAGAGGGTAAAACACAAAATCATGTCAATTAACATTACAGAATACAACATTTTGATAAGACTAAAAGGGCTATGAAAAGATACGCTAATAGTTCAGGCCGAATATCTGAACAAGTAAGTCAAGCATCTAAACTTTCAATAAGACAGGAAATTTCCTTACTTCCACCAGTTAACTTTTGCCTCACTTTGCGATAGTCATTGTACAGAGGCTCCAAATATCGATAAATATCCATATCTATTCCCGTGAGACGCAAGTAAAAGGCACCAAGTACACGAACATACCTACAACAGAGTAAGCATCAAGAGTAATCAGAATAATTACAGAGAAAGAGTAGGAGAATCTACATTTCGTAAAGGTAAAACAGAGAATATATAAGTCAGCAAGTAAAGCATATTATGAACCTTCAGTAACATTTCATAGCCATAATTAGGTTTCGCCTCACAAAACACAGTACAGCATCCGTTTTCTGTCAACAGAACATGCATAGGGAATCCTTGTAGAAACTCCACTTCGTCAAATCCAGAAATGAACTTCACGCCCCTTTCACGGATTCACATCTCCAATATATTTCAATTTGGTTTTGCAATGAACACCCACAGGACAACCCCCTATCATTTAGTCTTCTACCTACTGTATCAGCACACCAATCTACCCACGAAACTCACGAGATCAACACATGCCAAAACGAATTCATGGCGTCGGTCTTAGTCCACTACCACATTATTCCCTCATATCTGGCCCCTAACAATGAGCATACCAACATTATCACCTCCGAAACTACAAAGTCACATCTAAGACTTCAGTCCTAATCCAGGTTCCGATACACCATCCCCCAACTTGGTCCCAGCTTAAATCCTCCCCCAAAACAAAATGCTCCAGCAAAACCCGAACTCGCAAAAGTTCCATTGCTCAGATTCAGGTAACATTTATCAAGCACGCACCCGCCGTGGCGGCAACTACCTCCACCGTGTTTAGCTAAAAAAAGTCAGCTAAAAGCAACACCACTTCGGTCGAATTCGGCAATTTCTTCTCAAATTCATCGATTTCGTCGCAAAAAAAAAAACCATCTTTTAACAAGACGACTTAAAAAAAATAAAAAAAAAGAAGAAGAAGAACGAGAAGAGCATCGGGGTGAATGAGGGAGGCGTTACTTGTAATCCTCGTTCTTGATGAACTCGACGACGATGTCCTTCTCGGGCTGGATCTGGAGCATCTTGAGGACGAGGCAGAGGAAGGGGGTGGGCTTGCGGTTGCCTCCGAAGGTGCCGCCGATGTGGTCGAGCTCCATGGCCTTGTCGACGAGGGTCTCCGCCGTGAGGCCGAAGCACTGCTCCTTCCAGTAGGTGTTCTGGTATATCTTGGACCGCACGATCTTCTCGATCAGGTTCTGGGGGTTCGTCCCCCGTATGCTCTTCGCCAACGGGTCCGTACGGTTCGCCATTGTCGACCCAGATGGGAAGCTCGGGGGCAGAGAGAGAGAGAGAGAGAGAGAGAGGGAGAGAAACCCTAAAGGTGAATTGCAAAATGGTGTGATATAATACTATAAACCGATCCTCCCCGGTGGAAACCGACCCAATCCGGTTCGGTCGGACCGCTGCTTGCAGCTTTATTTGTATAAAGTAGGGTGAATATGACTCGGATGGACGGTCCTCACTTTGGAACTGAAAATAATCCAAGCGTTCGTGCGGACCGATTTCGAAAAATTGAAATCAAAACCCCCCTTTAGTTCCATGAATCCGATATGGTCCCGAATGAGTTCATAAAACCAATCCTCAATCCTTACAAAGCTTATTTGGCCTGATATTTAGGTTAAATAAGGGTCATTAATTTTGATTGTGGATTAAAAAATATAGGGCAAAACAAATATACAATACTCATTAGCTAAAAACTTAATTCCTAAAAGAGTCATGGTGCGATTCTCTTAAGGTTTCCCAACACCGTAAATATATTGAGAGACTCCACATTAAAATTCCTAACCTCTATAGAAGTTAAAATATTAATCGTATAATTCATCTTTTTTCTAATGTCAACCTAATTTAATCATGAGAATGGTTAAAGAAATACCTACTTATACTCTTAAAACATGTTGTCGGATCTTATGGACATCTCTAATTGGTTCTCCCATTTCTTTACATTTGTTTATTTTGTTTTAGCTGAGATAGCAAGTAAATGGATTATTATAATGAAAAATAAAAAGTAGGGGCTAATCCTATTACGCATCCAAGAGAGAAAATTAGTTAGTGTTGTCCAATAACTACAAATATACGTATATACACATATATATTTGGTCGAAAAACTACAAAATAATTAAATAATTAAGATGGAATTTATTTTCTTAAATATATATAGTCCAATCAGGTTCGAGTGGGTGGGTGGGCAATTCACGCATAAAACGTGGAATTGAACCAATACTCTCCGGTTCCAGTAAATTAGGATTGAGAAGGTTCCAGTAAATTAGGATTGAGAACCGAACTAGCCCCATGGGAACCGTCAATTCCGATCCAATGTGGTCTAGTTTGGAGAGTTTGAGCAATTCCTTTTTTTTTTTACACACCCCTAGTAAAAGGTATTGGGGTTAATACCATGAAAAATCGATAATTTACCAAAAACTAATTTTTCTATTATAAAAAAATCCCGAATTGGTATATTCGTGATAATTTTGGTAGTTTTCGTTAAATTAGATCAATATCATAAAAAACTATAAACCAGTACACATGTGACAAAAAACAATAAAACTCTAAATTGATACATTTGTCAATTGTCACATATTGCCCAACTCAACAATTTGACAGTAAATTTAATGGAAACTAACATAGAGTAAATTTATCACAAATATACCAATTTAAGATTTTTTGGATAAATTTATTACGTATATAATAATTTAAGATTTTTATGGTATTAGTCATTATCATAAAAGGTATTTCGCTTTTCTAGTCATTTCGTATTTAACTCTCTTTTTTCTCAATGAAGCATCTCAAATTTTTAAGGGAAAACGACACATAGTTTTTGAATTTTGATTCGATTTGCAATGTCATCCCTAAGCTTTAAGACATGTTAAATTAAAATCTCATGAACCACGTTACACGTTGAGCCAAAGTCTAAGAACCATATTGTATCAATTAAAAGTTTAGAGATAAGATTGCATTCAAAATTTAGGGATGCTGTTAACTCAATTTTCACATAGGAGGGTGCTAGCATAACGGTTGCCGTTACCTGGAATTTCTGATGGTGGGATCTTGATCAGAATTTTGACCACAAGTTTCAGTAAAAGATGCGCAATAAAAAGTGGTATTTTTCTTATTTATTTAAAGGAACAAATCAAAAGTGATAAGAATCAACCAATAAATAATTTATAAGAGATTGAAGTGCAACGTTTTAATCCACAATGTATGTTGTTCAATCAAATAATAACAACCTCTAGTATACTAGAGGTTTTAATAATTTTAAGATTTTGAAGTCATTAAACATTCAAACGAGAAATATTTTTTTAGTTTACAAATCAAAATACAAGTGTGCTCTTAGTGTTGAAGCTAGAAAGAGTCATCGACCAATTTAGTGATTTCATTGAGCCAAATTGATATACTTGACATCAATTTTAGCCAATCACCATGAAAAAATATATATATATTTTTTTATTAATACAATACTCTATCCTTTTCATTCAAATCCTTTTGATAGATGATGGTAGTATAAGAGCTGAAGTGATTGATGATGATAATACCAAAGGTGTGAAGAATGAATCATAACATACAAGAAATGGTAAAAAATAGAATAGTTAAGTCAATGTAGTTATTCAATAACTGTGAGAATTCCTCTTATAGAGTCTCAGGAGCCCAAACTAACAAAAGCCCCTTTCAAACTAACTTGAATTCGAGCACAAAGATTTAGGGTTTACATTTACACAAATTATTTACGCAGTTTGGTTCTTCAAAAAAAAAAAAAATGTCTAGAAACAATATTTCTACTTTTTTTTTGTAATTTCTAACTTTAATAAATATTTCTAATAACAATAATAATCTCTTTTTTTTTTTATTGATATTCTTTTCATAATTCTTGTTATTTTACTTTAGTAGTTAATTTTTTTTAAAGATTAGTTTGGCCTTCCCTAATTTCTTTTTCTTATATAAAGAACCACACTTATGCAAATCATTGACAAAACCTTGATGGAGGGTAAATATGTCATACAGGTTTAAGTTTGGGATTTTTTGTATGACAAAAAAAAGTGTTTAAGATAAATGTGTCACAATAAGCATAGTTTAAGGTTTTCTATGGCTTTATCTTTATAATTAAACTATAAAGTTAATCTTTTAAATTACTATCTTAATTAATTCTATTATCATGTATAAATGAAGCGAGTGTATTGGTTACTAAAATTATGGCAAGAAAAAAGACATGTTTTCAATTAGAAATAACCAAAAAAAAAAGAATTCTTTTTATTTTTATTTCCATATTATGTTATTAGTATATCACTTTAATTATTATTTACATAATTTCATTATAATAGTTCAATTAAGGTAGGGAAACGGCACTAATAATTCCTAAACTTTGACCTAGTATACAATGTCATGCTTGCACTTTTAATTTATTCAATATGGCCCTCGAAATAATTCTAAATGTTGAATGTAGTTCATAAACTTTCAACTTGTTAGATATGGTATCTCAACTTTCTATAACAAAGTCAAATCAAGTCTTTCAATAATATTAAAAAGTTTACGTACTACACTATTATCTGAATTTTAGAAAATTTGTGCATCTCAATTCATTTCTTGTATCAACAAAATTATGATTTCTCTTTAATTACCTTTTACCTTTTGGTCTTTTTAAATATTACATTAGTTTCATTTAAATATATTTTATTTTACAATCTCTATAATGGTAAAAGTAGAACCTCACTTATAATTGTATTGTGTTAATATTCCTGCTACTTTAATTTTTTGATTACAGATCTAACTCAATTTAATTAAGAAAGCACGAAACACCCAAAAAAAAATTGAAAATTTTATCTATCTAAAAATATTAGCGTTGACACCTAATTTTTGTCCATAGATTTTGTTTATGTATTTCTAAAAGATTGGAACTTGTTTTTCCACAAAAATATTTCATCTTTATAGATTACTTAAGCATTTAATATAGTTTTTTTTTTGTTAATGGGATTAGGGTTCTTAAAATCTACTTTCCCAAAAAAATAAAGAAAGAAAGGGAGGCGAAGGCCAAATATCTGAGTGTGACTATCCAAGCCTTGAGGGGTCGGATTGCAATTGAAACAGCAATTTGGGGGCCAAAATGCAATTCCCAAAAGTTGGGGGACCAATTTGCAAATATTACAAAATTTGTTCTTGAGGAGTTTGGTGTGTAATAATTTACGGCAACTTCCGATCAGGTGTATGTTAAAGTAAAGAGGGCTTCGGCTGAAAGCTTATTTTCAAGAAAGGAAATGGGTTTACTACTTTCAATTTGGATTATTTTTTGAATCTTAATTTTGGGAGGTCCAGTGTTGAGCCTTTTGAAATGCAAAAAGTGGCTCAATGATAAATAATGTTTCCTTCTAATTATCTAGTTAACTATTTCATATTTTTTAACAAATTTGTTTAATGCGGAAGCTGATAATACCTAACAAAGAAAGAACTTCACATATTACAAAAGTATCTCCTTTCGTTAATTGAGATGTGTTAGGATTTTCATGACTTATTGGAGTATCTTGTGGAAAAAGAATTCATGTCTATGAAAAGGGTCAATGACTATCAGCAATAGATCTTACTTTCAACAGATTTACAGTCACCAAATATGTCCCTAATTATGTAGTCTGTTTTAAGAGTTCTGAATCACTAGGAACATCAAGAATTAAATCATGGATATATTAACAAAATAAAATAAAATAAAATAAAATAAAGAATAGAGAACACATCTTGGGGTACAACTTAGTGCTTTCATCTTTGAGTTTCTCGTGATCAAACAAGATAAGATGCAAGAAAAAAGAATTTCTTGTGATTTGCTTTGGGCTTTTGATGGTTTGCATTTGACACTTCACCTCAAGTACGCATAAAATTGAATGAAGAAAATGAAAATAGTCGGCTTCACTTAAGCTTACAATCCCTTTCTCAGCTATAAATATATATATCATTGCTGAGGGCTTAGAACGATTTCATTCCCCAAAATCTCAATCAATCAGGCTCATCTTCTAGTAAATCTTCGACTCCCTACCCCTTTTTACATATAAAAACATTCTTAATCATTGACATGCAGCTATACATGTGTCACGGCCAAGAGGTTTCTGGAGCTAAAGGGCCGTGAGGAGGACCTCCTATGCTCGCTTGGATACCCAACAGGAAGACTTCTGGAACGTTCCAGGGTGGGCAATACGGTCATTACGACAAATTCTAGAAGTCTCCTATCATAAGTGTCGGTAGTTGGTAGATATGGCGGTGCAATCTCGTCTGCTGAATAAAAAGTCAATCAACGGATGTAATCAGAGGGTATCAGAGGGTATCTAGTATAAGAAGGGTGCCCTCCCTCATTTGTAACCATCGAACTATTTCAGTAATACAAAACTACTTTCTTTTCAGAGCTCCTCTCTCTCTCTAGAGACTTTCTCTTTCTACGATTTGGGACGATTTGGGTAAAGCGAGCGATCGAGCAAGGCTTGGTTTAGGCGACCTAGGCGATCCAAAAGAGCCTTTTGGGTAAAGATTTGGGACGATTTGGGTAAAGCGAGCGATTTGGGTAAAGCGAGTGATCGAGCAAGGCTTGGTTTAGGCGACCTAGGCGATCCAAAAGAGCCTTTTGGGTAAAGCAAGCGATCGAGCAAGGCTTGGCTTAGGCAACCTAGGCGATCCAAAAGAGCCTAAGTCACTGCACGGTCACGATCCCAATCGATCAGCCCACGGTTACAATCCCAATAGATCGGCCCGCGACAATGTCTATGCTTATATTGAACCAAGATTACTTTGTCTCACTTTTCTGTTAAGATCTTGATTCAACCACAAGATTTAGCATCTAGAGAACCGAAACTGTCACTATTCATCATCATTACATATTCTCCATGATGTAAAAGGTATTTGAGGTAGTAACAGTTCATGTCCAAGCCAGCATTAGGACACAAATTAAAGCCAAGTTTGCAAAGAGCTAACCACAACATCTAGAGAACTGGAAACTGTCACCATTCTGCGATAAATGTAAATGCTATCAGGAGGAGGGAATGACAATTGACCAAAGCATGTCACCGAGTAGACCAGCAAACTGCAGCGATGAGAGCATGTCACCGAGCAGACCAGCAAACTGCAGCGATGAGAGCAAGTCGGAACTTTGGTCTATATCTCGCCCTCCTTGACGATTTTGAGTAGTTTGTGGATATGTATGATTTTTGCACGAGTAGTATTGGCAGGAACATCCGTGCACTTTATGAGTTGATTTAGGTTGAATCGAAACGTGACATGTATGCAGCAATTAGATCCGCTAGCTCTGTTTCACGTTTTGGAAATAAAATCAGAAAACCACTTGTTACCGTAGAATCTTTTGGAAAAGCTCAAATTTTGAGCTCTTTCTGCATCACATAAGACGGCAGTCTTTCCAAAAGCTTTCAAGAACTACCAATTTAAGTTCTGAAGGAAACTTGATGTAGTATGATGCCAAGGTTCTAGTGCAAATCATAGCTAATGAGTATGCATTGCGGGAGTCTAACCTCTGTATGTAGGTATTGATCCACGTCTAATTAAGCTAGTGAAAACTCTTTGACAAAATGGAACACCAGAGTACTGGGTACCTCCGTAACACCTATAAACCTTTCCTAATCTACTCGTACGACATATTCACAAAACAAAACCACCCAAACACACAAAACTACCAGGTAAGCCCCCTGCTTACTGGTTAGAAACAGAGTACAATTAACAGCAGGTCTTATCTTTTATTAGGAGGAACAGCTAATAAGACTTTCAATTAATAAGTTGTTCTTAATATGAGTTTCTGCTGACAAAAGAAAGAAAAGAAACAAGAGTGTGTCTCTTCATCAATGTGACAGAATTTTCCCTCCCAGAAACAATGTCTATACAACCAAGTAAGGCCCATGCTTACTGGGTAGAAGCTTAGTCTCAGGTATTTGGGTAGAAGACTCAAGTAGAAACCGAGTCTCAAGCTAACCAAGACTTGTCCGCTGGTCAGTCTTGTACCGAGCATGAACCTGAGTTTTGGTCTGAGAATGTAACAAGTCTCGTTTTCTAGCTTCTACTTGAGACTGAGGGGCTTGTGCTCTAGCCTGGTTCCTAAGTGCTACACGTGGAATTGAGAGTGCTGAACATACAAGATCATAATGCATCAACGAGTTAAACTGATCTACGTAGGATGCAGGTATTTTCCCAACAAATCAGCATTTAGTGGACACGATCAGATATAGGAACGGGAAAGCAAATCAAGATCTTGTTGTAATTCTCCAACTTAGTGAAGGATGTTATGCCATGTTTGAGGTTGCTGAAGCTTACCTCCAACCACCTAGATCAGTTGGATTGTTGTTCTCCATTAACCTTCTAAGTTGCCTAGTAGAGACTGAGAAGAAGAAAAAATGTGGAAAAGAGGAGTTTCGGTGCTTTTGTTAACCCCTGCTAGAGGTGGTGATCCAAACACCCTTCAGCAATACCAAAACACCCGCCAATAACGACGACCAAAACACCCTGATAACATGTTTTTTTTTTGGTAAAGGTAAGAAATCCCTGATAACATGTTTGTCATTGCCAATAACGACAAACATGTTATCAGGGTCGAGTACAACGACAAAAGGGTGTTTTGATCACCACCTCCAGCAGGGGTCAACAAAAGCACCGAAACTCCTCTCCTCTGCCATTCATCCCCGGTGAATCAATATTTTCCACATTTCTTCTTCTTCTCTGTCTCTGTAGTAGGCAACTTAGAAGGTTAATGGAGAACAACCATTCAGCTGATCTCGGCAGTTGGAGGTAAAGCTTCAGCAACCTCAAACATGGCATAACATCCTTCAATAAGTTGGAGAATTGCAACTCAAATCATGCCAAAATCTTGATTTCCTTGTTAGTATATCTGATCATGTCCACTATTTGTTGGGAAAATACCTGCGTCCTACGTAGATCGGTTTAACTTGTTGACGCATTATGATCCTGTATGTTCAGCACTTAAGAGCTCAATTCCATGTATAGCACTTAGGAACCAGGGCTAGAGCACAAGCCACTCAAGTCTCAAGTGAAGCTAGAAAAGTTATGTTCTCGGACCGAGGCTCAGTTCATGCTCGGTACAAGACTGACCACCGAGCTTGATCCAAGTCTCGGTTGGCTTGAGACTCGGTTTCTAGTCTTCTAACCCAATACGCGAGACCGAGCTTCCTACCCAATAAGCATGGCCTTACTTGGTTGTATATTCACTATTTCTGGGAGGGAAAATTCTTTCCCATTGATTAAGAGACGCAGGTGTCAATACAATCTGTTTCTTTTGTCAATGGAAACTCATATTAGGAACAACGTATTAGTTGAAAGTCTTTTTAGTTCTTCCTCCTAGTTGAAAGCTTCAGTGACCTCAAAAATGTCATAACTATCGGAGGTGTAGGACTGAGAAAGCAAGACTTGGGAGCAAGCTACTCAAGTGGCGAGTAGAAGCTAGAAAATGAGACTTGGGTATATTCTCGGACCCAAACTCGCGTTCATGCTCGGTACAAGACAGACCACTGTGCCTGTACCTGATCTCGGGTAGCTTGAGGCTCCGTTTCTACTTGAGTCTTCTACCCGAACACCAAAGACTTGGTTTCTAGGTTCTAGCCAAGACTCTTCTACCTAGCAAGCATGGCCTTGTCTGGTTATATGTACGCCCTGTTTCTGGGAGGGAAAATTCTGTCACATTGATGGAGAGACACAACTGTTCATACACTCTGCTTCTTTCTTTTGTCAACAGGAGCTTATATTAAGAACAAATTAGTAATCAAAAGTCTTATTAGCTTTCCTCTTAACAAAAGATATGACCTGCAATTAGCTTTACTTTGTTTCTATCTTAACAAAAGATATGACCTGCAATTAGCTTTACTTTGTTTCTACCTGATATGCATGTGATATGCATGGGGCTTAACTAACAGTTTTGTGCGTGTGGGTGATCTTGTTTTATGAATAAGCGTTGTAAGAGAAGGTTAGGGAAGTCTTGTAGGCGTTAAAGAGGTAATTCCTGGTACTCCGGCGTTCCAATTTGTCGAAAAGAAGAGTTTTTACTAGCTTTATTAGCCATGGATCACTAGATGGGTTACATCATGCAGTACATGCAGAGGTTAGACTCCTGCAATTCTAACTTACAACTGGTTTGCTAATTTTATTTCCAAGGCGTGGAGTAGAGCTTGCAGATTGAATCGCTCCACGTAGCCGACGTCTTCGTTCCTTGGTGGGGTTCCTGGATCAAGTCATCGAGTTGATGGGTGTTCCAGCCAACAGTACCTGTGCAAAAATCATGCGTATCTACGGACTACTCAAACTCCTACTCAAACTGTTCAAGATGGGAGGGCGAGATGTGATGGATCCAAGGTTCTGACTTGTGTCTGCTCTCATCAATGCTGGGCTTGAAAATTTCAAATGCAGCCTGTTAATGTACATCTTGCTCAGTGACAAGCCTTGATAAAATTGTCTACGGTTCCTGAGCATAAAAGAACAAATAATATTTTCATTTTTCACAACAAATATTTAGTTATAAATTATTATCATTAACGGAAGCGGTTTTCATAAACTAATTATTTCGAGCATAGTTAGCAAATTGCATCGATAAAAATAAAGAGGAAAAAAGAAGAAAAAGAAGAAATTCTAGTCGTCCAAGAAAACAGGAATTTAGTGTAAAAGCATAAAGGATTCATTCCCTCCTGCTTTCCTATTTCTTCAATGCCTTACAAAGACAATCTGAGCTTTTGTACAATGAGAGTCTTTCGCAGAAGGCAGAATCAAAATCCAAAATTTGTTCCCCAGAACATTTCATCTCCAATACTAAGAAAGAAAGAGGAAGAAAGAAAGAAAAGCATGTGTCGCGTCTATACAGACAACAATGTGTCGGGTCAATGCGTAAACATTCCCCCCCGCAAATGCCGGGGGCAACACCCTAATAATCTACACACACACAAACACAGGACAGTCTTCGGAAGCGGGTATGCATCGGAACCACGAGGGGTTCCTGTCATCTTTGCATCTGCTCCGGCGTGTGGTTGCTCATGGTGGACGACGACGCTGTTCTACCACTCAACAGTCCGTTATCTAGCGGCGGGGTCGCTCCCCACTTCCCATCCGATTCTGCCGGCTCCAGGACTTTGACAGATCCGTCCGTTAAGCCAATGGCTAATTGGTTTGGCTCATGGGGATGAGTTGCAATGACAAGAGGATAGACAGCTTGGCTTCTGTAAAAAAATCGAATCATGAAGACAAAAATCTGATTGATTATAGAGCTTTATCAAATGTTTTATGGAATCTTTAAGATTCCCTTGAGAAAATTATGGACGCTTCGAATCAGTTTAAGAGGGAAAAGTTAATGAGCCAAAGCATTTGTGAAGCTATTTTTGACGTGCTTCGACTTATATACAAACAAAAAACCTCGCACGTTGGTATTTCATTGTAATACTAATGCGTATATAATTAGTGTACTTTACTCAATTCCAATGTCTCAAGAAGACCCAGGTCTCTTGCTTGGCAAGTGCTCGAAAGCCCATTGACGAAACCCTTGCTAATAAAAGTTTTTAGAAGCGTGGACTACGACATGTGACTAAAGCACGCAGGCAAACTCGTTCTGCGCCAACTCTATGATTTGTTCAAGAAATATCTGTTATTAAAGTCTGAGGTTTGGGTAATCCTTACCCGTTCAAGATTTCCTGGGGCAAGTACGTTGATGGAGCGATGCGGCACCTTAATCTAAGAGTATCAGCATCGAACACACCGACATTTCCATCACAAAAGCTAGCATAAATCAGCTGGCTGTTGCATGAGTATCCTGCATATGATATAGGTGCAGAAAGTGCATCTTGCGGGATCCACTGATGTACAAACAATGCATAAGAATGTTAGGTTTCATTCCAGTTTAACTTCCTTAACATTGGTATATAGAAAGTGGATGGGGGAATTCAGATATACCCACCTGCCGAATCCGGTTCATTTTTGATGCATCATATATTGCCAACTGGGTCTCGTGAACCACCAGCAAGCGGAGTTGATCAGCATGGAACTGCACTCTTGTGTCGCCAGTAGGTGCCTTTCCACTAGGTATTGGAATTGGAATAGACATCCTCTTCTCCCAGGAATCAACACTCCACAGGCACAGCTGTTAATATTTAAAGAGAGAAATCATTTCTAATTTCATATGTGCGAAGAAGATGAAACAATCGAAGATCAGAAAATAGGGTAAAGTGGGCAGAGGAAGGATTGAAGAGGCAAATTTAGCATCAAATCTACTCAGCTTTAAAATGAAAAGTGAATTCATAAAAAGAGGACAGGTTATATCATCTCGGAAGTACAGCAGAAAGAACAGATCGAGAGACATGAGAGTTCCACTACTTTTAACTTTCAGTATAATCATAGCTTTTATGCCTATTGTCTCGACTACAAGCAAATATTTCTCATAGTACTAATAAGGAAATAAAGCAGTTTCTCTGCTCAATAAGGAGACTTGGATAAAGCAGAAGATGAAACAAAATTCAGAAAGTATCCATGCAACCACAGACAAGTTCTCAAGCTGGATAACAAAACCTTCTTTGATTCACTTACTTGAGCATCAGCACCTGATGATACCAAGATGTTAAGATTTGTGGAAAAGGCTAAACCAGTTATTCTCTTCTGGTGACCCTTCAACTTTGACTTCACCTATGAAAGCCAGATAAATCATGTCACCTGTGGTAAATACATGGTATCGGCAGAAAACAAAAGCCGATTCATACAGCAGCTACCTCATCTACTCTAACATTATAAATATGGATAGCAGAATCCTCCATTCCAATAGCAATTATGTTGTTATCCTGCGGATGGAACGCGAGAAAAGTTGATGCAGGCGGGGGTGACATGAATGTGGTCATCACCTGCAGAAAAAAGAATGTATGAGAGACTCAAAATGCAAACGGTGAGGAAGTCATAAAGCCAAGAACAACAAAAATTACCTTGAAAGTCATCATGTTAAACAATGAGATCTTGCCACCACAAGCTGACATTACATAGGAGTCGTTTTTCGACAGAGCTATGCAAGGTACCGCTTCTTCAATATTGACACCTGAGACATCATTAGTCATAAGAAGACCACTGCTTGGTTGCCAGTGCTGGGGAACAACACTGGCGGTGGCCTTTTGTGCTTGTTCACTTCAGTAAATCCTCATTAAAAAAATAAATAAATTCAAGAATTTTAATCCAAAAGGAATCAAGCATTACCTTCCCAGCCGGATTTTGCTCATTCCTGGCCCACTTCCATAATTTCTGGACACCATTTGCCCCCAAAGCTAAAAGTCCAATGCCAGAATTTGTATATAGAAGTCGCACAACCTAGACATTATATAACGCAAACATGAAGTCGATACACATTGCAAGAGAACTATTTTCACTTGATGAAACATACCTTGCTGGAAGTATCTGTGCTGTCAGGCATCGTCACTAAACGGCAGTGGGCAGGATCCAAAATCTCCGCTAGCTGCCAAGGTTTAGCCTTATCAACCACTTCCTCAACCGGCCTTGGTTTCTCTATGCTTCTAACCATAGGATCAACTCCATTCTTGAAAAAAGAAATAGAATAAAATAAGTTAATTTCTCAAAACAGCTCTAATATGCAAAATCACCTCATCCTTTCTTATTCCACCCATTGAACAGAGTATACCACAATGGAAGTAGAGATTTCAAGGGGTATAGAATCTTGAACAGTTTTGACTTGTCTCTATTGACATAAAACTAGCCAATTTCATATGATCTGAAAGACAGTTTGCCACCACTCTTCTAATGCTCTACTACGTGCAGCTCATCAGAAAAAAGAAAATAATCTCACAGCTGTATGCCTGCAGATTCTGTGTCATGCCATATTTTTGAAACAGATAAGAAATATATTAGGCTAAATTAAAACAGCATACAAGAATTGGAGAAGGTCTGACAGGAGAGCTCCTTTCCACTTTACAATTTACTGCACTGGCATTTGTAACAGCAGAAGAGCCAGAGACCTGCATGACATAAATAGAAAGGATCACATGAAAAATTATTAGAAGCGATCTCTAAACCAAGTACGTCAAATATCAAAATCACAAAGTAAAACGATCAGAACCTTGACGGCTGCAGACTCAACTGGAGTTCTTAGTGCTTCAAAGGATGGGGCTTCATTAACTTTCAAATATCTAAGACCAACTGTGTTTGCAAGTATCTTGAATCCATTATCTGCTGTATTTACAGCAAGGAGAGTTCCTTCTTTGTTGAACTTCAACCGAGGAAGACCCTGCTCCATCAAGGAAAACATGTGAGTGTTGGTATCAAAAGCAAAATTTGCTATGAAAGACCAACCATAGAGCATTTAACACTCACTGGGAGTCCACCTTCGGCATCTGTACTTGTAAGAATGTTATCATTCTCCATATCCCAAAACTTTATTTGGCCGTCTTCTCCCACAGCCAAAAAATGGTTTCGAGTGGTATCAAATTGTGCAATGCCCAGCGATTTCTTTTTTAATCCTGTATAGTTTCTCTTTATAGCACCCTCACTTTCATTCCATTCCACAAGGAAGGTCTCCCCTTCTTTACTTGTTCCACAGGAAAATAATCTGATTGCAAAATAGGGAACAAGTGATGAGCAGATTGGTAGCAAATAGTAATCAGTCACCATGCCATGTCTTAAGAGAACATTTGCAGCAAACATTGTGATGATGACCACTGACAAAGAAGAAGGGAGCAAAAAGAAAATAGTAACCAACGTTTGAAATTCCATCCTCCTTACCTAGTCCCATCAGCACTGTAAAGCATTGTAGTGCACCAATGGCCAGGAGCATCATAATCAACTCTAGAACCCATATTGTCATAGAGCCAGGCCTTTATTTTGCCATCGATTGCAGTTGAGAAGATGAACTGAAAATTGATATATGGTGCAAGAACCAACTCTGTTAGATTTACCATATTCTTCAATAAGGTAGCACTAATAACAAAAGCAGCAGCAGCAGCAGCAGCAGCAGCAGCAGCAGCAACTGATACCAAGCCTCATTCCACTGACGGGGCTGGGAAAGTTAGACTTAACAAATTATGAAAGTACTTATTTTGGCAAAAAATTTCATTCTGTGTTCAATACGCTACTCTATGTATTATATAGATTATTAATCCTTCCACATTGAGATGCTTCATCTTCTTCTTCTTCTTCTTCTTTTTTCAGAAAAGAGGAGTTGTTAACTGAACCGACTTCTATCACGTAACAACTAAGTCTAATGTCTCAAGCATATCTTCTGCAACTTCCCCCCCCCCCCCCCCAATTACACTTGACCTTGTTCAAACCGAAAAGAAATGACAACTTTAGTTTCCTTCTTAGGCAAGTGTTGATATGGAGCACTTCAAGTGAGATGTAATTAAAAAAAAAAAAAAATAGAAACAATTATTATTGCTGTTTAACTGTAACTATCCAAGTACTGAATAGACTGCAAATAGTCTAGCCTCATTCTCACAAAAACTGAATAAACCTCGAAGTAAAACCATGAATAGGTTAACAGAGTTTTAACTGTTTACAGGTTGCCACATTCTCTTGCAACAATTTAGCTCTTGAGGGAAAACTATGCCAAAAAGAAGTAACAACGTACAAAATTATTCTCTCTCATCAGACTCACAAGTAACTTTTAACATTTCCAGGGGAAAAAAAATAACTCTAGTATAATGAGTAGGACATATTTATTGTTTATCCACTACATGTCACCTAGATAATGTTGGATTGCTTCCCTGAAAACGCTAAGTACCTGAATGTTTTCCTTGTGATGAGGACAAACAGAGTAAACAGGTGCCTCATGGCCCTCAAAGTGGAATAGCTTTCTTCCGTTCAAATCCCATACCTGCTCAGTTTAAGAAAATTAATGATGTTCAAAGTGTCAAATCTAATCAAAGCAAATGATGAGAAAATTACCGAACTACCTTTATAAGCTTATCGTCTCCACAGGTCACTACGCATAATTGTTTGTTTGGATAAGCAAAGGCCAGATCATTAACAGCACCAGCATGGGCATCAATCTGCAATTAGTAAGAGATGAGCCCCTCATATGCAGGACCCGCCTATTCAAGCCACAGAATAAATCAGCATACCTCTACATGCTCGTGCAAATCATTTGCTCCATGAGAAGTATACAAATGAATCAACTGTTGCCTAAATGCAGCGCCTGCATTTCAAAGAATTAGTTATTTGACCAAATCCCTGTAAATTCCGATGCCACTTTTGGCGCTCAACCCAAACAAACCTACCTACAAAGTTTCCATCCGGACTCCACGCAACCTTGCTAACAGATACTGAATCCTTGCTAGCAGCAGCCTGAAATAAGTCTCCAATATTAGAATTCAACTCAACAACTACTATTTGCTTCATACTTTGGAACATCAGAAAAAAGGTCTTGAGCAGACACGTCACCAACTTGGCAAAATATTAATATAACCGAAAGTTTCACTTCTATATATTACAATTACTTTAGATATCAATATTTTCACCATATAAATGCTGAAGATATAAAGAACTATCCAGATATATACACAACCTGAAAAGGCAAAGAACGTGATGATCCCCCCTCCCATACTTTGAAGGGCTTTGAGACCAGTTTTTCCCTTGATACGAGTTCCCAAAGTGCAATTTCACCATTAGTAGAACCCACTGCAAAACAACAGTGAGTTAGAATTTTTAACATTATATAGCAGATTTCCAATATGTGTCTGGGGCGTGGGGGGAGGTGGTTGGGGTTCGTTGAATCAGTTTCATTAGGTTCTATGAGGTAAACAGCAGAAAACAGCGGGTAAATGTACAGAGCGTTTGTACCAAGAAGCACCGTAAGATGAGTTGGGTGAAAGTCCATGCTAGTGACTGCGGATCCTTGATGCATGGTGAGAGCTACTGTTTTTGGCAAGTCATCCAGAGACCAAGAAGCCTGTGGTCGAGATAGCGGATATGTAACCTAAATTATGCAAGATCAACATCAGAAAAGGCTTATGAGTCAAGAAGTTCCGAATTTAGACTTCACTATCACAATTCAGGAAGCACTGCAATGAGCAAGTTGCACATTAAAAACCAAGATTCTGGTGTTTACCTCCTCAACTGACTGAGCAGGTCTAAGCCTTTTCATTAGTTGCTCATGATCTGGACTCTGATAATCAACCATACCCGAGGCAGTAGGAGGTGTTCTGGGTCGTTTCATGATAGAAATGGCTGAGATGATTACAGAGGAGTCAACATATGTAGATACCATAAAGATAAACATCTATAAAAGGTTCTTTAGCATGTTCTCCACACACAAACAATAAAAAGAAAGGGGGGCGTAAAAGCTTAGTTTGTGCATTTCAACCCAAGGTTCAGATGAATCTTTCTCAGCGAAAGGAGAAAAATTGGTATCAGTACAAGCTTGACATTAACAAACCCACCAACCTAAAATTTCAATTAAGAATTTGTTAGAATATTTAAATAATAAACCACGTCTTCATCTATAAGCTTAAGTTTTTAGAATAGTTGGCAGTGGTCCCACAAAATCTCACATGGTATCAGAGCTAGGAGGTCCTGAGTTCGAATATTCCAAGCCCCTATTTGTCTCCCCAATTAAATTTCCACGCTTAGTACTAGGCAAAAAGACCAGACTAAGCGTGAGAGGGAGTGTTAGAATATTTAAATAATAAACCACGTCTTCATCTATAAGCTTAAGCTTTTAGAACAGTTGGCAGTGGTCCCACAAAATCTCACAGAATTGAACTTTTCTGGTCTCTAAAAGCACGATTCATAAGCCAGGTCTCTACACCTCAACAGCGAAATCATATCATTCATGCCAACCTTCATTAAAGTTCTAACCTTGAGGCTGCGGAATAGGCATGGAAGAAGCAGTAACAACAGCTGCTTGAACAGATGAAGAAGCAGAGGCATTGGCCATCCAACCTGCTAGGGCACTCCCCGGTAGAGCATTGGCATTAGCAGCAGCAGCTGTGGGCGGAAAAGGCTATAACACAATTCGAAAGAAAAACATTTGTAAGTTATAGATATAGAATTCTAACACTCTTGACACAGTCTTCAGGGGGAGGTAAAATTATGGATGTTCAAGACATCGCTATCATACCCCATGAGGTCCAAGAGCAGGGTATGCAGCGGGCTTTCCAACAGCAGGAACTGGAAGATTTACAGCAGCAGGTGCTAGAGGACCATTTGGAGGCGTACATGAGTGGTCAGTAAACAAAGTCTTGATGTCTGGGTTAGGCCTCGGATTCTTGCAAAGCTGGTGCTGCCAGTTCAAACTGTAGATAGGACCCTATGTATCAGATGACAGAAAGGAGAACACTGGCACCAGCTATGACATTCTCGAACTAGGAATCATAACACAAATCCATGCAATTGTGGCGGGACTTTATATCATCCGCTTTTAGTCAAAAGGAGGAAAATGTTTACATTCTGTTAATGATGGTAAAATTGATAAAAGATACGGCATGTAGACAAAGCAATAGCTGTGTGTGCAGTATCTCATCGTACAGGGCATCCATCGGTGGAAGCATCAAGTCCTAAGAGCTTTGCAAAACCAGAGTTGTCTATGAAAGGTAGATTTCCAAAAGAAAAACCCATGAACCTTCTCAGAAGAAAGGCTACTTTGATGGGCAATTTGAGTACTAGACTTTCTCCCATAGAGCAAAAGTAAAATGATGACAAGACAATGTAAAACATAAGAACATGATGCAACAACCCACAGAGCATTCACTAAAATACCTTTGGTTAATAAGAGTCCGCAGTCTTGAAGACTTCAAAGTAGGAAATGCAAGCTTATCACGAAACAAAGGATTTGCTTCTATAAGCTTCTTGAGCTCTATCAGCATTATGTTCCGAGCTTGTTTCGTGTCACCATATTTAGACAACTGCTCATTTTCCCTGTTATTGCAATATAAAGAACTGAACAATTAGGGAACAGGGGTTTTACCAAAAAAAAACAATTAGGGAACAGGGAATAATGTCCTAGAAGTTCAGATTGCAATTTCATGACGTTGGTAATGGAATTCAATCAGCACAAACTACAGATCAATCGCCATAAGAAGATTAACTGCACTGATATTGAATATGACATGTAATTCAAGTGAGAAAAGGTCCACTAAACTATAAAGCAATGATAATAGAAGTTGAGGTTCCAGCCTTCTAATTTAAGTTTTGAAAATTTCCCTATAATGAAACCAAAAATAAATTTCAACTGCCCTAGTTCCTAAAAGCATTTTCAAGAAGTATAAATTAACACTTCAACTTCATTCAAATTCCTTCAAACTCAAAATTGGTATCAAACGGGATATACTGTGAAATTAAAATGAACAATTACCTGAAATTGCTAAGTGTTAGAAGCTGGGTGATCTCTTTGTAGAGATCCTCGTTGAATGTAGAAAATACTTTCAGATCATTTACTAATATCTCTACCGCCTTAGCCTTGTCCTGCCTGCGATACCAGATGAGCATCAGGCAAATACACGAGGTGAGATCATTTCTTCAACAGGAGCAGAGTATGACCAACCAATTTTTGCAACAACCTACCCATCAAGAGCTTCGAGATACTTCTGCTTCCTAATCTCAAAAAAGATCTTCATCGAGTATCTGTTGTCATCGACTTTAGTAAATCCAGACAAGTACTTCTCAACTTCTTCCCACTCTCCAGCTTGAACTTTCTCCTCAAAGTACTTCATATTGAAATAAAACCCTGATTCTTTCTCAAGCCTGCATCAAACAAGTTCATTTATTAAGAAAAAAGGGTTTGCACAATGAGGCAGAGGATATAAGAAAGGAAACACAATACCAAAAAAAGTATCGCCTCAATCTTTCCAACATAAAATCCACTTGGAATCCCAGATTCGAAGAAAGTTTTACAATCGCTCGACCTAAAGAATTTTATTACTCAAATTCCCCCTCAGCTCTGAATCTAAAGGCAGCAACCAGGACAAATTCAAATTCCTTTCCAAATCTCATGTCCCACTTTCGTCCAAAAAACCAAATAAAGATTAAACCGCACTTCACATCGCAAAAGAACAAAAAAAATTACAAAAACACCAACCTAAATGACTAATATAAGTTCAAGACAATAGGCCCGAAAGGCAAAAGCTACTACTCAATCAAAGTCAACTCTCTTGACTCGCACAGAAAACTACCTCCGACCCGGGAACAGGATTTGACGACAAAACATTTCCCTCATCCTCGAAAATCCAACAGACGACCCATCCGTTTCGTCCTCGACATCTTTCGCAACCGCAAGAAAACAAACAGAAACCGACGATTAACCGACGCGTAACGCCCCCATCCCACCCTGCTCCGGCCGCTAGCACACCCCACGAACGACCTCGAATCAGCATAACCTCTCCAACCCACGACGCACCACGCGCGCATCTGACGTAATCTTTAAAAAAAAAAACAAACAAGAAAGAGCCCAAGAACCGAGGCGACCGAACTTACTTGTGCACGGACTCCTTGAACTTCTCCTCCTCCAGGAATTGAAGTATGAGGAACACCAATTCCCGGCTCAGCGACGACATTTCTCCCACCCTCCTCCAAGCCAAAAAAACCAAGAAAACGCCAAGAAACGGAAAGCAAGAGAAAAGGAGAGAGACCCTCCTCCTTCCTCCTCAACAACAAATCCGACGGACGCACGGATCCTCAGGCGTCGTCGTCCTCCCCGAATCGAAGCAGCTCGGAATGGCCCCCGGAGCGCCTCAGGAACCTCATGAATCTCCGCGTCCCGGACCCCGCAAGCATCGATAGCGCCCGGAATTCGAGGACATCTAGGGTTTGAAAGGCTGCGAGGAAGAGAGAGAGAGATAGAGGATAAAGGAGGTAGAGATAGAGAGAGAGAGAGAGAGAGAAGAGAGAGAAAGAGACGGAGAGAGGGACCTGGTCTCGCTCGCTATCTTCGATGCGCTGTACAGTGCCCGGGGGCGGACTTTCTTTTTTCCTTTTTTTTTTTTTTGGCCCCCTCACTGACCTATCAGTGATAAGCACACGCGCGTATCGATCTTGGTCTGATAGGTCAGTTGCCTTATCAGATAAGCGCAGTTGATATGCACGTGGGGCTATCGTTTCGTGCGGTGATTGGAAAGTGGGGAAGGGAGGGGTGGAAACTGGAAACGGATGCGAAGCTGGGAATTCAAATCTAGTGAATATCCAGGGGCACAAGTCCAGTCCTTTCCATTCATTTCGTACTGTCGCTTTCCTAAAGGAGAAAATCTTTAAACGAAAAAAAAGAAAATCATTTTTCTCGCCGATTTATCGCGATCCGAGATGGATGGATGGAGAGACGTGGAGGGTTCTCTCTTCTTCTTCTTTTTTTCGTATCGTGTCGTTTCGGTCGTCGGTCTATTTCGGACCACGCGCGTATTTTTCCAAGACCCGTAGGTTCTGACGGTCGAGTGGGGCCCTCCCTCTGCGTTTTTGTCTCTTTCTCGATCGCTAGATGTCACGTTCGATTGCGGAAGAAGATGCTGGAAAGAACGGACGTTGTCAAAATGAGTTTTGCGAACATAAGACGTTCCTTTTGAAGGAAGTTTCGTCGCGATCTTTCGACCAAAGTTTTCCGGATTATTCTTTTTATTAAATTACGTACCCGAAATATCAATCATGCATATTACGCCAATATACCCTTGGTTTATAGCTCGGTGCTTGAGCACTTTCGCAGCTTTTGAGGTGTTATATTACCGTGTTGAGTATAATCGGTGTTTTGAAAATCGAATTATTCTGTGTTAAGTATGCTTGTTAAGACGTCTATGGGATGTTTGTTGATAGAGATTGACTCTTGTGAGGGCTTTCTCGACGAGTTTCCGATTCAAGACTCGTTAAGAAACTTAATGAATGGCTCTTAACATACCGTCTATTTTTGCGTTATATCTAATCACTACTTCTAAAACTAAACTATTGCGTCTTTAATATGCTTCATATGTGCGTCTAAACCACTTGTGAGCAAAGACTAATTGTTGAAAAAAAATTGTCCACAGGTTTCAGAACTTATAAGAGTGTGTTTAGTAACCATTTTGTTTTAAAAAATAACTTCTACTCAAATTTTATTTTTTTATTCTATTCCTAGACAAGTTTATGAGGATTCAAATAAATTTGATAATTGTATAAAAAATTTTATTCCAAAAGTAGAAATGTATTTAGTACGACTCTCGATTTTTTTTGTGACTTAAAATGCGGAGGCTCCTCTGGGCCAGCAACTGGTTAGAGGAAACAGAAGAACAAAAGGAAAAAAATAAAAGAGAAAAAAAATAAAAAAAATGTTTGATTCTTGAGTTGTTTATGAAAATAAAGAAACAATTTTTTTTTTAATTTTGAATTATGTTCTGAATCTAATCCCAAGAACAAAAAAGTTACTAAATAGATTTTTATTTTAAGAATCGAGCACCATTTTGTATGTTACAAAATACTATATGAGAATTCTTAAAATGGTGCTCGATTCTTAAAACGGATATTCTTAAATCATTGATTAATTTTGTATGTTACTAAACTTATCATATGATTAATAAACACCATATGAGACATTTCAAGCTTCCGTCGTTAAGTTAGTTTTATTAGATGATTATTCAAGGTAATACACATTAATCAATGATTTACACCATTAAAGTGAGATATAGTGCGCAATATCGAAATATGTAGAGAATGAAGGGAAATATTCCAATTATTCCTGACACTTCGCATGACCAAAAGGCACTAACTACAGATTCTAAATATAAAGTCAATGCACTAAAAGTTTCGCATAACACGTACCTTTTTTTTCCACTTTTTTTTGGTGAACAATATACTTTCTTCTATTCGACAACGATGTGTGTGGGTAACCTCCCAACACCGAAGCATCATATCTTGCTTTTGACGGATTTTTGACGTCACAAATGGACCAGAAATCAAAGGGCCACTCCCCATATTAGTGGCAGAAAAAGAATTAGCAGAGCGTACCCACGCAAAGAATAATATCCCCGACTGATTGATTTAACTAAATTATTTATATATCATACATTACACTAGGAGTCAAAAAGTCGGTTCTCGATTATAATATAGATATTTATTTAATTTCGCATACGCATGAGTTTATTTTGTTTTTTTGTTTTTTTTTGGACCAGGGAATGTGGCGCACTGTACCAACAGCGGATAACTCGAAAGCGGGGATAATGGGGTAAATCTTAAAAAGAATACGCGTAACCACCACACACGCGTGTAAGTCGTAAGTAAAGTCAAATCCGAGAATCGAACTTCCTCCTTGCGTTGGAGAAACTCGCCACCAGCAGAACCACCTTGGTGGGTGGTTACGCATAGTTTGTTTCCCTCTGAAAAATCTTTTTTTTTTTTTGGTCTAAATTTTTATGATCTTATTCGGCGGACCCTCCAGAGAGGAAGTAGTACCAATCAATATTTCATTTATACTTATTTTTCGGCAAATTATTGCTTCTTCTTCTTTTTTCGCTTTCTGTATATTTAATTGCACGGCACCATGTGCATACCATACAACCTAATCACGTCCTGCATGGGATATTCATTATTTGATCGTTGTTTATTAAAAGAATATTGAAGGTTGATCATTTTCACCTAATTCTTTTTAAGATAAATACCACAAAAAACATCGGAATGCATTGCAACACAAATCCTTTTATTTCATGTCAAAAAATCCTAAACTCGTGTATTGTGACACCAATACTCCTAACTTTTTAGTGTGACACATATACCACTTATTCAGTTTTATCTAAGATATATTCATCAAACTAGTATAAGTCCAAGGCATTTTACCATAATGAATAAGTTTAGGGTTTTTATCGACACAAAAAAAAAAATTGAGATATTGGTGTCATAGTGGGTATAGTTAGGATTTTTTGTGGCATTAAGCATTTTTTTTTTAGAGGGACTTGCATTTTGAAAAGATGATAAAAATATAATTACGATAGTGGGGACGTGATATATGGGCTATACTAGGAAAAATAGATTTGAATTTCTGTCCGGCGAAGAAAATTCAATTTAAATTTGGAATCTGCCACGGACAATAACGGGACGATTTGATAGCTACATCTACCTTTTAATTTATCATTTTTCGTAGAATATTCTTTAGCGATATATATATATATATATATATATATATATATATATATATATATATATATATACTGCTCGTTCTTTCCTCTTTCATTTTTATTTTTTTCCCGTTTATAGCGAGGAATTCTATCGATACACGTCTCCTTCTTTTTTGACCGCAGCTGGGAATCATGTCACGCGCGAATTCTCTACTAACAAAATTCATTTCTCCGTTCAACGTTAAAAAAAACATAATAATAACGGCAAAATCCATTTTATTTTTCGTTTATATTTTTGGTCGACCAGGCGACGATGCTGATTGATGACTTCAGCGTTATAAGGTCGATCCTCATGCACTGGGTAATACGTCGTCAATTGGCATGAGTGCACACCATAAATTTAAAAAAAAAAAAAGATAAACTAAAAAAAATAAAGTCTTTTGGCTGTATTTCGTCCATGCAGTCTGATTCCGAGACTATAGAGAACGGTCCCAAAGGCTCAACTTCTGGTCCACATTTACAGTTGACAAAACTGTACGTTGATTAGTTATTAATTACTAATTAATTAAAGAAATAAAAGTAAAGAGATAGTTCTGGCATATATACATATATATACTGCATTATGCAATTAATCTTTAACGGGCTTTATTTTTCTTCTTTTAGGCTCCCTTTTCTTTTGTCAAAAAAAAAAATCTTTAATGCATTCTGCAATTAATCTTTTAGCTTTTTCTTAAGCTCCGTTTATTTAGCGAAAAAATTAACAAATTGAAAAATATTTTCTTAAAAATAATTGTCTTTAGTCCTTCAAAAATAATCCATCATAAAATAATATTTCACCATTGACAACAACTCATGTCTAAATATTTTTGTGGACAATTAATTTTTTTCTTTGTTTGTTCAATTTTGTAAGAGGTATAAACGATTTAGGAAAGTGTTTTCCAAATTATTCTTTTTCATTGAAACAAATGCACCCTATGTAGGACAAAATTTGTGTTTGTTTGTCAATTAATATAACATATATACATGAACTGATAGGTGAGGGGAGACTATAAATATAAAGAGCATAAAGAGCTTGTTATCAAGCGAAGATGCATAGATTTCCCTTATTCCATATCCAAAAACATGAAATATTTTTTCACACGAATAAATTTCAATTAGTTGCCAAGGGTGGGCCATAACCATGCCCACTCGCCGTTACTTTTGTTTCGTATCTTGATCTCGCTTAATTTTTGCTTAATAGCTCCTTAAGAATACATAGATAATATGCACACACCATTAGGCACGAAACCAAACAAAAATCGTTATGGGGTGGCGAGGATAGAAGGTGCCGTTGGAGAGACTCAAAGAACATATATCCGAATCAAGCAATGATTTTTTTCTCTCCAAAATGACAATGGTCATTTCCAAAATAGACATGCATGTCCATAACTTAGACGGCAATGCACGCAACATTTAGAGAGTGGAGGTCATAATAATTGTTTGATTTTATATTTAGACTTTACTAGTCTTCATGGTTATTGTTGGAATAACAAATTGTTATGAGTCATAAATTATTAAAAGTGAATCCAAAAACAATTTATAATTATCTATTATTTGATTTTTTGTGATTTAGAATAGACTGTTGTTTTCATAATATGTTAAATATTGTTACCAGTCATCTCTTTTTACATTTATATTCTAACTTTCCTCTTAAAACTTATAGTAAAAAAAGTCAGACAAAACCCACTTTTTCCATTAATTATATGGATAAGTGTTGGCAAATTTAAAGAAACCGTCAATTAGAAAAATGATTTGGAAAATGCCAAATAAGAGTTTGATGTATCCTCGTTTTTTTTTCTCAAATAATTGTTTTCAAATAAATGTCTACGTTTGGTTGTGTTTTACGTTTAAAAATTGTTAGAGAACGGAAATAGAAAAAAGCGTTTTTGTTCGGGAACAATTTTTATAATTATTTCAAATAAAGGTGTAAAATGACCATAATTGTTTCAAATAAGGGCTCAACCTCACTAGTCACCAACCGGCTAAATATTATGATCGATCAAATGGCATTTTCATGCAATTAAAATTTTAATTTTAAATTATTTTTTTATTATTTTCTAATTTTAAATTATTTTTTTATTATTTTCTCTTTTTTCCTTTTTAGTGAGGGTTCGACAACCCTCATTGACCACTAGTGAGGGTCGATAAGGGCTCGACCACCCTCACCTAGGGTTGATGAGGGTTTGGCAACCCTTGACCACTAACAAGGGTGACTTTACCCAGGGCGAGCCCATCCCTTGCCAACCGCTAGTAAGGTGACCCTCACCTCAATCTAGCGAGGGCTTGCCCCGTCGATGGCTATAAGGTCGACCTCCCTTAGGGCAAGGGTGGCCCTCGTTAGATCAAGCAAGGGCAACCCTCGCCCAATCCTCTCCTACATAGAGAAAAGGAAAAAAAGAAGGCAATTGACTAAGATGCCTTTAACCAACCATAAAGTCATATTTTTATTTAAGAAAATGATGACATTTCATGCTATTGTTTAAAATAAGATCAACTTTAAGTATTTATTTGAGAAAAAGAAGGCATTTTATGCCTTTATTGGAATTTTCCCAAAATGACCGATGACTTGGCAAAATCTTATGAGTTAACTTGTTTGTAACTCAACAACAACCATACAGGATTACTTCCTTTTTTATTTATTCATAGAATCACAATTTATCAATATCCGAACTATTCATCGACTTTTATTTGCATAATTCACCAACTCTTCGCCTAAAATTACGAGCCTAAATTAGAATGGCCTGCCGATTAAATTATCGACATTGGGGCATCAGTTTTGGTCCGAGTAATTTATTGACATTCGATTCCTTCGAATCTATCAACTTATCCTAATATCAATCAGCAATTGAGACTCTGAATTCAGTCATGCACGCAGACGATTGGCAGATTTTTATAAATTTTCGTTGAATACGTCGACACCCAACTGATTATTAAGCAAACCCTTTTCTTCAACGAGTAAATTTTTTTTTTCTTAACACAAAAGGTCAATTAAAAGCATAGGTAAGTGATCCGCGGATGTCGTCATACGCGCACGTGATCGTCCGTCCGTTCGTCTTAGGAAGCGTTCCTACCTTTTGAGTTTTTTGACCTTTTGGGGTGGGGCGAAGCGTACCGTAAGCCACCGTCGGATACCCAGCGGTGGTCACATGAGTGACGTGGCCGAGGATCGAGATCTGCTAAATTTCATTTATTTTATTTTATTTTATATTTTAAAAAATCATAAAAGTTATAAATTCTGTCAACTATAACATATTTACTTTAAATATCAAAAGCCACAAATTTGTATTTATATCATGCATTTACTCTTCATCAATATTTCATTAATGAGCATTGTTAAAAATTTGTCTCCATGGACATAATGTTACGCGACTTAAATGAAACAAAAAATTGATGTTATTTTAATTGAAAAACCATTGGACAAAACATTAATAAAATCTTTTTTGTGGCAGTTCTGGCCCCAATTCCTCCAATAAAAAAAAAAAAAAAACATTAATAAAATGTAAATTTATCACATAAGTGTAAAGATAAAATGTCTTACATGATTTAGGATTTTTCCATATCATATTAAAAATTTCAAGGTATATATATATTTTGATAACTGAGGAAACGCAGTATGGACAAATTTGGCAAGAAACCCTAAGATTTATGGAGGAACCCACCACTCCCGTGAAGGGAGTAAGTCCACCCATGACGTGCTGGAGATTCGAACTTCTCGCCTTTGTGAGAAAGAAAGCCCGAAGCCAACAGTGCCGTTCAGTGCGTACTTCAGGGCAAATATATTATAGTGAGTATAAGTGAGGGATTTAGACGTTTTTTTTTCTTTTATTTTATCTTTTTATTTATTGAGTTCCTTCTTTGTTTTCTCCTCTTTATTTAAATTTTTTTTTTTTAAAATTTGTGACAGAGACAGAGGGACAGATTAATCAGCGCCTCATCTTTTGGGCAGTGACTAATATAAATATTTTTTTTACCTTTTAATGAGTTTTTTTTTCCCAACTTCCAAAGCAGGGAGGAGAGAATGATACGACACAATGATGTGTCCCCGCTAGGACCTGGGCCCCACCACCACCAGTAGCAAGAGAGAAAAGAGGGAAAAAGGACCCTCATCTTTTCTCAGTAATGATGCCCCACTTTCAGACGACACCTGGCCGGTTCTAACCTCGCATGTTAGTACTTTGCTTCTGCGAGTTTGATTGGACTGATCCATCAGGACATGCTCCCCAGCTTTTATTATATTACATTATATTCCTCAATAATAATTATCTATTTTTTGTCAGCAAATGATCATGCGTAACGCGGATAAAAAAATTACGAATTCACGAACGGCAAAGTCTCTTTATTTAAATGTTAAGTAAAAGATCGCAGACAATCATTAATATAATTCTCAAGTCATCATCAACTTACCAAAAATCCCAAATTATACTTATAGTAAATATTTATTCTAAATTATTTTCCATGACATTATTAAAATTTATACTTAAACAGTATATTTACTCTTGTCAAGGTTTTATCTATATAGACAACGGAAAGTAAATGATTTTGACATAAGTCACGTGATGTAACTAAAATGAAAATACTGTTTCGGTTGAAAAAATAATTCGATTGAACTTTGATTGATGGTACATGTATCAGATCAATATAAGTTATGATTCCTCATAGCATAAGAAAAAGTTAGAATTAAAGATATCACGAGACAAATATAATTTATAATATTTCATTTATAAAAAGAGTTTAGAATAAAGGCGTCGATACTTTTTACAACCGGTCGATGTTAATGCACCTGCCCAAGTGGTGTCATTATGAGGAAGAGAAATCGCTATAAAAAAAAGGTACAAATCGGTGAATATTTTGAGCTACACCGATCGAAGACTCCCCCAGCAATTTTCAAATCGGTCCATCACGACGACGGTACACGACTCTCTCTCTCTCTCTCTCTCTCTCTCTCTCTTTCTACCCGTCAAAATCAAAATTAAAGAATCCACCACCACGCGCCGACGCGCCGACGCTCGTCCGAAGCCGCGCGTGGGGAAGGGGCTCCCGGGGGGACAAAAGTAGCGTGCGGTGCGCGCACGTTGCGCGTCGCGTCGACAGCGAGATGATGATGGTGGAAGAAGGGGATGTTCCTCGGCGCTCCGCGCGATAAAAAGAGCGAAGAGAAGATCGCGCCCCGAGAGGAGGAAGAGGAGGGAGGAGGGACGAGATGGGCTTTTCTCGCGAGATCTCGCGGCGGCCGAGACGGGCGGACGCCCAATCAAACGCGCGTGCGGCTCTCGCCATCGCAACCGAATTTTCTCCTCTTTTTTTAATTTTTATTATTTGAAGGAAAAAACTTTTTTTTTTTTTTTTTTTTTTTTTTTTTTTTTTTGATCTGAAAAGGAAAAAACTTTCAACAACTTTTTTTTGGTGGGGAAGTAAAGTCGTGTCGTCCAACTTCTTCTCAGCAGTTCGCTTCTTGCCGGGTCAAAGCGAACTCCGATTGGCGGTTCTGAGTTAGACAGCCGCGCGGGTGCGAATTGCCCATTCTGCCCTTGCGTCTTGCGTACGGACAGAACCGGCTCCTTTTTATTCATTTGTTTTTCCTAACCTTTGACGACGTTTCCGCATGCCCGCCCTTATCCAGAAATTTATTGCGAGGCCTGCTAAAACAAGTGGTGTAGGGGTTCCTTGTTTTCTATTTTTCTAATTTTTCGATTCTCGAGAATAGGTTTAGAATAAAAATTTATTTGACGAAGTAACTTCAATTTTCTATTTTTAGAATAAATTTTTACTCTAAAAATGAATTTGGAATAAATTAGAAAGCAAAAAATTTTCTACTTTTTTATTTTTAAAATAAAAGTAAAAAATAAAAACTCTCACTACTAGCTGATTGTCCACCCGTCAGTATTGGCCGCCGATTGTCGATCACTGGCCATTCTCCTACTCGCCTTCCACCACCATTTGAGAGGGGATACTAGAAAATTTGCCTATGATACGAGTTAAGGGAGAATGAAAACCGAATTTGTGAAAAGTATATCATCCTACACACACAACCTTTCCTTGACCTCAAAATAGAGATTGCTTGTTAGCCATCAAATTCCTTTTTATTCTTTCACTCGTATCATAGAAAATTTTAGAGTAGTAGAATTTTGATGCACGGGTTCTACATTTGTGGTTGATTAGAACAATTCTAGTTTTGAAGAATCATACCAAGTGAAAAGGAAGAGGAAATAGTCTTTTAGGGATTCATAACAAACCATATGATATTATTTCTAGGGATGATGCGCTCTGCCTCTGAAGGTTTGCATACACCATCTCATATAGGCATGAAACAACACACTAGAATTTTATATAAATCGTTTGACTGACAAAGGCCAATTATTTACATCTGTCAAGTTTCCTATCGATAGATTGACCTTTTCGCTCATTATCATACTTTTTCCGCTTCTGCTACAGTGCTACAGTATTATGGACAATTTCTATATGAACAATACACTACAGTACTTTAGTATTTTGAGTCAAACTTTTCGGCTTCTTCACGTGAATCCTTTGTCTCTTTTATTTTTTCTTGAATAAGTTCTTGGCAGAATCTTCAATTTCTTCACATATTATGCCTATGAATAGGCTCCTCAGTACTGTCGTCTGAATCCAAGTCTTTTCCATCTTTTTGCCTTTAATATTCCTTGATGATTCTTTTGATTTTTAGGGCTTCAAGATGTTCAGTACCTATATCATTTAGAGGTTGGTATGAGCTGGATGGAATATCAAGAGGATTGAAAGTGGTTTTTTTTTTTTTTTAATATACTGTTGCCTGAGTGTTTTGTCTTTTGGATGACTGATGATAGCTTGCCGAAGCATCAGTGGAACTTGTTGGGATGCTAGGTTGGGTTAGATACTCAGGCTAAAGGGATGGACTTTCTTTATTAAGACCTAGTCTGAGTGTAACCTGCAATTTACTAGGATCAAAAGGATCCTGTGATAGTGGTCCTCCCCATGGTTCTTGTGATGATGAAATTGGATCCTGTGAATTTGTTGGTGATTTAGAAGTGTTTGGTACATCCATTTTGCAATATCTTCTTAAGCAAGAATTGATTGTCGGACAGACTATACAATAGTCATCATAATGATCCTAAGAAGCAAGAAGCAAGATCGTCTTATGTTGGCCATGCTTATGGTGGGATGACTTGATTGCGCTAACATAATTTTCTTTACAACTCCCGATACTGTCAAGGATAAGCTGAGATTATACAATGAAGTGTTGTGAAAATCTCATTCGGAACAGGTTGAGGTTTATATGTGGATACTCCAATGTCTGTTGGAGTTTTACATATATCTTCAATCGGTCGGACAAATATCTGGGCCTAAAGAATAAAACAATTGCATAAATTTCTAGGTTAGGCCGGCATGCTTTGAGTTGAGCTTGGAAAATACATTTCCATGCATTTAATGGTTTGAACTGACAAAGCATTTCCCCAAAATATTTATGCTTGGTTTCTCCTTAGATAATTCTGTTGATGATAAGAGGCATCTTAGCTGTCGAATACTCAATGGCAATAGTATAAAGATTAAACAAATACCAATAAAACCACTTGAACGTTTCTAAAAATTCCTCTTCTAGGAAGAAGGTTGTCGAAAACTCAATGGCAATAGTACAAAGATTACACAAATACCAATAAAACCACTTGAACGTTTTTGAAAATTCCTCTTCTAGGAAGAAGGTGAAATGATGAATAAATGGATATTTCTAGATGTAGCCCATCTGGTCTGAGGAGAAGACCACCATATTCACTAAATATTTGGAAATGATATTGCCACATAAGCGTTCCATGATTCTTAACAAGAACATTGGCTTGGATCAATTTAGGGATTTCTAGTGCTGAGATATGGTTTTTACGTTCTTATTCTTGACTGGAAGTCGATACTCGTTGTTTTGGTGGGCCTGGTGGTTAGTGGTGGCCGCGTTGGTCCGTTGACCGACGGAGTCTAGTGAGGGAGCGTGTTTTAGCCGTCTATGGTGTTTTGCCTATGCTATTGGAATTTGAGGGGTTTTTGATTCAGATGTTCTGGGTGTGCTTGAAGAGGAGACAATATGAACAAATCATGGGCTGGTTTTAAAAAAAGGAATAAAAAATGAAAGAAGGGTGGCTATGCGGTCAATGAAATCTTTAAAATATGTGACTTTCTAATCTCACAGATGGAAAGAAAAGTAAAAAAAAAAGAGTGACAAAAGGGTGGATTCGTCTAAGTGATATTAGAAGAAGTACCGCTTGATGTTTCTATCCCCTTAATAGAGAGAAGCCGATGGTGGTCCATTTATGGTATTTTCTTCATGCATTGGACCTCGTTCCCATGCAAAATTCTTCTAAGTTACCCCACAACTTTTCCAAACCTAGAGAAGTTTAGCTATGGCTTCCGATCCTCCACTTGCTTGGGAGTGTTGCTTATTCTCCAATGTTTTGGGCATGGGACCTAAATTTTTCGAATTTGTCGTAAGGAATGACAAGATGGGTTCGTTTGTCATCATTCCAAATTGAAATACACGAGTAGTAGTTTGTTTTGCTATTTTATAAATGTTTGATCTTTATTTTTAAATTTCTAACTATATTTATTATTATTGTGTATGTGTGAAGTTAATATATCAAAATAACACGTTAAATGGAGGTGGAGGGACATGAGGAGATGACTTTGATCACGAAATTGGAATTGTCTAGCAATGAAAATGAAGAAAAGCCATCTCTTACCAAGAGTGCCACAAACAAGGTACTTGGTTCTCGTCTTCCTCCTCGTGATAAGAAATATACATTCAAATGCTGGAATTATTATGCGAAAATCAATTATAAGGATGGAAGAACATATCAAGTGAAGTGCATTCATTATGGGTCTATATTTAAGTACCGTGTTATTAATGGTACTTCTGTAATGAGGAAGCACTTGACCACGTACAAGAAGTTTTCTCGCAATGTAGATAAGAGGCAAAAAAATTTTGCATCATGTAATGTAGACATAGCTGACAAGGCATGGGAGATTCTAGTACTGGTAACGTCTTATCGACATGGTCATTTAATTAAGAACGTTGTAGGCAAACGCTTACTCGATTCATCATAATTGATGAACAACCTTTTTCCTTAGTCGAGCATGTTGGATTTCGTGAATTTGTTAATGAGTTACAACATTTCTTCAAATATTTATCACGTTTTGCAGTGACTAAAGATTACATGAAGTTGTATTTTTGTGAAAGAACTTGTTTGAAAACTTATTTTGGAAAGATTAATTTTAAGATTGCACTCACAACTGATACATGGAGTTCCATTCAAAACCTGAATTATTTGTGTCTCATTGCACATTTTATTGATGAAAATTGGAAATTGCATAAAAGAATCATCAATTTTGTGGTGATGCATGGTCATAGGGATAGGAAGATTGGGAAAATGGTGGAGAAATGCATCCAGGAGTGGGGAATAAAAAAAAAATGTCCACAATCACCGTGGATAATGCTAGTTCGAATGATGTTGAATTGGTTACTTGAGGGAAAAGTTTTCAAAAGAAAATTTGTTGATATTAGATGGTAATGTTTTGCATATAAGGTGCGTGGCTCATATATTAAATTTGATTGTAAGAGATGGCTTGATTACAGTGCGTGACTCTATTGCACATATCCAAAATGTGGTTAGGTATGTGAGGAGTTCTCCTACGAGAGCCAAAGTATTTCAATCTTTGCATTGAGAGTGAATGGATCACTTACAAGGATTTGGTTATTCTTGACGTTACCATTAGATGGAACTCCACTTATCTTATGTTAAACACCGCTGCAAAGTTCAGAAAAGTTTTTGAAAGAACGGAAGAAAATGATTTATCTTTTGCAAGTGATCTTAACCATGAAATTCCTAAAGATGATGATTGAGAAAATGTTATTATTCTTTTGAAATTTTTAAAAAGTATTTTATGATACCACCAATCAAATGTCGGGAAGTTCATATGTTACTTCAAATGATTATTTTGAAGGAATAATTTTTTTGTATAGATATTTGAAAGATGTGACAGATGCTTCGGATCCTAAGCTTCAAGTTGTGGATACGAATATGAAAGAAAAATTTGACAAATATTATGAAATTTTGGATAAAGTGAATATGATGATGTTGATTGCGGTTATATTAGATTCCAGAGTCAAGTTGAATTTTGTGAGTTTCTTGTATGGACAAATTTATGATGATAAATAAAAAATTAAAGAGGTGCATTATAAGGTGAAGGACGCATTGGAGCGTTTATATGAATTTTATGAGCAATCTTCTCTTGTTTCAAGTGATCGAAATTTTGATACCCACAGTTTGAGTGTAAGTAGTAGTGGTTCCAATACCAATGTGGGTGGTAATGAATGTATAAAGAAGTATGGCGCTCAAACTTGGAAGAAAATGTTTTTGCACTTGAACGAACAAGAGTGTGATGACAACAAATTTGAGCTTGATGAGTATCTTCAAGAAAAAAAAATGAAAAAGTTCTTGATCTTGACCTTTTGATGTGGTGGAAGACTGTTGGCTCAAAATATAAGATCATTTCTTTGATGGCTTGGGATATTTTATCTATTCCTGTGAACATTGTTGCTTCATAGTCAACTTCCAGTATATCGGGTTGTGTACTTGATGGTTTTCGAAATTCTTTAACTCCTAAAGTAGAGGAAACTTTGATTTGCACTTAAGATTAGTTGAGAGCCGTTCGTATACCGAATGATGTTGAAAATTGTATTGAGAATGCAAAAAAATTTGAGTTGGGTAAGCGATATTTACATCTTTATATATTGTAATTTCTTTTGCATATCTAATGAGTGAATATTTTATTTAATATCTTATTTTTTTAAAATATTAATTATCTTAATGAGGAGATTATCGTCGGTAAATAGAGTTTACTAGTTAAAGTGGAATGAATATATGTGGTAAGATACCTAATACTTATTTTACTTTACTAGCATCTCTCATTACATTTCCATCCGATGGCTTTAGTTCTCATATATGGGTTGATTATATAGTCAAATTGAGCATCGTGCTATACGTATGTTCCAAAAGATATTAGTTCTCGTCATGTCCAAGGAGTATTTACTCAAATTGCAATGCCAGGCTACCTTGCATATAGTGAACTTTCAATTGCAAAGAAAATGTTATAGTTGCAATTGCAAATAATCGATTCACGACATTTCAATTTTAAATTTAAATCTATTAACAATGATTGTTGTTTCCTTTGATTTCAAGTGATCAAACTTTGGAACAAACTTTTATAGATGTTTGAGGACCAAAAACTCTTCTTTCTTTTAAGGAACCTGTAAGGAATTTGAAACCGCTTACTCCTAGTGTCAACAATAGAAGCACTGGCTCTAGTGTTGATGAGGGCAATAAGAGAAATAGGCTTATCATACTTGGATAGGTATATTTTTATTGGGAAATTTGGAAGGATAGAAGGAGTATATGTACAAAGATCTTAGATTGTAGGAGGTTTAGAGAAGAGAATACCTCTTCTTTGGGTTCTTTGAACGAGCTTTCAATGTAACTAATCTATGACCGTGTCTGGATAGCACACACTATGTTGCGATAGGGCGAGCGATCGAACAAAATATAGACGGAAGAAAAAAAAATAAATCGGACACCAGATTTACGTGATTCAGTCGTAAAGACTTATGTCCACGGGGAGAGCAGCAGCGAATTTCACTAAGATCAAGCGATACAAGAAGATTACACACTCGATTCACTCAAGCACTCTCTCGGTGTTTCCCAAGCCCCAATTACACCCAATACACCAATCTATCTTGGATGTAAATCACGAATAAGCTTCGCAGCACGAACAACACGAAGACCCAAAGCCAAGCACCCAGCACCTATGGATGTCTCTCACAAACAGAGAAAACCACGGCACTCAAAAATAAGAACGGTGCTTTGATCAATAACTATGCTTCGGTAAAGGACGTCCCACGAGCAAACCTTATGAGGAATATTATATTCCACCGCCAAAGAATTTCATGCATGAAGAAAGCGAATCATCCAAGATTTGGTCAACAAAAGAACAAATTTGACTTTCCTTTTTTTAATTTCCTTCTTGGCTTCACATGCAAGGGACGCTGCAGAGGCTTCTTTCTTCAGTGTTAATATGTGTGTGCCTAGGCCCACGAAGCTAACGTCTTCAACTTATTCAGCCCCTTTTTTTTTTTCAAATATTTCAAAATTCAGCTTTTCGCTTCGGGCTTAAACTCGAGACATATTTTAACACACTGTGTGTTTGGTTGGTTCATCTTCCCGGAAAAAGATCAATTCGACTTTATGATTCTGGAGTGATACTCTAGTTTGCTTCTCTATCTTTTTTATTAAATGGCAATTTCTTCCTTTGTCCTTTGGATAATTTTTGACAAAATAGCCTTTCTTGTTGCAAATGTAACACCTTTCAGTTTTTCTACGCTTTCTAGAAACTCCGTCTAGAGTGCCTTTTTCGCAAAAATCATCATTTGTGATTTTTCTTCATATTTTTTAAAGAGAATCTTTTGAATTGTATTTGTTTTTTGCATCAATCCTTACAAGAATGATTATCATAGGAGTCTTTCTTTGAACACTTGATTCTTAACTTAGGCTTTTGATAAACCCTGTCAAGTTCTTTGTTGCTTTTAAGGTAAGTCTCGAAAACCTTCCTTTGGATGCAAAGATCATCAAGAGCAAGATGTATCTCTTGCGGGAGTTTCCTAAGAGGAATATTAGCAACCATCTTCTGCTTATTTTGTATGGATTTCTCCAAAGTTTGGTCAATCTCTTGTGGAATGGAAGCCAAAAATACCCACTTTAGGTTAGTATAAGCTTCAAGAGTATAGAATAGTTTAAGCATTTCTTGGAAATGCCTATTGAGATGCTTTTTTCGTAACGAGCAGCATTTTCTTTAAAAAAATTATTTTCTTCTAAGTTCAAGAAGATCCTCTGGTTTACCAATAAAGAAGTGGTGGATCACATGGATTGTTTGATGGAAGTTTGTTTAGAGTAAAAATGTCATTTGATTTTGATCATGAACAGTTCTCCACCAATCTTTTAGTTTTCCAGTAAATCTACTTACAAACTTAGTCCATATTTCATACCAACTTTCAACAAAAAATGCTTTGGTGTTAAGTCAAGCATAAAACTCTTGTAATCTGTCTGGCTATTTGAAATATGAGATATCATTAAGCGTGAAATAGTATTTTGAGGTTGAAGACTTTTGTTTAGGGTTTGGGTCAAGAAGATGTACTACTTCTGACTCGGATGAATTTGATTCCATCTCTACTTTGGTGGGATCGGTCATATAGATAGGAGGCACGCAAGATATTGGTATTTTCGGAGGAATGAAAGTCCAATTTTGAGGCTGATTCAAAGGTATTTTTCTTGGCAGAGTCAAATGTGGCAACAGTTGGTATCATTTGTCTACTTTGATCTCGCAAGAATGCCTCAAGTGGATTTGAGACCATATGAGCAGAGGGAGGCTTCAGAAAAGGTTCAGGAGCTTGCCTCTTTTCTTCATTAATTTTTCTCTGTCTTTCTATTTCTCTAATACAGTTTTGGAGCGTAACAATATTTCTTTGATTTTGCTTTGGAGCTTCGTCAATAATTGAGATAATTGATGTAGCCCCAAAGGGGCCTACCTCTATTGGAATCGTTTGCCAAAACTGGAAAAATGGATTTAGAGGAGGAACGAATTTTTCATCTTACACGAGCTTGATTTGTCTCCTCAATTTTTTCATTTTAACCGTTTGGTCTTCCAAATGATAATGAGAAACATATCTTCCAGATTTCATTTGCTGAAATTTCTTCTAGAATGTCTTAAGCAATTTATTTGTGATCAAAGCCATTTGATTAATTGGTCAATATGATCAAGACGAGCTTAGATAGTAGAAAGCTTGGTGTCAATTGTCTTGAGAACATTATTTTGAGCCAAGGCATTTTCTGAATGCCAATTCAGGACAGCCTCAGTAGTCGTGACTTTCTTTTGTCTTCCATTATCGTCAATATATGTAGGATTTGAGACCTTAGGAATATGACGAAATCGATTGTGAACATTTGTAAACTCTTCTAATGTTGGGAATGGGGCACTATAGTTAGATCTTTCCAAAGGTGGAAAGTCTGAGAGTTAGAGCATATAGACAGATGGAAGGACAAGTGGTTCTACCGGTTTTGGGAAACATGAGGGCAAAGGTGCTTGGGGTATTTCTAGAGGAAAATAGTTCTTTTTAACCCGTTTATGGATGGGTTTATAGAAGGGTGAGACAACTGACTTCTGGGGTGAAGGTTTCTTTCTGGGTGGTGGTTGAGGAGGTGGAAGAGGTTCACATGGTTCAGGGATTTTTGGAGGAGGGTATGATCGAGGTGGTTCATATGAGATCATGAATTGGTATCTTCCTCCATTTTCACCAAAAGGTCCAACAATGGGGTCTCCATCAAGATATCTTCGGTAAAGTTTATCCTTTGACAGTTTTTTTCTTCTGGATAGCCTATCATCTTCTTCTTTATCTAGAGGATTTGTACAAAGGAAACACTAACAATCATGATCCCAAAAATAGTGGCTTGTATTGAGATCTTTGTAGTAATGAATAGGAGTTCTTCCTAGTCAAAACATTCAATCATGGATTTTGAATTTGGGTGGCCATTGTCGGTTGGAACATGAGCTGCACAGGATTGCATCATAAGACCTATGTTGCACGGACACGTTACTAGTGCTTCTGTGTCGTGTCCGATTTGGTGACACGTGGTCAACTTTTGTCGACACGTTTCAACATGTGTGTCCGAAAGACGATGGAGGGTGGAGGCAAGGGCGAGGGAGCAGAGATGAGGCCACGAGCGACGGCAAGCCCGCGACGACGAGTAGAACCAGTCCTCAAGCAAAAGTCCCTCGAGGGGAAAGTATATCCCCACCACTTCTTCCAGCTTCCGCTTCTTCAACTCATCTTTCGGACGGCGGTGCTTCTCCTTCTTGGTCACTGTGGTGGTGGCGGCAGTGGTGGTGTGGCGCTCCTTCTTCTTGCCTCACCCCCAAACCCACGGCCCAACCGAATTAGAGAGAGAAAGTAGTGAGAGAAAACCTTTGAGTGTTTGTGTCGTGTGTGGGTCTCTGTTCGCGTCCTTGCGGACATCAAAACTCCCTTCAATCGAGGAGGAGAAGAAGAGGAGAGGAAGGAGGGTCATGCAGCGAGGAGGAGGAGAAGAAGGAGGGAGCACTAGGGTTCTAAGAAGGGACCTAAAAGAATTAAAAAAAAAAAAAAAAGGGACTTGCGTGTTAGAGGGGGGGGAATGATGGGAGGGAGGGGGAGTGACCGGTTGATGGCCTGTCAGGAAAAAAAATAAAAATACTGAATGTTGAATGATTAATGTAAATTTATTTTAGTTTATTTATTTATAAATTTGAATCAAATTAATTAAAAATAAAAATATTTATCTAATATATAACGTATCCCAATGTATCGGAATTATCTATTTTTGAGAAATGACGTGTCGACGTGTCGCGTGTCCGTGCAACTTAGCATAAGACTAGTAGGAAAAACAAAAGATGTGGCTTCTTTCTTTTCCTTGTTAAATTTGATGACAATTGTGCCATATTTCTTCTTAGTAAACTAGGACTCTGTAAATTGGATGGGCCTAGAATTCTGGTGAATTTTTTCACAGTTAGTTACTCATGTATTTGGGAGTAACTTAACTAGCTAATCTTGAGGAATTTGTTTAGGTACATGGATACAAGAAGTTTGATCGTTATCCATGAAAATGAACAAAGCATTTTCAGAACCAAGGAAGTTGAGGTTAACGACATGATTCGGAAACCAATAAACCATTTGGTAATGCAAGTTAGCAACAATAAAATTTGGAGCCTGAGGTGCTCCAGTAATATGTAGCTAAACCTTAAAGGCTAAGAGAAGTCGTGGATCCGAGAGAGCCATATTGAAGTTAGGGAACGACATAATAAACAGTGTTCCCACATTGAGGATAGTTTGGATAGTATCAATGCAAGCATGTTAGTAGTGCAAAAAACGGATGTCTAGAAGGACCATCTACGAATTATGGGTAACTCTTTCCTTCCATGGAAGGATAAAGTAAGTCTAATAGCACCAAAGTGAAGGTGCGCATATCCCTGCTATATCCATTATCTTGGAAAATCATAAAGGTGACAAAGTGTTCTTACTGAGTGACTGGGATACGATGCTGGTCAAATTTTGAGGACCAGACATATATATCCATTATCTTGGAAAATCATAAAGGTGACAAAGTGTTCTTACTGAGTGACTGGGATACGATGCTGGTCAAATTTTGAGGACCAGACATATATTTTAACTTCTTTAGGAGTATGCTTAATAAGCTACTTAATAGAACGGATACGTGAAAAAGAGAATGGTTTAGCAAAAGCAGAATACTGATTTATAAGTAAAAGGTGAGTTTGAAATTTTACTATCTTCATTGAGATAGGAAACCTCATAAAGATAGTCAATCTTAGAGACATTGAAAGCGAGAAGTTCTAAAGGAGGGCTAAGAGAAACTGGGGCATTCATAGTAGTTGGTGTGGAAATTTCGGAGGATTTTGTCATTGTCTAAAAAGTCTCCCTTTCTATAGTGAATAATCAACATCAAACTAAAAACGTGCTAAAAAATGCCATGACTCTGATACTAGAAAATTTGCTGCTTATGATACAAGCCAAAGAGACATGACCCTTCCTTAGCCTCAAAATAGGAACTTCCTATTAGTTACCAAATTCCTTTTCATCCTTTGACTCATATCATAGACAATTATTATATAATTATCAAATGCGTATTTTTTGCTTAGAAACTCATCCATAAATTAGAAATAGAAAAAATTATAATAGAATGGTTATTATTCTTGCCTTAAATGTTCTATATTTTTGTGTTATGGAAATTCCTAAATACATATGCCTACCCTACATTTGCTCCAAAACTAATTCCGCGTCACAAAAAATCTCAAATTAGTACGTCTGTACCATATTTATCCCAAGCTAATTTCCGTGTTATTAAAAGTTAGACATTTTTACATATTTTCAAAACTTAACCCAAAATCAGCAAATTTTTAGATATCAAAATCTAAGATTTTGGATTTTTTTTGTAATATATAATTAGTTTTGAGTATATGTGGCATGAGTATATTAGTTTGGGATTTCCTGTAACACAAAAAATTGATTTGGATAAATGTGATATGGGTGTATTGATTTTGGTTTTTGTATGATGCAAAAATTAGTTTGGAATAAATGTGATTTGAGTGTCTCAATTCATAATTTTTTGTGATAAGAAAATTAGTTTGAAATAATTGTGACATGGGTGTACAAGCATAAGATTTTTTGCATTATAAAAAATCACGGAGTCTCACTTGAAGCTCACTGTCATGTAGCGGGGATGTGCATGTGAAAGCATCTTGAATTTATTTATAAACAGAACATCATGGGAAAAATTACCAGATCAATCTTTAACATCTTTTACCAATGTTAACTTAGTCATAAACTCTCTATTTTGTCAAATTTATCTTAAATTTTTGCTAGAAATTTTAATGTAATTTTTTGGCCAATTTCCATTGGAAAATCACTGACATAACGACATGCCATGTAAGATAATGGTGATGATTGGACCACCACGTCGGCGATCTCAAGTGAAAATTCACCAAAATGATTAAATTACAATTTAGTGCAAACGTTCAAGACCAAATAAGTGGAATTGGAATGTTTAGAATGAACTAATGTCTGCATAATATGTTTAGGGCTGATGGGTAATTTTCCCAGGCGTGCCAGAGAACTTGGTCGGGGATGGCAGAGATTAAATTTTACGTCATCTACTCCATCATAATAGGACTACGCGTTTTGGTCTGGCTCGGTAGGTGGTACATGACCTAAAATGAAGGACCGGTCAAGAAGTCACTCATGTCGTGCGGTGTCCTGGTTGAAGCATGCTTAGTTTCGGAAGTCCTAATGAGACCCACAACGACAGAAGCGGCGCTTTGCTGTTTTCCATCGATGTTGACAAGCATGGCCCGGAATAACATGGGGAAGATAAGTTTTTTAGAGATGTCGTCAGACATTTCTGCTACAGATTCCGCCATCTCACGCTTGTAAGGCACGTTAGATCGGACGCGAATTCTTGACTCGTTCTCTGCAGTCTGCATCACGTTAGAAAGTCTCAACTCGAAAATTTTTTAAAACATTAATTAGAGGGTCACGACGTTACATGCAAAGCCCAGCCGAATTCAGTAGTCGCGCGACGCAGGGTTATTCTTTTGACGGGAATTATGATTTCTGATGCCGCTCTTATGTATCGTGTGACAGCTTTTATCTTGCGAGGTTTTGCCGTCTCCATGCTTCTCCCGAATTCAGAAGTCGGGCGACGCAGGATTATTCTTTTGACGGGAATTATGTATCGTGTGTTTCCTAAGTGCACCAGAATCATGGAGAAATCTTCTAAACCTCGTGCAGGTCCCGGTGGCCACTAATGGGCTCCATCCGGCTCATGTAAATATGCTTCCCTGGCCCATCTCCACTCAGACATCGCTAACTCATCAACTGCAGATTCTTCTCAACGAATCACCAAACGTAACATCAAAAGTCAAGACATTTGATTTGGTCTCGCAGCTAGAATAGAAGTTTTCGACATTGTTAGGGGTGGATGATAATCATTCTGACCAAAAATTGATTTCTGGAAGAGAAATATTTTTCTATATCTATTTAGAAGAGTTTACAGCGAAAATAACTATTTGATAACGATATAAAATTTCTATTCTAAAAATAGAAATTCATTTGATAATAACAAAATATTTCTTTCTTTCGGATAGTGGCGGACCAACGGATGGTGGTGGACCGGCAATCGACGGTGACAAACGAGGGCAGCGGCAGTGGCCGGCAACTAGTGATCAGCGGCGACCAACGATCTGTGGCCGACGACCGTGGGCAACCGGCGATTGGTGGGTGACCAGTGACCGCCGGAGGCAGTGAGCGACCGGCGGACAGTGGTTTGGCGGCGAATGAAGGACCAATTGATGAACGATGAGAATAATTTTTATTTCTCATTTCTATTCAGAGAAGTAGAAAATTTTTATTTCGATTTATATTCCAAATTTATTTCTGGAATAATATTTTATTTTAAAAATAAAAAATTGAAATAATTTTATCAAACGGATTTCTATTCCGAAATAAGCCTGGAATAGAAATAGGTAGCTGTCATACACCCCTTGGCCTACGAGTGTTGACCCTCTTATCATTTTTGGATCGATGAATCGGTTCTTTTGGAAGAAAAATAGCCAGTCCTGCTCGAATTTGAGTTCCTTTCCCTGACCATGCCAATGAAGTTGCAACGTTCCACCCCCGCCTCGTAAAGGAGTACAGTTAACTTCATCGGTAGAGCGTGAAAGAAATGGATTTAACTACAAAACTGCTACTGTTTCCTTAAAGAAGCCGAAGGGATTGCCTGAGCGCTAATCTATGCAGAGGAAATCGTCGGCACAACTGCCGATATTATAACACTCGGCTTATATTTACAGCTGGGCTTGCGTGGTTGCATTGGAGGCGCGCGAAAGCAGCACGATCTGGACTTTTTGGATCAAATTTAGAATGGGTGGCGATCCCCGTTAGATGAAACCGTTCCTCACATGGTTTACTTCGGAGACTTGATGGGGTGAACTTGCTGAGATAGAGGGGAAGAGTGGAAGTAGAGACAAATGGCTGATATGTCGTCCATTGCAATTCCACGCCTCTTGCGTTTCCATGCATGGACAGCACACTCGACTAAGCGTTTGGCAGACTTGCTCCTGTCTGGCGTTGAGGATACAATGTCCACTGCTTCTTGATTGGATATAACATCCCACACCTGACAGGGAAAAAAAAAGAGCAACATAAGAAGCGGTCGCTATTCAATAGTACTTCATACTGCGAAATAGTATCTAACTGCCCGTGCAAACAAAAAAGGGTTGATGAAGGTCGCATGATATTAGATAATCAACGAGGACGCTCTTCAGGAGAGGTGACATTTTCTCCCCCACTCTTGCAGGACGATTATTCTTACTCCTGCTTGTCATGATAATATGCCAGATGAAAAAGTTCGGTCACATGGCTTTTGAAATTGGGTCACTATGTGTAGTACTCGAAACTTGGGTGACTAACAGTTCAAATTTGACATTTGCGTAAATCTAAATTTTTTTCAGGAGTAATGTTACCGTCTAGAAACTAGAAAACCTCTATCGCCAGAGCATATATTCTATCATACATAGCAACACTACATGCCTGTTACTGTTTTGACAGTTCTGATTTGAAAACTCGCTACGGGTAAGTCTAGGGCAAACTGGAATGCACATTTTCTGAGGAAGCTAAGCTATTGACTTTCTTCTTTTTTGTCCCACCTTTAAAAGCTCAAACGACTAATGGCAGAAAACATACCCCATCAGTCGCCAGCACAACAAACTGGTCTCTGCTGCTTATGTTTCTCTGTGTCACCTCAGGCACAGATATAAGTCCAAAATCTTTCACACAGTGATCTCCAAAGGCTCTAGACATTGCGAGTCCAGGTGATTCACCATCTGGCAGCCATAAACGGTGCACTCCTGGCTCATCCTCTAAACAGAATATCCTCCCATTGCATTGTATTATCCGCTCAGCTTCCTCTGCAGCAAGATCAACAGAAGTGTGAAGATCAGAAGAGAAGATAAACCATGAGAGGAGTTATAGGCACGGGGACTAACGAGGTATATTGGGTTTAAAATCAACAGTGAGCTGAACAGGAAGTAAGCTCCCATCCTCAGAAGTAGTTGCTAATACAGCTCGTGAGTCACCTACATTGGCTATGATGATGGATTCCCCCTGCCAAAATATCAATTTCATTAGCTTCCACCGAAGGAACGGTTCCTGAAGAAGTAGAAATGCTTACTCAACAACTCCCCTGGTGGGCCAATCACTAATCTTAGTAACAGCAAAATGGTTGTCCATTTCATCAACTCTTTCTTTTGTATGGAGTGTGCATATAGAAATCTATTGATGGAACTGACCTTCCATGTCATGAATATATTGAAATGTCTTGTCTGGTCCAGATTTGAAGTTACATTTGCTGAGAACAAAGTCCACTATACATCTGAATTGCCTAGAAAGCTAGCCATCTTAATATTGCCTCTCAAAAGTCTATCGTTAGGAAGATGCACTCCTCATTATCAGTTCTTATTTTGCAACCTAACAGACCAGATCCAATAAACTTATATCACGTGCCAACCGCAGCCAAAAAGAACTATCACATTACCATGACAGCAGATTCATGAACGCACTCCGTACAGAGCCTACGTAAAGCAATGAAAATTTGTGGTGTTTGTGCTAATACCTGTCTGACAATAGTCAAAGCAGTGGTCCCACTGTAGCACGAATCAATCTTTCGATGCTGCCCGAGCTCGTTATCAATGGTGGCACAAGTCTTCAAGTAGGAACTTTTCCATATATCAAAACAATGACACTTCTTATCTGATTCCAAGTCAAGATCTGGATCTAGGGAAGCTTGAGCAAGAGTCTCCTGCCAATTGCACAACAAAGAGGGTGGCATCGTCTGTCTGACCCTTTTTGCCACATAATGTCCCCATGGGCCATGCCCATCAAATATCCCACAAAAGATCATGTCATTTTGGCACCCAAATTCCTGTCACCAAAAGCTACATCGTCAGTATATATTAACTTCAATGAGAAAAACTAGAATATACTAGCCATGAGTAACAATCCATGGTATACAGGTGATCTTAAGAATATAAGTTCTGCTCAAAACGAAGCAAAAAGAAGGAAACTCCAACACAAATTGGCACAGATTTATCAGTCTTTGCAGCATGCAACGTACAAACAACTTGAGACAAGAAACAAGCTGAGCAAGTGGATATTTGATAGACTCTGAACTTCTATACACCAAATGACAGGTTGTTCAAACAGAATCTTCAAAATGAAAAGCGACCAGACATTCCAAGCAATTGTCAAATTAGAACAATTCCTCTCCTGCAAATGACAACGGCTAGCTAGTTGAATTTCATAAAATAAACAATGAATGTGGGAACAATGAATGTGACCCCAATAGAATCTCATGCATTCAGGTTTCAAGACATACCTCCCAAACGATGCTGCAATCCTGGTTCACTCCTTTTTCCCCTCTCTTAGAGAAAACCGAAGCGAAGTTTTCCGAGCCATCGACATTTACAATGCCAGATGAGCACAGTATCAAGTCATTCTTTTTCGCCTCTTTTGCCATGGTTTCTGCGGCCTCTCTAACATCACAATCCCCAGTGCTCCTTGCCTTCTTAAACGAAAATGATCTTGCCAGGCCATTGAATATGGTGGAGAAATGCCCCATGACCTGTACAATAAAGATGACTTAAGCCCTTCCAGAGATTCAACATCCGAACGTCTTTTTATCTTGATTGCATACTACATGTGGTTCTTAACGGAAAGATAGAACTGAAACAAGACTAATTTTTAATTAAAAAAGAAACTTCTTTTTCTGGGAAACCTAGTCCTCGATGAAAAAAATGTCCTTTTTTATTTCTTCTTTTCGTACTCGTCCCATCCACTAGTCTCAAGAACCACACAGAGGACGAAAGCACATGGTTTTGGAGCGATCCAGTGACCGGATGAACAACACGATCTGACTCAGATAGCTGAGCACGAGCACGTAAAGCACAAAGCTCCAAAAGACCTGGGAATCTAAAGGACGCTGCAGCGCATAATCATGCTTATGCTTACATGGAATTCCATAACCACGCGCAAGTTGGGAGAAAAGTTAATCGAACCCAGACAAGAAATAACACCAAATCCGGTTTAGTCTCATTCCTTTTTTCGAAAGAATAAACTAAGCCAAAGCAGCAAAAAAAGGAAATACGGGCGGGCATTCATTTCCGGGACTGTTTCCCTTTTCTCGGAAATCAATGGAAAGGCCGCCACGGTTTTTTCTCTGCTTTCAGGCTCAAAATTCAGTGTGAAAAGAAGGAGATGGGTCTGCGGTGGCCAGCGACTTCTCGAGGACTGAATCCCACGAGAGCGTTGCTTCTCCTAGTCATGGCGAAGACAAAGGTCACGCGAGCATTTTCCAAAGCAGCGCTTACTGCTCTGCTCCTTCTTCTGACGAAGACGGGAAAGTCAGCAGAAACGCCAAAGTCAAGATCGAAATTCACTCCTCTCGAAGCAGAAAAAGGCTCGACCAGATTTTTCCAGAACGCGAAGAAGCTCCATGAAACCAGCAGCTCGGTACAATCCCATGATTCTTTCGAGAGAGAAAAACTCGAAATCATCCACAAAATTGCCAAAGAAAAAGAAAATTCTCTCAGGAAAAAAACGAAATTTCTCCCTCCTTCGGAACTTCCAACAATGCCGAGCCAGAATAAAGGGAAAGGAAAAAAAAAACTAAAAAACCGCGATGACTCGACGCGACTATCTCGTCGTTTCGCTTCGCCGTGCCCTCGCATGGAGCAGACTGCCACACGATAATCACGAAAACACACGGACACGTAGCGAGAGAGAGAGAGAGATACCCCGAGCGGCGGCGGCGGCGACGGCGGCGCAACGCCGCAACTTTGACGGCGGCGGGACTCAGGCGAGGCTCAGAGAGGGAGAGCGAGGGGGAGGGAGCGGCCGGAGAAGGGAGGAGCACCGCCGGAGAGGGGAAGGAAACTAAGGGATCGAGAATGGCGGGGAGGCAGGAGGAGGTCGCAGTCCATAAGCGAGGGCGAATCCGACCGTCCCTTTCTCGTCCGCTTCGCGTATCGATCGAAAGGTGCTGAGGACAGCGGCGGTCGGTGCAGCTGCTCGATCTTTTTTATGGTGGTGGGAGGAGAAGCAGAGTACACGGAGTCGACGCATGCAACGACCGCAGCATCTGCTGTTTACTGGTCCTGTAAATTCGTGTGGTTCTCGAACAGGAGATAGAGAGAGAGAGAGAGAGAGAGAGAGAGAATAGGAGATATTTTTTACTTTTTTTTTTTATTATGATGATGGTGTTTTTTGACGTTTGTAAAATTGTGGAAATTTAAGGGAAAGTGAATTTTGTCTCCCTCTACAATTATGGGAGTCGATGCTGCGATTGTACAGTGCTTTCGTAATGATTCTGGCATCCATGATCATCAACCGCCCCATGATAGGGAAAAAAAAGATATACATATATATATGGGAATTTGATGTGACTTCGTATAAATTTGGTATATGTCCAAATAATTGGGTTTGGACCAATCATGGTCTTGTATATTATCATGTCCTAAGCCTCAGTGATCAAGGGAATTTTAGGTACTCCCAAAATATCATATGGCATGATTAGATATCTACCTAATTCTTGAAATTCTCTTAACAGCATTCGAAGCGTGATGATCTGGGTAATGAATAGTTACAAAGCGCTCTGTTATCACGTGAAAAGCTTCTTTTTCTTTTTTGGACTTATTTTTTCGGGCTTACGAAAGTTTTTATGTCTAATTCAGGAGCGAATAGATACGTGATTGGATAAGACTTGTTAATTTGCATGACCACGTGGATTCTTAAGGCAAATTCTTAGTTTAAAGCAGGCGTGCTTTGCTCGACATGTTCCAACGCAACGAAAAAGCAAGCGAGGATGGCCTGTTCAAAGTTAGGTGCATGTTGCCTGTGTTTCCTTATGTGCACAGAGAACGGAGACCTCCATACCCATAAATTTTCTCTTCTCTTCACGCATCCCATAATTCGCGACACGTGTCTTCTTCCAATTGAAAGTCAACGGTTGAATGTTGGCATTATTTGGACCGAATTTGATTAACCCGAGACAGACACAGACGTATAAAACTTCTCTTTGATGGTCCTCTTTTTAATATTAATGAAATGGGTTTGTTTCTAGCATTTTTTTTTTTTTTATGACCTAGGGAACTCGTGTACTGTACCAACACAGACAGCCCAACAGGCCCGGGATAACAGAGGATAAACCCTGGGTCGATATTAGCAGAGGACCCACCATCCCGACGTCGCACTTAAGATCCCATACAACTAACGAGATTCGAACTCTTCTCCTCTCACAAAGGATCATAGGAGTACTTATCCAACTGAGCCATGCAGGCGGTGATTCGTTTCTAGCAATTATTTGTTTCTCGTTGATTATATGTATCAAAAGCTGACCTTTTCCCTTTTAACTCCATAAACAATCTGTTTTTTTGTACATAAATAATCTGTTTGAAAAGGAAGAATTAAACGTCTTGTCTTAACGATCACGACCGCGAGCCGTCCAACGGAATATATTAATATTTAGCGAAAATAATAAAATAAGATAGAGTATCACCTTGCAGATATTTTGGAATTCCAATGTGTCGCCCACCAATATTTATTAGACACAATAATGAGAACAGTAGACGATTAATCAAGGGAACCAAGTTGGTATGCTTGGAATTTTTATGGATTAATGCATTGCATTTGCAAAATGCCTGCGGCATGAGGTTTTTTTTCTTTTTTTGAGTTAATATTGTAAACAATCAAAAATCATCACCCCGTGACATATCTATTTTAGACTAATTTTAATCTCGTGAAAAATCCTAAACTTATACACCTCTGACACATTTAATTAATTATCTCACAAAAAAAACACTCAAACTGTTACCCCTGATCCAAATTCACTCTCCATTAGCATCTTATACAATATCCTATTAGAATGCAAATGCATTTTAAGAGTGGGTAGATTTGACCGATTTGGAGTTTTTTGTGGGATGAAATGTAATTTTATGATAAATGTTTCATAAGGGCACGTATTTGGGATTTTTTTTTGTCATATGAAAATATACATGTCGCAAGATATCGGTTCGAATTTTTTTCAAAATGAATGGGATATATATGCCACGGAGGTACCGTCTGGAAATTTTCAACGGCATTAAACCCCCCCCTCCCTTTTTTGTTTCAATTTCTGTCATCTTCCTCATGAAGTTAGGTCGATTCCGGTGAGTTTATAAATATACACGTGTACACGCCTACATTACAAAATACATCCTCCTTTGGTCAGAAATAATTGACGATAGCAACAAACTACATGGATAATACGTCTAGAAACGAACCATATATTATATCGCCTAAAGGTCTACTCTTCAACTTTATAAAAATTCAGTAGAACCCTAATCTCAAGCTCGCGTGGCCTCTCATGATTGGCTCGCGATGTGCCTATCGGGCAAATCAGTGAGTATATAATTCGTATGTATTGTTATGCCAAACTACGCGAATGACAACCATACGATTATAGTATAATACGGGAAATATTAAATAAAACCTTGGGGTTGGGGGAGGGGGATAATTATGGCGTTATGATTGCAATGCGGGATTTAAATATATAAATTATTTTTTTTCCACAAAAGGAGGCTTGTGTATTTTTTTCTTTCGTTGTTGATAATTATGATTGGCATATAATATTTTATATGCTTCTCGATTTTCCCATTAGGGAAGAGGTCGTGCTGGACATTCCGCCAATCCCGTCTGCATTTCTAAATTCGACATCGACCGGCAAAAGCTGTTCATCCATACCTTATTATAATATAGATATCTCTATTCATTCTTTAAAGTGCATAATATCTGCTGACCATGCAAGGTAGGTTGGTGTGTGTGCGAGAATCTTTATCGTCTCATCACCTCGAGGTTTGAGACAAGATATTGCAAAAAAAGACTGAGCAAATTTTTTTTAGAAAAAAAGAAAGAGGATGAAAGAAGAGAATTGATGAAAAAAAGAAAGAAAAATGATACAAATAGTACATGAACTTTGAGCTAGTATCTAGATCATTGAACTTTTAATTTATTAAATGTAATCCCTGAATTTTTCGTACATATTCAATAATCCATGAATTATAGGAAAATGTTCAATTTAATCAATAACCCTAGTCTTTAATTTAAAAAAAAAAGAACTATATTGAATATTTTTATACAGTTTAGGAATTACACAAAACATATACCAAAAGTTCAAGAATTACACAAAACAAATTAAAAGTTCAAAGATGACATTACATATTAAGTTAAAGTTTATGGACCACATTGAATAAATTAACAATTCAATGATCAAATTGCATATTGAGTCAAAATTCAGGGATTGCTTGTGTAATTATAAAAAAAAATTGCATCTACCCTGCTAAGGAAAAAGGGCTGAACTAGTGACCTGCCCATCATAAAAGGGAGGAAGAAAGGTGTTCCCATTTACCCTGTTATATAATTGCAATTTGTGGAATCATGGACCAAATAGTGATGCGGGAAATTGACTAATTCAAGAATCCTACTTTTCCTTCGTGGGAGTGGGTAGTGAGATCCGAAGTTATGCTGCTTTGCGAAGGCCTATAGTACACAGACATTGAATCGGAACTTCCTAGGGAGAGAAGATTATTAATGATCAGAACGGCGGAAGAATGGAGCATGGTCCCCTGGAACAAAAAAAATGGGTGACTCATATTCTCTTATTTTTATTTTAAGGATCTCGCACCTACTACAACATAAATGAATAATCCAAAAATCTCTCCATATGATGCATGTCGTAATCAAGCAACACAGCGCGAGTTGTCCCAAGGGTCTGCACATGGTCCGAATCGAGCCGTGATTTTGTGGAAGACAGGCCAGTTCCTGTGCCACCAGGCCAACGGCGATCGCACGGATGTTAAGGTGCGGCTTCCGACACGCGCATCGACTGTACACCAAGATACTGCCCCAATATTTTTGGGGCCCAGACATGATTTTTCTGCTCTGCTTTTCTTTCTCCGAGGCTTGTCAATAGCTGTCGAGACAACAGTAATCTTGACCTTTGTAAACTAGGGAAAAAGGGACGGTGATCTGTAGTTTCTTTGTTTAACGTTACCCTCTACCTAACGGAAACTAGTGGAATGTTCGAAGAGACTCTTGCGCATGTCATCCGCCCAAGAAAGAAACTTTTTTTTTTTTTTTCAAAAAGGGCAGGATTCGAGACATGCCCCTTTGAGGAAGGGAACGGGCATTGCAAAACAAGAATGACGACAATTTTCATTTAATGCCGGCCCCATCACTATATCTTTATAACAAGCTATTATCCTAAAAGGTGGGCGTGGAAAAGAGCATGGCTATTTCCTATTTTGAGGAGAAAGCTCCAAATGGATCGAGTCGAGAATAATCTAACCCGAATAGCCAATCTAAACTAAAATGAGGACGTGGAATGAGCGAATATGAGATTGAGTAAAAAAAATGAAAGAAAATCATATAAGTGAGTATTGTGAACTTATTTAACATTTATTTTATTTTTAGTTTTATCATTTATGATTCATTCACTGATTAGAACTAATTCATATCATAACTCAATACATTAAATATAAATTAAAAATCAAGTTGCTAATTTTTTACTTGAAAAATTCAGATAGACCGAGCTCGAATAGAGGATCCCGCGGAAAGCGTGGTCAACATCCGACAGCTTGGCGTCAACCTTTTTCAACGCGACAGCACCGCATGCAGCGGGACTCCGAATCGAGACGACGCTGCAGGCCGCTCCGTGTGCTGATCGTGTGCGCGTGTCCCGTCGCACGTGGTTCACGATGTAAATCTAGCACTTTCCAACATGAAAAGGAAAAAGCAAAAATAACCGTGAGAGAGAGAGAGAGAAAGAGGTAGGACAAGGTAAGAGGTTAGGACCAACCGCGACCGCACGATGGTCACGGGTCGGACGAAGGTAGGTGCGAAAAGGTGGCGTCGCCGCCGTCGGATCCGGGGATGGGGGCCCGGGATGGTCGCGGCGGAATCAAGTCACAGCGAGAGGCCAGCGGATGCCCGACACCTGGTGCTGGCCAACAATCGCATGTGGGGCGGTGCACGGGAACGGGACAGCCGAGCCATCTGCTTTTGGGGCCTTTCAACTTTTTTCCACGGTTAGGCGTCAGAGCGGTACGCTTTCGATCTCGTCCTAGCAGTGCCTACCGGCCGACGCGCCCATGCTGTTGTAGATCAGGACGACGGTGAAAAGTTGGTTTGATTGGGGCTGGTTTGGCCGATTGTGGACGGAACTATCGGCATGAGGGGAAATGTCGATCGACTTTTGAATATTGATGATCGAATGTAGCTATCGATGTATATATAATGGTGACTAGCTGTCAATCGACTTCAATGTTGATGAGTGAAAGTTATATTGATCGCCAAGTGTTATATGCAAGGACAATTATGAATATTGACAATTATGTACCGCTGTCGATATATTGGTCTATTATGATTTTACCATGTGATTAATATTTAAGATAAGTATTAAAGATGGTTGGAATTTGCTTCAGATTAGGGTTACGTGGAGTTCTGAAGTTTAAGATTGTGGCAAGGAAGTTATGCTCGAAAATTCAAGTAATAACCCTTCATAGGGGAGCTATGAAACCTGAGATTGTGACAAGTCTAAAGATTTAAATAATAACCATGCATAAGTGGTTATCGATTATGTTAGGCTACAAATACCTAAGTATATTCATGTAGATAACCCCCTTCAATCAACCAAAGAATTCAATTTTCTAGCAAATTTATTTTTATCTTTACTCTGGAGTCGTATTTAAGCAATCTTCATCGTTGATTTAAATTCAATATTATGTCTCTTTATCATCTTACTTTATCATCAATTGAATTTTGACAAAGTGTTTTGTATTTTGCTGTTGTGAGTTGTATCTATTCCTTGTGGTTCATTGGGATCTGTGATCAAAATCGCCACATAATTTATCTTCTCTTAACAAAAAATTACGAATCAATTTCAGTGAAAAATATTTCTTAAGCAATCCAATTTCAGCCAAATAGAGGTGAAACCAATTGAAATGTAATTGATTTTTCATGTAGGGTCTATTCATTTCATGAAAAATGGACAATTTCCATAAAATATATTTCTAGAAGTCATTTTCCAAGAAAATGACAATATTTTTTAATATTTGGCCTAAAAAACTTGAAAATGTTTCGGAAAATATTTTCCTTGGTGTTGATAAGGAAAATATTTTCCTCTCACTAGATTGGCGGGCGTGAACATCAAGCTCGAGACTCGCCAGATCGACAAGCGTGAGTTTGAAATCAATGAGCTGGAGGTTCATCTAGTCCAGTGACTAGCCAAAAAAAAGAAGATGAGAAACAAAGAAAAAAAAGAGAAAAGGAAAAAGGAAAATTAAAAATAAGTTGAATTAAAAAAGAAAAAGAAAATTAAAAAAATAATTCGAATAAAAACAGAAAAGAAGAAGAAACAGTAAGAGGAAGTGATGATTTGTAGATGTGTGAGATAAAAGAGATTAAGTGAGGAAAACATTTTCCCCTATTTTAGAAGACTTTTTTTTCCTTTGATTGAAAATATTTTCCCTTAGGAATTTATTTCTTATAAAACGAACGTCGGAAAATTCGAAAAAAAAATTCCCGAAAATTATATTTCATGAAATAAACGGAGCCGTAATCACGAAGAAAGTTACTAAGGATAGCGGTCTGCCGACAACGATCCCTTCAAACGCCCTCGTCGTAGTCAAACCTGATTAAAGGATGACGAAATCGTGGGGCCGATCCCCGCCTACATAGGATTGGCTTGTCTAGAAAATCAGACTTAGATAAAGTGAGTTAGTAGGTATATAATTACTGTATATAGACTGAACATTTGGTCAATCTTCGCGTGAGAGAAGGTGGAATTTCAATTCTTTAAGACTCGTCTTCCGTTAGAATAGAAAAAATATCCATTGTGTCTCGAAATTTGGACAGAAACCGAATGAAATCTCACAAGAGAGAGCCCTCATTCACAGGGGAAAGAAGGGGAAGAAACCACTTAAAAAGTATGTTCAAGCTGATCTCCCCCGTCTTCTTATTCTCATTAATCTGCCACCATGGTATTGCATTTTCCACCGGTTCTGCCTCACTTGTCAGCACCACATACGTATATTTATGTGAACTTTTTATCATCTAACGATAGATTAATAATATTTTGTATTTAAAAGTTCATAAGAAAGTAAGCTTTGAAAGGTTAATGAAAAACTTTAAATGGTTTGGAAAAAGCAAGTCCAGGCATTGGCATCTTACGACATATTACGACAAACCAAAAAATTATGGGCGCGGATGATAATCATTTTATTTTGGAAATCAATTTTTGACCAAAGATAGATTTTTCTATTTTTTAATTCCTTGTACATGTTTGTGAATAAAAATATACGTTTGATAACACAAAATTTCTCCTCATGAATGGCTATGGGAGGCAGCGGACAAACAAACGGTGAGTGACTAGCGCCTGATAGGTGGGCCAGCTAATAGCAAGAGCAAATGATGAAAATATTTTTCATTTCTTATTTTTGTTCTAGAAATAGAAAAGTAAAATTTTTTTACTTCTCATTTCTATTTTAAACATATTTCTAGAGTAAAAATTTATTTCATCAAGTAAAAAATAAAATTTTGTTACCAAGTGAATTTATATTCCAAGCCTATTCTCAAGAACAAAAAAATAGAAAATTAGAGGAATATAATGTTTATTATGCGCACCCTAAACATTCATTCACAATCTCCATATGGAAAAGAATTACTCCATGGGAAAGCAATTCAACTCTATATTAATAAGGATGCATTGGTAATATTTCCGTTTCAAGAAACATTTTTTAAAAATGGTCTTTTTCTATTTATAATCTTTAGAATAATTTTTGAATAAAGGATTGCGTTTGGTAATTATACAAAATTTCTATTTTCATGATAGAAAAAGAATATAAATACATTAGATACGACCAATAAATTTTTTTATAATGTAGAACTTTTTAAAAATTTTCAATAAATTTTTTAGATTTTTGTTTTTCCCTCTCTTCTTTTTCTTGCTTCTCCTCTTTGCGGTTGCAATCAATGATCAACAGCAGGTGGCGGCACGAGGCGACGGATGGCAGGGAGTGGTGGGCAAAGGAAGAAAAAAAGGAAAAAAGAAAAGAAAATGACTTATTTATAAAAATTGTTCTCAGGAACAATAAATTATAGTTTTCTACTTCTTGTTTTTATTGCAAATCTATTTATAAAAATTATTCTCAGGAATAATAAATGACTTACTAAGGGTGCGAATGATAACACTTCTTGGCTGGGAAATAGTTTTTTTTTTTTTTTTTTTTTTTTTTTTTTTTTTTTTTTTTTTTTTTTTTTTTTTTTTTTTTTTTTTTTTTAATTCCAGGGAACAATTTTTGAATAAAAGAACCCGTTTATTAACTATACAAAATTTATACTTTCTTAGAATAGAAAAAGAATAGAAATGTGTTTGGTAATACAACAATTTCTTTTTTGTATTTATTTATTTTTATTCTGCTCACGAATTGCCACCACCCGTCCTTGCTGCTACACAACCGCCGGCTGCCGATCGTCACCGTCAACTACCGCTGCACAGCCCATCAGTTGCCAACGGTCGTGTAGCGGCGGTGACGGCGCGCGCGGTAGCTTCGGACGGTTGAAAGTGGCGCGGCAAGAGAGAGAAATAAAAGAAAAAAAATTAGCCTATTTCTAGAAATTGTTTCGAGAATAAAAAATAACTTTTTTTTACTTACGCTTTTTTTCAAGTCTACTAGGAATAGAAATACAACTTGGCGTTACCAAATGAATTTTTATTCTTTTTTGTTCGGGAATAAAAGAATAGAAATTCTAAAGAACAGAAACATGCAGTGCCTAAATGGATTTCTATTTTTTTTTTTTAATTTCGCGTTTGGATACTTTGGTCTTTGCGATTTCGCTTTCGGGTCATCTCTACACGACAAGAGAGGCGGACAATTTCATCCAGTCTCGCGACCCGGCTCGACCTCCTGAATTTCTAAGAGCCCAAAGTCCGTGATCTTGCCCGTGTTGTTTCTTGACAGTTGACACGCTACTCCAAGAAAGATCGGACGGGAATAAACAGGGAAACTCTAGCCCATTCACACGATTCCACTGCTGCCACAATAAGAACAAGCAGTGTTCAACTGTTCATTATCGTCTGTTGTTTCAACAACTGAGCGTCACTTCCAGCTCCCTTCACTTACAAAAAAAAAATAATAATCCGTCCAGGCAGACATAATCCCGACCGCCGTCACTGCTGTTGATGCCGAGGGGTTGAAAAGAAAACGGTTTCATCGGTTTGTTTACCCTCATGTCTTTCCTAAAAGAACTTCTGAAGATCCTCTCTCAGTAGAGAGGTATGTTAAGTTGATTGATACCTTGTGCGCTCGTCCTGAAACTGCCTAACAAGCTGCAAAGACTGATAGTAGAGGTTCAGGTCGAGGCCGTCGACATTTCTACCCACTCGAGCCCGCAACACCGCCTGAAGATCATGAGCACTTATTAACCCAAATGGTCAACACCACCATGCACAATGCACACGTCACGCGCGCGATCTCTAACCCATTTGCCGGCAAAACTCAAATCTTAAACAATGAAAGTTGTCACCTCATTATCAGGTTGAATCTGGAGTTCGCCGATGAACTGGTACATTGAGCCGACACGAAAACTAAGATCCCTCAGATGCTGTGTGTCTATCTTCAGACTAGCATCTCCATCGACAATCATCGCTATGGTAGTCTCCACGGAATACTCTTGTAACCTCAAGTGAAAAGCAGATATCAGTCCTGGGAAAACCGCAACATTCTGAAAGAAGAAACAGATCAACAATAGAAAGCGAAAGACATGCAGATGACCAATGGCAAACAATCCAGTCGACAATGTTTAGATGATTTCCCGGTAGAACTTGCTGATAAAGGAAGGAAAAGAAAGAGGACAACTTTTTAAACGCCTTTGCCCCGGCCTCACATCAAGGTTGGGTTGATTGCTTTATCCCAGATCAAAATAGGATCATTTGCCAGACCCAAAATCAGCCACATTCTCAAGTAATCTAGACAGCATCATTACCTAGGAAAATGTCTGATCCAAGTTCATTACAGGCCTTGCCACCCTCAAAAACAAGAAAGAAAACGAAACTCGTGCAGTGCGGCATCAATCAATCATGAAACCCAACACAGTTCAAGTTCTTTTATTTTTCCGGCCGTCACACGAGCATCGGAAATTCATTACCAGCAGAACCATGCCCAATCCAACAGGATCGAAACCGAGTTTTAAACGGCGGAATGTCGATGACAAGGTCGTAAGTCCAGTCTAGTCCTACAAGTGTACGAGAGCTTCAACTCCGGAGCTCGGCTTCGCAGCCACATTACACGCATCTGCAACCTCATCGACCCTAGAGTAATCAAAAGCTAACTACTATCCAAAACCCTAGCTCGTACAAGCTCCGTTTCACGCGCCGATATCCCCTCGGAAAAGGCGAAACCAGGTAGGGACGGAAAATGAAATGGCGAGCGGATCGACGAGAATCCCCGGGGGGGGGAGGCGCAGGAGCACTGATTCAACAGATCAATTCAACGGCATTGCGCAGAAGGAGGAGGAGGAGGAAGGACATGAGAGCCTACTTGCCGAGGACGCGGAGAGAAGCCCCGTCGACGAAGAGAGGAGATGGCGGCCGGAGCTCCGGATCCGACGGCGGCGCCGGAGGACGCCATCTTCGCGCAGCCGAAATCGCCCTCGCCGCTCTCTCTCTCTCCTCTGGTCTTTACTTTACTCTCGCGGGCCCAGCTGCTGCAGGGCCAGCTCTCGGCCCAACACCATTCCTCCTCCCCTAGCCTATTGCGACTGGGCCGAGCCGCTTCTCTCGCGTCTCGTCACCGTGATGAAGATCAAAGAACAGAATTGGACGGGAGAGCAAGAAAGTAGCTTTCCAATTTCATTACTGCTGATCCATTGTATGCTTACGCAAGCAATGGCAATCTCATGTTCAGTACCGGTGTACATAATTACAGACGTACAAACACAACCCTGTACATATTATTTATAAAAAAAGACGCATAATTTAATTTGCTATTTGTACACGACTTTTGACTTGCAGCCAATGTGGCATTCGGTTAGCATTGTCCAGACTCCCATGTTAGCGCGGCAGCAAACTCCCATCTTATTTTTCGACAGATTTACAGTCACCAAATATGTACCCAATTAAATTGTCTGTTTCAAGAGTTTGAGTCACTGAAAACATCGGGAATTAAATGCTGGATATTTTAACAAAATAATAAAAAAGAATAGAAAACACATCTTGGGGGTACAACTTGGTGTTCCAACGCTTTCATCTATGAGTTTCTCGTGATCAAATGATATGAGGTGCAAGAAAACGGAATTTCTAGTGTTTTGCTTTGGGTTTTTGATGGTCCGCATTTGACACTTGACTTCAAGTACACATAAAATCGAACGAAGAAAATGGAAATAGTTGGCTTCGCTTAGGCTTACGACCCCTGTCTCAACTTAAAAAACTATCATTGTTAAGGGCTTAGAGCGACTTCATTCCTAGAAAGTCTCAGGCTCTCCAGCCCTTTTTACATGTAAAAACATTTTTAGTTCTCGACATGCATCTATACACGTCTATGCTTACATTGAACCAAGATTACTCATTCTCACTTTTCTGTTAAGATACTGAATCAACAACAAGGTCCATCTCCGGAAGATGTCACTATTTATCATCATTACATATTCTCCTTATGATGTAAAAGGTATTTGGAGTAATAATAGAACAACACAGTTCATCTTCAAGCCAGCATTAGGACACAAATTAAAGCCGAGTTTGCAAACCACGGCATCAAGAGAACATAAATTGTCACCATTCTCTAATTTGTGGTAAATGTAAATGCTATGAGGACAACATAGAGAAAGAAAATTGACCAAGGCATGTCACCAAGCAGGACATACATCAGCAAACCGCACTTGATAGCTCCAAGAGCAACAGCAATGAGAGCGAAGGCAAATCGGAACTTTGGGTCCATATCTTGCCCTCCCATCTTGATGATTTTCAGCAGTTTGTAGAAACGCTTGACTTTTGCACGGGTAGAGTTGGGTGGAACATCAGTGCACTCGATGAGTGGAATCAAGTTCTTCTCTAGGGATTCAAAAAATTCGATCCATGCAGCAATTTGATCTACCTGCTCTGCTTCACCTCTTGGAAATAAAATCGGCAAATTACTTGTTAGTGTATAGTCTCTTGGAAAAGCTCAAGTTTTGAGCTCTTTTGGCTTCACATAAGATGGCAGTCTTTCCAAAAGCTTTCAAGAACTACCACTTCTAAGTTCTAAATGAAATTTGTAGCCCGTCTTTTGATCCGCGGCTAATTAAGCTAGTGAAAATTCTTCTTTTCGACAAACCAGGGGATGCCTCCTTAACACGTATAAAACTTTCCTAACCTACCCTTACAACACATTGACATATAAAGCCAACTAGACGCACAAAACTACCAGGTAAGCCCCCTGCTTACCGCCTAGAAACAGAGCAAAGCTAACAGTGGGTTTTTCTTAGGAGGAAAAAGCTCATGATAAAACAAAGAAGTAGAGTCGATATACAGCCGTGTTGCTTCTTCAATGTGACAGAATTTTACCAAACGGATATCATGAAAAATTCACCAATTTGTCACTACGAGAAGGCATTTTGCCAGAAACAAGCCATTTTCTTCAGGCAGAGTGAGAGATTTCCCCGAGTGTCTTGAGTGAACAGTACATTCAATGGCTAAAATGCAGTTTTTTAACCACAAAAAAAAGCATTCGCGAATGGTATTTTCAGTGTGACATGATCAGAGATAGAAACAGGAAAGAATCTCAAGATACCGAGCTCCAGAGATAGAAACTCTTTCAAGATACCGACAATATCAGACATAGAAACTCTAGATACTGACAATGAGTTCCTCCTTAATAGAAACTCTTTCAAGATACTGACATGAGTTCCCTCAGAATCCTTAAAACTGCTTTTTAATATATTAAAGGTTGTTGAGGCTTACCCCTGGCCACCACCGTGATAAGCTAAATCGTTGTTCCTCATTGACCTTCCCACTTTGCCTGAGATCTCCTTTCTTCCTGGTTTCGAGTGTCTGCAGATTGCTGTCTTCTGAACGAACGAACTGCTTCGGGGGAATATGAGCTGAGAGCCGGAGGGGTTTTTACCGGAGGGGGCGTGGGTGGATCTCTGGATGGGTTCTTGTCCGAATTTTCACTTACGGAGCATTTGCATGCTACCGCGGGGAGCTTTGTCATATTTGCTAGTAAATGGGTGGATCTCTGGATGGGTTCTTGTCCGAATATTCACCCACGGAGCATTTGCATGCCACCGCGGGGGCCTTTGTCAGATTTGCTAGTTAATGACGTCGCCCGCACTCCCGGAACGCAGCACCCCCACCATCCCGATATATTGTATATTAGAAAAATGCCCCCACGAGAGGTTTACGTTTTTAGATCGATGGGGACCCTCGGAAGCGACGAACGCAAGATCGGAGTTTGTGGTCTGCTGACCCAACCATGTCTATCTTTCTTTTGCTCTTTTTTTTTTTAATATATCCTGGTTTCTGTACAGGTGGCTTCACCCTCAGGGCAGACAACAAGCACTATCAAAAAGTAAAGATTTATTGCTCACCGTCATCAATCCTTTCTTTTTTGGATAAAGAAGTAAATATTTATTGCTAACCGTCATCAATCCTTTCTTTTTTGGAGCAAAAAGTAAAGATTTATTGCTGACAGTCATTAATCCTTTCTTTTTTGGATGCGGATTTTTTTTTTTTTATCTCAGCATGTCTCAACCGATGATAAATGCCTTGTTTACGTGCATCCACGGTTGAGAATTGGGTGAAAATGCCAATGAAAGCACTTTCGAAGTAGAGGATTTTCATCCTCTTATGTTATTTATGTCAAAAAAGTTTAAAGATATTAATTTTGTAAATTAGTTTAGGTAAAACTCATGGTCAGAGTAATCCCTCTCCATAAGTTTTAGTACCTCGACAATACTTATTCATATTAGAAAAAGAATTACAGTCGAGACTACATTATTTTATGAAAAATGAATGATTTGAAAAATACTTTCTTAAAAATAATCGTCTGTATCGTTTACAAAAAGAAGTGAATGAAAAATATTTTCATTGTTCACGAAAATGTTTAAACAAAATTATTGTTAATAATAAAAATATTTTCCATTGAATAATTATTTCAAGAACATAAACGATCATTTTTTTTAAAAAAATTTCAAGTCATTCATTTTTCGTAAACAAACAAAGTTTTAGTATCGAGTTTTTTCCTAAAAATCTCAAACTTTGAAAAAAAATGCCAAGAAGCCTCGGTCATATGCATGAAGAGACCTCATTTTCACTAGCCACTATCACATGTAGGAAGAGACTACACATCAACTTTATTGCTTTCTTTTGTTAAGAGAAACTCAAGTCCTTAAAAGGACTCACCTAGGTTAAATTCGAATTTCAGGATCACCTAGATGTAAAAACACTTAAGGAGTATTGCCAAGCATAGGGTGAGATAAAAATATTGTACCAATTAAGTGCACAATAACTTTGTTGCTGAAAAACTCTTTTTTCTTCTTTTTGGCTAAGTTTTTAATTTCTTTCTCTTTGTTAAGTGAAACTCATATTACTTGCAATAAACTTCATATGCATGTCGCATGTAGTCAAGATTTAAAGTGAATTTATTTTTCTTATAAAAAGATTTAAGGACCTAAAATGGCCAATCAACCTTGAAATAAGGCTTAGAAATTGCCAATCAGCCAAATTTTTGCTTGTAACCATTTTCTTGAGACTTGGGATAGTGGTAATTTTGTACAAAATTTGCAATTGAGTCAAAAAAAGAAGAAGAAAATCCCCAACTTGAATTAGAATTAGGTCCTTACTTCAATTTTTCGCATTTTCTTCTTCCTCTCCACGCTATCCTCGACCGCTCGGCACTTGGTCCTCGCCACTCCTTGCCCAATCCCCTTCGCTCATTGCAAGCTTCAGTCCACCGTCCACCGTCGTTCGTTCTTTCCTAAGTTCCATCCTCCGCAAGCTTCAAGTCCGTTTGTCCACGAGTTCAAGTCCTTCTTTAGTGCCGCTTTTGCTCTCGTGCACATTTTCTTCTTCAATGCCACTCGGCTGAAGGAATTATAGGTGCCACATGAGGCTCCGATGAGTGCTTTCATGAACTCCGTCGGTGGCGGGAGGCATAATTCACACCAGCACGATCAGACAACAATTCCAGAGGAACACTTTTGACCGGCACGGTAGGAGAGACAACCGATGTAGAAATTCTTCATAGCCCTATCATGGGAATGCTTATGTGTCGATGATTTTTTAAGCATGGGTGAACGATACCCAGAGACAATTCTTCTGAAGATTAAAAGAAAAAAGGAGAAACTGCGAGGGTTAAAATAACGAAAAAGAATCTGTCCACGTTTTCGGACAATAATTACCGAAAAATCATTGACTGATCTAGTGGTGGAACCCTGATTGTATTTTGGAACTAGATTAATTTAGCAGTCTTATCCCATTTGATGATGGCAACTTTCCATGTACAGCCGAAAAAATGGTGAAAGGAGAGTGAAAAGTTTGTGGTCGCCCCTGACGTCCACGCCAATCACCCCCCAAAAAGTCATTCGTGACCTCATAAGTGAGGCTTGCATCAGATGTTATCTCATATAAGGTATTGACTCGTTTCGCTTCATACATTGTCCGATTGACAAATTTGAGAATCCTTCCACCGATTACTAAGTGCATAGAGCTTTTGGCGGTGAATTGAGGCAGAGAAGTTTGTTAACCTAGGTTGTAATTGGCCCGATGAACGATGATTAGAACTTGATATGCATAAATCTAAAGTGATTAAAATAATCTTTTAATGTTGATATAATGATTTCAAGTCATTGAATGCTGACTAAGCAATCGTTCATCTAAGCACCGGAGGTATACAAGTAGTGCTGACATGAACTAAAAAAATGATTATTCGAAAGAAATTACAAAATGGTCAATGAATTATTGGTGATGTTTAATTTTGGTGGTCGTCCTTTATTTTATTGCAAATTTAGTCCTTAACCCGACTCGATTTTCAATTTCATATATTTTATTCTATATGAAGACGGAAATTGCTAAGTAAGTCCCAAATTAATATGCTACTTTACACAATCTAAATAAATTATCAAAGACGATCCACTTAAAGAACTTGCATATGCGATTCAAGTCGGACTTTCTTTAGGTATTTAATAGTATTATTCAGCTCGCGCATTTGTCTCGACTATTGTAAAAATCATTTTATGATGGACAATTTAGCCTATTCTTGTAATGCTTCCCCTAGTTCAAATGGACCAAAACACTTGACAGTGTGTGCTGATCATCTAGAGTATTGCTGCCGGCAAACACGATGGGTCATTGGTCAAGGTTTCCCCGGGAGCAAGCCATGTATCAGTTCTTCATTGGCTCTCTTTCAATCTTATAACTAGATTAAAGAATGACCAAGACTATCAATATCAAATCGTGGGGCTAGCGGTCCAAAATGCTGCGGTGGGAGCCAGACTGGAATCTCTAGGTTCTTTCATAATTCTTTTAATTATCTTTTAACGTTTCTAATACTATATTTTCTTCATATTTTTTCCAATCACATGAATAATGATAAGAATATATATATATAATAAGAATAGTGCACTTTCCACATGTAGTTAGTATTTGACAATATATTTATTAAGAAAAATTTGTTCTACTATGATACCATAAATTCGAATACTCCACTGAGCCTTTGATGTATAGTAAAATAGTGGTAAAAAATATCAAATTTCCCGTTTGCCCTTATTGCTTTTCCTCCTTATTTCTCTCTCTCTCTCTCTCTTCTCCTTAGTTCTTTTCATTTATCAATAATAAGAAAAACATGTACCTTTTCGTCTATGTTTGTTGATTAATCCTTTGAAGAGGAGGACAATTCAAAAAGATAAAGAAAGATCTGAAGGTTTGTTCTTCCACTTTTAGAGTTCCTATTTTTTTTTAATGAAATTCTAGGGATCCTAAAAACTCAAAATGTATATCTTTCATAAGAAACAGGAAAAAACTCATGAAGTCATGCAAAAATAATAGAATTCAAGCAGAATTCGAAACAATTGGATATTTAATTATTTGAATAGACCTACATAGTTTATAAAAGGTATATACAGCACAAGAACATTTTACTATCACTTCAGACAAATAAATAGTAAATTAAGTGGCAATTAAAGAATTATAATAATTGAAAAAGTTATCTATTATAGATAATTTCTATAAACGTCAAACCATGCTTTAAAAAGCGGTTTATTTTTTTTTTTGATGTGTCAAACTACATAAAAAAATAAAAAAAAAAAAAAAAAAAGTTTTTTTTTCCGCAACAACACACGGGTGCTCATTGTTTTTGCACTATTATTACATGTTAATGCCACACGAAAACCTTTAGCCCTTACTTCGCACCTTTTGTTTGCATCTACACGAAAAAATCGACATTGATCCTAAAATCAAGATTGAAGATTAGTTCACTGACCATATACGTGACAAATATAAAATATTGCAATCAAAATTGAATGGGTATACTCATACAAGAACCATTTTTGTGATTTCCCTTCGAGTTATAAATTATGATTTACGGGTCAATGCTATCTAATGATAAATTTAAAAAACCTAAAATACTTTCTTGGGTAAACATCAATAATATAATCGTATCTTTGGGGGCAAAAAATGATAATTAATGTGTTACATCATTAATTCCCCGATCCAAAGAACAACTTGAGAATGGGACGATTGAAGACTATAATCGGTAATAGTCATCGTGGATTGACTGAGAGTTCTAGAAGATGTAATTCTGGAATTTGGTGCTGTGGATTGACTGAGAGTTCTAGAAGATGGAGCATTGGAATTCAAATTATTTTTGCTTCTCTCCTTACACCTTCGCCTAATCTTCTTCTTTTCGAAATGGGAAAAACAATCGTTTAGTGTTGACATCCGGGAAAGGACACTGGAAGAGTAGCGTTGAAGGTTGCACCACGTGTCCGAGGTTGAGTGGCCTGCCAGCCCAGCAGTGGGAATGGCGGAGAGCTTGGTGGGCGGAAAATGTAACCCTTAAATCACTCGCGCCCTAAAGGGCTGTGTGTCCGGTGGCTTTTTTGCCTGCTCTTCCTTCGTGAACTTGGGTGATGTTGTGAGCACGGACACTTTCCGAAAGCTTTCGTGTCGTGTCCGATACTCCGACACGTGTCTGACACGCTCCGACACATCCCGACATGCTCCGACACGCGGTCAATGAGTGTCGAAAAATCCGACACGTGGTCAACTCTTTCCGACACGTGAGTCCAGAATTCCGACACGCGATTCCGACATGCATAGGATCAATTTTAAAAATTTCTTATACTTGAGGGGTCAAAATATAAATATACACAAAAGAAGTAATAAAATTGCTATAAATATACACGCACGGGGTTAATTTTTTTTTTTTAGTTTTTTTTTTTAGAATCTTTTTTTAAAAGTCTTTACTATGAAAGAAGTAATAAAAATGCTATATATGATAAATAAATAAACTTAAAAATATCATTTCAGCATTTTTCTTTAAACAATATTTTTTTCCTCTAAGTTTTGTGTATTATTGTAATAAATTAAAATAATGAATGATATTATTTAATATTTTTCGTGTAAATTAATTCTAGGCTATTATTATTATTATTATTATTATTATTATTATTATTATTATTATTATTATTATTATTATTATTATTATTATTATTATTGTTATTATTAGACCTAGACTTAGAATCAGGGAAGGAGAGTAAATTCCTGCAGGTATGCATCCCACATTGGGTGAACAACTCCCGTTCAAGCTTTTTCAGGGACAGCCTTTTAGCAGAAAACTACTCAGCCCTTTAGTTTAGAGCCTAGAGACACCCAAGAATGCCAGGATGGAAACGTTTCTAATCTACCCAAGCTGCATTTCTCGAAGGATCATACCAGGAGAGAGAAGAAGAGGAATTTAGAAAGCCATAGAGAAGTTTCTCATAAGCACTCACTTTACTTCAGGGGGCTCCCCCCAACACAATACACCCTCGTGGCCTTATATAGGCAAATGAGGTCACAAAACAACAAACAAGGACCAAGCTCATGGGTCCGGGTACAAACAGGGGCAACGGAAATTTCCGGGAGGGAATTATTCGCACACTATGAACGAATCGTATCGTGAACAGTACATTCCCTAGCCTAGTGCTACGGTAAAAGTGAACGGTGACTCGCTACGGTGAAATTGTACGGACTTAACGGTCTCGTCCATCGCGGGCATTGTAGCTACGGCATCGAGTATGAGTCATCCGAGCTGTCTTCTAGGAGATGAGCTTCGTACTTCATGTTGGAGGGCTTCAAGATCTTCGGTGAGAGGATCTGATTTAGCCTTCTTGATGAGGATACTTGTACATGAGCCCAATGAGATGCTTCTTCTTCTGCCCAGTTTGTTTCTTCACTTGTAGGACGAGCAGGAATGCTTGGCTGGGGCCAATTTGATGTCTGTACATAGTACGATGTGTCCATGTTCTGGAATGAGGACGAAGGTCTCTGTTCGTAGGGATCCTGGGACAGAGGACCTCCAAAGCGTGCATAGGGATCTTGAGTAGACTGGACAATGTCATCTTCGTTTGTCATTTCATGCTCTTGGGACGATACAGCTTGTGCGTATTGCATGAGTGCTTCCTTAGCTTCTGGTGCTAGGTCATAATGATCACGTAGTGGGGTACATTATTCCAAATATCTTCGGGAATGGTTTTGTTTTCTTGGCATAGGATTCTCTGGAGTTCTCGATACTCGTTTTCACAAAATCTAACGAGATCTTGGATAAGATTTGTGAATTACGGCTTATCGATTTGTTCAAGTTAGGCTTATAGGATGTGGTTCCTATTTCAAGTGGTGCATCGAGAATACTACCATTATTTCTGCAGAAATTTCATGGACGTCGGAAGAACATGATGGTATGGACTTCAGGATCCGGTGTCATGGTTCTCAGTTCTTTTTCCAAATCTTGTTTCCAGCATGTAGGATGATAGAACCAATTTAGAAAATCTAAAAGATTTCTATCACATTCTTTTTCAATGTTTCTTCCGAGCAAGAATATCCTGGTGAGATTAGCAATGAATCTTCTGGTGGGAATTTCAATAGCTATTAAGTACTTATTAGTCAAGTACCATAACAGCGTTTTGAGCTGGTCAGGGAAATCATCTTCTTTCCAGATAAGAGGATGAATGAAAGGATAATTCAAATTTAACCCGAAAGGATGAAGAATCGAACCTCCATTGAATATGAATAGGTCTGTGTGACATTGCCACATGACGTTCTCAGATTTTCAGCAAGACTGTCATTACGGATTTGCTGAATAATTTCTTGGGGATATTTCCAGCTTGGCAAATCTACGATCTTCTCAATCTTGTATTTCACCCCATGATTGAGCATATGGAAAGCAGGCCTTTTGATGTACATGTTGATTTCAGCATTTGTTGCTTTGGGTCTTGACAAGAAGTCGGCAATCACATTTTTTCCCGGGAATGTGTTTGGTTTCAAAAGAATATTTTGAAAACCATTCAGCCCATCGAAGCAATTGAGAGTTTGGAATCTGCTTTTGTTTAAACTTGGTCATATGTGGAAAAGATGCCATGTCTAATTCTACTAGGAAATGATGGCCAATGAGATGAAACTCAAATTTTTTGATTCCATTTTTTATTGCTAAGATTTCTTTGAAAGTGGAATGGTAGTGCATTTCGGCTTGAGAGAACTTTCCACTTTTGTGAGCACAAAGAAGTCTCTTACCATCAATTTCTTCAAACAGGACGGCTGCCCAAAAGTATTCATCACTAGCGTCGGTTTGGAGAATTCTTTTGCTCGCTGATGGTATTTGCAATGGTGGGAGATTTTGCATAATCTCCTTAAGTTTACCGGCTTCGCTTTGGTTTGAGTTTTTCCCCAAGGTGGGGAGTTCTTTTTCAGCATGGATTGCAAAGGGATCGGGAGTTTTGCAATATTGGGGACAAAGTCTACGAGATAATTGATTATCCCCGAAATTGCTTGAACTTGTTTTGTCGTGAAGTTATCTTCGGGAAACTTCAATAATTCTTGAGCAATGTGTGGCCCTGGATAGTATGTACCTTTGTTGAGGTGCATACCAAGAAATTCAATTTCTATCTGGGCAATATTCATTTTCCTCTGAGAAAGCATAATGCCATGCCTTTTCACGATTTCTGCAAACTACTCAAGGAGTCGGCAGTGTGACTGTTCGTCAGGGCTGTAGAGTAGAATATCGTCGATGTATACGGCTGCACTTGACAAGATTGGTTGGAAAATTCGACACATGGCCTTTTGGAACAAGGATGGGGCTACCTTTAGGCCAAAAGGAAGAACTTTCCTTTGGAAGTCTTTGGTTCGGGATACGAGAATCTGTTTTGGATCTGTCTTCGGGATGGATGCCCAATTGCCAAAATCCGGCTTTAAGGTCGAATTTGGAGTAGATATGGGCTTTGGTTAGTCCACAAAAGAGAGAATCTCTGGATGGTAAAGGGAATTTATCATCTTGGAGAAAAAGATTGAGAGGTTGATAATTTATCACCAGTCTCATTTTTCCTCTGTTTTGCTCGGCTCGCTTATTGACATAAAAGGCTTCACAAGCCCATTGAGAATCGGAAATTTCAATAAGGCCTTGCTGTAATAATTCTGAGCATTCCCTTTGAGCTAAAGCCAAGTGTTTTGGCTTCATTCCCGTATGACTCGCCTTAGTTGGATTGATATCTTCATTCTTCTTGAAGGGAAGGCAGACAAAGAACTTCGGATTTTTTCATAAGGGATGAGAACATTTTTGAGTGAATTCCGAATGAGATTCTGAACAAGATTCAAGCAACTTTTGCATGATTGGATCTAATAAACTCATCTCAATGGAAAAGAGTATCTGAATATTGACAAACTCAGAGAATTGGTCTTTATATCTAAGACATTTTCCAGGAATAATGCGAAATTTAGAGATTTGAGTCATGATATCCCACCCAATTATCAGATTTTTATTGGGAAGGTTTGATCCAAAAATCTTTGTTGTTATGGAACATTGAGGAAAGAACTGGACGGTGACCGGAGTGGTTCTGACATTTGTGGAGAAAGTATCTCCTGAAGCGGAATTGAAATATTGGATGTAGGGAGTCCAGAATTCTTCAGGTAGAACTTTAGTATCTAGAATCGAACAACTTGCTCCAGTATCAATGAGAGCAATGACATTGATTGGCTTAGCAAACTTCGAGGTGAGGATTTTTACAGGGAAATGGGGACAGTGAGTATGACTTGAGAATATGTTAGGATTTGGCTCTGAAGATGTGGGAGATATATGAAAAATGTCTTGATTCGACTCGTCGACTCGGTTTCCTTTGGAAGTTTGGTAGGATGGAATGATACAAAGTGTTTGGTTAGATGGTTCTTCATCACGAGAGAATAAAGATTCAACATCATCATTTTCAAGAGAAATACCTGCTTCATTCTCAATTTGATGAATTAGATGATTCTGACCTTTTTTGGCTTGGGGACAATTTTTGGCAAAATGTCATTTCTTGTTGCAAATGTAGCAACGATTTTATTTCTTATGGCTTGTGCGATCCTTCCTTTTTCGTAGGTATCGCCATTTCTTCTTTCTCCGGAAATGTTTGGAGCCGTGTTTGGAACGCTTTATTGAATACTTCTTGTAGTGTTTTTTCTTCGCCACAAGTACCATCACAATCTTACCTGGAGCATTTGATTTTTAACTCGGCGAGGAACATTTGTTTCAAGACGTTTGTCATACGTGATGTATGTTCGGACCATCGACGCTTTAAGCATAGTTCTTCAAGACATAGATGGATTTCTTGCTGTATTTCTCCCAAGGGAATATTTTGTACCCTTTTTTGCTTTCCAAAGAAAGATCTTTCAACCATCTGGGATAGTTTTTTTGGGATAGATGTGAGGAAGACATGCTTCAGATTTGGATCTGCGCCAATTTGATAAAAGAGCTGAAGCATCAATCGATAATGCTTATCAAGATGCTTTTTCTGATAGGAGCAGCATCTTCTCTCGAAAAATTCTCTTCTTTTTATCTCTATGAGATCTCCGGGTGTTCCCACAAAAACGTGATATAAGTAGGTAAGAGCATGGCTGAAATTGGGTGACATCAGAAACATGATTTGGTCTTGTTCTGAGAGTGATTGCCACCAAAATTTAAGGCTCCCTGTGAATCTTGTAACAAAGTTGTAAAGAAGATCATTCATATCATGGTTGGTGATGGCATGTGTATTCAACCAAGTATGAAATTCTTCGAGTCTTTACGGCCATTTTTGATAAGGAATATCATCAATGGAGAAGAATTGTTTTGATGCCATAGAAACATGTCGGTGGAATTGTTTCGGTGGGATTACTAGTCTGTCAATTTACGGATCGAATAGTTTGATTCCATTTCGTAGTCGAAGGAGTGTCGGCCATGAATATTTGTGACGTTGGTGGAATAATAGGGGAGAATCAACTGTAGGATCTCGAGAAGGAAGAAAGAGAGGAAAGGGATCCGAGTCGATGTAGTGGGGAAGTTTGTTCAGCGAGACATAATCTGTTTTTCCGGGATAACGAGGATCGGCTCGGTTTGTTGGGTAATAGGATTGGTTTCTGGTTACCCAAATCCTTCAAAAAGGATTCTAATGGATTGGATAACATCATCGGTCCGGCTTTTCTCTTATAATAATTGAACTTGATTACGTAGGTAGTGTTTTCTCTTTACCTTTTTCTTTCTTCAAGGCTTTGAGATGATTTCGTATTTCGCCATATCCGGTTCTCTTCGTAGGGATCTTCTAGGATATTGGCAAAAATAGATTCTTGTGGTCTTGGAGGTACATACCCGGTTCTAACGGGGAGGTGCCAATGGATCGAAAGGCCTGAACTTTCCTTCTTCAAGAAGTTGGATTTGCTTCTTGAGCTTTTCTATATCTGGCTTTGGGCTATCAAGATAATGATACCCAAGATGTTGTCCTGATTCCAAAACATGAAGCCTTTTCTGGAATTCAGAAAGTATTTTTTTGGTACCTTCATCATATCTGCGGAGATCTTGTTGCACGCTTCCAATTTTGGAATCAATAGCCTTGAAGGCATTGTTTTGTGCCATGAGTCTCGATTGCCAATTCAAGACAGCTTCAGCCGCAGGAGTTTTCTTCTGTCTCCCATGTTCATCTACATCAGTAGGGGTAGGAATTTTAGGAACATGGCGGTATCTGCCATGTGGATCAATAAACTCTTCTGTAGCAGGGAACGAGAGTTTAGAGCTTTCCTTAACAAGAAGAGGAAAGTCGGTGTCTTGAAACATGGCAATAGAAGAAGTGGGTGGTGCTTCTGCTGGGACTTCAAGCGGGTAAGAATGTTTTTTAGCCCATTTGAGGATTGGCTTATAAAATGGGGAGAGGGTTTGCTTTTTTTGGGGAGGAGAAGGTGGAGGAGATTTTGGTGGATCTGGTATGATTTGGGATGTAGTCTTTTTGTGGTAGTGGAGGCGGTGCATAAGAAACCATGAACTGGTATTTGTCACACTCACCAAGAGTATCAACGGAGGAGTCTCCGTCCAAGTACCTTTGGTACATCTTATCTTTTGGCCTTTTCCGTCGAGGTGGGGATTTTGCAAGAGGATCTACCTCATCAGGAGAATTTATGCAGTGGGAACATTGGCAAAACGGATCCCAAAAACAATGACCATAATTGTCTTTATAGTAATGAACAGGATGTCCATCACCATCAAAGTGTCGAACATGCTTTTTTGGGTCTGGTTCAGAGATAGATTCTGGAACGCATGGTTCAATCATGAAGATGGTCTGGAAGATAGAAGGACTTTCTTCCTTTTCCTTGCCAAATTTGATGGAAACAGTTCCATCTTTTTTCCGTACAAACTCTGAATCAGTGGACTGGAAAGGCTTGTTATGCTGATGTAGTTTTTCTAGTTGGTGATCCAAGTTTCTGGAAGAAGCTTGGCCAACGTATCCTTGGGAATCTGTCTGGGAACATGGATGCAAGATGCCTGGTCGTTCTACATAGAGATGAACAACGCATCTTCATTACCATTGTTGAAGTTGAGGTCGAGGGCATGGTTCTGCACTCGATAAACCATCTGGTAATGTAGGGTTGCAGCTACAGATTCAGCAGTTTGAGGGGCTCTAGTGAGCTGAACTTGGACTTTCAAGAAAGAAAGTAGCTGGGGATCTGATAGAGCGATATTGAAATTTGGATACAAAGTCACAAAAACTGTTCCTGCATTTAAAGTGGTTTGAACAGTGTCTATGCATGCATGCTGGTATTGTAAAAACCTGGTATCCAACAATGCTATTCTTGCCACAACGGGCAAACCTTTCCGACCATGGAAAGTAAGAGCAAGACGAACAGCTCCATAATGGACATGAGAATATCCCTGTTGAACCCATTGTCTGGGAAATTCTGGAGGAATTTGAAGAGTAACAAAGTACTCTTACCACCGCCCGCGGTGGCCCTGCTGGCTAAGAGCTTGGTACCCTTTTCGCAAGAGGGGAAGAGTTCGAAACTTGCAGGCCGCGTTGCTTCAATGCAAAACGCACGTCTTAACTGTGGATGGACTAGCGGTGGGAGGCCTACCCACCCCAGGGTTTACTTCCGCCGCAAAGCGGCGACCGGAGGTTCCCTGGGTTACCACAAAAAAAAAAAAGTACTCTTTCTCTGTAGCGGGAATAGGATGCTGGTCAAATTTGGAAGACTGGACATACTCCTTTACTTGCTTTGGAGTTTGGTGAATCAGTTGGCGAATAGAGTGGATGAGTGAAAATGACGAGGTGGGTTTATATTTAATATATAACGTGTTTAGCAAAAGCAGAGTAAGGGTTCATAAGAACGTGTCGAAATTCTCTATTTTTAAGAAATGACGTGTCGGCGTGTCGTGTTGTGTCGCGTGTCCGTGTCGGTGCTACATAGGTTGTGTGCCACTCGCTTGTAAAACGCCGTAGATTCCTTCGCGATGAAGAAAGCAAATTATAGTAGAGCGTAATTTTTTTTTTCATGAACATCGACCAAATATCAGAATGATTTATATTTGTTGCTTTGTCGATTGGACCACATTTGAATTTGGGGAGTTTCATGGGTTATAATTTATGGCTGACTTTGGTCAAGCATAAGTTATAGTCAAAACAGCTTGGGCCAAAAAATTATTTTCAATAAAAGAAATGAATTTACTCATTTCGATCTAAATTTGAAAAGGTCCGATGCCCACCCTATCGAAACACGAAAAGTGACCCAAATGAGAAGTCATGTCTCCTATTTATCTACCAAATTATTTCTTAATTTTTAATAGTTTGTTTATAAAACTTCATATTCACTTGGGGGAACATCAGTAATATAATTGCATCTTCGGGAGAAAAAACTGATAATTGACAAGTTATGACATTGATTCACTGAGCCTGAAACCAAGCGCCCTATTCTTCTCCCAATCCCGCCAATTTTTCAGCGACCACCACATAAAAAGCGTAGCGTCACTACAGAGAGGGAAGCGAAGAGCTCGAAAAACGGAGTTCACCCAGAGCGGCAACGCCTTGAAGACCTTCGCTTGCTCCATCACCTGCCTCTCCCACATCGGCAACGACCTTGCCCTTCAAGCTTCTCCTTCCCAGGTGATTCCATCGATTTCTTCCCTCATAGCTCTGGTGTGTCGCCACTGAACTCCACGTCGATCATTGTTCCTCAGCTTCATCCATCGAGTGAAAATGGCTACAGCAGTTGCTTCTTCCTGTGCCCTGCCGAGCGATGCTTAGTTTAGATGCTATGATGTTTCATCAACTCAGCGTTACTTCCAGCTTCCTTCACTTACAAAAGAATCAATCCGTCCAGACAGACATAATCCCAACCGCCGTTGCTGCTGTTGATGCCGAGGGGTTGGAAAGGAAACAGTTTCATCGGTTTGTTTACCCTCGTGTCCTTCCTAAAAGAACTTCTGAGGATCCTTTCTCAGTAGAAAGGTATGTTAAGTTGATTGACACCTCGTCTGTTCAGCCTGAAACTGCATAACAAGCTGCAAAGACTGATAGATGAGGTTGAGGTTGAGGCCATCGACATTTCCACCCACTCGAGCCCGCAACACCACCTGAAAAGCAAGAACACTCTTTTAACCCAAATGGTCAATACCACCAAGCACAATACACACATCGTGCGCAATTCAATTTGCCGGCAGAACTCAAATCTTAAACAATGAAAGTTGTTCTCACCTCATTATCAGGTTGAATCTGGAGTTGTTCGTCAATAAACTGGTAGATCGAGCCAATATGAAAACTATGGTCCCTCAGATGCTGTGTGTCGATCTTCAGACTAGCATCTCCATCGACAATCATGGCTATGGTTGTCTCCACGGAATACTCTTGTAACCTCAAGTGAAAAGCAGATATCAGTCCCCGGAAAACCATGACATTCTGAAAGGAGAAACTGATCAACACTAGAAACCGAAAGGCGCACAGATGACCGAGAAAAGGAGGCAAAGAAAGAGGACAACTTTTTAAACGCCTTTGCCTCGGCCTTGCATCAAGGTCGGGGCAATTGCTTTATCCCAGTTCAAAACAGGATCATTTGCCAAACCCAAAATCGGCCACATTCTCAAGTAATCTAGACAACATCAGTACCTAGGAAAATGTCTGATCCAAGTTCATTACAGGCCTTGCCATCCTCAAAAACAAGAAAAAAACCGAAACTTGTGCAGTGCGGCATCAATCGATCATGAAACTCAACACAGTTCAAGTTCTTGTATTTTTCCGGCCGTCACACGGGCAATGGAAGTTCATTACCAGCCGAAGCCTGCCCAATCTGACAAGAACGAAAACAAGTCCCAAACGGCGGAATGTCGATGACAAGGTCGTAAGTCCAGTCTAGTCCTACAAGTGTACGAGAGCTGCAACTCCGGAGCTCGGCTTCGCAGTCACATTACACGCATCTGCAATCTCATCGACTCTAGAGTAATCAAAAGCTAACTACTATCCAAAACCCTAGCTCGTACAAGCTCCGTTTCACGCGCCGATATCCCCTCGGAAAAGGCGAAACCAGGTAGGGACGGAAAATGAAATGGCGAGCGGATCGACGAGAATCAGGGGGGGAGGGAGAAACCGCAGGAGCACTGATTCAACAGATCAATTCAACGGCCTTGTGCAAAAGGAGGAGGAGGAGGAGGAAGGACATGAGAGCCTACTTGCCGAGGACGCGAAGAGAAGCCCCGTCGGCGAAGAGAGGAGACGGCGGCCGGAGCTCCTTCAGCGTGACCGGAGCTCCGGATCCGACGGCGGCGCCGGAGGACGCCATCTTCGCGCAGCCGAAATCACCCTCGCCTCTCTCTCTCTCTGTCCTCTGGTCTTTACTTTACTCTCGCGGGCCCAGCTGCGACTGGGCCGGCTCTCGGCCCAACACCAGTCGTCCTCCCTAGCCCATTACGACTGGGCCGGGCCTCTTCTCTCGCGTCTCGTCACCGTGATGAAGATCAAAGAACAGAATTTGACAGGAGCAAGAAAGTAGCTTTCCAATTTCATTACTGCTGATCCATTCAATGCTTACGCAAGCAATGGCAATCTCATGTTCAGTGGCGGTGTACATAATTACAGACATACAAATACAACCCTGTACATATTATTTATAAAAAAAAAAATACATAATTTAATTTGCTATTTATACACGACTTTGACTTGCAGCCAATGTGGCATTCGGTTAGCATTGATTGTCCAACTCCCATGTTAGCGCGGCAGCACACTCCCATCTTATTTTTCAACAGATTTACAGTCACCAAATATGTCCCCAATTACATTGTCTATTTCAAGAGTTTAAGCACTGAGAACATCAAGAATTAAATCCTGGATATTTTAACAAAATAATAAAAAGAATAGAGAACACATCTTGGGGGTCCAACTTGGTGTTCCAATGCTTTCATCTATGAGTTTCTTGTGATCAAATGATAAGAGGTGCAAGAAAACGGAGTTTCTAGTGATTTGGTTTGGGTTTTTGATGGTCTGCACTTGACACTTGACCTCAAGTACGCTTATGCGAACGAAGAAAATGGAAATAATGGGCTTCCCTTAAGCTTACAAACCCTGTCTCAGCTTAGAAAAACTATCATTGTTGAGGGCTTAGAGCGACTTCATTCCCAGAAAGTCTCAGACTCTCCAACCCTTTTTACATGTAAAAACATTTTTAGTCCTCGACATGCATCTATACACGTCTATGCCGACATTGAACCAAGATTACTCATTCTCACTTTTATGTTAAGATACTGATCAACAACAAGGTCCATCTCCGGAAGATGTCACTATTTATCATCATTAAATATTCTCCTTATGATGTAAAAGGTATTTGAAGTAATAATAGAACAACACGAGGTTCATTTCCAAGCCAGCATTAGAACACAAATTAAAGCTGAGTTTGCAAACCACGACATGAAGAGAACGGGAAATTGTCACCATTCTCTAATTCGCGGTAAATGTAAATGCTATGAGGACGACATAGAGAAAGAAAATTGACCAAGGCATGTCACCAAGCAGGACATACATCAACAAACCACACTTGACAGCTCCAAGAGCAACAGCAATGAGAGCGCAGGCAAATCGGAACTTTGGGTCTATATCTTGCCCTCCCATCTTGACAATTTTCAGCAGTTTGTAGAAACGCTTGAGTTTTGCACGGGTAGAGTTGGGTGGAACATCAGTGCACTCGACGAGTGGAATCAAGTTCTTCTCCAGGGATTCAAAATATTCAATCCATGCAGCAATTTGATCTGCCTGCTCTGCTTCACCTCTTGGAAATAAAATCAGCAAATTACTTGTTAGTGTACAGTCTTCTTGGAAAAGCTCAAGTTTTGAGCTCTGCTTCACGTAAGATGGCAGTCTTTCCAAAAGCTTTCAAGAACTACCACTTTAAGTTCTAAAGGAAATTTGATGCGGTATGATGCCAAGCTTATAGTGCCAATCATATCTAATGAGTATACATTGCAGGAGTCTAAACTCTGTACTGCAGGGTATGTAACCCGTCTATTGATCAACGGCTAATTAAGCTAGCGAAAATTCTTCTTTTCGACAAACCAGGGGATGCCTCCTTAACACGTATAAAATTTTCCTAACCTACCCCTACAACACATTGACATAATAAAGCCAAACAGACGCACAAAACTACCAGGTAAGCCCCCTGCTTACCGCCTAGAAACAGAGCAAAGCTAACAGAGGGTTTTTCTTAGGAGGAAAAGCTCATGACAAAAGAAAGAAGCAGAGTCGATATGCGGCCGTGTCGCTTCTTCAATGTGACAGAATTTTACCAAACGGATATCATGAAAAATTCACCAATTTGTCACTACGAGAAGGCATTTTGTAAGAAACAAGCCATTTTCTTCAGGCAAAGTGAGAGATTTCCCCGAGGGTTTTGAGTGAGCAGTACATTCAATGGCTAAAATGCAGTTTTTTAACCACAAAAAAAGCATTCACGAATGGTATTTTCAGAGTGACATGATCAGAGATAGAAACAGGAAAGAATCTCAAGATACTAAGTTCCCTCCTATGATCAGAGATAGAAACTCTTTCAAGATACTGACAATATCAGAGATAGAAACTCTTTCAAAATACTGACAACGAGTTCCTCCTATGATTAGAGATAGAAACAGGAAAGAATCTGAAGATACTGACATGAGTTCCCTCAGAATCCTTAAACTTGCAGAAAGGGCTGTGCTTCCAGAGAGAGCTGGGCTACCGTGCTTTTTAATATATTTAAAGTCGTTGAGGCTTACCTCTGGCCACCACCGTGATAAGCTAAATCGCCGTTCCTCATTGACCTTCCCACTTCGTTTGAGATCTCCTTTCTTCCTGGTTTCCAGTATCTGCAGATTGCTGAACGAACGAACTGCTTCGGGGGAATATGAACTGAGAGCGGGTTTGTGCCGGAGGGGGCGTGGGTGGATCTCTGGGTGGGTTTTTGTCCGAATTTTCACTTATGGAGCATTTGTATGCCACCGCGGGGAGCTTTGTCATTTTTGCTAGTAAAATGGGTGGATCTCTGGATGGGTTCTATGTCCGAATTTTCACTTATGGGAGCATCTGCATGCCACCACTGGGGGCTTTGTCAGATATGCTAGTTAATCACGTCGCCCGATATTGTATATTAGAAAAATGCCCCCACTAGAGGTTTACGTTTCTAGATCGATGGGGACCCACGGTCCACGGAAGCGACGAACGCAAGATCGTTTTTTTTTTGTCTGCGATTACCATGTCTATTTTTCTTTTGCTCTTTTTTCTTTTTTAATATATCCAGGTTTCTATATACAGGTGGCTTCACCCTCAGGGCAGACAACAAGCACTATCAAAAAGTAGAGATATATTGCTAACAGTCATTAATCCTTTCTCTTTTGGATCAAAAGGTAAAGATTTATTGCTAACAGTCATTAATCCTTTCTTTTTTGGATGCGGATTTTTTATCTCAGCATATCTCAACCGCCGATAAATACCTTATTTAAGTGCATCCATAGTTGAGAATTGGTTGAAATGCCAATAAAAGCACTTTCAAAGTAGAGGATTTTCATCCTCTTCTGTTATTTATGTTAGAAAAGTTTCAAGATATTAATTTGGTAAATTAGTTTAGGTAAAATTCATGGTTAGAGTAATCCCTCTCCATAAGTTTTAGCACCTCGACAATACTTATTTATATTAGAAAAAGAATTACAGTTAGACTTCATTATTTCATGAAAAATAAATGATTTGAAAAATATTTTCTTAAAAACAATTGTCTGTATCGTTCACAAAAAAAAAAATGAATGAAAAATATTTTCATTGTTCACAAAAATATTTAAATAAAATTGTTGTTAATAATAAAAATATTTTTCATTGAATAATTATTTCAAGAACACGACAATCATTTTTAGAAAAAAAATTCAAGTTATTAATTTTTCATGAAACAGACAAAACCTTAGTATTGGATTTTTTCCTAAAAATCTCAAAATTTGAAAAAATGCCAAGAAGCCTCATTTTCATTAGCCACTGTCACGTGTAGGAAGAGACTACACATCAACTTTGTTGCTTTCTTTTGTTAAGAGAAACTTAAGTCATTAAAAGGACTCACCTAAGTTAAATCCGAATTTTAGGATCACTTGGATGTAAAAACACTTAAAGAGCATTACCAAGCCACAAGGTGAGATTAAAATACTATACCAATTGAGTGTACATTAACTTTGTTGAATTCTTTTTTTTTTTTTTTTTGGTAAAGAACTTTGTTGAATTCTTTTGTTAAGAGAAACTCTTTTTTCTTCTTTTTGGCTAAGTTTTTAATTTCTTTTTTTTTTTTAAGTGAAACTCATATTCTTGACCAAAAAAAAAGAAAAGTGAAACTCATATTACTTACATTAAACTTCATCCGCATGTCGCGCGTAGTCAAGGGTAGGGACAAATATCCACTAGCAGTGGATGTAGGTGTTACCTTCTTTGCATGGATAGTCAGTGGGGCCACTTTCTCCACCCACCACCGTCCTTGACTTTTCTTTTTATTTAATTATTTAAAAAATTTCAATTAAGAATTTAAAGTGAATTTACTTACATATAAAAAATATTTAAGGACCTAAAATGGCCAATCAACCTCGAATAAGGCTTAAACTCGCCGGTCGGCCAAATTTTTGCTTGTAATAATTTTCTTGAGACTTGGGATAGTGGTAATTTTGTAAAAAAATTTGCAATTGAGTCAAAAAAAAAGAAAAAGAAAATCCCCAACTTGAATTAGAAAGGTCCTTCCTTCAATTTTTCACATTTTCTTCTTCCTCTCCACCCTATCCTCGGACCTCGACCGCTCGGTCCTCGCCACTCCTTGCCTAATCCCCTTCACTCATTGCAAGCTTCAGTCCATCGTCCGCCGTCGTTTGTTCTTTCCTAAGTTCCATCCTCCGCAAGCTTCAAGTCCGTTTGTCCACGAGTTCAAGTCCTTCTTTAGTGCCGCTTTTGCTCTCGTGCACATTTTCTTCTTCAATGCCACTCGGCTGAAGGAATTATAGGTGCCCCATGAGGCTCCGATGAGTGCTTTCATGAACTCCGTCGGTGGCGGGAGGCATAATTCGCACCAGCACAATCAGACAACAATTCCAGAGGAACACTTTTGACCGGCACGGTAGGAGAGACAACCGATGTAGAAATTCTTCATAGCCCTATCATGGGAATGCTTATGTGTTGATGATTTTTTAGGCATGGGTGAACGATACCCAGAAACAATTCTTCTGAAGATCAAAAGAAAAAAGGGGAAACTGCGAGGGTTAAAATAACGAAACAGAATCTGTCCACGTTTTCGGACAATAAGGGCCTGGTTGCAAGATTGCTTTGCCGTTCCCGCGAACAAAAATTTCTTTTTTTTGTTCTGGGAACAAAAAAAGAACAAACGCGTTTGTGTGCGTTTCTGTTCCTTTTTGTTTTTTTGTTCTCAGCGAACAAAAGAACAGAAAAACAAAACACAAATTTTGTGCTTTTTTAACACACCGAGAATACTTTTTTTCTTTTTCTTTTTTCTCTTATTTTCCTGTTCTTCTTTCTTTTGGCCGGTCGCCGGCCTCGGCCATGGCCGGCGACCGGCCGACGAGGGCCGGCGGCCTCGCCCAGCCACGGCGAGGCTCGCGGCCCCGGCGAGGCCGACGCTCGCCGTCCCCGGCGAGGCCGAGGCTCGCCGTAGCCGGGCGAGGGTCGGCCTCGCCATGGCCGGGCGAGGTCGGCCTCGCCGGATCCGGGCGAGCTCGAGCTCGCCCGGCCATGGCGAGGCCGACCTCGCGCCGGCGGGCGAGCTCGATCTCGCCCAGATCCGGCGAGGCCGAGCTCGCCCTGGGGCCGGCCGGCGAGCCTCGGCTCGCCCGGCGGTGGCCGGCGAGGCCGCGCCTCGCCCGCGCCGGGCGAGCTCGGCCTCGCCGGATCAAGGCGAGGCCGACCTCGCGCCGGCCCGGGCGAGCTCGATCTCGCCCGATCCGCCTCGAGCTCGCCCGGGCCGGCGAGGCCGAGCTCGCCCGGCGGCCGGCGAGCCTCGGCCTCGCGGGCGGTGGCCGGCGAGGCGCGCCTCGCCCGCCATTGGCGAGCTCGGCCCCTCGCCGGCCGGTCGCCGGGCCAAGGCCTTGGCCGGCGACCGGCCAAAAGAAGAAAAAAAAATGAAAAAGAAAAAAGAAAAAAGGAAAAATAAGAAAAAAATAGAAAAAATAAAAGAAATAAAAAAATTATCCAAATTTACCAAACATGTTTTGTTTATTTTTTTGTTAGAACAAGTTTACCAAACACGCTTTTTTGTTGAGAAATTGTTCCAGAACGTAAACACTTTTTTTTCTATTTCGTGCTCCTTGGAACAATTTTTAAACAAACGTTACCAAACGCGCCCTAATTTACCGAAAAATCATTGACTGATCTAGTGGTGGAACCCTGATTGTATTTTGGAACTAGATTAATTTAGCAGTCTATCCCATTTGATGATGGCAACTTTCCATGTACAGCCGAAAAAATGGTGAAAAGGAGAGTGAAAAGTTTGTGGTCGCCCCTGACATCCACGCCAATCACTCCCCAAAAAGTCATTCGTGACCTCATAAGTGAGGCTTGCATCAGATGTTATCTCATTTAAGGTATTGACTCGTTTCGCTTCATACATTGTCCGATTGACAAATTTGAGAATCCTTCCACTGATTACTAAGTGCAGAGAGCTTTTGGCGGTGGATTGAGGCAGAGAAGTTTGTTAACCTAGGTTGTAATTGGCCCGATGAACGCTGATTAGAACTTGATGTGCATAAATCTAAAGTGATTAAAAGAATCTTTTAATGTTGATATAATGATTTCAAGTCATTAAATGCTGACTAAGCAATCGTTCATCTAAGCACTGGAGGTATACAAGTAGTGCTGACATGAACTAAAAAAATGATTATTCGAAAGAAATTACAAAATGGTCAATGCATTATTGGTGATGTTTAATTTTGGTGGTCGTCCTTTATTTTATTGCAAATTTAGTCCTTAACCCGACTCCCGATTTTCAATTTCAAATATTTTATTCTATATGAAGACGGAAATTGCTAAGTAAGTCCCAAATTAATATGCTACTTTACACAATCTAAAGAAATTATCAAAGGCGATCCACTTAAAGAACTTGCATATGCGATTCAAGTCGGACTTTCTTTAGGTATTTAATAGTATTATTCAGCTCGCGCATTTGTCTCGATTATTGTAAAAATCATTTTATGATGGACAATTTAGCCTATTCTTGTAATGCTTCCCCTAGTTCAAATGGACCAAAACACTTGACAGTGTGTGCTGATCATCTAGAGTATTGCTGCCGGCAAACACGATGGGTCATTGGTCAAGGTTTCCCCGGGAGCAAGCCATGTATCAGTTCTTCATTGGCTCTCTTTCAATCTTATAACTAGATTAAAGAATGACCAAGACTATCAATATCAAATCGTGGGGCTAGCGGTCCAAAATGCTGCGGTGGGAGCCAGACTGGAATCTCCAGGCTCTTTCATAATTCTTTTAATTATCTTTTAACGTTTCTAATAATATATTTTGTTCATATTTTTTCCAATCACATGAATAATGATAAGAATATTGCACTTTCCACATGTAGTTAGTATTTGACAATATATCTATTAAGAAAAAAATTTGTTCTGCTATGATACCATAAATTCGAATACTCCACTGAGCCTTTGATGTATAGTAAAATAGTGGTAAAAAATATTAAATTCCCCGATTGCCCTTATTGCTTTTCCTCCTTATTTCTCTCTCTCTTTTTTCCTTTGTCCTTAGTTCTTTTCATTTATCAATAATAAGAAAAAACATGTACCTTTCGTCTATGTTTGTTGATTAATCCTTTGAAGAGGAGGAAAATTCAAAAAGATAAAGAAAGATCTGAAGGTTTGTTCTTTCACTTTTAGGCGTGCATGGAAAAGTTTCTAAAAAACGTTTCCGGAACACTTCGTATGGATTTTGTTCTCGAACAAAAAAGAACATAAACGCGTTTGGTTGCGTTTACGTTCTTTTTTGTTTTTTTGTTTTTTTGTTTAAGAACGAAATAAGAACAAAAAAAGTTGCTCTATAAACATTTCTTGAAAAAACATTTCTCTTCTCTCTCTTCTTCTTCTCTTCTTCTTTTTTCTTCTTTTTTTTTTTTTTTTTTTTTTTTCATTCGCCGATCGCCGGCCTTGGCCATGGCCGGCGACCGGCCGTTGAGGCTCGGCGTCGCCGGCGTGGGCGAGGCTACCGGCCCCGTCGGCCGGTCGCGGAGGCCGGTGACCGAGAAAAAAAAAAAAATAAAAAGAAAGGAAAAATAAAAAATAAAATAAAAATGTTTAAAAAATCAAAAGAAACAAAAAAAGAATAAAATTTACCAAAAGTATTTCTATTCATTTTTTATTCCGGAGCAAACGTTACCAAACACGTTCTTTTGTTCAAAAATTGTTTAGAACGTAAACATTTTTTTTTGTTTCGTTCCTGGAACAAAAAAAAGAATGTAAACGTTACCATTCGCACCTTAGAGTTTCTATCATTTTTTTAATGAAATTCTAGGGATCCTAAAAACTCAAAATGTATATTCTTTCATAAGAAACAGGAAAAAACTCATGAAGTCACGCAAAAATATTAGAATTCAAGCATAATTGATCGAAACAATTGGATATTTAATTATTTGAATAGACCTACATAGTTTATAAAAAGGTACATACAGCACAAGAACATTTTAATATCACTTCAGACAAATAAATAGTAAATTAAGTGGCAATTAAAGAATTATAATAATCGAAAAATTTATCTATTATAGATAATTTCTGTGAATGTCAAACCATGCTTAAAAAAAGCGGTTTATTATTTTTTGATGTGTCGAACTACATAAAAAGTTTTTTTTCCGCAACACACGGGTGCCCATTGTTTTTGCACTATTATTACATGTTAATGCCACACGAGAACGGCCTAACTCATTTTACGGGATTACAGCACCAACTATATCTGGGGGAGACTAGCCTAAAACCTTTAGCCCTTACTTCGCACCTTTTGTTTGCATCTACATGAAAAAATCGACATTTATCCTAAAATCAAGATTGAAGATTAGCTCACTGACTAAAATCAAGATTGAAGATTAGTTACGTGACAAATATAAAGTATCGGAATAAAAATTGAATGGGTATACTTGTACAAGAACCATTTTTGTGATTTCCCTTCGAGTTGTAAGTCATGATTTACGGGTCACTGCTATCTAATGATAAATCTGAAAAACCTAAAATACTTTCTTGGGTAAACATCAACAATATAATCGTATCTTTGGGGACAAAAAATGATAATTAATGTGTTACATCATTAATTTCCGATCCAAAGAACAACTTGAGTATGGGACGATTGAAGACTATTATCGGTAATAGTCATCGTGGATTGACTGAGAGTTCTAGAAGATGTAGTTCTGGAATTTGGCGCTGCGGATTGACTCAAAGTTGTAAAAGATGTAGCATTGGAATTCAAATTATTTTCGCTTCTCTCCTTACACCTTCGCCTAATCTTCTTCTTTTTCGAAATGGGAAAACCAATCGTTTAGTGTTGACATCCGGGAGAGGACACTGGAAGAGTAGGGTTGAAGGTTGCACCACGTGTCCGAGGTTGAGTGGCCTGCCAGCCCAGCAGTGGGAACGGCGGAGAGCTTGGCGGGCGGAAAATGTAACCCTTAAATCACGCGCGCCCTAAAGGGCTGTGTGTCCGGTGGCTTTTTTGCCTGCTCTTCCTTCGTGAACTTGGGTGATGTTGTGTGCCACTCGCTCGTAAAACGCCGTAGTTCCTTCGCGATGAAGAAAGCAAATTATAGTAGAGCATAATGTTTTTTGTTCATGAACATCGACCAAATATCAGAATGATTTATATTTGTTGCTTTGTCGATTGGGCCACATTTGAATTTGGGGAGTTTCATGGGTTATAATTTAAGGCTGACTTTGGTCAAGCATAAGTTTTAGTCAAAACAGCTTGGGCCAAAAATTTATTTTCAATAAAAGAAATGAATTTACTCATTTCGATCTAAATTTGAAAAGGTCTGATGCCCACTCTAAAAGTGACCCAAATGAGAAGTCATGTCTCCTATTTATCTACCAAACTGTTTCTTAATTTTTAATATTTTGTTTATAAAACTAACATATTCACTTGGGGGAACATCAGTAATATAATTGCATCTTCGGCGGAAAAAAACTGATAATTGACAAGTTATGACATTGATTCACTGAGCCTGAAACCAAGCGCCCAATTCTTCTCCCAATCCCGCCAATTTTTCAGCGACCACCACATAAAAAGCGTAGCGGCACTACAGAGAGGGAAGCGAAGAGCTCGAAAAATGGAGTTCACCCAGAGCGGCAACGCCTTGAAGACCGTCGCTCGCTCCATCACCTGCCTCTCCCACATCGGCAACGACCTTGCCCTTCAAGCTTCTCCTTCCCAGGTGATTCCATCGATTTCTTCCCCCATAGCTCCGGCGTGTCGCCACTGAACTCCACGTCGATCATCATTCCTCAGCTTCATCCATCGAGCGAAATAGCTACAGCAGTTGCTTCTTCCTGTGCCCTGCCGAGTGATGCTTCTTTTAGATGCTATGATGTTTCATCAATTCAGCGTTACTTCCAGCTTCCTTCACTTACAAAAAATTCAATCCGTCCAGACAGACATAATCCCAACTGCCGTTTCTGCTGTTGATGCCGAGGGGTTGGAAAGGAAACGGTTTCATCGGTTTGTTTACGCTCGTGTCCTTCCTAAAAGAACTTCTGAGGATCCTTTCTCGGTAGAAAGGTATGTTAAGTTGATTGACACCTCGTGTGTTCAGCCTGAAACTGCATAACAAGCTGCAAAGACTGATAGTAGAGGTTGAGGTCGAGGCCATCGGCATTTCTACCCACTCGAGCCCACAACACCGCCTGAAAAGCAACAACACTCTTTTATCCCAAATGGTCAATACCACCAAGCACAACATACACATCGTGCGCAATTCAATTTGCCGGCAGAACTCAAATCTTAAACAATGAAAGTTGTTCTCACCTCATTTATAGGTTGAATCTGGAGTTCGCCAATAAACTGGTAGATCGAGCCAATACGAAAACTAAGGTCCCTCAGATGCTGCGTGTCGATCTTCAGACTAGCATCTCCATTGATAATCATCGATATGGTTGTCTCCACGTAATACTCTTGTAACCTCAAGTGAAAAGCAGATATCAGTCCCCCGAAAACCATGACATTCTGAAAGGTGATCAACTATAGAAACCGAAAGGTGCACAGATGACCGAGAAAGGGAGGAAAAGAAAAAGGACAACTTATCCCAATCTTTGTCCCGACCTCACATCAAGGTCGGGGCAATTGCTTTATCCCTGCTCAAAATAGGATCATTTGCCTAACCCAATATTGGCCGCATTCTCAAGTAATCTAGACAACATCATTACGTAGGAAAATGTCTGATCCAAGTTCATTACAGGCCTGGCCATCCTCAAAACCAAGAAAAAAAAAAGAAACTTGCAGTGCGGCATCAATCAATCATGAAACCCAACACAGTTCAAGTTCTTTTATTTTTTCGGCCGTCACAGGAGCATTGGAAGTTCATTACCAGCTGAACCATGCCCAATCCAACAGGATCGAAACCGAGTTCCAAACGGCGGAATGTCGATGACAAGGTCGTAAGTCCAGTCTAGTCCTACAAGCGTAGGAGAGCTGCAACTCCGGAGCTCGGCTTCGCAGCCACATTACACGCATCTGCAATCTCATCGACCCCAGAGTAATCAAAAGCTAACTACTATCCAAAACCCTAGCTCGTACAAGCTCCGTTTCACGCGCCGATATCCCCTCGGAAAAGGCGAAACCAGCCAGGGACGGAAAATGAAATGGCGAGCGGATCGACGAGAATCAGGGGGGGAGGGAGAAACCGCAGGAGCACTGATTCAACAGACCAATTCAACGGCATTGCGCAGAAGGAGGGGAGGAAGGACATGAGAACCTACTCGCCGAGGACGCGAAGAGAAGCCCCGTCGGCGAAAAGGGGGGACGGCGGCCGGAGCTCTGGATCCGACGGCGGCGCCGGAGGACGCCATCTTCGCGCAGCCGAAATCGCCCTCGCCGCCTCTCTCTCTCTCTCCCCTCTGGTCTTTAGTTTACTCTCGCCGGCCCAGCTGCGACTGGGCCGGCTCTCGGCCCAACACCAGTCCTCCTCCCCTAGCCCATTAACACTGGGCCGGGCCTCTTCTCTCCCGTCTCGTCACCGTGATGAAGATCAAAGAACAGAATTTGACAGAAGAGCAAGAAAGTAGCTTTCCAATTTCATTGCTGCTGATCCATTCAATGCTTACGCAAGCAATGGCAATCTCATGTTCAGTAGTGGTGTACATAATTACAGACATACAATCACAACCCTGTACATATTATTTATAAAAAAAGACGCATAATTTAATTTGCTATTTGTACACGACTTTGACTTGCAGCCAATGTGGCATTCGGTTAGCATTGTCCGACTCCCATGTTAGCGCGGCAGCAAACTCCCATCTTATTTTTCGACAGATTTACAGTCACCAAATATGTTCCCAATTACATTGTCTGTTCCAAGAGTTTGAGTTATTGAGAACATGGAAAATTAAATCCTGGATATTTTAACAAAATAATAAAAAGAATAGAGAACACATCTTGGGGGTACAACTTGGTGTTCCAATGCTTTCATCTATGAGTTTCTCGTGATCAAACAATATGAGGTGCAAGAAAACAGAATTTCTAGTGATTTGCTTTGGGTTTTTGATGGTCCACATTTGACACTCAATCTCAAGTATGAAGAAAATGGAAATAATTGGCTTTGCTTAAGCTTACAACCCTTCTCAGAAAAAAAAAAAAAAAAAAAAAAAAAAAAAAAAAAAAAAACTAACGTTGCCGAGGGCTTAGAGCGACTTCATTCCCAGAAAATCATACTCTCCAGCCCTTTTCAAATGTAAAAACATTTTTAGTCATCGACATGCATTTATACACATCTATGCTTACATTGAACCAAGATTATTCATTCTCACTTTTCTATTAAGATACCGAATCAACAACAAGGTCCATCTCCGGAAACTGTCACTATTTATTATCATTACATATTCTCCTTATGATATAAAAGGTACTTGAAGTAATAATAGAATAACGCAAGGTTCATCTCCAAGCCAGCATTAGGACACAAATTAAAGCCGAGTTTGCAAACCACGGCATCAAGAGAACGGGAAATTGTCACCATTCTCTAATTTGCGGTAAATGTAAATGCTATGAGGACAACATAGAGAAAGAAAAATGACCAGGCATGTCACCAAGCAGGACATACATCAGCAAACTGTACTTGACAGCTCCAAGAGCAACAGCAATGAGAGCGAAGGCAAATCGGAACTTTGGGTCTATATCTTGCCCTCCCATCTTGACAATTTTCAGCAGTTTGTAGAAATGCTTGACTTTTGCACGGATAGAGTTGGGTGGAACATCAGTGCACTCGACGAGTGGAATCGAGTTCTTCTCCAGGGATTCAAAATATTCGATCCATGCAGCAATTTGATCTGCCTGCTCTGCTTCACCTCTTGGAAATAAAATCAGCAAATTACTTGTTAGTGTACAGTCTCTTGGAAAAGCTCAAGTTTTGAGCTCTTTCTGCTTCACACAAGATGGCAGTCTTTCCAAAAGCTTTCAAGAACTACCACTTTATGTTCTAAAGGAAATTTGATGCGGTATGATGCCAAGCTTCTAGTGCCAATCTTAGCTAATGAGTATACATTGCGGGAGTCTAAAGTCTGTGTACTGCAGGGTATGTAACCCGTCTTTTGATCCACGGCTAATTAAGCTAGCGAAAATTCTTCTTTTCGACAAACCAGGGATGCCTCCTTAACACGTATAAAATTTTCCTAACCTACCCCTACAACACATTGACATAATAAAGCCAACCAGACGCACAAAGCTACCAAGTAAGCCCCTGCTTACCGCCTAGAAACAGAGCAAAGCTAACAGAGGGTTTTTCTTAGGAGGAAAAGCTCATGACAAAAGAAAGAAGCAGAGTCGATGTACAGCCGCATCGCTTCTTCAATGTGACAGAATTTTACCAAACGGATAACATGAAAATTTACCAAATTTGTCACTACGAGAAGACATTTTGCAAGAAACAAGCCATTTTCTTCAGGCAAAGTGAACAGTACATTCAATCGCTAAAATGCAGTTCTTTAACCACAAAAAAAGCATTCACGAATGGTATTTTCAGTGTGATATGATCAGTAGAGGTGTCAAAAACCGAACTGAAAACTAAACTAAAAAATTCGATTTTTTCGGTTCGGTTCCCATTAAAAATCAATTTTTTTTTTATCAGTTAACTGAACCGAACCGAACCGAACCAATAAACCAATAAGAGCTTATTTCTTGAAAATGAAAAATATATACAAAAAAAAAATGCAAAAACCGAAAATTGAAAGCTGAAAACCAAAAAACAGAAAATAGAAATTCGTTTGATAACACAAAAATTCTCCCTCACAAACAGATATAGGAGGCAGTGGACGAACAAACGGCGAGCAACTAGCATTGAGCGATGATGGGTGGGCTAGCTAGTAGTGAAAGCGAATGATGAAAAGATTTTTTTATCTCTCACTTTTTTTCAAGAAATAGAAAAGTAGAAATTTTTTACTTCTTATTTCTATTCTAAACATATTTCTAGACTAAACATTTATTTCATCAAGTAAAAAATAAAATTTCGTTACTAAGCGAAAATCTGTTTCAAGCCTATTTCCACGAACAAAAAAATAGAAAATTAGAGGAATATAATGTTTATTATGTGCACCCTAAAAATTCATTCACAATCTCCCTATGGAAAAGAATTACTCCATGGGAAAGTAATTAAACTCTATATTAATAAGGATGCATTTGATAACATTCTGTTTCGAGAAATAATTTTTTTCAAAAATAGTATTTTTCTATTTATAATTTCTAAAACAATTTTTGAATTAAAGAACATCTTTGATAATAATATAAAATTTCTATTTTCGGGATAAAAAACAATTTTTTTTGTAATGTAGAATTTTTTTAAATTTTTCAATATTTTTTTTAGATTTTGCTTTTTTCCCTCTCTTCTTTTTCTCGCTCCTCCTCTCGGTGACCGCAATTGATGATCGACTGCTGGCAGCAACGCAAGGCCGTGGATGGCAAGGAGCAAGGAAGAAGAAAAAAAAAAAAAAAAACTTATTTACAAAAATTGTTCTCAAGAATAATAAATTACTTTTTTCTACTTCTCGTTTTTATTCTAAATCTATTTACCAACTACATTTTAAAAATTAATTGACATTACTAAATGGATTTCTACTTTTTTTTTTTTTTTTTTTAAATTTCGGGAAACAAAAGAATGGCAAGTAACCATGCAGATCCTAAGAATGCAACTGACGCAGGTTTCGCGTTTGGATACTTCGGTCTTTGCCATTTCGCTTTCGGGTCATCTCTACACGACAAGAGAGGCGGACAATTTCATCGAGTCTCGCGACCCGGCTCGGCCTCCTGAATTTCTAAGAGCCCAAAGTCCGTGATCTTGCCCGTGTTGTTTCTTGAAACGCTACTCCAAGAAGATCGGACGGGAATAAACAGGGAAACTCTAGCCCATTCACGCGATTCCAACGCTGCCACAATAAGAACAAGCAGTGTTCAAGTGTTCATCATCGTCTGTTGTTTCAACAACCGAGCGTCACTTCCAGCTCCCTTCACTTACAAAAAAAAATTAATCCGTCCAGGCAGACATAATTCCAACCGCCGTCACTGCTGTTGATGCCGAGGGGTTGAAAACGGTTTCGTCGGTTTGTTTACCCTCATGTCTTTCCTAAGAGAACTTCTGTAGATCCTCTCTCGGTTGAAAGGTATGTTAAGTTGATTGATACCTTGCGCGCTCGTCCTGAAACTGCCTAACAAGCTGCAAAGACTGATAGTAGAGGTTCAGGTCAAGGCCGTCGACATTTCTACCCACTCGAGCCTGCAACACCGCCTGAAAAGCATGAGCCCTTATTAACCCAAATGGTCAATACCACCATGCACAATGCACACGTCGTGAGCAAAATCTCTAACCCATTTGCTGGCAAAACTCAAATCTTAAACAATGAAAGTTCTCACCACATTATCACGTTGAATCTGGAGTTCGCCGATGAACTGGTACATTGAGCCGACACGAAAACTAAGATCCCTCAGATGCTGTGAGTCTATCTTCAGACTAGCATCTCCATCGACAATCATCGCTATGGTAGTCTCCACGGAATACTCTCGTAACCTCAAGTGAAAAGCAGATATCAGTCCTGGGAAAACCGCAACATTCTGAAAGAAGAAACAGATCAACAATAGAAAGCAAAAGACGAGCAGATGACTGATAGCAAACAATCCAGTCGACAATGTCTAGACGATTCTCCGGTAGAACTTGCTGATAAAGGAAGGAAAAGAAAGAGGACAACTTTTTAAACGCCTTTGCCCTGGACTCGCATCAAGGTTGGGGCGATTGCTTTATCCCAGATCAAAATAGGATCATTTGCCAGACCCAAAATCGGCCACATTCTCAAGTAATCTAGACAGCATCATTACCTAGGAAAATGTCTGATCCAAGTTCATTACAGGCCCTGCCATCCTCAAAAACAAGAAAAAAACCGAAACTTGTGCAGTGCGGCATCAATCAATCATGAAACTCAACACAGTTCAAGTTCTTTTATTTTCCCGGCCGTTACACGGGCATTGGAAGTTCATTGCCAGCCGAAGCCTGCCCAATCTGACAAGAAAGAAAACATGTTCCAAACGGCGGAATGTCGATGACAAGGTCGTAAGTCCAGTCTAGTCCTACAAGCGTACGAGAGCTGGAACTCCGGAGCTCGGCTTCGCAGCCACATTACACGCATCTGCAATCTCATCGACCCTAGAGTAATCAAAAACTAACTACTATCCAAAACCCTAGCTCGCACAAGCTCCGTTTCACGCGCCGATATCCCCTCGGAAAAGGCGAAACCAGGTAGGGACGGAAAATGAAATGGCGAGCGGATCGACGAGAATCAGGGGGGAGGGAGAAGGCGCAGGAGCACTGATTCAACAGATCAATTCAACGGCATTGCGCAGAAGGAGGAGGAGGAGGGAGGACATGAGAGCCTACTTGCCGAGGACGCGAAGAGAAGCCCCGTCGGCGAAGAGAGGAGACGGCGGCCGGAGTTCCTTCAGCGTGACCGGAGCTCCGGATCCGACGGCGGCGCCGGAGGACGCCATCTTCGCGCAGCCGAAATCGCCCTCACCGCTTTCTCTCTCTCCTCTGGTCTTTACTTTACTCTCGCGGGCCCAGCTGTGACTAGGCCGGCTCTCGGCCCAAAACCAGTCCTCCTCCCTAGCCCATTACCACTGGGCCGGGTCTCTTCTCTCCCGTCTCGTCACCGTGATGAAGATCAAAGAACCGAATTTGACAGAAGAGCAAGAAAGTAGCTTTCCAATTTCATTACTACTGATCCATTCAATGCTTACGCAAGCAATGGCAATCTCATGTTCAGTAGCGGTGTACATAATTACAGACATACAAACACAACCCCTGTACATATTATTTATAAAAAAAATGCATAATTTAATTTGCTATTTGTGCTCGACTTTGACTTGCAGCCAATGCGTCATTCAGTTAGCATCGTCCGACTCCTATGTTAGCATGGCAGCAAACTCCCGTCTTATTTTTCGACAGATTTACAGTCACCAAATATGTATTCAATTACATTGTCTGTTCCAAGAGTTTGAGTCATTAAGAACATCGAGAATTAAATCCTGGATATATTAACAAAATAACTAAAAGAATAGAGAACACATCTTGGGCTACAACTTGGTGTTCCAATGCTTTCATCTATGACTTTCTCGTGATCAAACAATATGAGGTGCAAGAAAATGGAATTTCTAGTGTTTTGCTTTGGGTTTTTGATGGTCTGCACTTGACACTTGACCTCAAGTACGCATAAAATTGAACAAAGAAAATGGAAATAGTTGGCTTCGCTTGAGCTTACAACCCCTTTCTCAGCTTTAAAAAAAAAAAAACTATAATTACTGAGGGCTTAGAGCGACTTCATTCCTAGAAAATCTCTGACTCTCCAGCCCTTTTTACATATAAAAACATTTTTAGTCAATGACATGCATCTATACATGTCTATGCTTACATAGAACCAAGATTACTCGTTCTCACTTTTCTGTTAAGATACTGAATCAACACCAAGGTCCATCTCCCATAAAAGTGTCAATATTTATCATCATTACATATTCTCCTTACAAGTAAAATGTATTTGAAGTAATAATAGAACAACACAAGGTTCATCTCCAAACCAGCATTAGGACACACATTAAAGCTGAGTTTGCAAACCAGAGCATCAAGAGAACGGAAACTGTCACCATTCTTTAATTCACGATAAATGAAAATGCTATCAGGACGACATAGAGAAAGAAAACTGACCATGGCAGGTCACCCATCAGGACATACATCAGCAAACTGCACTTGATAGCTGCATGAGCAATAGCAATAAGAGTTAAGGCAAATTGGAACCTTGAGTTTATATCTTGCTCTCCCATTTTTATGATTTTCAGCAGTTTGTAGAAATGCTTGACTTTTGCACGGGTAGAGTTGGGTGGAACATCAGTGCACTCGACGAGTGGAATTAGGTTCTTCTCCAGGGATTCAAAAAATTCGATCAATGCAGCAATTTGATCTGCCTGCTCTGCTTCACCTCTTGAAAATAAAATCAGCAAAACCACTTGTTAGAGTACAGTCTCTTGGAAAAGCTCAAGTTTTGAGCTCTTTCTGCTTCACATAAGATGGCAGTCTTTTCAAAAGCTTTCGAGAACTACCACACTTTAAGTTCTAAAGGAAATTTGATGCGTTATGATGCCAAGCTTCTAGTGCCACTCATAGCTAATGAGTACATTTCAGGAGTCTAAACTCTGTGTACTGCAGGTTACGTAACCCGTCTTTTGATCCACGGCTAATTGAGCTAGCGAAAATTCTTCTTTTCGACAAACCAAGTGACCCCTCTGTAAACGTATAAAACTTTCCTAACCTACCCTTACAACACATTCTCATAATAAAGCCAACCAGACGCACAAAGCTACCAGGCAATCCCCTGCTTTCCGCCTAGAAACAGAGCAAAGCTAACAGAGGGTTTTTCTTAGGAGGAAAAGCTCATGACAAAAGAAAGAAGCAGAGTCGATGTACAGCCGCATCGCTTCTTCAATGTGACAGAATTTTACCAAACGGATAACGTGAAAATTTACCAAATTTGCCACTATGACAAGGCATTTTGCAAGAAACAAACCATTTTCTTCAGGCAAAGTGAGAGATTTCCCCAAGGGTCTTGAGTGAACAGTACATCAACGGCTAAAATGCAGTTTTTTAACCACAAAAACAGCATTCACCAATGGTATTTTCAGTGTGACATGATCAGAGATAGAAACAGGAAAGAATCTCAAGATACTGAAACGAGTTCCCTCAGAATCCTTAGAATTGCAGAACTTGCAGAACTTGCAGGAAGAGCTGGGCTCCAGTGCTTTTTTAATATTTAAGGTCGTGGAGGCTTACCTCTGGCCAGCACCGTGATCAGCTAAATCGTTGTTCCTCATTGACCTTCCCACTTCGCCTGAGATCTCCTTTCTTCCTGGTTTCGACTGTCTGCAGATTGCTGTCTTCTGAACGAACGAACTTCTTCGGGGGAATATGAGCTGAGAGCCGGAGGGGTTCGGAAATAGCAAATTTGCATGTTGTGGCTGACTATCGCTGGCTAGTAATGTCCTCGCGCACGTATATTACAAAAATGCCCCCCAAGAAGACCAGCCGAATCATATAATACTCATTCCTCCGCATCCATCTCGTATATTACAAAAATGCCCCCCAAAGACCCCAATGACCACTCGCCACCTGTTTCTCCATCCATCTCCTATATTACAAAAATGCCCCCCAAAGACCCCAATGACCACTCGCCACCTGTCTCTCCATCCATCTCCTATATTACAAAAATGCCCCCCAAAAAGACCAATGGCCTGCTGCGCACCCATAATATTACAAAAATGCCCCCCGGAGACCAGAGACCCGCCCACCCACCTGCTTCATATGTTACAAAATGCCTTTACGAGAGGTTTGCGTTTTAGGATTCGATGGCAACCCACGGAACCGAAAACGTTGAATCGTTCTGCTTTACCATGTCTATTTTTCTTTTGCTCTTTTTGTTAATATATCCAGATTTCTATACAATGTTTTCAAATAGCAGAAGCCCTCGGAGCACCACAACAAGCACTAGGCATGTTCAATCAATGTGAATCCATCAAAAAGTAAGATTTATTGCTAACAGTCATTAATCCTTTCTTTTTTGGATGTGGATTTTTTATCTCAGCATATCTCAATCGTCGATAAATGCCTTATTTACGTGCATCCACAGTCGAGAATTGGTTGAAATGCCAATGAAAGCACTTTCGAAGTAGAGGATTTTCATCCTCTTCTGTTATTTATGTCAGAAAAGTTTTAAGATATTAAGTTGGTAAATTAGTTTAGGTAAAACTCATGATCAGAGTAATCCCTCTCCATAAGTTTTAGTACCTTGACAATACTTATTTATATTGAGTGCACATTAACTTTGTTGCTTTCTTTTGTAAAGAGAAACTATATTTTCTTCTTTTTGGCTAAGTTTTTAATTTCTTATTTTTGTTAAGTGAAACTCATATTACTTGCAATAAACTTCATATGCACGTCGCACGTAGTCAAGAGACAAATATCCACTAGCAGTGGATGTAGGTGTTACCTTCTTTGCATGGATAGTCAGTGGGGCCACTTTCTACCCCCACCCCCATCCCTGACTCTTCTTTTGATTTAATTATTTTAAGAAAATTCAATTAAAGATTTAAAGTGAATTTATTTTCTTATAACAAGATTTAAGGACCTAAAATGGCCAATCAGCCTTGAATAAGGCTTAGAACTTGCCAATCGGCCAAATTTTTGCTTGTAATCATTTTCTGGAGACTTGGGATAGTGGTAATTTTGTACAAAATTTGCAATTGAGTCAAAAAAAAAAAAAAATCCCCAACTTGAATTAGAATTAGGTTCCTACTTCAATTTTTCACATTTTCTTCTTCCTCTCCGCCCTATCCTCGACTGCTCAGCACTCGGTCCTCGCCGCTCCTTGCCTAATCCCCGTCACTCAATGCAAGCTTCAGTCCATCGTCCACCGTCGTATGTTCTTTCCCAAGTTCCCTCTTCCGCAAGCGTCAAGTCCGTTGTCCCGAGCTTCAAGTCCGTTGTCCACGAGTTCAAGTCCTTCTTTAGTGCCGCTTTTGCTCTCGTGCACATTTTCTTCTTCAATGCCACTCGGCTGAAGGAATTAGGTGCCACATGAGGCTCCGATGGTTGCTTTCATTAACTCCGTCAGTGGCGGGAGAGGCATAATTCACACCGGCACAATCAAACAACAATTCCAGAGGAACACTTTTGACCAGCAGGTCCAGCACGGTAGGAGAGACAACCGATGTAGAAATTCTTCATAGCCCTATCATGGGAATGCTTATGTGTTGATGATTTTATAGGCTTGGGTGAAAGATACCCCAGCAACAATTCTTCTGAAGATTAAAAAAAAGGGAAAAGATCTGTCCACGTTTTCCGACAATAATTACCAAAAAATCATGAGCTGATCTAGTGGTGAAACCCTGATTGTACTTTCGAGTAGCAGTCTATCCGCCTTCTCCTAGCGTACTAGGCTAGGTTAATGATGACGACTTTCCATGTAGAACCGAAAATAATCTAATATGATAATGCTGCCAGGAAAAAAAGGTGAAAGGAGACTGAAAAGTTTTCGGTCACCCCCGACGTCCACGCCAATCACTCCCCCAAAAGTCATATCGAGCCAAAAGCTATTTGGATGTTTACTTGTGCCCTCATAAATGAGGCTTCTTGCTTCGGATGTTATATCGTATTAGGTATTGACTGGTTTCGCTTCATACATTGTCCGATTGACAAATTTGACAATCCTTCCACCGATTACTGAGTGCAGAGAGCTTTTGGCGGTGGATTGAGGACCAAACTCCTAGGTTGTAATTGGCCCTATGAACGATGATTAGAACTTGATGTGCGTAAATCTAAAGTGATTAAAAGAATCTTTTAATGTTGATATAATGATTCCAAGTCATATATGCTTACTAAGCAATCGTTCATCTGTTAAATATATGCATTCCCTTATCTTGTAACAAACTAGGTCCATAAATTAATCTCTAATTATCAGGTAACTAATTGAATATTGACTAAACATGCTAACTAAGCACCAAAGGTATACAAGTAGTGCTGACATGAAATAAAAAAATGATTATTCAAAAGAAATTACAAAATGGTCAATGTATTATTGGTGATGTTTAATTTTGGTGGTTGCCCTTTATTTTATTGCAAATTTAGTCCTTACTCGACTCCCGATTTTCAATTTCAAATATTTTATTCCATATGAAGACGGAAATTGCTGTATGGTCCTTGGGTATTCTCTCCATTTAAGGAAGTCCAAAGTCCCAAATTAATATGCTTAGAAGATTTTCTTTACACAACCTAAAGAAGTTGTCGAAGACGATTCACGCAAAAAAAACTTGCATATGTGATTCAAGTTGGACTTTCTTTAGGTATTTAATAATATTATTTCAGCTTGCACATTTGTCTTGACTATTGACGGACAATTTAGCCTATTCTTGTGATTCTTCCCCCGTTCAAATGGACCAAAACACTATATGCTTCCGTGTGCTGATCAATTGTTCACACGGGTCACCCACGAGCAAGCCATGTGTCAGTTTTTCATTGGCTCTTTGTCGTCTTATAACTAGATTAAAGAATGACCAAGACTATCAATATCAAATCGTGGGGCCAGCAATCAGAAATGCTGCGGTTGGAGCTAGGCTGGAATCTCTGGGCTCTTTCATAATTCTTTTAATTATCTTTTAACGTTTCTAATACTATATTTTGTTCATATTTTTTCCAGTCACATGAATAGTGATGATATTGATACCTATATATAATAAGAATATTGCACTTAGCACATGTAATTAGTATTTGAGAATATATCTATTATGAAAAAAAAATTCGTTCTGCTATGATATCATAAATTCGAATACTCCACTTAGCCTTAGCCTTAGCCTTTGATGTAAGATAAAATAGTGGTAAAAAGTATCAAATTTCCCGTTTGTCCTTATTGCTTTTCCTCCTTATTGCTTTTCCTCCTTATTTCTCTCTCTTTTTTTTCCTTTCTCCTTAGTTCTTTTCATTTATCAATAATAAGAAAAACATGTACCTTTTCGTCTATGTTTGTTGATTAATCCTTTGAAGAGGAGGAAAATTCAAAAAGATAAAGAAAGATATGAAGGTTTGTTCTTTCACTTTTGGAGTTCCTATTATTTTTTTTAATGAAATTCTAGGGATCCTAAAATCTCAAAATGTATATTCTTTCATAAGAAACAGGAAAAAACTTATGAAGTCACTAAAAAATAATAGAATTCAAGCAGAATTGATTGAAACAATTGGATATTTAATTATTTGAATAGACCTACATAGTTTATAAAAGGTATATACAGCACAAGAGCATTTTACCATCACTTCAGACAAATAAATAGTATATTAAGTGGCAATTAAAGAATCATAATAGTCGAAAAAGTTATCTATTATAGATAATTTCTGTAAACGTCAAACCATGCTTAAAAAAAAAGCTGTTTATTATTTTTTGATGTGTCAAACTACATAATAAGTTATTTTTTCACAACAACACGCTGGTGCCCATTGTTTTTGCACTATTATTACATGTTAATGCTACACGAAAATCTTTAGCCCTTACTTCGCACCTTTTGTTTGCATCTAGATGAAAAAATCGACATTGATCCTAAAATCAAGATTGAAGATTAGTTCACTGACCAAATATGTGACAAATATAAAGTATTGCAATCAAAATATACTCATACAAGAACCATTTTTGTGATTTTCCTTCGAGTTATAAGTTATGATTTACGGGTCAATGCTATCTAATGATAAATCTAAAAAACCTAAAATACTTTCTTAGGTATCAATAATATAACCATATCTTTGGGGGCAAAAACGATAATTAATGTGTTACATCATTAATTCCTCGATCCAAAGAGCAACTTGAGTATGGGACGATTGAAGACTATAATCGGTAATAATCATCGTGGATTAACTCAGAGTTCTAGAAGATGTAGTATTGGAATTTGGTGTCGTGGATTGTCAAAGTTCTTAAAGATGTATCGTTGGAATTCAAATTATTTTTGCTTCTCTACCTACGCCTTCGCCTTCGCCTAATCTTCTTCTTTTCGAAATAGGAAAAACAATCGTTTAGTGTCGACATCAGGGACAGGACACCGGAACCGGAAGAGTAGTGTTGAAGGTTGTACCACGTGTCCGAGGTTGAGTGGCCTGCCAGCCCAGCAGTGGGAACGGCGGAGAGCTTGGTGGGCGGAAGATGTAACCCTTACATCATGCGCGCCCTAAGCGGCTGTGTACCTGGTGCCTTTTCGTTTGCTATATGTGAACTTCGGTGATGCTGCGTGCCACTCGCTCGTAAAACGCCGTAGATTCCCGTGCGATGAATAGTAGAGCCTAGAGCGTAATGTTTTTTTTTTCATGAACATCAACCAAATATCATAATGATTAATATTTGTTGCTTTGTCGATTGGGCCACATTTGTATTTGGGGAGTTTGATAAGTTATAATTTACGGCTGATTTCGGTCAAGTATAAATTATATTTAAAACAGCTTATGCCGAAAATTTATTTTCAATAAAAGAAATGGATTTACTCATTTCAATCTAAATTTTAAAAGGTCTGGTGCCCACCCTATTGAACCGCGTAAAGTGACCAAAACGAGAAGTCATGTCTCCTATTTATCTACCAAACTATTTCTTAATTTTTAATAGTTTGTTTATAAAACTAACATATTCACTTGGGGGAACATCAGTAATATAATTGCATCTTCGGGGGCAAAAAGTGATAATTGACAGGTTATGACATTGATTCGCTGAGCCTGAGACCAAGAGCCTTATTCTTCTCCCAATCCCGCCAATTTTTCAGCGACCACCACAAAAAATCCGTAGCGGCGCTACAGAGAGGGAAGCAAAGAGCTCGAAAAATGGAGTTCACCCAGAGTGGCAACGCCTTGAAGACCTTCGCTCGCTCCATCACCCGCCTCTCCCGCATCGGCAACGACCTTGCCCTTCAAGCTTCTCCTTCCCAGGTGATTCCATCGATTTCTTCCCTCATAGCTCCGGTGTGTTGCCACTGAACTCCACGTCCATCATCGTTCCTCAGCTTCATCCATCGAGTGAAATAGCTACAGCAGTTGCTTCTTCCTGTGCCCTGCCGAGCGATGCTTAGTTTAGATGCTATGATGTTTCATCAACTCAGCGTTACTTCCAGCTTCCTTCACTTACAAAAGAATCAATCCGTCCAGACAGACATAATCCCAACCGCCGTTGCTGCTGTTGATGCCGAGGGGTTGGAAAGGTAACAGTTTCATCGGTTTGTTTACTCTCGTGTCCTTCCTAAAAGAATCTTCTGAGGATCCTTTCTCGGTAGAAAGGTATGTTAAGTTGATTGACACCTCGTGCGTTCAGCCTGAAACTGCATAACAAGCTGCAAAGACTGATAGTAGAGGTTGAGGTCGAGGCCATCGACATTTCTACCCACTCAAGCCCGCAACACTGCCTGAAAAGCAAGAACACTCTTTTAACCCAAATGGTCAATACCACCAAGCACAATACACACACCGTGCGCAATTCAATTTGCCGACAGAACTCAAATCTTAAACGATGAAAGTTGTTCTCATCTCATTATCAGGTTGAATCTGGAGTTCGCCAATAAACTGGTAGATCGAGCCAATATGAAAACTAAGGTCCCTCAGATGCTGTGTGTCGATCTTCAGACTAGCATCTCCATCAACAATCATCGCTATGGTTGTCTCCACGGAATACTCTTGTAACCTCAAGTGAAAAGCAGATATCAGTCCCCGGAAAACCATGACATTCTGAAAGGAAAAACTGATCAACAATAGAAACCGAAAGGCGCACAGATGACCAACAAAGGGAGGAAAAAAAGCGGACAACTTATCCAAATGCCTTTGCCCCGACCTCACATCAAGGTCGGGTCAATTGCTTTATCCCAGCTCAAAATAGGATCATTTGCCTAACCCAATATCGGCCGCATTCTCAAGTAATATAGACAACATCATTACCTAGAAAAATGTTTGATCCAAGTTGATTACAGGCCTGGCCATCCTCAAAACCAAGAAAAAAAAAAGAAACTTGTGCAATGCGGCATCAATCAATCATGAAACCCAACACAGTTCAAGTTCTTTTCTTTTTTCGGCCGTCACACGAGCATTGGAAGTTCCAAACGGCGGAATGTCGATGACAAGATCGTAAATCTAGTCTAGTCCTACAAGTGTACGAGAGCTGCAACTCCGGAGCTCGGCTTCGCAGCCACATTACACGCATCTGCAATCTCATCAAACCCGGAATGATCAAAAGCTAAATACTATCCAAAACCCTAGCTCGTGCAAGCTCCATTTCGAGGTTCTAACTTTCTTAGGAGTTTCTCGTGCCGATATCCCTCGAAAAAAGTGGAACCAGGTAGCAATGGTAAATGAAATGGGGAGTAGATCGACGAGAATCAGGGGGGAGGAAGAAACCGCAGGAGCACTGATTCAACAGATCAATTCAACGGCATTGCGCAGGAGGAGGAGGAGGAGGAGGAGGAGGGAGATGAGAACCTACTTGCCGGCTCTCGGCCCAACACCAGTCCTCCTCCCCTGGCCCATTGCGACTGGGCCGGGCCTCTTCTCTCGCGCCACGTCGCTGAGATGAAGATCAAAGAACAGAATTTGACAGGAGAGCAAGAAAGTAGCTTTCCAATTTCATTATTGCTGATCCATTGTATGCTTACGCAAGCAATGGCAATCTCATGTTCAAAGCTTTGGACATAATTACAGACATACAAACACAACCCCTGTACATATGGTTTAAAAAAAAGCATAAATTAATTTGCTATTTGTACATGACTTTGACTTGCAGCCAATGTGGCATTCGGTTAGCATCGTCTGACTCCCATGTTAGCGTAGTAGTAAGCTTCCATTATTTCTTCTCCCCTCCCTCCAACAATTGCTTCTGTAAATTTCTATACAATTGCGTGGACCTCCCTTCCTAAAAATAATCTAACTCTTGAATATGTATAAAATATGAATGTTTTCTCTCTCCTACGGCCCCTACTGTATTTTGGTTGCTTAATGAAATACTTGCGGTGATGCGTAGAACTCGCCCTCTATCAACATCGGCCTCAGATTTTCCTGGCTCATGAACTCCAGCGGGAAGGTCACAAGATATCCCCGGACCGACTTCAGTCTCTCCATCGGGTCCGTCTCCTTGGCATCTCCGTCGTTGGTGCTGTTCTCCAGCTTCTCGGGGGCAATTCCTAGATCGATGGTGGTGTGCCCGATCTTGTCTTTCCAGGAGGCCATGCTGTGTCTCAATGAAGCTCTGTAGCACAGTTGATGTTAGATAAATGAGAGCTTGACTTAACGAGCAAGGAATGAGGAGAAGGCTTGGCTGCACCATACCTTGACCGGATGTTATCGTTAGGGATGCAAGCAAACACATCTTGGTAAATTTTGGAGTTCGCCTGCTGAAGGATGATACAATCAATTCATTGGAAAGTCGAACATATACCATCGACCAGATGTTTTGCTCAAACTTGCCGTACCTTTGCGGTTGCCAACCACAAGTCCCTGTATGTTGCATCCGCGATGGGATCCTTTATTTGGTGGATCTGCAAGATTTGTATATGCCAGAAGTCACTATTAGATGTATGGTCTTGGCATACAAGGATTCAGACAAAATAATGTCGACTGAGGAAAAACATTGCAACATATTGTATGAGGAATTGCGATAGTCTTAATTGTGAAATTGGGTCACAAACCTCTCCAGGATGAAGTCCTAAGTGTTCCGACCAGAGCGAACACCTGAGACTATGAGAGAACTTTCCCGCCTTCCATGGCTCTCCATCCATAGATGACTCCACAAACTCCTTATCTTCAATTATTAGCCCAATCTGAGAAGAGCAGCATCATTAGTCTCGGTGCAGAATCAGATGAAAGAAATGCCGAAGAATTTAAGAGCGACGGATTGGAGAACGTGAAGAGTGAAATAGAGCTAGCTCATTACCTCGGAGTCTCTTGATCCTAGTAAACTCCTATCATTGATATTTGAGGATCCAATAAAGGACAACCGATCATCTATAATCATGACTTTACTGTGCACATACACCTGCAACAAATGATAGCAAAAGAACATTCTTAAAAAATTCCACTTAATCCTGTCAGACAAATTGACATTCTACGAAGTTCTGGCTAATGGTTTAGAATGTATACTTAACAATATCTTCAAGATGATAATGATACTCAAAACTCATTCTCAAGGAACACACTGCTATATCAAGTAACACCACCTTCTATAGGACAGCAACACCCTCTCTGAACTAGCTATCATCTACCTAGCATGCCACTGCTTGTTTATACACAGACAATAAATTAATGGCCATTAGGTGCTGCCAACAGAATAATTATTGGGAGAACTGAAATAAGAACTAGGAGCTCATAATAGATATAAGCAAGAAGCTCCAAATAGATACCTGACTTGTTGCCACAGGGCCACGATCAGAAAGTTTACCATAAGCTCGTAGACCATAGAAGGATATATAGTCTTGCGTCTTATCACCAAGTGCTTCTTTGAGATTGTGCAATATCGAGTTCTTTCCTCTGCTAATGGTTCGATATTGCCAATGCATAATTGCTCTAACTGTAGCTGCTCCACCATCATCAATGCCTCCCTGTTATTGAGTGTCATGAAGGGAAGAAAGGTCAAGTAACTCTCATCTTCATCTTAATAAGAGAACTAATCCAAAAATAAGTACCTGAAAGCCAGGTAAAAGAGGTAGGACAATGATAACACGGAAACTTCTTTTCTCTTTGTGTGCTTGCAAAATGCGCTTGTATAATGCATCGAGAACACGATTCTGTATAGTCTCATCCCTTGCAAGACCTGATATGAAAAATTGATTCTGAAAGCAAGCAAGAAGTCATCACCAAGAGTTGCCATTTTACCATTAAAAGAGCAAAATTAAGTCGCACATATCTGTTGAAAGAAAGAATTTTGATGTTCAAGTAATAAAATGACATTATTGTCGAGACCACCTCCTCACAGGTTAAACAATTCATTTTGTAGCACAGTCTGAAGGTTTGTTTCAGCCACTTTTGGTAGAAATGTTCTAATTATCTGTTCGTTTCATCTCCCGAGGTAACTAAAGTCCGTTTCACTTGGGCTCCTTACTGTCAGGTAAAGCCATAAACCAGCAGCTTTTTATTTTTTATTATTTATTTTATATTATGGTTGGTTGTCTCCTTCAAAATCTTTGAAAGATGAAAGTTGGCTTGTGAAAGAGGATGTCCCACTCCAGGCTAGGTGCAGCTTCAGAGCACACAACATAAAATACACGATTCAACCAATGGTTAATGGACTTGGAGTTGTCATCACATGTTTCAATAAACCCACAAATTTATCTGTTGAAAGACCAAGAAAAGCACTTTCCCTCCATGCCTGTCTTAGCAGCATAATCAGGTTCTTTACATGGCAAAAGAATTCAATATAGTGGTGGTAGCTGCAAGTGATTCCAATATCGTTTTGAAGAAGAATATGCAGTTCAAATGGTGTTTCTTTCAAAAGATGAACGAAGAAACTAAGCCCAAACAACAGGAGATCACAAGTATATCCATTGCATCCAGTAGATGTCGTCAAATCATAGAAGATAATCAGTTAGTTTGTGGTCGTTACCTCTATGTAAACAAAGTGCTCTGCTCTTTCGATAAGAGAACAATAAGCATTATGAATACTCTCTTCTGTTTGGCTTGTTCCCGCTGACCACTGGCTTGCACTCCTGACAACCTACAGATGGCAGAGTTCCCTTATAGAACTTTAGCATCATGCCTAAAACTTGGATAGCAACCAAAATTCTGAAATTTCAAAAGGTAAATGATAAATATCTACCTGACATTGACAAGTGACCCGTGGACCGACTTGTCCATCTCCAGTTGCCACATCATCATCACCCTCATCTGAAGTCTCCAGCTGCTCATCCGCTAGTCTCCTGCTAGATTGTGCAACCTCGGGCAGAGTTTCTCTTTCACAATCGAGGCAATCAACTTCATCAACAAAACTTTTCGTCTGAGTATCCTTAACAGATTCGTCAGTTTTGGACTTCCCTGGGAGTGTAAGTAAAAGACTTTCGCAAACAGCAGATGGCTTAACATCATGATTGCGGTGTGCATGGGGGCCATTTGGCTTATGGCCAAGATCAAAACTGCTTTGCTGATCAGCTTCTTGAGGTAGAAGTAACGGGATATCATCCACTAGTGACTGTGAGGAAAAGGAGTAATGCCTGCTATGGCCCTGGCGGTTTTCTTTGGCATTTGTACTTTTGATGTCAATCTCACTGCTTCTTCCCATATAATGAGGAAGGACCATAAAATGGCGAGGCATGAGTAACGGGATTGTTTGCTCATTTGGAGCTTTGCTTCTCTGGAAAATGAATAGATGATTTAATTACATGATATCTTCATGAAGTGAGTGCCATAAAGTTGAGTCAAATATCAAGGGACCTTGGCGTGGTTCCAGCGCTGGACAAAATGCCTAGCAACATCTCGGCAAGATGGTCCCCAAAGAGCACAGTGGACATCATGCCATGGCATGCGGGGATATTTTTCTCGATCCAGCTCATCCGTCATCGTGTCTTCCCAGGAATTTGGTTCAGATTCTCTAGCCAGACATCAGAAGAGTGCTGCCATTAGGTAAGCACATGGGAAGACACAAGGATAAAATTATTTATGTGGGTTCCTTTTCATGAATTTCTGATCGATTCATCTATTGCAATTTGAACATATTTCATAAAGAAATTTATTTCACCTAGTAAAAATGGAAAAAGAAAACTGAGTACCTTGGATTGTAATAATCCTTTCCAGGCCATAGAGAAGGAGGGCAATCGCCCACTTTATGATCAACAGTGTCATAACGGCCAAAGCATAGATCTAGTCCTCCAAGAAAGCAGATTTGGTGGTCGACAATGACAAGTTTTTCATGGTGTGACCTGACCAGACAAGATTATTCATTATCTGTTTGAACTGCATCTACATCAGGATGTGCTTATCCACGATTGCTTACCATAGATAAACTCCAGTAGACAAGTGATCAGGATATCGCAGCACCTTCACATTCTCATGGATGTCAAGGAGCTTCTTTTTACTATACATACTGTTGATTTTCAGAGCAATGGAAACTTCCTTGTAAAGAAGGATGTAAATCTGCAGGATCAAGAGATACAGAATTACTAGGTGATGTATTGAAAGTAGTAACAGGTAATCTGAGAGAAGGACAACGAGCAAGGAGAAGAATCTGATTGCATCATATAGAGGTAAGAGGCAAAGGCCTTAGATCTGGCCTCCGCTATTTGATACAGATGGCCTACTTATTAAACCAAATGAAAGTACATGTGAAATTATTTGAGCTTATGGAACCAACATCAGCTGTAAACATGGCTTAAAAACCTAATATTCACATGAATGAAGAGAAAATAGAATATACAGTTAAGACCTCACTAGAAATATTGAAACTTTCTAGTCTAGCTCCTTCCCTCTATCAGTGGTGAATCTGATCCTATGGACTCCCAAACACAAAATGTGGACAAAGTGGGAAAACCAAAATTCATCTGAAAAGATTATATCACAATTATTACAATTTTGAGATACTCTTTTGGGGTAGAGTTGAATTCATTGGAAAAGAAATGCTTTATATGGAGAAATATAGTAACCTTAAAAAATTCTCACTAAAAGGTGAAGAAAAGCTGAAACCACAAGAGAATGAGTTATGACAGGAGACAGGTTTTTCTGCATCTTCACCTGAACTCCTTGCTTAGCCTTTGCTTCTAGCAATGCATCAAGCCTGGAGGAAGAATGAGTATCAAAAGGACGTCTCAGATACAATTCAGGGCAAAGCCACCACCCAGTAATGAATATCTGCAAATAGGTACCTCATCATTTGAGCATAAGATGACCAAAATTCTAATATGTTACGAGTGTAGATGAATGAACAACCTCAAATTTAGCATCTTCTATTGCAGAGGCAACTGCTTCAAAAGCTGCCTCCCCATCTATAAACCACTGAACCTGACTCCCATCTTCATTCAGACCCCTAGGAGGAGCGAAGGAACCATAGCGATGGGGATGACACCAACCCTCTGGAGGCTTTAGAGCAGCATCACTAATGGCAGAAATCCAACCTCTGACTTTGCCGGGACTCGTTGTCCGTAAGTTTACGGACCGATTTCCACATGAAACCTTTTGATGTTCCAAACCACTTGTAAATATAATATATAATTGCCAGAAAACAATTAAAAAAAATAACGAATGTCTACAGGAACTGCTTTATGTAAATGTGAAGCCCATTAATCATTTATAACATTATTAGGATATGTAGAAAACTGACAATGATGATACAATGACAACCCTCTGAATGCAATCGACCTGCCCATAATATGTCTCAATGAGACAGAAGAATCTCCAATACTAAAAAAAGTAAAATTATCCATCTGGTAGATACATGTTCTCAGTTTCATCAATCCCGCTATTTGAGGTTTTGCAGAATGACAATTTGATAACATCTAACATCTTTCTGCATTTATTTATCAACTGCTTCCATATAGAAGTTACAGAATATTGGATTGGTAAAGGTATTGTATATATGGTCTCGTTTGAATACTAAATATGAGCTTTGAAATTGGAAAAATGGACAGTAAACTTCTGCCGGACTAATATATATTGCCATAGCCTACACAAAATTATTGGTTTGAGCTCTCAACTTATTTCATAGTGCCATATACATGTACATGTATCCAAGCATGCAATCTCTCTCCCCCTCTCTCAATCACTCACACACACGCGAGCACGCATGTGCACAACTGTGTGAAACAAAGAAGTCTGGAATAATAATTTCTTGGTGTACTTCCCTGGCCAGATTTCCACAAACAAAAGAAAGCTGTAAATTCTCACTACCTTGAAACCATAATATAGAGGATTTCGTTCCTTTGTCTGATCAGCCAAGGATAACCGAGGACTTCCTTTTGTATCAAAACTTTCCTTTCCTCGAGAGACTGGTAGTACATCAAAGACGAGTATATCCAAGGGTTCCGTGTCAAGTGGATCTTCCAGAAATGCCAAAAACCCAGGTTTTAGAACAGCCCACACCTATGACAATCGAATGACACAGTGATTTCACATAAAGTATGCAAAAAGAGAGTAAAATAATCTAACTGCTTGGACAACAGCAAGAAGAGGCATAAAATGTAGACCTAAAAATCACAAGAGCCTCAAATTACGCAAGTCCATTAGCAATATACATCGAGAACCAAATAAATTAGATTAATGATGCATCTGAATGTTGAACTGTGCAACAGATTTTCGTTGGTAATCTTCTGATTTCTTATCGCATGGGAATCTTGCAGATGTGATGGTAAATCAGGAATTAATGACACTACTACTACAAGGCGAATATATTTAAAATTCAACTTAAATTTATCGGGAAAAGAATGTATACAAATAGTTATCACAAAAAAGAAGGCAACAGCAAATCAGAACATAAGGCAACTCCAGAGCTAAGATGCTTAACCATAACATCAAAAACTTATAGTTTAGTTGTAAACAAGCAAAGGTCAAGTGTTGAATAGTTCAAGAAATATTCAATCACACTTCACAAATCAATAAAAAGATCAATCTGAGCGATCATCTCAGACAAAATTGAACCACCTAAATTTCAAATTTAGGGAATTAAATACCTTTTGCCAGCTGTTGCTGCAGCAGCCAAACCACTGACAAGGCAAACAACTTATTTCTCTGTTGTCCTTTGATAGTTGCGGTAAATGCTTCACCATTACATAACCTTCTTTCAACTTTGGACCATACTCCAAAGAAAATGACAACTTAGAGACCTCCAAAAACTTGCAAACCTGCAAAATATCGTAAAAGCATGAAGCAATAAGTGGTAGAAAGAGTCAATACAATGCAGGAGGGCAGACTTTTCAGCTTTTATTTTAGTTACATGGTATTATCTGTAAAAAACATAAATGTTGAATAAGCTCATATCTTTGCTAAAAACGATTCATGTAAGAAAATATTTTGGGAAACAAAAAATGAAGAGCTTCCCGATGCAATATGAGAAAATTAGAGAGTCGTAGCTGTCCACATTTAACAATGCCAAATCTTCTCAACCATGCCAACTCAAGTGATGAATGCATTGCAGAAGGAAAGGAAATAGAAAGAACAATTGCATATTGCTATTCAGTAATACAACTGTGGACGTGGTAATGTGCTCACCTCTCGAGAATTTACGATATCCAAATTCCCCAGAAAGTGGTTCAAATAATTCTGCATGGCCACCTTTGCGCTGTCTGAAACTGTCTGCTGCCTCCCCAGTGATGGGCGTATGATAGGCAAAACAGCTTTTGATGGAACATACCTATGTAACAAACTTTGTTGTAAGCGCTAAGATTTCCAATGTAAGGGAATGGGTGATAAGATGCAAGAAGCAGAATGGCCACCTTGCTTTAGACCTCTCTTCAGTATGTAGAGGTACGGCTCCATCATCGGGTTCATCATCATCTGGCACCACAGCCATGTGCTCTACAATGCCTAAGCTTTGGAGCCATTCTTTAACCTTGCAAAAGAATCTTTCAATTAGAACTTCAACGGATTAAAAGGGCGATAATAAGCCTTGGACATAATCTAACAAAACAGAACAAGAGATCAGGGAAATTGAAAATGAACAATGATGTAACCGAGCACCTGTTCCTGCTTCTCATAAAATTCCTCAATGAGGGCACGCTTCTTCAGAGCGAAATGCAGGTAGAGAACTTGTGAAGCTTTCTTCCATAAAAGCCACTTGAACTGCAAGGACAATTTTGAATCAAACTGAGCATAGTTCTCTCAAGCGTCATCGATGTCTAACGCATTATCAATTAAGCAACACAATCTGACTTTTTGGTTCGGTTAGTAAAATTAGCTTGGAATTGAAATAAGCACATCATCAATTCTGCTATAACTCAGGTTTTCTCCCTCAACAGCCTGCATTCAACTGTTATAATAAAGAAGATGGTGGGCTTGACAAATCCAATTTTGGCAACTATGCGCATGACTTTCAATCACTCTAATGCTGCATTCCTCAAGCTCTCAATTCTCATTCCCAAAATCTACAAGTTAGCAAAGTTGCACGGAGCAAATACACGAATCACTTCAAGCTGTTACATTCGCTGAAACTCATGCATCAAAACAAATTGAATGTGAAGATTGCAAAATACCGCTTCGATGCTTAAAGTACGTCAAAATTAAAATTCGCATCTTCGTCAATGTTTACATTTTTAGACCTAACTTAATCTCGAAGGATAACATCATCATGGACGCAAACAGCTGAAGCACATCACGCATCAAATTTCATCATCCTTCCATATTTTCCCCAATAAAAATGCATCGTCTTCGGATAAGTTAAACCCGACAAATCTCAACACGACCTCCTCCTCCTCCTCCTCCTCCTCCTCCGGATTCTTCAAAACCGAAAAATCGCAAACGAGAAGTGACTCCATACGAAAGCTCAGTCGGTTACGAAACCAAGCTGGCATCGGATATCCACTCTCCATAACATCAACAAGGAATCGACGAAAGAGGGATTACCTGTTTGTACCGCAACTCGATCGTGTAGGATAGGAGCATGGGGCTGAACTCCCCGGTCTCGGGCCGCGAGACCGAGACGATGGTGGCCGCCGGCAGCTCATCGAAAATCCAGTCCGATTCGAGCCATTGCCGCTGCGACGCAGCCCGAGGGATAGCCCCCGCACCCGCGCCCGCGCCAGCCGCCTCCGGCGCGCCCTCGGCGATGAGCCTCTCCGCCAACATGATCGAGACAGATTCCGATGGGGGCTCCACCGCGGGGCTCAGCTCCGCATGCCCCCTTAGAGGGAGAGAGAGAGAGAGAGAGGTAGAGAGAGGTTTTCTGGAGTGCAAGGAAGAGAGGAAGAGAAGGGAGGGAGGGGGAAGAGAGCGGTTGGTAGTTTTTATAGTTTGCAAGAGATGGCGCTATTTTTGACATGGGCGACGCCTTTCGTGATGTGATGTCATCGCCGCCGCGTCGGCGAGAGAGACACAGGGAGACACCGAGGTTGTTGTGTTTGATAGCGTCACCTGTGGTGACCTCGGATTTCGGTGAACCTCGGACGCGGCCGACCAAAATACCTTGTACAACACCATCTCTATACTGTCGTAACGTAATCTTAACATCATATCGACTTGATGATAATTTACATTGTCAACCTTGAGGGTTGAGAAATTATGTCTTGGATAAGGTAAAGACAAGACCAAGCGTGTGAATTTATAGCGTCGACTAGCTTCTGGCTGTTACCTGAGGATTTTCAAAGAGATGGGGGGGACCGTACGTAGGATGAGGTGGGATGCGGACACGTGTCGAGAGGGCGACGCGGTTGCACGCTCGCGCGGTGACTCCTGAGGCGAAGAGACAAAGGCGAGACGTAACCGGAAGGGGGGGGCCGAGAGTTTTGATCCCGTATATTTTATTCGCATATCGTGGAATCTCCACGCTGTCCCAACCTACGACCCTGGCGAAAGTACGCTTCTACCCCTCCTTTTTCCCTCTAATATCCCCCCGAAGCACCTGGGTTTTTTCGGGGGGCAAAGGCCCAGATGTCCCGAAATATATGGGGGATTACTTGCAAGCAATGTACGACGTTGCCTTGAGAAGACGGGCAAAGAAGGCAAAGCCGAAGTTGATGATCATTGTCTGCTGCATATCAAGAACTATATATTGCTTGTCTAAGTTTCGATGGAAGGGTCCAAATCAAGCAGGCCCATCAGAGTCAATTTGGCAGAGGTGGGGGGGCTATATGGGTCATTTCAATCCACCCCCAGCCCCCCTCCCAAATTGGGAGTCCAAAGCAGCATCTGCTGGCTCAGGATCAATTGAAGAATATACTGGCCCTTTTGTGCTTGGAAGCTGAAGAGAATATGCTGCAAAAGCCAAAATCATTGCCACCCTCCTTAATTAAAACAGTAATAAGCACAGCATGGCTGCTATTATATTAACCAATCATTGCAGGGTCACTGATCAAGACAAGTAATCAAAAAGAATCTACCGAAGACCCTGGTTGAAGGATGCTTTTGTACCCTCCCCCAAAATCCTAAAGAAGGATAACAGGGTCAAGGACATTTTTACAGGGCTCCTGATCTGTCCAGCACTGCAAATTTGTCGTGCACGGCTGCTGAAACTGTTAAAAAAAAAAACTTACTAAAAACATGTGCGCATTAATTCCGATTTCTTTTGGCGAGACTTTTGTCAAACGTCTTGGATTGTAATTGAAACTCCTTCAGAGGATGCCGCAAAATAAAACAAGTACGATCGATGTTATTGAATGATGGGAAGTTTGACACGACAGGGGAATATTGACGCAAACTCGATCCGAACGGAGGGTAAATTCGGTATTTGTCCATCACATTACTTATTTCCATAAAAGCTAGATGTATGTAAGTCGTCTAACTTTGATAATTTGACCTTTTCTAACTAGATGTTTGAAAGAAGATCGATTGGTACTCCAAAGCTAAATTAGATAAGCTTTGTCGACTATGAAGATTCCCACTTATCCTATCAGCAGCAAAGAAAATCAGCCAATTTAGGTTTTCATGGGCAGGGTGCCGACGAGGTGTATACGTGACATGGACGGCTCTTTCATAGACGTCATCATAATATGCTAAGAATATTCGGGCCATATAAGGCATCATCCTCATGGTTATCGTCAGAATGCCTAGCTCAATTTGGAAAGGAGGCTTTGGACATGCACGTGATCATTTGTCCAGTGATAACTGTGTCTGCTATATAAGCTTTTCATACTCTCCAAAGATCCAAGCTTGCGGTAGCCATGACAAATAAGCAATCTCCCATTCAAATAAAAATGAGGAGAAGAATCGTCGGAGGTATGATGAATCATTAAAGAAGTTGATCTTGGTAGTACTAAATACTCAAATGTGCCAGTAAAGCTGAGCGCCTTAAAGACCAGATATGCAAGCTTCTAAATCGTTCTAACCGACCCTCAGCAATGCAATATTCAGGTCGAACTCCAATCTCTGCAAAGACAGTGCACCTTGGCCAGCGAAGCCATATAATCATCCGACCTGAAACAAACCACACATGAGCTTGATATTCCGATTGGAGCTGTCACATATCAAAACGCATGAGCTATCTTCCGATCTTACCTTGCACCATAAGGAGATTGACACGCAGCAATGATACAACGTTTAGCCCCTTCAGGCTTGTTCTGTAATGTCAAAGCATTGTCATGATTACAGTTGCAAAGGAAAAGATCAACAGCTTAAGCGCTCGGTTAGCGATTTAGTGGTAATCGGAGAAACCTCTTAAAGCAAAAGCATGTTTCATGCAAGAGTTTCCTCAATAGGTTGAGGACCAACTAATTGTATAAATTTTGAGAACAAACCTCTGCTTCGTAGTAAAGACCAGCATACAAAGAAGCATAGAAGTATTCACTGTCCCGTCCGTCCAGAAATCCAGCAACAAGCTACAATGGAATCAGATAACTATGATGAATTTCGCGAAGAAATATTACTGCCTGAAGGCATCAGGTTTGACTGCAAAAAGCATTACGGATCACATAATTTTTCTCACCTCACTTTGATTATACTCCCTGGCCCCTATTCCATCTATAAACACTCCCATTTTGCTATGAACTTATCAGCAGTAAGTGGTCGTGAAGAAGTTAATTTTTCAAATTGCAACAGGTGGAGTGATATGATTTTCATGTAACATGAGAAAATAACAAGCACACAAGAGCATGCGTGTGTTGAAAAGATTGGAGAATGTTATTCTATTAGGAAATAGTAAAAGATTATGAGGTCCACTCATTCTCCTATAAAGCTTTATAAGTTGTCTCACTGTCTTAATATTGATAGACTGGTACTGTATCCCTGCACAAACCATGAGTTAACTACTCACTTGGCGATTGAACTGAGAAATGCAAGAGTTAGTTTCCGCATTTTTTTCCCTTTATTTTTTTTAATTATCTGGTTCAGTCCACCAGGCAGGTACATTTTAGTAGTTTTAAGCATCAACTTCAACTCTATTCTGTGGCTTCGACTGAGACTGCATTTATTTTCAGACAGAGGCACCGGTAAGTTCCAACTTTTTGTTCAGGACATTTGGTATCAGAAGATCAAAGTAGAGAAAACTACAAAGAAGATCTGGAATGAACATGTGCATACACCATCCCAATAAGCAGATGAGCTCGGAAGCACGCACTAGAATAACCGGAGTGCTCACTAATCGATAATCTTTAACCCTCCCAAATTTAAACAATATTAGGTCCTAAAAGAAGGTAGAATCTTGATTATCTCATAACATCAGTTCAGGCCCCTGAGAAATGAGCAAGGGAATTAAGATATACAGGAACTAGGCTATCAACCAGACTTAGAGAATCTCCACACCAATTACCCTGATAAACAGAAACCAAATCTTTAGAAATTATAAAAGCCAAGATTGAGTTAAACAAAATGTCCAGGGGAAAGGCCAGAAAGTGTCCACGCAGCAGGTCCTTTGAAAGGCATATTCCTAAATTTAACAAAGAAGCTAAAGAAAAAGAAGGAAAGCAACTGTTTCCGTGCTTTCCAAAGAAGTAAAGAGATGCAATCAACACATCCTAAAATCTTATGCAAAGTAAACAGTTCCATAAAAAGATATTCGAGTCGAGCACCTTTTCTGGGTCTCCCCCATCTATAAACAGGTTATATGCCTCCCGCATTACAGGTCGTGGATCCCTCCCCACCTACAATCATATACAGAGCTTTTATTTTAAATGAGTTGTGTCGAAATTTCTTTTCCAGAAGAGTAAATGCAAGTAGAAAGCCATTACAAAATTGCAAGAGGTACCATAAGCATGCTTTGTGTACACCCAATTTGAAAGCATGAGGTCAAACATCCAAAATTCAAGGGAATAGCTAAACCCCAACAATGAGTAATATTCTTGGTCTGGCCCGCTGGAAGAGCTAATTTAGCTTATGCAGTATCTTTTCAACATCGCGATTTTACTGCACTTGCTGGACCAAGAAAAGCACTTACCTCGAGAAATCTTTTCCTTGCTTCATCCACTCCATAAAGTTGAGCCTCACAAAGATAGCACCAAATTGACTCCTCAGTGTCATTTGGATTTTGTGCAACATCGATTCTGAACTGCTCCGCACCTTCTTCAAACCTTTATAAAAATAGACCAAACTAAAGATCAGACTGTTCTTGCATCCTAAATTCAACAAGCATCATAGAACACAAATTTATAGAGATTACATGAACACTGAAAGGCTCTGGAATTCAAAGCGCATTAGCATAACACAACTTCAACAAGCATCCACAGGCAGAGGTAATAGGTGGACTGGGGTCGGCAGTACCCAAACAAAATGTGCAAGCAGATAAAACACCATTCAATTACCTATCAAGATAGTAAAGCGACAGCCCTCTTTGCCAAAGATCTAGACACACCGAAAGAAGTCCTCCAGTTATGCACAAAAACATCACGACATTAGCAAGAAGAAATTACAGAGCAGTTTTCACGAAAATTCGAGCGACTCACATGCCTTTTGACGAGGGTCCAGCTCCATCGCCTTATCAAACTCCAGCAAAGAACCAACAACATCCCCCTACAGGAGACTGAAGAAAGATTTAACCACTATGCCAACGTCCCACTTAACCTATAAAATCCATGCCCACTAAGCTGATCACCGTCGAACAGAACAAGCTTATGCTGAAACAGAGACATTATAGGCAAACCCAAGAACCCAACATAACAAAAACAAAAAAAGAAACGAAAACAAAATGATAAAAAAAGCGGCAACGACCTGTCTGAAGAGCAGCATCCCACGTCGAATAGCGAGAGCTGCCTCGCGGGCATTGCCGCCTCCACTGCCTCCGGTGAGCGCCTCCCAGATGCCCGAAACCGAAGGGAGGAGCAACCTCCGGGACACGGTCGCGACGGAGTTGTTCCGGTGGTGGCGGATTCCGGTCGGACTCGAAGGAGGAACGGAGCTGAAAGAGCGCGAGAACTCGAGGGTTCTGAGCGTGGCGATCGGGAGCGACGACGGAGACGACGGCGGCGAGCTGGAGAAGTAGGAGGACTGGAGGACGGGGGGCTTGAGCTTGTCGATTGGCGGCGCCGCCATGGATTCGGACGTAGCGAAGATCGCTCCGGCGGTTCCTCCGGTTCGGAAAGGTTGCTCGTTGGTTTCTGGTTTTGGGAGACGAGATAAGGCGCCAAAAACCAGGACCATATTGCAGATTTTCCATCGATTTATTTGTTTATTTATTTTTTTTTCGTGGTAATGTAATTATGTAAGCATTGTATTAACTTTTAACCAAACACGGTTATACAGCAGGGGTCTCGGCACCAAAACTTACCCTCATAATGATATACGAGTCATAACGAGTGAAAAAGTACCGAGAAAAAAAAGGAAACAAAAAGGGAAGTCAAGCACGAACAACCCTCAACAAAATTACAAAGAGGGAATAAACACCGCCGAAGAGAAGATAGTAGGGTTGAGTCCCAAACTTTTTTGGATCCTCCTGTTTTTCGGTGCGTGGAAGAGTATGTCATTCCGTGTCTTCCAAATGGTGTGGCATAAAGCACCGAAAGAGTACCTCGCAATACTTTGATAAAGGTCACTGCTCGGGATACACTTGATTGCCCACTTCCAATCGATTTATTTGTTTATTTAATTTTTTTTTTTGTGACCCAAGAACCTCGTGTGCCGCTTCGCGGCATGAGAAATCCTGGGGACAGTAGAGTCACCTTACCCAACCACCTACGCCACCACCACGGGTGGTCGATTTATTTGATTATTTTTTTTATTACTTTTTTTTTGTGACCAGAACCCCGCACAACCGACAACTTTGAAGTAAACCCTGGGACGCACGTAGGAAACCACCACCCACGCACCCGGGTAAGTCGCCAAATGATCATCGCCTCCCGCAACTTGCGTTGCGAGGCTTCGAACTCTAGACTCCGCGTGGAAGTCCGAAGCCTACCTAACCGAGCCACCGCGGCGGGTGGTCGATTTATTTGTTTATTTATCTCGAGACAATTGCTAAAAATGATTCGCAGGTGGCTCGGTTTTCAGATTTGTCCCCGAACATTGATTTTGTGCAATTTGATCTGTGGACTCTTTGGATCGAACTCTAATTCACTTGTAAATTTTGGTCTTGTTCTTGTCTCACATGACATTCGAACTCAAACATAAGATCGATTGACATGATTTCTAGAGGAAATATTGGGCGTACAAGATTTGAGATAAACCATTCAGAGAGCGAGACGAGCCCGTTTGGTTTGGTTTTGGGGAAATGTTCTTGGGAGAATGCAAATACCTTTGAGATAAAGGGTTTTAGAAATACTAAACTGTTTGGTAAACTATAACTGAAAAGTGCTTAGGGAAATATAAGACTGTTTGGTAAACATATATTTGAAAAGCCGTTTAGTGTGATCAAATTAAGTTTTTTTGTTTTAGTATTTTTAAAATTGCAAAAAAGAAACAATGACTATATAACATTTTATATTTTTATGTTAAGAGTAATGTAAAAGATATATATTAATAAATTTATTTAAAAATTATATTAAAAAAATTTGATTATAAATTAGATGCAAAGCTCAACTTTTGGCCTAGGGTTTTTTAGGTTTGTTTTCAACTTTGAATAATTTTTTTAATTATTATAGTATTAATCATCTTAGTTAATTAATGATCATTATAGTGTATTGATAACAAGTTAGACTATTGATCGTCAAAAGATAAAAATGACAAAAAAAAAATGTGAGTCCAATATTTGCAAAGGGTTTTTATTATTTTTTTAAAAAATAAAAATAAAATCAGATGAAACTCCTTCACTGGTCAACAAAAGTTGGGTGTGGGAAAGATGATCGGTTTAAAAAAAAGAAAAAAAAGAAGAAGTTAATGGATGAATAATAGAGGTAGACTTGCATTTTAAAGACCAGCATTTAGCCAATGACACCTCCAAATACCGAACTAAACACCTAAATTTTTTTTCAATGGGCTTTCAGGGCTGAAAACCCTTGGGAATGTTGAACCAAATGGGGCCTAAATACGGACCTTTCAGAAATTTTGAAATTCTCTCTCTCTCTCTTCAAGACTCCCTTCTCTTACGTTGCTCTCTGTTGTCCAATAAACCACGCCTACATTGTTGCCTCCCAGAGGAGCATTGGTGGCTCCGATCCTGACCATGGCTTCTCGACCATGCCGCCGCCGCCGCCGCCGCCGCCTCCCGAAGCCCCATTAGCGTCTGATGAGCCTGGGTTAGGGTTTTTTTCTCTTTCGTGTATGCTTGTTCCTAATTTGTAGGATGCGAAATTTATTGATCATGCACTCTTACTTATTACTTCTGATGTCGATGAAAAATTTGCAAACGAATGTTATTTACTACAGAGATATCCGGCATGCTTTACGAATAATAAGCAGAGAAGAGGGTTTAATAGGACTTCACAGGGGACATGAAGGCTGCGTTTGTTTGCATTTCTTTTTTCTGTTTTTGAATATTTTTTTGTTTTTTTGTTCCGGGAACAAAAAAGGAACATAAACGCATTTGTGTGCATTTTTGTTCCAAAATTATTTTTTTGTTCTCGAAAACACATCCGGAACGTAAAACAAAATTTAGAAACACTTTCTTTTCTTCTTCTTTTTCTTCTCTCTTTTTTCTTCTTCTTTTTTCTTTCTTTTTTCTGTGGCCGGTTGCTAGCCTCGGCCATGGTGGCGAGGCCGCGTCGCCGTAGCTAGGCGAGGCGAACCGCGCATCGGGCCGGGCGAGCTCGATCTTGCCCAGATCCGGCGAGACCGAGCCTCGCCCGGCCTACGGCGACGCTCGGCCTCATTTGGGCCACCACTGTGTCGATGTCGCTGGAGGTGGCCGCGATGCCGAGCCTCGCCGGATCTGGGGAGCTTGAGCTCGGCCGGCTACGGCGACGCTCGGCCTCGCCGGGGGTCGGCGAGCCTCGCCGTGGCCGGGCAAGGCCGCCGGCCAAAAGAAGAAAAAAAAAAAAGAAAAAAAGGAAAAATAAATAAGAAAATAAGAAAGAAAATAGATAAAATAAAATACAAATATTAAAAAATTAAAAGAAATAAAAGAAATAAAAAATTATACAAATTTACCAAACGTTTTTCTATTCTTTTTATATTTTTGGAATAGATTTACCAAACGCGTTTTTTTGTTCAAAAATTGTTCCTAGAATCAAAACACTTTTTTCTATTTCTCGTTTTGGAACAATTTTTAAACGTAAACGTTACGAACGCACTTGGAGCGACTGTTTTGGTATGTGCTTAGTTTTTATTCAGCTTAGCTTAGGTTGTATAACCAGAATATTGGATGCTTATGGATTGTATATAACAGCTGCTTCTTGAAGTTTGTATTTCACTTCCTTCCGATTTTTCCCGAATGTCATCCTCACAGAATAATTCGGATAATACTAAATCACGTACGGTTCGAGTTCAAGAAATTGTCAAGTTTCGTTTGATTACGGGTTAAATGACTCCTTCTAGTGATACCCCTCTACAGAAAATTCGGATAGATCTTATATCCTTCACAGTTTATAGGTCTTTGGATCATGCTTGCTATGTATTTAAACTTTCCAAAGCCAGTTTTCAACAACCGGAATGTATTGCAGGAGATTAATCAATTACCAATGCGACATGCATTCAAAAAATATTAAAAAATATTTTTCGTTAAATTAGATGAAGCTAAGGGAAGACTTAATTACACCGATTCGATAAATTTTGCAATTCAAAATTTGACTTTTGCGACTAACTTTTATATGTCAATTGCACTAATTTGACAAAATTTAAAAATTAAATTGCACTTTTTTGATAATTTTAGTATTCCGTTGTGCTTTGGCCACTAATTTATATATTTCAATCGCACTCATCTTTTGACCAAAACAGAAATGCACTTATCTTTAATATAGACCAAAGAGTCAACTTTTGAATTTGGTGTCCGCCCTAAAATATTCATCCTTTTGCAGTAATTTTATTTCTCATGTAATCCTTGCACCTGCCAAGCACGTGGTCCACCTCATACCTTCATCCCTGTCGCACTCATTTTTTGACCAAAACAGAAATGCACTTATCTTTAATATAGACCAAAGAGTCAACTTTTGAATTTGGTGTCCGCCCTAAAACATTCATCCTTTTGCAGTATTTTTAATTCTCATGCAATACATGCACCTACCAAGCACATTGTCCCCTTCATACCTTCATCCCTATTTTTTAGGGTGATCAGTTTTTGACCTAATCTAATTTTTGATCCGGTCAAATGGAACTGATCACTTTTTTTTTCTCACTACTTGATGTCTTCTATTATAAAAAAATATTTTAAAAAAACGATCACTTTTATTTTTCCTGAAGGAATTTTAAAAATAAGTATATGTAGTCGGTTCGATTCATTCTTAGAACCAAGAACCAAAATACCGGGACATCGGTTCCATTTTTAGAAATCAGGAACTAAACCGATACTCTCGAGCTCAAGAATTGGACCAAATCGGCTGGTTCAGTCCAGTGTGTAGGCTGTTTGTTTTGCATGCCTGTACTATTTTCTCCTCAAGATTCTCCCTACATCCATTCCCAACATTAGATTTCAAACAGCTATCCTCATTGACCCAAATTTTAGCCGGTCGAAAGCCTCTCTCTACAAGCACGGATCTACTCTTTTTTCTTACACGGTTTCCATAATATGTACACCGCTTTCGTTTTTTCACGTGAACTCAAAAAAAAAAAAAAATGCTAATCTTACCTTCGAATATTATTCCAATCGAGAGGTTATTCAGTACAGTTTTCCACCTCCCAAAACTAAGTTGTATTGCTGTTTTATAAAGTGTTTAGCAAGTACCATGCAGCTATCTCTCAAGAAGTTATCTCCACCTGGTTTACACAATACCATATAATCACATGACAGCATAGCTATAGTTCAACCATAAGTATAATAAATGGGATCTAAGTAGTTAAGCACTTGATATGATTGTGACGTATTATACGTTCCAACTGTGATCATGATGTTGTGTTGTGTTGTGTTGTGCCGTGACCGTGAATGTAATTTATTCAAATTATAGTCTCTTAGAGTAAACTTGAGATCACATACATCTTTCTAGAGTGGAGTCTTGCTCAATAGACAACACACGTGGACAAAGGTGATTTATATGTATCCATCGGAATTAGTCAAAGACAAACTTTTGGGCCACTTGGGGAAAAAAAGGGAAGATAACATTTTTAACGCCTTTAAATTCTGATCGAATCTTGCCTGATTTCATGGTGTAGATAAACGTTCTCCATATTAAATAATTAATAAGCATCACGTAAATGAATTTGTATTTTTAAATGATGAGTTCACATGAACTCAAAAGATGGGATCTAGCTATTGAAAATATAGAACAAACCGGCCTATCACTTCTGTAGGGCTTTTACGGGGTGGTTGGAACAAAGACACATTTAATTGTGAATTCCAATGTGGCAGATAAAGGCATATATCTATTTGCACGACCCAATCGATAGTTCAAGTCACACACTCCCATAAACCATTTTCTCTTTGGAAAGGTAATAAAGATAAATTGATTTTCCAGTGCTTTAATTGTACTTTATGATTTGTAGTCTAATATATTTATATATGTGAAAATCTCACGTGATATAGTAATGAATCTAACAGTACCTCATTTGTCTGCATTTTTCAGTTCTTTGGTCAATTAGATTAGATTAAAAAATTATCGAAATTTACAATCTTATCTATGCATACTTCGACATATTCTTTTATAATCAAGAGATCATACTTTCCGAGTTTTTTTTAATCTATTAACTTATATTTCAACTTCTGATTATTTTATTTCGTGCTAAATATGTTTCATAATTGATTTTAACTATGCCTTGTTTGTCAAACTATCTTTCTCATTCATTATTCGGAAACTCTTTTTGGCATTTATTCGTTTAAACTCGTCTTATTTGGACGTATTATTCTTCATTCAGATGTCTGATGTCCTCTTTGTGATTTGGCATGCGTGTTTCCAGGCAGCTTTGCCAAGTTTGAAAATGAGAAGATAAGTTCCTGTCTCCCCCCCCCCCCAAAAAAAAAACAAAATATTATTTAGATTTTATGCAACTTTTTTGACCTTCCAAAAAAGAGCAAACTCGACATCCCTGACCCTCATAATCCATTAAATCATAACGAGATTGGCCTTTCTTGTACCTCCCGGAACAAACCCTACTTTGTCACGTGCTCTTCTTTTACCGTTATTAGGGATGAACTTACCGAAAAGTCCCAAACTTTATTATAAAAGTACATTTGAATATTTTTAAATTTAAAAAAAATACAAATAAATCCTAAAATTTGTAAATTGATTATATCAAGTTCTTTTATTAACTACACATTTTGAAACTTTTAAAATTAAATTGCACTTTCACAATAAATTTTAGAATTCAATCTCACTTTTTTTGAAAATTTTAAATTTTTGGTGTACTTATCGTAATAATAATAATATCTAGGGGGTATCTTTTTCCTCTTGGAAAACGTGGGTTAGATGAACGGGGAAGGTCCCCATCTGATGCAGCAGTTGACCTCGAATGGCTGATCGGCTTTCTTTACGCGATCGACACGAACTTTCGTGTATATAACACCAAACCAGACCTGAAAAGAGCAGGTCTGGTTCCGGCTAAAGTGTTGTGTTCACCCTCTTTCCGCTTCCGGCTGAATCCTTCCCATGGAGCTGATCGCGCTGACCGAAATGAACGCACTGCCGGAAAGCTGCGTTTCCGCGATCCTCTCCTTCGTGTCTCCGGCTGAAGTGTGCCGGCTCTCCCTGGTGTCCTCCACGTTCCTGTCGGCGGCCAACTCCGACGTCATCTGGGCACGGTTCCTGCCGTCTGATCACGTTGATATCGTCTCCCCGGCAGCCTCTCCAGTCGAGTTCTCTTCGAAGAAAGAGCTCTTTCTTTGGCTCTGCCAACGCCCTCTCCTCGTAGATGGTGGCAGAAAGGTAAGATTCCCACACGACGAGTCGTCTCTTTTCTCTCTTTTCAATAACGAAGTTCTAGTTTCCTACACGTTTCATATAGATAAATATATATAATTCCTCGATCAAGACCTGGGCATGTAAGTCAAGGTACGTGCATGTATCCTGATCGTAGTAACGCCGGTTGCGAATAAAAAAAAAAAACATTTATTTCCGACGACATTATATTTCTCAGAATACCTTGAAAAGTAAATTCGATCTTTGTTCCGGTGCTCATGCATTGGGATGAGTGATGTGATATTCGATGTATTTTCTCAGAGCTTCAAGCTGGAGAGATCGTCCGGAATAGTATCTTACGTATTATCAGCAAGAGAGCTTTCGATAAACCAGAGCGACGATCCCGCGCATTGGATCTGGAAAACCCTTCCCGAGTCGAGGCAAGATTTTGACTTTTTTTTCTTTCCATTTTTATATTCTCGTCATATAAATTTTCGTACAAGTTAGTGGATAAAGGGTTCCGCATTCTGATGTCAGTGGCAGTGGCTTTTGACCTTGATCAAGAAGAGTTCCCACGTTGGAAAACTCATCTGCCATGGTTTGACCACAGGAAAATAAAAATAAAAATCTAATGCCTGCTCTCTTCCCTATCTTCTTCTCAAGCAGGTTCAAAGAGGTGGCCGAGCTGAGAACGATCGATCGGCTACAAATTGAAGGGAGCATCAAGACCAAAGCCCTGTCCCCAAACACTCTCTACGGGGCGCACCTCATCTTCAAGGTCTCTGACCGTGCTTTCGGGCTCGACCTGATGCCCCTCGAGACGTCTATTGAGATGGGCAGCTGGGTCCGACAAGGCATGGCCCGTCTGCAACACCCTGATCAGAAGAAGCGCCACCTCGAGGGCCTGATGTACGCGAACCGCTTGGAAATGGTTAGGAAGCATTGGGAGGCGGAGGGAGATCATCGAGGCGGCGGCGGAGTGCCAAGCGAGAGAGGGGATGGGTGGATGGAGGTGGAGGTTGGAGAGTTCCTGGCGGGAAGTGGGGGTGAAGGAGACGGGGAGGTAAGGATGAGCTTGAGAGAAGTGAAGGGCTATCAACTGAAAGGTGGGCTTGTGGTTGAAGGCATTGAGGTGAGGCCCAAGAGCCTGGTCCAGTAAATGGAGATGGGCCTTGTTTTGGTTACTTGTGTGGCCCATGACAGTGATAATAGGAAAGAGAAGGAGGCAGTTATAATGGCATGATTGATGGTGAAATGATTTGAGTTCATTCTTTGATTTTGTGTTTGTTTCTTTGGTAAGAATGTAATGCTAGCCATATAGAGATTCATTTATTGGTTTTCAATAAAAATTTCCTGTGCTTGTCACTTTGTAATATACCAATGTTTTTTTTATTTTATTTTGGTAATCGATGACTCCATCACGGACCTCCTGTGCCTAAACGACTCTTGAGGGCCAGGCCCCTATATCTCGGAGGAGACTAGCCCAATGACCCACTGCTAGGGCCTCCACTTAAATCGCTAGTAATTGTGGGTTTTGAACTCTCGACCTCTGCAATGAGGGAGGGACTCTCAACCAACGCAGCAATTTGCCCACAAATGGGTATGTTATATACCAATGTTGATATGTCGATTTATATAGAATTTTTAAATTTGGATAGGAAAGAAAGCCAAAATAATAACTTTCTACTTGAACATATGACAAATTTACCCTTAATTTTTTTTGTTAAATTTTACCGTCAAATTGCTAAGTTGGATAATATGTAACAGTTGATAGATGTACCGATTTAGAGTTTTACCTTCAATTTGTTACACATATATCAAATTTCTAATTTTGCGTGTTATTAGTTTTTTTTCTACTTTTTGATTTTGTTCCAAATATATTTCCAGAAACAAAAACTCTACCAATCAGATTTCTATATATTTATTTTTTAATTCTGAAAAACCAAATAATAAAAATAATTACTGTTTGGTTGGTTACCAAATTCTCCTTAATTCATTTGTTAATTTTGGTCTCATTGTTATCTCACGTGGCATCCTAGCTCAGACATGAGACCGATTCACATGATTTCTGGAGAAAATATTGGGCATATCACATTTGCCAAGTAAAATTTAAGATTGACCATTTAGAGAGCGGCACTTGTAAAAACGAACCCACCTTTAAAAAAATTTAAAATTCTGTCTACCCTCTCTCTCCATTGCTTCTCCCCATTAGGTTACTGAGAAAAGATCTCTCTCTCTCTCTCTCTCCATGACTTCACTTTGCTCTCTCCCTCCCTTTTGACAACTCCACTCTCTGTACTGCTCTTTGTCGTTTGACGAACTACGCCTCCACCATCACCTCCCGGAGGGGCATCGATTGCTCCAATTTATCGTCTAGGTCCAACAAGCTAGAGATGAGAACTTTCCGAGTGGTTCACTTCCATTACTACAAAGGTGTCTTTTTCTTCCTTCCTAACCATGGCCTCCCAACCATGCCGCCTTTGCCTCCGCCACCTGGAGCCCCATTGGAGGCTCCAATTTGTTCTCTGCATCCAACGAGCTCAGGTTAGGGTTTCTTACCAAACTTTCATGATTACATTCCAACGACCTCAAAATAGATGTAGGGCTTGTTTGGTTCGACTTTGGAGGAATGTCTTTGGCCAAATGCAAATATCTTTAGGGTAAATGGGTTTTCGGGAATACTCGAACGTTTAGCAAATTACGTATTGAAAAGTGGCTTGTGCAAAAATACCGTTTGGCAAAACTTATTACAAATGGGCTTTTGCTTTTAATTTTTTTTTTTAAAAAAAATTGAAAATCAAATCCAGTGGGCGATGCCAGACGGCCAGATCTGGTTGTCCAGCCGCCTGAGGTCGCGACCTTAGGCGCTGGAGGCGCAGAGACCAAATCTAGCCGTCCGACGACCAGATCTGGCCTTTGAACCGTCAGATATGGCGGCCCGAGGTCGCACGGACCCAGCGGCACGACCTCGGCGACGCCGTCGCCACTCGGAGGCGTGACCTCGGCGCCCGAAGTCGTAGAGGCCGGACGCGCGCGGCCTAAGGTTGCATGACCTCGAGCGCGCCGAGGTGCGTGGACCTCGAGGCGACGCCGGCGGGTCCGCACGACCTCGCGACGCCAAACTCGGCGATGCCACCGAGGTCCACGCAACCTCTAGGCGGACCGGTGCAGCGCCGCTTGGGTCGTGCGTCGCGCCACCCTAGATAGTGGTCACCGGGGATGCGCGACCCTCGGGCGGTGGCGGCGGTGGATGTCGGAGAAGCCCAATGGTTGGGAAGAAGAAGAAGACACGGGGAAGAAGAAAGATAAACAGTAGGCATGGCATTTCTCAAATGTCAAATGCTGAATGCTATCCCTCCCCTAGCTTTCAGCATTGAGCATTCGGAATGCTCATATTTGGGCAAATGAGCTTTCAAAATATTTGCTAAACACCAAAATTTTTCCCAAAGGGGCTTTGGGGGCCCAAACACCCCCTAGATACCACTATGGATTATATGTTTGTCCCTAGTTTGTAGAATGCAAAATTTATTAATGATGGTCCCTGATTACTTCTTGTTTCAATGAAAAATTTGCAAACACATATTATCCATCAAGAGATTTTCGGCCTGCTTTACGAACAATAAGCATAGAGGAGGGCTTATTAGGACTTTACAAGGGACTTGTTGCGACTTCTTTGGTATGTGCTTAGTTTTTATTCTGCTCAGTGCTTAGGTTGTATAATTCGATAGTACAGCCAAAAAGAAAAAAGAAAAGAAAAAGGTTGTATAACTCGATTCTTGACTTGTTCTTTATCATTGTATAATTCGATCCTTCCATCATTTATCCTTTTTTCTTCTAATTTGTTCATCTCATTTGTTTATAACTTATCTAGCTTTTTTATGATGTTGCACCTAGTTGGTGCCGCATTAATGCCACATGCAAAATATTAAAAAATTGTCAAGTTGGCATTTTCATTCGCCAAATTCGACTGAGTTAATGGATGAGTTGAAAATTTGACTTTTGCAACTATGAGACTTTGTGTGGAACCACTATTAATTATTCTAAAATTTTAAGCTATTATATTGAAATATATAATTGGGGAGACAGATAAGGGCTTAGAAATATTTGAACTCATGGTCTCCTACTCTAATACCATATGAGATTTTGTTGGATCACTATCGACCGTTCTAAAAACTTAAACTATTAAATGACGGCCCGATTTATTATTTGATATTTAATTACTCAAACAATGACTAACTTTTATATTTCAATTGCATAAATTTGACAAATTTTAGGATTTAATTGCACTTTTTAGATAATTTTAAAATTCAATTGTACTTTGCGAATATTTGTTATATTTCAATCGCACTTATCTTTTGATCCTAAAAGAAAAATGCACTTATCTTGAATATATACGAAAGAGTCAACTTTTGAATTTTGCGTCCGCCCTAAAACATTCACCCTTTTGCCAAGCACATTGTCCACTTCAAATCTTTATCCCTTTTTTCTCCCCCAATATCCACTTTGCATCCATTCCCAATACTAAATTTCAAACGCCTATCCTCGTTGACCGAAGCTCCGCTTTTATCAAAATCTCGAATTTAAAAAGTAAGGATTTAGTCAAAATTTCAAATTTAGTAATAATTTCGTATTTGCGAGAGTAGTTTTTCTTCTATTTATAAAAACAAAAGGCATCAATAAATTAGCATCTTCTTACCAAAAAAAAAAATAAAATTAACATCTCTGAACAGCAGCATGAAATTCTTTTATTTTTGTTTATTTATAACCTCGTGCATGCGTTCAAGTAAAATAAAATAAGAAGACAAAAGTGAAGCTTTTGAATTTTACTAACCTAATGTTTTTTTTAGCCCTCGATATGTTCTCTATGGAACTAACATTACTACATAATTACCCCTACATTCCCCACCATATTATTTTTATTTCGAATGTCAAATGGGCATTCTAATTTTGGTTCGAGGAATCTCTCTGGCTCCTCAACACGCATGCTTTAATTAATTTAATATATACTGTTATATAATACAAAGAGGACTTCCTACTTTCATGAAATCTAATTTCTTTTTTTTTCCTTGATATCCTCCACAGTTTATTTTGCAATTATCGTATCCACAGGTACATGCATAAAATCGATAACTCTATTTAATTTCTCGCTCGAACTAGCATTTACAATTCGAGTATTCTTTATCCTACAACGGCCTTATTTAAATATATTTCAAATCTTAAATTATCTTTTTTCGTTCACGTATTTTCATATAATTAGTGCTAATGGGCTGTTCCAATTCGGGTCGTAGTGTAAGTGTCAGCGTCAACCCGTTGACAGGTCAATATTCCAAGTCAACTCATAATTTTAGGATAGTCTCAGGAAAAATTCAATGCTAGCCGGCTGCCACTATGTTTGTATCATTTATGACCTAGGGAATCTTGACAGGATAAATTCCGGGTCGTGCTTTGATTTAGCTTCTTCCTCTTTACTGACGTAATTCTCGTGCCTTCGGCTTTCGTCGATCACGTTTTTAATAATTTTGCAAACGAAGGATTCGAGAGTCTTGTCTGCATCCTCGAACGTACTTGAAGTCTTGATGGGCCTCTCATCAACTGATTCCTTCCTCTCTTCCCTACGCATCATCGCCTTAACATTAATTAAATCCACGTCGACTTCATCCCAAGTCAACGGAACATGTAACAAAAGACTCCCAAGCTTACATTTTATTCAATAGAAATATTTCCAAGAATACCGTCCAATCAATTCTCGACCTATCATACAGATATCCAAATTAGTCTTCTAAATTTTTGTGATAAATTCTCGTATAGTTATTCCGATTAATTTTCGTTGCAATGACTACATTGGAATGATGATGATGATCCTTTCTCAAGAATTCTACCTTGGCTTTGATCGAGCCTCTCCCCCACTTTAAAATCACCGTGCATTCATACAACTTTACGTGATCTTCACGGCTTGCATGGGTCTACGCCTTTCTTTCACACGGTTTCCATAACTACACCGATTTTGATTTTTCACGTGAACTCCATAAAAATAAAAAAATAAAAAATAAAACTCTTACTATCGAGTATAATTCCAATCGAGAAGTTATTCAATATAGTTTTTTCGCCTCCGCAAACTAAGTTGTATTGCCATTTTATAAAGCGTTTGGCAAGTACCTAGCAGTTGCAATAACTAGTAGCTTTCAAGAAGCTATCTCCACCTGGTTTTCACAATACCAAATAATGGCATGACATCATCGCTATAATTCAACCGTAAGTATAATAAAAAGGAATCTAAGTAGTTAAGTGCTCGATATGGTGGTGACGTATTATACATCTATTTTGTGTAACTGTGATCGTGATGTTGTGTTGTGTTGTGCTATGAATGTGATTTATTCAAATCATAGTCTCTTAGATTAGAGTAAACTTGAGATCACAACATTTTCCCCAAGGTGTAGTCTTGTTCAATATACAGTGCACATGGACAAAGGTGATTTGTATGCATTCATTGAATTTAGTCAAGACAAACAGTTGGGCCGCTTGTATTAAAAAAGAAAAGAAAAAGATAACATTTAACGCCTTTAATTATGATCGATCTTGCCTGATTTCATGTGTAAATACATGTTCTCCATATTAAATAATTAATAAGCGTCATGTAAACATACGCCATAGACAAACAAAGAGTGAAAATGAATTTATATTTTTAACTGATGACTTCACGTGAACTCAAAAGACGGAATCTAACTATAAAAAATATCAAATTAACTGTGCTTTATGATTTGTAGTCTAATATATATATATATGAAAATCTCGCGTGATACAGTAATGAATCTAATAGTATCTCATTTGTCTGCATCTTCCAATTCTTTGGTAAATTAAATTAAAAAAATTATCAAAATTTACGGTCCTATCTACACATACTTCGACATATTCTTTTATAATCAAGAGATCATACTTAAACTCGTCTTATTTGGATGTAAGTATTCTTTATTCCGATGTCTGATGTCCTTTTTGTGATTTGGCATGCGTGTTTCCGGGCAGCTTTGCCAAGTTGGAAAATGAGAAGATAAGTTCCAGTCTTCCCAAAAATAAGTATTATTAAGATTTACGCAACCTTTTTGACCTTCCTAAAGAGAGCAAATCCTGACATTCCTGACCTTCATAATTCATTAATTTATTACGAAATTGGCTTTTCTTGTACCTCCCGGAACAAATCCTAATGCTCTTCTTTGTCCTTTTATTTTATTTTATTTTATTATTAGGGATAAATGTATTAAAAGCCCTAAAACTTATTATAAAAGTGCAATTGAGTTTCAAATTTTTAAAAAAACACAAATAAGTCGTGAGACTCGTTAAATTGGTCAAATTAAGTTGTTCTATCTACTGCACTTTTTTTAAAGTTTTAAAACTCGATCGCGCTCTCGTAATAAGTTTTAGAATTTAATTACATATTTTGAAAGTATTAGGACTGGATAGCGCTTTTTCATTTTTCATGATAAGTTTTAAGAATTTCAATGTAATAATAATAATAATAATAATAATAATAATAATTCCTGTGATATGCCGCTTTCCTCTCGGAAAAAGTGGGTCAGATGAACAAGGAATTCCCATCTGGTGCAGCAGCTAACCTTGAATGGCTGGTCAGCTTTCTTTACACGATCGACATGAACTCTCGTGTATATAACAGCAAACCAGACCATAAAATAGCAGCTTTTAAGCACGCTCGGACGATCTAGCTAAGTTTTCTGTTCACCCTCTTTCCAATTCCGGCTGAATCCTTCCCATGGAGCTGCTTGCGCCGACCGACATGGATGCACTGCCGGAAAGCTGCGTTTCTGCGATCCTCTCCTTTGTGTCTCCGGCCAAAGTGTGCCGGCTCTCCCTGGTGTCCTCCACGTTCCTGTCGGCAGCCGACTCCGACATTGTCTGGGCACGGTTCCTGCCGTCCGATCACGCCGATATCATCTCCCGTTCGGCCGCTCCTGTTGAGTTCTCTTCGAAGAAAGAGCTCTTTCTCTGGCTCTGCCAACGCCCTCTCCTCATAGATGGTGGCAGAAAGGTAAAATTCCCACAAGACTAGCTGCTTCTTTTCTTTCTTTCTAATAACGAAGTTCTAGCTCACTCCACGTTTCATGCCTATATATATATATATATTTCAACGCCGGTTGCGTATAAAAAGAAAACCATATTCCTCCGACGACATTATATTTCTCAGAATACCTTGAAAAGTACATTCGATCTTCGTTCTTGTGCTCATGCATTCGGATGAGTGATGTGATATTCGATGTATTTTCTCAGAGCTTCAAACTGGAGAGATCGTCCGGAGCAGTATCTTACGTATTATCAGCAAGAGAGCTTTGCATAAACTGGAGCGACGATCCCGCGCATTGGATCTGGAAAACCCTGCCCGAGTCGAGGCAAGATCTTGGCTTCTTTTTTTTTTTTTTTTTCCTTTTTTATATTCTCTTCCTATAAATTTTCATACGAGTTAGTGCATAATGAGGTCAGAGCCACATTCTGATGTTGATGGCAATGACTTTTGACCTTGATCAAGAGGAGTTTTCAAGTTGGAAAACTCATCAAACATGGCTTGATCAGGAAAAAAAGAGTAATTCTTGCTCTTTTCCCAATCTTCTTCTTTAGCAGGTTCAAAGAGGTGGCCGAGCTGAGAACGATCGATCGGCTACAAATCCAAGGGAGCATCAAGACCAACGCCCTGTCCCCAAACACTCTCTACGGGGCGTACCTCATCTTCAAGGTCTCTGACCGTGCTTTCGGGCTCGACCTGATGCCCCTCGAGACGTCGATCGAGATGGGGAGCTGGGTCCGACAAGGCACGGCCCGTCTGCAACACCCCGATCAGAAGAAGCGCCACCTCGAGGGCCTGATGTACGCGAACCGCTTGGAAATGGTTAGGAAGCATTGGGAGGCGGAGGGAGATCATCGAGGCGGCGGCGGAGTGCCAAGCGAGAGAGGGGATGGGTGGATGGAGGTGGAGGTTGGAGAGTTCCTGGCGGGAAGTGGGGGTGAAGGAGACGGGGAGGTAAGGATGAGCTTGAGAGAAGTGAAGGGCTATCAACTGAAAGGTGGGCTTGTGATTGAAGGCATTGAGGTGAGGCCCAAGAGCCTGGTCCAGTAAATGGAGATGGGCCTTGTTTTGGTTACTTGTGTGGCCCATGACAATGATAATAGGAAAGAGAAGGAGGCAGTTATAATGGCATGATTGATGGTGAAATGATTTGAGTTCATTCTTTGATTTTGTGCTTGTTTCTTTGGTAAGAATGTAATGCTAGCCATATAGAGATTCATTTCTTGGTTTTCAATAAAAACTTCCTATGCTCATCACTTTGTAATATACCAATGTTGATATGTCGATTTATATAGAATTTTTAAATTTGGATAGGAAAGAAAGCCAAAATAATAACTTTCTACTCAAACATATGAAAAATTTACCCTCAATTTTTTATGTTAAATTTTACTGTCAAATTACTAAGTTGGGTAATATGTGACAGTTGATAGATATATTGATTTAGAGTTTTACCATTTATTTATTACACATATATCAATTTTTGAATTTGTGTGTTATTAATTCAATTTAACAAAAACTTATGGAGGGTAAATTTGTTATATAAGTACTAGTTTGGAATATTTTGTGGTAAAAAAATTAGTTTTTAATGGATTTGTGACAAATGTATCGATTTAAAATTTTTCGCTGCATTAATCCAAATTATTATTGTTTTCCTCATTAAGGGCCTTGAGCAATCAGCTTTTTGCAAAACAAGCAATCAAACTATGCTAGCCCAAAATCTATTCAGGCCCGATAAGCATTGGGCCCATAGCCCATAAAAGAGCAAAACCCTAATTCGAGCTTCCCGTCGTCCTTTCTTTATAAAATCCCCCCAACCTCATCGCTGCGTTGCAGTAAGACGTCAAGCTAAGAAGCGCCGCGAGTCTTCTTCGTTTTCACCAATCTCCTGGGCGAAATCCTCTCTCTTTTCCTGCTGGTTCCTTTATCTTTCGTTGTTTGCTTTTTCGTTTGATGGGTAATCATCGTCGTCGTCGCCGTCGTTTTGTTTTGGGCCGATTTCAGCAGTGATGATAAATGTTCACAATCCCAGCTCATTACGAGACCCGTCACGGGTCAAGGAGTTGAATTCTTGTTTCCAACATTTATCTGAGCTCTTTCTCGTCGAAAACCGGTCGCGGCGATGGATGGTTTCCCTTTTTGTCGATCCGGAAAAGTTTCTGGGTCTTGATCTGATTTTGGGTTTCGTCGTTTCGTGTCTGTGTTGATGGGTTTTCTTGGGAGACTGCATGGTTCTACTCCCGATGATGATTTCGACTGAACCATGCTAATGTATAGCTGATCTTACGTGAGTGAGAAAAAAGCTGTTTCTAGATTGCTCTGAAGGGAGTGGATCGGATTGATTTCTGTCTGTTCGAATGCCTCTTCTCGATGCTGAAATTCATCCATTTGAGGCTCGGTGAAGAGAGGAAAGGAAAAAAAGGCTCTGGTTTTCAGATTTCTTGATTTCCGCTTGCTTGTAGGCGTCGACCCAATTCGATTGGGGAAGCGTGTTTTGGGATTCTTGCAAGGAAGTGAGTTCCCTGTGATGGCTTTTATGACATACCATGCTAATGCTGATCATCCCATGATTAGAATGATCTCTTCATATTTGATTTCTGAGGGAACCATTCCTACCTGATTTTTTTGCTCATTGATCTTGAGCTGGTGCTCTTCATATTTGATTTACCTCCTTTTCTGGTTCTCTTTGCTCTTTCTTCTTGGAACTGTATATCTCTTCAGCTTTGATGGGTGCTTTAGCAACACTTGTAAATTGCATTACTCTTAATTTTGGTTCAGAAAAAAATCATAAATTTTAGGTTTAATCCTAAATTTGTCCTGAAAATTGTTTTGTAAAATAAAAAAAACAAAAAAAAAACACGACTTTCAATCTATTCCAAAATACATTGCCATGGTCCACAACCTACTCGATGTACCATTTTCATGTCAATAACAATTCGTATCATCAGGGCCCCATGGAAATTTATTCCCAAATCGAAACCGTTCTTGACCCAAATTGAAGCAGTTCTTGAATTAGAAAACTAGGGATGATTATCCGCGATTGTTGGATGATGGAAGGCTAATGGGGGCACATTTGAGATTAGAGAAAAAGTTGATTTTTCTCACGGACAAAGAAAGTTCACTTGGATTTGAATCTTGACTTAAAGCTGGTCTTTTTTGGGATAAATTTGGATTGAGTCTACCGTTTGAGCGTTTTTTTTTTTCATAAAAAGAAGTTGGGGCAGGATTAAAACTAGAGTTAAAGTTGAGATACATGAACATCAGCCTCAACTTATTAAACTTTGGCGCATTGCCAAAACTTCAGTTTTTCGTCACCTCCCTAAGGCCGAGAGAGAGAGAGAGAGAGAGAGAGAAGGGAAAAAGGAACTGAGCAAAGACTGTTTCTTTGTGATGATGGCCCATTGAGACATTGAACCCTGAAAACAGGGCCCATGTCTTTGTTGATTCCTGGGTTTTTCCCTTTGTCTTTGATGCTGATGCCCACTCGTCAACAAAGACAAAGGGAAGGAAACTCGTGCATATCTCTGCATGTGACGATCGACTCATTGATCAAGTATGTGATTGCTCACTTCACATGAACATCGTGCAAATGAGATTTGAGGACGTTGGACTCACTTGAATTGAGATTGACTAAAAAATTTCTTGACATAAAGATGAGCTACACAATCACATGATGTGCAAGGATCATTGGATGTATTGAAAGTCTGAAAAATCATTGAATATACATCATTGGATGGAGGACACGAGTAGATGAACATAAATTACACTAAGAATATTACTTTTGTACTCTCTTTTTTTCTTTTTTTTTTTGTCTAAATAAGCCTTCCATTGTTCACTACATATATATGTATGTAAATCTTTCTATTTTTATAAATATTCTAATCAAATCTCTTCAACTTTAAATCAGGCCTCGTGGGTAAAGTTTAGCCAATATGGATGGATACCTATATGCATTTTGTGGAAAGATTTGGCCACCATATATGGATAAGATTTAACTAATGTGGACATTAATGTTGGAAAAAAAAGAGTTATCCATGTCATACTCTGAAGGTCATAATGGCGAGATTGGGTTGAATTTGATGTTAGAGATGCTAAGTTAGAAAATAAATGAAAGTGGAAGGACATAATTAGATAAATAAAAGGTAAATATGCGAAAGTATATAGATAAGAGGTATAATTTATCCCAATTACTACGTTAGGATTATTGGGGCGTGTTGGTCAGCTTAATAGCGACCACTTGAAATCGACCGATCAGCTATGTTTAAGCACTCTCGGACACATATCCAATAGCGCTATTGCCCATATTTCTTTTGACTAAGCAAAGACTCTTTTTAATTTGTGATGACCAATTGAGGCATTGAAATCTGAAAACTGGGCCCGTGTCTTCGTTGAATTCTGGGTTGGTCCCTTTGTCTTTGATGCCCACTTGTCAACAAAGACAAAGGGAAGGAACCCTGTGCATGTGATGATCGACTCATTGAATGAGTGATTGCTCGGTTCACATGAACCGTCAAATCATGCAAATGAGACGAGGAGGTCACGCTTCGCTTGAATTGAGATTGACTAGAAAATTTCTTGACATAGAGATGAGCTACACAGTTGCAGGATGTGCGGGGATCATTGGATGGATCGGGAGTCCGAAAAATTGTTGAATATACATGATTGGACGAGGGATAACACAAGCAATTGGATTTAAATTACACTAAAAATTTTCCTTTTGTACTTTTAATTTTTCTAAGTAAGCCATTCTATTGTTCACCGGTATATATTTATATAAAAGCCCTTCTCTTTTCATAAGGATTCTATTCAAGTCTTTTCAACATCAAATTAGATCAAATTGAGTTGTGGATAAAATTTAATTGATATGGATGCCTAGATGGACGTTGTGGACAAAAATTTAACGACTATGAAATGTTTAAAGCATAATGCAGATAAGATTTAGGTATTCTAGACATTAATGTCGTGAAAAAAAAAAGTTATCCATGTCATACTTCGAAGGTCATAATGGCGAGGTTTGGTCGAATTTGGTGTTAGAGATATTAAATTAGAGAATTCAAGAAAGTAGTTAGGCTTGATTACACAAATTAAAAGTACATGGATTGGATTAGAAAATACACAAAAGTAATGGAGACGGAAGGTAAAATTTATCCCAAATGAAATGTCGGAATCATTGAGGCTTGTAGGTTGGCTTAAAAGCAACCACTTAAAGATTGGTAGATCAATGATATATAAGCACGCTCGGCATATATATCCACTAGTGCTATGACACAATTCTTTCAACTCAGTCCATTGGTTGCGATGATCGAACTGAAGATATGGAAAATGTGACGGTGGGGTGGGGGTCGGATTCGGATGGCGATGGCTTTGGGGGGTTTGTGGATTGGAACATTCTTCTTTTCCCGTGGGGACCTTGCTTAAAGCCGAAAAAACTGCGTACCAAATCGAAGCAATGACTCACCCAATCTCTTTGTAGGTTGATGGCGCGGTGGGCGCGCAATGAAAGCGGAATTACAAGGTGGATGTCCACATCGATGCCGTCACATTCCTTTCGTGCATCCGGACTCGTTCACTGGCCACCCGTTTCTTGGTTTTTTCCCCATCGACAGTAACCCCCACAACCCTTTGGCCCTTCCTGAATATGTAAAAGCAAGCACCTTGGGGTAACAACATTGGGTTATAAACAAGGATTGCATTGGCAAGAATCCCGAGACAAAGTTCTTTTCAAATTTAGCGATAATAAGTGTTTCGGGCGAAAAAGTGAACGGAAATTCTTTATAAGGGAGTATTGGAATTAGTGATCCTATTCCACACATGATAAGGTGATGCGAGATCAAACCTACTTTTTGGGAACTAGAGTTCTTTTTTAGGGAGTTGTTGAATGTGAAATCCGTGGAGATTGCCATGGCATGATTGCGCATGCGGCCTCATATTTGTACCCAATTCATTTGACAGAGAAAACATATGGATAATTTATAAAACCTATAATATTGCTTCATCACCTGTCAAAGATCTCTTCCTTCAGCATCTGGGAAGTGCTCATTTGGCCATAAGAACTTGCTCCCTACTTTAATGAGCGCCTCGCTGTCTTGGCTATGTCATAATGGATAACCCACCTTATTTTAATCCCTTGAACAACCACTCACCAAAAAAGATGGTTTCTGGATCATTGAAAGGAATCCACGTGAAGAGAGAGAGCGCGAGGGAAGTCCGGGATTCACGCAATTTCTATTCTTTCCAAAGCAAAGAAGAAAGCATATAATTTAAAAGACGATTAACTCTCCTGAATTAGCTAAGCGATAGGTATTCATGCCTTTCGTTTCGTGTAGATATGTCTAGAGTTTAGCCTTAAGTGTCAATCGAGGCGGTCTTCATTATAATCAAATGCGATGTTGAATTAAAGTTACTTTAGCCGCAATGGTCGATGTTATTGCAAGAGATTCAATCGATTGGGGAGTTGAAATCCGAGGATGAAAAAGCAACGAACGGTCTAAGCTCTTCTTGTAAGTACTCGCCAACCCCTGAAAGCCGAAATCCGCCTGCCACGTGGCGAAGACCCTTTTTCTTTCCCCATCCCTTGTCCCCCCGTTCGTTTACGACATTCCATTTTTCGCTTTCTCTTCCCAGTAGCACGACCGCAGACAGCCCCACCCAGCCATCACCTGTTCACTGGAACTGCTCCATGTCTTGACAATCGTTGACCACGATCGGATTAGATCTCGGCACTGTCTGTGGAATCATGTCGGTGTCGAGAAGCCTCAGCGAAGTGTCCGAGAGAGACACTGTGGGAGTGAGCTTGGATCTTGTTTCGGCGGTCCGGCGGAACATTGGGTTCTTGAGGACGGTGAACGAGTCGCTTTGGCTTCACGACAGACCCGCCATTGTTGAGGCTATCCGGAGGTGGAGAAAGTTCCCATCTTGAGCACTTTTCGAGTGGCCTGTGATCAAAGTTCCCATCTTGAAGCCATGGGTTCTCTTCTTTTTGCAGGTATGATGAGCTGTGGATGCCGTTGGTTGCTGAAATCTCAATGGGGTCGGCGCCTCCCGTGGTTCTTCCTCCTCTAGATATTGAATGGGTTTGGTTTTGTCATACACTGAACCCGGTAAGTTTCAGTTGATTTTGCGATATGCTTTAGATGACTCTGTTCTGTAATGAGTATGAAGGATTGAAGTGTACGGAGTTCGTGACGTTTGTAAGTAGGTAACTTTGTGTGAAAAGTAAGCTGATTTCGACTGCTTGTGCTGGTGTTCATGGACGTCGCTCATGTGAAAACGAGGAGACTATCCAGTTAGAGTTTCCGTTAACTAGTTCATTCGTTCGAAACTTTGGATGTTCATTTAGATAATGTTAAGGCCTATCGAGATGCTGTCTAGTTTCGAAGTTTGATTATTAAAAGTCACTGCTTCCAGGTGAACTACGGGCAATACTGTGAATCAAGATTCTCGACGCTCATCAGTAAGCCGACCATCTTTAATGAAGAAAATGAAGAATATGCATTAAATAGATGCAGAGAAATCTGGATGCGCAGATACCCATCTGAGCCTTTTGAGAATGAAGCCAATTCAGATTCCCCCATCCCGCTTGTGAGAAATGAAGATCTTTTGAGTGAAGTGTTGAAGCAAAGGACCTTGTATTCGAAGTTCTCAAAGCCCTACATGACTGAGATTATGTACCTGATAGCAGCGAGACAAAGATATAAGGGATTTTTGTATATCTTGTTGAGAGTTTCAGATAAGTGCAGCTGCTTCGTGCCTACTTGCGATATTCTCATCATGTGGCTAACTCATCAGGTGAGATTAATGGGTTCTGCTTATTTCTTTAAGTTCTTGTTGGGTCACTGATGTTTAGATAAAGTGTTTTCTTGCATTTTTGTTTGGTAGAGATTCGGTTTAAGAAACTACTTATTTGTCTGCGACTGTGTTTGCATCTTCTAATATAAGATTTCTTTAGGATTATTTTCTCTTTCATATATAAATGACTAATTAAATACATCATGAAAATCATTGTAAGATCTTGCAAACAAACAGAAACAGATGCTGAATTACCTTTTCTTTCTTGTGGAAATGAATATACAAATAGCCTCATTATCTTACTAGAATTTCTGCTGTGGCAAATAATGATTCAGAGCTATCCAACAGTATATGCAGAAGACATGAAAGAAGCGGAGTGTGATGTCAGCAAGGTGGCAAGAGTGTGGGAAACTGTCGAGGAAGAAGAAGTGGAAGAAACCAAGAAGCTGTGGGAAGGAATGTTTGATCAACCTTATGAGAAAGCAGGAGGCCAGATAGCTTTGGACCAGGGAGGAGTACCCTCGTCTAAGCCACCAGTATACTGGGAAGTGTTTGACACTGATGTCAACACCAGATACAAATCCTTGATGCCTAGATTCCTGCTTGAGGTGAGACTATTGTTCGATGCATCCCTTCCTCCATTGTTGTAGTGGTCATGGTCCATTGAGGTAGATTTACTCAAGTACTGAAGTCCAGGAGATGAAAATTTTTTGACACGAGGGGGTTAGTTTGCAAAATAATAGAGTTCTCTGCCTCTGCCTAGGCCAAGGTATGATTTGGAAAATTATGCAAGCATAGCTCGGCAAGAGCTTTGGTAACTCGGAATGATTCAGTTTGAGGGGGTTCATTTGTATTTGAATGCGGCAGTTAAAAGAATTAATTTCATATAGAGGCTTGTGGGATTGACTTGAGGGGCCAGGGAGCACCAGTTTTAATACGTCTATGGGCTTTACCATTGTATCCTTTCTCTTTATGAATCCACAGCAATAGGGCACAGATGTTATGGGTGGTTTAGAATGGTGTATAACGTCTTATATCCAACTTAACTCTATTCAACTGAAGTGTGGTTCTAATGGGCATTGACAATCAGGATAGTGACAAGGTCTATAAGTAGTTTCTTAAGTGGATTATATATTAGGACAATTTGCTGAATCATGTGACTCAGGTTATGTTGGCAGATGTTTGCTTTTATGCATCAAATGCTACCTGAGAAAGTGGTTAATAAGTAAGGCTTACACCTGACTAAAAAGCTGAAATTGCACTGACCGCACATATTACAGGTCTGTGTGTTTGCGAAGCTCAGTCCAAAGATGAAGACAATGCAGGAGAAGATAACACATAATTTTGTGCGTCTCCGAGTTGTACGATGCCACAAAGAGCTTAAGAGTGATAAGCCCCTATCCAGCATTTTGTATGATTCCTGGCAAATGGTTTGGCACCTCTATTGTGAGTTTGGAACCAGGGGTGTTAATCTCGAATTTCGTCATCGTGGTGGTCACTGTTTCAAAGGAAGTAAGTTAAAGAATGCTGAGGCATTTCTTTGGAACGATTTACTTAGGGCTCCGACTCTTACTTTAGGCAGAGAAGTTGAGCAAGGGGTTGGTATTTTTTCTTCTATAACTCCACCAGCTCAAGCTCCCTATCTGTTAAAATGTGTGCCGGATAGAGTCACTGATGATTCAGGAGCCATGATCTCCGATGAAATACTGAGGATGAACCATTATCGGCCTCAAGAAGGTCGATGGTTGTCAAGGACTGTTCTTGATCATGCAGGAAGAGAATGTTTTGTTGTGCGAATAAGGTAAAGTTCTGCTACTTTTCTGTGTATTGGGAGTATCAATCAGCTGCAAAACTAGTTATTCCTTGCTCATAATTTCATGCAATGTCATTGTAACAGTACTTCAGGTAGATTATGAAACCTGAGATTGCACGATTTCTTCTATCTCCCAATGACATAAGTTTTGACATTGTTGAATAAAAGGGTGGGAGGCGGCTTCTGGAGAAGAGGTGGCGAAAATCCATCAAATGTTAAGTGGGAAGACCGGATTACCGAGATACGAGAAGGTCCTTGGTCATATGTCGCTGGATCCATCGGCAGAGCTCCTGGTATGTTCTTAAAACTTTTCCATTTTCTGTGTGTTATGAGTCCTGGTGTCATCTTTTAGCAGTCAATACTGTAATGCTGAGGAAACGGTCTTAGCCATACACTTGTACTTTTCAACCTTGCTGGTTTATGTCATTTCATAGTTCACTCTGATGTCTTGTCAACTTAAGGCCCATTTGACAGAGTTTTGCTTTGGCTAAAGTTAAAATTAGGATCACTCTAAGATAATTTTAATAAAAGAAAAGGTCTTTACAGTGAATGAGCTACGACTTAGATCTTCGCAAGCAAGTGACGTGACATGCGAGTAACACTACTTATCCCTCCATGTTAACTTGTATTTCTGAGATACAATGTCAATGCTAAATTTTCAGCCTCATAAGTAGACAGTGAAAAATCCTTTATGGGTATAAATTCGAGAACTGGGTAGCTGGGAGCTTGTGCCGATATTCTCTTCTATGCCCTAATGGGGACTCGAGAAATTTTTCTTACTCGGGTATTCCTCGTTGTTGAAGGACCCTGAAACAAATTGCTATTATCTAGTGCAGCAAAAGTAGTGGGTACAGCTTTGCCAAAAGAGCCTCCAGAGCAGTGGGATGCTGCGTGGCAGTTTTCCTCTGGAGATGAACTGATGCTGCGATCGGAATCATCAACATCGAAATCGGGCCTCTCATTTTCTTTGAGAAATCAAACATCTTCTGATTCATCAGTAAGGCCAGAAACATTTTTGAGATTTACAATCTTCAGGCACATATTGGTCTAAATTTTCTGGCAAATATGCACCGATTTCAGGTGAAGTTGTTGATAGGCCGGAGAATGCAATACAAAGTCAAGAAAGTCAACCCCAAGAGTGATGCTGAAGAAACAGAGCTGGACGATAAAGGAGATGAAGGCCTGGACTTGGACGAAGAAGAACTGGACTTTGTAACGGTGGTTCGTCTCACCGAGGAACACCCAACAGGAAGAGCAACTGCTCTTATAAACTGGAAGCTATTGGCGGTGGAGTTCATACCTGAGGAGGATGCGGTTTTTGTGCTTCTTCTTTGCATTTCGATTGTGCGGAGCTTGTCCGAGATGAGAAAGGAAGACTTGGGGAAATTGCTGATTAGGAGGAGAGTGAAGGAAGTGAAGCCCGGGGCCCGGAACTGGGGATCGGTAATACTTCACCCCTCTCCTGCTTGTTCTACTCCTGTTTCGCCATTCCTTCAGCCTTGGCATTGGAATGCCAAAGTGGTATTGGCATCTGATGGGGCTGATAGCTTAACGAGGCAACCGAGCTTTATTAATTCGGGGGCGGAAGGCAGTGATGCATTGTACAAGAGAGGGATCATGCCATGAGCAAGCATTCAAGAGCGAGCACGAGGAGTGGAGAGAAATATGCAGAACTTGCACGGTTAGTGTTCAGTGATATGCTTCACTTCGATGCTGTGCAGTATGATGTCTCATACCATATATGCATCACTTTGGAAATAATGAAGGTGTACTATAGACAGGAGAAAGAAGAGATTAGTTAGGTACTCGCGATGGTCTTGCTTGGATTAAATTATCTTTTGCTCATTTTTTTTTTTTAATGTTAAGTATCATTTGGTGATGTGTTCAGCTGGTGTGATCGTGTAAATTTGAGTTAAAAGGGTTCATTGTATAGTGTTTTTCATGACATAGTCGAGTAACTTGGAGTTGATTGTAAGAGGCCGACAGATCAACGATCAAATAAGGCAATCTCGTGCTATAGTTTTGTAAAATTCAGGTGCAAAATTGATTGGGATACATGTCAAGCGGACAGTAGATCTGGCTTATTGTACCGTATGGATGGATCACTTACGTGATTTGTCTCTCTGGAGGGTCTGGACATCACTTGTTATAAGGGGGAAAACAGATGTACTGCAATTCGCTGATCGTCACTTTTCAATTGAACTGATGCTAAGATTATGATTAGATTCTCATTATACACGCTTTTAAAAGTCTAAAATCTACATGGCCTTGTTATCATAACTTAAGAGCAAACATTAACTTAGGAGTCATGCCTCAGATCAACTATTTCAACAAGTTACAATATTAACAAATAACAATCCCCTAAGTCTCATCAGCATCCTTTTCTGCTAATCAAAGATTATGAAAAAAAGAAAGAAAGATGGAAGCTTGCCGCTCGTTATGTTCTATACATATCACATAACATATGATTTAGAACGAATGCAGAAGTCGCTCACTTCACTCTTGTACGAGGCTAGCGAAATTTTCATATAATACGATCATATAGGGAGGAGCTAAGGCAGTAAAACCTCTTTTCTTAACCTGGGTTGAAAGTAGATTTCTAAGAGACCCACTAAAACCCATCTTGTTTGGGCTTTTCTCTTTAAAATCCATTATGACCCATATTTTAAGCTCGATGCCGATCCATATATAATCTACTTTTATAAATTTGGAAAAAAAATATGGGTTTATGATCCATTTGACATTACTAATGAGGGAGCTCGAGTCGGGTCGTGAGCTAGGACTTCACATGGTGTATGGCAATGTATAGACGTGGGTGGGCGCCACACTAAAGAATAGAACACATGGGTAGACGAGTTATGAATGGCAGCGTGAAGGTAGCAGGGAGGCAAAGGATGGTTGTTGATCTTGCCCTGGCGAAGGGAAGCATCTGCAAGATGTCCGTCCAATTGAAGAATGCGCAAACGTTAAGTCGGAGTTGTTCTACACTGATGTGTCTATGCTCCTTCGAGTTTCAGTCATATATCGTCGAGATTATGTGCATTTTGTCATAATCTTCATACCAAGTCTCGTATAGTATAACGTTTATTTTGTGATCAATCGCTGGCTAAGCAACCCATAAATGTTTTGAGACCTTTTATTTTGTTGGTGTTGCTTATCCAACCGCTGATCAATCCATGTTGCATCTGGAGCTTTTAGTGATTCTACTATTGAGGTCATTCCACCATAAGCCTCCAAAAGAAAGGGCCAGTGAAGAAAACAACGGCTGATGTTATGAACTATGAGTACCTTTCTACCTTCAGCCTTGATCTGCACTTATATCAGCAACACCAACAACTTCTTCAAGAGCGACTTCCTACATATCAGCTAATCATTTTCTTAGTCGGTCCTTTTTTCCAAATTTTTTATGGTGGAATGACCTTAGAAGTAGATTTGCTAGATGATGAGAAAATTGGATTGCCAATAAAGATACTATACTAGTAGTGGTTTATAGTTTTTTGAAATTTTAATGCGTGATGATATTGTCCTTAAGGTATAATTTGCCCCATTATTGTTGCTACAGGATTCAAAATAAATATACTTTCAGGATATATATCAAAATAACAAGGAAACGAGTTCAATAATTGTTCGATTTTCCTTTTGGAATTTTAACTTGAACTTGCTTGTCATATATGTGTGAGCAAAGAGAAGAAAAGAGAATGCTATGAAAAAAGTAAAAGTTGTTATGATAGTTAATGTGTAATTTTATTATATTAAGAGATAACCAAATAGCACATCTTTTGAGAATATGTTTCCTATCAAATCATCATCACTTTTCAAGATCAACAGTCACTCCTCTTCATGTCAACAGCAATAACATCTTCTTCTCTTAATTATTTATAGGTAACAAACTATTTTGATACTAAAACTCTCTATATAAGGACGGCTGCTCCTACAATCTCTATAGAAATCATTCCTGAATTGCTTGGTCAGCATTTGATCACAAAATAAAAGATCACATCCATTAATTTATTGTTATACAGTATGAGATTGTATATCAAGATTACAACAACATACATATTTAATTTCAACGAGATATGACTAAAACTCGAAGGAGCATAGAAGCATCCATATAAACAATAACATTGAGCCCCGGAATGTTGATGATGCAACATTGATACAGGTATATTTAGTATACAACAACTCAAACTCTTCACGTTTGTGCTTTCTTCAATTGAATGGACATTTTGAAGAACGCTTCCCTTCGCCAGGGCAAGATCAACAACCATCCGTTGCCTCACCGACACCTTCATGCCCCCAACCATAACCCGACCCCCAAAACCATCTACACAAGTGTTCTTGTTTCTTAGAGGCAGCGCGGCACTTACCCACGTCTCCACATTACTCATGGGCCATATGAAGTGCTAGCCCATGACCCGAGTTCCCTCATCAACTCGGTGAGTGATTCATGGAGTCGCCCATTCTAGTAACAGTTAAGGGGAAAATTGCTAAGAATTGGAGTTCAGATTAAGTCGAGTATGAATCGCTAAAATTGTATCGCATAGAAATGAGTCAATATAAGTTAAATGAGTTAATTTTAGTTGGACCATTTTCAATCCGATCCAATCTCAACTGGAACCCTATTTGACACGTCTAAGTGATTAACACAAACTCCAATTCTTAGCAATTGTCTCATGCATATTGATCGAGACACTTTATTGCATAAGCTTGGTCTATCATGGCCCAAGTGATATGAGCCTCTAGATATTTTAGCCAAGGATTTGATCACCAAAGTAAGACAACCGTGACATAAAAATCACACAAATACCGGAAATGCTGTCCGAACTTAAGAAATAGTAAATAAATAAGGTTTGATATGCAGTCACAAACATGTCAATCTCAATATTGGCGTAGGGGAATATAAAATAGTTAAGATATGCAACTCACTAAAGTCAAACTTACATGTGTGGACAGCAAATATAAAGGAGAAAAAAAATCCAACCACAGCTCTCCATTTTTTTTTCTTTTGTCATTACCCGTTCTATACAGTTCGATTGTTCAAGATAAGTAATTTAAGTGAAATTTTAGGAAATTTTAGGAGACATAAATACGTATATGATGTATTATTCTGTTTATTAATATGATAATCCTCCCCTGAACTAATTGTGTGTTCTTCAGTTTCGGAACATACCGATTCAAAGTCTGAATTTATAAGCCATCCGTAGGCATCATTGCATTCGGACAATAAGAATTTCTTTAGTTAATTAAGTACGATTTGGGTAAAGTATGAGATCAGAAGACGAAGTGTACGAAACCTTCCCATCGATAAGATACAATTCTCAGTAATCATGCGATCTTCCGGTCATTAATTAATTTGGCTCAGTAGACGTCCCTGGAAACAAACTCCAAGTTCAAACCTCACCAGGATGCAATTAGCAAATGATCAATGATTCATTGGAGACACTTGAATATCCATATATCGAGTCAAATAAAGCTATGAACATTCATCAAGCGCACATGACATATCCACAAAGCTTATTCAATAAGCTGTAATCCCTATACTTTAAAATCTCAAGCAAGAAAACATATGAAAAAAATTAAAGAACCAAAACGAATGAGCAAAGAACATTTACTAAGAAAAGAAGAAAATAATCGTATCATCAAAGCTTGAGAGTCAAGTCAATTCCGGATGGATCAGAACCGTCACTTTGAGGCACTTCTTCTTCTGGATGATCACCTTCTTTCTTCATTGGTCTGTTGTTATCCTGACGTACATCGACTTGAGCTTGGTGCACTACAAAGCTAGCGCTTCCATCAAAAGAAGCAGCAGCAGGAGGAGGAGGAGGAGGAGGCTCGCCAAGCCCAGAGGCACCACCATATGCTTGAAGACTCTCGACCCTCGTCCGGTCCAAAGGCGGTCTCGAATTCGGGTTCACGCCGCACGCTTGCCTTAGACCCCCGAACCGGTACCCTGGAAGCACGGATGACGGATAAGAAGGCTTGTGAATCATCGACTCGTGGCGGATCCCGAGCGCCCTTCCTATACTCCCATATAGAGGCATTTGGGGAACACCCGAGTAATAATACGACATGTGCGGGTGAACCCCGAGCAGATCAGCTTCCATCCCCTTGCGCTGTTTGGCGAGCGCCCGCTCTTGCTTGTGCGCGTTCTGATGCCCACCCAAAGCCTGCGAGGTAGAGAACTCTCGCTTGCAAAAGTTGCATGCGAAAACCCTGGCTTTTGGGACCTTGCAATTCTCATCTGTCGATGATTCGCCGCTCTTCCTAGCATTGGATGGCAAGCCTTGGTTGAAGAGCTTGAGGTCTAGGTCGGTTGACCCAACGCCTCCGTGATCGTCGTCATCGATGGGTATCTCCTGATTCGCCACATGATGGTGAGGGGCAGGTTTGGGCTTGGCTTCGGCTTCGGCTTCGGCGGTCTTTTCATTCATGGTCAATCTGTTCTTGGCCTTGTGACGATGATTATCACAAGCTAGGGTTCCTCCAGAAGCAGCTGAGATGCTGGGGCCTTCTGAAGGGCATGGCACAATCGCCATTGAATGAAAAGATCTGTTGACCTTGCAAGCTTATGAAAGCAAGGGTTCAGTCTATTTAGGGAAAAAAAGTTGGACAATCAATCCTTTTCATTTATGGCAAAGAATCTCCTCTCATAGTTACTGACTCAAACCCAGTTCATACATATATCGAGCAAGATATCAAAGATGTAGACTGGTCATGTTATTTTGCCAAATATATCTTGAACTTCCCTTCGACTTGCTCAAACAATTGATTATAAAAACGGTAAAAATATGGTAAAAATATGGTTCTATGGTTGTGAAATACCCACCAACTCATGCGTTTAATGTATGTTTGATTAGGGCATATCTACACATTAAATATATGTGCCAACCAGTTGCATCTTCTACATATAGCAATGAAAATATAAGGGAACACTTAAAAAGTATGTTCACTTTAGGCATGCGATTTTTGGAAAAGGCATATAGAAAGGCATTTAAGGTACAAAGATATTATTTGATTCAAAATTGTCTAGTTCTAATAATTTGGTAGGTACATTCCACAAATTGTTGCCTTAATTATGATTTTCCAAATTATGGAACCAAGATTTAGTTCGTGTGGTCACTTCGATATATGGTATATACAAATTAATTTATTGATCAAGTCGAGTAAAACTATAATGAAGAACTATTTGACTCTAGTTGAAAAGAGTTCATCACTAGCACTAAAGTTTAGATCGTGCAAAATTAACTTTTGTACATACATAGAAAATCATTCATGTATTTCCTTTTAATTGGATCGTGTAACCATGCCATGCTTATTTATTATGAATTTCATAGCAATCCACATCTCTTCATTAACTCTTTTAAAATTAGGAAAAAAAGTAAATAGAATCAGATTACTTCATATTTATGGCACGGCCCCTTCCATAATATATTTGTTAATCCTATCCTCACAAAATATTACATATCCCTACCTTAGTTCCTTCTTTAATACGGCTTTCCCGACCTTGTTCATTAAGAAATGTACCAAATTGGCAAATAAGATAAAATCAAGTCCTTCAATCATATGCGAGATATTTTCACGAGAAGGACCTCTCCTGCCTAAGATTTTTCCCAAGTATAAATCATGGTCCAACTTTTCCAAATAAATTTCTTCTGATTATCCGATCAATCATATCTTTTAGTCATATAAAAAAAAAGTGAAAAAAGATTCCTCTTGTGCAATATTAGCTCGTGATGACTTCAAGGCTGACCGACTTGGCAAATATTGCCGGAAAAGAAACCACCTTTTGAACATGGGCCAAGCCCTCCTATATATAGTAAGAGTTGAGTGTTTAGACGGCGAATATTATTGCAAGAGTCACTAAGATTCATGTTGGAATGGAACCTTAATTCAATTTTTAGGTTTGTTGCATTCTCCTTTCATCATTTTGAACTCAAACCAAGTTCACAAATATAGAATATGATAACTGGCGTGCAAAAAATGTGCTTTTTATGGCAGCAAGACGGCAATATCAAAGGGAATTTTGTTCGAAATTTTCTGCTTTGACTCAATTTGAATAAGCCTCAATTAATGTCATTGTGGCATGCAAATTTTTTTACATTAATTGATAATATTTGGTATATCAAGATAGTCATCAATTGACTTGGATTTTTTTGATCAAAATGTTTAAAATTTCAATTAGGTTACAAAATTGTGTGACGTGCAAAAAGATTGAAAGATACCTTCCCTGTTCATGATTTTTTGAAACGCGATTCCTTACGAGGAGTCATAATTGAAGGAAATAAATTAAAAATATGTGTTTACTAATTTTTATATGCTTAAATTAATAAATATTGAAATATTAGTTGATTATATGAACAATGGTTAAAAAGCTATCGTACTTAATTTTTCCCAACGGAACCAATATACTCCGAAAGACGCATAGGATATTTTCAAAGTTGAGATTCATTGAGTTAAGATTTTCCTGATGTCCGAGAGCTTTTACTAATGATTTTAGTGGGGTTTTCTGACTCAGCGATGTTAGAACATATACCAATTTCCTTGTTTATATACCGCAATGTAAGATATCATCCGAAATTGCCTAATATCGTCATATTTTTTTTTTATCCAAATCACTTGTCACCGAAATAGCAATCCACATTATCTTAATTTGTGCCATTGAACTTAACCCCTAACATGGCATCATGCACGACAATTTATCTTGACCATCGGGTGAAAATAAAAAAAGAAAAGAAAAGAATAAAACGATTCCATTCCTCCTATTGAACGAACCAAAACTCCTGCATCTCCACTTCTTTAAGTTTAGTCGCTCTTACCTGCCAATCTTCAATAAAGAAAGACAAGCTTTAACTCAACTTTCAACCAAGTCCAAATATGTCCAATTTGTGTTGCCTTAAGTTTTTACATTCACCCATAAGTGTCTTACAAGGTAAATTCATGGACTTGTTTTTTCTATTGAACTAATTTTGATTTTAAAGAGTGAGGATTGTTTAAATTTTCATATTGTTTGTTTTTCTTTCAAGGTAATTAGAGCTTTGATTTGTTCCAATCAAGGTAAGTTAAGAACCTAATGGACTAAGTTGGATTGATTTACTTGATACTCTTGATCTTGTTTGGTTGTTGCTTGCTCATTTAATTTAAATTTCAATTTGAAGTTTAGTTGGGCTTCAAGATTGGCATGTTGAGGTATGGTGATTTCTTGCCTGAATTGAAATAGATAGGGTTTATTTCATCTTGAATGGGAAAAAGTGATAAAATGGTAAAACTAGACCCAAATAGGCATTCTAGTAATTTTTTGTATGTCTAGGTCCAGAAGATTTCTAAAATTGACAATAATCTTTTTATAGTGATATTTTATAATTCAAAATTTTAATTAGTGTGATATTAAGTTAGATTAATAAAAGGAAATCAAATCAGTTCAAAATAACTAGTTTTGGAGTTTTAGAAGCAACTTTGTAATTACACCAAGTTAGGGGACTAATCTACAAAACTGAAAATGTTGGGGGCACTTCACAACATTGGAAACCTCACGGTAATAGATAGTTAAGTTAATTTTAAAATAATTGCTTAAAATATATTGCACAATTAATAATAGGCAGTTTTGATAATTTTAGGGGTGTAGACATTGCAAGTACCAAAACTTGGCATAGGAGGACACTTACGCATGATAACATTTTTGGAACAGTCAATTTTTGACTAGAAATTGATTTCTCAATTTCTATTTTTGGGCAAGTTTTAAGTAAAGAAAAACGTTTGATAACGACTCAAAATTTTTGGTTTTGGAAAAATAATTCGTTTGATAACATAATAAAATTTCTATTTTTAGGGGGCAGCAATAGGCATCTAGTGGTAGGTGTCTGGCGCAGTAGTAGGCAGGGGGCAGTGATGAGAGTAAATGATAAGAAGAGTTTTCATTTCTCACTTTTATTTCAAAAATAAAAAAGCTAAAAATTTAGCTTCTAATTTTTCCTCGAAAGCTATTTTTAAAATAGAAATATGCTACAAAAATAGAAAAAATGAAATTGCGTTACTAAATAGATTTTTGTTCCAAACCTATTTCAAGGAACAAAAAAACAAAGAAATAGAGAAATAAAAATTTTGTCATGCGTATCCTTAAGTGTCGAAAGTTTCAAAAGGTACACATAAGTGCTAAAATTGGAGAAAAATGGAACACTAAGGTCAACAATGAGAAATTATGGTCAAACGACTGACATAGCATTTTCCTGTGACTTTTTTTTATTGACGTGGCAATTTTTTTAAAAAAAAAATACATGTGGCAATTTTTTTTTTTGAAAAAAAAATGCATGTGGCCTATGAACCCCTAAAATCAATTTTTAATATATATTAATTAACAATAAATCAAAAAACTAAATTATTTTAAAGAAAGGGAAACAATAGGTTCGGTAAGGGTCTCCACAACCCTCATCGCTGCGACCCCATTGTCGCCCGAAAAGTTGCCGGGCCATGACCAATGGCCAACAACCCTAGCCTACCATTTGCGAGGGTCGCCGACCCTCGCCTAGATCGTCGGCTACTGGCTAAGGTGGGGTCATTTGGAAGTTCTGGCACTTAAATATTCACTCATGCCAAGTTTTAGCATTTGTAATGTACTTTTCTTGATAATTTTATAATATTTATGATGTGTTTATAGTGTAAATGAAATATTCCTTATGTTTTAGATAACAAATGAATGACTTTTAGTACTCAATTTAATTATTATGACTTGATTAAGTGAAGATGGGAAGTTTGGGGTAAAAATTGTAACATGAGGGATTTTATTGGAGGCAATAATGTAATTCTTGAAATCTAGAATAATAGGAAATTGGTTTTAAAATGATTAAGGTGAATTTAATCAAACATGATCTTAATAATGAAAAATGTATGAATTATTTAAATTATAAAAATGTCGATTCTCTTAGGAAAAATTCATCTAAATAATTTATGAATTTGCATTAGTTCTCTACTAAATGATGATAACATGGTGTTTAGAGGATTAAAATTTATATGTTGAAGTGCACATAATTATTTGATTATTATTTATACGAAAAACGCAAAAGAGATTAGTGTGTTATTATTTGTAATTGTTATTATTGCAAAATGTGTCCCTTGTTATGTGTTAATGATTTGAATATCAAATGATAATTGTTTATTAGTGGTTTTGCAAATGATAATAAACAGATATTTGGTTCTATTAGTTATACAGGGAATATAAAAAAAAATAGAATGATATTATCTGAGCTATTCCTATATGATTGAACATGGTAATTACGATGCAATAATAATTTGTATATCAATGACACCGTGTGCTGAAGGCTAATTTGCCCACGGCCCATTGATGAGAGGGCGAATTTCCTTGCATGAATACGTGTATAAGACTATAGGGAAAAAATAGATGTTCTGCAGTTAGGACGAGTATTTACAAGGTTGAAGGGATAAGAAGTCCTAAGAATTATATACGATAAGATATGGCTTATGTAACTTGTGATGTGATTTTCTGAAATTGCTATTATCATGTGATTGTACAGTGGTGTATTTTGCCTCTTTTATATAGGGGGCACTAGTAATAATGTGCTTATCATTCTGTCCCCCAAAAGTCGGTGGTGATTATATCTTATTGGTTAAGTGAATCTTGACTAGTGATGAGTATAGAATAGATACTTATATGTGTATATTGATGAGCTATTTTGTAGTATCCGCGCATCATGAAACTAGTACATTCATTTGCATGCATTTGAATGATAAATTGAATATTATTTATAGCTTGTATCTTTATTCATTGCATATATGATTGTAATCATTTGTTGATAATGTATGACTTACATCTTAAATAAACTTTAGTAATAAAAGAGCCTATGAATACTTGTTTTTAGGATAACATTATAAAAAATCAAAACTATACCCTTTATATCATAAATACTTCAAATGTTTTTTGTATCATTAAAAACTCTAAATTTGCATATTGTGACACAAATACCCCAATTTTTTTATTTTATTTTATAAAAAACTCCAAACTTATATTAGTGTGACAGATATTCCTTGAATGAAATTTTAATAGAAGGTATACATGTCATATATTTCAATAGAAGGTATATATGTCATATATGTGTAAGTAAGGTTTTTCTTGTGACAGAAAAAAAGTTGAGCATTTGTGTCACGGTAGACAAGTTTAGGTTTTATGGAGACAAAAAAAGAAATTTAGAGTTAAAAAGAAGTTTAGGGTAAGTTGGGTCACAATGGGCATAATTTGAGGATTTTAGTGGCATATGCCATTGTTTTTAGTATGTTGATATCTTTATTCCATTAGTAGACAATTGTTGATGGAAATTTGCTATGATTGTTTAGTGCTTGTTACGTTTTTTTTTGTGAATATGTAGAACTTTATATGCTCATAAAAGATTAATTGGTTAACATGTTTGATTGTGATTAAATTATTAGCTTGAATCATGTAGAATACATGTTGCATTTCTTGTGTGATAAATTTTCTACTTTGAATATGGAAAGTAGTTAAAGAATAAGTTGAATACATAATATAATCTTTCAAATGAGTGATTGGTATTTCCTTGAAATTTTATGTGATATTATTTGTTTATGTTATTAAGCTATTATGCTCATCAATCTTGTAGTAAGATGATCTCTTACCTTGGACTTAGAGTTTTTTTATCTATTAAGTTTAAGCTTATCCAAAATATTTTCTAATTTTGTCGAGCCGGAATGTAAAGGCATTTAGATTAGTGCTTCCAATAATTTCTTTGAAGAATGGATTATAGTGTGTGGTAAAAGTAGGAGCATATCTTTTATAATGGGAGTTTCAATTAAGCATAAACAAAATTAGGGCTAATTCCATAAAAAAATATCAACTTGAGGTCAATGGACAAATCTGACCAAAACTTTTTTTTGTCTAATGAAAAAGCATAAATTTTAGGTCAAGGGACAAATATGCACAAACTTTTTTTTGTCTTATCAAAAAGCACAAACTTTAGGTTAAGTGACAATTCTGGCCCCAATTTTTTTTTTTTTTTTTTTTTGGTCTCATAAAAAATCACAAAATTTCACTCATATCCAAAATCTAACCCCTACCATTAACTTTCTATTTAAAGTTAACCTTATTTTAGGAGGAAATGTTCTAGCTGTGAGGTTGGTGGATCTCATCCATGGTTTCTCTTTACGGGTGGTGATCTACAGTTTCATATTACGACAAAACGATAAAGTTTAGCTAGAGAAATTTAAACTAGAGAATTTTTTTTTTTTTTTTTTTTTTTTTTGCTAGTGAAGTATAGGAAACGACACAAGTTCACCTTTATTCTTCAAGTTGTGGCTCAAACAAAAAGAAAATGGATGGTGTTAGCCAACGAGTGCACATGGATTTATTGGTAAGGACAATCAATGAATCTAAGTCAAGGGGATCAAGATTTAGGATTTAAGTGAAAGTTTGTGATTTTTTTTCAAAACAAAAAAAAAAAATTAGGCCAGAATTGTCAGTTGACCTAAAGTTGGTGCTTTTTTTTGGAATTAACCCAACAAAATTATGTATGTTGTTGGAGGTTGAACTATTTATTTATTCAATGTTTAAATTTTGGGTGAGATTTTAGATCATGACAAGTATGGTTCTTTCGAGGGCAATTGTTCTTCTAATATCATTGACGCATCATCTCTGTTTCCATCGTGCATGTTGTTTTTGGCTTCCTAATGTTTCTGCTAGAATAAGAACGCAAGACGCATGCAAGTCGTGCTGGTTAGCAAATTTGCAATTAAGTTGGCTACTTCAGCCCACCAAACTTATATAACTCTATCACATGTGCTTAGAGAAAAAGAATGTAACCACTATTCTTCATTTTTCCTTTTGCTATTGCCCATTTAAATTATTTGATTTAGGGATGATCGATTCCAAGGTAAATAAGCTACAAACTAAGAGTTGAAAACCTACCTAATTAGAGTCAATACTTTAGTTTTTGGAATTGAAAACCAAACCGATCAACTTAGTTTTATGCCAATTCTAGAGTTAGTCTGGGAACTGGCTTTTTTTTTCTTTTTTTTAATCAAGCATATTCATCTTGGGCATAATTGTCCAACCAGTCCTAATTTTTTTGGTAATTTCCCAATAAATTCATTCTAACCAATTTTGGCCATAAATCATTACATGGACGATTTTTGTGATTTTTTTTTTCTTTTTGGCTGACAATCATATCAGTGATTTTATGCTAAAATTGATCGGAAGTACTCTATTGAAATATCATTAAAATGTTTAGAATAAATTGAATTAATTCAAAAGTTTACAATTGAATTAGTTACTGTTCAATAGGTTTAGGATTTTTTGGACAATTTTTTCTTTACCTTATAATTGTATATAAGATTTTGCCTACAAAGAATAAACATAAGACCAAACAAAATACTTCATCACAAGAAAGTAGAAAGTGTTTTAAATATTATAGGTCTTGAGTTGGTTTTGAACTTGTTCAATTGGTCCTATAAGCCGGTTCTCAAGTAGAATCAACAATTCTTGGTGTGCAACTGGAACTAAATAGGTCAAGGCTGACCCGTACTTTTTAACCCGAAACTGAATAAGTACCTAGGCAGACTAGCTTGGAACCGATCATCACTGATCAGGTAAGGCCGTTTTGTTCCTTAGTTGAACCGGCCCTATTAGTTACCCTTTTGATTGGTCAAAGATGCAATTTGCATGAAATTTCAGCAAATTTTAGGAGGCTTAAACACGCTTGTGGTGTATTATTCTGTTTATTAATGTGATAGTCCTCATCTAAACATGTGATCTTCAGTTTCGAAACTATTGATTAAAAGTCCTATTCATGAGCCATCCGTATGTAACATTGCATTCCAAGGATAAAATTCAAAGTAATTAAGTACGTGTATTACTCCTTCCGATTGATAAGATGACCCTCCTCATTAATCATGGGATCTTCAAGTCATCAAATAATTTGGTTTACACCATTGTTTGCGTCACTGGAAACGGCTCCAAGTTCAAATTTCACGAGGATGCAATTAAGAAATAATGAGTGACAAAAAAGAAGAGACTATTGGAGACACATGAATAGGCATAGATCGAGTCAAATAGGCTATGAACATTCATCGAGCATATGTGAACACGCACATGCACTCTACGTCGTCCTAGCTCATTCGAAAACCTATAGTCCTATAATCTCATATCTCAACGAACAAAACATAAGAGAAAAATACTAAAAAAGAAACCAAATAAATGAGAAAAAAAGTAAGAACATAGTCGTATCATCAAAGCTTAAGAGTCAAATCAATTCCGGATGGATCAGAACCATCTGTTTGAAGTACTTCATCCGGATGATCACCTTCCTTTTTCATTGACTTGTTATTACCACGACCCACATCAACCTGAGCTTGGCGCACTAGAAAACCAGTGCTTCCATCAAAAGCACGAGGAGGAGGGGGAGACTCACCATGACGAACGGCGCCGCTGCCATATGATTGAAGACTCTCGACCCTCATACGATCGAAAGGTGGTCTCGAGTTCGGGTTCATGCCGCAGGCTTGCCTTAGACCCCCAAACCCGGGAAGCACGGAAGATGGGTAAAATGGCTTCTGAATCATTGACTCATGGCGGACCTCCAGCGCCCTACTTAGCATTTGAGGAACACTCGAGCAATAATACGACAAGTGCGGATGAAACCCAAGCAAGTCAGCTTCCAAACCCTTGCGCTGTTTGGTGAGGGCCCGCTCTTGCTTGTGCGCGTTCTGGTGCCCACCCAAAGCCTGCGAGGTAGAGAACTCTCGCTTGCAAAAGTTGCACACGAAAACCCTAGATTTCGTGACCTTGCAGTTCTTATCCGTTGAGGATTCGTCGCTCATCTTAGCATTGGATGGCTCACCTTGGTTGAAGAGCTTGAGGTCTAGGTTGGTTGAGCCAATGATGCCGTTCTCATCGTCCTGTACGGGTATCTTTTGATTTGCCAGATGACGGTAAGTGGCGGGGTCGGCGATCTTTTCATTCATGTTCAATCTGTTCTTGGCCTTATGAAGATGATGATCATAATTTAGGGTTTCTCCAGAAGCAGCTGAGATGCTGGGGCCTTCTGAAGGGCATGGCATAATTGCCATTAAATGAAAAGATTTTCCTTTTTGACCTTGCAAGCTTATGATAGCAAAGTTTGATCTGTTTGTCAGATAAAATAGTTTTATAATCAATAATAGTTTGATAACCAATCTTTATATTTATGGCAAAGAATCTTCTTTCATAGTTACCGACTCGAACCCACTTCACAAATATCGAACAAGTTATCAAAGATGTGATGACCAAGCCTTACAAGATATGTATACGTTATTATATAGACAAGTCATGTTATATTTCCAAAGATATCTCGAACTTATCGACTCAAATAGTTTGAAACAAGTGATGATAAAAATGGTAAAGATATGGTTCCATAGTTGTAAATTACATGCCAACTCATGCGTTCAATATATATTTGATTAGGGCATATATATAATAAATATATGTGCTGACTACTTACATCTTCTGCAAATAGCAATGAAGATATGTGGAAGCATTTAAAAGTATGTTCACTTTAGGTAGGCATTGTAAAAAGACATATAGAAAGGCATTTAAAGTCCAAGGATATTATTCGATTCTGAATTGTCAAGTTGTAATAATTTGTTTTCTACAAATCATTGCCTTAATTATGCTTTTCAAAATTATGTATACAAGATCCAATTCATGTAGTCACTTTGATTGAGAAAATTACCCAAAAAGTCCTAAGTCTGTTATACCTATCCTAGTCACAAACCTTTTAATTTGACCAATTTAGTTTTAAAATTTTTGATAATTTGTCAATGTAATTCTTCCAACCAATTTAGATCAGAAACCATTGGTGTGAATGTTAATTGTCCTACGTAACACAATCAGTGCTAATATAAATATTTTTTGTTTTTGCAAATTTTAAATAAATTTTTTGAATTTCTAAAATGTTATTTTATTTTTTCCATTGTGGCTAGCAAGGGTAGTTGGGGCCTCACTAGTGGCAAGTGAGGGAAAAATAAAATAAAAATAACTAAAGAAAATTTATTAAAACATTATACAAATTATCCACATGATGCCAGTCATGCCATGTAAAACGGCTATCATTTACCTCAGTAGATTTTTGCTAAAATTAGTCGTAAGTACTAGACTAGTGTCATTGGCCGATTGATTGGGATTGTGACCGTGCGGCGACTCAGGCTCTTTTGGATCGACTAGGATTGTCGGGATGCCTAAGCCTACCTTGCTCAGATCGATCGCTCACTCGCTCACCTAGATTGTAGAGAGAGAAAGTTTCTAGAGAGAAAACTCCGGAGAGAAAGGAGCTTTTGATTACTGAAATGGTTGGATGGTTACAAATGAGGGGGAGGGCACTCCTTCTTATACTCGAGTCCCTTGGATTATAACCATTGATTGAGAATTTATATGGTGGACAAGATTATACCGCCCAATCTACCAACTACCGAAACTAATGGCTCGTTTGCCCAATCTACCAACTACCGAAACTAATGGCAGGAGAGTTCTAGATTTCGGCTCAATTACCGTATTGCTTGCTCTTGGAACATTCCAGAATCTCTCTTTTTGGGAATCCTTGCAATCACAGGAGGTCCTCCTCGAAAAGGCACAGGCTTTTAGATACAAAAACCTCTTGGCCGTGACACTAGCATATTGTAATAATGTTCATGATTGAATTGTTTAAATTAAAAGATTTTAGACTGAATCAGCATTCTTATAATAGGTTTATGATTTTGTCGGCTATTACTCCCACTTTGATATATGGTATATGTGAATTAGTTTGCTAATCGAGTCGAGTAAAACCATAAGTAAGAACAAATTAACTTTAGTTGAAAAGAATTCCCCACTTTCACTTCAAAGTTTACATCATGCAAAATCGAAAGCTTTCGTATATACATAGTAGATTAACCATGAACGCGTGTCTGTATTAGATGTTGTAACCATGCCATGAATATTTAATATGAACTTCACAGTAATCCACAATGGGGAAAAAAAAAGGATCAGATTACTCTGTATATACGGTGCGACCCCTTTCCATTAATACATATGTTTATCCTAACCTCACAAAATATTCCATATCCATCCCTCAGTTCTTCTAGAATAGGGCCTTCCCTTGCCTGTTCATCAAGAAATGCACTAAATTGGCAAACAAATACAAACCCGAGTCCTTGAATCATATGGGGAGATATTTTCCCGATAAGGACCTCTCCAGCCTAAAGATTTTTCCAATTTTAAATCCTAGTCCGGCAGTTACGAATAAATCTCCGTTGATTGTCAAATCAACCTTACCTTTAAGCCATACAAGATTTTTTAAAAGAAATGTAAAAAATGATTCTCGTGTGCAATTTTAGCTCGTGATGAGATTAGGGCCGACCGAATTGGCAAATACTGCCAGAAAAGATGCCACCTTTTGAACGTTGGCCAAGCTCTCCTGTATCTATATATTTATAGTAAGAGTTCGGTATTTAGACAGCCAACGTTATTGCAAGAGTCCGCCAAATTCTTGTTGGAATGGATTGATACATTCTTCTTATCTTTCTTCAGCCTTGTCCCCCCAAAACATCAACTTCGCCAGCTACTTCTCACAGAAATCTGTCTGTCTTCTTTTCTCTCTTATAAAGAATGCATCTTCATCTCCCTAAAAAAAGCAAACCGTCTCCTGCTATTCATTTATTTTCTTCCAAGAACTTCTTCAAGAAAACTTTAAACAATGTCTGATGGGAGTGACCCGAAGAGGAGGAGGAGGATCGCGATCATCGTGGTCTCTTCATTCATCCTGATCGTGATCGGCGCTGCTGTGACCTTTGGCGTGTACACGGCGAGCATGTCCAGCCAGGCGTCGAAAGCCAGCGAGAAGACCGGTGAGGTCTCGGCCTCGATCAAAGCCATCAAGGGGATATGCCAACCGACCGATTACAAAGAAGCGTGCGTGCGGAGCCTCAAAGAGGCTGGTGCGAACACCGCCGATCCCAAGGAGCTCATAAAAGCCAGCTTCAAAGCCGCGATGAAGCACATTGCTGAGGCCGCGAAGAAATCAACGGTGCTGAAAGAGCTGGAGAAGACCCCGAGAGCGCAGCAGGCTCTAAATAATTGCAAGAAGTTGATGGGGTTTGCAATCAACGACCTCGAGAGATCGTTCGACAAATTGGGCGAGCTTGAGTTTAGCGAGCTCGACGATGCGTTGGCAGACTTGAAAGTCTGGCTCAGCGCCGTGGTCACCTACCAAGATACCTGCTTGGACGGATTCCAGAACACCACGGGCAACGCGGGCCACAAGATGAGGGAGGCGTTGAAGAGCTCCGAAGAATTGACCAGCAATGTACTCGCCATGGTCGACGAGATCTCCTTGGCCCTTGCTAAGATGAACCTCACAAACTTTAACCGCAAGCTCCTATCGAACGACTACGTGATTGGACACGGCGACGACTTCTCAATGTGGTTAACTAACCTGCAGAAACGCAAGCTCCTCACGGAGGAGAAAGGCCTCGGCGGCGATGATCCCTTCGTGCTCGACCCACCGGTCCTGTTGAGGAAGCGAAAGCTTCTCAGCAAGACAGTGGCCAACCTGAAGCCGAATCTTGTAGTTGCCAAGGATGGGAGTGGAAGATTCAGGACCATAAATGAAGCCCTAAAGCACATTCCATTGAATAGCAAGAAGACCTTTGTGCTCCACATCAAGGCTGGGGTTTATAAGGAGCAGGTGGTGTTCGATGAGAAGATGACCAATGTCATGTTGGTCGGCGATGGCCCGACCAAGACCCGGATCAGCTTCAACAAGAATTATGCTGATGGCACGACCACATTCAAAACTGCCACAGTCTGTAAGTTTCGTCACGTCTTATTTCTTTCTGGGTATAAAAAGTTCTAGATCGATCTCTTTAATCAAGAAAGGAGGGGCTCGAGTCTGGTTGATTTACAGACGAAGCGCGTATCGATATTCGACTGATGACATCCTGAGCCACTTACCTAGTGAATTGATTTCTTGCATACTCGAAATCGTTCAGCGGTGTACCCAGAAACATATGTTGATCAATTCCTTTGATGTTGCAGCTGTCTTCGGAGACAACTTCATAGCGAGGGACATCGGCTTTGAGAACAGTGCTGGAGCGATAAAGCACCAGGCCGTGGCGCTCATGGTTCGATCCGACATGGCCATTTTCCACAACTGCCACATGGATGGCTATCAGGACACGCTCTATGCGCACAGCAAGCGCCAGTTCTACCGAGACTGCACCATCACCGGCACGATCGACTTTGTCCTCGGGGACGCGGCCGCTGTCTTCCAGAACTGCAAGATGCTCATCCGGAAGCCGCTGGACAACCAACGGTGTATTGTGACCGCTCAGGGGAGGTCGAAGAGGCGCGAGGCGTCGGCGCTCATCCTCCAGAATTGCACCATCACTGCAGACCCCTCGTACACACCCTTCAAGGGGCAGATACTCTCGTACCTCGGAAGGCCATGGAAGGCTTACTCGAGGACGATAATCATGGAGTCGTACATCGACGACATAATCCAGCCCGAGGGGTGGATGCCTTGGCTCGGCGACTTCGGTCTCAACACTTGCTCCTACGCTGAGTATAAGAACCGAGGACCCGGCGCGAGCACCGCCAGGCGCGTGAAGTGGAAGGGCATCAAGACGATCGCGCCGCAGCATGCTGTGGACTTCACGGCAGGGCGATTCATGAAGGGTGACAGGTGGATTCGCACGGCCGGAGTACCATACGTCGCCGGAATGTTGAATGCTTGAGGGTTGAGATGAGCTTGTTTTTGTTTTCTTGGATAGTGTAGTGTTCTTGCCTTAAAATGTTGGCCTTTCATGTTGGAATTTGGAGGGCTTAACGAATCTTTTTCATCGTGTACATAATTCAAATGGCACTCCAACTGAAATCTCTTATATAACTGTCTTACTAGGAAAAAAAAAATCTATATACGATAATGGAGCAAAATGATAGACAAAAACATCATCGGCTCATTGATTCTTCACATTAATTTTCGGGAGATTCGAGTTATTAGAAAATTCGAAAAAAGAAAAGAAAGAAATTGAGTTATTGATTGTCAAGATGGTAATTGTGCATGTTCAAGCTGCCTGCTCTAACCGTGCAAATTGCGCCTCCGGCGAGTTAATTCTGATTTTTCAACTTATATTATCTTCTCCTTCAATTAAATTTGTAACATGGCTGGAATATCTTAAATGAAAAATAAGGAGATAGCCTTTTTGGCTTACATTCTATTCCCCAACTTCGAATTGGTGCCCATTTTCATGTGGAATTAATTTATAAGGATATCAATAATTGTTACCTCAGGATAATTTGGACTTGTTCGCTAAAATTGAAGATTAAGTGTTGAAAATAGAATTACAATGTTATTTAATGAAGATAAAAAATTGATAGCTGGATATTATTAAGTTCTTACCCCAATGAATAAAAGATTATTATTAGTACGTCTTATAAAATATTGGCGAGATTCTAATTATCAACCATTTCCCTATTGAACGAATTAAGCAATTAAGATTATAATAAAAATATTGGTAAGATTACTTACTGAATTAAGTTGATTTTTGACTTAATTGAATCATTTAAGTCAATTTTATTTAAGGTGTTATCAACCAATGTTAATCTCATTGAGTTTTTTAGTCAAGCTCAAGTGTGTAATACGAAGTAGTAGGAAAATTCATTTCACATTTCTATCGCAGTTAAAACAATTGCGATAGAAGAATACAACCTTAAACTTTCATGAGCGTAAAATAACATTTATTACCAGACACCGGATCAAGGTAATTTTAGAAGTAGTTGAGATAATTACAATATCGTTGCTGCCATCTCTCACTCTTTTTATAAAATTAATTTGATATCTTTTCAGTTTTCGAACAAATCAAATTTATTTTTTATGAAACGGATAAAATGTTCGGGATATTATTTGCTTCTTTACTTATTGATCTTCATTTGTTTTTCTTCACTTACAATTCCTGCGTTTTTTGCTAGTTGAAAGAAGAAAATTCAAGGTGAACGACTTGTAAGTTTCTAAATGTTCAAAAATAATGAGAATGATTATTTTTTCACTTGAGGTTTTTCCCAAAACTTAGAGGTATTTTTTTTTTTTTTAAAGTCAGTATATCACCGTAGAAATTGTAAAATGGAGTCCATCCATACCCCAATTTCTCATCTTGCCAGCTTGGTCCCAAGTCGTCGTTTGTCGATACCAAGTCCTGGACAACATTAGTCTAATTTAAGTCACTTCAGATCGATCCCAAATTAGCAGTAGTTCGTCCTGGATAGTGATAATCACTCTTTTAGTTTTTGTCGATCAATCTTGCATTGTCGTACATCACTCTTCCCCTAAGTTATTAAAAGGTGTGTTTTGTTTAGCTTTATTTAAGGGTTTTAAGCTTATAAATTCCTTCGATACAAATGATTTCTAAACTCTAATCTAATGTGTGATGTGGTTCATAAATTTTCAATTTGTTCAATGTGATCCGTTGACTTTTGATACTTGATTTAGTCTTTAAACTATATGAAAATGTTAAATTGAGTTCATGTGCAACATTGAATATATTCATATAATTTGTGCACTAAACTGTTTTCATATAGTCGATGGACCATATTAAACAAATTACAAATTGAGGGATAGCATTGTATATTGAGTTAAAATTTAGGGAATATTGATATCATTATTTAATAATAAAAAATTTGAACTATTTTTGGAAAATGCTAGCATTGGCCAAACTAAAAGCCCAAAGCAAATGAAGTTAGGTGGAGAAGGTACATTGGGCTTTCGGCATTTTCATAATGATATATTGGGGTTTGAGGACTTTTATTTTTCTTTCAATCTTCCCCTCAATGATTATTGCACATCCCACTTTTGCCCTCTATAAACATTGTTCATCTTCTTCCTCACACTCTTTATGGTTGTTGGTGGCACCGGTCGTTGAGATCAAAGTTGAAGGTCGCCATTGTTGAGGCTTGCTGGGGTTCATGCTACTTGAGGTGACCTAGATATGGCCCTTCAGCGGTGATTTGAATGAACTCTACCTAGATCGATGAAAAATGGAGGTTGAACTTGAGTTTTCAAACTCATAGTTCATCTTACTCATGAACTGTGGCGTTGATTTGGCTCTTTTTAATATTAGATTGTTAAGGAGAAAATAAAAAATAAAAAATTTGTTAAATTTGATGGATTTAATGTGAGAATTATTAGATATGATAATCCATACATTTTGTAGTTTATACGGCATACTTATTTAGTAATTTTGCCAAATATAAAGACCTCATTTTATTATTTTATGGTGAATAACCTTACAAGTTCAATTACTTGGTAAGAGAATTAGGAAGCCAACCTTGATCGAGACAATGTTCGATTTTCTACCTCATGTAAAACTGATTTTAGCCGCCGTTTTTCAAGAAAAAGATAGATATGTTGGATACGAGCTTCGTATTTTTGAAAATCAAAAGAATTCGTCAATGTCTCAATCATTATGTCACATATTAGATTCGGTTTTCTAATCAGCTCTAAAATCGACCGGTCCGATCATAAACATAAGGGATCGGTTCGATTCCTGACTTCAATAATTATGAACCGGCTCCGATAGGATAGGTTTCGATTTATTGTCTCTAATTTACCCGACATGGAAACATTTTCATTCTCTCCCTTTATTCAGCTGGGCTACAACCTTTTTTATCCACCGCCTTTTTTTATTTTATTTTATGTTTTTCTTTATATTTTTCCGTCGTTCTTCGGTCTGCATCATTCCTCGCTTCGGCTGTCCGAAATCTCTCTGCCCTCTCCAATCGACAAGGAAAACCCTAATGGCGGCATCTTCCGCCTCCTCCTCCGACTACTCCTCCTCCACCTCCTCCTCCGATTCGGCTTCCTCGCCGTCGCGCCGCCGTCGCCGCCACCGCGCTAGCGGCGGCACGAGCAGCAGCAGCCGCCGCCGCGAGAGGGAGAGGGACGCCCTCAAAGTCCGCAAGAAGAGCCGGTCTAACGGCAAGCGGCGTCGCCGGCATCGTAACCGCTCTTCCTCGGATTCCTGCTCTTCCTCGGATTACTCCAGGTGCTTCAATTAGGGAAAAAGCTCTTTTTTTTTTTTTTTTTTACATTCTAGCTCTTTTGGTGACCTCCCTGATAGTTAATTAGCGAATTCGGAATCGCTCCTCTTTCTGTCATTCGTGAATTTCTGAGTTATGGTCGTTTGTTGATTCGATGGTTGTTGTTTCTGGAGCTATGTTTAGTTGTTCTTTCAATCGGACCGTTCCACAGTTATGTTTCCTTGACATAGGAATGGAACTTTGGTGTTTTGAGCTCTCTTAGGTCAGCTATGCATTTGCGCTGTGTGATGAGGGGTTGTGTGATGTGTTCTTTGGCTCCCTGCAATTGGAGAACAGCTCAAATTTGTCGAGTGGATTTTATGTGCTGTTGCTCCACCATAGTTGCCTATGTATATCTGCACTTGTCATGATTCAAATGTGGCATGTCTTGCTTAAATAATACACTGCTGCCAACTGCTTCTTGGCTGATGGCGAACTTTTTGATGGTGCTGTGTAGTGATAGTTCTGAAAGCGGGCATGACACGTCTCAACGCTCAAAGAAGCCAAGAAAAAGTGACAAGCCCAAGAAGGTCTGTGTTTGGTTGTGCATTTTGTTAGCTATGTTTATTTCTATTTTTTCATTCGTCTTGCTTTGTCACTCTCCATCTGTTTCTTTTCTTGACAAGCAGCGCAAGGAAAAGGATAGGAGCAAGAATCGTCATCATAAACGTGATAAGCATAAAGTGAAGGAGGTAAGCGGAGATTTTACATTTCTGCTATGGTAACCTGACTATAGGCAGTTATTTTCCAACTATTTGTGTGGCTGATATATATCACATCTTTGAAAAGAAAAAAAAGTTGCTTGTGTATTTAGTAGGAGATTATTTTATCAATAAGATTGGTGCTCTAGCATTTCCAAGTTTCTTTCTCTCCATTGGCATTGGCTTTTCTGAACCAGCTAAGTTGTTGGTTGAGAGAGATTGGATTTAAGTTTTGCAGATGTGAGATTAATTGACAAACAAAAAAGTGAAGCAGCTGGCATTGTGGATAGAGTTTCTGCATGTCTCCCTGTTGAATTCACGTTAGCATCCTCATAGGAAAGAAGTATTTACAGCTCATGTACTGGATTACTCAATTTACAATGGAGATCAGATGATTGTGGGGATAAATTATATGACATGGTATCGATGTTAGGACTTATATTATTGGTGAACTTTTGAATGGTTAACTAGTTTTGGCTGTTTTGATATCTTAGGTTTGTAAAAGGCTTTGTTACTTGTAAATTACTTATGGATATTCTAGCACTGGTTTGGCATTTTATAGACAAGGTTACGTTTAGGAATGCATCAAGCAGTACAAGTTATTTTGCGATCTCTTAATGTTCAAGATTTTAAGGTCCGTAAGATGCTCATTGCTTTTTTTAATTGCTCTTCGAAATTGGAGCTGGGATCTCTGGCATGGTTATTGGCGGCTTGACTGGCTTGCCTGGATTTTTCACTATGGCGTGTCTGGCAATATGAGCCATAAATAGAGTGAGCAGGATGAAAGAAGTAGCGGTCCGGTGCAGCTTTCTAAGGTGTGTATTGTGATTTGACATCTCTAGTTTCCCCTTATGTTCTCGCTCTTGTTGTGCCTTATGTATCCTAATTTTTGTACACTTATAGTTTTTGGGGCGGGACCAAGCTGATGGTGTTCGTCGCAGTGCTGTCTCTGGCAAAAAGGTAGGGATATTCTTTGCTATGAATTGTTTATATTACTATTACTCATCAGATGGTTGAGGGTATTTTTTTGGTTAACAAGTTTGATTTTATTCATCCTTAATGCTATAGATTCTTTTGAAACTTGACAAATCAAAGGAGGACAAGATGGCTGAAAGCAAAAGAAGTGAACTGCTAAAGTTCTTGAATGCTAGTTTTGATTGATCATTGAGGATGTTGGCCAACTGTGGAGGTGAATGTACAACATGATGTTTCTTCTTCCAACCCCATTTGATGGTCCTGGGTTCCTCCTTGGCAACCGTCCAATACATTTTATGTTTCTCGAAGTCTTGGAAGTGGGGTCATTATCCATGAGAAGCTGCTGTGAGCTTCTTGGTGACACTGATTTGGAAGACATGTTTAAGAAATGGCGTTTTGACTATTTGCTTGTTCTCTTGGCAATGATTGAGGCAGATCTATTTTCATGGATACTTCCAACTTTCACCCGTAAAAGGGCAGAATTTTGATACACCGTTTTGAGTGCTCGAAAAGAAACAAAAGCGGCCTGACACGGTGATTTCTGGTTGCTTCATGAGTTTCCTTTGATCCTGAAGTCATAGATAAACAACCTGTATGACAGGGAACCTTCTGAGGTTAAAGCTTTGTGCCATTGTTTTTTAGGATGCTTCATACGCCTCTGTCTCTTTCCTTGACCCGTGCTATTGCAGTAGTAGAGAGTTTTCTGTGAGGGATCGCACATAGTTCTTCTTGGAAACCTACTGAAGAGATATGGTTTCTGAGATTTTATGTGTGCGTAAAGTGAAATCAAAATCAATCCCTTCTGCTTGAGCCTTCTCCTTCTCCTCCTCGTGAGAAGATTGAATGGGGATGTGCTCCAGTGATGTGGGATGACAATCTGTTCAGTTGGTAAACATAGTCGATCAACTAATTTTGTGGAGGTCTCAAGTTGGAAAATACCTCTACTATATAAAAAATACTACGTTCACGAATTGGTCACTCATCGATGCCTTTCATTTTTTTGGTAGATGGAGTTCTTCGGGAGTATAACATGGATAATAACACTCAAAGATATGAATTGACATGACGACGATAAAGGATATGGTTTTCATAGAGTTATTGTATATATCGTCTGCTGTGTCAGCTCGTGCCATGAGAAGAATTTGTTCTTTTGTTTAGAATTATTTAGATTATTTTTTATAACTCGCTAGCACAAATAAGCACTGGTTTTTGCTTGCGTCATTTCTTTCTCTATTCAATGCGTAATGTTGATGAATAAAGAAAGAAGGAGAATTTTTAAAAATACTAAAGAATATTGAATTTGAAGCAAAGAATAGTCAATGTCGTCATCTAAACGATAGATATGGCAATTTAATATGATTTATGTATAAATAATATCTTTTATATGTAGTAACATACTTATAGGTTTGAGATAAAAAGCAAAAAGACCATAAATCGGTACACTTGTAATAAATTTGCTGTTTGATAATTTCTGTTAAATTTTACTGTTAAATTACTGAGTTGAATAATATATGATAGTTAATGGGTATATTAGTTTAGAGTTTTATCCTTTGTTTGTCAAGTGTAGTACTTGTAGCTCTTTTTTTTAGTATTAATCTAATTTAACAGAAATTAATAGAGGGTAAGTTTATCGCAAATGTACTAATTTCAGGTAATTTGAGGGAAATTTATTAATGTATAAGTTTGGAGTTTTTCTTGATATTAAACCAAAGCAAAAGAAAAAATTTAGATAGAGGTCGAAGTGGCTTCATTTTCTCAAAAATAGGATCTAACATGGATTTTATTTCAAGTAAGAGTATGAATTGTGATACTTAATTTTAAATGAGGATTTGAAGTGACTTATTTAGTTTCAAATAACAGCCTAATCCATTGGCTAGCCAAATCATCGTTGACCGGCGAGCACATGCGTCTTAAGTGCTACTTCCAACCGTGATAATGGGCATTCTTGTCCAAAAGCATTTCTTTCACTTTACTTGCTCATCTACGTCCTCGGAATCAGCACGTGAGATGCATTTACTTGCTGCTTGGCGAAGATTTTACCGGTTGACAAGTTCAGCCTTTATTTAAAATAAGGTCGATTTTGGACTCTCTTTTGAAAATATGAAGGCGCTTGGAACTCTTATTTAGAATTTTTCCAAAGCAAAATGATAGAAGATGGAGATAATCTATAGATAGGTAGCTGTTTAATAAAAAGAATAACGTCCATGAAAGAGAACTAATGGATTGAATTGTAGAATCGGAAAAATTGGGTGCTATTTTATAACTTTGTATCAACTAAGTTCATGAGTTGGAGATATATAGACTTGAATAGTTGACATCCATAAGGTAAATCATTCTCTCCGGCCTGATTTTGACATAGAGGCGGCCTGATTTTGACATAGAGGCTAACAATGGACAATAACTCTCCACGGAACACAACAGTAATTGCATTTGGGGTGATTAAGAAAGAGGGAAATCCCCCACCAATAGTTTAGATAGGAAACTGCATGTATTTACCTAGAGATTCATGAACTTATTCCCTGGTGTTTGGGTTTTCCGTCAAAATGATCACTTGAAAAATTTCCAAATGCTATCTAATGAACATTAATAGACAGCTCAATTTTATTTGCAACTTTTTGGTAAGAGGCATTTGATTGCACTAAGTTCAAGATCATAACATGTTGACCTATCAAACGGATGGATTAAGTCAAGTTTAGATCAGATCATAAATAATCTAACACAAATCAACCCATTTAACTTGTTTATGATCAATCACTGGGGGTTCGCCCCAGTGGCCACCCTTCCAACATGGAAGGGGGAGGTGAGGGGTTCAAATCCCCACCTCCTCAGGGGGGGATGGGGGTAGGGACGCGTAAGTTTTGAGAGTGGGTTGCCCACGCCCTGCAAAGAGCGGCATGGGTACAAGTGCGAAAGTGAGTGTAGAGTAAGAATAGAGTAGGATTGAAAAAAAAAAAAAAAAAAAAACCTGTTTATGATCTCTTTATCGGTATGTAAAATTACCGACCCATTTTCAGTCTATACCAATCTAATTTTTTTTTTTTTTTTTGGGTTGAAATATACCCAATCTATTTGATTAAACTTAAGATTGGTGAGACTTGAGCCTTGCTAATAGTTGGTGACCTCAAGCTTGGCAAGCTCATCTCCTGTTTGGCTAGTTGCTGTGCCAGCCACCGGCAGGAGAAGATGGAAGAAGAAAGGGGAACAAAGAAAAAAGGAAAGAAAAGGTAAAAAAAGAAAAGAAATGGGAAATATAGAAAATAATTAATTTTGATTTTTATAAGCCTAAAGAGGGAAAGAGAGTGTGTGAGCTTTGGGTTGAAAATGAGTTTTCATTTATTTTAGGTTTTCAATTTTTAAATCCATTTAAGTGGGTTCTTTAAAATTTGGATGATCTATTTATTAGGATTGATTGGTTCCAAACCTGAATCCCGTATCCTACCATGTTATAGTCGATTTTTTTTTTTTGGATCCTGTACCTTATCTTGTTTGCATTGGAACTTATCTTATTTTTCAAGTCTGATTTCAAGGTCTAAACTTGTTTTGCAATCGTTTGATATCCTATATGATTTTGAATTTTATATCAATACGTGAAGAAATAACAATATAATCCTCATAATTTGTATTGAAATAAAAATACGCAAGAAAATAACAACGTAGTTTTTATAATTTGTATTGAAACATTAAGAACATGTAATCAATAAATACATTAACTTTTTAACTGAAAAAAATGCTAAAAATCTACGGAGCTAATTATCATAAACAAACATCACAAAGCAAAGCAAAAATACAAACACTGCATAAACATTAATAGTAAACATAAGTCTAATATTAGTCTTATTTCCACAATTACTATAGGAAGTTGTTCATATATCTAAAATGATCAACAAATCTTTCTTTTTTTTAACATTAGTAAAACCCGGTTCAAAAACCAGTTTAACACTAGTGGGCCTTTCCTTAGAATTGAAATCCGAATCGATTTCAACCGGTTCCCACAAAATGGAACCGGTTACCAATTCATTCAAACAAGACCGATTTTTGGGTGGTCCGGTCCGATTCCCGATAAATTTGGTACGGTTTTTCACTTATATTTATGATTTATTTATGCTTTTAATGGGTCATATATAGATTTAAGATCCATTAATCCAAAAAGAGAGAATAACACAATTTTTTTGCAGCCCTAGCCTCCAAATCCAAGCACGCCCTCAGTAAGTTGTAAGAAAAAGAGACGAGGAGTTTGACGAGTCTCGTTCGCCGTTTGCCTTCGCACTTGGTCCGAGCGACAGTTCTCGTCCAGTAGCTCTCCTCCAAGTTTGCTCCGACTCGATTGCTTCACGATCGCTCCGGATTTTCGAGGGTTTTGAATCAAGGTGAGCCATTTTGCTTTCCTCGCCGATTTGGGTGACTGTAGATTCTGGTTTGGTTTCCGTGGAACTGTTTGTGGAGTGTGATCATCGGTGATTACCGGCTAGAAATGGTGGGTATTGGGTGAAATATGAGAGCTTCCCGTTTCCATAGAGGGAGATGAACTACGGTGACCTCGGCAAGGGGGCAAAGGGAAAGATAATAGGAATGTGGGAGAATGAACCGGGTTGTTCTTGCTATCATGTGGGTAGGATGTGCGGAATGCGGGTTTAGTCGGTAGCTGTTCGATAAAAGGACGCGATGTTGTAGTATAGGTATATGGTTCAGTTGAGCTCACAGATTGGTTCGTGTTTGGGTCGTTGCATGTAGAAACACAAACTGGAGGACTGAGTTCTGTTAATTTAGTCTGTACCGACTACTGAGGATGGAAAGGAAGGAAACTAGAAAGTCACGTGCTGATTCAACAGCTAGCTTCTTGCTTGGAAGGAAATGCAGCGAGTCTGCTTTAGGGTCTGCTAATTCTGTTTTGTAGATGACCCATTTGGTTTACTCGAATTGCTTCGGTCATAGAGGCCGTGGTAATAGAGAGAATGCAATGGTTATCCGAAATGAGTGGGTATAATGCTGTAAAGCATTGGCAGGTGGCTTTTTAAATCCACAATTGAATCCCAGGGCTATCGAAGAATTGGCCTATTGTTGCTTGATTTGGGTTTGCATGTCTTTAAATGGCTCGATCCTGCTGTCAATTTATTTTGTTTTCCGTCTTATTTGCCTTCGGCCTGTGTCTATTTACAGAGTACAGTGTAGGGAGGGGAAATACACTACTGAAGTAACTTGTAAGATGAATTAGTTGCTAAGTTCTCTCTCTTGATTAGTATGCATGGCTATGCTCTGACTTATATTTTTCGAGTTTTATCAAATCTGATTATTTCTTTTCTTTCTGAGAAATGTGAGTTCTGAACTCGATTTTCAACTGTCTAATTTTCTGTTTTCTTCACTGTGTAAGATATACATGTGGTTTGAAGTGTCAGTTAAGTTCAATTGTAGATAAGTTTGGAGCATGTCTCACTATAATTATCTGCACCTAAAAACTTATTTTTCTCCTGTCTCAAGTTTCAATTCTGCATCTTAGCTCTCCCAAGGTATGAGGGCCTAGTACTCCAGTGATGTAAAATGGTTGGATTTTGCTGACAAAAGCTCCAATACCTCAAATACTGTCCATGGATTATATTGATTGCATTTTGTTCAAATGTCTAGAATTAACATATTGGAAGTTGAGGAGCATCTAAGGGTATTTTATTTTTTTATTTTTAAATGTGATAGCGTCATATTACCAGTTGTTTAATGATTAGATTGTTGGACTTTTCACTGTCATGTCGTGATCTTGAGCTTAGTGCAATTGAATGGTTCTTCCCAAAGAGTTGTGGATAAAACTGATTCTTCTGTTAATGTTCATAGATAGCATTCAGAAATGTTTCTGAAGGTGCAGTTGCCATGGAATGTGATCATTTCGGCAGAAGACCTGGATGCAAAGGGATTAATGCTGCAAAGGTCCATCATAATACGCCTCTTGGATGACTTTGCTTGTAAGAAGGCAACGAAGGACCTGGGTTATTTCAGTGCTGTGACGACACTGGATAGCATTGGTGAAGGGAAAGTAAGACAACATTCTGGAGATGTCCTTTTCCCTGTGGTCTTCAGCGGCATCACCTTCAAGCTTTTCCGGGGAGAAATCCTGGATGGAGTGGTGCACAAGGTCCTCAAACATGGGGTCTTCTTAAGATGCGGGCCTGTCGAGAATGTCTACCTTTCCAACCTGAAGATGGCGGACTATAAATATGTGCCTGGGGAGAATCCTATATTCTTGAATGACAAGCTGTCCAAGATAGGTAAAGATGTGACGGTCCGATTCATGGTGATTGGAACGAAGTGGCTCGAGGTGGAGAGGGAGTTTCAGGCGTTGGTCAGCTTGGAGGGTGATTTCTTAGGACCTGTTTCATAGTGAGTTTGTCACATAACCAGCATGTCTCTATGACGCATCTTCCTCTGTAAATGAATCACTTTTAGAGGGGTTCTTCTATTTTGTAGTAGTCCTGCTGGTTGTGACACAGGGAGGGAGTTGCATACTGCAACCCGTTCAATTAGCTTTAGCTAGTTGATCTTTTAAGCATTGCGGTTGGATGCCACCAGATCTGTCGATTAACTCAGTTTATAAACTGGCTTTAGCAAGTTGAATAGTGATGTTTGTACAATATGTGATGGTTAAGATTCCCCTTCTTGATGTTCTGTATGCTCTAACTAGTGATCCACCAATGGTTTCCATGAGCTTTTCTTTCTGAGGTCCTTTGATGATGATGCATCTGCTGCGGACTAAGGGGTGGACCTTTTTATAGGAGTTTGGTGTAGAGAGCTGACCTGTTTTTTGGCCATTATTACCTGTTCTGGCAAACTGCCGGTTCCTAGAGATTAGTGCATCAATTGTCTCTCACCTGTTGAACCAGATTTGCACCTCAAGTGGGAATACATGCATGAATATCAAGGATTTATACTTACGGCTATTCATTCGATTCTCCAAGTCCATTTCCTAACTTTCTCAATCATGTTTCTTTGGAAGTAGAATTTACCATACTTACTTCTGTCGGGTCTGAGCTTGTGGAGCAGAGATATGGAGGCAGCAGCAGCTGGTGGTGGTGGTAGCGGTGGAGTGGTGACAGTGATGAGCTCTCCCCATCAATACTCCAAATTTGGATGCCCAGATAGTGTGCGGTCCTTGTTCAATGGCATCACTGCTAAGTGCGAGAGGCCCAACTCGTTCCTAAGGAATACGATGATGCGAGCATATCCCAATAATGGGCATTGTGCGGATACGTTGGAGCTTTATACCCTTCTGTGCAGAGGTGGCGTCTTGCCTAATAACTACACCTTCCCTTTTGTTCTCAAAGTGTGCGCTTTCGATTCAAAGCTGCTTGTGCGCGGTCGGGAAGTTGCTCATTGGAGACCATAAAAACTGGGTTCGAGTCTGAATTGTATGTTGAGGCGGCTTAGGTTGATGTGTATGCAAAACACGGGTGAATCAGTTATGCGCACAAGGTGTTTGATGGAACGACGCAGAGGGACCTGGTTTGCTATGAGCAGGCTGAGCATGCTCGGGAGTCACTGATGCTATTTTGCTGGATGCAGCCAGAGGAGGGTCTTTCGCTTAGTGTTCCCTGTGCTGTTGGGCAGGTGAGGAATATTAAGTGTTAAACACCCTAAAAAAGAAAGAAAGAAAAAACCACGGCCTCTTCACGTTATTGTAAAGGGTCGAGAGCCGCTTATGTCTCGAAAGAATTGAATTCTTCGGAGGAGGTAGAGATCAAACAATGCATTTCCCCAAAAGGTTTCTTGATGTGCTAGCATTTACTAAGTTGAAGACAAATTTGACGTGCCAAAAGTTGTAGAGCGGACCGTTCAGTCGGGAAAGCAATTACGAATTTTGGCGTTGTAGGACAAGTATTATCCTAAAAGTGCAGGAACTCTTGCTGTACAAGTATAAAAGTAATGCAAGTTAAGGGTGGGCTATTTTAGGTTGACATCGGTTCTTAGTTTTTGAAAATCTGCAACCTGCCTTGTAAACCCTAAAACCGGACCAAAATCGGCCGAGTAGAGTCAGTTCGGTCTAGTGTTCATGCCTGACGTGGATTGACTTGAAAAGTCAACCCAAATGAGCTTCTCATGTCGTTTTGGGAAGTTAGATCTAAAGAGAACGAACTAAAATTGAGAAATCTATTAATTTTGCCATAAGAATCAGCACATGGGATGCATATGCTTGTCGGTTGGTGAAGATTTGCTCTTATTTAAAACAAGATCAACTTTGGACCCTCTTTTGAAAAGATGAAGGCACTTCAAAATTTTATTTAGAATTTTCTCAAAGCAAAATGATAGAAGATGGAAAATAATTTATAGATAGGTAACTATACAATTTAAAAACAACATCCATGGATGAGAAAGAATAGATTGAACTATAGAATCGGAAAATTTGGGTGTTATTTTATAACTTTGTATCGGTTAAGTTCATGAGTTAGAGATATACAGACTTGAATAGTTGACATCCACCCTACAATAAACTACTATCTCTTCGGTCTAATTTTGACAGAGAATAAGGATAGACAATTCATGGAATATAGCAAAACAACGTAATTGCGTTTGGGATGATTAAGGAAGAGGGATAACCCCAGCCAATAATCTAGATAGGAAATGGCATGTATTTGCTTAGAGATTCATGAAGTTAGTCCCTTAGTGTCCGGATCATCTACCAAAATGATCGCCAAAAAAAATCTGGATGCTATCTAATGGACATTAATAGGTAGATGGATTTTTTCTACATCTTTTTAGTAAGAGGCATTCGATTGCACTAAGTTCAACATCATAACATGTCAGTCAGATTGAGTTTAGGTTAGGTCATAAATGGTCTGACCATATCGGTCTATTTAACTTGTTTATGACCCATTTAGGCATTTACCGTAATGCAAAATTCTCGACTTATTCTCAATTTACACCCGACTCATTTAACTAGACTTAAAATCGGTGAGGCTCGAGCCTCGCTAGTAGTTGGTGACCTTGAGCTTGCTTGAGGCTAGTGACCTCGAGCTTTGTCGGCCTCCATCAAGTTTGTCCCTCTTGAACTGTCGTCACGCTGGTCACCGACCGAGGAAGATGGAAGAAAAAAGGAAAAAAAAAATGAGAGAGAAAAAAGGAAAAAGATAAAAAGGAAGATAAAAAGTAAATTTTTATAAAAAAAATATTTTTATAAGGAAAGATAGTGTGTGAGCCTTAGATTAGAAATGGATTATAAGCTTAACCCCATTTAGACTAATTTATTTTAGGTTTTTAATTTTTAAACACATTTACGCAAACTTTTTAAGATTTAAGTGACCTATTTATGACTTATTTATATTTTAAATGAGTCATGAATGAATTTAAGACCCATTTGGGCCATTTCAACGGGAGGATTATAACAGTGCAAAGCGCAATAGAAAGAGAGAGAAGAACACAATTTTTTTGGAAGCCCTAGGTCCCAAAATCCAAACACACCATTAGCAAAAGTCGTAAGAAAAAGAGACGAGGAGTTTGACAGACTCTCGTTCGCCGTTTGCCTCGCACTCCAGGTTTGCTTCAACTCAATTTCTTCAAGATCGCTCCAGATTTTCGAGGGTTTTGAATCGAGGCAAGCCGTTTTGCTTTGCTCGCCGATTTGCATGACTGTAGGCTCTGGTTTTGGTTTCTGTGGGGTCAAGTACAGTGCAATTGTTCACTTAAATATCAAAACCTTTTTTTTTTCGACTTACTTGACTGCCGAACTAGAGTAAAAATCGCTCATTTCAGTACCACTTTCGCCACACGTCCTACGCGGATTTTATGAATCATCGCCGGCCATGAAACCCTTGCCCCTGGCCGCAATGTTGGAACCAAAAGGATTTGGAGGGAGAGAGTGTAAAAACACAGAGAGATTATTATTACACAATATGCCTTGTTAAGGCTTAATGGAGTACACACACAAGACACACACAAGCTTTGCTAAGCTTATAACTCTCTCTACAATCTCACTCTCTCACTGTCTCTCTCCCTACTCTAAATAAACTAACGTAACCCTATATTTATAAGCATCTTCACCACCTAAACTCCACCGCCATTATCTTCAACGTGCAAGAGTTGAAGTTGAACTTTTCTTCTTGGCAGTCAAAAATTGTGGGCTGCGTTTCCTTCACGTGCTAGTACTAGCAAAGTTAAACTTTGCTTTTTACTCCTTGAAGACTCCAGTAACAATTATACTATTATTTTAATATGTGCCCATTCATTCCTTCATGGGAACACTTGCTGCCCACGTCCAGACTTCATGCATAATGGACTTCTTGTTTTTATATTAGGTGTTGACTCCAACACTCTCCCTCAACACCTAATACTCTTCTTCTATAACATTTGATATTCATCTTCTTCAGTTGCCTCGGCAACTGTGACTTCCAACTGAGCTTTGCGAAGCTCGGATTTCATCAATGCCATTTCACTTTGCGTATCAGTCTCTTTTTCCTTCTCATGGAACTTCTTTTCTACAATCTTCCATTTGTTTTTGCCCCTGGGGATCTTTTTCTCTGGGCAACATTTCTTGAGCCTTTGCAATTCCTTGAGCTTGTACCGGAGCTTCTCCTGCTCCCTTTCTTTTAGCTTGAGCTCATTGTCCTTTTGCTTCAGCATTTCATCCTTCTCTTTCAACATCTCCTGCATCTCTTGCAGTTCCTTCTCGCGACCGCTTGTTGAAGCTGCTTCTTGCTTCTTCGAGCTTGCCCTTGGCTTGCTCTTCTTTGGGGATGTCTCAATGACTATCACATCATCTGCCTTGATGACACCGGTGGCTACAGACTCTTCTTGCTCCTCTGCTGCAACAATCGCTTGGAGACTCCATTCTTCTTTACTATGATTCTTCTTCTTGGTAAAAGTTGTAGCACCTTGTTTTACCTGCTTGAACCAACAGACTCTAGCAAAGTGGCCTACTTTGCCACAAATGTAGCACCGCTTGCTATGCCTTTTGTTGTCTTTGTCACAGTCTCGGCGTGCTCTCCCTGGTTGAGTGCTCCTCGCTATTGGTCGCCTTTGCCATTCACTATGACTTTTCCACCGTTTGCCATTCCTAATGCCGACACCATTTCTCCATTGGCTCTTGAAACCTCTTTTATTTCTAGAGAGAGTATGCACATCATCCACGGTACATGCTAGCACCACATCTTCGTCATCATTGACGATATGTGCAAGTTCCGTCACCTCTGCTTGACATTCGGATTTGTAATGTCCGAATTTATTGCACTTGAAACACCTGACTTTTGATTTGTCACGTGTTTTATATCTTCTGGTGAAATTTGAATTTCCACCCCTACCTCGGGTATCTCCACGACCTCGTCCACCTTGATAATCTCCTTGATTTGATTGAGTGACCCGACTCTGCAGTGCTTGCTCAGAATTCGAACTGATAGACTTTTGGTTCATTCTTTGCTCATGCGAACATAATGAACCCATCAACCTCTCCAACGTCATGGTTGATATATCTTGGCCTTCTTCGATCGCCGCAACAACGTAGTCAAACCTTTCAGTCAAAGACCTCAAGATTTTTTCTACGACTCGTACATCTTGGAGCTCTTCACCATTAACCCTCAATTGGTTAACGATGGTTTGTACACGATCAAAGTAAGCCGAGATAGATTCAGAGTCATTCATGTGTAAAGACTCAAAATCTCCTCGAAGTGTTTGGAGTTGCACCCGCCTAACACGATCATCGCCTTTGTAGGATTTTTGCAATATATCCCACGCTTCTTTTGCAATCTCCGCGCTCGATATTTTCTCAAATATCGTCTCCTCCACGGCTTGAAAGATCGTAAATAATGCTTTCTGATCTTTCTTCCGAGTCTCCACCAATAAATCTTTCTCCGTCTTTCTTAAAGCATTGAATGCTTCGGCATCGGCCACTTCGATGTAGCCGTTCTCCACCAGGTTCCACAAATCTTGGGATTTGAAAAGAACCTTCATCTGGACGGACCAGTTGTTGTAATTCTTTCCGTTCAACTTTGGGAGTAGCAGTTGAACAGAGTTGGTGGAAGCCATTGCTAGCTTTGAGTTCACGATCCTTGATCGACTGCTCTAGGTTCTCGGTCTCCGGCCACTCTTTTTGATACTCCGGTTCCTGACCTCCTAGGCTTTGACACTCCAATCCTTGGCCCGCTCTGGATTCACGATCCCTGATTGCTAGCTTTGACACGGTCCCTGGCTGACTAGCTCTGATACCAATTGTTGGAACCAAAAGGATTTGGAGGGAGAGAGTGTAAAAACACAGAGAGATTATTATTACACAATATGCCTTGTTAAGGCTTAATGGAGTACACACACAAGACACACACAAGCTTTGCTAAGCTTATAACTCTCTCTACAATCTCACTCTCTCACTGTCTCTCTCCCTACTCTAAATAAACTAACGTAACCCTATATTTATAAGCATCTTCACCACCTAAACTCCACCGCCATTATCTTCAACGTGCAAGAGTTGAAGTTGAACTTTTCTTCTTGGCAGTCAAAAATTGTGGGCTGCGTTTCCTTCACGTGCTAGTACTAGCAAAGTTAAACTTTGCTTTTTACTCCTTGAAGACTCCAGTAACAATTATACTATTATTTTAATATGTGCCCATTCATTCCTTCATGGGAACACTTGCTGCCCACGTCCAGACTTCATGCATAATGGACTTCTTGTTTTTATATTAGGTGTTGACTCCAACACGCAAAAGGCCTTGGGCGAGGCCGTTGGGGCCTCACCGGCTGCTGGTGAGGCCGCGAGAGTCCTCGCTGGCTTTGGGCGGCTGTGGGCGAGAGGGTCCTTGCGGCCTTGCCTGCTGCCGGTGTGGCCCTGACGCCGTTGCCCAAGGCCTTGGCGGTGAGAGCAAGGCGGGGAGGGCCCTCGCAGCCGAGAGCGAGGGTTTCATGGTCGGCAAAGGTTGCCGGCCATCGGGTCCTCATCGATTGCGGGTGAGGCCTCGAGGGCCCTCGCCGGCCTCGCCCATGCCGGCCATCGGGTGGGTGAGGCCTCGAGGACCCTCGTCGGCTTTGGGCTAGTTCTCGAGGCCTCGCCCAAGGCCTTCATGGCCGCGAGGGTCACCGTAGACCCTCGTTGGCCCTTAAAAAAAAAACAAGCAAAAAGAAAAGCAAAAAAAGTAAAAATTCAAAGAATAATAATAAATATCGAAATAATATTTTCCGACAGCCATCTCGGCTTTTCCGGCGGGGCCAATTGGAAGTAGCACTCAAGTGATCGATTTTTTGAATTTATGGTACTCAAAGTGAGCGAAAAAGAATTTTGGCACTTAATTTAGCCTTTGCACGAAAATATTGACACTTGTATTGTACTTTCCCGTTTCCGTGGGATTGGTTGTGGAATGTGATCCTTTTACTCCTGATCATCGGTGATTACCGGCTAGAAATGGTGGGTATGGGGTGAAAATTTGAGAGCTTTCCGTTTCACTCGAAGCAGGAGATGGACTACAGTGACCTAGGGCAACTGGGCAAAGGGAAGATATTAGGAATGTGAGAGAATGAACCGGGTTATTCTAGCTATCATGTGGGAAGAATCTGCGTAATGCGGGTTTAGTCAGTAGCTCTTCGATGAAAGGACGCAATGTGGTAGTTCAAGTAGATGGTTTGGTTGAGCTCACATCGATTCGTGTTTGGGTCGGTGCATGTAAAAACACAAACTGAAGGGCTAAGGTCTGCTAATATAGTCTGTACTCACTACTGAGGATGGGAAAGGAGGGAAACTAGAAAGTCACTCGCTGATTCGACAGCTAGCTTCCTGCTTGAAAGGAAATACTGCAAGTGTGCTCTAGATTGTGCTATTTCTGTTTTCTGGATGACCCGTTTGGTTTACTTGAATTGCTTCAGTCATAGTGGCCGCGGTATTTTAGAGAATGCTAGGGTTATCTGTAATGAGTGGGTATAATGCCGTAAAGCATCGGCAGGTGACTTTTTAAATCCACCTTTGAATCCCTGGAAGTGGCCTAGTGTCGCTTGATTTGGGTTTGCATGTCTTTAACTGGCTTGAGATGCTATCAATTTATTTTGTTTTCAGTCTTATTTGCCTTCTGCCCATCTCTATTTACAGAGTACAGTTTAGGGAGGGAAAATACACTACTGAAGTAACTTGTAAGATGGATTAGTTGCCATGTTCTCTCTTTTGATTAGTGTGCATAGCTATGCTCTATCTCATATTTTTTGAGTTTTATCATTTCTGATTTGTACTTTTCTTTTTAAGAAATGTGAGTTCTGAACTCGATATTGAATGAAGATTTTCCATTGTCTGCACTCTGTAAGATATACATGCAGTTTGACATGTCAGTTAAGTTCAATTGTGGATAAGTTTGGAACATGCCTCACTATAATTATCTGCACTTAAAAATTGACTCTTCTCCTGTCTCAAGTTTCAATTCTACACCTTAGCTATCCCAAGGTATGGTTCGTGAGGGCTAGCACTCTATTGATGTAACATGGTTCTTTGCTGACAAAAGTCCAATACCTCAATGACACTGCATGGATTATAGTGATTACATTTTGCTCAAATATCTAGAATTAACATATTGGAAGTTGAAGAGCATCCAAGAGTTTCTTTTTGAATGTGGTAGTGTCATATTGCCAGTTCATTTAATGATTAGATTGTTGGACTTTGTACTGTCGTGTCACGAGCTTGAACTTAGTGCAATCAAATGGCTCTTCCCAAAGAGTTGTAGATAAAACTGATCCATCTGTTAATGTTCATCAGATAGCACTTGGAAATGTTTCTGAAGGTGCAGTTGCCGTGGAATGTGATCATTTCAGCAGAAGACCTGGATGCAAAGGGACTAATGCTGCAAAGGTCCATCACAATACGCCTATTGGACGACTTTGCGTGTAAGAAGGCAACAAAGGACCTCGGTTATTTCTGTGCTGTGACGACGCTGGATAGCATTGGCGAAGGGAAAGTGAGACAACATTCTGGAGATGTCCTCTTCCCTGTGGTCTTCAGTGGCATCACCTTCAAGCTTCTCCGGGGAGAAATCCTGGACGGAGTGGTGCACAAGGTCTTCAAGCATGGGGTCTTGTTGAGATGTGGGCCTGTTGATAACGTCTACCTCTCCAACCAGAAGATGGCGGACTACAAGTATGTGCCTGGGGAGAATCCTGTATTCCTGAACGACAAGCTTTCCAAGATCAGTAAAGATGTGACGGTCCGATTCATGGTGATTGGAACAAAGTGGCTCGAGGTGGAGAGGGAGTTTCGGGTGTTAGTTAGCTTGGAGGGTGATTTCTTAGGACCTGTTTCGTAGTAAGTTTGCCTCATAACTGGCATGTCTCTGTGACACTGCTGCTCTGTAAATGAATCACTTTAGATGGGTTCTTCTATTTCGTAATATTCTGCTGGCTGAGACCTAAGGAGGAAGTGACATACTGCAAAGTTAGCTGCTAGTTGATCTTTTTTGCAATGCAGTTGGATGCCACCAGACCTGTTGATTAACTTGGTCTCTGAACTGGCTTTAGCAAATTAAATAGTGATGTTTATATGATATGTGATGGTGAAGATTCCCCTCCATGATGTTCTGTATGTTCTAACTAGTGATTCACCTGTGGTTTTCGTTAGTTTTTCTTTCTGAGGTCCTCTGATGATGATGCATCTGCCACGGACCAAGGGGTCGCTCCTTTTATAGGAGTTTGGTGTAGAGAGCTGACTTGTTTTTTGGCCATAGCTGCCTGTTTTGGTAAACTGCCGGTTCCTAAAGATTAGCGCATGCCTCTCACCTATTGAACCTGTTTTACCCCTCAAGTGGGTAACATGCACGAATATCAAGGATTTAAGCTTACGGCTATTCAGTCGCCTCTCCAAGTCCATTTCCTTACTTTTTCTTCTCGTTGTGGCGACTTTCTCAGTCCAATTTCTTTTAAAGTATAATTTACCATGTATACTTCTGCCAGGTTCGAGCTTGTGTAGCGGAGATATGGAGGCGGCATTAGCTGGTGGTGGTGATAGAGCAGTGGCGACAATGACGACTCTTAACTAATGCATTGGAATTGTGAGTAATTTGAACGTATCTGGGTTGTATCATGAGTTGCTAAAACATGTAGAAAAATAGATCAATTCGATTCAACAGATATGTGAGTCGGCACATGATCCAATCCTTTCATTTGCCTAATAGAAAAGAGAAAAGAAAAGAAAAGAAAGAACAATCCATATCCATTTCCTCAAAATTCTGGAAAGTATTACGCAAAATCAAATTTATTTGCTGTGAAAAGTGTTTTTCTGGTTATTCGGCTCGCGGTCTCATCACACAAGACCTACACTTGAGCGCTCGGATGATCATCAAATACTCCAAATTTGGACGCCCAGATAGCGCGCGGCCCGTGTTCGACGGGGTCACTGCTAAGTGCGAGAGACCCAATTTGTTCCTATGGAAAACGATGATGCTAGCGGATGCCAATAATGCGCATTGTGCGGATACGATGGAGCTTTACGCCCTCATGCGCAGAGGTGGCGACTTGCCTACTAAACTACACTTCCCCTTTCGTTCTCAAAGCGCGCGCTTCCGATCCGAAGCTGCTTGCGTGCGGTTGGGAAGTTGTTCATGGGGAGACACCCAAAAACTGGGTTTGAGTCCGTTACATATGTTGAGGCGGCTTTGGTCGATGAATATGCAAAACGCGGGCAAATCAGTTATGCGCGCAAGGTGTTTGATGGAACGACGCAGAGGGACCTGGTTTGCTATGAGCAGGCTGAGCATGCTCAGGAGTCACCGATGCTGTTTTGCTGTGGTTAGTGTTGCCTGTGCTGTAGGGCAGATGGGGAATATTAAGTGTTAAACACCATAAACAATAAAAAAAAAAAAGGAGAAAAAAAAACCTACGACCTCTTCATATTATTGTAGAGGGTTGAGAACCGCTTGTGTCTTGAAAGAAGAGGAGGTAGAGATCAAACAATGCATATCCCAGACAAGTTTACTTGATGTGCCAGCATTTACTAAGTTGAAGACAAATTGGACACTACCAAAAGTTGTAGAGCAAACCATTCTCCCGGGAAAGCTATTACGACTTTCTGTATTGTATGACCAATAAGTATTGTCCTAAAAGTGCAACAACTCTTGCTAGACAAATACAAAATTATTCAAGTTCAAGAAGATGAATGATTCTAGATTGACGTCAGTTACTAGTCTTTGGAAAAATGTGCAATTTATCCTAGACTAGAATTGACCGAGTAGAATTAGTTCGACTTAGTATTCACGCTTAACGTGGTGTGATCTGAAAATTCAATATAAATGAGCTTCTCGTATTGTTTTGAAAAGTTAAATCTAAAGAGAACTAACTAAAGTTGAGAAATCTATTAATTTTTCCATGAGGTTTTCCTTGAAAACATGCTAATAGCCATAGTTCTGCCTTAAATTTATAAATTTCTGTCTAATACATTACTTCGGAGTTTTTTGTGATACAACAAATTTTATTCATCATTACTTTTATGTGTAAATGGAAAAAGGGAGCTTGACAACGACGCGGCGCTATTGTGCGCTGCTGGCTGCGTGCGCTCTCCACTTTTTCTCCTCCAGAAACGGTAAAAGAGGAAAGGGGGTTTTACTTCTCCATCGATCTAAACCTCTTCCTCGCCGTCGTCTTCTTCGCTCGCATTGAGGTGATCAGGCGCCCTCGAATTCGTCGTCTCCCTCTGCAATTATGTTCAAGAAGTAAGCTCCGTACCCAATTCCTCTTCCCCATTTCGCTCGCTAATCTCGCTCTTCGGCTTGCTCATGCATCCGCTCCCGTTCGCTCCGCGGTGCCATCTTGGTGTTTTTTGGTGTGATTCGTGGTGGGCAAAGACTCGTTTTTTCGGTTGCACTTATATTCAAGAAGTGAACTTTAGGCGAGTTTCTGTGGATCGATGTTTCGGGGAGTGAAATCTGTTGGGGACAAATCTTGGGTACTTGGGTTTCGTGGTCTCTGGCAGTAGCAAATCTTGGGTGTCGTCGGTTGTGCGTCCGAATGAGGTTGGGTAGCGATTGTTGTGTGCTCCAGAGTGTGAGCTACGCTGGCTGGAGGCCGTTCAATGGGCAGTGAAGCTGGGTGATGCTGAAATTTTTTTTCTAAGTTATTTTCCCCTCTCCGGATTTGCATTCAGACGGGCCTGATCCTGTCGTTTTGCGTTGTATGCGATGTCGAGGATCGTTGATATAGGCTTCTGAGTTTGTCAGGCAGGAACATTTACCCCGCCCTATGTGAAAATCTTTTTCATTTGGATTTCTCAGTAATATTCATCTTATGGTGTGATACATGCGTTAACTGCAGAGACAATTGTTGGGTTGTTTTTCTGGGTAATGGCCTGGTAGCTGTTCTGTAAGGTTTTTGGGTTGCGTTTGATTCAAGTGACGAAATACTTGGGTTGGGAAAGTGGTCGTCCTGTATGCTTGTCTTGCTGTACAGTAACTGTTGGATTAAGGGATTAGAATGGTGCCTTCATGATAGTCCTAATCTGTAGTACTACTGTTGCTCTAAGGTTGTAATCATGAACGACTTATCCTATCGAAGCTTGGGCAAATTTGTCAGGCATGACTTGCTCTGTAGTAGAACTCTTTATGATGACTGAGTACTTGCAACATTTTAAACTCCATCAAGACTGGCAAATCAGATGATGCTTTCAAGTAGATTATCTGTGAGTTCTTATGGGGATCGGGTTTCTATATGTTGCATTTTTAATTAACTGTAGAGGGCTTTGTTTACCTGCCTGATGCTGATGTTCCTGCCTACAATCGGGAGAGAGTACTCTCTCTCTCTCTCTAGATCAACTGGTCACAAATTCACTTCTCAGGTTTTCCTCAGAAGAGGTATCTGCACAAAATCAAGTGAAGGCATCTGTACAACGTAAAATACGGCAAAGTATTGCAGAAGAGGTCTGATAATTGTCAGTTATTTAATATTTTCTTTTCTTGTACATCACTTGATATGATTTGATTCACTTGTGCTGTTGATTCAGTATCCAGGATTAGAGCCGGTGCTGGATGATTTGCTTCCCAAGAAGTCTCCACTCATTGTTGCCAAATGGTTTGTTCTCATCTAATTGCTATTTATTTTGTCGAGCTCCTTTGTAAGATTTCAGTTGATAGACACTTTCTTCTTGTGGCTTCCTTTAAAATTATATAATGCTGTCAAAACTCGCTTCTGAGAGGGCTTTCTTTGCTCCCCTCCAGTCAAAACCATCTGAATTTGGTTCTGGTGAACAATGTGCCTCTCTTTTTCAACATCCGTGACGGTCCTTACATGCCAACCCTACGGCTTCTGCATCAATGTAAAGTATCTCTCACCATTTTCTCAAGTTTTCATAGATCTCCTTGATTTGTAGATGATGGTAGTCTCTACCATTACTTATCTGCTAGTTTTCGTAGTACCATGTCGATGCTACTCTTAGATGGGCCTTAGTAATTTTAAAGCGTGTCCTAATAGGTTTTTACTTTTTGCCTAATCCAAATATTGCGATGGACACAGTTTTGAGTTTTTCTTAGACCAGAACACTTCAAACTTTCACGATATACAAATTTTGACACGTTGTTTTTGCTGAAGCATAAACAATCACGTGCTTATATGTTTGAGTGCTTGCAGAGTATAGATTTGAAAATGCATCTTATTAGTAGTTAGTCATCCATCTTTAAATTGGAGTTGCATACAAATTACAGAAAGTCGGATAACTTCATTGTAGGCTGACATGAGTAAATGCTGATTACATCTGATTCTTTAAGCTGGATTCTCAGCTTTAAATTGTAACCATGTCATATTTTTGTCAACCGAATCATATGTTGTTAATCCAGGTGTGCTGATTGGGTTTGCACTTAACCTGTGATCTTATAAATATATTTTAGATTAGCTTCTAGGTCGGAATAGATAAACTTAATGCTCAGAGATTGCCTCTTTGTCACTTGGAGCAGACCTCATCGGGGGCTTCATTGGGTAGACATGCTAAACTTGAATTAGGATCATCATCAGAAAATTTTCCTGTTATGACAATGTTGCTCGTTAGAAATTCTTGAGTTGTTGCATCTAATGTTGCCGAGTGTGGTGCAGATCCAAACATAATGAAGAAATTACAAGTAGACAGGGGTGCAATAAAATTTGTTCTTGCTGGTGCAAACATTATGTGTCCTGGCCTTACCTCTCCTGGAGGTGCTTTGGATGATGAAGTTGGTGCAGAGACTCCTGTGGTAAGAGTCACACCTATTAATTTCCACGGTTGCACGCGTACCAACATTGAGTCTATCCAACGATGTTTGGTGCTTGGCTTAATTGGTAGCAGTCCTCTTTTAGGACAGTGTTCAATTTAGACTTGAGTTTTTTGCTCTCAGCTGTGGCATTATAGTGTGGAAAGGTATATTTTTTCATTTCATTTTTTTTTTCAGGCAATTATGGCTGAAGGCAAGCAACATGCTCTTGCGATAGGCTTTACAAAAATGTCAGCTAAAGACATGTGAGCTTCCTTCTATAACCACATTCAAGGATCAGAATCTCTTTCATAGAATCATATTTGGAACATACTCAATAGAATTCTCGGTGAACGACATGAATAATGGTTACTTGTTTCTTGTTTTGCATACCTTTCATATCTCTTTTTAAGACTAAGTCAATTGCTTGATATGCAGACGGGCTGTTAACAAAGGCATTGGGGTGGATAACATGCATTATCTTAATGATGGTCTTTGGAAGGTAATGTGTCATCTGACTTTCCATACTACTAACCAACCCAAACGAGAGAACAAGCAATTGTTCATTGATGATTGTGTTTACCTGTCATGTGATTTTTGTATGGGCTGCCTCCTGCTGGCTGTATTTGCCTTTGTTTTACTGGCAAACTGACTTGTTATCAACCGGTGGTATTAACCCTGCAGATGGAGCGTTTAGATTGATGATGAAGCTTCAGAGTCTTCATCCCAGAGGATAGTGTTAATCCATATCTTACGACTTTGTGAAGGCCCTTATTTATACTTTCTTTCCCCGTTTGCTGTTCAATTACAAGTCAAGAGGTCATGTGTTTCTCCATCAGGCTGGCTCTTTTCTTCATTGTGGTGAAGTTTATGGTCGGGTCTGCTGTACAGATGCATCCCTTGTTAACCGTTATGGATTTGGCGTTGAATTCTGATACAAGTTGATGGGTAGCATTCGACTATCGAAGCACGATGGTGGAATCCAACTTTTACAGTTTCTAGGACAGATTCGGGCGTGGTTCTCTTTGAAATGGATAGGGAGTCTGTAGGATGGAGTTCTCCTCTTCTATCCAGGATCTATTTCAAACTGGTTCAAATCTCTTTTCCTGCGCAATTAACAATCTTTTTTGCTGAGTTTTCACAAGAGGAGAATCAATGTTAGGTGATGTAAATGCTGAAGGGAATCATTCATATATTTCTAAGGCGCATTCCTCCTATATATGCATGATGCTGGTATAGTATAACAAAATGGACAGAATTATAAATTTGAAAATACTCGAGATATAATCCTCTAAATATCATACTTACTAATATTGAATATAAATCTTAAGATCGTTTAAATGTTTTTCTCCTATTATTTTTATTTTTATAATTAACACCCTCTACACATTTAATGTTTATTTCCACACCCATGCGTGTACTCTTTTTACAGCAGTTGAAAAAAAAAGGAGCTTTTTGTGTGGATTTAGGAACCAAAATCTCAATTGGCCCAATAATTCCGTTGTTATTGGGTTATGCAGAGATAAAAATAACATGCACACGTCTTTACCAAAAAAAAAAAAAGAAATGCACACGCGGCCATGTACTAGGCATGAGTTACCTTGTGATTTTAATAATTAATGCAAGAATGATATTAACAAGTAATTTTGGTAAACCGGTCTCACAACATTAGTGATCAAGCTGGAGTTTTGTCAATGAATCAAGCTTGTACTTGTCCAGCTTGCTTCACTTTTGGAGTACAGTCGAATAAGTTACTTAGAATTTGTGAGCTGTCTAATTAGATACTTTGAATTGGATTTGGCTGTATAGAGAATCGGACCTAGCAAACACACCGAGGACCAGCCTCGCCGTCGGAAGGTTATAGAAGCAAACCAAAATTCTTAGAAAATACACATCACCATGAGGACCAGACCCCAAAAAACACCATACCATCAACCAAATCGAATGCTAAAAGCTATGGCCATTTGCTAATTAATCCTTTGATTTAGGATGAACTCAAACGGGATCACCAAAATCAGGATGAATGCAACGGGCCAAGGCATGTTAGCAAGCAAAACGCACATTTGGAGACTGCACGAGATGCATCCAAGGGCAATAGAGATGAGAGCATGTGAAAGTAGGAATCGAGCCCATATCTTGTATTCCCATCTCAAAGACAATATTTGCCTATCTATCTTGATTGTTGTATAGATTAGCATGGTGCCGCATTCATCGATAATGTTGGCTCAACTTGTAGATCTAGACTTGATGAGTTGACATAAAGCCTCATCCAGCATATCAAGATACTCATTACAGTCTGCAGCGATTTGAGCTACATGCTCTGCTCTACTTCTAGGATTAAAATCAATATACTATTCGTTAGACATTCGTTTTTCACACAATAAATATCAAGAATAAACTCATAGATCGTTTAATTAAGCCAAACCAAACCCAAAAAAAGAAAAGTGGTCCATTTGTACTTGTACTATGGGTTAACAATACAGCATGAGAAAGGACGAGTTCATCATATAGATTGCTTCTGACTAAAACAGTATTCACGTAATGGAAGACAGCCGGTGGATAACCTCTTCCTTCGTCGTCTAAAACAAAGCTTGATGCGGGCCTACGATTTGGCAAACACATTTTGTAGACGATCACGAGGCAAATGATGCGGCGCAAGAAGCGCGATAGCTCCTCTTTTGCAAAAAGACCCCCTGCATTTGAGTTTGTCTCAAATCACCCCCCTACACTCGACTTAATTAGCCCCCAATGCTTTACCCGACGAGAAAAGCGACCGGCCAGAGATGCACGCGCATATCACGTGCGCTTACATTCTCCGTTTCGACCTTTAATCTACTGGTACCTCGCCCTTTTTGAATTTGGAATTTTGTTTTTCAGGTGCGTTGCTCTTCGTTGGCAAGAAAAAAAAGTGCGTTATTCTTCAATTACGCATGGGAATGGTAGTTTTATCTGGCGTGCCACTGTAATTTGATGGTTTTGATGGTTCAATTCTATCCCCAAGCTCGCAGCGGTAACAGAGATCACCACAAACCCAGAAGAAGAAGAAGATGAAGAAGCAGAAGAAACCCACGGCCGAATTCTTCTACCTTTCTCACGCCGATGACTCGGCGGTGGAAGACCTCATTTCCCTGACCCAAGGACCTCTACGTCCTCGAGAAAATCGCCGCGATCAACAGCTTCTCCTTCACCGCCGACGACTCCTTCTTGCCCCCCCAACCTCGACTTCCCGTTTTCAGCAAGCTCAAATCCTTCCCTCTCTCCAAACCCAAACCACGCTCCAGAGTTCGAGCTATCGCAAGACGAAGACGCCATAGCCGTCGCCCCCACGAAGGGCGGCTGCATCTGGTGCTCGCCAAAGAAGCTGACACCGAGGCTAAGGCTATTAAGTAGGGGGTGAGCATGAGCTTCAAATGGATGGAGGAAGACGAGGGTATTGTGGGATTTTGGTGTTTTACACGATCGAGAGCAGAAGTTGCTGAAGGAGGCAAAATGAAGGAGGATGATGAGCGCTTCAGGAAAGGCGGTGGCCACCCGGGGAGCCGTGGGTTCTTTTGCCATTTTAAGGTTTTGAGGGCGAGGGCAAGCAAGTGGAGGCCTGGAAATAGCGGCTCCCGTTGATATTTGCTAAGTCGCAGTTTTTCACATTCATGTCGAAACAGTTTTCATATGAACAGAGACATAAGATGAAAAACAGAGCAGCAGGAAAAGAAAACGATTTTGCAGTGGAATGGCACAGAACATGCAAACCCCTTAGATAAGCGGTGTGGTAGTAATAATAAAACAATGACGTTCAGATCAGTACCAGCGGGGGAAGGTTACAGACAAACGAAATTCACACAACGCAGATCACCACATCGAAAGCCAGAAACTAGCGCCCAGTCGCTATTAATCCTTTTTAACTCAAATGAACACGAACGGGACTACCAGCATTAGGATGCAGACAACAGAAATCGGCCAAGGCAAGCCACTGAGCAGAACGCACGTCAGAAGACCACATTCGACGCATCCAAGAGCAACAGCGATCCCGGCAATGGCAAGTCGGAAACTCGGATCAACATCTTGCCTTCCCATTCCAAAGACTAATCTTTGCCGGATGATTTTAATGGCTGCACAGATAAGCAAGATGCATGATACTATGGAATTGTCGGCCGGAACTATAAAGCTGTCCCTCTCCCTGATGAGTTGACGCAAGGCTTGCGCAAGCGAATCAAGACCTTCGTTGATTTGAGCTACGTGCTGTGCTGCACACCTTAAATCACCAAGCAATTTGTTAGACAACCGTCTTCCACAGAAGGATCAAGAATAAGCATATTGATAGATTAGCAGGCAAAAAAATATAGGCGATTTGAACTAGTTTCATGATTTCAGTATTAACAGACAAAAAAACCTTAGGTGATTTGAACATGTTTTAGTATGCAACATTGAAAATGACGAGTTCATCTTATCTAAGTGGAGTGCAGATGGTATTCGAACAAAACAGCATGAGTTTACTCAAGAGTCCTCCAACCTGTTGAAGGAGGTTGGACTACGGAGATGTTGCGGTGCTTACCTTGGAACATTGCGATGAGTTGAGTAGTGGTTTCCCATTGATCTCTAAGCAAACGTGTGGATACTTACTTCTTTACTTCTGCAACAACATGTCATATAGACGATGCGTAGATCTTGATGTATGTTTGGGATTTTATGGAGTTGGAAGGAAGAGCATGAGGGATCATTGTCTCATACATAGGCGTGTGACAAGAGGAGAATGTGTCAGTCCATTTCCAAAAGTCCTCTTAACTTTAGTTTTTCCCAACAGGATAATCAAGAGGAGAATGTCAGTCCATTTCCAAAAGTCTTCTTAACTTTAGTTCTTTTGGTGAAAAAACACTGGATCTGTCAGTACTTTTGGAAAAACTAAAGTTACCCTGAGAACTTTTGGAAATGGACCCACACATAAAACTGCTCACGGACATAATCACCATATGCCAATGACAAGAGTCCATCTGTCGCGCCCCTCATACCGTCTCCAACTTAATCTCTCATGCTCCTCCTTATCATTGTCACGCGCATATATAATCAATTAGACCCAATGCCTCTTTCTTTAATCTGCCTTCGCATCATCCTCTCGTAGACATTTTTGCAATGTAAACGACAAATTTCATAAATATAGGGAAAGTTTCAATTACCCCTTGATTGAAAATACATATCAATTAGCCCCCAATGCTTAACTTCGATAAAAAAAATTTCATTCACTAATGTAATTTAATGTTCATCTTTAGTTCAAGGATGATGATGATTCAAAAGTTATGGTTTTTATTATTTGTTGATATTTGAGAATTGAGATTTGATTTGTGGTGTGCATTGGGTGTGGTTTAACCTAGGAATGGAATCGAATCGAATCGAATCGAATCGAATCGGCTTGAACCAACCAATTCAAGGTTAGTTCTAGCGTAGAACTAGTTTAATTTCCTGTTTTGCAAACCTCGAAGTAGCCTAGGATTGGATTGGTCCCCAATTCCAAGGCCAAAACGTCGGTTCTATTCAAGAACCGATTATCGAATTGAATTAGCTTGAACCGGCTGATTCAAGATTAGTTCTAGTGTAAAATCGGTTCAATTTCCTGTTCCACGAACCTTGAAGTAGCCTAGGACTGGATCAATTCATTGATTCGATTCCAAGGTCAAAACACTAGTTCCATTCAATAACCGATTACCAAATCAAATCAATTTTCAAGTCTTCTTTTGAAAAAGGAAAAAATAATCATTTGAAATCATAAAGAATCGAACTCTATTTTCAATGTAAAGAAACAACATTTTTTACACAAAAAAAAATAAAAGTGGGCTGATTAGATGCATCCCTCATTAATCATTACGTACTTGGCGGCCCTCCAAAGTTCCTTTTTCAGGAAAGGAACTCGAAACAGCATGAATTTGCTCGCGGTCCTCCGGAGTCATTGAAAGAGGCTGGACTACAGAAGTGAAGTGATGTTGCAGTTCATGGTCGTTCCTTACCTCCGATCACCTCGTTGTTTCCCATTAAAACTTCGAGCTTCGTGTGATTAACCTCTTTCCTTCCTCTTCCGAAACAAAACTTGACGCGAGCCTACATTTTGTCGATGGGAGGAAGGCAGAACTTTTATACCCCGCCCCCAGTGGAGTTTTATCGCACTGACGCACTCCAGATTCATCGAGTTTTATGGCACGGGGTTTTATTGCACTGACAAATATACCTTGCACTGGAGTTTTATTACACTCGACATATTCATATGCAGAAAATGCGACTACAAATGATGCAGCGTAGGAAGCGCAATGGCTCCTCTTTCGCCCCCTGCATTTGAGTTTTTGTTCAAATGACCCCCTACACTTGACAGATACATATCAATTAGCCCCCAAGGCTTAACCCCAATGAGAAAAGTGACAGGCCAGAGTAGCACGTGCATCTCACGTGCACTTACATTCTCCGTTTCCTCCTCCATTTTACTGATATCTGATATCTCCCCTTCTTTGAATTTGGAATTTTGTTTTTCAGCTGCGTTGCTCTTCGTTGGCAAGAACAAACTGCGTTTTTCTTCAATTACTCATGGGAATGAAAGTTTTATCTGATGTGCTACTGCAATTCGATGGTTCCTCTTAAGCTCACGGTTGAGCATCTATCCTCACCGCTCGCGGTAACAGAGTAAAACAGAGCCAGCGGGAAATCAGATATCACCACAAACCCAGAAGAACAAGAAGATGATGAAGAAGAAGAAAGCCACGGCCGAATTCTCCGACCTTTCTGACACCGATGACTTGGCAGTGGAAAACCTCATTTTCCCGGACCAAGGACCTCTACGTCCTCGAGCAAATCGCCATGATCAACGGCTCCTCCTTCACCGCCGACGACTCCCACTTGCCCTTCGACCTTGAGTTCCCATTTCCGCAAACTCAAATCCTTCACTCTCTCCAAACCCCAAACCACGCTCCTGAATTCAAGCTATTGCAAGATGAAGTCGCCATAGCCGTCGCCCCCATGAAAGGTGGCTGCTTCTGGTGCTCGCCAAGAAGCGTACACCGAGGCTAGGGCTATTAAGAAGGGGATGAGCATGAGCTTCAAATGGATGGAGGAAGACGAGGGTATCGAGGGCAGAAGAAGTTGCTGAAGAAGGCAAAATGAAGGAGGATGATGAGCGCTTCAAGAAAGGCTGCGGCGACCGGGGACCGTGGCTGTTTTGCCATTTTCAGTTTTTGAGGGCGTGGGTAAGCACGTGGAGGCTTGGAAATAGCGCGACTCTCTTTGATATTTGCTTTGATTCGCTATGTCAAGATAGTTTTCATAAGACCAGGAACGTATGAGATGAACGAAAAAAGCAGCAGGAAGAGAAAACGATTTTGCAGTGGAAGGTTACAGAACATGTAAACCCTGGATAAGCGGCGTGGTGACAACAATGAATATCAGTACCAGTGGGGGAAGGTTAAGACAAATGAAATTCACATCGCACATCACCACAAGGAAAGCCAGAAACTAGCGCCCACTCGCTTTAACTCGCGATGAACATGAACAAGACTACCAATATTAGGACGCAAGCAACAGAAATCGGCCAAGGCAAGCTGCCGAGCTGAACGCACATCAGGAGACCCCATTCAAAGCATCCAAGAGCAACAACAATCACAGCAGAGGCAAGTCGGAAACTTGGATCAACATCTTGCCTTCCCATTCCGAAGATCAATCTTTGCCGGATGATTTTAATCGCTGTGCAGATAAATATAATGCCTGGTGGGCCAGGAACGTTGACCAGACCTAAGCTGTGCATCTCCCTGATGAGCTGACGCAAAGCCTGCTCAAGCGAATCAAGACCTTCGTTGATTTGAGCTACGTGCTCTAGCACATTCCTTGGAATAAAAATCAGCAAATTGCTTGTTAAAGACAACCATCTTTCACAGAAACGCAAATAAGGATCAAGAAGAAACATATTGGTAGATCATTAGAGAAAAAAATAGAGGCGATTTGTATGGATTCTTGGTTTCAGTATGCAACATTGAAGAGGACGAGTTCACCTGATCTAAGCAGAGTGCAGATGGTTTTCAAACAAAACAGCATGAATTTACTCAGAGTCCTCCAACTTGTTCAAGGAGGTTGGACTACAGAGATGTTGTGATGCTTACCTCCAAACACTGTGATTGGCTGAGCTGTTGTTTCCCATTGATCTTCGAGCAATGCGTGGCTACTTTCTTCTTTGCTTCTGTCTTATAGACGATGCGAAGAATGCTCCTTGGAGACGAGCTTGCTTGCTCCGGAGTATTGCAGTACCTTATTTGTCCTTATCCGTATGCTCACTAGAGAGGCAAAAACAAATAAGGAACAGTATCTTATCTTATTTGTCCTAACCGTATGCTCACTAGAGAGGCAAAAACATATCTTATTTGTCCTATCCGTATGCTCACCAGAGAGGCAAAAACAAATAGGGAACAGTATCTTATTTGTCCGGCCGTGGGCTCCCTAGAGAGGCTAAAACAAATAAGGAACAACTCTGCTCACCAGAGAGGCAAAACAAAGAAGTAACCGGGCCTTCCTCGTCTTATTCGTCTCTAGTGAGCAATGCTCCCGAGCATTTGTCTCTAGTGAGAAAGCAAGCTCGTCTCAAAGGAGCACGTCTCTAGGGAGCATTCCTCCCATTCGACCTTAGGACCTCCCTCTTTCTTTACTTCGCCTTTGCATCATTGTCTAGTAGACATTTTTGCATGGTAAACAAAAAAATTTCAATAAGCCTCAACGGTTAATCCCAATGAAAAAATTTCGTTCGCTGATAATTTGATGTTTCTCTTCGGTTTGAGAAGGATGGTAATTCAAAAGTTATGGTTCTTATTATTTGTTTTTTTTTGAGATTCGAGATTTGAATTGGGACGTGCATCGGGTTAGATTCAACCTAGAAATCGAATCGAATAGGCTTGGACCGACCGGTCCAAGGTTAGTAGGGAGAATTTGTTCGATTTCTTATTCCGTGAAACCTTGAAGTGACCTAAGACAGGATCAATCCCAGTTTCAAGGCTCAAATTGCCGATTCAAACAATTTAGTTCCTAAATTGTTTAAGAATTTGATTTTTTACACAAAATTGAAAAAATCGGTCAATCCACTTGGTGCATCCTCATTAATTATTAAGGAAATATACATTGGAAATCCTAAAATTTGTCACAAAAGAACTATTGAACCCTAAAACTTTTAAAAAATACAATTAAATCTTAAAACTTATGGTGAAAGTGTAAACAAGTTCTAAACTTTCAAATAGTATAATCAAGAACGAAAACTTGCCGCGAAAGTACAAATGGGTCATAAAACTTTCAAAAAGTGCAATTAACGTAAAGACTTAATTGGATCAATTAGACAAGTTTTGTATGTTCATCAAATAATCATAATCTTAAGGTCATCACCCGAGATTGTTTATCCATTAATTTCTTCTTAATTTTTTTGCATCAATGTATCTCCTATTTTCATAATAATGGGGCCACTTAATATTTGATCTTATCCATCAAATTATTTTCAGTTAGTTTCTGTTAAATTGTACCATCAAATTATTGAGTTGAAAGACACGTAACAGTTGATGAATGTACTTATTTAGAGTTTATTCTCCATTTGTCATAAATGTATCGTTTTGTGATTTTTTGTAACGGAAATTAACGAAAGATAAATTTATCACAAATATACATTTTAAAGATTTTTCATAAAATTTTTGAATGAATTTTGGACTTTTTCATTATATTAATTACAAAACAAAAAAGTCAGATAAAATAACGTCTAACACATGAAAAATGCAGAAGATCCCCTCCACTTGATTTTGTCTCGAATGCTGCAGGCCAGTGGGAAAAGTGGCGGCTGAGGTGCACCCCCATCTCACATGCTCGAATTTAGGGGCAGTTCCCCCCAGAATCACAGATTGCCATTTAGAATATTAAAAAAAATTGAAATTAAAATCTAAGCCTAAAGTTGGAGACAGAAAGAGAAGGGGAGACAGAATATAGGAAGTGGTGTCAGTGCCCAGCCGTTGGACCTACATGATTATTAATGGTTTCGACGATCACAGGCTCGAGATTGGCCCCAAAAAAGATTGGGAGCGTTAGCCCTTTACCACACGATAAACCCCCACCGATCGCGCCATGAAGTGCTAAAATGCGATGGACCGTCTTGCTCAAGAGCACTTCCTATCACTCAGGAAATTCTACCATCTTTTATATTTTGTAGTCTTGTTCTTGACAAACAAACGGCCATTCTCTCCACTCAGTAAATGTCGCGAGCAAAACCTTCTTCAGACATAGGTATGGACATTTCCCCGTTCAAGCCTAAAAATCCAAAGGAGTATTTTGTTTGACAATACTCGGAAAATGTTCGGACATCCTTTCTGTTATGTTTTTTCTTTGTCCCGTATAGAAAAGTTGCGAGGAAATTGGCTACTTTATAAGTGTGAGCCTTTTATAATATACTCAAAGGAATGGTTGATGTGTGGGCTAGACCCTATAATATTCGTGTGCAAGGTGCTCAATTATTAGACACACCTAATAATGACCATTATCTATATCAGCGATTTTTTACCAAATTTGATTAGGATTTAATTGGTAAATCGAAAGATTTATAACCAAACGATTTATAAACAAATTGGCACAAATATAATAAATTTGATTAGATGAACTATATTAATAAATTATCAAAAGATCTAGGATTTGATTGGTAAATCGAAGCACGATGGTGGAATCCAACTTTTACAGCTTCTAGGACAGATTCGGGTGTGAGTTCTCTTTGAAATGGATGGGGAGTTTGTAGGATGGAGTTCCCTTCTATCCAGGATCCATTTCAAACTGGTTCAAATCTCTTTTCCTGCGCAATTAACAATCTTTTTTGCTGAGTTTTCACAAGAGGAGAATCAATGTTAGGTGATGTAAATGCTGAAGGGAATCATTCATATATTTCTAAGGCGCATTCCTCCTATGTATGTATGATGCTGGTATAGTATAACAAAATGGATAGAATTATAAATTTGAAAATACTTGAGATATAATCCCCTAAATATCATACTTACTAATATTGAATATAAATCTTAAGATCGTTTAAATGTTTTTCTCATATTATTTTTATTTTTATAATTAAATGTTTATTTCCACACCTATGCTTGTACTCTTTTTACAGCAGTTGAAAAAAAAAGGAGCTTTTTGTGTGGATTTAAGAACCAAAATCTCAATTGGCCCAATAATTCTATTATTATTGGGTTATGTAGAGATAAAAATAACATGCACATGACCACCCCTTGCAGTGGCTCAAGCTCTCTCCCTCTCACGAAAGGGGAGGAGTTCGAATTCCAGAGGCGTCGCTAGAAGTCTTAAGTGTGGTGTCGTGGTGGTGGGTCATGTGCTAGCGTCACCCTGCATTTACCTTGCCGGCTATTGATTGTACGGGGGTTCTCGGGTCACCAAAAATAAAAAATAAATAACATGCACACGTGGCCGTTGCCGTTTGGCCATGTACTAGGCATGAGTTACCTTGTGATTTTAATAATTAATGCATGAATGATATTAACAAGTAATTTTGGTAAACCGGTCTTAAAAGCACGACATTAGTGATCAGGCTGGAGTTTTGTCAATGAATCAAGCTTGTACTGCTTGCTTTACTTTTGGAGTATGGACGAATGAGTTACTAAGAATTTGTGAGTTGTCTAATTAGATACTTTAAATTGGATTTGGCCGTACAGAGAACTAGACCTAGCAAACACACAGAGGACCAGCCTCGCCATCGGAAGGTTATAGAAGCAAACCAAAATTCTTAGAAAATACACATCACCATGAGGATTAGACCCCAACAAACACTAGACCATCAACCATATCGAATGCCGAAAACTATAGCCATTTGCTAATTAATCCTTAATTAATCCTTTGTTTCAAGATGAACTCAAATGGGATCACCAAAATCAGGATGAATGCAATAGGCCAAGGCATGTTAGCAAGCAAAATGCACATTTGGAGACTGCATGAGATGCATCCAAGGGCAATAGAGATGAGAGCATATGAAAGTAGGAATCGAGTTCATATCTTGTCTTCCCATCTCGAAGACTAATTTTTGACTGACTATTTTGATTGCTGTATAGATTAGCATGGTGCCGCATTCATTGGTAATGTTGGCTCAACTTGTAGATCTAGCCTTGATGAGTTGATGTAAGGTTTCATCCAATATATCAAGATATTCGTTGCAGTCTATAACGATTTGAGCTATGCGCTCTGCTCTACTTCTAAGATTAAAATAAATATACTATTCGTTAGACATTTGTTTTTCACACAATAAATATCAATAATAAACTCACATATCGTTCAACCAAGTCAAATAAAACCCCAAAAGAATAAAACTGTTCCATTTGTACTTGTACTATGGGTTAACAATACAACATGGGAAAGGACGGGTTCATCATGCATATTGTTTCTGACTAAAACAGTATTTACGTAATGGAACGCACACGGTGGATTAACCTCTTCCTTCCTCGTCTAAAGCAAAGCTTGATGCGGGCCTACGATTTGGCAAACGCATTTTGTAGACGATCACAAGGCAAATGATGAAGCGCAGGAAGCGCGACAGCTCCTCTTTTGCAAAAGACCCCCTGCATTTGAGTTTGTCTCAAATCACCCCCCTACACTCGAGAAATATATATTAATTAGCCCCCAATGCTTTTTTTTTTTTACGAGAGCCCCCAATGCTTTACCCGACGAGAAAAGCGACTGGCCAGAGATGCACGCGCATCTCACGTGCACTTACATCCTCCGTTTCCACCTTTATTCTACTGATACCTCGACCTTTTTGAATTTGGAATTTTGTTTTCCAGGTGCGTTGCTCTTCGTTGGCAAGAAAAAAATTGCGTTATTCTTCAATTACGCATGGGAAATGGTAGTTTTATCTGGCGTGCCACTGTAATTCGATTGTTCCTCTTAAGCTCGCGGTTGAGCACAATTCTATCCCCACCGCTCGCAGCGGTAACAGAGTAAAACAGAGCCAGTGAGAGAGCAGAAATCACCACAAACCCAGAAGAAGAAGAAGATGAAGAAGCAGAAGAAACCCACGGCCGACTTCTTCTACCTTTCTCACGCCGATGACTCGGCGGTGGAAGACCTCATTTCCCTGACCCAAGGACCTCTACGTCCTCGAGAAAATCGCTGCGATCAACAGCTCCTCCTTCACCGCCGACGACTACTTCTTGCCCTCCAACCTCAATTTCCTGTTTCCGCAAGCTCAAATCCTTCCCTCTCTCCAAACCCCAAATCACGCTCCTGAATTTGAGCAATCGCAAGACGAAATCGCCATAGCCGTCGCCCCCATGAAAGGCGGCTGCTTCTGGAGCTCGCTAAAGAAGTCGACACCGAGGCTAGGGCTATTAAGAAGGGGGTGAGCATGAGCTTCAAATGGATGGAAAAAGACGAGGGTATTGTGGGATTTGGGTGTTTTCCCCGATCAAGAGCAGAAGAAGTAGCTGAAGAAGGCAAAATGAAGGAGGATGATGAGCGCTTTAAGAGAGGCGGCGGCGACCCAGGGAACCGTGGGTTGTTTTGCCATTTTAAGGTTTTGAGGGCGTGGATAAGCAAAGTGGAGGCATGGAAATAGCGGCTTCCGTTGATATTTGCTTAGAGTCGCAGTACATTCATGTCGAGACAGTTTTCATATGAACAGAGACATAAGATAAAAAACAGAGCATGTAAACCCCCTAATGACGTTCATTAGGGGGTTACTGACAAAGAAAATGATTTTGCAGATAAGCGGTGTGGTAGTAATACAACAATTACGTTCATATCAGTACCAGTTGGGGAAAGTTCACAGACAAATGAAATTCACATAAAGCGTACTTCACCACACCGAAAGCCACAAAACTAGCGCCAGTCACTAATAATGCTTTAACTCGCGATAAACACGAAGGGGATTACCAGCATTAGGACGCAGGCAACAGAAATCGGCCAAGGCAAGCCACTAAGAAGAACGCACATCAGGAGACCACATTCGACGCATCCAAGAGCAACAGCTATCCCCGCAAAGGCAAGTCGGAAATTTAGATCATCATCTTGCCTTCCCATTCCGAACATAAATCTTCGCCGGATGGTTTTAATAGTTGTGCAGATAAGCAAGATGCGTGGTGCTATAGAATTATTGGCCAAACCTATGGAGCTTTCCCTCTCGTTGATAAGTCGACGCAAGTCCTGCGCAAGCGAATCAAGATCTTCGTTGATTTGAGCTACGTGCTCTAAGGCATTCCTTGAAATAAAAATCAGCAAATTGCTTGTTAGACAACCGAATTTCATAGTAGCGCAAACAATAAGGATCAAGAATAAACATATGAATGGATTAACAGACAAAAGGATAAGTGGTTTTTATTGGTTTCATGGTTTCAGAATGCAACATTGAAAAGGAAGAGTCAAAGCGGAGTGTGGATGGTTTTCGAACAAAACTTACTGAAGGAGGTTGGACAAAAGAGATGTGGTGGTGCTTACCTCCAAGCACCGTGATCGACTGAGTAGCGGTTTGCCATTGATCTCCAAGCAATGCGTAATTAGTTTACTTCTACAACATGTCTTATGGACGATGCAAAGATCTTGTTCCGGTAATGATAAGGAGGGAGGTCTCGAAGTCAAAAAAACAGACTGATCGTGCAACTTGTCGCTAGTGAACTAGGCATTAAGGACAAAAAAAAACTAGGCATTGACGATTTTTTTTTTTTTTTTTTTTTTTGGTCGTAAACGAGTTTTGACCCCAGTCCATGTGCGTCGTTATGAAGCAAAGCCAAAGGGGCCTGAGGAGGGAGAAAATAACCACCAGGTCAGCGTCCTACGTGGCGCGCGTGAACTGAAGTGGCTCCATTGAAATGTTGACACATGGCCTTGGACTTGAACCGGTTATAAGATGAAAAAGTCTAAAAATTGAGTTTTTTTTTTTTTTTTCCTCTTTTCTCTGCTGATTGGCAGAGAAAGGACATGACAATAAATGCCCAACTCTCGTTTAAAATTTCTCTTTCTTAGACTCTATTCGTTTCATAGAAAATGTTTTTCGAGAAAATATTTTTCGGATTTTCCGCCGTTCGTTTCACAGAAAATGAATTCCTGAAGAAAAATATTTTCCATAAAAAAAAGTTTTCTAAATTAGGGAAAAATGTTTTCCACTTTTGAAAAGTGAAAAACATTTTTCTCATTAATCTCTCTATCTCACACCTCTACAAATTATCACTTTCTCCTCCCATTTCTTCTTATTCTTTTCTTTTTTTATTTGAATTATTTTTAAATTGTAATTTTCTTTTTTAATTCGAATTATTTTTAATTTCCTTTCATTTTTCTTTTCTTTGTTTTCCATCTTCTTCTTTTTTTGGCTAGTCGTCGGTCATCACCAGGTGAACCTCAAGCTTGTCAATCTCAAGTTCGCTGCGTCGATCTTACAAGCCTTGAGCTTAACGCTCGGGCTTGCCAATATGGTGAGTGGAAAATATTTTCTGGTATGTGGAAAATATTTTCCTTACCGAATACCAGAAAATATTTTCCGAAATATTTTCAAGTTTTAGCCGAACACTATTGTCATTTTCCTGGAAAATGATTTCTGGAAAAATATTTTCCGGAAATAGCTCATTTTCCGCGAAACAAACGGACCCTTAGAAAAGAAGAAGCCAGGCGCTTCTTTCTTTCTCCAGCGCGTCCAGACCTTCGCCTCCGCCTCCGCCTCTGCCTTTGACTCCGCCTCCCACCCCAAAAGCCTTTTCGGTCACAGCCACTACTCAGATATGCCTCTAGCACGTCGCCTCTCTCAAGAGCCTTGCCGGTCGCAGCTGGGTCCCGTTGCTGCCTCCGATGTTGCCTCTCGGAGCCCCACCGGTGGCTCCAATGAGTTGAACTTTGCCGCACTTCGCTCCTCTCTCTCACCTGGATTTTGGGAAATCAAGCAACGGAGAAGAAGCTTCATTTTTTTTTTCCTTGGCAACATTTGTTCTTGTTTTCACCCAACCCGTATCCCTATTTTGACACTGCCATGTGAAAAGCTCCTCTGCCATTGGTAAGCTCAAAATGATATTGTTCTTTTATTGCCACATTTTTTGTTGAAGTTCGTTTATTTTGAAACTATACAAACGCTCTATTTTTCTTTTCCCTCTCCTTCACCCGATTTTGATTTCAAGCTCAAAAACCCCTTATTTTCAAACCTAAGCTCAAGATGCTTTACCTTTGTGAGCTCCGTGGAATGCAATCATGTTATCTGCAATCACAAACATAGGAATGCAAAAAGAAAGAGTAAGTCCATGTAAAATAGAGAGGAGATGGTAGATAAGGGCTTTACACAGATATAGATGGGCACATGTATAGTGTTTTAGGCTGACCAATCACAATAGTTTGAGGAGTCAGCCATTTTTGTTTCAGATTGCCTGTGTTTGGTGGGATTTCACAAGCTATTTTGCCAAAGAAGCAGTTAGGCAAAAATTCACAGAACTGTTGTCCTGGCGTGGATAACGCACGAGGTCCCAAGTCTTCCCTTCCAAGAAGCTAAGATGGTTGTTTTTGCATTTACTTCATGATGTCGAATTTGCGCTTGGACATTTGGCTGGTAAGCTGAGACTTGGAGGTATGTCTGTCCCACATTCATGCATTTTTTATTGTTGTGATTGATATGGTTAATGGGGTTGCAATACTTGCTTATTCACTCAATTTGAAATAGAGAAAAGGTCATTCGAGAGATCCCTTTCTGAATACTTTGTGGCTAGCTTAGAATATGCTTCTTCTAAAGAGTTCCATATGCTTTAGATATCGCCAATGCATATGAATCAACTGCTCATAAGTTTTATCTAGTAACATGAAGGAAGATAACATGGAGATGGATGAGAGGAATACTGTTAATTTTGACGAGATATGTATTCTATCATCAGTTCCTTTTCACTTGTTGCAGCACAGTTTCATGAGAGATTTGAGCCTAAACAAGGATAAAATTCCAGCTCGGTTTATCAGGCCAGTTCAAAGGATTTTAATGTGACCCGGAAATATGTGGATTGTTTGACTGCTCCTGCCATGGGGAAAGTCTTGGTCCGTGAGTTCGTCTATGGTTTCAACTTTTAAGATAGATTGGAAATGATTTTTGATAATTTTCTTTTTTTATTTGACTGTAGATTCTGGTGAACCCATTGTTTGTGACCTATAATCTACAAAGGCATGAATTGTTGCTCTGATTGGGGTATGTTGGAGTTAAATGCTTTGTGCAAGAACGGTGAAAACGAAAGTTACATTTCAAATTCCTTTTCTCTAGCTAGACAATAGACAGTAATTAGTTTCATAGTTGGTTGGATGAAGTATAGGTTCCTTTTGACATTAAGTTTTTCTTGGGGTCAAAGGACTTTGGTTCAACAAGATGGTATATAATCAATCTCTAACTAATCTCATAGGCATGGTGACTAGTAAAGTCAATTAGAATCGGCAATCTTTTGGCATGTGTTTCATTTTGTTCTATATCGAGTTCTGTTAATGCATTCTCTAGCTTTTTAGGAATTTTGTTACAGAGCATGTTTAGTTTTTAGTTGGTGTTTAAGTTGTCCATACATATGACAATATGTTCTTTAATCATCTTTCTCGTTTCCAATTAATATTCTCTTTTCCTGATTAAGTTATTTGAAATAGCTAATATAAACACCTAGATGAGGGGTAAATAGGTGTAAAGACAATTATTCACAAAATGCAGCAAAGATATTTTTCTTTTAAACAGAGTCTGTTAAACTAGAGACTTTGAATAAAGATTCAGACTTAAGTAAATAGAGTGAAAAACAGAAATGTATCACAGCAGATAAATTAAAGGAGTTTATGGAAGAGAAAATAAACACAAGATTTATAGTGGTTCGGCTTAGATTAAGACTATGTCCACTCTCTCACGCTGGCAGCCTTCTGGCTAGTTTTCATTAAGAATCAAAAGAGAATTACAGCAATACTGACTACTCAGTAGAGAATTTCTTTTTCTCATTAAGCCACTCTTTAGTGTTTTTCTCTTTCGAATACAAGTTCGAGCACTATTTGCCAAGAAGAGCTTTACCAAATTTAAGAATCACAATAACCTTGGCAACGAAGGTTTGAGATGAGTAGCTCAGGTCGTTTTAAAAGTATGCAAATCTCTACTAAGTTTCATTCTATTTGCTCGGAATATCTTAACTATGTTGTCCTTCTAGCTTATCAAGTAAAAAAAACAAACAATAGACTATATAGCAACTTGGAGGAGCGACACATATGAACTTGCATTCAATTTGGGAGGAGGCCTTGATATGCATCTGGTCGCACGACTATCGTCAGCCATTCAATCTGGCCTTCCTCGAAGATCAAAGGATTACTCCTATCTAGTCTTCCTTGAAGATCAAAGGATTAGTTCATCGTGTTACTTAGAACAATGTTTAGAAAGACTTCTTGGCAGTCGTGTATAAGATATTGTGACAAATATTATTGTGCTTTAACTAATTATTCTTAAGCTCATCTATCGTTCTGTCAAGATTCAATTTTTGCTATTCATTAGGTTTAGTTTATTGAGCTAGAGCACCATTGGACATGGATTTTGTTCCATATAAGCTTTGACAAGCGTTGTTTAAAGCTCTTAGTTGACTTTACCCTATATGATATTTGTTCAAAAGAAGGCAATTTGCAGCCATATATCGGGAATGAGTGGACAAGTGATTCTTGATCACACCAGCATATAAACACAACAAGAGTGACTATTTTTTTCCCCAGCAAAACATCAACTCTCTCAACTAATTCAATAATCTACACCACAGTAAAACTTGGCAGATTAATACTGCTTGAACGGTCTAAATTAAACCGATTGTTTCCTACGATAGAAGGCAGTAAACGAAATACAATTTTTGTCAGAATTGAACTACAAAGAAGCTGTCCATGGAAATAAAAGTTTAGTCATACCATTTCTAACGGGAGTGCTCTTCGACAGTTGCCAACTACAACAATTTTTGCAGAACCGCTCTTAAGCTTTCATGAGTGCAGCTCTACGTCTTAGGTTCTGTTTGTTTGTATTTCTTTTTTTTTTTTTTTGAACACTTTTTCTGTTTTTTTTTTGTTTGGAACGAACAAACGCGTTTGGGTGCGTTTATGTTCCTTTTTTGTTCTTTTGTTCTTTAAACAAAAAAGAAACAAAAAAAAGAAACAACAAATTTGTGTTTCTTATTTCTGAAACAAAACTTAGAAACACTTTTTTATTTTCTTCTTCTTTTTTCTTTCGCCAGTTGCCGGCCGACGAGGGCCGGCGGCCTCGCCGGATCTGGGCGAGCTCGAGCTCGCCCAGCCAAGGCGAGGCCGACCTCGCGCCGGGCTAGGTGAGCTCGATCTCGCCTAGATCCAAGCAAGGCCGAGCTCGCCTCGCCCGGTGGCCGGCGAGGCTCGGCGTCGCCGGATCTCGCGCGAGTCGGCGTCGCCTAGCGGTGCCCCGGCGAGGCCGAGCCTCGCCGGCTGCTAGGTGAGCTCGGCCTCGCCGGGGGTCGGCGAGCCTCGCCGTGGCCGGGCGAGGCCGCCGACCCTCGTCGGCCGGTCGCCGCGCAGCCATGGCCGAGGCCGACGACCGGCCAAAGGAAGAAAAAAGAAAAAAATAGAAAAAATATTAAAAAATATTAAAAAATAAAAGAAATAAAAAAATTATACAAATTTACCAAACGTGTTTCGTTTATTTTTTTATTCCCGGAACAAGTTTACCAAACGCGTTTTTTTGTTCAAAAATTGTTCCCGTAACGTAAACACATTTTTCTATTTTTGTTTCCCGGAACAATTTTTAAACAGAAACACAAACAAACGCAAACAAACGCACTCTTAGTAGTCCAACCCTGTATTTGTGGGCATACTTTGATATCAGCTTCCTCTGGAAAACCAAACAAGAACTTAGGAGCTTTTTACAAAGAAAGTGGAATGTCCTTATAAGTGGTCCAACTAATGTCATTTGAGATCAACCCAATGATAGAACTTAGTGGATAGGGCAACTATTCTCCTTATTAATCTTAATAAAAAAAATTTCCAATAAAGTTACAACTGCATGCACACTTGACAATGAGCTCAAACAATTTCCAATCAACTTCGAAGGTAAAAAGACCAGTTTTAGATGCACTAATTTTGGATGGTGTTGAAAAATTCAATTTCATCTATCAGTATATGTTCAAAGCATGCCTCACAAATACAATAGATATTTGGCTCCCCACCATTATGCAAATAACACAAACATAGTTAGCCTATTTGATAGACCATAGTCATTGTAGAAAGTTTTTTTTTTTTTCCTTGGGTATCCCTAGATAAAAAAGACTAGCCATCGAAGTAAAATCTACAAACAAATTAGTTCCAGTCTTCAAGATGAAAAAACTATATATCGGGAGACTCTAGAGCAAGACTATGAACCTAGTCAATACTTCACATATATAATGAGTTGTTTCCAGATCATAAATGCATAAAACATGCCAGAAGATCATCTTCTACCAGTAAAATGCCTCAAAGTCATATGAAGGGTGAAAATTGAGTAGTGCCATGTCCACACTTTTGCATATACAAGAGAAACAACAGTGTTAGAAAGATGAATAAGTAATGATCTAGGCAAAGACAGTTTACATATTTGCAAGGGATGCAGAGTTTCTTGAGCTTAAGTGTGGGGGAAACAAGTAAACTATTGAAGTCGCCAATCTCAGAGTCGAGCTTGGCAACATGGGCTTTGACCCTCCACCAATACCCTGCAAAAACTCCGATATCCCAACCTTCACTGCACAAAACAATGTAGGAAAATACATATCATTAGGCTTGCAACTTGTGGTTGAATCGGTATGATTATGAACTTTTGCTTTGACCAAATGAAGATTTCTAGAGCACCGGTTGCCATTGACTCCAAACCTATAGAACCACTCGTCTTGAAGACTAAAAACTAATTGCATCAGAATCAACTCTTGAAGACACTATAAATGGCATGGCAACAATACATGGCACAACCACCCCTATCCATCGCCCAAAACACATTTCTCCTGTCACTGTGATTAAGCTCATTTACCCATTATCACAAACAGACCCATCATAAGTTACTTAGCTCCAAACACGATATAATTCAAAAACTCATCTCAAAGCACATATTTCTCTACCACATTCAGCTAATTGGCACAGAGCAAAAACAGACATTTTGCTCTCCAAATGCTTCTCTCGGTAGCTCTATGCAGTACTAGAATTACGCAGCCAGTAAAAACCGAAATTTAACCTACCCGCATACTGAGCAGATTTGGAGAAGAATCTGGAAAATGCGGGATCGAACGAATCCGATTGAGCTTACAAAGGTAAAGCATCTTGAGCTTACGTAGGTTTGAAAATAAGGAGTTTTTGAACTTGAAATCAAAACCGGGCGAAGGAGAGCGAAAAGAAAACAAGAGTGTTTGTATAGTTTCAAAAGAAACGAACTTCAATAGAGAATATGGTAATAAAAGAACAAGAGCATTTTGAGCTCAACAACGGCAGAGGAGCTTTTCAAGTGGCAGTGTTGAAACAGGGATATAGATTAAACAAGAAGAAATGTCGCCAAGAAAAAGCAAAAATAAAAACAAAAAATGGAGAAGATTCTTCTTCGTCGCTTGATTTCCCAAAATCCAGGTGAGAGAGAATAGCGAAGTGCGCGCAAGGTTTAACTTGAGCTTGTTGGGGCTCCAAGTGGAGGCGGAGGCAGCAGCGGGGCTCTTGAGGGAGGCGACGTGCTAGAGGCATATTTGAGCAGCAGCTGTGATCGACGAGGCTTTTAGGGGGCAGAGGGGGAGGCGGAGGCGGAGGCAAAGGCAGAGGGGGTGGCTGGACACACTGGAGATAGAAAGAAGCTTGTTCTTCTACAAGAGAGAACCAAAAAAGCCCTAAAAATTGAAAAGAGGACGGAGAAATTTTTAAGCGGGAGGTTGGGCATTTATTGTCATGTCCTTTCTCTCCTAGCCGGCAAAGAAAAAAAAGAAAAAAAAAAAAAAAAAACCCACTTTTTACACTTTTTCATTTTTTGCCGGTCCAAATCCAAGGCCACGTGTCGACCTTTCAATGGAGCCACTTCAGCTCACACGCGCCACGTAGGACGCTGACCTGATGATTAGCAACTAGGACTGAGGAGGAGAAGATAGCTAATTTTGCGGAAGACTTTTTTTTCCTTTGAGCCAGCACAGCCCAATCTGCCACTTAGGCTATGTTTGTTTGTGTTTTTTTTTATTTTTATTTTTAAATACTTTTTGTTTTTTTTTTTTTTAACAAAAAAAAAAAGGAAAAACGTTTGGGTGCGTTTTCGTTCCTTTTTTTTTGTTCTTTTGTTAAAACAAAAAAAAAAAAAATAAATAAAACAACAAATTTGTGTTTTTATTTCGAAACAAATCTGTAAACACTTTTCTATTTTCTTTTTTTTTCTTCTTATTTTCTTCTTCTTTTTCTTTTCGCCGGCCGTCGCCGCCATGGTCGGCGGCCTGGCCCGGCCGACGAGGGTCGGCGGCCTTGCCCGGCCCGGGCGAGCCAAGCATCTCCTGGCGGTGGCCGGCGAGGCCGCGCCTCGGCCCGGGCCGGGCGAGCTCGGCCTCGTCGGGGGCCGGCAAGCCTCGCCGTGGCTGGGCGAGGCCGCCGGCCAAAAGAAGAAAAAAGAAAAAAGGAAAAAGAAAAAAAAAAAAATAAGAAAAAAATAGAAAAAATAAAAGAAATAAAAAAATTATACAAATTTACCAAACGTGTTTCGTTTTATTTTTATTCCCTAACAAGTTTACCAAACGCATTTTTTTGTTCAAAAATGTTCTAACGAAAACACTTTTTTCTATTTTTATTCTCCTAACAATTTTTAAACAAACGCAAACAAACACACCCTTAATTTGCATTTCTTGGCAATAACCCAAGCCCACTTCTAATAATCTTTGATAACAGAGAGGAGCATTCGATGATGGCTTTTGCTTCCCAACTGAAAGTCCCTTCATTCTGCAGCGTATTTATCAGATCCGCACGATCTGACTCTACCACCACACCGCTTAACTTGTTCTGGTCGATGTACTTGAGCGCTGCAAGTAGAGCTAGGGCTTCAATCTGTGCCGGAGAGGACGCTCGGACGGATCGGGTGAAGCCCGTCGAAAAGGCAACCCGTATGATCTCAGACATATGCAGGCGATTGCACCCTCCGTCGACCCTTTACCAAGAGACCCATCAACATTAATTTTCAAGATCCCCTCCACCGGAGCTATCCACACTTGTGCTGAGGCGAGATTTCCTCTTTGTCCTGTCTTTTGAGCACACAAGCCCCATTTTTTCGCGCTTTGCTGCATAATTCTAGCTAATTGCATAGTGTCTCTTGCATTTGGTTTGCTTCCCCTGAATATCCAGTTGTTTCGGGCCTTCCACATATGCCATAGAACAGTCCCCACCATCTCAAATTCAGGTAAGTCCGTCGAGTTACTCATAAGATTCGTCAACCAACTGTCAATCCGAGTAACAAATCTTGGGTGTAGTTGGTTGTGCGTGAATGAGGTTGGGTAGCGATTGTTGTGTGCTCCAGAGTGAGCTACGCTGACTGGAGGCCGTTCAATGGGCAGTGAAGCTGGATGATGCTGAAATTTTTCTTTCTGAGTTATTTTCCCCTGTCCGGATTTGCATTCGGACGGGCCTGATCCTGTCGTTTTGCGTAGTATACTATGTCGAGGATCGTTGATATAGGCTTCTGAGTTTGTCGGGCGGGAACATTTACCCCGCACTATGTGAAAATCTTTTTCATTTGGATTTCTCAGTAATATTCATCTTATGGTGTGATACATGCGTTAACTGCAGAGACAATTGTTGGGTTGTTTTTCTGGGTAATGGACTGGTAGCTGGTCTGTAAGGTTTTTGGGTTGCGTTTGATTCGAGTGACGAAATACTTGGGTCGGGGAAGTGGTCGTCCTGTATGCTTGTCTTGCTGTACAGTAACTGTTGGATTAAGGGATTAGAATGGTGCCTTCGTGATAGTCCTAATCTGTAGTACTAATGTTGCTCTAAGGTTGTAATCATGAACGACTTATCCTATCGAAGCTTGGGCAAATTTGTCAGGAATGACTTGCTCTGTGGTAGAACTCTTTATGATGACTGAGTACTTGCAACATTTTAAACTCCATCAAGACTGGCGAATCAGATGATGCTTTCAAGTAGATTATCTGTGAATTCTTATGAGGACTGGGTTCTATATGTTGCATTTTTAATTAACTGTAGAGGGCTTTGTTTACCTGCCTGATGCTGATGTTCCCGCTTCCATCCTAGAGCAACAAAATTGAGAGCATACGAAATTTGAAGCCTCATAAATAGCATGCACTATTTTAGGAAAGGAACTCAAAATCGCATGAATTTGCTTGTAGTCCACCAACTTACTAAAGGAGGCTGCACTACACTACTGAAGAGATGTTGAGGTTGACCATCAATTCTTACATCCGACCATCGTGATCGGCTGAATTAATGTTTCCCGTTGAACTCCGAGCTTTTCGTGATTGATCTCTTCCTTCCTTCTCTGAAATGCCACATGATGCGAGCCTTCGATTTGGCAAACATAATTGCCTCCTTTTGCAAAAGACCTTCGGCAGTCAATGTTCTCTCGAATGACCACTTTTTTTTTGCTAGCAAAGGTCTTAAGATGGCCTCAAGATGGCCTCAAATGACCTATCCTTTGAGCTAAAAAAAGGTCTTAAGATGTCTCAAATGACCCGTTTCTTTTTAGCTGAAAAAGGTCTTAAGATGGGGTCAACCTTTTATCGCTAGAATGATTTCTTAAAGATGTCTCAAATGAATTGACCTCCTGCACTTGACAAGTACAATATCAATTAGCTATCAACGCCTGACTCTAACGGGATTAGTGGCCGAGGTGCGCACGCATCTTATATCCACTTCATCCTCTGTTTCCAGCTTCACCTTCATTCCACTGATATTTCTCCTTTTTAACTTTAGAATTTTGTTTTTCAATTGCGTCGCCCTTCCTTGGGCAAAAAAGAAAAAAATATATGGGTTCTTCAATTATGCATGGGAATGGTTGTTTTCATCCAGTGTGCTAATGTAATTTAGGGCTCCTCTTTAATTTGTGGAGGGTGGTGATTCCCATGTTACAGTTCCCAATTGATCATCTTCTCACTCTTTATGGCCTTACTCCTTGAAATGTAAATTCAACATCTTTTGTTTTCATACTAAGTTAAAGTTTAGCGGGCAACGTTTCAAAAGCTTAGATTTCATGTGATGGCATTAAGCTTAAAATCCCCAACTTTGAGTTTAACAAATCTATCACAAACTTCTTCTTCTTTTTTTTTTGGTAAAAAAAAAAAAAAATTTCAAAATTTGCTTTGAGGGTTAAAAGCGTGTTTGGTAACGATTAGTTCCCATGAATAATTTTTTATTAGAAATGATTTTTTCTGATTTTGTTCGTGAAATGATTTCTAAGCAAAATAATATGTTTGGTAACTACACAAAATTTCTATTTTCGAGATAAAAATGTAGTTTGTAAGATGCTTAATTTTTTTGTTTATTTTAATTTTTAATACTTTTATTATATTTTTCTCTTTTTCTTTTCTCTTATTCTTCTTTCTTTTCTTTTTTTGGCTAGGAGAGGTCTAGCGAGCTCGCCAAAGCCTTGCTAGGCTAGGGCTAGGGTCGCGAGCTCGCCCGGCCACCGCGAGTCTTGGCCTTACTAGATCCGGGTGAGGCCAAGCCTCGCCATTGCTCCCCGCCGACCCTCGTTGGCTGGTCGCCAGCCATGATCGAGATCGACAACTGGCCAAAAGGAAGACGAAGAAAAGAAAAGAGAAGAAAAAAAAATTAGACTTGATTCTAGGAATTGTTCCGAAAACAAGAAACAACTTTTTTTCTACTTCGATTCTATTTCAAATCTATTTCTGGGAACAAAATTTTTATCAAATCGATTTATGTTCTTTTTCTGTTCTCTGAAATAAAATAATAAAATTACTTATTCCAAGGATAGTTACCAAACATGGCGTAATTGTCCATCCATTTATTTTGTTGAAATTGCTTTTTTCCATTTGACTTATCCTCTCCCCTCACTTTCTCCCAAACTCCCACTTTGTCAGGAGCGAGGTCTCTCTCTCTCTCTCTCTCTCTCTCTCTCTTTCTCTCTCTCCTCTACAACAACCGGATCCGCATCGTCAGCGGCGGCGACCGATCCTCCGGCAAGTCGAGCATCCTCGAGTACCTCGGCAGAATCGACCCGTCGCGGGAGCAGGGAATTTGCACACGAATCCCTCTCATAATGTGACTTCAAGACAACCCTCATGTGGATCGCCCTGAGCTCTCTCTCGAGATCAACGGCAAAGATGTCCCCACCGACGAGGACCACATCTCCGAGGCCATTAATGCCGCCACCAACGAGATCTCGGTCTGACGAGAATGAGACCGGGCATGGACTTTCCGATCAGGCTATATGCGCTGCTCTCCCACAGCGACTGGCAATGTAGCGAGGCGATGTCGGCCGTTGTAGATCCGACGGCAGGGAGTCGCCAAATCGCGTGACGGTAAGAGAGGTGTTGAAAGTACTTCCTCGACCTGGGCGACAAACCCATTGGCGAAGACCGTCAGGGCGTTGACCCACGAGATGGCGCGAGTCGGGTTGAAGCACTCGGGCAAGCGCGGCAGGGGCGGAAGGAGGTGACGGAGTTGTGGACGAAGAGGAAGGTGTCGTCCGACGGGGCGGAGGAGGCCCATCAAGAACTAGGGGGAATGGAACCACCACCATCGCCACCCCTCAACGTCGGGGGCGAGGGTGCGGCGGATGGAGTCGCAGTCGTAGAATTGAGGGGCCTCATACTGGGTGCGGACCACCGTCCGATTCGTAGGCTCATGCTCCTCCAGATTTTAGAAGAAATTAGTCTCCTTTCTTTTTTTCTTTTTAGAAGATTGTACTTCTTTTTTTCAGAGATGTAAGGAGTTATGTTAGACTTTACAAAGATACTCCAAGGGGTGAAGTTGCTAACTAACATCTAATGAATGCAACAAGGCATGTTAAGAACATTCATTCATCGAAGCTTGAAACAGAGAAGTTAGACTGTAACAGAGACAAGTCTATGGCTGTCATTGGAGAAGCTTGAAAGAAGCATAATACGCGAGTTAGTAACCAGTAATGCTGTCAAATAATGTCAGCCGTGTATCTACATAATGTAGTGAAGATAAGTCGGTGAAGTGAAGACATCAGGTGACCAATTCCCAGAAGGAAAAGAGAGGCAGTTAATTCAGTTAGCTCAGCCTTTGTGAAATAAGTTCTTTTCTGTTTAAGTCTTTCATTGATTCTGTTTTACGTTGACAGCTGGCATTTTGTTTTTCATTAAGCATCTGTTGTATATAGATCAGGAGAGACTTCTTCTTCTTCATTGAATCATTGTAACAGTTTCTTGAGAGAATAGAAAGGGAGAATACACCATTGAAAAGATGCTCTGTATTTTTTGAGGTGAATACACCATTAGATAGAAGAGAATAAAGGAATCGTCTTCTTCTTTCGCATTCATCTGTGATCTTGCTCATCTTCACATGGTATCAGAGCCGTGATCGATCATCTGTATTGAAAAGTTTTTCATGAAATACACAATCGTTCGTAAAATTAAATCAAAGGTGTTGAAGATTCAGAAGATCAATAGTGGCCTCTGGACTTCAATGAACGCAGCAGATCAAAGTAGCTGTTGATCATCTTCATGTGCTGATCTGCTGAAAGATCTCACAAGTATTTTGTATTCAATTCTACTGTTCCTTGGTAAGATCTGAACTTTGTTGGTATCACGAACAGAACATCATCTTGATCAACAGGTAATCCTGTTTTCAGTCACAAAAATTGACTGCTGTCATCATAAAACCTCTGAAAGTGCAGCAATGGCAGGAAGGACACAGAAGTATCCATTTCCAATACATGTTAACATCTCCAATTTTGTCACGATTAAACTTGCTGAAGATAATTTCTTGTTGTGGCAAGCACAGTTTCACAGATTTCTTCGAAGTCAAGAACTCTTCGGTTTCATCAGTGGTGAAATTTCTTCACCTCCTCGAACTCTAAACATTGAAACTGAAGATTGTGAAACAGAAGTCATAAATCCAGATTATACAGATTGGACAAGGACTGATCAGCTTGTTTTATCTTGGATTAGTGGAGCTGTATCTGAGCTTGATCATTGGTTTAGAAACGTCTTATGAGGTATGGCAGACTCTTCTCAATCGTTTTACTCAGAAATCGGTAGCTCGAGAGTTTGAACTAAGAGGAAAGTTACAGGTATGTCAAAAACGAGATAGAACTCTTTCTGTTTATCTGAGGGAGTATAAGTCCATTTGTGATCAGCTGAATGCGATTGGAAAACCTATAGATGAAATAACTAAAATGTTTGGTGTTCTTGAAGGACTAGGTTCTGAGTATGAGAATTTTCGAACTACTATCTACTGTTTGAAACCCCAGCCAGATTATGATGAAGTGATAGCGCAGCTTGAACGTTTTGAAACAAGATTAAAGACATATTCGATGAATCAGTTCAATCCTAATCTAGCTTACTTTGGACAAAGAAATTCTGAAACACAACAGAAAGAAAATTCTGAAAGAGAATACAGCTTTCAAACTTCAAGTTTTGGAAGTCAAAGAGGTAGTAACAGAGGAGGACGCATTTTTGGTCGAGGTCGTGCAATGAATAATGCAGGCCATAGTTATGGATATTTAGGAAGAAACCAATACTATAGACCAAACAATTTCAATCAGGAACGAACAGATCAACAATTCAAGCGGAGGATTGATTATTCTAGTCCTGGACAGGGATTTCGACCATATGCAAGTTATTCACAAAGGTATCAAGACACCAAATCTTATCCGACTCAAGTCTTGATGCCTCAGAAACATGTGCAAAATGAAAAACCAACAGAAAACATTCGGTTAGAATGTCAGATTTGTAAACGACCAGGCCATGATGCTCTTCGTTGCTGGTATCGATTTGATAACTCTTATCAGGCTGAAGAAATTCCAACTGCTTTGGCAGCAGTTCATCTAGAGGATCCAAGAGGAAGTGAGTGGTATCCTGATACAGGAGCAACAACACATATCAGTGCTGATCCTAGTATTCTTCTCAACTCTACTCAATATATTGGAAATGACATAGTCATGATAGGTAATGGCTCATGTTTACCTATTGCTTATACTGGTAATACTCAGTTGAATACAGAAAACAACACGTTACCTCTAAATGATGTCTTGATTGTTCTTGAAATCAAAAAGAATCTTCTCTCTGTTTCAAAACTAACAAATGACTATCCCTGTTCGTTTATTTTTGATAAAATTGGTGTCTATATAAAGGACAACCAAACCAACAAAACAAAGATGCTCGGAAGGAAAATTAGAGGACTTTACTGTGTGGATCCTCAAACTACAGCAGCATACTTTACTCAAAGACACAGAGCAATAGCAGCAGATGTGTGGCATCAAAGACTGGCTCACACAAACTTCAATATAGTGAAGCATTTGCAAAATCAAGACTTGATTTCCTGTAATACAAAGTCTAAATCCATTTGTAGCAGCTGTCAAATTGCAAAAAGTGCAACTTTACCTTTCCCATTATCAGATTCTACATCTACTATACCATTAGAAAAGATACACTGTGACATCTAGGGTCCCTCACCAGTGAAATTTTCACAGAACTTTCAGTACTATGTCATATTTGTAGATAATTTCTCTCGCTACAGCTGGATCTATCCAATGAAGCTAAAGTCTGACTTTTATGACATCTTTATCATGTTTCAAAAACTAGTCGAGAAGCATTTTGATCATCAAATCAAAATGTTTCATTGTGATGGTGGATGAGAGTTTACCAGTAACAGATTTCAGAATCATTTGCGGAATTGTGTTATAAAGCAGAGACTGTCTTGCCCTCATACACCAGAACATAATGGAATTTCAGAAAGGAAACATCGCCATATAGTCGAGTTGGGTTTAGCCATGATGTATCATTCTAGAGTTCCATTGAAATTCTGGGTAGATGCCTTCATAATAGCTAACTATATTGTCAACATCTTCCTACACCAAAGTTACAAATGGCTTCTCCCTATTCCAGACTTTATAATAAGCAGCACAGCTATGACCATCTTAAGGTTTTTGGGTGTGCCTGTTATCCCCGTCTTCGATCCTATGCTCAACACAAGTTTGACCCCAGATCTCTCACTTGTATTTTTCTAGGCTATAGTGAACGGCATAAATGGTATCGTTGTCTTGTACCTACTGATGGTCGTATCTATGTTAGTCGCCATGTGGTTTTTGATGAAACCTTCTTTCCCTTTACAAAGAAGGTAATATCTGACTATGATCAGTACACAACTTTGTATAACCAATGGGCAAATGTGGTTAATCTTCTTGATTCCACAAACACAACCTCAGTGGACAATCCTTCCACTAACCATACAACAGAGTTTCAACTACCTCCTTCTATAGCAATTGATCACACTCATACATCACAATATAAGGGTGTTCCACATATACCAGCTTCTCATCAGCAACAGTCAGACTCTGTTACTACAGAGCAACAAGATGCTCTATCTCCAATTGCCGAATCAGGAGAGCTTACCTTTAATCAAGCTCAACCAAACTTAACAGCAACTTCTTCAGGTACTTCCTCTGTCCATCATATGCAAACTCGATTGAAGTCTGGTATCATCAAACCTAACCCCAAGTATGCATATTTGGCTGACTATAAAGTACCTTTGGAACCAAAATCAGTCAAAGCAGCCTTAGCTGATAAAGGGTGGTATCAAGCCATGCAGGATGAAATGGATGCTTTGTATGAAAATCAGACGTGGCTCTTAGTTCCTAGAACTAAACATATGAATATTATAGGCTGTAAATGGGTGTTTAAAACTAAACTAACACCTAATGGCAGTCTAGAGAGATTAAAAGCTCGCTTAGTTGCAAAGGGATTTCATCAAGAAGTAGGGATCGATTTTACTAAAACATTTAGTCCTGTCATCAAGCATGCCACTATTCGGATAGTCCTTTCTATTGCAATAATGAAGAATTGGACTATACACCAGCTCGATGTTAAAAATGCATTTCTCCATGGTACATTAAATGAAACAGTTTACATGGAGCAGCCCCTGGTTTTATTGATCCTCAACAATCTCATTGTGTGTGTTTGCTTAAGAAATCCCTATATGGACTTCGTCAAGCACCACGAGCATGGTTTGACAAATTTAGCAACTTTCTCCTGGAGAATGGTTTCTTCTGTTGTACTGCTGACCCTTCCCTCTTCGTGCTTCACACTGGTTCAAACACAGTTCTATTATTACTGTATGTTGATGACATAGTTCTGACAGGAAGCTCAGCTCAGCTACTAACCACTTTGATTGAGTTACTGAGTCTTCACTTTCACATGAAAGATTTGGGCCATCTTCACTACTTTCTCGGCATTGAAGTCAAACGCTCTCCTTATGATTTATTTCTTTGTCAAACCAAGTATGCTATTGATCTTTTGACAAGAGCTCATATGACCAATTGTAAATCTGTATCAACTCCTCTTCCACTTCAATCAATTACTATGACAGATGATACTACTTTACTCTCTAATCCACTTGAGTATAGAAGTCTTGTGGGAGGCCTTCAATACTTAACGATTACCCGTCCTGATCTTGCTTATGCAACAAATACTTCGCGTCAAAAATTGCAACATCCAACAGTTGCAGATCTTCATCGGTTAAAAAGAGTACTTCGATATGTCAAAGGCACCACTCATCTTGGTTTCTTTCTTCATTCTCATAGCTCAACAGCTCTCTATGGCTTCTCAGATGCTGACTGGGCTGGGTGTACTGACACCAGGCGATCCACAACTGGCTATTGTACATATCTTGGATCCAACATTCTTTCCTGGTCAGCTAAGAAACAGCCAACTGTCTCTCGTTCTTCCACAGAAGCCGAATACCGAGCTCTTGCATCTACTTCAGCTGATCTTACTTGGATTGCTTTTGTTTTGCGTGATATTGGTATATCTCTTATGTCTCCCACTCTCTTATTTTGTGACAATAAATCTGCTATCTCTCTTACAGCCAATCCAATACTACATGCCCGAACCAAACATATCGAGGTTGACTTCCATTTTGTTCGGGAGAAAGTCTCCTCAGGATCCCTCAGTATTTGTTATGTTTCTAGCCATCTTCAACTTGCAGATATATTTACAAAATCCTTGACATGTTTTGTTCATGTTAATCTTCGTACCAAATTGGGCATGGGATTTTCATCCCCTCCCAATTTGAGGGGGGATGTTAAGAACATTGAAGAAGCTTGAAACAGAGAAGTTGATTGTAACAGTTAAACAAAGGCAACGAACAAAAGCATTGCCATAACAAAGTCTATGGCTGTCATTGAAGAAGCTTGGAAGAAGCAGAATGCGCAAGTCAGTAACCAGCAATGCTGTCAAATGCTGTCAGCCGTGTATCTACATAATGTGGTGAAGATAAGTCGGTGAAGTGAAGACATCATGTGACCAATTCCCAGAAGGAAAAGAGAGGCAGTTAATTCAGTTAGCTCAGCCTTTGTGAAATAAGTTCTTTTCTGTTTAAGTCTTTCATTGATTTTGTTTTACGTTGACAGCTGGCATTCTGTTTTTCATTAAGCATATGTTGTATATAGATCAAGAGAGACTTCTTCTTCTTCATCGAATCATTGTAACAGTTTCTTGAGAGAATAGAAAGGGAGAATACACCATTGAAAAGATGCTCTGTATTTTTTGAGGTGAATACACCATTAGACAGAAGAGAATAAAGGAATCGTCTTCTTCTTTCGCATTCATCTGTGATCTTGCTCATCTTCACAAGGCAAGCGATGGGCAGCTCAGAGAAATCTCGGATTTTGACATTTGCTCAGAGGCGCAGTTTTTCACTTTCACGTCGAGACAGTTTTCATATGACCAGATTCATAAGAAGTAAATCAGAGGAGAAGTAAAAGAAAGAGATTTTGCAGTGGGAGGTTACAGAACACGTAGATAAGCGATGTGGGAATTTTTGAGGTACAAAATTTATTCAAGGTTACAGAACATACAACATGACGTCCATAGCAGGACCTGCAATGGAAGGTTACAGAAATAAAATTCGCACAAAACACACGTCACCACATCGAAAGCTGGAAACTAGCGCCCATCACTAACGATCCTTTAATTTGCGATGGACGCAAATGGGATTACCAATATTAAATTGGCCAAGACAAGTCACCAAGTAGAACATACATAAGAAGACCACATCCGATGCATCCAAGAGCGGCAATGAACATAGTAGACACAAATCAAAGTCTTGGGTCTAAATCTTGCCCTCTCATCTCAAAGATGAATCTTTGCCTGATTATTTTAATCGACCTACATAAAAGTAGGATGCCTTGTGCACTGGGAATGTTGTCCAGACCTATAGAGTTGTGCCTCTCCTTGATGAGCCAACGCAAGGCCCACGCAAGCAAATTGAGACCTTCATTAGTTTGAGCTCCGTGCTATGTTTTATGCTTTAACATTGCCAAGTTACTTATTAGACAACCATCCTTCACAAAAGCGCAAACAATATGGATAAAAAATAAGCATATTCATAAATCAACAAACAAAAAAATATAGGCGATTTGAATTGGTTTCATGGTGAAACCATGAAACCAGCATAGTGGAGGAGGTTGGACTACAGAGATGTTGCTCTACAGAGATGTTGTGGTCCTTACCTCGAAACACCTTGATTGGCTGAGTTGTTGTTCCCCATTGATCTCCAAGCAATGCGTGGTCACTGTCTTGTTTACTCCCACAACTTGTCTTACAGGCGATAGAAAGATCCTGATATATATGGACCGAGGGGTTCCATTATGAAAGTATACGGTCCGATTCCCCTCCGTCTACTTTCTCCGAGTTTCATCATGAAAGTAGACGGTGTCCGAATCCCCTCCCTCCGTCTACTTTCATAATGAAAATGATACCCCTCGGACTATTGTCATTTTCATATTGTCATATGTGGATATTTAATTAGACCCAACGCCTATTTCTTTACTTTGCCTTCGCATCATCATCCGGTAGCATTTTCAATTTACCCCTTGATTGGAAATATATATCAATTAGCACTCAACGCTTAACCTTCGATTAAAAAAAATCATTTGCTGATCTAATTTAATCTTCCTCTTCAGTTTAAGGAGGATGGTGATTCAAAAGTTATGATTTTTATTATTTATTGATTTGTGAGAGTCGGAATTTGAATTGTGATGTGCATTGGGTTTGGTTTAACTGGGGAATGAACCGAAATAGCTTGGACTGACCGAAAAGGTTAGTTCTAGGGGAAATCGATTCAAATTTCTATTCCGTGAACCATGAAGCAGCCTAGGACCATATCAATTCCCGATTCCAAAGCTGGAACCGCTAATTCTATTCAAAAACCAGTTCAAGCAGTTCGATTTCTACATTGAATTGGATTTCAAGTATACTTTAACAAAAAAAAAAAATCTTTTGAAATCACAAAAAATCGAACCGTCTTTTCAATGTTGAAGAAATATGATATTTGTAAGAATTTGATCTTTTACACACAAAAAAGTGGGTCGATTCCCTGAGTAGATGAATCCTTAATCATTATGTATTTTGCGTTGAATTCTTTGATACAAATTAATGTGCAGCATTTGACTACTGAAGCGGGATGGCAGATTCTATCTTTTTCGGCCTCTAGGACACATTCATATGTGGTTCTGTTAGTTTGAAATGGATGAGGGACACTGTAGGATGTTCTATGTTCGATGTAGGATCCATCTTAAAATGATTCACCACTTTTTCTTGTGGCACTTACCGATCTTTTTTGCTTGGTTTTCACAAGAAAGGTGAATTAATGGAAGGGAATGTAATTATGAAAGGAAATCGTTTATATATTTCTTAAAGGGGCTCACTAGACCACTAGCAAAGGCGGGGATAATGTTCATAGGAAAAATTACCAAAAGAGTCCTAGACTTGTTGTATTCATCCTCAATTATGCCAATTTAGTTCTAAGCCTTTCGATGAGTTGTCAATTTAGTCATTACGGCCAATTTTGGCCAAAAACCACTAATGTAGCAGTCTAGTCAACATTGGCTATCTTATGCGGCATGACCGACATTTATGTGGATAAATTTAAATTTTTATTATAATTTTCTAATTTTTTTTATAAAATTTTGAAATTGTTTCCTTTTTGTTTTCTCTGTCTTTTCTTTCTTTCTTCCTCTAATTGGTAGCTAGGACTTGGTGATGGCTAATGAGGTCAACCTCACCAACCTCTGGCAAAGCTCGCACTTGATAGCCTTTGGACAAGGCAAGCCTTGCCGCTCCTAGCAAGGTTCGACCCTCACCAAATCCAACGAGGCCTAGCTGATGAGGTTGAAAGGGAAGAAAGAAAAAAAAACATAAAAACTTGTTCACGTCAACACCGACTATATCATGTAAGATGGCCAACGATGACTAGACTGTTGCAACAATGGTTTATGGCCAAAATTAATCAGACGGACTAAATGGCAATTCTTAAAAAGTTTAAGACTAAATTAGCAACTCATTAAAATGTTTATGACTAAATTAGCATAACTGAAAGATTTAAGATTAAATTCACAAATTGTCAAAAGGTTTGTAACTAAATTAGTATAAGTGCAATAGGTTTAGGGCTTTTTGACTAATTTTCCCAACTTTTCATACATATATTTGAGTTTAGAATTAATGTTGGTACTGCAATTGCTAAAGGGAATAATCCTAGTTTCTTATTTTTACCGCATGTATTTTATTCTCGTGTAAGAATATTTGTAACATTGCTTTAAGATTTTAAACAATTACTCTTTCTGTTTTGGGAGTAAGTTACCACACTGACCTCTGAATTCATCATATATATATATAAACCCTAAGTATTGTGTGAATGAACTTTATTATTGTTATTTTTTTTTTGGTCAAAGTGAAAGAGCTTTATTGAATGTCCATTTACGGCCCTATAGACGAGTTGGGCTCTAAGAATGGGCTCTAAGAATAATACAAGCAAATTAAGACGTTGAATCGATCATGGTTTTCGATTTTACCAAATAAGATGTAATCAATATTTACTCTCACGAAATAAAAGAATCCATATTTAAATTCCCCAATGTTTTTTTATTAAAAAAATTTGTGAGGGCCAAGTAACTTTTAATGTTTTTAAGAGATGTTAAGAAATGATTTTTTTTTTCATAGGGTCTTATACCACATCGAGCCCTTAACTCTATTCTTTTTTAGGACCCTCAGATCAAGAGATGTCCGCGTGCACATGTACGGTTCTGATTGAATCTCCACGCTATACTAATGGAGATTCAATGGAAACAATTTGTCTGTTAGAGCCTGCATGTTTCTTTTTCTTATTCATGAACATATTTTCTGTTTTTTTGTTCCCAGGAACAAAAAGAGAACATAAACGCGTTTGTTTGCATTTTTGTTCAAAATTTGTTTTGTTTTGTTTTTTTTTTTTTCGGGAACAAAATTAGAATAGAAATAAGAAACAAAAAAAAAAGTTATTTTTTTGTTCCAGAAACACTTTTGAAGAATTGAAAGAACAAAAACTTTTTCTTCTTCTTTTTTCTTTGGCCGGTCACCGGCCTCGGCCATAGCTGGCGACCGGCCATCGAGGGCTAGCAACCTCGCTAGAGGGTCGCCGGCGCAGGGCAAGGCTCGGCGAACTCGGCCTCGCCGGATCGGGGCGAGCCCGAGCTCGTCCAGCCAAGGCGAGGCCGAGCCTTGCCCAACCACGACGAGGCTCGGCCTTGCCGGGGCCGGCAAGCCTCACCGTGCTAGGCAAGGCCGTCGGTGACCGCCAAAAGAAGAAAAAAAAATATTAAAAAATTAAAAGAAACAAAAAAAGAATACAAATTTGTCAAACGTGTTTTTATTCATTTTTTATTTCATGAACAAGTTTACTAAACACGTCTTTCCGGTAAAAAATTGTTCCCCGAAATAATTTTTGAACAGAAGCATAAACAAACGCACCCTTATTGTCAGATTATGAAGAGAAATAAATAACAAGCACATGTGGCCCTTGCCGTTCGGTCATGCACTAGGTATGACCGTATGAATACCTTGTGATATTAGTATTAATGCATAAACGAAATTGACAAGTAATTATGGTAAACTAGTCTCAAAAGCACAATGATAGTGATGAATCCGGAGCTTTGTTAATGAATCAAGCTTGTACTTGTCCAACTTGCTTTACTTGTGTAGTATGGTTAAACAAGTTACTTAGAATTTGCGAGCTGTCCAATTAGATATTTTAGATTGGGTTTTGTTGTACAGAGAACCAGACCTAGCAAATGCACGGAGGACCAAACCTCACCATCGGAATGGTACACATGCAAACCAAAATTCATAGAAAATACACATTGCCATGAGGACCAGATCCTAGCAAACAACATACCATCAACCACATGGAAAGCCGAAAAATATTGCCCTTCGCTAATTAATCCTTTGTTTTGGGATGAATTCAAATGGGATAACCAAAATCAGGATAAATGCAACGAAAATGTTTCAAGGTATGTTGATAAGCAGAACGCACATTTGGAGATTCCATGAGACGCATCCAAGGGCAACAGAGTTGAGAGCATACTGAAGTCAGAACGTCAAGCCCATGTCTTGCCTTCTCATCTTGAAGATTAATTTGTGCTTGACTATCTAGATCGCTATGCAAATAAGCATATTGCCGCATTCACTGATCATATTGGCTCGACCTACAGAACCACCCGCGGTTGGGTTTTTTATTATGTTTCACGATAACCCCCTCAGTGGAGTTTTATCGAACTGACGCACTCCAGTTTCATCGAGTTTTATGGCCCGGAGTTTTATTGAACTGACAAATTTACCCTGCACTTTGGGTTTTGTGACCCTCGACATATTCATGTGCAGAAAACGCGACTATAAAAAATGTAGCGTAGGCAGCGCGACAGCTCCTCTTTTGCAAATCTCAAATGACCACACTACACTTGACAAATGTATATCCATTAGCCCCCAACCCATTACCCCGACGAGAAAAGTGACAACCCAGAGATGCACTTCCATTCTCCGTTTCCACCTTCATTATACCGATAACTACTTTTTTTTGAATTTGGAATCTTCGTTGGCAAGAAATAACTGCGTTGTTCTTCAATTACGCATGGGAATGGCTGTTTTATCTGGTGTGCTACTGTAATTTGATGGTTCATCTTAAGCTCGCGGTGACAGAGTAAAACAGAGCCAGTCGAAAATCAGAAATCACCACAAACCCAGAAGAAGAAGAAAATGAAAAAGAAGAAGAAAGCCACGGCCGAATTCTTCTACCTTTCTGACACCGTTGCCTCGGCAGTGGAAGACCTCATTTCCCAGACCAAGGGCCTCCACGTCCTCGAGCAAATCGCCGCGATCAACGGCTCCTCCTTCACGACCGACGACTCCCTCTTGCCCCCCAACCTCGAGTTCCCGTTTCCGCAAGCTCAAATCCTTTCCTCTCTCCAAACCCCAAACCACGCTGCTGAATTCGAGCAATCGCAAGACGAAGTTGCCCCCATGAAAGGCGGCTGCTTCTGGCGCTTGCCGAAGAAGCCAGACACCGAGGCTAGGGCTATTAAGAAGGGGATAAGCATTCGAATCGAACCCTAAATCAATGTGGAAGACGAAATCCGGGAAATCACGTATCACCAATCATAAAGCACACCACAGATTCGAGCGTACCTTGTTAGCCACAGATTAAACACCAACGCCGTTAGAGGAAGAGAAACTTGGTCCTGTTCGATCCGGTGAAGCCTTGAAGGGAAGAAAAACGTCGCTTTGCCTTACTGTTTTTCTTTGGAGAGAGAGAGCGCGCGCGGGAGAAGAACGACGTACGTTTGTTTCCAACAGGTGCAATCTTTCTCTCTCTCCTCCCTTTTATACCTTCCCCCATCTACGGGCCCTATTCCCGTGGACCGGGCTTTTTGGGCCCAACTTGGGCGGACGGGCCTTAAGCCCATCTCATATAAAACCATCATCTCCCACTCGCACATGGTGGGCCAAACAGGATTCTCTTGACCTCTCTTCAACATTCATACCGGTGAATAATTCGTGCGATCAGCATACTTTGAGAGCTCGTTGCTATACATCTGTTAGGAATATATAGCAGCTCATAATGGGCGTCTCATTCTGAGTAGATTTAGTATGCAGTACCCTAGATCGATCGATCACATTTATATCTCTCTTGATCTCTTTTAAACATGATATATATATTGTATTCACAATTATGATTATCACAAAGACAGTCATAATTGGTCGACCAGTGAATACAAAACTATAATGTGATTCTCCAAAATCGATCTTCATCTTCCCTTCAAACTCTCAATTTCAGTTCAGCTTGCTTTTCTAGAAATGCCCCATTAGATCGAATCATCTCATGACCATTGGCAACACCCTAAGATAGCAAACACTAAATAGAAATCTTGAGAATAAGTAAGAGTCATGAGGGGACTAAAAATTGAGGAACTATTTTCCTCAAGAGTCTCACACGTCATAAAAGTTGAGATCAAACTTTTTGCCACTCTTATTGGTCGTCTCATGCATACGTAGTATGAAATACGTATTACGGTATTAACTCCTTTCCCATGGAGCGTATGTCTACACCTTTCAATACCGTACAGATGATAGTTCAGACATACCCAATGTCTAATTTGAGTTCACGTATCTACTCATTTACAAAATTCATTAGAACTCACATCTGGCATCTTAGACAAATAAAGTAAAATATGTGGGTTATTTTACTTTCAGACATCGTAAGTATTATGTCCTCATCTTAACACTCAGTTAAGGCAACATACGTGTTTTAAGCTTGAGCTCTCGATTATCACCTAGATAATAAGCTTAAAAACAGTCTCATCTCTATTTATCACACAGTAAATAGAGGCGATTACCCGTGTGAGTGGGCTAATCTTATATCTGTCCGACATACTTCTCAACTTAAAATAATGCACTGAGCATTAAGATGCATAAAGATCAAACAAAGATTCATAGGCATTAATGATGAAAACATAAATTCATCAAATGTGAACACTTAGGGAAATAACAATATTCAGTACATCGCCTTCTACGCAATCTTAGAGATTTCATATGGCCACAAAAACACATCTCTAGGTATTGGCTTTGTCATAGGATCTGCTACCATTCTATGCGTAGTATGTACTCTAAGTTCACGTCTTTTCGTGCAACCATATCCTTGACAAGATTATACTTGGTATCTACATGTTTGGTCTTGCCATGATATTTTGGATCTTTGGTGTATGCTTTTGCTGCTTGGCTACCACAGTTAACCAACAATGAATTTTGCAGCACTTCCAATAACACCTAAATGATCCAAAAATTTCTTAAGCCAAACACCTTCTTATACTGCTGCTGATAATGCCACGAACTCAACTTCCATCGTGGACAAGGCTATACACTTTTGTTTCTTACTGCTCCAACATATGGTGCCATTATTCGGTAAGAAAACAAACCCAGAGGTAGATTTTCTTTCATCTAAATCTCCTCTCCAATCATCATCAGAATAGCCTTAGAGTTGCAAATCCTTTCCATAATAACTCAGCGTATAATCAGCAGTCCCCTTTAGATACCTCAGTATTCTTTTAACGGCCTTCCAATGTGCTAGACCTGGATTGGATTGGTATCTACTCACCATTCCAACTGCAAAACATATGTCAGGTCTTGTACACATCATAGCGTACATCAAGCTTCTAACAGCACTAGCATAAGGAACATGTTTCATTTGTTCCTTCTCTTGTGGAGTCCTTGGACACAGTCTATGGCTCAATCCTTCACCTTTTGTAATAGGAGTGTCTATGGGTTTACAATCTTGAAATCTTAATTCCAAGAATGTATGCAACATCACCCATGTCTTTCATCTCAAAGTTGGAAGACAACCAACTCTTGATATTATTAACAAACTCCATATTACTTCCGGCAATTAGTATATCATCAACATATAATGATATGATCACAAATTGATCATTGGATCTTTTGATATATGCACAATGATCCTCATCTATCATTGTAAAATCATATGCCATTATGGCATTATGAAAACGCATATACCATTTTTTTACGACGCTTAAGGCCATATATCGACCTCAAAAGTCGACATACCTTTTCTTCCTGGCCTTTCACTATGAAACCAGCAGGTTGTTCCATATATATTTCTTCCTATAATTCTCCATTGAGGAAAGCAGTTTTTACATCCATTTGATGTAACTCAAGATCCATACTAGCTACTATTGCCAGAATAATGCGAATCGAGGTAAATCTCACTATAGGAGAAAATGTTTCTTCATAATCAATTCCTTCCTGTTGATTATACCCCTTCGCCACAAGGCGAGCCTTATGTCTTTTTATCGAGCCATCAGCCTTTCGCTTTATTTTGAGAACCCACTTGTTCCCAATAGCTCTGTGTCCTTTTGGAAGATGAACTAGTTCCCAGACTTGGTTTGATTTCATTGACTCCATCTCCTCTTTCATCGCATAAATCCATTTTTCCTTACTAGGGCAATTTAGAGCCTCATTAATATTTCTTGGCTCATCCTCATCTTGCGGAGCAATCATAAAAGTTTCCCCTTCAATGTCAAAACGTCGACGGGGAATACTTTGGCGACTTATTCGCTATATGGGAGATTGTACACTTAGCACATCATTCCCCATCATGCTCCCACTTGGATTAGATAATGACGATATCATCTCATTATGTGGTTGTAATTGAGAATGAGTTGAATTCAATTCATCACTTCTCATATTACTCCCACTTGGACGAACTCCACTAATATCATTATCTTGATCCAAGGTTTCAAATATGGGTAATCTTCCCTTATTTTGCCCTTCTTAGGAAATTCATCCACTAAGAATGTGACATCTCGTGATTCAAATTTAGTTATACTTCCATTTTCCTGCTCACCTATGAACATATATACTTTCGAGTGTTCGGAGTATCTCATGAAAATACTCTTCTTTCCTTTGGGACCAAATTTCCCAAACTTGTGAAAGGACTTATGTGTATAGGCGGCACAACCCCATGGCTTAAGAAAACTTAAGTCCGGTTTTCTACCTGTCCATAACTCATATGGAGTGGAAGTAACTGATTTGGAAGGCACCCGGTTAAGTATATAGGCGACAGTTAACAACGCATCACTCCAAAAAGTGATAGGTAAGTTAGCATGCGCCATCATGGACCTAACCATTTCCAATAGGGTTCTGTTTCTTCTCTCCGCAACACCATTTTGTTGAGGAGTATATGGAATAGACAACTGTCTTTCTATTCCTTTTTCATCACACAATTTTCTGAACTCATCAAATAAATATTCTCGTCCTCGATCGGATCTCAATGCTTTTATTTTATTGTCTAATTGATTTTATACCAGGTTCATAAACCTTTTGAAACAACTTATTGCTTCAGATTTATGAGAAATCAAATAGACATATCCAAATCAAGTATAATCATCAATAAAAGTGATGAAATAAACAGCCCATTGCCTTCCTCTCACATTCATTGGACCATAGACATCAAAATGGATTAAATGCAGAGGAAATTCAGCTCTTTTACCTTTTCCAAATGATTTCCTTGTCGTTTTCCCTACTAGGCAATGCTCACATATGGGCAAATCGACTTTTTCAATGTTGCCCAACAAGCCCTCTTTGGCTAGTCTATTCATGCGTTGTTGGCCCATATGACCAAGTCTAGCATGCCACACACTCACATCATTATCATATGAAGTAGAAGATGTGAAAAGGGAATAACAAATATTGACATCACCACAGTCAACATTTAGTACAATAAAACCATCCAAAAATGACCACAATCATAGTAGTTTGTATCCAAATACAAATCTACACCACTATTATGGAAGTTCACATTAAAACCAAGCTTAACCAACACCAAAACAAACACAAAATTTCGACGAATCTCGGAGCATTTAGAACATCAAGGTGCGTCCACCATGTATGTTCAATTGGCATGTGCCAATCTCTTTAACTTCAGCTCTGGAGTTATTTCCCACATAGATCCACTTAGTTCTAGTTGGTATCGTCGGAATTCCACGAAGGATTCTCTATCCTTCGGTACATGGTCTGTCAATCCTGAATCTACAGTTCACAAAGGATTGTATTCGGCCATTAATGCAGAACTTGACACATAAGCAAAGTTCTCAAATGTACAAGAGGTGTTTACCTTTTTCGGCTCACAATAGTTACGAGCATAGTGACCCTTCTTGTCACAATTGTAACACCTCACCCTTGACATTTTCTTCATTTGAGGACGTTTTCCTCTCTTGTGTTGGTCAACTCTTGCTTTCTTGCAATAAGGACTTGATCCTTTGCATTCCCACGTATTGAACGAATCAATACGCTTGCGCTTAGAGCTCAAAGCTCTTTCTGAGCTAGAACCGGCATTGCAAATATATATTTTCGACTCAAATGCCGTTACGTGGTCCTCTACTAGCTCAAGGTGGCGCACGGCATCCTCAAGATCTTCCATAATATGGTCAAGAGCTTCTAGTGCTTCTTGCTTTTCCAGCACATATTGAATCTTCATATTCAATATTTCACAATTGTTGCCGTTCATATCAGCAATTACATTCTTAATTGCTGAAAACATCGATCTGAACACATCGACATACATGCATGAATAATTAATGCCTATCATTTATGCATCCCTATTTGCACAGACCCATCATATTAATGAATAATTTCAAGTAAGGCTTCAGAATCAAAAGGTCACTATGTTTCCAATCATCCTCCAAAAATCCTAACTTAAAACTATCATTAATATAATTGTCTTATGCAAAACCAATTCTATGAAGCTACTAAAACTTCTAAAACTACCCACAGCTAATTAACAATAACAAAAAGCAAATAATATCTAATATCTAATAGAATAACAATGCTTTCATATAATACTATTATACATTACACTAAGCAATATATCCAAAAAAAATATCAACATGGAAAGAGATATTCATCACTCAAAAACATCTCATAATTAATCTAAGAAATAAATAGGGAAAGTCCTTTCTAATCTATCAGTCAAAGTATCTGAGAAAACTAAAGGAACATTTGCCAACAATGGAAAAACTTTTGGAGAGCTCTCATGTCGCCACCAAGGCGCATTCACTCTGCGCCATGTGGTGCTCAATCTAAGGGTTGAAGTTTTGGCCAACTCAATCCTATAGTACTCTCTTATAAAAGCTTCCACTAGCCTCCTATAATCCGGGACCACGTTGACCTCCCATAGCCGATCTAACATTGCTTGCCATTCAGGTGGAAGAGTGTTCATCAAAGCCGGCACCTTTTCAAAATCCGGCATAAGATAACCATTCCAGATGATTTCCTGTATCATCTGATTGACCTTGACCATATGTGATACTAAATCACCATCAAGCCACCGATAATCAGCTAACTCTTTCATCAGCCTTTTCAGTCTAGCTCTTCCTTCGTCCGTTCTCGGGATTGCAGGTATCCGTGCATAACGCATCATAGTTCCTGCAACAAATGTAGAACTAAAATGGATCACTTTTAATCCACAATAAACAAAATGGAAAATACATAATTTTCCATGATTCATGCAACAAATGCAGAATAAAAAATGGATTACCTCTAACCCACACAGACATAATTAAAAAAGAAATAAATTCCCTTTTTTTTTTTTTTTTTTCAGGTCAACGGTCAAAGTCAACGGTCAAGGTCAACGGTCAACGGTCGTCGGTCAATGGGTCAACGGATCGTCGATCAACGGGTCAATGGATCGTCGGACCGGTTCGGGCGAACCGACGGCACGTGCCGCGCGCATGGGTGGGCTGACGTCACGCATACGTCATCCGGCACGTGCCGCCGCCGCGTGTGCCGGTCTCGCGTCGGGTCGTCGGGCCGCCGGTGACCGTGACGGCGAAACATCGTCGTCGACGTCATCGATGACGTCACCCTAGCGGTTATTGACCGTTGGGTGACATCACGGTCGACGCAGACAACACGCGTCGGTCCGCGGACCGGCGCGTGCCGGTTCGCCGGCCGGCGCGAGCACGTGCCGGATTCGCCGACCGACCACGCGTGTCGCGCACGCGCCGGGCGAAGCCGGCCGCTTCCGGGCGCGTCGCGCCCACGCGCAGAGGCTTCCGGCCGCGTGTGTGGGCGCGTGCGGCGTCTCCCGGCGGCGCTCGATGTATCGCCAGACTCGTCTCGACGTCGCCTTTCTCCCCATGCGTTCAGAAAACGATTTCGACTTACGAAAAGTCTGAAAAATGGCCGAACAACGCTCGGGTGTCGGGATTTCTCGCCCCGATCCGTACGGCCGAATTGCTTTTTCGAAAAATCAATCAAAAATCATTAAACAAGTCAGGAAAACGTGAACTAGGGCTCTGATACCAATGTTGGGAATAACGGATCCCCGAAAAGCGGATTCGACACTAAATCAAACCCCTAAATCAATGCGGAAGACAAAACTCGGGAAATCACGTATCACCGATCGTAAAGCACACCACGGATTCGAGCGTATCTTGTTAGCCACAGATTAAATACCGACGCCGTTAGAGGAAGAGAAACTTGGTCCTGTTCGATCCGGTGAAGCCTTGAAGGGAAGAAAAACGCCGCCTTGCCTTACTGTTTTTCTTTGGAGAGAGAGAGCGCGCGCGGGAGAAGAACGATGTACGTTTGTTTCCAACGGGTGTCATCTTTCTCTCTCTCCTCCCTTTTATACCTTCCCCCATCCACGGGCCCGCGCGGTTATAATACCACAGGAGGGCCATGTCAGGGCAAATGAAATTCATATAAAACACAAATCACCGCCACATTGAAAGCCGGAAACTTGTGTCCTTCGCTGATAATCCTTTAACTCACGATGAACACAACCGAGACTACCAGCATTAGGACGCAGGCAACAGAAATCAGCCGAGGCAGGCCATCGAGCAGAACACACAACAGGAGACCACATTCAACGCATCCAAAAGCAACAGCGATCCCGGCAAAGGCAAGTTGGAAACTTAGATCAACATCTTGCCTTCCCATTCTGAAGATTAATCTTTGCCGGATGATTTTAATCGCTTCGCAGATAAGCAAGATGCGTGGTGCTCTGGAAATGTTGGCCGGACCTGTAGAGCTATGCCTCTCCCTAATGAGTTGACGCAAGGCCTGTTCAAGGGAATCAAGACCTTCGTTGATTTGAGCTACGTGCTCTAACACATTCCTTGTAATAAAAATCAGCAAATTGCTTGTTAGACAATTATCTTTCATAGAAGCACAAATAATAAGGATCAAGAAGCAGCATTTTGATAGATTAACAGTCAAAAGAATTTGTACTGGTTTTATGGTTTCAATATGCAACATTGAAGAGGACAAGTTCACCTAATCTAAGCAGAGTGTAGATGGTTTCCAAACAAAACAGCATGAATTTACTCAGGAGTCTTCCAACTTGTTGAAGGACGTTGGATTACAAAGATGTTGTGGTGCTTACCTCCGAACGCCGGCTGAGAGGTGGTTTTCCATTGATTTCCGAGCAGTGAGTGGCTACTTTCTTCTCTACTTCTACAACATGTCCTATAAACGATGCGAAGATTTTGTATTCGTAGACGACGATGAAAAGGAGGGAGCATCCTTCAGTCATTAGAGGATGACAATGACACTTGAGGATGCACGCTTAAAGCAAATAAAGCAAATGCATATAATATGTAAATAGTCATTAGACTTGGGGAATGCTCCCTCCTTTTGACACCTGGAGGCTGGAGGAATGCCCCCTCAAAAGTGCATATAATATTATATATATAGTCATTAGACTTGAGGATGCACTCTTAAAGCAAATGTAAAGCAAATGTGCATATAATATGTATTTAGTCATCACATATATCTTCCTCCTTTTGACAGGGAGGGCTATTTGATACCAAATCCTAAGGGCTACATATATCTATATTTCGCCTTCGCATCTTCGTCTAGTAGACATTTCTGCATGGTACATGACAAATTTCATCAAGACAGAAAATTTCGATTTGCCACCTGATGGGAAATATAAATCATTTAACCCCATTGCTTAACCTCGACGAAATAATGTTCCTCTTTGGTTCGAGGAGGATGGGGTTTCACAAGTTATGATTTTCTTTTTTGATTTCCTAGAGTCAAGATTTGAATTATGATTTGCATTGGATTCTGTTTAATCTAGTAATCAAACCGAATCGGCTTGAACTAACAAATTCAAGGTTAGTTCTAAGGAGAACTAATTTGATTTCTTGTTTCATGAACCTCAACACGGCCTAGGATTGAATCAGTTCCCTATTCCAAGGTCACAACTGCAACTTCTATTCAAGAACTGGTTCAACCAGTCCAGTTCCCGAATTGAATCGGTTTCCAATTCTTCCTCTCTTTTTAAATGAAAAATTCCTTTGAAATCATAGAGAATTGTACCATATTTTCAACATGAAGAAAACATCATTAAAAATTTAATTGTTTACACAAAATAAAATATAAAATAAAAATAAAAGTGGGCTGATTCTCGAGTTGATGCATCCTTAATCATTATGTATTTGGCGTTGAAATCTTTGATACGAATTGATGTGTATTAGGATGGTGGATTCTATCTTTTCTAGTCTCTCGGACACATTCATTTTTGGTTCTCTTACTTTGAAATGGATGAGGGACTCAATAGGATGTTCTCATGTTCAATCCACAATTTATCTCAAAATGGTTCATCACTTTTTCCCGTGACGCTTACCAACCTTTTTGCTGAGTTTTCACAAGAAAAGTGAATTAATGTTAGGAAATGTATAATCCACGTCGAAAGCTGGGTACCATCGCCATTCGCTAATTAATCCTTTGATTTGCAATGAACTTGAACAGGATAACCAAAATCATGACGCACGCAATGAAAATGGGCCAAGGCATGTCACTAAGCAAAACACACATCTAAAGATTACACGAGACACATCCAAGAGACACCGAGATGAGAGCATGTGGAAGTTGGAATCTTAGAGGTAGGACATTCTTTGTCAGGAATGGAACTCAAAACTGCATGAATTTGCTCGCAATCTGCCAACTCAGGTTGGACTACACCGCTGAAGAGATGTTGCGGTTCGCCATCGATTCTTACCTCCGATTACCGTCATCGGCGGACTTCTTGTTTCCCATGGAGTCCCGAGCTCTGTTTGATTAATCTCTTCCTCCTCTGAAACGACACTTGATGCGGGCCTTCGATTTGGCAAATATAATTGGTTCCTTTTGCAAAAGACCGGATGGCAAAGGGTAAATTTCTTTTTGTTTTTTTGGGTCAGAGAGCCGGGTAAATTTCAGTCTCCTTTTGCAAAAGACCTCCTGCAGTCAAGTTTGTCTCAAATGACCTCTATTTTTTTGTTAGCAAAGGTCTTAAGATGGTCTCAAATGACCTATTTCTTTCCGCTTTAAGATGTCTCAAATGACCCTTTTCTTGCTATAATGATTTCTTAAGATTCTCAAATTAAATGACCTCCAACACTTGACAAATATAATATCAATTAGGCTAACTCTAACGGGAAAAGTGGCCGAGGTGCGCACCCATCTTACATCCACTTCATTCTGTTTCCAGCTTCACCTTCACTCCACTGATATTTCTCCTTTTTAACTTCAGAATTTTGTTTCTCAAGTGCGTTGCTCTTCCTTGACCCCCCCCCCCCACAAAAAAAAAAAAAAAAAAAAAAAAAAAAAAAAAAAAAAAAGAAGTGCGTTCTTCAATTTTGGATCGGAATGGTTGTTTCATCTGGTGTGCTAATGTAATTTAGGGTTCCACTTTAGTTGGCGGAGGGCGGTGATCCCATTTTACGGTTCTCAATTGATTTTCATTCCACTGATATTTTATCTTTTTAACTTTAGAATTTTTTTTTTCAATTGTGTCGCTCTTTCTTGGGCAAAAAATAAATAAATTATATATTACCTTCATTCTCTGTTTGTCAATTGTGTCGCTCATCCACTTCATTCTCTGTTTCCAGATTCACCTTCATTCCACTGATATATTACCTTTTTAACTTTAGAATTTTGGTTTTCAATTGCATCGCTCTTTCTTGGACCCAAAAAAAAAAAATCGCATTCTTCAATTATGCATGGGATTGGTTGTTTTGTACGGTGTGCTAATGTAATTTAGGCTCCTCTTTAGCTCGCGAAGGGCGGTGATGCCCATGTTACGGTTCCCAGTTGATCATCTTCTCACCCTTTGTGGCTTTAAGTAAGGACTTACTCCTTGAAATGTAAATTCAACATCTTTTGTTCTCAAACCAAGTTAAAGTTTAGCGAGCAACGTTTCAAAAGCTTAATTTCATATGATGGCATTAAGCTTAAAATCCTCAACTTTAAGTAAATCTGTCACAAACATTTTTTTCAAAAAAAAAAAAGAAAAACAATTTTCAATAGGTTCCAATTCTACATTGATTTAAGGGTTTATGGTGCGTTTGGTAACTAACTAAATAGTAACTGATTTTATTCTTTTGTTCTTGAGTAGATTTATGATAAAAATCCGTTCGATAAAATTTTTGTTCTCAAGTAAAAATATCTGTTTTTTTGTTTCCGAGAATAGATTTGGAGCAGAATCAAAAAGTAGAAAAAAGTTACTTCTTTGATTCTAGAAATAATTCCTAATTCAAAGCCCAAACCTACTTCTTTTTTTCTTTTTCTTTTTCTTCTTTCTTTCTTCTCTTTTCTTCTTCTTCTTCTTCCCCCAATCAATCACCAGCCACTAACAACTGATGCCGCTGCCATATTTGACGATGGCGGGCGATCAGCCACAAAATAGAAGGAAGAAGAAGAGAAAAAGGAAAAAAAAAAAGAGAAAAAATAATATAAATATCAAAAAATTAAAAGAAACAAAAAATTTAAGAGTCCTACCAAATACATTTCTATTCTGGAATAAAAAATTCGAGCAATTATCAAATACCTTCAAATACTCAGAAATTATTTTCGAGAATAAAATAAAAAAGAATTATTTTTAAGTAGAAATTATTCTCGAGAAAATAATAATTACCAAATGTATTCTTAATATCAATCCATAATTCCGTTAAAATTTCTTTTTTCTCATTGAACTTTTTCTCTCCCCTTACTTTCTCCCAAACTCCCACTTTGTCGTAACTCTCTCTTATCACTCTCTTTCCCACTCTCCCCATCAATCCCTTCTGCGTTGGGAACTCAATCTCTCTCTCTCTCTCTCTCTCCCCCTCTCTCCCCCTCTCTCCTACAACAACTGGATCCTCATTGTCAAGCATCGTCGGCGGGGGCGACCGGTCCTTTGGCAAGTTGAGCGTCCTCGAGTCCCTTGCCAGCATCGACTTGCCACGAGGGCAAGGCATTTGCAGGTGAATCCCTCTCATCATGTGACTCCAAGACAACCCTTATACGGATCGCCCCGAGCTTTGCCTCGAGATCAATGGCAATGTTGTCCCCACCGATGAGGACCTTGGCCTATGTTGGAAAAAGTATTAGAATACATAAAATAATAATAATTATTGGAAATACATTACAAAAGATTAGAAAATAAAAAGAAACGTCTGAGGCGTGCAAACACTATCCTTAAGGATAATTCCACCCCTTAAAGTACATAACTCGGTGCATAAGGCTTCAGCAGTTATCCTCCCAAGATACAACAAACCTTCATTTATACTCCGCACTGAATATTAAAAGGAAACAGAACAACTTTTGTATATAACCCATCAAAAAGAAAAGGAAAGATGTGAGAACATATTGTATCTACTAAGATTGTGGTTTGAAGTTTAATTTATATTTAAACAAGAAAAAGAGAGAACCATTAGGAGATCATCATAAATCAGTTGGTAATTAAAAAGATGACCGTTATAAAATAATGAAGAATTTATGAAGTAATAAATCAAAAGTTATAAAGTCGTTAGACGACCGTTATACAACCATTAGAAAGCCGTTATATGACCGTTGAAAAAGCCGTTACAAAAATGATGACTTTTATGATGATCATAATTTCTAATAAATATTTCAAAACTACTGAAATATCCAATAATCTCCCACATATTTCAGAAAGTTTTGACAAGAAAATAGAATAATGCTGGGTTATTGGAGAGTAATGCATCGGAATTGGTGCTTATTAGGCTATGAACCAACCCTAGAAAGAATGAAATTTAATTCACGAAATCATTGATGAAGTTCGAAACTTCTATGAACCAAGAATTTCTTTTTGTGAATTATAATTTTCATCAATCGCATTACACTCCCACAAATTTTGTTGTTCAACGTGGTTTTGCACTAATAGGCCATGTGCGTGCTTGGTTTATTCATAAGTGTTTTAGAGATTTTCGCCAAAAATTCTTATAGGAGCGGCTCCACTCCACACTTATATATGTGATTCCATCAAGTGTATATTGTAGATTAATACACCACCAATAATGGCTATGGAATTTCATTAAGAGCTTAGCTCAACCTCTTTTTCCTTGCAATTTTGCATTATTTTCACCTTATGATGGACAATAATTTTTAATAGTGTATTAGATCAACAAATGACTTGTTATTACCCATATGAACCTAATTCATGGAATCGCCAATCACATAGGTTGAGTTACTATCACTGTTGATTTTCTTCAGTTGGCTTGTCCATTCCCCTCAATGTATAGTCAAAGGATTGGCCAAAATCCATTTTTTTTTTTTGTCTATGATGAATATATTGTTACTACTAGCTAGGTGCCAGCAAAAAATTGGACCCATTAGCCTCAGGGTTTGCTCTTGGACTTGCACTGAGCCATGTAACATGGTCATATACTTGCAGATATTTTTGATTGCTTGGTTTTCAATTCCAAGGAAAAGTCGAAGCTTATCAATGAAATGAAATCACATAGTATTATTCTCAATTAAAGCACATTATCTTTTTAAACTTCACACATTTCTTTTGGCTATTCAGACAAAAGGGCAAGCATACTTAACCAGTTAATAATAGAAGCATCAAGGGGTAGGTTAGGTAAAAATACTTGTTGATACATAAATTTTAGCGACCCGTTTAATCATTTATTAATTATGTGAAAAAATTAGGGATTAATTTTTGACCTTGAACAAAATAAATTTTAATTAATATGCATGTCATGTAGATTTTAGAAGCATTTCCATTAATAGTAATAGAATTTATAGAAATTATAATAAAAAGAAAATGAAAAATTAAATTAAAATAATTAAAAGATTAGTCGTTAAAAAGAATTAAGAAAAAAAGAGAAAGAAGAAAGAAGAGGTGGAGTCGGGCCGGGTAGACCCGGCCCCCTATTTCTTTCTTTACTTTTCTCGGATGGACTCGGCCCACCGTCTTTTTTCTCTTCCTTTTCCCCGAGTGGGCCGGCCCATCTCTTTTATTATCCAGCCCGGCCCGCGCTCTGGTCTTCTTCTTCCCCTTCACGCGCGCTCACGCTTCTGAGAAAGGGAAAAAATAAGTAAGGTACAAGCCAGAGGGCCGCGAGGGGGCAGGCGGCGGCGTGATCCGCGGGTCGGGATCAGGCCGGCCGGCAAGCTGGCAATGGCAGAGGCCATGCGTTCTTTCCGGTTGTCCTTAAGAGGGAGAGAGGGGTGCTCGCTTCAACGGATGGTTTTTTTTTAAGAGAAACTTGAGATAGAGAGGGAGGAGAGAAACTGAGAGTGAGGAATTTGTCTCCCTTGGCCGGTGGTTCGTCTGAATCGTCTCGGCCTTCTGCGGAAGCCAACTCGCTCGTCACCGTTCATCGCAGCAAGCTTCCGAACCAGGTAATCCCCAGAAACGCTCCGTTTCTCCCTCGCTTATTAAGTTCGAGAAAGTGAGACCAAACCGACGAGATTTTGAGCAAACCATACGAAACCCAAACTGATTTGTTGCCAATAACGTTGATTTCGCCCATCAACTGTTTGATAAAATGTCTGAATGAAGCACCGAATTTGAGTTCATAAAAACGATGCTTAAAATCTTTGTTTTGCGCTTTGTTTGTCCTAATATGGTTGCATTATCACTGAGTCTGCGTTTCTCTTTGATTTTGTGGCATAACGTTCGATGCCCGAGTCGGCCATGGATGAACGTCTTATCGTCGGGAAATCCACACCCTTCGCCGGAGGAGCCCGCGGTTAGAGGCCGCCACAGTCAGTCTTTTCTTTTTGTCTCGGCGTGCATATATGTGATTGATCCGTTAGAGTGGTCGTTGTCTCGAAATATATATGTTTGGTGTCATCGACGTCGCCAGCGACGTTTGGCGACGGCCAGAGTGATAACCGGCGGTGACGACCGGGTGAGGGCCGCGCAGAGAAGAGAACGTCGAAAATGGGAGTTTCAGCGAGGAAGAAGACCACGTGCAGAGAAGAGGAAATGTTAAAAAGGAAAAGATAAAAAATAGAAAATAGAAAAGAAAAACAAAAGAAATAGAAAAGAAAAGAATAATGGATTAATAAAAGAATAGAAACGTGGGGTGGGAGTTTTGTGAACTTGGACTGAGCGTGTGGGCTGATTTTGGTTTTGGGCTTAGATCATTTAAAGGGAAATAAAAAATTTGGGCTTGCTTTGTTGAAATAGCCCGAACCCATCAGTTTAGGGCGGCACTGGGACCGGGCTCGACCCAACCCGGACCTCTATGGACCGGGTGAAGCCCATATTCGGGCAGGATCCTTCGACCCAACTCGAGGGCTTTTTTTTTTTTTTTTTCAGAATTAAAAAAAGAAATCCATAAAATCAGAAATCTTAAAGAAAAACTAAAAAATTTAGAAAAAAATGTAGAAGATAGATATTGACTAGTTTCGTTAGATTTTTCATGTTAATTCTAATTTAGAACTAGTTTAACTATAAAAAAAATCTAAAAATCCTTTCATTAAAAGTTTTACCTGAATTTAAACAAGCCTTTAAGGCTTTATAATACGGGTTGTTTTTTTTTAGAGACCATGCTTAATCTTTGCTTGTGCATTTCAATTCGATTATACTTGACTGTGCAATTTTAATATATTGATTGTTATTTTCATTTTTAGAATAGTTAGGATGAATTTTAGAATTTTTGATAGCCTACCTTGACGCTTTGATCAGCAAATGGTCGACTTTAGGTATCGAAAGGGTTTTAGTTAAATAGTTAGGGCAATCAAGTCCTTGATTCCGAAATCTCTAATTGCGTATGCATCAAAACAATACTCTTACATCTTGATTAAGGTTTCTAACTAACCCTTCAACAATGGCTAGTGGCGACTCCTCTTGAACACATAGTTAGGAAAATTAATGTCATGCGAGGTATGAATTCAAGAGGGCTCACGCTTTATAAGCAAGTATCTCTAATCCTATCTCCCTCCCTCGCTAGGGTAGGTGCTTTGCTCTATTTTTAGGATTAAAATCAATATATTATTCATTAGACATTCGTTTTCACACAATGAATATCAAGAATAAACTCATGATCGTTTTCCAAACCAAAATAAAAAATAAAATTGGTCCATACTATGGGTTAACAATACAACATGAAGAAGGACGGTTTCATCACACAGATTGTTTCTAAATAAAACAGTATTCACGTAATGGAACACACACGGTGGATAACCTCTTCTTTTCTCGTCTGAAACAAAGCTTGATGCGGGCCTACGATTTGGCAAACACATTTTGTAGACGATCACAAGGCAAATGATGCGGCGCAGGAAGCGCGACAGCTCCTCTTTTGCAAAAGAACCCCTGCATTTGAGTTCGTCTCAAATCACCCCAGGAAGCGCGACAGCTCCTCTTTTGCCAAAGACCCCCTGCATTTGAGTTTGTCTCAAATCACCCCCCTACACTCGAGAAATATATATCAATTAGCCTCCAATGCTTTACCCGACGAGAAAAGCGACCGGCCAGAGATGCACGCGCGTATCACGTGCACTTACATTCTCCGTTTCCACCTTTATTCTACTGATACCTCGCCCTTTTTGAATTTGGAATTTTGTTTTTCAGGTGCGTTGCTCTTCGTTGGCAAGGAAAAAATTGCGTTATTCTTCAATTACGCATGGGAATGGTAGTTTTATCTGGCGTGCCACTGTAATTTGATGGTTCCTCTTAAGCTCGCGGTTAAGCACAATTCTATCCCCACCGCTCGCAGCTGTAACAGGGTAAAACAGAGCCAGTGAGAAATCAGAAATCACCACAAACCCAGAAGAAGAAGATGATGAAGAAGCAGAAGAAACCCACGGCCGAATTCTTCTACCTTTCTCACGCCGATGACTCGGCGGTGGAAGACCTCATTTCCCTGACCCAAGGACCTCTACGTCCTCAAGAAAAACGCCGCGATCAACAGCTCCTCCTTCACCGCCGACGACTCCTTCTTGCCCCCCAATCTCGAGTTCCCGTTTTCCACAAGCTCAAATCCTTCCCTCTCTCCAAACCCCAAACCACGCTCCTGAATTCGAGCTATCGCAAGACGAAGACGCCATAGCCGTCGCCCCCACGAAAGGCGGCTGCATCTGGTGCTCGCCGAAGAAGCCGACACCGAGGCTATTGCTATTAAATAGGGGGTGAGCATGAGCTTCAAATGGATGGAGGAAGACGAGGGTATTGTGGGATTTGGGTGTTTTCCGATCAAGAGCAGAAGAAGTAGCTGAAGAAGGCAAAATGAAGGAGGATGATGAGCGCTTTAAGAGAGGCGGCGGCGACCCAGGGAACCGTGGGTTGTTTTGCCATTTTAAGGTTTTGAGGGCGTGGATAAGCAAAGTGGAGGCATGGAAATAGCGGCTTCCGTTGATATTTGCTTAGAGACGCAGTTTATGTGAACAGAGACATGAGATGAAAATCAGAGAAGCAGGAAAAGAAAACGATTTTGCAGTGGGAGGTTACAGAACATGTTAAACCCCTAGATAAGCGGCGTGGTAATAATACAACAGGACGTCCTTATCAGTACCTGCTGGGGGAGGTTACAGACAAATGAAATTCATATAAAACGCACAACACCACATAGAAAGCCAGAAACTAGTGCCCAGTTGCTAATAATCCTTTAATTCGCGATGAACATGAACGGGACTACCAGCATTAGGATGCAGGCAACAAATGTCGGCCAAGGCAAGTCGCCAAGCAGAACACACGCCAGGAGACCACATTCGACACATCCAAGAGCAACAGCGACCACAGCATAGGCAAGTCGGAAACCTAGGTCAACATCTTGCCTTCCGCTCCTGAAGATTAATTTTTGCCGGATGATTTTAATCACTGCGCAGATAAGCAAGATGCCTGGTGCATTGGGAATGTTGGCTGAACCTATAGTGGCGTGCCTCTCCCTAATGAGGTGATGCAAGGTCTGCTCCAGTGAATCAAGACCTTCGTTGATTTGAGCTACGCGCTGTGCTACATGCCTTATGGTCACCAAAAGTGACACGTTAGATAACTATCTGTCACATAAGTGCAAACAATAAGAATCAAGAAGAAGTATATTGATAGATCAATAGAGAAAAAAATACAAGCGATTTCTATTGGTTTCATGGTTCTGGTATGTAACATACAAAAGGACGGGATCATATGATCTAAGTAGGAGTGCAGATGGTTTCCAAACAAAGCAGCATGAATTTACTCGAGTCCCCCAACTTGTAGAAGGAGGTTGAACTACAGAGATGTTGAGGTGCTTACCTTCGAACAACGTGATCAATTGAGTTATTGTTTTCCATTGATCTTCAAGCAATGCGTGGTTACTTTCTTCTTTTACTTCTAAAACATCCTGTATTATAAACGATGCCGAGATCTTGCATTGGCGCACCTTGTCTGCTCATTTAAGATGTTGCATTGGATTTGACTTGGAACCTGACTCCTTTCTAAACGATGCCGAGATGTTGCATTGGTGCACATTGTCTGCTCAGTTGACTTGGCCTCGCTCCTTTTGATGGAGACACATTTGCAATTTGCCCATGTGACTTGGAACCTCACTCCTTTTGATCGAGCCACAAAATAAAATAAGAAAATGGTGGCTGCTGCCTTGCTGGATTTGGGTCCGACACCCTCGCGTGGATCTTGGCAAAGGCGCAGAGGCCCTCGCCTATGGTTGGTGAGGGGCAAGGCCATGACACCCTTGCCCAAATCGGGCAAATGTCGTTGGTCTAGAGTTGTAAAAATTTTAAAAAATAACAAAGAAAGAAAAGAAAAAGAAGAAAAAGGAAAAATTATATAAAATTTCAGGAAAATTATTTAAAAATTGTAAGATTTGCCTATTTTAGTGTTGGTCATGCCACGTAAGATGGCCACCGTCTATGTCAGTGATTTTTGACCAAAATTAACCAAATGTACCATAATGAAAAATCATCAAATGTTTTAGAACTCAATTGGTACAATTGAAAATTTACAACCGAATTGGCACAAATATATTAAATTTAGAACTTTTTTTTTATTACTTTTTCCCTGACATTATAACTAGAAGAGGAGAAAGAACGGTGTTTCTATGGTTGTGCCCCTTTGTGCGTGTCAAACTTAAGACGGTGTTTGATATTTCTTTCAACTATTGCATTTTTGAGAATGTACTTTTTTCCAGAGATGTAAGCAGTTATGTTAGTCTTGGCAAAGATACTGTGAGGGGTGAAGTTGATAACTAACATCTAATGAAATGCATGAAACCAAGCGACCGGCAATAGAAAGAAAATCCGGATTCCCAATACAGAGGCCGTTATTTCCACGCCTCCATTACTCATCCATGGCCTCAAAACCTTAAAAATCTGCCTCAACTTAGGGGCTAAGTGTCCATCCATTTATCCAGTCAAAATTTCTTTTTCCAGTCAACATTTAACCTTGAAAAAATATTTGGGATAACGCGAGCTATATTATATTATTCAACTTAGATGTTTTCAAGATACTCCTAATAACTAAGGGGTGATGTGTACTTTTTCTTGTGTTAATCCTAATTCAATGAGAACTTCATGAATTGATTCACCTTTCTTTAAAACATGGGATCTTCTAGTAAGTGATCTTATTTTTTGAATCAGGACCAGATAAAGACCAAAAGGTGACTTATAACCAGTAGTGCATTGGGTGCGTTTTGGAACAACTTTGCAAAGTCCTTTGGACCTCTAAAGCCCATTGTGCGAAGGCAAGTGTGTTTGGCAATTATTTTTGGGAGCTCATTTGGGAAATGCTAGCATTTGTAAGGCCTTGTAAAGGCCCTTAGCTCAAGGCTCCCTCTCCCCTACTTTTTTTTTTTTTTTCTGTCAATCCTACTATATTCCTATTCTACACTCACTCTCAGACTTTTGCCTTGCCTCTTGCAGGGCGTGGGAGTCGAAACCCACTCCTGAAACTTAAGCGTCCCCACCCCATTCTCCCCTGAGAATGTGGGGATTTGAACCCCTCACCTCCCCCTTCCATGTTGGAATGGTGGCCACTGGGGTGAATCCCAGTGGTTTGCTCTCCCCTACTTTGGCTTTCTAGCATTCTCAGCATGCAACAGTACCTCAGTTAATGAATTTTTTGAATTTCCAATCTTATCCTCACTCATTAACCATAATTCCACATTTACCCCTTTTTAATGTAGAAACCCTAATATGTTGCCTCTCTCTTCCCTTGCCTCGCGTCTCTCTTCCCTCACCTCTCTTCACTCGACCGCTCATCTAACGAAACACAGCTCTCTCGCCTCTCTTATTCGCCGCATGAACATTGATCAGCCAGTGACATTGCTCACCTGGTCACCTCCGGTCACCTGATCGATGGTCGTCACCGATCGCCTAGTCGATGGTTGCATCATCGCCTAGATCTATTGTTGTGAGGCTTGTCGAGGTCGCAGGATGCTAGCATCACTGTGCTTGGGGTCTAACAACCTCATAACCCTCGCCTGGGCTCCAAGGGTGATGAGATGATCGGTTGGCTGAACCCTCTCTCTCTCTCTCTCTCTCTCTCTCTCTGGTGCATCGCTGATCGAGTTGGAGTCATTACAGCAAGAGTTCCTTATTTCTCTGATTGCTCACAGGTTGGACTCTCTCACCACCCAGCATTCCAAGTTTTCCCATTTTCCTTTTCAATTAGACTCGTGCGCTTTCAAATTGGGACCGGATAAAGACCAAAAGGTGACTTATAACCAATAGTGCACTATCTAATGGACCTTTGACCATAACTCATCCGTTGATTTTTCAACTTCATTATTTTCGGAGTTGGATCAACTATATTGAACATATTTCTCATCTAATCTTGGGACGCAAATTGCCAAAATACGGTAAACTATTGTCTTTCCAACTTTCGAGTTGATTTTACCACGGAAGCCAATAGACAATAACACTCCTCAAAATATAGCTTACAACTTTCATCGTGCAATTGTAATAGAGGCCAGCCCGAGGCAGAAGCAAAAGAAGATGGTGCTCTCTCTCTCTCTCTCTCTCAATGGCTCTAAGCAAGGACTCAACATTCCAAAAGCTTAAATTTCATGTGATGGCATTATAACTAAAAGAGGAGAAAGAGCATGTCAGTGTGGTCGTGCCTCTTCGTACAGGTCAACCTTAGATGATGTTTTATATTTATTTTTTTCAAATCCGCCTTAACTTAAGGATTAAGTGTCCATCCATTTATCCCGTTAAAATTTCTTTTTCCTCACTGGACTTTTTCTCTCCCCTCTATCTCTCTCTCTCTCTCTCTCTCTCTCTCTCTCTCCACCGGAGCCGCCCCTCTGCTCGACGGGCTTTGACATGGTCACGGAGGAGGGTTCCAGCTCCCCAGCATCGTCAGCTTCGGCGACTGGTCCTCCAGCAAGTCGAGCGTCCTCGAGTCCCTCGCCAGCATCGACCTGTCGCCGGATCGCGTGACGGCGAGCGAGGTGCTGAAGTACTCCCTCAACCTGGGCGACCGACCCATTGGCGGAGAACATCCAGGCGTTGACCCGCGAGATGGAGCGGGTTGGGTAGGGTCGAAGCACTCGGGCGACCGTGGCGGGGGCCGAAGGAGGTGATGGAGTCAGGGACGAAGACGAAGGTGTCGTCCGACGTGGACCGAACCTCCACCGCCACCACTCAAGGTCGGGGGCGAGGGTGCGGTGGATGGAGTCGCAGTCGTGGAATTGAAGGGACTTGTACAGGTTGCGGACCGCCGTCCGATTCGTGGGCTCTAGCTCTTCCAGATTTTTAGAGAAATTTGCATTATTATTAATATTTATATATTTTTTTTTTTGAAGATTGTACTTCTTTTTTCAGAGATGCAAGGAGTTATGTCAGACTATGCAAAGATACTGCCGAAGGTGAAGGTGCTAAATAACATCTAATGAATGCAACAAACCAAGCGATGGGCAACTGAAAGAAATCCCGGATTTTGACATTTGTTTAGAGGCGCAGTTTTGCACTCTCACATCGAGAAAGTTTTCATATGACCAGATTCATAAGAGGAAAGGCAGAGAAGCAGACAAATCAAATACATAAGGACCAGACCCCTTCAAAGAGCAGACCACCAAAATTCAAGGAAAATACATGTCACTCTCAGCAAATACCAGACCCCTGCAAACAGCACACCAAAATTCAAAGAAAATACATGTCACCCCCAGCAAACACCAGACACTCAGTCACATCGAAAGCCGGAAACTATAATCATTCACTAATTAATCCTTTGATTCAGGATGAACCTGAACGGGATCATCAAAATCAGGATGAATGCAACGAAATCGTGCTCCCCACTGCTTGAACTCGAACGGAAGAAGAAGAAGAAGAACCGTTGATATTTGCTTAGAGTCGCAGATAGCGGCTCCCGTTGATATTTGCTTTGCAGTGGAAGGGTACAGAATATGGAAACCATATCAGGACCAGCGGGGGGAAGGTTACAGACAAATGAAATTCATAGAAAACGCACATCACCACATCGAAAGCCAGAAACTAGCGCCCAGTCGCTAATAATCCTTTTAACCCAGGATGAACATGAACGGGACAACTAGCATTAAGACGCAGGCAATAGAAATCGGCCAAGGCAAGCCACCGAGCAGAACGCACATCAGTAGACCACATTCAACGCATCCAAGAGCAACAGCTATCCCGGCAAAGGCAAGTTGAAAACTTGGATCAACATCTCGCCTTCCCGTTCCAAAGATTAATCTTTGCCGGATGATTTTAATTGCTGCGCAGATAAGCAAGATGCGTGGTGCTCTAGAGACATTAGCTGGAACAATAGAGCCGTCCCTCTCCCTGATGAGTTGACGCAAGGCTTGTGCAAGCGAATCAAGTCCTTCGTTGATTTGAGCTACATGCTCTGCTGCATACCTTAACATCACCAAGCAACTTGTTAGACAACCGTATTCCACAGAAGCACAAATGAAAGGATCGAGAATAAGCATATTGATAGATTAGCAGGCAAAAAAATGTAGGCGATTTGAACTGGTTTCATGATTTCAGTATGAAACCATCATATTCATAGTTTAACAGACAAAAAACCTTAGGTGATTTGAACAAATTTTACTATGCAACATTGAAAAGGACAAGTTCATCTTATCTAAGTGGAGTGCAGATGGTATTCAAACAAAACAGCTTGAGTTTACTCAAGAGTCCTCTAACTTGTTGAAGGAGATTGGACTGCAGAGATGTTGCGATGCTTACCTTGGAACATTGTGATGCGTTGAGTAGTGGTTTCCCATTGATCTCCGAGCAAGGGGTGTCTACTTACTTCTTTACTTCTACAACAACATGTCATATAGACGATGCGTAGATCTTGATGTATAGCTGGGATTCGATGGGAGTTGGAAGGAAGAACACGAGGGATTGGATTGTAGTTTGGACTCGAACTCGTCATTGTCTCATATATAGGCGCGTGACAAGAGGAGAATTTTTCTACCTAAAAAAAAAGAGGAGGAGAATTTTATGTTCCCGACACAAAAGTCCTTTGGGGGGGTACTTTTGTGTGTGTGTGTGTGTGTTAGTGGATGTGTCTAGCTTGTGTGTTAGTGGATGTGTCTAGCTTGAAATCTCATAAAAGCCATTTGAGACCGGTCTCAAAAGCTAGACACATCCACTAACACACAAGCTAGACACATCCACTAACACACAAAAGTACTCCCCCCCCTCGAGCTGAAATCTCAGAAAAGTCATTTGAGACCATCCATTCACACACACAAAAGTACTCCCCCCTCCCCCTCCCCCTCCCCGACTTCAGAAATGCCATTTACCCACACACAAAATTACTCATTGGCATAATCATCATATGACAATGATAAGAGTCCATCCGTCAGGCGCCTCATACTGACGCCAATTTAATCCCTGATGCTCCTCTTTATCATCATCACACACATATATAAACAATTAGACCCAATGCATCTTTCTTTAATTTGCCTTCGCATCATCCTCTTGTAGTCATTTTTGCATTGCAGCCGACAAATTTCATAAGGATAGGGAAAATTTCAATTTACCTCTTGTTGAAAATTATACATCAATTAGTCCCAATGCTTAACTCAGATAAAAAAAAAATTCATTCGTTGATGTAGTTTAATGTTCCTCTTTAATTCAAGGATGATGATTCAAAATTTATGGTTTTGAACCAACTACCAAATCGAACCGGCTTGGACCGGTTGATTCAAGATTAGTTCTAGTGTAATACTGATTCAATTTCTTGTTCCATGAACCTTGAAGTAGCCTAGGACTGGATTGGTCCCTGATTCCAAGGCTGGAACACGGGTTCTATTCAATGATCAATTACCGAATCAAATCAGTTTTTGAGTATTCTTTTGAAAAAAGAGAAAAAAAATCCTTTAAAATCATAAACAATCAATATTTTCAACATGAAGAGGCAGCGTTTTTTACACAAAACTTAAAAAAAAAAAAAATTGTGGGCTGATTAGATGCATCCCTCATTAATCATTTTGTATATGGCGACTCTCCAAAGTTCCTTTTTCAGGAAAGAAACTTGAAACAGCATGAATTTGCTCGCGGTCCTCCAAAGTTATTGAAAGAGGCTGGACTGAAGTGAAGTGATGTTGCAGTTCACGGTCGTTCCTTACCTCCGATCACCTTGTTGTTTCCCATTAGACTTCGAGCTTCGTGTTATTAACCTCTTTCCTTCCTCGTCTGAAACAAAAGTTGACGCGAGCCTACATTTAGTCGATGGTACGAAGGCAGAACTTTTATAACCCGCCCGCAGTGGAGTTTTATCGAACTGACGCACTCCAGTCTCATCGAGATTTATGGCACTGGAGTTTTATTACACTCGACATATTCATACGCAGAAAACGAGACTACAAATGATGCAAAGCAGGTCGCGCGACGGCTTTTCTTTTTGCAAAAGACCCCCCTGCATTTGAGTTTTTGTCTCATATAAACCCCTTACACTTTGACAGATATATTTTAATTAGGCCCCAACGCTTAACCCCGATGAGAAAAGTGACCGCCGAGAGGCGCACGCGCATCTCACGTGCACTTACATTCTCCGTTTCCACCTTCATTCTACTGATATCTCACCCTTTTTGAGTTTGGAATTTTGTTATTCAGGTGCGTTGCTCTTCTTTGGCAAGAAAAAACTGCGTTGTTCTTCAATTACGCATGGGAATGGAAGTTTTATCTGGTGTGCTACTGTAATTCGATGGTTCCTCTTAAGCTCGCGGTTGAGCAAAATTCTATCCCCACCGCTCGCGGTAACAGAGTAAAACAGAGCTAGCGGGAAATCAGAAATCACCACAAACCCAGAAGAAGAAGATGATGACGAAGAAGAAGAAAGCCATGGCCGAATTCTCCAACCTTTCTTACACCGATGACTCGGCGGTGGAAGACCTCATTTCCCAGACCAAGGACCTCTAGGTCCTCGAGCAACGCCGCGATCAACGTCTCCTCCTTCACCGCTGACGACTCCCTCTTGCCCTTCGACCTTAAGTTCCCGTTTCCGCAAGCTCAAATCCTTCCCTCTCTCCAAACCCCAAACGACGCTCTTCCACCCGACAATTCTTTATTCTCTCGTTTCTTTTCTTTCGCCCTCGTCTCTTTTTGGCAACCACTAGGGGAGGATTACAACCCGTCAATCATGGGCGACGAGGTGACTCACGTGCCACTGGCTTTCATAGCTCGGACGACAAGTACTAGAGAAGTGCCACAATAGATTTTAAAAAATGGTACTAGCTGCAAGAGGTTTAGAAACAAAGAATAATAGTTCACGATTTGATAAAATGCATCTCGGTTCGTGTCGAGGAAAGTCTTTATGAGTCATGATTGTGGAGTATAAAGAGATAATCATATGCCTTTCATCAGCCCCAGATGGGGTTTTGTCTTAGAACATGTGGAAGGAAAGGTTCTCCATAAATAGCACGATGTTGCAATATTAATGATTTAGCAATTTAAATCAACGTGAAATCCTAAGAGAAATAAAAAAGACGTAAGAGATATACATGATCGATTTGAGTGTTTGTACCTACTCCATAAAAAGAGCTAACAATAAATAAATTCACTATCATCGAAGGGTCAGCGTTACAGTTATTTAGGCACTCGAATATTAATTAAGTCAAAATCCATGGTATTTATAAAATAAATAATTCAATTTGAATGAAAAGCTCACAGCACAAGTTACACATCCAAACTCGAGACAAAATTTGATGAAGAGACCATCTCCGATCAATAAATCTTGATAAAACTTTGACTTGGAGATTATTTTCAAAAAACAAAACAAATTCAAATAAAGTGCTTACCATATTTTGAGCAAATCAAAATATTCCGATGGGTCAAGTTCCATACACAATTCAAACTCGAGACAAAATTTGATACTATAATGGACATCATAAGAAGTCGTTTATTATCAATGTGCATTCATAATAATCAATGCCCTGAGCTTTACTGGGCCAAGTGTTAGAATATCGGAAAAAATAACAAAATTAATAGGAAAATCTTGGAAAGGTTGACTAAATCGTGCATTGATAAGATTAAACATTAAGTGGCCTGATTTTTATGAAACTTGCAAATACATTAATGCGGAAAATTAAGAAGAAATTAATGAATAAATCTCAGGCCTCAATCTTAAGATTATGATTATTTGATGAACGTACAAAAAAATAACCGATGAACATATATATAATCAGTCCTCATTCTTCATATCGACACATGAGTGCAACATCTAAGCCATGAGATTAAAAATTGGGATTAGAGAGAGAAATCGGTTTTCTTCCAAATTTAACAATGACGTCATCCTCCACTAATTCATGTATTTCTTTATTTTCGTATGATGCTTTTTGTGACAATATTCAGTTTTCGAGATCTGAAACTTTATGTAGAATGATAATATGTTGACAAAATAATTTTAACATGATAAGATATCCAATTATAATTGTTGCAAAAATGAGTATATAAATTGTATATTCATATATTTTTTTTGTCTACGATGAATATACTGTTACTACTAGCTAGGTGCTAGCAAAAAATTGGACCCATTAGCTTCAGGGTTTGCTCTTGGACCTGCACTTGGACCTGCACTGAGCCATGGAACATGGTCATATACTTGCAGATATTTTTGATTGCTTGGTTTTCAATTCCAAGTTGAAGCTTATCAATGAAATGAAATCACATAGTATCATTCTCAATTTAAGCACATTATCTTTTTAAACTTCACACATTTCTTTTGGTTATTTAGACAAAAGGGGCATACTTAACCGCTTAATGATAGAAGCATCAAGGGGTAGGCTAGGTAAAAACACTTGTTAATACCTAAATTTTGATGATCCATTTAACCATTTATTAATTATATGAAAAATTAGGGATAATTTTTGACCCCTGAACTAAATAAATTTCAATTAATATGCGTGTCATGTAGATTTTAGAAGCATTTCCATTAATAGTAATATAATTTATAGAAATTATAATAAAAAATAAGATGAAAAAATAAATTAAAAGAATTAAAAGATTAGTCGTTAAAAAGAATTAAAAAAGAAAGAAGAAAGAAGAGGTGGAGTCGGGCCGGGTAGACCCGGCCCCCTATTTCTTTCTTTACTTTTCTCGGATGGACTCGGCCCACCGTCTTTTTCCTCTGCCTTTTCCCCGAGTGGGCCGACCCATATATTTTATTATCCAGCCCGGCCCGCGCTCTGTTCTTCTTCTTCTTCCCCTTCACGCACGCTCACGCTTCTGAAAAAGGAAAAAATAAGCAAGGTACAAGCCACTAGCCAGAGGACCACCAGGGGGCAGGCGGCGGCGTGATCCGCGGATCGGGATCAGGCCGGCCGGCAAGCTGGCAATGGCAGAGGTCATGCGCGCTTGCCTGTTGTCCTTAAGAGGGAGAGAGGGGGCTCGCTTGAACGGATGTTTTTTTTTTTTTGGGAGAGAAACTTGAGATAGAGAGAGGGAGGAGAGAAACCGAGAGTGAGGAATTTGTCTCCCTTCGCCGGTGGTTCGTCTGAATCGTCTCGACCTTCTGCGGAAGCCAACTCGCCCGTCACCTTTCGTCCCTGCAAGCTCCCGAACCAGGTAATCCCTGGAAACGCTCCGTTTCTCCCTCGCTTATTAAGTTCGAGAATGCGAGACCAAACCGACGAGATTTGAGCAAACCAGACAAAAACCCAAACTGATTTGTTGCCAGTAACGTTGATCTCGCACGTCTGTCTGAATGAAGCCCCGAATTTGAGTTCATAAAAACGATGCTTAAAATCAAGAATAAAAAAAAAAAAGAGAGAACGTAGGAAAGGGGGCTCGCTTGAACGGATGTGGTAAGTGTTATTGAGTCCGTCCGTAAGGAAGCTTCGGTGATGGCGTGATCTCGGTGGAAGAGGACGTCGCGCAAAGAAGAGAACGTAGGAAAGGGGAGTTTCAATGAGGAAGAAGGCCACGTGCAGAGAAGAGGAAATGTAAAAGAGGAAAAGGTAAAAAATAGAAAATAGAAATGAAAACAAAAGAAATCGAAAAGGAAATATGAAAAGAAAAGAAGAACGGAATAATAAATTAGTAGAAACGTGGGTTGGAAGTTTTGTGAACCTGGACTAAGTCCCTGTTTGGTTCTAATTCTTTGTTTAGAAAGTAGTTTGGAAATAGAATCGCGTTTGATAAAATTTTTGTTCCCGAAAATAAATTTATATTTTTAAATAGGAAGTAGATTTGAAACAGAATCGAGAATAAAAAAAAAAGTTGATTCTTGTTCTGGGAATAAATCTAAGAAACAAAACAACTCTTCTTTTTCCATTTTCTCTTATTCTTCTTCCCTTTTCTTCTTCTTCATCGACCGCCCCGTCTGTCGTTGTCCACCGCGGTCGCGAACCTCACCACGGCCGGGCGAGCCTCCAACGAACTCGTGGGAGGTAAGCCCCGCCACCGGCTAGGCCGGGCGAGGCTCGCCCTGGCCGGCGAGGCTTGCCCGCCCCACCGGTGGCTAGGCGGGCCTCACCCCCCCGGCAAGGCCGGCTTGGCCATCGGCGAGGCCAAGCCTCGGCAGGGCTAAGCAAGTCTTGCCCAATTGCCGGCCTCGCCGAGGGCTAGCGATACTCCGGTGAGGTCATCAACCTAAAGAAGAAGAAGAATAGGAGAAAAAAAGAAAAAAATGAAAAGAAAAAAAAGGAAAAAAATGAAAAAGTATAAAAATTATTTAAAAATTAAAAGAAATTGATTTGAAACGAATCGGTGAAGACAAGATATCAAACGCAATTTTATTTCGAATAAAATTTTTTGGATAGTTCCAAATAAGCTTAAAATGCTTAAAATCATTCGGGGAATAGAATCGTTTGCAAACACGCCTAAGCGTGCGGGCTGGTTTGTGAACCTAGACTAAGCGTGTGGGCTGATTTTGGTTTTGGGCTTAGATAATTTAATGGGAACTCAAAAATTTGGGCTTGCTTTCTTGAAATAGCCTGGCGCATCGAGTTTAGGGGCCGCATGGATCGAGCCCAATCCAACCCGGACCTCTATGGTCCAGGTTAAGCCCATGTTCTGGTTGGATCCTTTGACTCAACTCGAGGCCTCTTTTTGGTTAGAATTAAAAAAAAATTCCAAAAAATCAGAAATCTTAAAAAAATTTAAAAAATTTAGAAAAATACTTTAGAAGATAGGATTTGATTAGTTTCGTTAGATTTTTCAAGTTAATTCTAATTTAGAACTAGTTTAACTATTTAAAAAAATCTAAAAATCCTTTCATTAAAAGTTGTACCTAAATTTGAACAAACCTTTAAGGCTTTATCATAAGGATTGTTTTGTGTTGTTTTCTTTTGAGAGACTATGCTAGATTGTTGCTTGCGCATTGTGCATTTCAATTCCATACACTTGATTGCGCAATTCTAATATATTGATTGTTATTTTCATTTTTATAATGATTAGGATGAATTTTAGAATTTTCGATAAGCTGCCCGAATGCTTTAATTGACAAATGGTTGAGTTTAGGTTCCAAAAGAGCTCTAGTTAAATAGCTAAGGTAATCAAGTTCCCAATTCCGAAATTTTTGGTTGCGCATGCATCAAGGCGACATTCCCATGTCTTGATTAGGGTTTCTAGCTGACCCTCAACAATGGCTAGCAACGACTTCTTTTGAACACATCGATTAGGAAAATTCATGTTACATGAAGTATGGACTTGGGAGAACCCATGCTTTATAAGCAAGTATCTCTAATCCTATCTCCTTTCCTCGCAAAGGTTAGGTTGCGACAACACTGTTTATATGACTTAAAAAAATTAAGCATAAATTTATTAATTAAACGAACTTCATTAAATGTCTATTCACGGCCTTTTATTTAGTAATAGATGTTAAAGGTCTATTTGGTAACATGCTAAATAATGTCTATTTCTATTTTTTTTAAACAAAAAAAAATCCATTTGATAACATTTTTATTCTTGGGAACTTTGTTATTGGGAATAAATTTGGAATAGAATCAAAAAGCAAAAAAAAAAAAAAAAAAAAAAGCAAAATTGTTTTTTTAATCCTAAGAGCAATTCTAGAACCAAGCCTTTTTTTCTTCTTCTTTTTCCTCTAGCTGGTCGCTAGCCTTAGCGATGGTTGGCAACCTTGCCAGAGTCTCATCGAGGGCTAGCGAGGCTCCCCCAAGGCTGGTGACCGGCTAGAGAAAGAAGAGGTTTAAATGGAATAAAGAAAAGAAAAGAAAAGTAATAAAAGTAATAAAAGTATTAAAAAATTAGAAATTCTGAGTCAAAAAAATTTGAAGATCATGCCAAACACATTTCTATTATGGGAATATAAATTTTGTGTAATTACCAAATGCGTTTGAATGCTTAGAAACTCATTTAGGATATAAAATCAGAAAAAAAAATTATTTCTGAGTAGAAATTGTTTCGAGGAACAAAATAATACTAAATGCACCCTAGTAAGTAGCTGCACAAAATTGGTGACAAAAAGAGTAAAAGTAAAACGTTTGTGTCGTTCTTGTACAAGTCTTACAAAAATGTATATTGGCAAACCACATTGATACCTACGAAATGGGCAAAAAGATTAATTCAAGATGGGCCCTAGAGTAAGTATACTGCATGCAAATTAAAGATGTTCGGTCAATCATAGGTTTCAATTTTTCAAAATAATCTCAAATTTTGAAAAAGTAATCGTTATTTACCCTGACAAAGGCTTACTTTCACATTGTATCACTCAACAATTTTTCCGGCCAAGTACCTTACTGATTAGTAATAAGCGATTACTTTCGAAAACAGGTCTTACAAATACATAGTTCTTAATTATATTTTTGTCTTATCATCACATCAATTGAATTGGGTTCCAATCATAGACGTTTGTGACAGCAGCTAACATGGTTCTATGAAGTAGATATTTTCTCAAAATAAAAGGTGGTAAAGGTAATAATGCAGAGGTTCATATCCGAAGCTGCAGGGAAAAGTTACAAATTAAAACAGCCATGGCTGATATATTCGCAATGAACGCGAATGGGATCACCAACATTATGACGCAGGCAACAAAAATCAGCTATGGCATATTATCAAGCAGAATGGACATCAAGAGACTGCGAGCAACACATCCTAGTACAACCGCAATGAGGGCAAGGGCGATTCGGAATCATGGGTTCATGTCTAGTCTTCTCTGGTATTATTTGATGGGAGAACGGTAATAATTCGAACAATATCGAATCAACGCAGCGGAATAAAATAATCTCCCCTCTTGTGTAAACCTAATAGGAATCGATATAGTAGAGTAAAATAACCAAGCACGCGAACACAAGACGATTTTTTACGTGGAAAACCTCCTCAATGTGAGGAGATAAAAAACCACGGGACCGGAGTCCACCTGAAAATCTTCACTATCAATAAAATTATTCTTCTCTAGTAAATACTAGAGGTACATAGCAGCAAACACCTCAAGAACATAATTCTTGGCAATACACGTGAACTTCACAAGAGATCAAGGATAAATCGACCAAAAACGCAAGTTTTGATCAATCCACGAAAAACCTGATGTAGGGAGCTTCAAACGAAAATCAAACCGTTCAGATTTGATAAAATTGCGCCACGAACATGCTGACAAAATTTCAGCTCAATCGGACTACGAATCGACCTCCGACGCCAGCTTGATGTAAATCGAGATATTGCCCCAAACCCCAGATTTTCTTATTTCTCTTTTCTCTTATTCATTTCCTTTTCTGCTTACCTCTTTTATATAAATAGTGAGAAACTATATTTCCTCATATAACTTATTATATGGGCTCAAGCCCTTTTTGGGCTTGCAACTCGCTTCCTCCACATAGGAGTGAACCCGGCTAACAAATCTCCCCTCACGACAATGTGGAGGGATTCACCATCCCCGCTATCAAACGGCAATGTTCAAGCTTCTCTCTTGGTAGAGTCTTCGTCATCATATCGGAGCCATTATGATCCGTATGAATTTTCTCGAGTTCCAACAACTTTTCATCTAGAACATCTCTTATCCAATGATATCTAACATCAATATGTTTCGATCTAGAATGAAAAGATGAATTCTTACCAAGATGAATTGCGCTTTGATTATCACAAAATAGCACATACCTCTTTTGCTTGAACCCAAGTTCTTCTAAGAACTTCTTCATCCATAGCATCTCTTTACTAACTTGATCCACTGCAATAAATTCAGCTTCGGTTGTAGAAAGTGCAACACACTTACGCAATCTTGACTTCCATGACACAGCTCCACCAACAAAAGAAATCAAATAACCAGAAGTAGATTTACGAGTATCAATATCTCCTGCCAAGTCGGAATCTGTGTATCCAACTAACTCAAGTTTCCGGTCCCGAAACTGAGTTTCAAATTTGAAGTTCGATACCTCATAATCCACTTCACTGCATTCCAGTGCTCTCTACCTGGATTTGACAAATAGCGACTAACAACGCCAATCGCATGCGCCAAGTACGGGCGTGTACATACCATCGCATACATTAAGCTTCCTACAGCTGAAGCATATGGAACACTTTCCATATCTTTCTTTTTTTATCAGTCGTAGGACTTTGCATTATATTTAACTTAAAGTGGGCAGCAAGAGGAGTACTAACCACTTTAGCCTTGTCCATGTAAAATTTCTGAAGGATCTTCTCGATATATTTCTCTTGCGATAAAAATAACTTTTTAGCATCTCTGTCTCGGGTAATTCTAATGCCAAGAATCTGCTTCGCCGAGCCCAAGTCTTTCATGGCAAAAGACTTGCTCAATTGTTTCTTCAATAACTCAATTCTTAAAGCATTCCCGCCAACAATCAGCATATCATCAACATAAAGCAAGAGAATAATAAAGTCACCGTCAGAAAATTTTTGGACAAACACACGGTTATCCGAGGAAGTCTTCTTATAGCCCTGTTCTGTCATAAACGCGCAAATTTCTTATACCTTGTCTCGGTGCTTGTTTTAGGCCATAGAGACTTTTTTCAATTTGCACACATAATCCTCTTTCCCTTTCACTTTGAAACCCTCGGGTTGTTCCATGTATATCTCTTCCTCCAAGTCACCATGTAGGAAGGCTGTTTTAACATCCATTTGCTCAATTTCTAAATCTAGGCTAGCTGCCAAGCCTAGTACCACACGGATAGAAGACATTTTTACTACCGGAGAAAATATATCATCAAAATCAATACACTTTCTCGACCGAATCCCTTAACAACCAATCTAGCTTTGTACCGTGGTTGTAAAGTATGTTCATCTTGCTTCAACCTATATACCCACTTGTTCTTCAAAGCTCTTTTACCTTTAGGTAACTTCACCAATTCAAAAGTATGATTATCATAAAGTGACTGCATCTCATCTTGCATAGCATCGAACCAATTGTTTTTGTACTCATCTTCTATTGCTTCGCATAGCACTCTGGTTCTTTGCGCATCAGTCAATAATACATACTCATCTTCTGAATACCTGGTGGAAGGTCGTCGGTCTCTAATGGATCTCCGGATTTGGAACATCCAGTGGAACATCTAATTGAGCCTCGGTTCGGGAATAGTATTATCTATCTCAACATGTTCGGGAACATGTGCATTATTTGGAACATTGACTTCCTCGCTCTTCATCAACTTTTGTGTAGGGATATTTGTAAGAGGAAGGCTGGATCTAAATCAACCAGATTATCACTAACTGTGGTGCTGAAATCATCTTTGATTTCTCAATATCCTCTATTGTTTGATCTTCCATAAACACAACGTCTCTGCTTCTTACAATTTTCTTTTCAAGTGGATCATAAAATTTGTAGCCAAGCATATCCTGTCCATAACCAATAAATATGCCTTTGTCGTGTTTTCACATCAAGTTTAGACCTCTCATCTTTGGGAACATGCACAAATGCTTTGCACCCAAATACACGCAAATAATCATAAGAAACTTCTTTGCCTGTCCAAACTCTATTAGGAACATCAAACTCTAAAGGAACGCATGGAGTAAGATTTAATATATGCACAACTGTACTTAAAGCATCACCCCAAAAGGATCCAGATAGCTTTGATTGTGAAAGTAAGCATCTTACCCTTTCAACCAATGTTCTGTTCATTCTCTCGGCTAAGCCATTTAAGCGAGGCGTCTTGGGAGGTGTCTTTTGATGTCGAATACCTTGTTGTCTGCAGTATTCATCAAAAGGTCCAATATACTCTCCCCGTTATCGGTTCGATACATTTCAATTTCTTTCCAGTCTGTCTCTCAATGAATTTGAAATTGCTTAAAAGCATCTAACACTTGATTTTTAGTTTTCAAGGTATAAATCCAATTTTTCCTTGAAAAATCATCTATGAAGGTAACAAAATAAAGAGAGCCACCAAGTGATTTTGTTTTCATAGGACCGCAAACATCGAATGCACTAAATCTAGTATACACGACTTTCTTGAAGGAGAGGGAGCTTTTAAATGCAACTCTGTTCTATTTTCTGCTAAACAGTGAGCACACTTCTTTAGCGCTGAACTTTTCAATCCTGAAAGGAGCTTCTTTTTGGCCAATATTGACAAACCCTTCTCAGCGATGTGTTGAGCCTCTTATGCCATAACTCAGCTGCATCTTCGCTATCTACTTGCATTAATTTTGTCTCGTAGACAACTTTGCGCATAATGTATAACGAAGAATATTTTTCACCTCTAGCCACAACAAGAGAACCTTTGGTAAGTTTCCATTGACCATTGCGAAGGTCTTTGCAATACCCCTCATCATCCAACTTGCTTGTAGAAATCAAATTCAAGCGGATATCGGGTATATGTTTAACATTATTCAATACTAACCTCGTGCCATTGCTGGTTTCTAGGCACACATCACCGATGCCTACGGCTTGAGCTAGTCCATTGTTTCCCATCTTCACAGATCCGAGGTCACACGGACCTGTATGATGTAAAGAAATCTCTACGAGACGTAGCATGAACGGATGCACCACTATCAATTACCCAAGCTGGTCTCATGAGAAACAAAATTCACCACATCACCATCAAAAATAGTGAGAAAGTCTTCTTTAAGTGCAGCAACACGATTGTCATCAACTGTCATCATCACTTTTCTTTTCTTTACCTTTCTCCTTTTGTTTGTCCCTTTTTAGCGGCGACAAAACCTACGAATATGTCCCTTCTGATGGCAATAATGGCACTCAACATTAGCAAATTTATTATACTTACCTCTGCTTTTGTCTCGACTTTTATCTCTATTTCTCGGACCTCGAGACTCACTTCTCCCCCTTTTCTCAACAACCAAGGCATCAGAATGTGAAGAGGATGATCCCTGTGTCTTCCTTCTCATCTCTTCATTCAAAATACTACTCTTGGCTAAATCCATGGTAATTGTACCATCCAGGGGGCAGAATTAGACAAAGATATTGAAACGTCTCCCATGAGTCCGGCAAAGTACCAAGCAACCATAGTGCTTGTATCTCATCATCAAACTTGATTCCCATCGCAGCCAACTGATTTATAATTCCTTGAAAAGAATTTAAATGATCGATCAAACGAGTACCATCATGATATCTCAAAGCCATCATCTGTTTTATCAAAAATAACTTATTATTCACAGTCTTTCGAGCATATAACTGTTTGAGCTTATCCCATAAACTGCGTGCATGTGTTTCCTCAATAATATGGTTCAAAACATTATCATCTACCCACTACCTGATATAACCACACACTTGACGATGAAATATAGACCATTCAACATCGGTTTTATTCTCTGGTTTCTCCTCAGCAAATACGGGCAAATAAAAATCTTTCACATATAAAAGATCTTCCATCTTCCCTGTCCAAATATGATAATTCGAACCATTTAGTGTAACCATTCTACTCATATTCGTTTCCATTGTTTAACACAAGGCAGAAAAATCAAGCAATAAACGATGCTCGATACCACTCGATGGGAGAACGGTAATAATTCGAACAATATCGAATCAACGCAGCGGAATAAAATAATCTCCCCTCTTGTGTAAACCTAATAGGAATCGATATAGTAGAGTAAAATAACCAAGCACGCGAACACAAGACGATTTTTTTACGTGGAAAACCTCCTCAATGTGAGGAGATAAAAAACCACGGGACCGGAGTCCACCTGAAAATCTTCACTATCAATAAAATTATTCTTCTCTAGTAAATACTAGAGGTACATAGCAGCAAACACCTCAAGAACATAATTCTTGGCAATACACGTGAACTTCACAAGAGATCAAGGATAAATCGACCAAAAACGCAAGTTTTGATCAATCCACGAAAAAACCTGATGTAGGGAGCTTCAAACGAAAATCAAACCGTTCAGATTCGATAAAATTGCGCCACGAACATGCTGACAAAATTTCAGCTCAATCGGACTACGAATCGACCTCCGACGCCAGCTTGATGTAAATCGAGATATTGCCCCAAACCCCGATTTTTCTTTTTTTTCTCTTTTTCTCTTATTCTTGTTTCCTTTTCTGCTGCTACCTCTTTTATATAAATAGTGAGAAACCATATTTCCTCATATAACTTATTATATGGGCTCAAGCCCTTTTGGGCTTGCAACTCATGGGCTTCCTCCACATAGGAGTGAACCCATTAACATTATTAACCCTGCAGATGGCCGTATTTTTGTATGGGCTGCCTCCTGCTGGCCGTATTTGCCTTCGTTTTACCGGCAAACTGACTTATTATCAACTGGTGTGATTAACCCTGCAGATGGAGCGTTTAGATTAATGATGAAGCTTTAGAGTATTCATTCTAGAGGATACTGTTAATCCATATCTTACGACTTTGCGAAGGCCCTTATTTATACTTTCTTTCCCCTTTTGTTGTTCAATTACGAGTCAAGAGGTCAAGTGTTTTCTCTATCAGGCTGGCTCTTTTCTTCATTGCGTGAAGTTTATGGTCCGGTCTGCCGTACAGATGCATCCCTCGATAACCGGTATGGATTTGGCGTTGAATTTTGATACTAGTTGATGGGTAGCATTCGACTATCGAAGCACGATGGTGGAATCCAACTTTTACAGCTTCTAGGACAGATTCGGTTGTGGTTCTCTTTGAAATGGATAGGGAGTCTGTAGGATGGAGTTCTCACGTTCTATCCAGTATCCATTTCGAACTGGTTCAAATCTCTTTCCTGCACGAATTAATGATCTCTTTTGCTGAGTTTTCACAAGAAGAGAGAATCAATGTCAGGTAATGTAAATGCCGAAGGATGAATTTAAGAAAAACTCATACATATTTCAGAATAGAATTAATGTTAGGTAATGTATTTGCTAAAGGGAACTATGCTATTTTCTTATTTTGTGAATTGAGAATAAGTTATAACACTGACCTCTCGATTTGTTACTTTTATAACATTAAACATAAAGTTCCATCTAAATGAACCTTATTACATGTCCATTCACAGCCTTGTAAATGAGCATATTCATTTAGTAGTAAATGCGTGCTTTTTTTTTTTTTTGAATCTCGCTTTTAATTGATGACCGCGGAAGATTGATGATAAAAGAGTAAAAGTAAAACTTAGGAAAATGGATGTCGATAAACCGTCATGTTACATACGAAGTGGGCAAAAAGATTAATTCGAGTTGGCCTATATTACAATTAATGCAAGCAAATTAAAGACTTTCAATCGGTCATTGTTTTCGATTTTCCAAATAAGTTAAAATTAAATAAAAAGTTCAAAAATTAGAAAATGTACCCTTAACTTACTCTGAGGAAGCAAAATAATCTAAGGCTTATTTTTAAATTCATCAATGATTTTGTTTTGACCAAGTACCTTAATTATTGCATGTAATTTTAATAAATGTTAAGAAATGATTATTTTTAATATAAGGTCTTATACAACATCGTGCGCTTAATTCTAGTTTGTCATACCATGAGATCAAGAGTTGTTCCCTTCCCCATGTTACGGTTCTCGATTGATTTTCTCTCATATAGCCGTACATTTAACCTTGAAACAATAGGTGCGACAGCATGAGCTATGCATTATCATTCGACTTAGATATTTTCAGGATACTCTTAATAATTAAGAAATTATATGTGCTTTTTATTGTGTGAACCCTAATTCAATGAAAATTTCATGAGTTAGATTCACCTCTCCTTGAAACATGGGATCTTTTGGTAAGTGATCTCATTTTTTTCATTGGGACTGGGAAAAGACCAAAGGTGACTTATAACCAATAGTGCATTATTTAATGGACCTTTGACCATAACTCATCCGTTGATTTTTCAACTTCATTATAGTTGGAGATAGATCAATTATTTAATATTTCTCATCTAATCTTGGGACACGAATTGCTGATATTCGTTATGGGGTAAACTACTGTCTCTCTAACCCTCGAGTTCGATTTTACCGTAGAGGCCGATAGGCAATAACACTCCCGCAAACATAGTTTACAACTTTCATATTACAATTGTAGAAGGGGCCAGCCCGGAGTCAGAAGCAAAAGAAGACGGTGCTCTCCCTTTCTCTCTCTCAATGGCTCTAAGCAAGGACTCGGCATTTCAAAAGCTTGAATTTCATGTGATGGCATTATAACTAAAAGAGGAGAAAAGAACAGCGGTCGTGCCTCTTCGTACAGGTCAACCTTAGATGATGTTTTATATTTTTTTTCAAATCTGCCTTAACTTAAGGGTTAAGTCTCTATCCATTTATTCTGTTAAGATTTCTTTTTTCTCAATTGACTTTTCCTCTCCCCTTACTTTCTCTTAAATTCCCACTTGGTCGGAACTCTCTATCTCTCTCTCTCTCTCTCTCTCTCCCCTACAACAAGCGGATCCGTCCCCTGCTCGACAGGCTTGGACATGATCATGGAGGAGGGAATCCAGCTACCCAGCGTCGTCGTCGGCGGCGACCGGTCCTCCAGCAAGTCGAGCGTCCTCGAGTTCCTCGCCAGCATCAACCTGTTTGCTGAATCGCGGGATGGCGAGCGAGGTGCTGCAAGCACTCCCTCAACTTGGGCGACCAACCCATCGGCGGAGACCGGCCAGGCGTTGACCCACAGGATGGAGCGGGTCGGGCCAAAGCACTCGGGCGACCGCGGCAGCGGCAGAAGGAGGTGACGGAGTTGGGGACGAAGAGGAAGGTGTTGTCCGACATGGCGGAGGAGGCCCATCAAGAACTAAGGAGGGATGAACCATCACCACCGCCACCACCACCGCTCAAGGCCAGGGGCGAGGGGGCGGCGGATGGAGTGGTGGTCACGGAATTGAGGGGCCTCGTACAGGGTGCGGACCACCGTCCGATTCGTGGGCTGAAGCTCCTACGGATTTTTAGAGAAATTAGCCTTCTTTTTTTTTTTTTGGGAAGATTGTACTTCCTTTTTCAGAGATGTAAGGTGTTATGTTCGACTTAGCGAAGTTACTGCGAGGGGTGAAGTTGCTAACTAACATCTAATCAATGCAACAAACCAAGCGATGGGCAACTGAAAGAAATCCCGGATTTTGACATTTGCTTTGAGGCGCAGTTTTTCACTTTCATGTCGAGACAGTTTTAATATGATCAGATTCATGAGATGAAAAACAGAGGAGCAGGAAAAGAAAACGATTTTGCATTGGAAGGTTAGAAAACATGTAGATAAGTGATGCGGGAAATTTTGAGATGCAAAATTTATTCAAGGTTACAGAACATACAACATGACGTCCATAGCAGGACATGCAATGGAAGGTTACAGACAAATGAAATTCGTACAAAACACACGTCACCACATCGAAAGCCAGAAACTAGCACCTGTTCGCTAACGATCCTTTAATTCGCAATGGACACAAATGAAATTACCAATATTAGGGCGCACGCGATGAAAATCGGCCAACACAAGTCGCCAAGTAGAACGTACATAAGAAGACCACATTCGACCCATCCAAGAGCAACAGTGATCATAGTAGAAATCGAAGCCTTAGGTCAATATCTTGCCCTCTCATCTCAAAGATGATCTTTTGCCTGATTATTTTAATCACCGCACATATAAGTAGGATGCCTGGTGCACTAGAAATGTTGGCTGGACTTATAGTGCCATGCCTCTCTCTGATGAGCTGACGCAAGGCTTGCTCAAGTGAATCAAGACCGTTGTTGGTTTGAGCTACGTGTTGTGTTGCATACCTTAACATCACCAAGCAACTCGTTAGACAACGTCTTTCACGGAAGTGCAAATAATAAGGATCAAGAAGAAGCATATTAATAGACAAGTAGACTAAAAAAATATAGGCAATTTGAACTGGTTTCATGGTTTCACCATGAAGCCAACATATTCATAGATTAACAGACAAAGAAAACTTAGGCGATTTGAAAAGGTTTTGGTATGCAACACTGAGAAGGACGAGTTCACTTGATCTATGTGGAGTGCAAATGGTTTCCGAACAAAACAACATGAATTTACTTGAGTCCTCCAACTTGTTGAAAGAGGTTGGACTACAGAAATGTTGCAACTTACCTTAGAACATTGTGATCGGCTGAGGAATGGTTTCCCATTGATCTCCGATCAATGTAGAGTTATTGTCTTCTTTACTTCTCCAACATGTCTCACAGATGATGCAAAGATCTATATATATACACACACAGAGGAAAGGAAGAGCATGAGGGATTGGATTGTTCATTGATGATTTTGTTTACCCGTCGTGTGATTTTTGTATGGGCTGTCTCCTGCTGGCTGTACTTGCCTTTGTTTTACTGGCAAACTGACTTAATATCAACTGGTGTCGTTAACCCTGCAGATGGAGCGTTTAGATTGATGATGAAGCTTCAGAGTCTTCATCCCGGAGGATAGTGTTAATCCATATCTTACGATTTTGTGAAGGCCCTTATTTATACTTTCTTTCCCCGTTTGCTGTTCAATTACAAGTCAAGAGGTCATGTGTTTCTCCATCAGGCTGGCTCTTTTCTTCATTGTGGTGAAGTTTATGGTCGGGTCTGCTGTACAAATGCATCCCTCGTTAACCATTATGGATTTGGCGTTGATTTCTGATACAAGTTGTGTTAAAAACCAGAGGAGATGCAGATATGCAGATGTGCACAAGAACAGCGTTAAAAACAGAGGAAAAACAGAGGAGATTTTTCTGATATGCACAAAAAACAGAGGAACGTCTGCATAACCACACACACTAAAAAAAAACTGACACCATAGCCTTTATATAGGCTTTACAAAAACAAATAACCACCACACCCCACTAACTTCACACGTACAGCAACCAATTCACATAATAAAAGTGCTTAATAGACTATTAACACATAAAAAACAAACCAGAAACATAGACTCGTTCAACATTCCCTCCCTTAAACGATGTTGCAAACAATCAGTTTAAAGGACCTCTCTCAATTTGGAATATCCAACAAACGAACACCAAGGAGCTTTCTCAGCTTCTGAAACATGGACAACTTTAGGGGCTTGGTGAATATATCAGCCACTTGATCTTCACTTCTATAGAAAACTAGCTCAACTACTTCATCCTTTGTAAGATCTCTTAAGAAGTGGTACTTCACATCTATATGCTTGCTCCTCCCATGTAGAACTGGATTTTTGGACAGCTTGATAGCTGAGCTATTGTCACAATAGATTATAGTTGCTTTTTGCTGTTTGAACTGAAGCTCTTCAAGAATCTTCCGTAACCATATGGCTTGACAAGCGCATGAAGTTGCAGCAACAAATTCTGCTTCAGTTGTTGATAAAGTAACAATTGATTGCTTCTTTGAAGACCATGAAACCGCCCCTGAACCAAGCATGAATACATACCCTGAAGTACTTCTTCTATCATCAACATCTCCAGCATAATCGCTATCTGTAAATCCAAACAAATCTAACTTTTCTCCCTTTTTATAGAACAGCCCAAAATTTTTAGTTCCTTGCAAATAGCGAAAAATCCTTTTTGTAGCTTGTAAATGTAACTCAGTTGGGTGCTCCATATACCTGCTTATAAGGCTCACAGCATGCATGATATATGGTCTTGTCCCCATCAAATACATCAGGCTTCCAACAATCTGCTTGTAGAGAGTGCTATCCACCTTGCTTCCATAAGGATCTTTCAAGAGCTTCAATCCAACTTCAGTTGGAGTAGTCACGGGGTTACAATTATTCATTTGAAACCTGTCCAAAATCTCTTGAACATACTTCTTTTGAGACATAAAGATTCCAGCTGCAGATTGAATAACTTCTATGCCCAGAAAATAATGCATCAATCCAAGATCGGTCATCTCAAATTCATCCATCATAGACTCCTTGAATTTGTCAAACATGGCACTATCACTCCCAGTAAAAATAAGATCATCCACATATAAGCATACAAGAAGCAACTTTCCACCATCACCAATTTTAATAAAGAGTGTATGCTCATATGGACATTTTCTAAAACCTTTCTTCAAGAAATAGGCATCAATGCGACTATACCAAGCTCGGGGAGCTTGTTTTAACCCATATAGTGCCTTTTTTAATTTATAAACTTTATGTTCACTACCGAACTTCACATAACCAGAAGGTTGATCAACAAATACCTTTTCCTGAAGATCACCATGCAAGAATGCTGACTTCACATCCAATTGGAAGATAGGCCATGAATTTTGCGTTTCTAATGCAATTACCAATCTGATTGTGTCAAGTCTTGCTACAAGTGCAAATACTTCTTTGTAATCCACTCCAAATTCCTGCTTGTAGCCTTTAGCCACCAAGCGCGCCTTATACTTATCAACTTCACCATTCTTGTTCAATTTTGTCTTATACACCCACTTGACTCCGATTGTTTTGTGTCCTTTTGGAAGATCTGTTAACTCCCAAGTGTCATTCCTCTCAATAGCTGCAATTTCTTCATCCATTGCTATCCTCCAATTTTCTTTTTGTACTGCTTCATCAAAGGTTGTTGGATCACAATCTGAAAACAAAGCAAAATGGGTAAATGGATCTTCATATTGATCAACTCCTATTACTTCATAGTCACTCATCCATGTAGGCCTCCATCAAACACGATGAGGCCGATCTTCAAGTTCTGCAGCTGCTATTGTACTTTGGACACTACCTGTGGCAATTTGGGTTGTTGTAGGTTGCTGCATTAGCTCATCTTCATCTTCAAAATTTGTTGGAATTTGCTTACCAACACCTTGCTCACCCCACGGCCAAGTTTGTTCTTCATCAAAAATCACATCACGGCTGATAATGATTTTCTTGGTCATAGGATTATAAAGTTTATAGGCTTTTGATTGATCACTAATGCCAAGAAAAACACATTTGACTCCCTTGTCATCTAGCTTCTTCCTCTTTTGGTCAGGAACATGGGCGTAGGCAATACACCCAAAAATCTGAAGTGATCTACTGCAGGTCTTTGGCCGCTCCATGCTTCTTCCGGTGTCATATTTTGAACAGCTAGAGTGGGACTTCTATTTAAAATATGAATGCTCCAATTGACTGCTTCAGGCTAGAAACTTTTTGGAATTCCACTTCCCCTCAAGAGACTTCGCACCATATTCAGAATGGTACGATTCTTCCTCTCACATACGCCATTTTGCTGTGGTGTATAGGCTGTTGTAAGTTGTCTCTTGATCCCATGCTTCATACAAAAATCTGTAAACTCAAGCGAGTTGTACTCTCCACCACGATCCGTGCGAAGGACCTTTATTTGATTTCCTCCATCCTTTTCAACAAGTGCTTTGAAGTTTTTGAAAGCCGCAAAAGCTTCAGATTTTTCTTGCAAAAAATACACCCAAATCTTCCGGCTAAAATCATCGATGAAGGTAATGATATACCGTTTACCTCCATTGGAAATTGGAGATATTGGTCCGCAAATATCTGAATGAACCAACGCCAACGGACTTTTTGCTCTCCACGATTTTCTTTGTGGAAATTGAGCACGATGTTGCTTGCTAACAACACAATCTTCACAAATTTCCAAAGGAGCAGAGATTTGAGGAAGACCCTCCACCATCTCTTTTTTATGTAGTGTTCGCAACCCACCGAAATTTAGATGCCCATAGCGAAAATGCCATAGCCAAGCTTCCTCCTTCAATCTTGCAGAGAAACATGAATTTGTAGTGTTGTGGAGATACAGTGGAAACATCCGATTGCATGTCATTTTGACTTCAGCAATTAAACCCAATTTCTCATCTTGGATTCTGCAAATCCCACCTTTAATAGAGATTTCATATCCCTTCTCTTGCAGCTAACTAGCACTTAGCAGATTAGTCTTCAATTCAAGGACATACAATACATTTGAGATGGTTTGTACCGAAGTCTCTTTTGGATGAATTGCCACCGTTCCTTTCCCCATCACGACACAATGGAATTATCACCAAACTTTACGGTGTTGTTGTACGTTTCGTCTAGATCAAAAAACATTTTCTTGTCTCCACACATGTGATTGCTACAACCGGTGTCGAGATACCACATATTTGGTTGAGTTTCTTCCTTCTCATGGCACACCATCAAAAGAGATACTTCTTCTTCTTTTTCAGCAAAGTTAGTTCTTTCAACTCTTTGTTTATTCAAATTAGTTCGACATTCATATTTGTAATGCCCATACCTGTGGCATCTAAAACACTCCACTTTGGATTTGTCTGCTGACCTTGGCCTAAAACCAGTTGAATGTCGTCCTCCACGACCTCTTCCTCTCCCTTGGAAATCACGATAGGAATGGCTTTCAAGTTTTTTTATCAAAGCTGAAGCTACCGCGATCAATGTTTTCTCTTCCTTTGCCTCTTCCTCTATTCGCCCTTATTGCTGATAAAGAATGATACTAGTTGAGGCTTTCAAAGCTTGCTCCTTCGTCTCTTGTCGTAGGAGTTTTTGTTCGTGAACTAACAAGAATCCTCGCAACTCATGAATGAAGAGTTCTTCAATATCCTTGGCTTCTTCTATGGAACAGACAACAAAGTTGAACTTTGGTGTCAACGATCGAAGAATCTTTTCAATGATGATGACATCCTCCGTCTTTGTCGCCATGAATCCGCATCTTATTAACTATTGCCATTATCCGAGAGAAGAAATCTGTGATTGTCTCTCCCGACTTCATTCGTAGCATTTCAAATTCCGAACAAAGCATTTGAAGCTGCTCCTCTTTGCTCTTGCTAAGCCTTGATACTTTTTCTTCATGGAATCCCATATTTCCTTGGAGGTATCCTTGCAAAGAATTGTCTCCAAAATGGATCTGTCAATTGCTTGGAAAAGATAATTTTTGGCCTTGAGATCCTTCAATTTTAACGCATCCAAAGCCGTTCTTTGCGCTGCCGTTAACACAACTCCTTCATCAGGTTTGGCAACTCCCGAAGAAACAACATCCCAATACTCCTTGGACTTGAGAAAATTCTCCATTAGCATGCTCCAATGATCATAATGACCATCAAAGTGTGGAATAGCAGGTTGAACAAATGTTTCTGAGGCCATTACTGCTGCTGCAAAATAGAACCACCACAAAAGCAACCTGCTGCTGCTACAAACGAAAATAACCTACTGCAATACTCTCCATTGTCTGCTGCAAACAAAAGTACTTGCTGCAGTAAAAACTCTCTTTTGGTTCTCACCTTGTTACAGCACTCAAACACACACTTTTCTTCCTAACCTCCGCTCTGATACCAATGTTAAAAACTAGAGGAGATGCAGATATGCAGATGTGCACAAGAACAGCGTTAAAAACAGAGGAAAAACAGAGGAGATTTTTCTGATATTCACAAAAAACAGAGGAACGTCTGCATAACCACACACACTAAAAAAAAAACTGACACCATAGCCTTTATATAGGCTTTACAAAAACAAATAACCACCACACCCCACTAACTTCACACGTACAGCAACCAATTCACATAATAAAAGTGCTTAATAGACTATTAACACATAAAAAACAAACTAGAAACATAGACTCGTTCAACAAGTTGATGGGTAGGCATTCGACTATCGAGGCACGATGGTGGAATCCAACTTTTACAGCTTCTAGGACAGATTCGGTTGTGGTTCTCTTTCAAACTGGTTCAAATCTCTTTTCCTGCGCAATTGACAATCTTTTTTGCTGAGTTTTCATAAGAGGAGAATCAATGTTAGGTGATGTAAATGCTGAAGGGAATCATTCATGTATTTCTAAGGCGCATTCCTCCTATATATGTATGATGCTGGTATAGTACAACAAAATGGACAGAATTATAAATTTGAAAATACTTGAGATATAATCCTCTAAATATCATACTTACTAATATTGAATATAAATCTTAAGATCATTTAAATTTTTTTCTCATATTATTTTTATTTTTATAATTAACACCCTCTACACGTTTAAAGTTTATTTCACGCCCATGCGTGCACTCTTTTTACAGCAGTTGAAAAAGAAAAAAAAAAGCAGCTTTTTTTGTGGATTTAAGAACCAAAATCTCAATTGGCCCAATAAGTCTGTTATTATTGGGTTATGTAGAGATAAAAATAACGTGCACACGTGGCCGTTGCCATTCGGCCATGTACTAGGCATGAGTTACCTTGTGATTTTAATAATTAATGCATGAATGATATTAACAAGTAATTTTGGTAAACCGGTCTTAAAAGCACAACATTAGTGATCAAGCTGGAGTTTTGTCAATGAATCAAGCTTGTACTTGTCCAGCTTGCTTTACTTTTGGAGTACAATCGAATAAGTTACTTAGAATTTGCGAGCTGTCTAATTAGATACTTTAAATTGGATTTGGCCGTACAGAGAACCAGACCCAGCTAACACATGGAGGACTAGCCTCACCATCAAAAGGTTATAGAAGCAAACCAAAATTCTTAGAAAATACACGTCACCATGAGGACCAGACCCAAACAAACACCAGACCATCAACCATATTGAATGCTGAAAACTATTGCCACTCGCTAATTAATCCTTTGATTTAAGATGAACTCAAATGAGATCGCCAAAATCAGGATGAATGCAATGGGCCAAGGCATGTTAGCAAGTAAAGCGCACATTTGGAGACTGCACGAGATGCATCCAAGGGCAATAGAGATGAGAGCATATGAAAGTAGCAATCGAGCCCATATCTTGTCTTCCCATCTCGAAGACTAATTTTTGCCTGACTATCTTGATTGTTGTATAGATTAGCATGGTGCCGCATTCATCGGTTATGTTGGCTCAACTTGTAAATCTAGCCTTGATGAGTTGATGTAAGACCTCATCCAGTGTATCAAGATATTCGTTATACTCGGTAGCGATTTAAACTACGTGCTCTGCTTTATTTTTAGGATTAAAATCAATATACTATTCGTTAGACATTCATTTTTCACACAATAAATATCAATAATAAACTCATAGATCGTTTAACCAAGCCAAACCAAACCCAAAAAAAGAAAAAGAAAAAAGTGGTCCATTTGTACTTGTACCATGGGTTAACAATACAATATGGGAAAGGACGAGTTCATCATACAGATTGTTTCTGAATAAAACAGTATTCGCGTGATGGAACACACACGGTGGATTAACCTCTTCCTTCCTCGTCTAAAGCGAAGCTTGATGCGGGCCTACGATTTGGCAAACACATTTTGTAGACGATCACAAGGCAAATGATGAAGCGCAGGAAGTGCGACAGCTCTTTTTTTGCAAAAGATCCCCTGCATTTGGGTTTGTCTCAAATCATCCCCTATACTCAAGAAATATATATCAATTACCCGATGAGAAAAACGACCGGCCAGAGATGCACGCGCATATCACGTGCACTTACATTCTCCGTTTCCACTTTTATTCTACTGATACCTCGCCCTTTTTGAATTTGGAATTTAGTTTTTCAGGTGCGTTGCTCTTCGTTGGCAAGGAAAAAATTGCGTTATTAGCGGTAACAGAGTAAAACAGAGCCAGTAAGAAATCAGAAATCACCACAGACCCAGAAGAAGAAGAAGAAGATGAAGAAGCAGAAGAAACCCACGGCCGAATGACTCGGCGGTGGAAGACCTCATTTCCCTGACCCAAGGACCACTACGTCCTTGAGAAAATCGCCGTGATCAACAGCTCCTCCTTCACTGCCGACGACTCCTTCTTGCCCCCCAACCTCGAGTTCCCGTTTTCCACATGCTCAATTCCTTCCCTCTCTCCAAAACCCAAATCCACGCTCCTGAATTCGAGCTATCGCAAGACGAAGACGCCATAGCCGTCGTCCCCATGAAAGGCGGCTGCATCTGGTGCTCGCCGAAGAAGCCGACACCAAGGCTAAGGCTATTAAGTAGGGGGTGAGCATGAGCTTCAAATGGATGGAGGAAGACGAGGGTATCGTGGGATTTGGGTGTTTTACACGATCAAGAGCAGAAGAAGTTGCTGAAGGAGGCAAGATGAAGGAGGATGATGAGCGCTTCAGGAAAGGCGGTGGCGACCCGGGGAGCCGTGGGTTCTTTTGCCATTTTAAGGTTTTAAGGGCGTGGGCAAGCAAGTGGAGGCCTGGAAATAGCGGCTTCCGTTGATATTTGCTAAGTCGCAGTTTTTCACATTCATGTCAAAACAGTTTTCATATGAACAGAGACATAAGATGAAAAACAGAGCAGCACGAAAAGAAAACGATTTTGCAGCGGAAGGGCACAGAACATGTAAACCCCTTAGATAAGCGGTGTGGTAATAATACAACAATGACGTTCAGATCGGTACCAGCGGGGGGAAGGTTACAGACAAACGAAATTCACACAAAACGCACATCACCACATCGAAAGCCAGAAACTAGCGCCCAGTCGCTAATAATCCTTTTAACTCAAATGAACACGAACGGGACTACCAGCATTAGGACGCAGGCAACAGAAATCGGCCAAGGCAAGCCTCTGAGAAGAACGCACATCAGGAGACCACATTCGACGCATCCAAGAGCAACAGCGGTCTCAGCAATGGCAAGTTGGAAACTTGGATCAACATCTTGCCTTCCCATTCCGAAGACTAATCTTTGCCGGATGATTTTAATGGCTGAGCAGATAAGCATGATGCGTGGTGCTATGGAATTGTTGGCCGGAACTATAAAGCTGTCCCTCTCCCCGATGAGTTGACGCAAGGCTTGTGCAAGCGAATCAAGACCTTCATTGATTTGAGCTACATGCTCCGCTGCGTATCTTAACATCACCAAGCAACTTGTTAGACAACCATCTTCCAGGGAAGGATCGAGAATAAGCATATTGATAGATTAGCAGGCAAAAAAATATAGAGGATTTGAATTGGTTTCATGATTTCAGTATTAACAGACAAAAAACCTTAGGCGATTTGAACATGTTTTAGCATGCAACATTGAAAAGGATGAGTTCACCTTATCTAAGTGGAGTGCATATGGTATTCGAACAAAACAGCATGAGTTTACTCAAGAGTCCTCCAACTTGTTGAAGGAGGTTGGACTGCGGAGATGTTGCGGTACTTACCTTGAAACATTGTGATGGGTTGAGTAGTGGTTTCCCATTGATCTCTGAGCAATGCGTGGATACTTACTTCTTTACTTCTGCAACATGTCATACAAACAATGTGTAGATCTTGATGTATAGTTGGGATTTGATAGGAGTTGGAAGGAAGAGCATGAATGGATGGATTGTAGTTTAGACTCAAGTTCATCATTGTCTCATATGTAGGCGTGTGACAAGAGGAGAATTTTTCTACCAAAAAAACCAAAGAGGAGAATTTTATGCTCCCAACACAAAAGTCCTCGGGGGTGAGTACTTTTGTGTGTGGATGGCTGGTTTTTTTTTGAGTGAGTACTCACTCAAAAAGTTCCTGAGCACTTGAGATTCTGAGCACTCAATTGCTCAAGAACTCTTTTGAGCAAGCACTCAATTGCTCAGGAACTGTTCCTGGATGTTGAGATGCCGCAATCGAGCAATCTCAACATCCAAGCATCTCAACATCGAGGAACAGTTCCTGAGCAATCGAGTGCTCAACAATTGCTCAACATCCAGGAACTCTTTTGAGCAATCGAGTGCTCAACAATTGCTCAACATCTAGGATGTTCAACATCCAGGAAAGTTCCTGAGCAATCAAGTGCTTGCTCAAAAGAGTTCCTAGATGTTGAACAATCTTGCTCAACATCCATGATAAGTTCTTGAGCAATCAAGTGGTTGCTCAAAAGAGTTCCTGAGCAATCGAGTGCCTAGAATCTCGAAGTGCTCAGGAACTTTTTGAGTGAGTACTCACTCAAAAAAACCAACCATCCACACACAAATGGTTAGAGAAAAAGAAAGAAAATGACTCATCCTTTTGACTTTGTACGGTGGAGAGGAAGAGTTTCTTTTTCTTTCTTTTTTTTTTTTCACTAATTCTATCTTGCACGATCTCTTTCTCACGAATTTTTTCAGTCTCCCTTGCACGAATTTCTCCCGCACGAATTCTTTCTTGCACCCCCCCCTCCTCTTTTGTCTTTCGAATTGTCGTTCTCTTTATAGCGAAAACCTCTAATTACCTTTAGAAAGTTTGAAGCTACGATTCCTTGATTGTGGGATTAATGGATTTCGGCATCGATTTGCCACCGCAAATTAGCACTTCTTTTCACTCACATTACTAGAAATGCATCCAATTTCATTCTTGATTTTTGCGAAGAACTCACCTAATGAATATCACTCCTCGATATTTTCCCTTCGATTTATCAATTTATCCGTTATTCTCACTTATTTTGGGTCTAGTTTCCATTTTGACTTTCTATTCATCAAGATTGAATATTTGTCAAAGCAGGAATAGCTAATCAAAATCCTCACCTTTCATGCATAATCAATCAGATTGATTTTCTTTTTCTTTTTCTTTTTTTTATTTGCTCTGATGCAATTTTTATTTTATTCCATTTTTTTAAGGGTTAAAATTCATGCCTAATTTTTATGCAATAAATCAATGACTGGATTATCAAAATTTAGGTGTTGACAATTGTCGTCAGAGCTACGAAAACCAGTGGCACTTCAGTCACTTCGCCGCCTGTGGTTGACTGGTTGTAATCCTCCCCTAGTGGCTGTCAAAAAGAGAAGAGAGAATAAAGACATGTCGGGGAGAAGAAGGCATGATTTCAAGAGTTCTGCCAAATGAGTAAGTCGGTCCGTCTGCGAGGCGTTTTCTCTTTGTCCTCTTGACTTACTTACCTCTTAGCCCTCCCTCCCTTGCGCACTTTCCTCGACGTTCCGCTTGCTCACGCTTGATCTGCATGAAGAAAGAGCAATGTCCATGATATAAAGAAAAGATTAGTATGCCAAGTGTGTCGACTTCAACGCTATGAATTTCGATAACGCCTTAGAGATATCAAACGCCTCAGATCTTGCGAGAGGCTGCAACATTTGTTTACAAGTAACACCTAATTCAAATCTCCATTCTTACATATCAACAAATAATAAGAACTATAAGAATTACCATTCTCCTTGAATCGAAGAGGAACATTAAATTACATCAATGAATGCAATTTTTTTTATCGAGATTGAGGGTTGGGGGCTCATCGATATATATTTCCAATTGGAGGGCAAATAGAAATTTTCCCTATCTTTATGATATTGAAAAAATTATCCAAAAAGTCCTAAACTTATTGTCTTTTTAATAATTTAGTCATACACCTTTAATTTTGTCAATTGAGTCTTCTTCTTCTTGGTGGCTAGCCACCAGCCATGCCAAGTCGACCGGCCTCATCTGCTGTAGGCAAGGTGTGGCCGAGTGAGACCCGGCGAAGGTCCACCTCACCTAGGCTAGATCTAGCGAGGCCATTTGGCAAGGCTAGCCCTCGCTCGATTGGCTTGGGCGAGGTTGACCCTCGTTGGGCCTCACTTGGGTAGGCAAGTCTCAGTAAGGGCTCCCTCCCATATTTGGTGAGGCCACCTTGGCTTGGGTGAGGGCCGGCCTCACCTTGGCCTAGGCGAGGTTGACCTTCATTGGGCCTCGCTTGGGTGAGGACTCCCCTTGTTGGGGCTCACCTAGCTGCACCTCGCCTATGGGGGCAAGTGGCGAGGCTAGTCATTGACATGGCCAATGGCCGGCCACCAGCAAAAGGAAGAAAAAGAAGCAAAAAAGAAAATATAGAAAAAAAAACAGAAAAAGAGAATGAAAGAAAAAATAATAAAAAATTCAAAAAATATGAAAATATTATTAAATTTTGTTCATGTCAATCTTGATAATCCTATGTGACACTGTTGACTCCCACATTAGTGATTTTCGGCCAAAATTGCTTAGATGAACTTAATTGGCAAGAAATGAAAATGTTTATGATTCAATTAGCAAAATTGAAAAGTTTAACATTGAATTAACAAAAGTGTAATAGATTTAGGACTTTTTGAACAATTTTCCCCTATGAAATTTGTAGTTTACCATGCAAAAAAGTCTACTAGACGAGGATCGAAGGTGAAGTAAAGAAAGAGGCATTGGGTCTAATTGATAGATAGTTAATACCCCGAAAAACCTTAAACGGTTATACTTATAACAAATTTACCATAAATTAATTTTTTTACCACAGAAAATTTCAAATTGGTATACGTGTGACAAATTTCTTTTAAACTAATTTTTTGGCTATCAAATATTCTAAATCGATACACTTATAACGAATTTATCCATCATTAATTTCCTTCACATCAAACTATTGAGTTCGATGATACATGATAATTAATAAGTGTACCATAACTATATTGATTTGTGATTTTTCTTAAAAATTAATAAAATTAAATTTATTATAAGGTAACAGATTTAAAATTTTTCTTGTGATATTAGAACCCCAAAAAAAAGTCGGATAAAATAACGTGAAGACATCTAAAGTAGGCTTTTTATATCCAGAAGATCCCCTCCACTTGCCTTTGTCTCAAATGCTGCACGCCGGTGGGAAAAGTGACGGCTGAGGTGCACCCCTATCTCACGTGCTCGAATTTAGGGGCAGTTCGCCCAGAATCACACAGATCGCCATACATAATATTAAAAAAAAAAAATAGGAAATTACCATCACAAACCTAAAGTTAGAGAGACAGAGGATTGGAAGTGGTGTGACTGGTGTCGGCGCCCGGCCGCCGGACCTACACGATTATTACCGACATCGACAATCATGGGCTCCAAATTCGGCCCAAAAATGATTGGGAGCGTTAGCCCTTTACCACACGATCAACCCCCATCGATCGTGCCGCGAAGTGCTAAAATGCGATGGACCATCTTGCTCAAGAGCACTTTCCAGCACTCGGGAAACTCTTACCATCTTTTATATTTTGTAGTCTTGTTCTTGACAAAACAAACGGCCATCCTCTCCACTCAGTAAATGTCACCAGCAAAACCTTCTTCAGACATAGGGATGAACGGTTCTCTGTTCACGACTAAAAATCCAAAGGAGTATTTTCTTTGACAAGACTTGAAAAATGTTCAGACATTTTCTGGTAGTTGTTTGTTTGTAAAACAAATAAAATATGTTTATTCTTGTCTTACGGAAAAAAGTTGAGAGGAGATGAGCCACTTTATAAGTATGAATCTGTGTTAAAAAAAAAAAAGGACTGGAGTTTGGGCTGATCTCGTACATGGTACCGAACACCGTCCGCAGTTTGAGCTCTCCGCTCCATTCCACACCCAGAAAATTGAACTCAACTGCAAATTATACTAGGCGGATGCATCTCGATGTAAATGACAGGATGAAGTTCAGAGTGCAACACTCAAAAAGCTTAAATTGTCATATAACGGGAATAAATCTAGAAGAGAAGAAAGAAAATGATTTTGCATTCCATCTTACTTGTAGATGGTAAATGGTGGGTCAACTGCGACGTCAAATTGGGGCTATGCATATATGGAAAGTGGATGTGGTCTGGATCTCTTGGACATGTTTTCTTTCTTATGTTTGACTTTACCATCTTATCGCTTCCACTCACCCTCAACATATTTACATATCGTTTAGGCTTTTTTTCCCAAAAAATAATGATGATGGACTCTTGTGTTTTCGGTGGATTATTCAATGATTTATTATTGCATTCAATGGTGTTGGTTTTCCGAAATCTTTCGCCACGGATGTATTATTTTTCTGTAGAATAGTATGGGACATGTGGATTTCATCATTTTTTAATTTTGAATGTTGTAATTATTGTTAGATAGATTGAAGCCATCCTATGGATTAGCCATGCCTTATATTTTAACAACCATCCTCATCACAAAAAATGTTCAAGGTAGAAATACAAGAACCAGACCACAGCAAACAGAGGACTCTCAACCACATCAAAAGCCGCAAACCATCGTTGATCGCTAATTAATCCTTTGATTCGTGATGAACTAGGACAGAATAACCAAAATCAGGATGCACACAATGAAAATGGGTCAAGGCATGTCAGCAAGCAGAGCATACATTTGGAGACTGCATGAGATACATACGAGGGCAAAAGAGATGAGAGCATATGGAAGTTGGAACCTCATACCCATATCTTACCTTCTAATCTCGAAGGTTAATTTTTGCCTGACTATCTTGATTGCTACACATATAAGCATAGTGCCGGATTCACCAGTAATGTTGGCTCAACCTGTAGAGCTACGCCTGTCCCTAGTAAGCGGACACATGGCCTCATCCAGAGTATCAAAATATTTGTTATATTCTGTAGTAATTCGAGTTACATGCTTTGCTCCACTTCTTGGATTTAAAATAAGCAAATAACTTGTTAGACATCCGTTTTTCATGGAAATTCAAATAACAAGGATAAAAAATAAACTCATGGATTGTCTAACGAAACCAAATGAAAACAAATGTGGGCTATTTTTACTTGTGCTATGGGTTCCCAATGCAACATGAGAAAGGATGAGTCCATCGTATTAATTGTATCTGAATAAAACAGCATTCATTTAATGGAACACACGCGGTGGACATGATCAGATAAGAGTTCATTTTCAGGAAACGAACTCAAAACAGCATGAATTTACTCGCAGTCCTCCAAAGTTACTGGAGGCTGGACTCCAGAAGTGAAGTGATGTTGCAGTTTGCGGGTCAATGCTTACCTCCGATCACTGGCTAAATTGTCGTCTCCGATGAAACTCCGAACTACGTGTTATTAACCTCTTCCTTCCTCGTCTCAAACAAAACTTGATATTTTCAATTAGCCCCTAATGAGCTCTTTTTTTTGCAGCCTGGGCCTCCGCGAACACATTTTGTAGACCATCGGAAGGCATGTCCCTGCAAATGAAAAAAACGCCAAAATGATGCAGTGTAGGCAGCCCAAATATTTTCAATTAGTCCCTAATGAGCTCCTTTTTTGTTTTGGCAAAAGACCCCCTGCTTTTGAGTTTTGACACTTGACAAATATTTACGCAACTTGATCGTCTTAACATCTTTTGCAAAGACCCCCTGCATTAGAGGATAACCTCTTAACACCTTTTGCAAAAGACCCCCCGCATTAGAGGGGATCCTCAACATCTTTTCTGCGCAACTAGAGGAGATCCTCTTAACGCCTTTTGCAAAAGACCCCCTGCTTTGGAGGAGATCCTCTTAACACCTTTTGCAAAAGGGCACCTGCACTAGAGAAGATGCTCTTTAACACCTGCATTTGAGTTTTATTACACTTGACAAATATGTATGCAGAAAACGTGACTATTTGAGTTTGTATCAAATGAACCCCTAAACTTGATAAATATATCTCAATTAGCCCCCAACGCTAAACCCCGATGAGAAAAGTGGCCGGCCAGAGGTGCACACACATTTCACGTATACTTCATTCTATGTTTCCAGCTCCACCTTTGATCCACTGATATCTCACCCCTTTTAAATTTGGAATTTTGTTTATCATATGTGTTGCTCTTCGTTGGCAAGAAAAAAAGTGCCTTCTTCTTCAATTACGCATGGGAATGGTTGTTTTATCTGGCGTGCTACTGTAATTTGAAGTTCCTCTTCATTTCGAGGAGGATGGTGGTTCAAAAGTTATTGCTATTATTATTGTTGTTGTTATTATTATTTCTTTGTTCCTAAAATTTGTGGTATAATCAAGAGTGTGCATTGGGTCTAGTTCACCACGGGAATCGGACCAAGTTAGCTTGGAGCAGCTAGTCTGTTGAAAATATGTCTCGATTTGAGCCCGTTGAACGAGAATATGTGAACTCGATCACGTGCGAGTCAGCAGAAAATGTGAATTGGCCAAAATTGTCAGAAGATCGCATGCGGATCTATGAGCCGCAAGCGTGAAGAATGAGGAGAGCGTGCAGCCGCGGAGAGGGGAAGACCATTATTTTATTCTAACTCTTTAATTGCACGCACATGGACGTGCATGCATGGTGAATGGACGTGGAAGCCTAAAGCCAATTGTGGGTTTGTTTTGTCTTCTTCCTTTAACTCCTTGCTTCTTTCCTTTCTTATTTTATTCATCTGCAGACAACCCAAAGGAAAGAAGGAATAAAATATTACTTGAAGGAGTTGAACGTCGTGGAGATGGTCTTGGAAGACGGCGGCCATCCTTCTTTCATGCTTGGATTATGGGTGCAAGTTTTCTGCCTTATTAAATGCGTCCCATGCATGCATGCGTGCCCGTGAATTTTGGTGGGCGTCAGTGCTGATTGCGGGCGCGTGAATGGCTTCACATTTCCTGTCTTGTTTCGCCCTTAAAAGGCAGAGGAGCGAAGGAGAAGGAGCTGCACTGAGTTATTTCGGTGGCCGTGAGAGCTGAAGAGAGAAGTCGTGAGGCTTCAGAAGCTCTCGGCAGAGTGAGATTTTCTCGTTGAAATTAGATCCGAGTGTTTTAGCCAGTTAAATTCTTGTGAGTAGAATTTGTATAATTCCTTGAGTGAGGTTTCACTAGGAATTGTGAGGGGCTAAACACTGTGTGAGTTATTTGGGTGTAATTTGGGGCTGGGAAACACTGAGAGTGTGTTTGAGTGCTCGAGTGATTATAATCTCCGGTGTATCGCTTGTTTCTATAGTGGAATTCCGTGCTGCTCTCCCCGTGGACGTAGGTTCCGATATTCGGACCGAACCACGTAAATCCGGTGTCTGATTTCCTTTCCTTCATTCCGACCATTTTATCCGATTCGCTTGGTCCGTCTATATTTCCGCACGCGTGCGACAACATAGTCCAAGGTCAATTTTGAGGAGAATCAGTCCGGTTCCCAATCTCTGAACCTTAAAGTGGCCTACAACCGGATTGGTTCCAAGTTTCAAGGTCAGAAGTGCCGGTTCTACCTAAGAATTGTTTTAATCTCGGAATTGGCGTGGAACCGATTTTCAAGTCCTTTATTTTTATTTTTATTTTTATTTTATTCCTTTGCAACACAGGAGAATCGAATCGTGTCTTCAACTTATAGAAACAGCAACTTAACTACTTGATAAACATATGTTTTTATATTAAAATGGTGCCACTTTATAATTAAAACAATTTGATTTTCAGAAAATAACATAACCAAAGGTAATGGTAGGTCATTGAATCGCCAAAGAAAGACACGCTAGTTTTTTTTTTAGGAAATGTACAAATTAGATTAATTCTAGGGATAATGCGTAAATGATTTCTGATTTTGACCATTGTATAATATAGTCCATAATTTTTAATTTGTTCAATGTGACCCATGATTTATATGTCTGCCTTTCCTTCCGCTTGCATTTTGGTTTGCTTTTATATATATATCCCCTTCCATTCGCTCTGCAGTGCCATCTTTGTGTTTTGTATGATTCCTGATGGGCAAAGAATCGTGTTTCCGTCGCAATTATGTTCAAAAAGTTAGAATTTACGCGAATTTCAGTGGGATCAATGTTTCGAGGAAGTGAAATCTGTCGGGGACAAAGAATCGTTGCGACTTTTTAAGTCTTGGGTACTTGGGTTTCGTGGTCTCTGCCGGTAGCAAATCTTGGGTGTCCTTGATTGTGCGTCCGAATGAGGTTGGGCAGCGATTGTTACGTGCTCCAGAGCGTGAGCTACGCTGACTGGGACCCGTTCAACGGGCAGTGAAGCCGGATGATGCTGAAATTTTTCCTTTTAGTTTTTTACCCCTCTCCGGATTTGCATTCAGACAGGTAATCCTGTCGTTTTGCTTAGTATTACTACGTCGACGATCAAGACCATCTTGACAAGTTGTCGGGAATGGAAGGAATGTTGATATAGATCAGGCGGGAACATTTACCGCCCCATGCCAAAATCTTTTACATTTGGATTTCTCAGTAAGTATCATCTTATGGTGTGATACACGGGTCAACTGCAGAGACAATTCTTGGGTCGTCTTTTCTGGGTAATAGCCTGGTACCTGGTCTATAAGGTTTTTGGGTTGCGCTTGATTCGAGTGACAAAATGCTTGGGTCGGGGAAGCGGTCGTCTTGTATGCTTGTCTTGCTGTACAGTAACTGTTGGATTAAGGGATTAGATCGGTGCCTTCAAAATGGTCCTATTCTGTAGTACTAATGCTGTAAGGTTGTAATCATGAACGACCTCTCCTACTGAAGCTTGGCCAAATTTGTCAGGGATGACTTGCTCTGTGGTAGAACTCTTTAAGATGACTGAGCACTTGCAACATTTTAATCTTCATCAAGACTGGCAAATAAGATAATGCTTTCAAGTAAATTATCTGTGAATTATTATGGGGACTGGGTTTGTAATATATGGGTTTTAAAACAAGAAAAGAAAAGAAAAGAAAAGGTTGAAAAGTCAAAAAAGGGAGGCTGAAGGAAAGTGGAAGAAGCTTCGGTTGAATTTAAAAAGAGAGAAAGAGGGAGAGAAAGAGGAGAATATCGGCAGAAGCAGGGGAAACGCAAAACAGGGGAGGAGAGAAAGAAGAGAAAGGAAAAAAGGGAAAAAGGGAAAAAAATTTGCGCGCTCGTGACCCGGACGCCTCATCAAGCCGACTCAAGTATGTTTTGCAAGGCCGGTAAGAAATTGAAGCCTTTAATCACTTGCTTGAAGCAATTGCCGCAATTAGGGCTCGAAATTCGGATTTCATGGGTATTTGTGTGGCGAAGCCCAATTTTCGTCGTTAAGCTGTAAATTTTTTAGAAATGGTACTTTGGGATGTTGTGAAGCTATAGCATCTTTCGGATCGTGATTTGAGCTTGCGGTTTGTTCGGAACTGAATTTTTAAGTTGGAGGCGCAATCTGGTACTGTAGCGAACAGTGACTTCGAGTCTCTTTTTTTGTTATTTTCGGCACTGTTTTGGGGCGGCTGAGTTGGGGTTGTTGTTGTACATTAAGAGAACTTTCTAAAGACTATAAGACGGCTTGAAACGGAATTTTGTGGAGGAAGTTATGGCGTGACGAAGTTGGCGCATGGGCCACGCCTAGCTGAAAATGATGGGTTTATACTATATTGTGAACTTTTGGGACGCATAGGTGTCGTTTATCAACTAATAGGCCTAGTATAGGCGAGTCGTTATAAGAATATCATTTTTACTCGGCTTTTTGATATTTTTCCATTAATTGTTAGGAATTCGATGCGTTGGTTCGTGTGAGCGTCGTAGTTGATTTTTGGCTTTTCCCAGGTGAATGACACTATTTCTTCTTTGTATTTTAAAATCATGTTTTGAGAAACATGGTGGATTAAATACTTTATGAGTTGATAAAAAGCATGTTTTGTTGCATAAAACAGGATCGAGCTATTACTGACATTTTTGTTGTTCGAAAGGAATTATATTTTGACGTTGATTTGAATGATTGTGTGAAAAAGGGATTTGTGAAAATATTTGTGAAAGAATCTTGAAATGTTGTAGAAAATGTTTTGATATTTATATATATCAAATTTGGAGTTGTGGTATGATTCTCTTTACGATGTTGGATTACGGATATTGTAATTGGTGGTTGGTGTTCAATGTCTCTGTGGACCTTGAGGGGTGTGGGTATGTGCATACTATTCTAGGATATCCTTGTGGGCTGAGCCACGGCTAATAATATGTGGAGACCTTGCCAAGGGGGAATCTTGTCGTTTTGTCACGAGCGTTACGCGTGACCATGGTTAGACATTTGAGCATGAATTGGTCAATGGAGTGGACCATTAACATGTGATTTGAGTTTGGTCGATGGAATGGACCATCGATGTGAGTTAATGAGATTAATCAATGGAATAGACCATTGATGCATGTTTTACGAGATTGACTAATGGACTCGACCATTGGTGCTTTCGATATTTGAATTATGATTTTGTATTATGATAAAGTGAGTTATGTTTGTGTTTTAAAATGTGCATAGTGATTTCTCGATCCGCTTAGAAGAAATGTGTTACTGAGCCATGGTAGCTCACTCCTCTCTTCTACTTTTTTTTTTTCAGGTTCTTCAGCGAGTCACGAATAGGCGTGAGCGTTCGTTCGAGGAGGACTTTTTTTGGTGGAAATTTTGGGTATGGCTTATGCATAGTTCATAAGTTTGTAAGTTAGTTTTTGAAAAAGGTTTATGTTTTGATATTTGTGGATTATAGATATACTCTGATATTGTAACCAATTGCCCCGTTTTGTCAAATATATATATGTTGATGTATATATGTTGATATCGGGTTGAAATTTTGGTTACGTTGAGGCTGCGTCCTTTGGAAAAAAGACGGCCGTGTCATGCCCTTCTTCTTGTGAATCGGGGTGTGACATTTGTTGGTATCAGAGCCTAAATTTTGATTTGTTTGGGTAGATATGGGACGATGTGAGATTGTGTGATAGATTTTTTTAACGCTTTAGCCTTTTAGATATTAAGTTGTAGCTCCGTTCTTGGATTCAGGTGATCATGCGTGACTCGGAGACACTTGCTTCGCTTCGTAGAAATAATAAAGGCAAGCAAGTTGTAGCCCCTGATGCTAGAGACACGCCTCAAGCTTCTCGAGGTGCATCTCTAAGGAGGAGACGGGAGGATCGGCGTGATGAAAGTCCTAACTTGCATGAAGTCAGGGAAGTTAACCAACGGTCGTTTCCCCTGAGTGACTTTGAGTAAGCCATGATTCATTGGTATCGTCAAGTAAAGGAATTGAGTGGAGATGGAGCAACTGGCTCATACACCTTTGCGCAATTCAGAAATGCGAAACCACCCACTTATGATGGGAAAGCCGATCCTCTTGCAGCTGAGCAGTGGACTAGAAAGATTGAAGGGATCTTTGAAGCTGAAGGTGTTCCTGAAGATAAGAAAGTTATTTTTGCTTCTCGATACTTAGAATGCGAGGCAGAGCATTGGTGGGAGGGAATGAGGCCAGCTCTCGGAGATAAGGGTGGTGCTATAGCTTGGGAGGACTTTAAGCAGGCTTTCAATGCCCAATTCTTCCCATTGTCATTTCAGACAAAAATGAAGAGTGATTTTATACACATATCTCAAGGCGACTCCACGGTTTTGGAGTATGCAGCCCGCTTTAATCAGATGAGTAGATTTGCTAAGCAATATGTGTCTAATGAGCAAGATAAAGCTGATCACTTTCAGAGGGGGCTTCGGTATGAAATTGGTTCAGCACTCACACCTTTAGCATTGACATCTTATAAAGACGTGCTGGAACGAGCGATCAAAGTGGAACAAAAGATTCTGAAGCGAGATGTGCAAGGCGTACCTCAGCATAAGAAGTTGAGATTCACTGACTATCAGGATAGCGGCGCTGGTGGCAGCGGAAAGAGGAAAGCTTTTAATCAGCCAGGAAAGCCCATAATTCAGAATAATCCAAACCCTTGTACTACATGTGGGAAACGACATAGCGGTCCTTGTTACCGCAAGAGAAGAGCATGTTTCACTTGTGGAAAAAATGGGACATATGGCACGTGATTGTCCAACACAAAAGAATGCCCCTGGAGATAGTAGAGTATGTTTTGTATGTGGACAACCTGGACATCGAGCCTATACTTGTTCTATGAGGAAGACCGCACCTTCAGTTGATAAGCCACAAGAAGGCCAGCAAAGGCAAATGATGATTGTGAAAGTTTTTACGATGACAAGAGAGGATGCATCGGCTTCTAATACAGTTGTTGCAGGTAATATTTCTATTGCCTCACAACTTGCTTATGCATTGTTTGATCCTGGTACCACGCATTCTGTTACTTCCATTAACTTTGCAAGGAAACTTGATATGTTGCCTGAGCTTCTAAATTATGAATTGTGTATCGATACTCCCCTTTGGTGATTTCTTGATTGCTAATCGTGTGTTCAAGAATTGTTTGTTGCGAATTGATGATATACCGTTGCCTGTGGATTTGGTGGAGTTAGATATACGAGATTTTGATGTTATTCTAGGGATGGATTGGTTATCAAAATATCATGCCACTGTCGATTGTTATTCAAAGAAAGTTATTTTTCGACCTCCAAATCAACCAGAATTCTCTTTTTCGGGAAGTTATGAAGGCAATTTTCCAAGGTTAATTTCAACTATGCGAGCAAGAAAGCTTTTGAGAAATGGTTGTTACAGTTATTTGGCTTGTGTAAAAAGATACAAGTAAGGAGCCAGTAAAGCTAGAAAATGTTCATGTTGTCAGAGAATTTCCTAATGTATTTCCTGAAGATTTACCTGGCTTGCTTCCTGATAAAGAGATAGAGTTTTGCATCGATTTAATGCCTGGTACAACACCTATCTCTAAGACTCCATATCGGATGGCACCTTCTTAATTGAGTGAATTAAAAACACAACTGCAAGAACTTTTGGATAAGGGTTTTATCAGGCCTAGTGTATCACCTTGGGGAGCTCCTGTTCTATTTGTGAAGAAGAAAGACGGTAGTATGCGACTTTGCATAGATTATCGAGAACTTAACAAGGTGACGATCAAAAATAAATATCATTTACCTCGGATTGATGATTTATTTGATCAACTTCAAGGGGCTCAAGTATTTTCTAAGATCGACCTCCGTTTTGGGTATCATCAGTTGAAGATAAAAGTTGATGATGTGCCAAAGACTGATTTCAGAACAAGGTATGGGCATTATGAATTCCTTGTCATGCCTTTTGGGTTAACGAATGCACCTGCGGCTTTCATGGATTTGATGAACAGGGTATTCAGGCAATTTCTTGACAGATTTATTGTGGTATTCATCGATGATATTTTGGTGTATTCAAGGAGTTTGGGAGAACATGAACAACACTTGAGAGTTGTTTTACAAACCTTGCGTGAAAAGAAGTTGTATGCTAAATTTAGTAAGTGTGCCTTCTGGCTTGATCATATAGAATTTTTGGGTCATGTAATATCAAAGAATGGTATCTCGGTTAATCCAAAGAAAGTTGAAGCAGTTGTTCAATGGAACCGCCCTACCAATGTCACTGAGGTAAGAAGTTTTCTTGGGCTAGCAGGTTATTACAGGAGATTTATAGAAGGGTTTTCAAAGATTGCCAGTCCACTTACTCGCCTAACTCATAAGGGAGTTAAATTTGTGTGGTCAGATCAATGTGAATGTAGTTTTCAAGAGTTGAAGAGGCGATTGGTGTCAGCTCCTATATTAACTTTGCCTTCAGAAATTGGTGGCTTTACAATTTATTGCGATGCATCTAAGGAAGGTTTAGGTTGTGTTCTTATGCAAGATGGTAAAGTTGTGGCATATGCCTCTAGACAGTTGAAGGCTCATGAGAAGAACTATCCTACTCACGATCTAGAGTTGGCGGCGGTTGCGTTTGCATTAAAAATATGGCGGCACTACTTGTATAGTGAAAAATGTGAAGTCTTTACCGATCACAAGAGTTTGAAATATATTTTTACTCAAAAAGAACTTAACATGAGGCAGAGGAGATGGCTAGAACTTCTGAAAGATTATTATTTATCCATCAATTACCATCCAGGTAAAGCTAATGTGGTAGCTGATGCCTTGAGTCGCAAATCCTCTGGAAATATGGCAGCATTGCTCACTTCTCAAAAGCCTATTCTTGAAGATATGAGAAAGCTAGACCTGGAGGTTTTGGTCCATCAGCTTGGTGTTCAATTAGCTAATCTTCGAGTACAACCAACATTGATTGATAGAATCAAGGCTAAACAAAATAAAGATCCTCAATTGGAGAATATTAAAGAAGGTGTAGAAGCTGGGAAAAAAGATGACTTTAGTATCCATGTAGATGGGTCATTGAGATTTTGTGGTCGATTATGTGTTCCCAATGATTCAGAATTGAAAAAGGAGATATTACAAGAAGCTCATAGCACTAGATTCTCGATTCATCCGGGGAGCACCAAGATGTACAGGGATTTGAGAGGAAATTTTTGGTGGATCAATATGAAGAAAGATATTGTGAAGTTTGTTGACCAATGTCTAATTTGCCAGTAAGTGAAAGTTGAGCATCAGAAACCAGGTGGCCAGCTACACCCACTTGAAGTACCTAAATGGAAGTGGGAGCATATTACCATGGATTTCATCGTCGGCTTACCAATGACGCCTAGTGGTAAGAATGTCATATGGGTGATTGTTGATTGATTGACTAAATCTGCACACTTTTTGTCTTATCGATTCGGTCTTTCACTTGAAGACATGGCGAAGCAATACGTCAATGAGATAGTGAGACTTCATGGAGTTCCAGTGAGTATTGTTTCCGATAGAGATCCCAGGTTTGTGTCCAACTTTTGGAAGAGTTTACAAGGGGCGTTAGGTACTCAACTCAACTTTAGCACATCTTTTCATTCACAAATAGATGGCCAGTCAGAAAGAACTATTCAGACATTAGAGGATATGCTATGATCTTGTGTTATTGACTTTGGTGGTTCGTGGAATGAACATTTACACTTGGCAAAGTTTTCATATAATAACAGCTATCATTCTAGTATAAAAATGGCTCATTTTGAAGCTTTATATGGGCGTGAATGTAGGACTCCTGTTTGCTGGGATGATGTTGGTGAGAAAAGATTAACCGGCCATGAATTCATACAACAATCAGAATAGAAAATCAGACTCATTCGAGAGCGTTTGAAAACAGCACAAAGCCGTCAGAAAAGTTATGCGGACCTTAAGAGGCACAAAGTAGAATTTAATGTAGGAGACCATGCATTCTTGAAGGTTTCTCCCATGAAGGGCGTCATGAGATTTGGCACGCGTGGTAAATTAAGCCCAAGGTACGTTGGGACCATTTTTGATATTAAAAAAGATTGGTGAAGTTGCTTATAAGCTAGCTTTACCTCCAGCATTATCCGGAATCCATAATGTGTTTCATGTATCCTTATTACAGAAATATGCGCCAAATCCTGATCACGTATTGGATTTTACACCATTGAAGTTGAGAGAAAACTTAACGTACGAAGAGCAACCCATTCGTATTATCGATAAAAAGGATCAAGTGTTACGATGACGCACTATTCCTTATGTGAAGATCCAATGGCAAAATCACATGGAGAGAGAGGCCACTTGGGAACTCGAGGAAGAGGCAAGGCGCAAATACCCTCACTTGTTTCATGAATGAGGTGCTTGTAAATTTCGAGGACGGAATTTTTTTAAGGAGGGGAGAATGTAATATATGGGTTTTAAAACAAGAAAAGAAAAGAAAAGAAAAGAAAAGGTTGAAAAGTCAAAAAAGGGAGGCTGAAGGAAAGTGGAAGAAGCTTCGGCTGAGTTTAAAAAGAGAGAAAGAGGGAGAGAAAGAGGAGAATATCGACAAAAGCAGGGGAAACGCAAAACAGGGGAGAAGAGAGAAAGAAGAGAAAGGAAAAAAGGGAAAAAGGGAAAAATTTGGCGCGCTCGTGACCCGGACGCCTCATCAAGCCGACTCAAGTATGTTTTGCAAGGCTGATAAGAAATTGAAGCCTTTAATCACTTGCTTGAAGCAATTGCCGCAATTATGGCTCGAAATTCGGATTTCATGGGTATTTGTGTGGCGAAGCCCAATTTTTGAGTCGTTAAGCTGTAATTTTTTTAGAAATGGTACTTTGGGATGTTGTGAAGCTATAGCATCTTTCGGATCGTGATTTGAGCTTGCGGTTTGTTCGGAACGGAATTTTTAAGTTGGAGGCGCAATCTGGTACTGTAGCGAACAGTGGCTTCGAGTCTCTTTTTTTGTTATTTTCGGCACTGTTTGGGGCGGCTGAGTTGGGGTTGTTGTGCATTAAGAGAGCTTTCTAAAGACTATAAGACGGCTTGAAATGGAATTTTGTGGAGGAAGTTATGGTGTGACGAAGTTGGCGCATGGGCCGCGCTTAGCTGAAAATGATGGGTTTATACTAAATTGTGAACTTTTGGGACGCGTAGGTATTGTTTATCGACTAATAGGCCTAATATAGGTGAGTCGTTATAAGAATATCATTTTTACTCGGCTTTTTGATATTTTTCCGTTAATTGTTAGGAATTCGATGCGTTGGTTCGTGTGAGCGTCGTAGTTGATTTTTGGCTTTTCCCATGTGAGTGACACTATTTTTTCTTTGTATTTTAAACTTATGTTTTGAGAAACATGGTGGATTAAATACTCTATGAGTTGATAAAAAGTATGTTTTGTTGCATAAAACAGGATCGAGCTATTATTGACATTTTTGTTGTTCGAAATGAATTATATTTTGACGTTGATTTGAATGATTGTGTGAAAAAGGGAATTGTGAAAATATTTGTGAAAGAATCTTGAAATGTTGTAGAAAATGTTTTGATATTTATATATATCAAATTTGGAGTTGTGGTATGATTCTCTTTATGTTGAATTACTGGATATTGTAATTGGTAGTTGGTGCTCAATGTCTCTGTGGACCCTAAGGGGTGTGGGTATGCGCATACTATTCTAGGATATCCTTGTGGGCCGAGCCACTGGCTAATAATATGTGAAGACCTTGCCAAGAGGGGAATCTTGGTCGTTTTGTCACGTGCGTTACACGTGACCATGGTTAGACATTTGAGCATGAATTGATCAATAAAGTGGACCATTGACATATGATTTGAGTTTGGTCGATGGAATGAACCATCAATGTGAGTTAATGAGATTAATCAATGGAATAGACCATTGATGCATGTTTTACGAGATTGACTAATGGACTCGACCATTGGTGCTTTCGATATTTGAATTATGATTTGGTATTATGATAAAGTGAGTTATGTTTGTGTTTTAAAATGTGCATAGTGATTTCTCGATTCGCTTAGAAGAAATGTGTTACTCACTCGAGCCGTGGTAGCTCACTCATCTCATCTACTTGTTTTTTAGGTTCTTCAAGTCACGAATAGGCGTGAGCGTTCGTTCGGGGGAGGACTTTTTTTGTGTGGAAATTTTGGGTATGGCTTATGCATAGTTCATAAGTTTGTAAGTTAGTTTTTGTAAAAGGTTTATGTTTTGATATTTGTGAATTATAAATATACTCTGATATTGTAACCAATTGCCCCGTTTTGTCAAATATATATATGTGGATGTATATATGTTGATATTGGGTTGAAATTTTGGTTACGTTGAGGCTGCGTCCTTTGGAAAAAGGACGGCTGTGTCATGCCCTTCTTCTTATGAATTGGGGTGTGACGGGGTTTCTACGAATTGTATTTTTAATTAACTGTTCTTGTTTGCTTTGTTTACCTGCTTGATGCTGATATTCCCACAATCGGGAGAGAGTACTCTCTCTCTCTCTCTCTCTCTCTCTCTCTCTCTCGATCAACTGGTCAAAAGTTCACTTTTCAAGTTCTCCTCAGAAGAGTTATCCGCACAAAATCAAGTGAAGGCATCTGATAATTGTTGGTTATTTAATATTTTCTTTTCCCGTCCATCACTTGATATGGGTTGATTCACTTGTGCTGTTAATTCAGTATCCAGGATTAGAGCTGGTGCTGGATGATTTGCTTCCCAAGGAGTCTCCAATCATTGTTGCCAAATGGTTTGTTCTCATCTAATTGAAATTTATTTTGTCGAGCTCCTTTGTAAGATTTCAGTTGATAGACACTCTTCTTGTGACGTCCTTTAAAACTATATAATGCTGTCAAGACTAGCCTCTAAGAGGGCTTTCTTTGCTTCCCTCCAGTCAAAACCATCTGAATTTGGTTCTGGTGAACAATGTGCCTCTCTTTTTCAACATCCGTGACGGTCCATACGTGCCAACCCTACGACTTCTGCATCAATGTAAAGCATCTCTCACTATCTTCTCAAGTTTTCATAGCTCTCCTTGATTTGTAGATGACAGTCTTCTCTACCATTACTTATCTGCTAGTTTTTGCAGTACCATGTCAATGCTACTCTTAGATGGGCCTTGGAAAATTTAGGGCGTGTCCTAATAGGTTTTTACTTTTTGCCTAATCCAAATCTTGCGACGGACACACTTTCCTAATCTGGAACACCTCAAACTTTCATGATATACAAATTTTGACACATTTTTTTGCTGAAGCATAAACAATCACACACTTATATGTTTGAGTGCTTGCAGAGTGTATATTTGAAAATGCGTCTTATTAGTAGTTATCCATCAATCTTTAAACTGGAGTTGCATACAAATTACAGAAAGCTGGTTAACTTCAGTGTAGGCTGACATGAGTAAATGCTGATTATGTCTGATTCTTTAGGCTGGATTCTCGGCTTTAAATTGTAATCATGTCATATTTTTGTTAACCGAGTCATATGTTGTTAATCCAGGTGTGCTGATTGGGTTTGCACTTAGCCTGTGATCTTAGATTAACTTCTAGGTCGGAATAGACAAACTTAATGCTCAGACAATACCTCTGTCACTTGGAGCAAAGCTCATTGGGGGCTTCAATTTGGTAGACGTGCTAAACTTGAATTAGGATAATTATCGGAAAATTTGCCTGTTATGACAATGTTGCTCGTTAGAAATTCTTGAGTTGTTGCATCTAATGTTTCTGAGTGTGGTGCAGATCCAAACATAATGAAGAAATTACAAGTAGACGGGAGCAATAAAATTTGCTCTTGCTGGTGCAAACATTATGTGTCCTGGCCTTTCCTCTCCTGGAGGTGGGTTGGATGATGAAATTGGTGCAGGAACTCCTGTGGTAAGAGTCACACCTATCAATTTCCACAGCTGCACACCTACCAACTTTGAGTCTATCCAACGATGTTTAGTGCTTGGCTAAATTGGTAGCAGTTCTCTTTTAGGACAGTGTTCAATTTAGACTTGAGTTTTTTGCTTATGGCTGTGGCATTACAGTGTGGAAAGGTATATTTTTCCATTTCTTTTTTTTTTTCAGGCAATTATGGCTGAAGGCAAGCAACATGCTCTTGAGATAGGCTTTACAAAAATGCCAGCTAAAGACATGTGAGTTTCCTCCCATCTCCACATTTAAAAATCAGAATCTCTTTCATAGAATCCTATTTGGAACCTACTCAACAGAATTCTTGGTGAACAACATGAATAATAGTTACTTGTTTCTTGTTTTGCATATCTTTGATGTCTCTTTTTAAGACTAAGTCAATTGCTTGATATGCAGACGGGCTGTTAACAAGGGCATTGGGGGTGGATAACATGCATTATCTTAATGATGGTCTTTGGAAGGTAATGCAACATTTGACTTTCCATACTCCTAACCAACCCGAACGAGAGAACAAGCGATTGTTCATTGATGATTTTGTTTACCTGTCATGTGAATTTTGTATGGGCTGCCTCCTGCTGGCCGTATTTGCTTTTGTTTTACCAGCAAACTGACTTATTATCAACTGGTGTTATTAACCCTGCAGATGGAGCGTTTAGATTGATGATGAAGCATCAGAGTATTCATTCGAGAGGATAGTGTTAATCCATATCCTACGACTTTGTGAAGGCCCTTGTTTATACTTTCTTTCCCCGTTTGCTGTTCAATTACAAGTCAAGAGGTCATGTGTTTCTCCATCAGGCTGGCTCTTTTCTTCATTGCGTGAAGTCTATGGTCGGGTCTGCTGTACAGATGCATCCCTCGTTAACCGTTATGGATTTGGCGTTGAATTCTGATACAAGTTGATGGGTTGCATTCAACTATCGAAGCACGATCGTGGAATCCAACTTTTACAGCTTCTAGGACAGATTCGCGTGTGGTTCTCCTTGAAATGGATAGGGAGCCTGTAGGATGGAGTTCTCCTCTTCTATCCAGGATCCATTTCAAACTGGTTCAAATCTCTTTTCCTGCGCAATGAACAATTTTTTTGCTGAGTTTTCACAAGAGGAGAATCAATGTTAGGTGATGTAAATGCTGAAGGGAATTATTCATATATTTCTAAGGCGCATTCCTCCTATATATGTATGATGCTAGTATAGTATATAACAAAATGGACAAAATTATAAATTTAAAAATACTTGAGATATAATCCTCTAAATATCATACTTACTAATATTGAATATAAATCTTAAGATTGTTTAATGTTTTTCTCATATTATTTTTATTTTTATAATTAACACCTACACATTTAAAGTTTATTTCCATACCCATGCGTGTGCTCTTTTTACAGTAAAAGAACAGGAAAAAAAAAAAGAAGCAGCTTTTTTTGTGGATTTAAGAACCAAAATCTCAATTAGAGATAAAAATAACATGCACATGTGGCCATTGCCGTTCGGCCATGCACTAGGCATGAGTGCCTCCGGATTTTAATAATTAATGCATGAATAATATTAACAAGTAATTTTGGTAAACCGGTCTTAAAAGCACAACATTAGCGATCAAACTGGAGTTCTGTCAATGAATCAGGCTTGTGCTTGTCCAGCTTGCTTTACTTTTGGAGTATGGTCGAATAAGTTACTTGGAAATTGCGAGCTATCTAATTAGATATTTTAAATTGGATTTGATCATATAGAGACTCAGACCCCCAGGAAACACATGGAGGACCAACCGCGCGGACTAGACCCTAGGAAACCAAAATTCTTAGAAAGTAAACATCACCATGAGGACCAGACCCTAGGAAACACCATATCATCAACCATATCGAATGCCGAAAACTATTGCCATTTACTAATTAATCCTTTGATTTAGGATGAACTCAAATGAGATCACCAAAATCAAGATGAATGCAACCGGCCAAGGCATGTTAGCACGCAGAATGCACATTTGGAGATTGCACGAGATGCATCCAAGGGCAACAGAGATGAGAGCATATGAAAGTTGGAACCAAGCCCATATCTTGTCTTCCCATCTTGAAAATTAATTTTTGCCTGACTATCTTGATCACTGCATAGATGAACATAGTGCAGCGTTCATCAGTAGTGATGGCTCAACTTGTAGACCTATCATTGATGAGTTTACGTAAAAGTTTCATCCAGTATATCAAGATATTCATTATAGTCTGCAAGCAATTTGAGTTACGCACTCTGCTCTACTTTTATAATTTAAATCAGCAAACTACTTGTTAGATATCCGTTTTTTCACACAATAAAGATTGAGAATAAACTCATGTATCGTTTAACCAAACCAAACCAAATAAAAATAAAAATAAAAGTGTTTCGTTTGTACTTGTACTATGGGTTAACAATGCAACATGGGAAAGGATGAGTTCATCATATAGATTGTTTCCGAATAAAACAGCATTCACGTAATGGAACACACACGGTGGATTAACCTCTTCCTTCCTCGTCTGAAACAAAACTTGATGCAGGCCTACGATTTGGCAAACACGTTTTGTAGTAGATCACAAGGCAAATGATGCAGCGCAGGTGGTGCGACAGCTCCTCTTTTGCAAAAGACCCCCTGCATTTGAGTTTGTCTCAAATCACCCCCCCTATACTTGACAGATATATATATATAAATTAGCCCCTAAGCGCTTAACCCGACGAGAAAAGTGACCGGCCAGAGATGCACACGCATCTCACGTGCACTTACATTCTCCGTTTCCACCTTTAATTTACTGGTACCCCGCCCTCTTTGAACTTGGAATTTTGTTTTTCAGGTGCGTTGCTCTTCGTTTGCAAGAAAAAAGTTGCGTTATTCTTCAATTACGCATGGGAAATGGTAGTTTTATCTGGCGTGCCACTGTAATTTGATGGTTCCTCTTAAGCTTGCGGTTAAGCACAATTCTATCCCCACCGCTCGCAGCGGTAACAGAGTAAAACAGAGCCGAGTGAGAAATCAGAAATCACCACAAACCCAGAAGAAGAAGAAGATGAAGAAGCAGAAGAAACCCACGGCCGAATTCTTCTACCTTTCTGACACCGATGACTCAGCGGTGGAAAACCTCATCTCCCTGACCCAAGGACCTCTACGTCTTCGAAGAAAAACGCCGCGATCAACAGCTCCTCCTTCACCGCCGACGACTCCTTCTTGGCCCCCAACCTCGAGTTCCCGTTTTCCACAAGCTCAAATCCTTCCCTCTCCAAACCCCAAACCACGCTCCTGAATTCGAGCTATCGCAAGACGAAGACGACATAGCCGTCGCCCCCACGAAAGGCGGCTGCATCTGGTGCTCGCCGAAGAAGCCGACACCAAGGCTAAGGCTATTAAGTAGGGGGTGAGCATGAGCTTCAAATGGATGGAGGAAGACGAGGGTATTGTGGGATTTGGGTGTTTTACACGATCAAGAGCAGAAGAAGTTGCTGAAGGAGGCAAAATGAAGAAGGATGATAAGCGCTTCAGGAAAGGCGGTGGCGACCCGGGCAACCGTGGGTTCTTTTGCCATTTTAAGGTTTTGAGGGCGTGGGCAAGCAAGTGGAGGCCTGGAGATAGCGGCTCCCGTTGATATTTGCTAAGTTGCAGTTTTTCACATTCATGTCGAAACAGTTTTCATATGAACAGAGACATAAAGATGAAAAACAGAGCAGAAGGAAAAGAAAACGATTTTGCAGTGGAAGGGCACAGAACATGTAAACCCTTTAGATAAGCGGTGTGGGAATAATACAACAATGACGTTCAGATCAGTACCAGCGAGGGGAAGGTTACAGACAAATGAAATTCACACAAAACGCACATCACCACGTCGAAAGCCAGAAACTAGCGACCAGACGCTAATAATCCTTTTAACTCAGATGATCACGAATGGGACTACCAGCATTATGACACAGGCAACGGAAATCAGCCAAGGCAAGCCCCTGAGCAGAACGCACATCAGGAGACCACATTCGACGCATCCAAGAACAACAGCGATCCCGGCAATGGCAAGTCGGAAACTTGGATCAACATCTTGCCTTCCCATTCCCAAGACTAATCTTTGCCGGATGATTTTAATGGCTGCACAGATAAGCAAGATGAGTTGTGCTCTGGAAATATTGGCAGGAACTATAGAGCTGTCCCTCTCTCGGATGAGTTGACGCAAGGCTTGCGCAAGCGAATCAAGACCTTCGTTGATTTGAGCTATGTGCTCTGTTGCATACCTTAACATCACCAAGCAATTTGTTAGACAACCGTCTTCCACAGAAGGATAGAGAATAAGCATATGATAGATTAGCAGGCAAAAAAATATAGGTGATTTGGTGCTTACCTTGGAACATTGCGATGGGTTGAGTGGTGGTTTCCCATTGATCTTGAGCAATGGAGTTGGAAGGAAGAGCCTGAGGGATTGAGTTGGAGTTTGGACTGTTTGTCATTATATAGGCATGTGCCGAGGAGAATGTGGGGGTCAAAAGTATTCAGGGACTTACTTTTGGTTTGACAATGACAAGGTTGTGCCCAGGAAAAATGAGAAACCAAAAGTATCATTATTAGTATTCAAGGATTTACTTTTGGTTTGACAATGACAAGGTTGAGAAACCAAAAGTATCATTATTAGTATTCAAGGATTTACTTTTGGTTTGACAATGACAAGGTTGTGCCCAGGAAAAATGAGAAACCAAAAGTATCATTGAATCAAGGTTGTGCCCAGGAAAAATGAGAAACCAAAAGTAAATCCCTGAATACTTTTGGTTGCGTGAGATTTCGCAACTTTGTCATTCCGAATAAGTCCAAATGGATTACTTTTCATTGAAAGGGATTTCGCAAACTTTATAATTGCTAAACCCCCAGTTCTCCCTCACCCGAGAACATTTTGAAATGGTGCTCAGTGACATGATTGCCATATGACGATGATAAGAGTCCATCTGCTGCGTGCCTCATACAGTCTCCTCCTCCTTATCATCGTCACCCATATATATAATCAATTAGACCCAATGCCTCTTTCTTTAATTTGCCTTCGTATCATCCTTTGGTAGACATTTTTGCATTGTAAACAACAAATTTCATAAAGATAGAGGAAGTTTCAATTTACTCATTGATGGAAAATATATATCAGTTAGCCCCCAATGCTTAACTCCGATAAAAAAAATTTCATTCACTAATGTAATTTAATGTTCCTCTTTAGTTCAAAGATGATGATGATTCAAAAGTAATGGTTTTTATTATTTGTTGATTTTTGAGAATGGAGATTTGATTTGTAGTGTGCATTGGGTGTGCTTTAACCTAGGAATGGAATTGAATCGGCTTGAATCGACCGATGCAAGGTTAGTTCTAGCGTAGAACCAATTTAATTTCCTGTTCTGCGAACCTTGAAGTAGCCTAGGACTGGATCGGTCCTTAATTCCAACGCCAAAACGCTGGTTCTATTCAAGAATCGGTTATCGAATCAAATCGGCTTGAATCGGTTGATTCAAGATTAGTTCTAGTATAAAACCGATTTAATTTCTTGTTCCACGAACCTTGAAGTAGCCTAGGATCGGATCGGTTGCCGGTCCGATTCCAAGGTCGGAACATCAGTTCCATTCGATAACCGATTATCGAATCAAATCAATTTTCAAATGTTCTTTTGAAAAGGGGAAAAAGAATCTTTTGAAATTTTCAATGTGAAGAAACAAGTTTTTTACACAAAAAAGTAAAAAGTGGGCTGATTAGATGCATCCCTCATTAATCATTATGTACTTGGCGGCCCTCCAAAGTTCCTTCTTCAGGAAAGGAACTCGAAACAGCATGAATTTGCTCATGGTCCTCCACAGTTACTGAAAGAGTGGAGTTATTGAAAGAGGCTGGACTACAGAAGTGAAGTGATGTTGTAGTTCATGGTCGTTCCTTACCTCTGATCACCTCGTTGTTTCCCATTAAACTTTGAGCTTCGTGTGATCAACCTCTTTCCTTCCTCGTCCGAAACAAAACTTGATGCGAGCCTACATTTTGTCGATGGGAGGAAGGCAGAACTTCTATACCCCGCCCCCAGTGAAGTTTTATCGCGCTGACGTACTCCAGTTTCATCAGGTTTTATGGCACGGGGTTTTATTACACTGACAAATATACCTCGCACTGGAGTTTTATTACACTCGACATCTTCATAAGCAGAAAATGCGACTACAAATGATGCAGCGTAAAGAGCGCGATGGCTCCTCTTTTGCAAAAGATCCCCTGCATTTGAGTTTGTCTGGAATGACCCCCCTACACTTGACAGATACATATCAATTGAGAAAATATTAGGTTATCGATCCCTTTTGCTAACTTTTGTGGAAAATGGTGGCAATAATGGTCGACAAGGGTCGAGTGGGTTCGTTCCCGCGGAAACTCTAGACCGGACTGTGCATGAAATAATCAAGTGTTTTCGGTTATAGTGGGAGCTTCCGACAGCTACTGTGGGATGATGTCATTCCTTTGGTGTTCCCCTTTTTCTTAATCACTGAATTAGAGGGAATTGAAAAAATAGTAATAATAGTAGTAACAATCCGTGAATTGATAATAATAATAATAACAATAATAGTAAGAATCCGTGCATCAATGCCTCGCGTCGACCTTTTCGATCTTCAATTCTAGAGAAAATGCCACAAAATGGTTCTTAAACTTTGTTCAAACGTGCAATGTCATTAATGACTTTTTAATATTTTTGACGTTATCCTTAGAGTATTAGTAAATGTTTAATCTAATTTTTAGACTAAATAAAAATATTTGATACAATCTTTAAGTTAATTCAAATTAATGAAATCTATTGATGTAGCTTATAGAGTTCGTTAAGTTTGAATGATGGATAACAAAGGAAAATTATGCGTGGATTATCCAAGTAAATTCATCTCAAATCAACATATAATAATCTACATCATCAGATAATGATGAACATGTTAACGTCGGAATTTATTTTCCTTTTATAATGTAAATGAATAAAAAGATGGATATGTAGACTTCTCATTTTTATAAATTTAACTCAGCAAACAATAATCCATATCATCAAATAATGTCTAATTTCTTGTTTGCATTAATGGAATGACTTCATTAAACATTTATTAATGGTTCATGGGCGGCATTAATTAGGGATGGCATTTTACATCAAATCAAAGTTTGGGATCATTCATATCATTCTCCCTTATTCTTTAAGGGAATATAACAAAGGATTTTGTGTATTATAAGTAGACGGGTTTGGGAATCCACATGAGATGATGAGGTTGGCTAGTCGAACTTCATTACTAAAACCCGATTGATTCTCGATTGACTCTACCCCCCATTGGATTGCCCGAGCAAGCTTCTAAAAAGCTTTGAATTCGGCTGAAATTATATTGGGGCAAGGTTCGATATTTTGAAGGATCTAAGATAAATAAATCACGTGACATAATTAATCAAGAAATGCGAATGTAAGGAAAGAGTCTCCAATGTCTTAGGCTATGGCCGAATCAATTTCTTAGCCTGGAGAAAATGAACGCGAGAGATGGCCAGACAAGAATTTTGTAGAAAATGTCGAGGACCCTGATCAGCCATATGGCGGTGGCGACTGGAGGAGCCAACGGTGGTCACAACGGAGTGCCGGCGGATGGACGAGCGAAGCTAGAAATGAACGGACCGCTGTTGAACTGCAAGTGTCAATTACTGATATCTCACCTTCTTTGAATTTGAAATTTTGTTTTTCAGCTGCGTTGCTCTTCGTTGGCAAGAAAAAACTGCGTTGTTCTTCAACTACGCATGGGAATGGAAGTTTTATCTGGTGTGCTACTGTAATTCGATGGTTCCTCTTAAGCTCGCGGTTGAGCAAATTCCATCCCCACCGCTCCCGGTAACAGAGTAAAACAGAGCCAGCGGGAAATCAGAAATCACCACAAACCGAGAAGAAGAAGAAGATGAAGAAGAAGAAAGCCATGGCCGAATTCTCCAACCTTTTGACACCGATGACTCGGCGGTGGAAGACCTCATTTCCCAGACCAAGGACCTCTACGTCCTCGAGCAACGCCACGATCAACGGCTCCTCCTTCACCGCCGATGACTCCCTCTTGCCCTTCGACCTCAAGTTCCGTTTCCGCAAGCTCAAATCCTTCCCTCTCTCAAAATCCCAAACGACAGTCTTGAATTCGAGCAATCGCAAGACGAAGTCGCCATAGCCATCGCCCCCATGAAAGGCGGCTGCATCTGGTGCTCACCGAAGAAGCTGACAGCAGGGCTAGGGCTATTAAGAAGGGGGTGAGCATGAGCTTCAAATGGATGGAGGAAGACGAGGTTATAGTGGGACTTGGGGGATTTTCTCCGATCAAGAGCAGAAGAAGTAGATGAAGAAGGCAAAATAAAGGAGGATGATGAGCGCTTCAAGAAAAGGCCGTGGCGACCGGGGGACACCATGGGTTGGTTTGCCATTTTAAAGTTTGAGGGCGTGGATAAGCAAGAGGAGGCGTGGAAATAGCGGCGGCTCCCTTTGATATTTGCTTAGAGTCGCAGTTTTTCATATTCTTGTAGTATTCATAAGGCCAGAGACACGAGATGAATAACAGAGAAGCAGAAAAAGAAAAAAATTTTGCAGTGGAAGGTTACTGAACAAAGTTAAACCCCTCGATAAGCGGCGTGGTTATAATACCAAATGACGTCCATATCAGGACCACCGGGGGGAAAGGTTACAGGCAAATGAAATTCACATAAAACACAAATCACCCCCACACCGAAAGCCGGAAACTTTGTGTCCTTCGCCGATAATTCTTTAACTCACGATGAACACAAACGGGACTACAAGCATCTGGATGCTGGCAACAAAAATCGGCCAAGGCAAGTCGCCGGGCAGAGCGCACATCAAGAGACCACATTCAACACATCCAAGATCAGTAGTGATCACAGCAAAGGCAAGTCGGAAACTTTGGTCTGCATCTTGCTTTCCCATCTCGAAGAAACAGTTTTTCATATTCAAGTTGGAGTTCACTTGATCTATAAGCAGAGTGGGGATGGTTTCCAAACAAAACAGCATGAATTTACTCTAAGAGTCCTCCAACTTGTTGCAGGAGGTTAGACTACAGAGATGTTGTGATGCTTACCTCCGAACATTGTGATCGGCTGAGCTGTTTCCCATTGATTTCTGAGCAACACATGGCTACTTCCTTCTTTACTTCTATGTCTTACAGACGATGCGAAGATCTTCCATTGGCAAATGAAAAGGAGAGAGTTCCTCAAGTCAAATGGGACACGGCCCACAGACGGAGCACGATCCAAGACCGTCCGTGAAAGGCCGTGTCATGCCCAAGGGCTGATCGAAGGCCAGCCCATAATCGATCCATGAACGATACGGACAAAAGCCCATGCCCGACCCATGAACGACCCATGAGCAATGTTCGACTAGCCTAGGAGCAGCCCGTGACCGTTTAGCTGCTCTTGTGTCAGACGGCCCTACAGACCCCAATTTTGCTTTCGACACATGCCCATGGTCTTCCCAAGGGCCTGTTGTGTATAGCCATCAAGTAACCTGCTGTGTAGCCTTGTAATGATGATACGGATTCAAAATGCACCGTTGGATTGGAGGGACGATCAATGATTGAGATACGACCCGCACTTGTATAAATAGGGATCCATCTCTCTCATTGTAACTAGTTCGTTCACAAGTGAATATACACTCTCTTTGCCCATCCGACTCTTGTGTTCGCATCGTGTGTGCGTAAGGCTGACTCGGGATCGATAATCCTATGGCCGCACGGTGTTTTGATCGATCGTAATCAACCGACCCATGACAAGCTTGTCTCTAAGGAGCTAGTCTCTAAAAAGCATTTCTCCCATTTGACCTTCAGGACCTCCCTCTTTCTTTACCTTGCCTTCACATCATATCTAGTAGATATTTTTGCATGGCAAATGAAAATTTTCATAGAGACGTAAAAAAATTTCAATTTGCCCTCTAATGAAAATGTATATCAATAAGCCCTCAAGGCTTAATCCCAATGAAAAAAATTTGTTCACTGATATAGTTTAATGTTCCTCTTTGGTTCAAGGAGGATGGTGATTCAAAAGTCATTATTCTTATTAGTTGTTGCTTTCTAAGATTTGAGATTGAATTGGGGTGTGTATTGGGTCGGGGTTAACCTAAGAATCGAATCAAATTGGCTTGGACCAATCAGTTCAAGGTTAGTAGGGAGAACCGGTTCGATTTCTTATTCCACAAAACCTTGAAACAACCTAAGACCAGATCGACATTGTTCATGTGCACATAACTTGGTTTCTCAGGAAAGTAAGAAGAGGGAGCATAACGTAAGATATTCTACATCCACAAATAACAAGCAATCAAAAATTCCTAAGAAATTTTTATTATTTTCATTATTTTTATTATTTTACATATTTACCATTTAAGCCATCATTTATTGAAAATTCTTAAAATTAACCACATGCGTGTCAGAATTTTGAATATCCACATCGAATTTTAGAACTCAAGTGTCGAAGAATATCGAAAAAGTTAACTAGATATCAAATTTTCCAACAACTGTTGACCGAATATCAAAGAATGTTGAAGAGTGTCGGAGAGTATTAAAAAGTGTTGGAGAGTATCAAACACGTGTCAAAATGTCTTACATAACACGACTAAATTACATGTCAAATTTTTGTATTTTTGCCATCGTGTGACTTTTATACTTGACAAAACTAAATAGAGGAAGCATATGCACTAAATAAAATAAAATAAAATAAAATAAAATAAAGAAAGAAATAACTTTTTGAAAAAATTACTCAATCAGTCTTAAACCTATTATAGGAATATTAATCAAGTCCTCAACTTTTCCATTTTTCAGTTTAGTCCTAAATCTCTAAGAAATTTCAATGTAGTCATTCTAATCAAATTTCACGGGAAAATGCTGATGTAACAGTCTAATCATCGCCATCTTACATGACACACCGACATGTCAATGGTTTCTAATGAAAATTAGGCGAAAGGATAACGTTAGAAGTTTGCACTGAGATTCAGGATTAAATTGATAAAATATCGTATAAATTGGTTTAAGATTAGTTGGACAACTTTTTCCGACAACAGGCTGTCTCTCTTACTCAAAAGTGACATTTTGAGTAATTTGCGGGACCAATGATGGTGAGGATCCAACACGTTAAATTTAACACAAGCACATGTGAACGCAAGAAAAGCCATTGAACCCAGTTCGATACATTCCCCACATTATGATACCACCTACACCTTGATACCAATTTGCGGGACCAATGATGGTGAGGATCCAACACGTTAAATTTTACACAAGCACATGTGAACGCAAGAAAAGCCATTGAACCCGGTTCGATACATTCCCCACATTATGATACCACCTACACCTTGATACGATGGTTAGAACATCTTGTGATTCTCCTCTTCTTAAAGAATAGGTTGAATTCCGTTCAAAAAAAAAAGAAAAAAGAATAGGTTGAACATCTATGCCTTTTTTCTTTTTTCTTCTTTTACCCGACAGCCGTCTAATATGTCCACCGGTAATTATTTAATAAATATATTTCCTATAACGAAGACAACTGTCGTGGCTTCATCGAGTTGAATATGGAGCAGTAAATCTGTGGATTTGTACGGATGTGATGTCGACGACGGTCGAAAATTGCGACTTGAGCTAAGTCATCCTCATTTTTCTATGTCCAACACATGCGGACGTAAACTGGGGGCAAAGATAATTAAGGAAGAGAAAAACTTTAGACCCGTCATTACGCGAATGGAGGCAAGATTGGCTCCTCTTTCTTGCACACGTGGATCACCTACCGCTAACGATCCCATCATCTCAAGGACAAACAAGTTATTTACACTTCGTTTATTTTACTTAATAATTATTATTTATGTCATTTGAAATGATTATTCAGTAATTAATTTTGTCATTATCAATAACAACTTATGTATAAATATTTTCATGAGTGATCAAATTTTTTATCGACCATTCAGTTCGTACAAGATATAAATGTAGTCATGCCAACATTCCATGAAAAAAAGAAGTACATGGAGTTAAGAAGCTCTTGAACTTGGCTCCCCCTAATTGAAGATGTAGCAATTATTTGAATTTTATTAAGTCGACTAGTAGTGGAAAATCCTCATCCATTCACTATGAACAGTGTAGAGAGTCAGCTTCTATAACCGATCATAGATACTTGTTATTAGGCTCCTTTTTTTTTCGTCATTTCTATTTTATTCATACTTTAATACTCATCCTTAGACTTTTACTTTGCCTCCCTACATGGCGTGATAGTTAAAATCCGCTTCTGAAACTAAATCGTCCACACCCCAACCCTTCTAGAAGCTAAGGATTTGAATCCTCCACATCTCTCTTTCCATGTGAGAATGGTGGCAAATCTCAGTAGTTATTAGGCTCATAAAAATAAGTCAAACCCATTTCTCAACCTATATTTGATGGACTAAGCTGTTGTATGCATTAGTCATATTCAATAAATGAATCATAAATGGGTTTAAAATAGTAGAGTTCAAATAATATGAGTGTTAAATGGGTTCACAACTTATTTAGCTTCAATCAATGACTCTCTCTTGCTCTCGCTTACTCCGTGCACTCACCTCAGTTTAAGTATTAGTTTTCCTAGATTAAATTAAATATGGAAGTGTTTTAACGATATAAGTCGGGTATGTATCACTAGATTTGTATTACATAAAAATGAATCAAAACAGATTAAATGGGTCAATTTGGATATGATCATTTTCAACTTGACACAATCCCGACCCAATCCACCCGTTTAATGGAGTCTATAAGTTATGTAGGGGTGAAATTGAGTCAAGCAACTAGTGAGTAGCTGGCAACTTAGGTAGATGATTATGGGAGGTCAACTTGCCCTAATTTCGAGTCGAGTTCAAGCTACTTCATTATCTTGTTGAGTTGAACTCGAACTTGCTCGAGGACAAGTCTATAATTTTTTTTTTCTAGTAGGGGTAAAATTGGGTGTGATTATTTTGGTAATTAATATACAATATTACACTTCAAAAATATGTTGAGTTTGTACATTACGTATGTTTTGTTTATCTATAATAACAACATCTTCATGACTCAAACATTTTATTAAGATTTATTAATTTGTGGGGGAAATTGAAAATGAATATATTTACTGTGGATTTGGTATTGTATTCTCTAAGCAAATTAATGGTGGCAAAAGCTATATTTTAGATCAAATTAGTGTACCATAATTCGAATACCATAACTACTTAAATTTTATATTCAAGTTCATCCTGAAGCTTGCGAATACTCAAATCGACACGCTCACAAGTCTAATAGAATTTCTATTGCTTATTTTTTTTAAAACAATGTTAAAAAAAGTAAACTCAAAATTCGTTAAAATAATAATATGCACCCACATTATACCAACTATTTTAAGATCAAGAGCAAGCTCGACACCATTATAAATTGATTGTAATTGAGTTGAGTTGAATGAAGCTTGAGCATCTCAGTTTCTTATTCGAGTAAAAATTTTAAAAATCAATTGACCTCTAGTAAAGTTTCGCGGACCAAGCATACGATCAAGCTTGAGTTTAACATTATATCGATTCAACTCGACTACATCCCTAAATGTGTCATTAATGGTGCATTTGGAATGAAAAAGCCACATCGTCACTAGATGTCATTGAGTAGTATTAGGTGCTTTAAAATCGGGCTATATGTCAATATACTAATTGAGGTGTATTAAGCATTAAAATAACTAATTGACAGACCATATTCGACGCTTGTTAACAACGCGATGTACTCAAGTCCCGCATCAAATGAGAGATGACCGCCTCAAATGAACACTTCCGAGTACTTTTTAACACTAAGCTTACATCGATTGAACCAAATCGGTGCAATTATTGGCCTCGTGATTTAATAATATTTCGATCCTATATATTATTAAAAGGTCCCCCAAATTCAGATAACTGCAAGCTAAAAAACAGAACGTGAAACACCGGACATTTGCCTTAACAGAATTCTGTCTGTACCCAAAGTGACTAAAAGTGCATGTTTTACTATTGCATCCATGTGATGAGCCAGAAGAAGAGGCAACTAGCCAGACAGCAAAAGAGACTAACATGTCTCCCTAATGTAGAGATGAAATTGGAAAATAATTTAATTTCTATTTCACTACGCAAAATTGAGTTACTAATTAAACAATGTCCGACCGTTCCTCTCTCACATCTTCCTGATCACATTAAGTTGGTCCATAATCTGTGAGCAACATCATCAAATCCATTAATGCTATGGTCGCGCCCGGATTTTGTGCCAAAAAATAAAGGTGGTTAGTCGATAATCTACCCCTAAATTCTTTTTCTCTTTATGGCAATAGCCTTGACGTCTCATGTTCTTCGCCGTCCTCATGAGACCTCCAACATTGACTTGCGCTATCATGCTGATCGTGATCGCCATCTACGGTGGTCGCATTTTCTCTAGTGAGTTCTTGGGCTCTCCGTGCCTCGCCTTCCCAGTCGGTCCGGACCAAGACAAGCAACATGGTCACGACGCACGAGCCCTGCACCGCCAATAGCCCGAGCCACAGCCCCTTGAAGTCGAACACGGCGAAGAAACTCAGCCACACGACGATTGGCATGCCGACCAGATAGAAGCAACCCAAGTTGATGTGCGCCCCCATCTTCGGCCTCGCAGTCCCTCTGAGAACGCCGCACCCCGTCGTCTGCGGGCAGTTCCCAAGCTCGCACAGCCCTATAATGGGCAAGACCATGGAGCTCAAGGCCACAATGTCAGCATCCTTTGTGAACATCCTCGCCCACGTGTGCCTTACCATCGTAGTGAACACCAAAGCAGCGAACCCCAACACAAAGCTAAAAGCGAGCCCCACGTTCATCGACAGCCTTGCCTTGTCGGGCTGGCCCGCCCCGAGCTCGTTCCCGACCCTCGTCGACACGCTGAAGCTCAATGAGGATGGGAAGTTGTATAACAGCGCCGTTGTCTGGATCAAAACCCCCATGGAGGCAACGGTGGCTCGGGGATTCAACAGATACCCGCATAGCAAGATCATGATCTCGTACCACCACCACTCAAGGCAGACTGAGATGCAGCTAGGGACTCCACGAGGGACTTGAACCCCTTGAGGCATTCTGACGAGAACCCGCCCCACGTCTTCTCATGCACGCCGGAGATTAGTATGTAAAGGATCAGCGATGCCACGAGATTGATATTGGTCAATACGGCAGCGAGCGCAACGCCTTTGATCCCGAGGCCGAGCACATTGACGAGGAGGTAATTGATAAGGACGTGGAGGATGATAGCCTGAGCAGCGCAGAAGGTGAGCAGCATTGTAATGGACTGTGAGCGGAGGTATATGCGCAGTGGGTGCAAAAGCGACTGCGCGGCAAGGTCAGGGAGCGAGCAGAGGATGCACAGCTGAGCTTGAGACGAGATGTCATCCTGTTGCCCAAAATACAGGAGGATTGGCTTCATGTTGAGCCACAGGACAGAGATGGGATTGAAGTTAGGAGGAGCAAAAGGATAGTCCTCTGCATGGTGAGGCCAAGAACCTTGTACCGGCCAGCCCCGAAGGCCTGGCCACAGATGGGCTCCATACCCATGGCGAGGCCAGAGAGACAGAGTAGCCCGTGATGTTGGCGAAGCCGATGGCAAGGGACCCGCCAGCGAGGGCGAGGTCGCCGAGGCGGCCGAGGAAGAGCATCGAGATGGCCGAGCGGGCGTAGATCAGGAGGCCGGTCAAGACCATCGGGACGGCTATCGCAGACACGGACCGGCTTTCCTTGAGCAGGAGGGCGAGGCCGGTCTTGCCGGGATCCTCGGCACTAGGATCTTCTTGATCCCTTAACCGCGGCGATGTCGAGTCTTTGGGGACCAGGGTTGCCAACATGGCGGGCTCGCCTTAATCTGATCTGGTCGGAAACGAGGAATGTTTTTGTCTGCTGAGGGACGGCGGGTGAAGGAGGAGGAGGGATTGTATGTAGAGAGAGAGAGAGAGAGAGAGAGAGTCTTCGGGATGGTGAAAGAGCGAGGCCAGACTTATAAAGCAGGAACATTTATTTTTCGGAAATTCGTAAATGGCATAATAATGACTTTTCTAATTACAAAACTCCTTAGTTCAAAAAAAAAAAATTACAAAACTCCAAAAAAAAAAAAAAAAGGCAATTTGACAGGATCAAAAGGTAGTCCAGTCCACACTGAAATTCCTTTCAGACGTTTTGACTGGCCACGTCACCCGGTCGTCTTCTCGAAAAAAAAAGAGTAAGTATTTCGGAACAGATTGACTTCTTTTTATTTATTTTCATTTATCAATGCACCCTTCTAATTCCATCCGCGCGTTGAAGTCATGAAGAACGTTTTCGAAGGCCACACAGCCACTTCCACGTGTTCTGCATATTTAAGAATTTCTGGGGCCGTTTTTGGTGGAGATGCCGGGACCATATACTCCGTACCGTGGAATACAAAGACGTAATTTTCAGTGCATCTGAACCCGAATTGGCCCTAATCGGCACGATTCCAAGAACAAACGCCATCGAAAACAGCGGTATCTGCCGGAATTGAGAAGAGCGAGATTAACTTTACACAAGGAAAAGCCCGGTAGTGCTTCGACCAAGTAAAAAACATTCTCGGCCAGTTCCGAAACTACGTTTTATGGTTCGTGCTTCGTGAGACAGAGATGGAGACCGCCACTTGTTGAGATTATTTGAGTAAGTTCATTGTACCAGGAGAGGGGGATGTTGTCATGGATTCGAAGGTTTCTATATTCGAAAGTTATGGACATGAATATATCTCAAAACTACTTCGCCTAACTTTTGAAAGTAAAATTCAGAGACATTCCCAGAGATAATAAACACAGCTGTGAGCTTTTCACCCACCCTCACTCACCTGGCGCGAAGTAGCTACTATATCTTGCAGATACCGAAGAACTTAACCGAAGTCCGACGTAGTGTCTACATTCACCACCGTGAGTCCCCCCTAATTCTCTGTTAATGTTTTTCTTTTCTTTTTTTAAAGATTGTACTCCTTTTTTCAGAGAAGTAAGAAGTTATGAGGGGTGAAAGAAATCTCATATTTTGATATTTGCTTTGGAGTAGCAGTTTTTCACATTCGGGTCGAGATAGTTTTCATATGACCAGAGACACGAGAAGAAAAATCAGAGGAGCGAGAAAAGAAAACGATTTTGCAATGAAAGGTTACAACAGATAATATAAATTCCTAAATAAGCGTCGTGAGATTTTTGAGATCCACAGTATGACTTCCATGGAAGGTTGCAAACAAATCAAATTTGTATAAAACACGCATCCCCACGTTGAAAGCTGGAAACTAGCGCCCTTCCCTTAATAATCCTTTAATTCGCAATGAGCACGAATGGAATTACCAATACTAGCGCGCACATGATGAAAATCAGCCAACTCAAGTCACCAAGTAGAATGTACATAAGAAGACCACATTCGAGGCATCCAAGAGCAACAGCGAACATAGCAAAAACAAATCGAAGCCTTAAGTCAATATCTTGTCCTCTCATCTTGAAAATGATCTTTTGCCTAATTATTTTAATTACTGCACAAATAAGCAAGATGCCTGGTGCACTAGAAATGTTGGCCAGACCTATAGTGTTGTGCCTCTCCCTAATGAGTTGACATAAGACTTGCTCAAGTGAATCTAGACGGTTGTTGGTTTGAGCTACTTGATGTGCTACATGCCTTAACAAATAACATCACCAAGCAGCTTGTTAGAGAATTGTCTTTCATAGAAGTGCAAACAATAAGAATCAAAAAGAAATATATTGATAGATACACAAACTAAAAATTATAAATGATTCAAATTGGTTTCATGGTTTCAACATGAAATCAGCATAATTATAGGTTAACGAAAAAAAAAAAATAGGCAATTTGAAAAGGTTTTAGTATGCAACATTGAAAAACGATGAGTTCACCTCATCTAAGTGGAGTGCATATGGTTTTCAAACAAAACAGCATGGATTTACTCGAGTCCTCCAACTTGTTGAAGGAGATTGGACTATAGAGATTTTGTGACTTACCCCATTTAACTCCGATTAATGCAGGGTTATTGTCTCCTTTACTTCTCCAACACGTCTCATAGACGGTGCGGAGATTTACATATATATATATATATATATATAGGAAAGGAAAAGCATGAGGAATTGGATCGGGGTTTCTATATATACTATAAACTCCACCCCATTGTGGAGGGAAGCGACTATTATTCATGCTCCTTAGAATTGGAATCGGGAGTCTTGAATCCACTTTATTCCCTCATGCTCAATTGGAATTGGGAATCCTGAATTTTTCTGAGTTTTCACAAAAAAGAAAGTGAATTAATGCTAGGGTTTATACAAGAGCTCTTAATTCTAGTTTTTTTTCTAAGACCATAAGATCAGGAGACATTCTTGTTCGCACATACAGTTCCGATCGAATCTCCATGCTATACTAATGGACCTTACCCACAGATAAACCTTGCAGCCTCTTACAAAAATCGAGGCGTTCAATATCTCTTAACTCTAAGGTTTGATCGAAATTCGGAGTGTTGAAGTTGCGCATACCAATCTTTTCTTTATGTCATGGACATTGCTCTTTCTTCATGCAGATCAAGCATAAGCAAGCAGAACGTTGAGGGAAGTGGGCAAGGAAGAGGGCAAAGAGGCAAGTAAGTCAAGAGGAGGAGAGAGAAAACGTGTCCCCAATGGACCAACTTAACTCATTTGGCAGAACTCTTAAAAACACGCCTTCTTCCACCCGACAATTCTCTATTCTCTCGTTTCTTTTCTTTCGCCCTCGTCTCTTTTTGGCAACCACTAGGGGAGGATTACAAACCGTCAAACATGGGCGACGAGGTGACTCACGTGCCACTGGTTTTCATAGGTCGGACGGCAAGTACTCGAGAGGTGCCACAATAGATTTAAAAAAAATATAGTACTAGCTGCAAGAGGTTTAGAAACAAATAATAATAGTTCGCGATTTGATAAAATGCATCTCGCTTCGTGTCGAGGGAAGTCTTTATGAGTCATGATTAGGGAAGTCTTTATGAGTCATGATTGTGGATTATAAAGAGATATGGTCATATGCCTTTCATCAGCCCCAGATGGGGTTTTGTCTTGTAACAAGCGGAAGGAAAGGAAAGGTTCTCCATAAATAGTACGATGTTGCAATATTAATGATTTAGCAATTTAAATCAGCGTGAAATCCTAAGAGAAATAAATAAAGAGCGGTAAAGGACGTAAGAGATTTACATAATTCGATTTGAGTGTCTGTACTTACTCCATAAAAGAGCCAACAATAAATAAATCAACTATCATCGAAGAGTTAAAGTTACAATTATTTAGGCGCTTGAATCTAAATTAAGCCCAAATTCGGTATTTATGAATAAATAATTCAATTTGAATGAAAAGCACACAGCACAAGTTACACGTCCAAACTTGAGACAAAATTTGATGAAGAGACCAAATCTTATTCTTGTATATTTACGAAGAGACCATCCCCAATCAATAAATCTTGTAAAACTTTGGCTTGGAGATTATTTTTAGAAAACAAAATGGATTCAAACAAAGTGCTTACCATTTTTTGAGCAAATCAAAATATTCCGATGGGTCGGGTTCTATACATAGTTCAAACTCAAGACAAAATTTGATACTATAATGACATCATAAGAAGTCATTTATTATCAACGTGCATTCATGATAATTAATGCCTTGAGCTTTACTTGGGCCAAGTGGGAGAATATTGGAAAAAATACCAAATTAATGGAAAAATCTTGGAAAGGTTCGCTAAATCATGCATCAATGAGATTAAACATTAAGTGGCCTAATTATTATGAAAATAGTAGATACATTAATGCGGAAAATTAAGAAGAAATTAACGAATAAATCTCGGGCATTGATCTTAAGATTATGATTATTTGATGAATGTACAAAAAAAATAACCAACAAACATATATATAACCGGTCCTCATTCTTCCTATTGACATGAGTGCAACATCTAAGCCATGAGATTAAAAATTGGGATTAGAGAGAGAAATCGGTTTTCTTCCAAATTTAACAATGACGTCATCCTCCACTAATTCATGTATTTCTTTATTTTCCTATGATGCTTTTCATGACAATATTCAGTTTCAATATCTGAAAATGTAGAATGATAATGTGTTGACAAAATAATTTTAACATGATAAGATATCCAATTATAAATGTTGCAAAAATGAGTATATAAATTGTATATTCATATATATATTTCATCTACGATGAATATATTGTTACTACTAGCTAGGTGCTGGCAAAAAATTGGACCCATTACCCTCGGGTTTGCTCTTGGACCTGCATTGAGCCATGGAACATGGTCATATACTTGCAGATATTTTTGATTGCTTGGTTTTCAATTCCAAGTTGAAGCTTATCAATGAAATGAAATCACATAGTATCTTTCTCAATTAAAGAACATTATCTTTTTAAACTTCACACATTTCTTTTGGCTTTTAGACAAAAGGGCATGGAAAGCATACTTAACTGCTTAATGATAGAAGCATCAAGGGGTAGGTCGAGGCTAGGTAAAAACATTTGTTAACACCTAAATTTTGGTGATCCGTTTAAAAATTTATTAATTATATGAAAAAAAAAAGGATTACATTTTTAACTCCTAAAAAAAATAAATTTCAATTAATATGCGTGTCATGTAGATTTAGAAGCATTTCCATTAATAGTAATAGAAATTATAGAAATTATAATAAAAAAATAAGATGAAAAGTAAATTAAAAGAATTAAAAGATTAGTCGTTAAAAAGAATTAAAAAGAAAGAAAGAAAGAAAGAAGAGGTGGAGTGGCTTTGCACTCTCACCCTCATCCGAGAGGGGAGAGTTCAAAGCCCCGGTATGTCGTTAGGGACGTTTAAGCACCCGGCGCCGCCCCTATTTCTTTCTTTACTTTTCTCAGATGGACTCGGGCCCACCTCGGCCCTTATTTCTTTCTTTACTTTTTTCTCTTGCCTTTTCCTCAAGTGGGTCGGCCCATCTCTTCTATTATCCAGCCCGGCTCACGTTCTGGTCTTCTTCTTCCCCTTCACGCGCACTCACGCTTCTGAAAAAGGCAAAAAATAAGCAAGGTACAAGCCACTAGCCAGAGGACCGTGAGGGGGCAGGCGGCGGCGTGACCGGATCGGGAGGCCGGCCGGCAAGCTGGCAATGGCAGAGGTCATGACCCGGTTGTCCTTAAGAGGGAGGATCGCTTGAACGGATGTTTTTTTATGGCTCGAATCTGTATTCAATCCTATTTCCGATAGGAGCAGTTGAGAATTGAATTCAATTTTTTCCATTATTTTCGTATCTATAATAGTGCGAAACGAAAGGGGAAGGAGCTTTTCCTATGGGAGTAGGAAAATCATGATCGGGATAGCAGACCCAAGGCTATGGAATTCAATTCGGGATTTTCCTTGGGAGGTATCGGGAAGGAATTGGAATGGAATAATATCGATTCATACCGATACAGAAGAAAAGGTTCAGGCTGTACATATGGGATAGGGATAGAGAAAGAGGAAAAAACGGAAGATTTCACTCACATATTTGGGAGAGAAACTAGAGAGAGGGAGGAGAGAAACCGAGAGTGAGGAATTTGTCTCCCTTTACCGGTGGTTCGTCTGAATCGTCTCGACCTTCTGCGGAAGCCAACTCGGCCGTCACTGTTTGTCGCAGCAAGCTTCCGAACGGATGTTGCCAATAACGTTGATTTCGCACATCAACTGTTTGATAAAATGTCTGAATGAAGCACCGAATTTGAGTTCATACAAACGATGCTTACAATCTTTGTTTTGCGCTTTGTTTGTCCTAATATGGTTGCATTATCACTGAGTCTGTGTTTCTATTTGATTTTGTGGCATAACGTTCGATGCCCGAGTCGGCCGTGGATGAATGTCTTCTCGTCGGGAAATCCACACCCTTCGCCGGAGGAGCCCGCGGTGAGAGGCCGCCACAGTCAAGTCTTTTCTTTTTGTCTCGGCGTGCATATATGTGGTTGATCGGTTAGAATGGTCGTTGTCTCGAAATATATATGTTTGGTGTCATCGACGTCGCCAGCGACGTTTGGCGACGGCCATTTTGGAGTGATAACCGGCGGTCACGACCGGGTGAGGAGCCGCGCAAAGTAAGAGAAGAGAACGTCGAAAATGGGAGTTTCAGCGAGGAAGAAAAAGACCCCGTGCAGAGAAGAGGAAATGTTAAAAAGGAAAAGATAGAAAAGAAAAAAAAAAAATAGAAAATAGAAAAGAAAAGAATAATGGATTAATAAAAGAATAGAAACGTGGGGCGGGAGTTTTGTGAACCTGGACTGAGCGTGTGGGCTAATTTTGGTTTTGGGCTTATATCATTTAAAGGGAAATCAGAAATTTGGGCTTGCTTTGTTGAAATAGCTCGAACCCATCAGTTTAGCGCCGCACTGGGATGGCCGGATCCTTTGACCCAACCCGAGGGCTTTTTTTGTCTTTTCAGAATTAAAAAAAAATCTATAAAATCAGAAATCTGAAAGAAAAACTAAAAAATTTAGAAAAAAAACTTTAGAAGATAGATATTGACTAGTTTCGTTAGATTTTTCATGTTAATTCTAATTTAGAACTAGTTTAACTATTAAGAAAAATCTAAAAATCCTTTCATTAAAAGTTGTACCTAAATTTAAACAAGCCTTTAAGGCTTTACAATACGGGTTGTTTTCTTTTTAGAGACTATGCTAAATCTTTGCTTGTGCATTTAAATTCGATTATACTTGATTGTGCAATTTTAATATATTGATTGTTTTTTTCATATTTAGAATAGTTGGGATGAATTTTAGAATTTTCGATGGGTTGCCTTAATGCTTTGATCAACAAATGGTCGACTTTAGGTATCGAAAGGGTTTTAGTTAAATAGTTAGGGCAATCAAGTCCTTGATTCTGAAATCTTTGATTGCACATGCATCAAAACAATACTCTCACATCTTGATTAAGGTTTCTAATCAACCCTTCAACAATAACTAGTGGCAACTCTTTTTGAACACATAGTTAGGAAAATTAATTTCATGAATTCAGGAGGCTCACGCTTTATAAGCAAGTATCTCTAATCCTATCTCCCTCCCTTGCGAGGGAAGATGCTTTGCTCTACTTCTAAAATTAAAATCAATATACTATTCATTAGACATTCGTTTTTCACACAATAAATATCAAGAATAAACTCATAGATCGTTTAACCAAGCCAAACCAAACCCCAAAAAAAAAAAATAAAATTGGTCTATTTGTATTTGTACTATGGATTAACAATACAACATGAAAGAGGACGAGTTTATCATGCAGATTGCTTCTGAATAAAACAGAATTCACGTAATGGAACACAGCCGGTGGATAACCTCTTCCTTCCTCGTCTAAAACAAAGCTTGATGCGGGCCTACGATTTGGCAAACACATTTTGTAGACGATCACGAGGCAAATGATGCGGCGCTGGAAGCGCGACAGCTCCTCTTTTGCAAAAGACCCCCTGCATTTGACTTTGTCTCAAATCACCCCCCACACTTGACAAATATACATCAATTAGCCCCCAGTGCCGGGAAAAGCGACCGGCCAGAGACGCACACGCATCTCACGTGCGCTTACATTCTCCGTTTCTACCTTTAATATACTGGTACCCCGCCCTTCCGAATTTGGAATTTTGTTTTTCAGGTGCGTTGCTCTTCGTTGGAAAGAAAAAAAAGTGCGTTATTCTTCAATTACGCATGGGAATGGTAGTTTTATCTGGCGTGCCACTGTAGTTTGATGGTTCCTCTGAAGCTCGTGGTATAGCACAATTCTATCCTCACCGCTCGCAGCGGTAACAGGGTAAAACAGAGCCAGTGAGAAATCAGAAATCACCACAAACCCAGAAGAAGAAGAAGAAGATGAAGAAGAAGCAGAAGAAACCCACGGCCGAATTCTTCTACCTTTCTCACGCCGATGACTCGGCGGTGGAAAACCTCATTTCCCTGACCCAAGGACCTCTACGTCCTCGAGAAAATCGCTGCGATCAACAGCTCCTCCTTCACCGCCGACGACTCCTTCTTGCCCCTCGACCTCGAGTTCCCGTTTTCCACGAGCTCAAATCCTTCCCTCTCTCCAAACCCCAAACCACGTTCCTGAATTCGAGCTATCGCAAGACGAAGACGCCATAGCCTTCGCCCCCACGAAAGGCGGCTGCTTCTGGTGCTTGCCGAAGAAGCCGACACCGAGGCTATTGCTATTAAGTAGGGGGTGAGCATGAGCTTCAAATGGATGGAGGAAGACGAGGGTATTGTGGGATTTGGGTGTTTTACACGATCAAGAGCAGAAGAAGTTGCTGAAGGAGGCAAAATGAAGGAGGATGATGAGCGCTTCAGGAAAGGCGGTGGCGACCCGGGGAGCCGTGGGTTCTTTTGCCATTTTAAGGTTTTGAGGGCGTGGGCAAGCAAGTGGAGGCCTGGAAATAGCGGCTCCCGTTGATATTTGCTAAGTCGCAGTTTTTCACATTCATGTCGAAACAGTTTTCATATGAACAGAGACATAATGAAAAACAGAGCAGCAGGAAAAGAAAACGATTTTGCAGTGGAAGAGCACAGAACATGCAAACCCCTTAGATAAGCGGTGCGGTAGTAATAATACAAGTTCAGATCAGTAGCAGCGGGGGAAGGTTACAGACAAACGAAATTCACACAAAACGCACATCACCACATCAAAAGCCAGAAACTAGCGCCCAGTCGCTAATAATCCTTTTAACTCAGATGATCACGAACGGGACTACTAGCATTAGGACGAAGACAACAGAAATCGGCCAAGGCAAGCCCCTGAGCAGAACGCACATCAGGAGACCACATTCGACGCATCCAAGAGCAACAGCGATCCCGGCAATGGCAAGTCGGAAACTTGGATCAACATCTTGCCTTCCCATTCTGAAGACTAATCTTTGCCGGATGATTTTAATAGCTGAACAGATAAGCACGATGCGTGGTGCTATGGAATTGTTGGCCAGAACTATAAAGCTGTCCCTCTCCCTGATGAGTTGACGCAAGGCTTGCGCAAGTGAATCAAGATCTTCATTGATTTGAGCTACATGATGTGCTGAATACCTTAACATCACCAAGCAACTTGTTAGACAACCGTCTTCCACAGAAGGATCGAGAATAAGCAAATTGATAGATTAGAGGCAAAAAAATAAGGCATTTAGTTTCATGATTTCAGTATTAATAGACAAAAAACCTTAGGCGATTTGAACATGTTTTAGTATGCAACATTGAAAAGGACGAGTTCACCTTATCTAAGTGGAGTGCAGATGGTATTCGAACAAAACAGCATGAGTTTACTCAAGAGTCCTCCAACTTGTTGAAGGAGGTTGGATTGCGGAGATGTTGCGGTGCTTACCTTGGAACATTGTGATGGGTTGAGTAGGGGTTTTCCATTGATCTTTGAGCAACGCGTGGATACTTCTTTACTTTAGACGATGCGTAGATCTTGATGTGTAGATCTTGATGTATAGTTGGATTCGATGGAGTTGGAAGGAAGAGCACGAGGGATTGGATTGGAGTTTGGAGTGGAGTTTGTCATTGTCTCATATATAGGCGTGTGACAAGAGGAGAATGTGTGGGTCAAAAGTTCTCTAGGGTTTTTCCAACTCCAGCATTTTTGGGTTGGTTAGTACTTTTGGTTTTGGGAGGTTTTCATGCAACTTTACGAATCATTGAAATAAGTCCAAATGGATTACTTTTGATTGCAAGGGATTTCCAAAACTTTGTCATTGCTAAAACCAAAAGTTCTCCCTCACCCGAGAACTTTGAAAATGGACCCACACAAATGGTGGTCAGTGACATGATTACCATATGACGATGACAAGAGTCCATTTGTCGCGTGCCTCATAGTCTCCAATTTAATTCCTCATGCTCTTCCTTATCACCGTCACCCATATATATAATCAATTAGACCCAATGCCTCTTTCTTTAATTTGCCTTCGCATCATCCTCTGGTAGACATTTTGCATTGTAAACAACAAATTTCATAAAGATAGGGAAGTTTCAATTTACCCCTCAATGGAAAATATATATCAATTAGCCCCCAATGCTTAACTCCGATAAAAAAAAAATTTCATTCACTGATATAATTTAATGTTCCTCTTTAGTTCAAAGATGATGATGATTCAAAAGTTATGATTTTTATTATTTGTTGATTTTTGAGAATTGAGATTTGATTTGTGGTGTGCATTGGGTGTGGTTTAACCTAGGAAGGGAATGGAATTGAATCAAATTGGCTTGAACCAACCAATTCAAGGTTAATTCTAGCGTAGAACCAGTTTAATTTTCCTATTATGCGAACCTTGAAGTAGCCTAGGACTGGATCGGTCCCCAATTCCAAGGCCAAAACGCCGGTTCTATTCAAGAACCGATTCGAATCGAATCGGCTTGAATCGGCTGATTTAAGATTAGTTCTAGCATAAAATCGGTTCAATTTCCTATTCCGCGAACCTTGAAGTAGCCTAGGACTGGATCAGTCGCAGATCCGATTCCAAGGCCGGAACACCGGTTCCATTCAATAACCGATTATCGAATCAAATCAGTTTTCAATTCTTTTTTTGAAAAAGGAAAAAAGAATCATTTAAAATCATAAACAATCGAACTGTATTTTCAATGTGAAGAAACAACGTTTTTTACACAAAAAATAAAAAGTGGGCTGATTAGATGCATCCCTCATTAATCATTATGTACTTGGCAGCCCTCCAAAGTTCCTTCTTCAGGAAAGGAACTCGAAACAGCATGAATTTGCTCATGGTCCTCCACAGTTATTGAAAGAGGCTGGACTACAGAAGTGAAGTGATGTTGCAGTTCATGGTCGTTCCTTACCTCCGATCACCTCGATGTTTCCCATTAAACTTCGAGCTTCGTGTGATTAACCTCTTTCCTTCCTCGTCCGAAACAAAACTTGATGCGAGCCTACATTTTGTCGATGGGAGGAAGGCAGAACTTTTATACCCCGCCCCCAGTGGAGTTTTATCGCACTGACGCACTCCAGTTTCATCGAGTTTTATGGCACGGGGTTTTATTGCACTGACAAATATACCTTGCACTGGAGTTTTATTACACTTGACATATTCATATGCAGAAAATGCGACTACAAATGATGCAGCGTAAGGAAGCGCGATGGCTCCTCTTTTGCAAAAGACCCCCTGCATTTGAGTTTTTGTCTCAAATGACCCCCTACACTTGACAGATACATATCAATTAGCCCCCAACGCTTAACCCCGATGAGAAAAGTGACCGGCCAGAGGCGCACGCGCATCTCACGTGCACTTACATTCTCCGTTTCCTCCTTCATTTTACTGATATCTCACCTTCTTTGAATTTGGAATTTTGTTTTTCAGCTGCGTTGCTCTTCGTTGGCAAAAAAAAAAAAAAAAAAAAAACTGTGTTGTTCTTTAATTACGCATGGGAATGAAAGTTTCATCTGATGTGCTACTGTAATTCGATGGTTCCTCTTAAGCTCACGGTTGAGCATCTATCCTCAGCGCTCGCAGTAACAGAGTAAAACAGAGCCAGCAGGAAATCAGATATCACCACAAACCCAGAAGAACAAGAAGATGAAGAAGAAGAAGAAAGCCACGGCCGAATTCTCCAACCTTTCTGACACCGATGACTTGGCAGTGGAAGACCTCATTTCCCGGACCAAGGACCTCTACGTCCTCGAGCAAATCGCCATGATCAACGGCTCCTCCTTCACCGCCGACGACTCCCACTTGACCTTCGACCTTGAGTTCCTATTTCCGCGAACTCAAATCCTTCACTCTCTCCAACCCCCAAGCCACGCTCCTGAATTCGAGCAATCGCAAGACGGAGTCGCCATAGCCGTCGCCCCCATGAAAGGTGGCTGCTTCTGGTGCTCGCCAAGAAGCCGACACCGAGGCTAGGGCTATTAAGAAGGGGATGAGCATGAGCTTCAAATGGATGGAGGAAGACGAGGGTATCGTGGGCAGAAGAAGTTGCTGAAGAAGGCAAAATGAAGGAGGATGATGAGCGCTTCAAGAAAGGCTGCGGCGACTGGGGACCGTGGCTGTTTTGCCATTTTCAGGTTTTGAGGGCGTGGGTAAGCACGTGGAGGCGTGGAAATAGCGCGACTCTCTTTGATATTTGCTTAGAGTCGCTATGTCAAGATAGTTTTCATAAGACCAGAGACATATGAGATGAACAAAAAAAGCAGCAGGAAGAGAAAACGATTTTGCAGTGGAAGGTTACAGAACATGTAAACCCTAGATAAGCGGCGTGGTGATAATACAACAATGACGTTCATATCAGTACCAGCGGGGGAAGGTTACAGACAAATGAAATTCACATAAACGCACATCACCACAACGAAAGCCAGAAACTAGCGCCCAGTCGCTTTAACTCGCGATGAACATGAACGAGACTACCAATATTAGGACGCAAGCAACAGAAATCGGCCAAGGCAAGCTGCCGAGCAGAACGCACATCAGGAGACCCCATTCAACGCATCCAAGAGCAACAACGATCACTGCAGAGGCAAGTCGGAAACTTGGATCAACATCTTGCCTTCCCATTCCGAAGATCAATCTTTGTCGGATGATTTTAATCGCTGTGCAGATAAACATAATGCCTGGTGGACCAGGAATGTTGGCCAGACCTAAGCTGTGCCTCTCCCTGATGAGCTGATGCAAAGCCTGCTCAAGCGAATCAAGACCTTCGTTGATTTGAGCTACGTGCTCTAGTACATTCCTTGGAATAAAAATCAGCAAATTGCTTGTTAAAACAACCATCTTTCACAGAAACGCAAATAAGGATCAAGAAGAAACATATTGGTAGATCAATAGAGAAAAAAATAGAGGCGATTTGTATTGGTTTCTTGGTTTCAGTATGCAACATTGAAGAGGACGAGTTCACCTGATCTAAGCAGAGTGCATATGGTTTTCAAACAAAACAGCATGAATTTACTCAGAGTCCTCCAACTTGTTGAAGGAGATTGGACTACAGAGATGTTGTGTTGCTTACCTTCGACCACCATGATTGGCTGAACTGTTGTTTCCCATTGATCTTCGAGTAATGCGTGGCTACTTTCTTCTTTGCTTCTATGTCTTATAGACGATGCGAAGAATGCTCCTTGGAGACGAGCTTGCTTGCTCAGGAGCATTGCAATATCTTATTTGTCCTATCCGTATGCTCACTAGAGAGGCAAAAACAAATAAGGAACAGTATCTTATTTGTCCTATCCGTGTGCTCACTAGAGAGGCAAAAACAAATAAGGAACAACTCTGCTCACCAGAGAGGCAAAACAAATAAGTAACCGGGCCTTGCTCGTCTTGTTCGTCTCTAGTGAGCAATACTCCGGAGCATTTGTCTCTAGTGAGAAAGCGAGCATGTCTCTAAGGAGCATGTCTCTAAGGAGCATCCCTCCCATTCGACCTTAGGACCTCCCTCTTTCTTTACTTCGCCTTCGCATCATTGTGTGGTAGACATTTTTGCATGGTAAACAAAATTTTTTCAATAAGCCTCAATGCTTAATCCCGATGAAAAAATTTCGTTTGCTGATATAATTTAATGTTTCTCTTCAGTTCGAGGAGGATGGTAATTCAAAAGTTATGGTTCTTATTATTTGTTGCTTTTTGAGATTCGAGATTTGAATTGGGATGTGCATTGGGTCTAGTTCAACTGGAAATTGAATCGAATAGGCTTGGACCGACTAGTTCAAGGTTAGTAGGGAGAACCGGTTCGATTTCTTATTCCGCGAAATCTTGAAGCGACCTAAGACTAGGATTCAATTCCCAATTTCCGATTCAACTAGGTTCCTAAATTGAATTGATTTTCAAGTCTTTTTAAAAAAAAAAAAAATCCTCTGCAATCAAGGAGCACCGAAGAAACAATATGTTATTTTTAAGAATTTGATTTTTTACACAAAATTGAAAAATTCGGTCAATTTCCCACTAGGTGCATCCTCATTAATTATTAAGGAAAAGTACATTGGAAATCCTAAAATTTGTCACAAAAGAACAATTGAATCCTAAAACTTTTAAAAAATACAATCAAGTCTTAAAACTTGTCGTGAAAGTGCAAATGAGTCCTAAACTTTCAAAAAGTACAATCAAGCACGAAAACTTGCCACGAAAGTACAAATGGGTCATAAAACTTTCAAAAAGCACAATTAACTTAAAGACTTAATTGGATCAATTTGACAACTTTTGTATGTTCATCAAATAATCATAATCTTAAGGTCAACACCGATATTGTTTATCCATTAATTTCTTCTTAATTTTTTGCATTAATGTATCTCCTATTTTCATAATAATCGGGCCACTTAATATTTGATCTTATCGATCCACAATTTAGCCAATCTTTCCAGGATTTTTCCATTAATTTTGGTATTTTTTTTCAATATTGTCCCACTTGACCCGAGTAAAGCTTAAGGCATAAATTATCATACATGTGCAATGATAATAAATGACTTCTTATAATATCCACCATAATAACAAATCATGTATCGAGTTTAAATTATGTATGAAACCCGACCTATAGAAATATTTTGATTCGCTCAAAATCTGGTACGCACTCTGGTACGCACTTTATTTTAACCAGATTTGTTTTCTGGAGATAATTTCCGAGTCAAAGTTTTACCAAGATTTATCAATCAGCGATGGTCTCTTAAGAAGGGCCACCCACGTGTGTGTGTTAGGTGGGCTTTCTATTTTTCTTTCGGAGGGTTAGTCCGGTCAGTGGACAGAAAATTGAGACGGACATCGCGAGTTCTTGTTTCTTTGGCCGGGTGGACGTGTGAGCTTCTCATTCAAATTGAATTATTTATTCATGAATATTGTGGATTTAGGCTTAATTTTAATGCGAAAAACACTTGAAGATATAAGTAATTATAACTTTGACTCTAGATGATAATGAATTATTTATTACTTGCTCTTTCTGTAGAGTAAGTAGTGATATTCGAACTGAATCAAGTAAATCTTATGTTAATTGCTTCTCATTTATTTTCTAGTAATTTCGTGTTGATTTATGTTGCTATATCATTAATATTGCAACAGCGTACCATTCCTTCCACATGCTACAAGACAGCACCCCATCTAGGGCTGATGAAAGGCATATGACCATGTCTCATTATAGTCCACAATCATGTCTCATAATGACTTTTCTGGACACGAACCGAGGTGCATCTTTTCCTTGGAAAGAAAAGAAAGGAGAGGATAAAGAAATGTCGGGGAGAAGAAGGCGTGATTTTAAGAGTCCTGCCCAATGAGTAAAGTTGGTCCATCGGTGACGCGTTTTCTCTCTTCCTTCTCCTCTTGACTTACTTGCCTCTTAGCCCTCTCGCTCTGCCCACTTTCGTCAACGTTCCGCTTGCTCATGCTTGATCTGCATGAAGAAAGAGCAATGTCCATGATATAAAGAAAAGATTGATATGCCAAGTATGTCAACTTCAACACTATGAATTTCACCAACGCCTTAGAGATATTAAACGCCTCGATTTTTGCAAGGGGCTGCGAGATTTGTCTACAAGTAACACCTAATTCAAATCTTGACTCTCACAAATCAATAGATAATAAGAACTATAACTTTTGAATTACCATCCTCATCAAATTGAAGAGGAACAATAAATTACATCAACGAACAAAATTTTTTCATTGGGATTAAGTGGTGGGGGCTCATCATCATATATTTTCACTGGAGGGCAAATAGAAATTTTCCCTTTCTTTATGAAATTTGTAGTTTACCATGCAAAAAAGTCTACCAAACAAGGATGCAAAGGCAAAGTAAAGAAAAGGCGTTGGGGATAATTAATGAATTGGTTAATATCACAAAAAAGCTCTAAACCGTTATATTTGTCAAAAATTATCCTTAAATTAATTTTTTGATCACTAAAAACCTTAACTTGTACATGTGTGACAAAATTCCCTTGAATTAATTTTTTTTGCCATCGAAAATCCTAAATTGGTATATTTATGAAAAATTTATTCTCCGTTAGTTTTCGTTAAATTGTACCATCAAATTGCTAAATTGAAAGACATGTGATAATTGATGAATATACTTGTTTAGAGTTTATTCTCTGTTTATCATAGATTGATAGTTTTGTGATTTTTTGACTTTTCTTAATGAAAATTAATGAAAGATAAATTTATCACAAATATACAAGTTTAAGATTTTTCATAGAATTTTTTGAATGAATTTGGAGTTTTTCGTGATATTAATTAGAAACAAAAAAGTCAGATAAAATAACGTCTAACACTTGTAAAATGCAGAAGATCCCCTCCACTTGATTTTGTCTCGAATGCTGCAGGCCAGTGGGAAAAGTGGCGGCTGAGGTGCACCCCATCTCACATGCTCGAATTTAGGGGCAGTTCCCCCAGAATCACAGATTGCCATATAGAATATTAAAAAAAAAATTGAAATTAAAATCTAAGCCTAAAGTTAGAGACAGAAAGAGAAGGGGACGGAAAATAGGAAGTGGTGTCAGCGCCCAGCCGTCGGACCTACATGATTATTAATGGTTTCGACGATCATGGGCTCGAGATTGGGCCCAAAAAAGATTGGGACCGTTAGCCCTTTACCACACGATCAACCCCCACCGATCGTGCCGTGAAGTGCTAAAATGCGATGGACCGTCTTGCTCAAGAGCACTTCCTATCACTCAGGAAATTCTACCGTCTTTTATATTTTGTAGTCTCGTTCTTGACAAACAAACGGCCATTCTCTCCACTCAGTAAATGTCGCGAGCAAAACCTTCTTCAGACATAGGTATGAACATTTCCCCGTTCACTCCTAAAAATCCAAAGGAGTATTTTCTTTGACAAGACTCGGAAAATGTTTAGACATACTTTCTGTTGGTTATTTGTTTGTAAAACAAACAAAATATGCTTTTTCTTTGTTCCATATAGAAAAGTTGGGAGGAGATGGAATACTTTATAAGTGTGAGCCTTTTATGGTATGTTCAAAGAAAGGGTTGATGTGTGGGCTAGACCCTATAATACTCATGTGCTCAATTATTAGGTGCACTCAATACTTTGTAAAATTTGTCCATTTTCAGTGCCAGTCTTGCCATATAAAACAACCATTATCTATGTTAGTGGTTTTTCTTTTTTTTTTATCAAATTTGATTAGGATTTAATTGATTTAAATCAAAAGATTTATAACCAAATTAGCACAAATATAATAAATTTGATTAGATGGAATATATTGACAAATTGTCAAAAGATTTAGGATTTAATTGGTAAAACAAAAGTTTATAATCAAATTAGCACAAATATAATAAAATTTAGTACCTTGTCCTTGGCATTATAACTAGAGGAGGAGAAAGAACAGGGTTTCTGTGGTCGTGCCTCTTCGTGCGTGTCAACATTGAGATGCTATTTGAAATTTCTTTCAAATATATCATATTTGAGAATGTACTTTTTCCAGAGAAGTAAGCAGTTACGTTAGTCTTGGCAAAGATACCGTGAGGGGGTGAAGTTGATAACTAACATCTAATGAATGCATGAAACCAAGTGACCGGCAACAGAAAGAAATTCCGGATTCCCGATATGGAGGCCGTTATTTCCACGCCTCCATTTGCTTATATATGCCCTCAACCTTAAAAATCTGCCTTAACTTATGGGCTAATTGTCCATCCATTTATTCCGTTAAATATTTCTTTTTTCTCATTTGACTTTTCCTTCACTTTCTCCCAAACTCCCACTTTGTCAGGAGCTCGCTCTATCTCCTCTCTCTCTCTCTCTCCTACAACAACCGGATCCGCATCGTTGGCGGCGGCGACCGGTCCTCCGGCTAGTCGAGCGTCCTCGAGTACCTCGCCGGAATCGACCCGTCGGGGGGCAGGGAATTTGCACGCGAATCCCTCTCACAGTGTGACTTCAAGACAACCCTTATGCGGATCGCCCAGAGCTCTCTCTCGAGATCAACGGCAAAGATGTCCCCACCGACGAGGACCACATCTCCGAGGCCATTAATGCCGCCACCAACGAGATCGCGGTCTGGCGAGAACCAGACCGGGCATGGACTTTCCGATCCGGCTATATGCTCTGCTCTCCCACAGCGGCTGGCAATGCAGCGAGGCGATCTCGGCCGTCGCGGATCCGACGGCAGGGAGTCGCCGAATCGCGTGACGGCAAGCGAGGTGTGGAAGTACTCCTTCGCCTGGGCGACCAACCCATTGGCGGAGACCGTCCAGGCGTTGACCCACGAGATGGAGCGGGTCGGGCCGAAGCACTCGGGCGATTGCGGGGAGTCGGGGACGAAGAGGAAGGTGTCCTCCGACGGGGCGGAGGAGGATCATCAAGAACTAGGGGGGGATGGGGATGGAACCACCACCACCACTCAAGGACGGGGCGAGGATGCGGTGGGTGGCGTCGCAGTCGCGGAATTGAAGGGCCTTGTACAGGGTGCGGACCACGGCCCGATTCGTGGGCTCAAGCTCCTCCAGATTTTTAGATAATTTAGCTTCTTCTTTTTTTTTTTTGAATATTGTACTTCTTTTTTCAGAGATGTAAGGAGTTAAATTAGACTTTGCAAAGATACTGTGAGGGGTAAAGTTGCTAACTAACTTCTTTTTTCAGAGATGTAAAGAGTCATATTAGACTTTGCAAAGATACTGCGAGGGGTAAATGCAACAAACCAAGCAACAGATGTTGGGCAACTGAAAGAAATCCCGGATTTTGACATTTGCTTAGAGGCGCAGTTTCACTTTCATCGAGACAGATTTCATATGACCAGATTCCTGAGAAGAAATTCAGAGGAGAAGGAAAAGAAAGAGATTTTGCAGCCGAAGGTTACAGAACATGCAGATAAGCGATGTGGGAATTTTTGAGATACAAAATTTATTCAAGGTTACAAGACATACAACATGACGTCCATAGCAGGACCTACAATGGAAGGTTACAAACAAATGAAATTCGTACAAAACACACGTCACCACATCGAAAGCTGGAACCTAGTGCCCGTTCGCTAACAATCCTTTAATTTGCAATGGACACGAATGGGATTACCAATACTAGGGTGCGATGAAAATTGGCCAACACAAGTCACCAAGTAGAACATACATAAGAAGACCACATTCGATGCATCCAAGAGTGACATCAAACATAGCAAACACAAATCGAAACCTTGGGTTAATATCTTGCATTCTCATCTCAAAGATGAATTTTTGCCGGATGATTTTAATCGCTGCACAAATAAGCAGGATGCCTGGTGCACTAGGAATGTTGGCTGGACCTATAGAGCCATGCCTCTCCTCAATAAGTTCACGCAAGGCTTGCTCAAGCACATCAAGACTTCGTTGACTTGAGCTATATGTTGTGCTGCATGCCTTAATATGATCAAGAAACTTGTTAAACAACCATCTTCCACAGAAGCACAGACAAAAGGATCAAGAATAAGCATTTTCAGATCATTGGACAAAGAAAATATAGGTGATTTGAACTGGTTTAATGGTTTTGGTATGAAACCAGCATATTCATATATAAACACACAAAAAAAACTTGGGCAATTTGAATAGTTTTCAATATGCAACATCGAAGAGGATGAGTCACGTGATTTAAGAGGAGTGCAGATGGTTTCAAACAGAATGAATTTCATCAAGAGCCCATCTTACTAAAGGAGGTTGGACTATAGGAATGTTGTAGAGCTTACCTTGAACACCGTGATTAGCTGAGTTGTGGTTTCCCATTGATTCTCGAGCAATGCGTGGTTACTGTCTTCTTTATTTCTACTACAACATGTCTTTTAGACGACATAGAGATCTTGATATATATGGGGATTGGGGGATCGGAGGAGAGAGAGAGAAAGCATAGGATCATTGTCATTATCATATAATGCTCTCTTCTCTCCTCTGTATGTACAATCAACTAGAGTCAATTGTCATAGAGAGAGAGCATAGGATCGTTGTCTTTGTCATATAATGGTCTCTTCTCTCTCCTCTGTATGTACAATCAATTAGAGCCAAGGGTTGGAGAAGAAAAACAGAATCGGAGAAAGACAGAATCATAGGATCATTGTCATTGTCACATAATGCTCTCTTTTCTCTCCTCTGTATGTACAATCAATTAGAGTCCAGGGTTGGAGGAGAAAAACAGAATCGGAGAAAGACAGAATCATTGCAAAGAAGGTGGTCATATATGGATTGGCGGGTCCGAGGAGATTGAGAGAGAGAGCACAGGATCATTGTCATTGTCATATATAGTGCTCTCGCCTCTCTCCTCCGCCCCCAATCCCCCGTGCTCCTCCTTCTCATTGTCGTATATACAATGAATTAGAGCCAACGCCTTTCTTTACTTTCGCCTTCGCCTCATCACATTTTGGCATGGTAAACAACAAATTTCATAAAGATAGGGAAAAATTTAATTTACCTCGCATGTTTATCAATTAGCCCCCAACGCTTAATTACAATGAAAAAAATTTCGTTTGCTGATGTAATTTAATATTCCTCTTTGATTCAAGGAAGATAATGATTCAAAAGTTATATTTTTATTATTTGTTGATTTCTGAGAGTCAAGATTTAGATTGCAGTGTGCATTGATTCATCAATGCTGTTTTACTGGATGCATCATGCAGCCAAAAGAGGGTCTTTCACCTGATCCAATTGCTGTGGTTAGTGTTGCCTGTGCTATTGGGTAGGTGGGGAATATTAAGAGTGTTAAATACCATAAAAAGAAAAAAAGAAAAGAAAAATATGGCATTTTCACCTTATTGTAGAGGGTTGAGAGCCACTTATGTCATGAAAGAATTGAATTCTTCGGAGGAGGTAGAGATCAAACAATGCATACCCTTGACAAGTTTACTTGATGTGCCAGTATTTACTAAGTTGAAGACAAATTGGACATTACCAAAAGTTGCAGAGCAAACCCTTCAATGGGAAAGCTATTATGACTTTCGGCATTACAGGACAAATAAGTATTACCCTAAAAGTGCAAGAACTCTTGCTGGGCAAGTGTAAAAGTTATTCAAAAGTAAGCGATTCCAAGTTGACATCGATTTTTAGTTTTTTGAATCTACAACTTACCCTATAGACCTTAAAATCGGACCAAAATCGGCTAAGCAGGGTCAGCTCGGTTTAGTATTAATGCCTAACATGGTATGACTTGAAAACTTTACACGGATGAGCTTTTTGCGTTGTTTAGGAAGTTAGATCTAGAGCAATCGAACTAAAATTGAGAAATCTATTAATTTTGCCATAAGATTTCCTTGAATACATGCTAATATCCATAGCTCTACCTTAAATTAATAATTTTTTCTCTAATACATCAGTTCAGGATTTTTCATGGTACCAAATTTTTTTTTTTTTTTGGTTATTACTTTCATGTGTAAATGGAAAAAGGGAGCTTGACAACGACGCGGCGCTATTGTGCGCCCGCAGGTGCGCTCCTCCTTCTCCCCCTTCAGAAACGGCAAAGAGGTGTTGGTTCTCCATTTTTAGGAAACGATCTTCCTCACCACCCAATGGGTTTCCAGGTTGCTTTGAGGCGATCAGGCGCCGATTGATAATTTTTTTTCGTCTTACTTTTTATACTCCCTATAAAAGCAAACCTACAAATTCAAATTACACCTCAATCGATAATGCGATATTGTGCAACTAAACTATAAATACCAATACATATTTAGCAAATTTAATATGACACAATAATATAAATTTCGTACCTGCTAACCACTTATCGAGATATGAGACAATATATAAAGTTCTTATAATCATCTATCTTTAATATTCATAACACCATATGCAATAGTGTTTTCCTGCGTTTGATCATGTAAAGTCCACTCAACCAAAAACTGAGCTTCACACCACTTGACTAGCAAATCACCGTAGTAATTGCAGAACTATTCTATTATTCAAAAACTTCTATCATTTGATACAAATTGAAAAGCAAAGTGCAGCTGAAATTCATTAGTAAAATACAATTAAATCATAAAAAGTTCAAAATACTTAATATAAACCATGAATATATAATTTCACATCTTGTTAATTCACTCGAACTTCTAAAAACCTAAAAACAAAAAAAAACGACACATAATTGACACTCAACAAAAGTTTTAAATTGAAATTACTATTAGTGCTATTGATAGAATATCTCAATATAATATAATATAACATACATTTTACTTAGGTTTGAATATATAAAAGAATTATAAATAATATAATATAATATAATATAATATAATATAATATATAGGATTGGTCCAGGTTGGACCGGCCCAAAATTTAAGATCGGCGACCAACCCGCAATTGATGAGGACAAGGAAGTCCCCTTAGGAACCGGTAAGGACCGCAAGGTTGGGCCGGTCCGATCAATTCCCAATTCCTAAGGACCGATCCAGTCCCCTTTCGCTCGCTATCTCGCTCTTCGGCTCGATCATGTATCCACTCCAGTTCGCTCCGCGGGTGCCATCTTGGTGGTTTTTGGTACGATTCGTGGTGGACAAAGACTCGTTTTTTCGGTCGCAATTATGTTCAAAAAGTGAACTTTAGGCGAATTTCTGTGGATCGATGTTTCGGGGAAGTGAAATCTGTTGGGGGCACATCTTGGGTACTTGGGTTTCGTGGTCTCTAGCAGTAGCAAATCTTGGGTGTCGTCGGTTGTGCGTCCGAATGAGGTTGGGTAGCGATTGTTGTGTGCTCCAGAGTGTGAGCTACGCTGACCGGAGGCCGTTCAATGGGCAGTGAAGCTGGATGATGCTGAAATTTTTCTTTTTAAGTAATTTTCCCCTCTCCTGATTTGCATTCGGACGGGCCTGATCCTGTCGTTTTGCGTAGTATACTATGTCGAGGATCGTTGATATAGGCTTCTGAGTATGTCGGGTGGGAACATTTACCCCGCCCTATGTGAAAATCTTTATCATTTTGATTTCTCAGTAATATTCATCTTATGGTGAAATACATGCGTTAACTGCAGAGACAATTGCTGGGTTGTTTTTCTGGGTAATGGACTGGTAGCTGGTCTGTAAGGTTTTTGGGTTCCATTTGATTCGAGTGACGAAATACTTGGGTCGAGGAAGCGGTTGTCCTGTATGCTTGTCTTGCTGTACAGTAACTGTTGGATTAAGGGATTAGAATGGTGCCTTCATGATAGTCCTAATCTGTAGTACTACTGTTTCTCTAAGGTTGTAATCATGAACGACTTATACTATCGAAGCTTGGGCAAATTTGTCAGGGATGCCTTGCTCTGAGTACTTGCAACATTTTAAACTCCATCAAGACTGGCAAATCAGATGATGCTTTCAAGTAGATTATCTGCGAATTCTTATGGGGACTGGGTTTCTATATTTTGCATTTTTAATTAACTGTAGAGGGCTTTGTTTACCTGCCTGATGCTGATGTTCCTGCTTACAATTGGGAGAGAGTACTCTCTCTCTCTCTCTCTAGATCAACTGGTCACAAGTTCACTTCTCAGGTTCTCCTCAGAAGAGGTATCTGCACAAAATCAAGTGAAGGCATCTGTACAACGTAAAATACGGCAAAGTATTGCAGAAGAGGTCTGATAATTGTCAGTTATTTAATATTTTCTTTTCTTGTACATCACTTGATATGATTTGATTCACTTGTGCTGTTGATTCAGTATCCAGGATTAGAGCCGGTGCTGGATGATTTGCTTCCCAAGAAGTCTCCACTCATTGTTGCCAAATGGTTTGTTCATCTAATTCTATTTATTTTGTCATCTTTGTAAGATTTCAGTTGATAGACACTTTCTTCTTGTGGCTTCCTTTAAAATTATATAATGCTGTCTTCTGAGAGGGCCATCTTCAGTCAAAACCATCTGAATTTTTCTGGTGAACAATGTGCCTCTCTTTTTCAACATTGACATGCCAACCCAGATTGCATCAATGTACAGTATCTCTCACCATCTTCTCAAGTTTTCATAGCTCTCCTTGATTTACAGATGATAGTAGTCTCTTACTTATCTGCTAGTTTTCGCAGTACCATGTCGATGCTACTCTTAGATGGGCCTTAGTAAATTTAGGACGTGTCCTAATGGGTTTTTACTTTTTGCCTAATCCAAATATTGCAACAGACACACTTGAATTTTCTTAATCCGGAACACCTCAAACTTTCACAATATACAAATTTTGACACATTGTTTTTGCTGAAGCACAAACAAGCACGCACTTATATGTTTGAGTGCTTGCAGGGTGTATATTTGAAAATGCATCTTATTAGTAGTTATTCATCAATCTTTAAACTGGAGTTGCATACAAATTACAGAAAGTCGGATGACTTCAGTGTAAGCTGACATGAGTAAGTGCTGATTACGTCTGATTCTTTAGGCTGGATTCTTGGCTTTGAATTGTAATCATGTCATATTTTTGTTAACCGAGTCATATGTTGTTAATCGAGGTGTGCTGATTGGGTTTGCACTTAACCTGTGATCTTGTTTTATATATATATTTTAGATTAACTTCTAGGTCGGAATATATAAACTTAATGCTCAGACAATATCTCTTTGTCACTTGGAGCAAACCTCGTTGGGGGCTTCAATTTGGTAGACGTGCTAAACTTGAATTAGGATCATCATCAGAAAATTTGCCTGTTATGACAATGTTGATCGTTAGAAATTCTTGAGTTGTTGCATCTAATGTTGCCAAGTGTGGTGCAGATCCAAATATAATGAAGAAATTACAAGTAGACGGGTGCAATAAAATTTGTCCTTGCTGGTGCAAACATTATGTGTCCTGGCCTTACCTCTCCTGGAGGTGCTTTGGATGATGAAGTTGGTGCAGAGACTCCTGTGGTAAGAGTCACACCTATCAATTTCCAATGCTGCACGCCTACCAACGTTGAGTCTATCCAATGATGTTTAATGCTTGGCTTAATCGGTAGCAGTTCTCTTTTAGGACTGTTCAATTTAGACTTGAGTTTTTTGTTTTTGGCTGTGGCATTATAGTGTGGAAAGTTATATTTTTTTATTCCTTTTTTATTTTCAGGCAATTATGGCTGAAGGCAAGCAACGTACGCTTGCGATAGGCTTTACAAAAATGTCGGCTAAAGACATGTGAGTTTCCTCCCATATCCACATTCAAGAATCAGAATCTCTTTCATAGAATCATATTTGGAACCTGCTCAATAGAATTCTCGGTGAACAACATGAATAATAGTTACCCGTTTCTTGTTTTGCATATCTTTTATATCTCTTTTTAAGACTAAGTCAATTGCTTGATATGCAGACGGGCTGTTAATAAGGGCATTGGGGTGGATAACATGCATTATCTTAATGATGGTCTTTGGAAGGTAATGCATCATCTGACTTTTCATACTTCTAACCAACCTGAACGAGAGAACAAGCAATTGTTCATTGATGATTTGTTTACCTGTCGTGTGATTTTTGTATGGGCTGCCTCCTGCTGGCTGTACTTGCCTCTGTTTTACTGGCAAACCGACTTATTATCAACTGGTGTCATTAACCCTGCAGATGGAGCGTTTAGATTGATGATGAAGCTTCAGAGTCTTCATCCCAGAGGATAGTGTTAATCCATATCTTACGATTTTGTGAAGGCCCTTATTTATACTTTCTTTCCCCGTTTGCTGTTCAATTAGAAGTCAAGAGATCATGTGTTTCTCCATCAGGCTGGCTCTTTTCTTCATTGTGGTGAAGTTTATGGTCGGGTCTGCTGTACAGATGCATCCCTCGTTAACCATTATGGGTTTGGCGTTGATTTCTGATACAAGTTGATGGATAGGCATTCGACTATCGAGGCACGATGGTGGAATCCAACTTTTACAGCTTCTAGGACAGATTCGGTTGTGGTTCTCTTTGAAATGGATAGGGAGTCTGTAGGATGGAGTTCTCCTGTTCTATCCAGGATCCATTTCAAACTGGTTCAAATCTCTTTTCCTGCGCAATTGACAATCTTTTTGGCTGAGTTTTCACAAGAGGAGAATCAATGTTAGGTGATGTAAATGCTGAAGGAAATCATTAATATATTTCAAAGGCGCATTCCTCCTATATATATGTATGATGCTGGTATAGTATAACAAAATTGACAGAATTATAAATTTGAAAATACTTGAGATATAATCCTCTAAATATCGTACTTACTAATATTGAATATAAATCTTAAGATCGTTTAAATGTTTTTCTCATTTTTTATTTTTATTTTTATAATTAACACCTTCTATACATTTAAAGTTTATTTCCACACCCATGCGTGTACACTTTTTACAGTTATAAAAAAGCTGTACACTTTTTACAGTTATAAAAAAGCAAAGAAAAGAAGAGATAAAAATAGCGTGCACATGCAATAGGCATGGCCGGATTTTAATAATTAATGCATGAATTATTAAAACAAGTAAGCAAACTGGTCTTAAAAGCACAACATTAGTGATCAAACTAGAGTTTTGTCAATGAATCAAGCTTGTACTTGTCCAGCTTGCTCTACATCGATCGACTAGGTTACTTAGAAGAAGCTGTCTAATTAGATACTTTAAAAATTCTTGGAAAAATACACATCACTCACCATGAGAAGCAAACCAAAATTCTTAGAAAATACAAATCACCATGAGAACCAGACCCCAACAAACACCAGATCATCAACCATATCGAATGCCAAAAACTATTGCCATTCGCTAATTGATCCTTCGATTCAAGATGAACTCCAACAGGATCACCAAAATCAAGATGAATGCAACGGGCCAAGGCATGTTAGCAAGCAAAACGCACATTTGGAGACTACATGAGATGCATCCAAGGGCAATAGAGGTGAGAGCATGTGAAAGTAGGAATCGAGCCCATATCTTGTCTTCCCATCTTGAAGACTAATTTTTGTCTTAGACTATCTTGATTGTTGTATAGATTAGCATGGTGCCGCATTCATCGGTAATGTTGGCTCAACTTGAGTTGACATAAGGCCTCATCTAGTGTATCACGATATGCGTTATGGTTTGCAGATGATTTGAGTTACACGCTCTACTCTACTTCTATGATTTAAATTAGCAAACTACTTGTTAGACATCCGCTTTTCACACAATAGAGATTAAGAATAAACTCATGGATCGTTTAACCAAACCAAACCAAAATAAAAATAAAAATGTTCCATTTGTACTTGTACTATGGGTTAACAATACAACATGGGAATGGACGGGTTGTATGATTGTTTCTGAATAAAACAATATTCACGTAATGGAACACACATGGTGGATAACCTCTTCCTTGTCTGAAACAAAACTTGATGCAGGCCTACGATTTGGCAAACAGGTTTTGTAGTAGATCACGAGGCAAATGATGCAGCGCAGGGGGTGCGACGGCTCCTCTTTTGCAAAAGACCACCTGCATTTGAGTTTGTCTCAAATGACCCCCCTATACTTGACAGATATATTAATTAGCCCCTAAGCGCTTAACCCGACGAGAAAAGTGACCGGCCAGAGATGCACACGCATCTCACGTGCGCTTACATTCTCCGTTTCCACCTTTAATCTACTGGTACCCCGCCCTTTTTGAATTTGGAATTTTGTTTTTCAGGTGCGTTGCTCTTCGTTTGCAAGAAAAAAATTGCGTTATTCTTCAATTACGCATGGGAAATGGTAGTTTTATCTGGCGTGCCACTGTAATTTGATGGTTCCTCTTAAGCTCGCGGTTAAGCACAATTCTATCCCACCGCTCGCAGCGGTAACAGAGTAAAACAGAGCCAGTAAGAAATCAGAAATCACCACAAACCCAGAAGAAGAAGATGAAGAAGCAGAAGAAACCCACGGCCGAATTCTTCTACCTTTCTCACGCCGATGACTCGGCGGTGGAAGACCTCATTTCCCTGACCCAAGGACCTCTACGTCCTCGAGAAAATCGCCGCGATCAACAGCTCCTCCTTCACCGCCGACGACTCCTTCTTGCCCCCCAACCTCGAGTTCCCGTTTTCCACAAGCTCAAATCCTTCCCTCTCTCCAAACCCCAAACCGCGCTCCTGAATTCGAGCTATCGCAAGACGAAGACGCCATAGCCGTCGCCCCCACGAAAGGCGGCTGCTTCTGGTGCTCGCCGAAGAAGCCGACACCGAGGCTATTGCTATTAAGTGGGGGTGAGCATGAGCTTCAAATGGATGGAGGAAGACGAGGGTATTGTGGGATTTGGGTGTTTTACACGATCAAGAGCAGAAGAAGTTGCTGAAGGAGGCAAAATGAAGGAGGATGATGAGCGCTTCAAGAAAGGCGGTGGCGACCCGGGGAACCGTGGGTTCTTTTGCCATTTTAAGGTTTTGAGGGCGTGGGCAAGCAAGTGGAGGCCTGGAAATAGCGGCTCCCGTTGATATTTGCTAAGTCGCAGTTTTTCACATTCATGTCGAAACAGTTTTCATATGAACAGAGACATAAGATGAAAAACAGAGCAGCAGGAAAAGAAAACGATTTTGCAGTGGAAGGGCACAGAACATGCAAACACCTTAGATAAGCGGTGTGGTAGTAATAATACAACAATGACGTTCAGATCAGTACCAGCGGGGGGAAGGTTACAGACAAACGAAATTCACACAAAACGCAGATCACCACATCGAAAGCCAGAAACTAGCTAATAATCCTTTTTAACTCAAATGAACACGAACGGGACTACCAGCATCAGGACACAGGCAACAGAAAGCGGCCAAGGCAAGCCACTGAGCAGAACGCACATCAGGAGACCACATTCGACGCATCCAAGAGCAACAGCAATCCCGGCAATGGCAAGTCGGAAACTTGGATCAACATCTTGCCTTCCCATTCCAAAGACTAATCTTTGCCGGATGATTTTAATGGCTGAACAGATAAGCACGATGCGTGTTGCTATGGAATTGTTGGCCGGAACTATAAAGTTGTCCCTCTCCCGGATGAGTTGACGCAAGGCTTGTGCAAGTGAATCAAGATCTTCATTGATTTGAGCTACATGCAGTGCTGCATACCTTAACATCACCAAGCAACTTGTTAGACAACCGTCTTCCACAGAAGGATCGAGAATAAGCATATTGATAGATTAGCAGGCAAAAAAATATAGGCGATTTGAACTGGTTTCATGATTTCAATATTAATAGACAAAAAACTTTAGGCGATTTGAACATGTTTTAGTATGTAGTATTGAAAAGGATGAGTTCGCAGATGGTATTCGAACAAAACAGCATGAGTTTACTCAAGAGTCCTCCAACTTGTTGAAGGAGGTTGGATTGCGGAGATGTTGCGATGCTTACCTTGGAACATTGTGATGGGTTGAGTAGTGATTTCCCATTGATCTTTGAGCAATGCGTGGATACTTCTTTACTTCTGCAACAACATGTCATATAGACGATGTGTAGATCTTGATGTATAGTTGGGATTCGATGGAGTTGGAAGAAAGAGCATGAGGAATTCGATTGGAGTTTGGACTAGAGTTTGTCATTGTCTCTCATATAAAGGCACATGATGAGGAGAATGTGAGGAGAACGTGTTGGTCAAAAGTTCTGAGGGGTGAGAAAATGACTTTTGGATCTTGGCACTTAAAATCTTGGTACACTTTAATTAATCTTGGTAATTAATCTTAATTTGTCCATTAAAGGTACCAAGATTTTTGTGGACCAAAATCCAAAAGTCATTTTCTCACCCCTCAAGAACTTTTGGAAGTGTACCAAGGTCCAAAAGTCATTTTCTCACCCCTGAGAACTTTTGAAAATGGACCCACACACAAAAATGACAAGAGTCCATCTATCGTGCGCCTCATAGCATCTCCAATTTAATCCCTCATGCTCCTCCTTATCATTGTCACCCATATTTATAATCAATGCCTCTTTCTTTAATTTGCCTTCGCATCATCCTCTGGTAGACATTTTTGCATTGTAAACAACAAATTTCATAAAGATGTGGAAAGTTTCAATTTACCCCTTGATGGAAAATATATATCAATTAGCCCCCAATGCTTAGCATAAAATTTTTTTTCATTCATTGATGTAATTTAATGTTCCTCTTTAGTTCAAAGATGATGATGATTTAAAAGTTATGGTTTTTATTATTTGTTGATTTTTGAGAATGGAGATTTGATTTGTGGTGTGCATTGGGTGTGGTTTAATCTAGGAATCGAATCGAATCGAATCGGCTTGAATCAATCGATTCAAGGTTAGTTCTAGTGTAGAACCAGTTTAATTTCTTGTTCTGTGAACCTTGAAGCAGCCTAGGACATTCCAAGGCCAGAATGTCGATTCTATTCAACTGATTATCGAATTGAATAAGTTTGAGCTCATTGATTTAAGATTAGTTCTAATATAAAACCTATTCAATTTCCTGTTCTGCGAACCTTGAAGTAGCCTAGGACCTGATTGGTCGCCGATCCGATTCCAAGGCCGGAATGCCAGTTCCATTCAATAATCGATTATCGAATCAAATCAGTTTTCAAGTCTTCTTTTGAAAAAGGAAAAAAGAATCATTTGAAATCATAAAGAATCATCTGAAATCATAAAGAATCAAACTGTATTTTCAACGTGGAAAAACAACATTTTTTACAAAAAAAAAATAATCATTATGTACTTGGCGGCCCTCCAAAGTTCCTTCTTCAGGAAAGGAACTCGAAACAGCATGAATTTGCTCTCGATCCTCCGCAGTTATTGAAAGAGGCTGGACTACAGAAGTGAAGTGATGTTGCAGTTCATGGTCGTTCCTTACCTCTGATCACCTCGTTGTTTCCCATTAAACTTCGAGCTTCGTGTGATCAACCTCTTTCCTTCCTCGTCCGAAACAAAACTTGATGCGAGCCTACATTTTGTCGATGGGAGGAAGGCAGAACTTCTATACCCCGGCCCCAGTGGAGTTTTATCGCGCTGACGCACTCCAGTTTCATCAGGTTTTATGGCACGGGGTTTTATTACACTGACAAATATACCTCGCACTGGAGTTTTATTACACTCGACATCTTCATAAGCAGAAAATGCGACTACAAATGATGCAGCGTAGGAAGCGCGATGGCTCCTCTTTTGCAAAAGATCCCCTGCATTTGAGTTTGTCTCGAATGACCCCCTACACTTGACAGATACATATCAATTGAGAAAATATTAGGTTATCGATCCCTTTTGCTAACTTTTGTGGAAAATGGTGGCAATAATGGTCGACAAGGGTCGAGTGGGTTCGTTCCCGCGGAAATTCTGGACCGGACAGTGCATGAAATGATCAAGTGTCTTCGGTTACCGTGGGAGCTTCCGACAGGTACTGTGGGATGATGTCATTCCTTTGGTGTCCCCCTTTTTCTTAATCACTGAATTAGAGGGAATTGAAAAAATAGTAATAATAGTAGTAACAATCCGTGAATTGATAATAATAATAATAGTAAGAATCCGTGCATCAATGCCCAGCGTCGGCCTTTTCGATCTTCATTCTAGAGAAAATGCCACAAAATGATTCTTAAACTTTGGTCAAACGCACAATGTTGTTAATGAATTTTTAATATTTTTGACGTTATCCTTAGAGTATTAGTAAATGTTTAATCTAATTTTTAGACTAAATAAAAATATTTGATACCATCCTTAAGTTAATTCAAATTAACGAAATCTGTTGATGTAGCTTATAGAGTTTGTTAAGTTTGAATGATGGATAACAAAGGAAAATTATGCGTGGATTATCCAAGTAAATCCATCTCAAATCAACATATAATAATCTACATCATCAAATAATGATGGACATGTTAACGTCTGAATTTTTTTTTTCCTTTTATAATGTAAATGGATAAAAAGATGGATATGTAGACTTCCCATTTTTATAAATTTAACTCAGCAAACAATAATCCATATCATCAAATAATGTCTGATTTCTTGTTTGCATAAACGGAATGACTTCATTAAACATTTATTAATGGTTCATGGGTGGCATTAATTAGGGATGGCATTTTACATCAAATCAAAGTTTGGGATCATTCATATCATTCTACCTTATTCTTTAAGGGAATATAACAAAGGATTTTGTGTATTATAAGTAGATGGGTTTGGGAATCCACATCAGACGATGAGGTTGGCTGGTCGAACTTCATTACTAAAACCTGATTGATTCTCGATTGGCTCTACCCCCCATTGGATTGCCCGAGCAAGCTTCTAAAAAGCTTTGAATTCGGCTGAAATTATATTGGGGCAAGGTTCGATATTGTGAAGGATCTAAGATAAATAAATCACGAGACATAATTAATCAAGAAATGCGAATGTAAGGAAAGAGTCTCCAATGTCTTTGGCTATGGCCGAATCAATTTCTTAGCTGGTGAAAATGAACGCGAGAGATGGCCAGACAAGAATTTTGTAGAAAATGTCGAGCACCCTGATCAGCCATATGGCGGTGGCGACTGGAGGAGCCAACGGTGGTCACAACGGAGTGCCGGCGGATGGACGAGCGAAGCTAGAAATGAACGGACCGCTGTTGAACTGCAAGTGTCAATTACCCCCCAACGCTTAACCCCGATGAGAAAAGTGACCGGCCAGAGGCGCACGTGCTTCTCACGTGCACTTACATTCTCCGTTTCCTCCTTCATCTTACTGATATCTCACCTTCTTTGAATTTGAAATTTTGTTTTTCAGCTGCGTTGCTCTTCGTTGGCAAGAAAAAACTGCGTTGTTCTTCAATTACGCATGGGAATGAAAGTTTTATCTGATGTGCTACTGCAATTCGATGGTTCCTCTTAAGCTCGCGGTTGAGCACAATTCTATCCCCACCGGTCGCGGTAACAGAGTAAAACAGAGCCAGCGGGAAATCAGAAATCACCACAAACCCAAAAGAATAAGAAGAAGAAGAAGAAGAAGAAGAAAGCCACGGCCGAATTCTCCAACCTTTCTGACACCGATGGCTCGGCGGTGGAAGACCTCATTTCCCAGCCCAAGGACCTTTACGTCCTCGAGCAAATCGCCACGATCAACGGCTCCTCCTTCACCAACGACGACCCACTCTTGCCCTTCGACCTCGAGTTCCCGTTTCCACAAGCTCAAATCCTTCCTTCTTTCCAAGCACCAAACCACGTTCCTGAATTCGAGCAATCGCAACACGAAGTTGTCATAGCCGTCACCCCCATGAAAGGTGGCTGCTTCTAGTGCTCGCCGAAGAAGCCGACACCAAGGCTAGGGCTATTAAGAAGGGGATGAGCATGAGCTTCAAATGGATGGAGGAAGACGAGGGTATCGTGGGCAGAAGAAGTTGCTGAAGAAGGCAAAATAAAGGAGGATGATGAGCGCTTCAAGAAAGGCTGCGGCGACCGGGGGACACCATGGGTTTTGCCATTTTAAAGTTTGAGGGCGTGGATAAGCAAGAGGAAGCGTGGAAATAGCGCGGTTCCTTTGATATTTGCTTAGAATCGCTATTTCAAGATAGTTTTCATAAGACCAGAGACATATGAGATGAACAAAAAAAAGCAGCAGGAAGAGAAAACGATTTTGCAGTGGAAGCTTACAGAACATGTAAACCCTAGATAAGCGGCGTGGTGATAATATAACAATGACGTTCATATCAGTACCAACGGGGGGAAGGTTACAGACAAATAAAATTCACATAAACGCACATCACCACAACGAAAGCCAGAAACTAGCGCCCACTCAGTTTAACTCGCAATGAACATGAACAAGACTACCAATATTAGGACGCAAGCAACAGAAATCAGCCAAGGCAAGCTGCCGAGCAGAACGCACATCAGGAGACCCCATTCAACACATCCAAGAGCAACAACAATCACAGCAGAGGCAAGTCGGAAATGTGGATCAACATCTTGCCTTCCCATTCCGAAGATCAATCTTTATCGGATGATTTTAATCACTATGCAGATAAACATAATGCCCGGTGGACCAGGAATGTTGGCCAGACCTAAGCTGTGCCTCTCCCTAATGAGCTGATGCAAGGCCTGCTCGAGCAAATCAAGACCTTCTGATTTGAGCTACGTGCTCTAGCACATTCCTTGGAATAAAAATCAGCAAATTGCCTGTTAAAAACAACCATCTTTCACAGAAGCACAAATAAGGATCAAGAAGAAACATATTGGTTGATCAATAGAGAAAAAAATAGAGGCAATATGTATTGGTTTCTTGGTTTCAGTATTCAACATTGAAGAGGACGAGTTCACCTGATCTAAGCAGAGTGCAGATGGTTTTCAAACAAAACAGCATGAATTTACTAAGAGTCCTCCAGCTTGTTGAAGGAGATTGGACTACAGGGATGTCGTGTTGCTTACCTTCGAACGCTGTGATTGGCTGAGCTGTTGTTTCCCATTGATATTCGAGTAATGCGTGGCTACTTTCTTCTTTGCTTCTGTCTTATAGACGATGCGAAGAATGCTCCTCGGAGACGACCTTGCTTGCTCCGGAGTATTGCAGTATCTTATTTGTCCTATCCGTATGCTCACTAAGGAACAGTATCTTATTTGTCCTACCTTGTGCTCACTAGAGAGGCAAAAAGAAATAAGGAACAACTCTGCTCACCAGAGAGGCAAAACAAATTAAGTAACCGGGCCTTGCTCGTCTTGTTCGTCTCTAGTGAGCAATGGTCCGGAGCATTTGTCTCTAGTGAGAAAGCAAGCATGTCTCTAAGCAGCATTCCTCCCATTCGACCTTAGGACCTCCCTCTTTCTTTACTTGCCTTCGCATCATTGTGTGGTAGACATTTTTGCATGGTAAACATAAAAAAAAATTTCAATAAGCCTCAACGCTTAATCCTTAATGAAAAAATTTCGTTTTTGATGTAAGTTTAATGTTCCTCTTTGTTCAAGGAGGATGGTGATTCAAAAGTCATGATTCTTATTATCTGTTGCTTGCTTTCTGAGATTCGAGATTTGAATTGGGGTGTGCATTGGGTCCGGGTTAACCTAGGAATCAAATCAAATAGGCTTGGACCGATCGGTTCAAGGTTAGTAGGGAGAACAGGTTTGAGTTCTTATTCCGCGAAACCTTGAAGCGACCTAAGACCAAATTGATTCCTAATTTCAAGGCTTGAACCGTCGATTCAACCAGTTCAGTTCCTAAATTGAATCGATTTTCAAGTCTTTTTTTAAAAAAAAAAAAATCCTTTGCAATCAAGGAGCACCCAAGAAAAAATATGTTACTTTTATGAATGTGATTTTTTAACGCAAAATTGAAAAATTCAGCCGATTTCCCACTAGGTGCATCCTTATGAATTATTAAGGAAAAATACATTGGAAATCCTAAAATTTCAAAAAATCACAAAAAAACAATATGAATTTTAAAACTTTTAAAGTAAAAAGTCATTAAATTTTTACAATCAATTGGATCAATTTAAAACTTAATCATAAAAGTATAAATGAGTTTAAACTTTCAAAAAGTACTAGAAGTGATTATTTTTTATCAAGTTCTAAAACTTGTTATCCAAAAAGTACAAATGGATCATGTTAAAACTTTTTATTTTTCAAAAACACAATTAACTGAAAGACTTGATTAAACTAATTTGACAAGTTTTGTACGTTCATCAAATAATCATAATCCTAAGATCAACATCGATATTGTTTATCTGTTAATTTCCTCTTAATTTTTCACATTAATGTATCTGCTACTTTCATAATAATCAGGCCACTTAATGTCTGATCTTATCAATCCATGATTTAGCCAATCTTTCCAGGATTTTCCCATTAATTTTGGTATTTTTTCCAATATTCTCCCACTTGACCCAAGTAAAGGTTAAAGCATTAATTATCATGCATGCACAATGATAATAAATGACTTCTTATAATATTCATCATAATACCAAATCATGTATCGAGTTTAAACTATGTATGAAACCCGACCTATAGAAATATTTTGATTTGCTCAAAATCTGGCATGCACTTTATTTTAACCAGATTTGTTTTCTGAAGATAATATCCGAGTCAAAGTTTTACCAAGATTTATCAATCGGCGATGGTCTCTTAAGAAGGGCCACCCACTATCCTATAATCAGTCCACGTATACACATATATACACACACGTCCGGTCAGTGGACAGAAAATTGAGACGGACATCGCGAGTTCTTGTTTCTTTGGCCGTGTGGACGTGTTTGGACACGTGATTTGTATCGTGAGCTTTTCATTCAAATTGAATTATTTATTCATGAATATTGTGAATTTAGGCTTAATTTTAATACAAAAAAATATTCGAATGTATAAATAATTATTAACTCCAATTCTTTGATAATAATGAATTTTTTGTTACTGACTCTTCTAGTTCCAGCACTTGAATAAATTTCTTGCATCATTTATTGCTCATCGTTTATTTATCTAGTAGTTTTGCGTTGATTTAAATTGCTAAATCATTAATATTGCAAAAGCGTACTATTTATGCAGAACCTTTCCTTCCACACGCTACAAGAGGGCTGATGAAAGACACGTGACCATCATTATGGGCCAATCATGATAAAGAAAGGACACGGAGATGACCATGTCTCATTAAATCTTCCAACTAGTATTTCTTTTCAATCTATTGCGGCACCTCTGGAGTACTTATCGTCGGAACTACGAAAACCAGTGGCACGTCAGTCACCTCGCCGCCCGTGGTTGACTGGTTGTAATCCTCCCCTAGTGGCTGTCAAAAAGAGATGAAAGAATAAAGACATGTCGGGGAGGAGAAGGCATGATTTCAAGAGTTCTGCCAAATGAGTAAGTTGGTCCATCCGCGAAGCTTTTTCTCTCTCCTTCTCCTCTTGACTTTCTTGCCTCTTAGCCCTCTCTCTCTGCCCACTTTCGTCAACGTTCCGCTTGCTCATGCTTGATCTGCATGAAGAAAGAGCAATGTCCATGATATAAAGAAAAGATTGATATGCCAAGTATGTCAACTTCAACACTATGAATTTCACCAACACCTTAGAGATATTAAACGCCTCAGATTTTTGCAAGAGGCTGTGAGATTTGTTATAAGTAACATCTAATTCAAATCTCAACTCTCACAAATCAACATATAATAAAAACTATAACTTTTGAATTACCATCCTCGTCAAACTAAGGAGGAACAATAAATTACATCAATGAACAATTTTTTTTCAATGGGATTAAGTGTTGGGGGCTCATCATTATATATTTCCCAGCGGAGGGCAAATAGAAATTTTCCCTTTCTTTATGAAATTTTTAGTTTACCATGCAAAAATGTCTACCAAACAAGGGAAGTAAAGAAAAAGGCATTGAGATAATTAATGAATTGGTTAATATCAAAAAAACTCTAAATTATTATATTTGTGATAAATTTTATCCTTAAATTAATATTTTGATCACTAAAAACCTTAACCCGTAAATGTGTGACAAATTTCCCTTAAACCAATTTTTTGATCACCGAAAATCCTAAATTGATATACTTATGACAAATTTATTCTTTATTAGTTTTAGTTAAATTGTACCATTAAAACTGAGGATGTGACAGTTGATGAATGTACTTGTTTAGAGTTTATCCTCCGTTTGTCATAGATTTATCGGTTTGTGGTATTTTGTAACGGAAATTAACGAAAGATAAATTTATCACAAATGTACAAATTTAAGATTTTTCATGAAATTTTTTAATGAATTTAAGATATTTCGTGGTATTAATTATGAAACAAAAAAGTCAGATAAAATAACGTCTAAGGCATGTAGAATGCAAAAGATCCCCTCCACTCGATTTTGTCTCGAATGTTGCAGGCCAGTGGGAAAAGTGGCGGCTGAGGTGCGCCCCCATCTCACATGCTCGAATTTAGGGGCAGTTCCCCCAGAATCACAGATTGCCATATAGAATATTAAAAAGAATTGAAATTAAAATCTAAGCCTAAAGTTAGAGACAAAAGAGAAAGGGAGACGGAAAATAGGAAGTGATGTCAGCGCCCAGCCGTCAGACCTACATGATTATTAATGGTTTTGAAGATCATGGGCTCGAGATTGGCCCCAAAAAAGATTGGGACCGTCAGCCCTTCACCACACGATAAACCCCCACCGATCGTGCCATGAAGTGCTAAAATGCGATGGACCGTCTTGCTCAAGAGCACTTCCTATCACTCAGGAAATTCTACCATCTTTTATATTTTGTAGTCTTGTTCTTGACAAACAAACGGCCATTCTCTCCACTCAGCAAAACCTTCTTCAAACATACGGATGGACATTTCCCCGTTCATGCGTAAAAATGCAAAGGAGTATTTTCTTTGACAAGACTCGGAAAATGTTCAGACATCCTTTCTGTTGGTTGTTTGTTTGTAAAACAAACAAAATACATTTTTTCTTTGTCCCATATAGAAAAGTTGGGATGAGATGGGCTACTTTATAAGTGTGCACCTTTTATAATATGTTGAAAAAATCTTAAATAAGGACCTGAAGTAGAGCCATTTTCTTAAAAAAAAGACTTAAAGTAGACACTGTCTCAAATAAGGATCTGGAATTGCTAACTTACTCTCAATTAAGGACCTGAACTTCTAATTTTATTCACAGCCATGGGTACTTTTGTCCAAGAACATTGTTGTTTATTTTTTGACTCTCTCTTTCTTCTTTTTTCTTTTTTCATCTTTCTCACTCTCTACGTCACCTCCATTATCAACCCCTCCATCACTCTCTGTGTCATCTTGTTGTATGACCAAGATTGGGTTTTCTTTAACACGAGCCATTACAACGTAGTCTAACTCGTTGAAAATTTTAACTTTTGCTCCTCAAAATGGTTTGTAGACAATTTCACGAAGCCAAAATGAGCTTTCAAAAATAAGTTTTTTTTTTATTTCAACATTCATCGCAAATTCTGATCTCAAAGCCATAATATGAATATGCTTTTGCTAAGATTCAACTTCTTGTCCAACTCCCAAGCTTTGTAACTAATCCCTTTGGCAACATATTTCTCTCACCTCGAGAGTGCATCAAACTCCACTTATTCCAGGCCTTCCGCTAACCCAGCAACTGCAATTTTTTGTGCTGTTTTCGGTCCTGCTTGCCAACAACAGAGTAGCAATATCCAAGCATTGCCAGATCGTCTTGTTTGACTAACTTATGCCTCTATTCAATTAACACTTGGTGATCAACAATTTCACGCCAAAGAACAATTTTGTTGCAGTTGGCAACTATTTCAACATCGGCAAGAGTTTGCCTCATCAATTTCAAATTTGGGTTTGCCCCTTTGCAATGCCCCTTTGCAATGCCAATGGCTCCTTTCAATAATCCCTAGTCTGGAGACACCCACTCACACTCTTGCCATTCTCATCGACACATCTCTTCTCCTCAATCGATACCCCATCTTGAGATTGATCATTAGTCGTATCTGATATCATTAACTATAGAAATTGTTGTACTTCGTTGCCCCCATTGCTGCCATTGACAAGTCCTATTCGAGCTCTCAACCTCATTGAACGTTGCCCTTGATAGAAAATCCAACATCGTCGTTGTCCATGGAGGTCAATCCAAGCTTTAGGTTGAGCACAAGCGAGCTGAGATTTGATGCATCTTGAGGAACTGAGGATTTTAGTATCCAAGAAGGTGGCCAGTAGCAAATAACTCCAATCCGACTTCTTGTCACTAGGACCAACTACGTGATGACATGAAGCTCACGAGGTCGCTAGTACGGGCCCTGATTATGGTGTTGAAGAAGGAGGCAATGTAGAGCGAAAGAGGAGGTGTGAGGAAGATGAAGAAAGAAAAAAAAAATTAAAGAAAAAATGTTCTTGGACAAAACTACCCCAAGCTGTAAATAAGATTGAAAATTTGAGTCCTTATTTGAGACAAAATTAGCCACTTTAGGTTTTTATTTGATACAGTGTCCACTTTGGGTCATTTTTTGAGAAAATGAACTCACTTTAGGCCTTTATTTGAAATTTTCTCTAATATGTTCAAAAAAATGGTTGATGTGTGGGCTAGACCCTATAATATTCATGTGCGGGGTGCTCAATTATTAGGCGCACTTTTAATAACGACCATTATCTATGTTAGCGATTTTTTACCAAATTTGATTAAGATTTTATTCATAAATCGAAAGATTTATAATCAAACGATTAATAAACAAATTGGCACAAATATAATAAATTTGATTAGATGGACTATATTGACAAATTGTTAAAAGATTTAGGATTTAATTGGTAAATTAAAATGTTTATGACTAAATTAATACAAATTTAATAAAATTTAATACCTTGTCCTTGGCATTATAACTAGAGGAGGAGAAAGAACAGAGCTTCTGTGGTCGTGCCTCTTTGTGCGTGTCAACATTGAGATGCTATATGAAATTTATTTCAAATATATCATATTTGAGAATGTACTTTTTCCCAGAGAAGTAAGCAGTTACGTTAGTCTTAACAAAGATACTGTGAGGGGGTGAAATTGATAACTAACATCTAATGAGTGCATGAAACCAAGCGACCGGCAACAGAAAGAAATTCCGGATTCCCGATATGGATGCCGTTATTTCCACGCCTCCATTTGCTTATCCATGCCCTCAAAGCCTTAAAAATCTGCCTTAACTTAAGAGCTAAGTGTCCGACCATTTATTCCGTAGAAATTTCTTTTGTCATTTGACTTTTCCTCTCCCCTCGCTTTCTCCCAAACTCCCGAGCATCGTTGGCGGCGGCGGCGACCGGTCTTCCAGCAAGTCGAGCGTCCTCAAGTACCTCGCCGGAAGCGACCCGTCGCTGGGGCAGGGAATTTGCACGTGGATCCCTTTCACAGTGTGACTTCAAGACAACCCGTATGCGGATCGCCCAGAGCTCTTTCTCGAGATCAACGGCAAAGATGTTCCCACCGACGAGGACCACATCTCCGAGGCCATTAATGCCGCCACCAACGAGATCGCAGTCCGGCGAGAACCAGACCGGGCATGGACTTTCCGATCCGGCTATATGCGCTGCTCTCCCACAGCGGCTGGCAATGCAGCGTGGCGATCTCGACTGTCGGGGATCCGACGGCAGGGAGTCACCGAATCGCGCGTGACGGTAAGCGAGGTGTGGAAGTACTTCCTCAAGCTGGGCGACCAACCCATTGATGGAGACCGGCCAGGCGTTGACCCACGAGATGGAGTGGGTTGGGTCGAAGCACTCAGGCGAGCGCGGCGGGGGCCGAAGGAGGTGACGGAGTCGGGGACGAAGAGGAAGGTGTCATCCGACGTGGCGGAGGAGGCCCCTCAAGAACTAGGGAGGGATGGAACCATCACCACCGCCACCACTCAAGGTCAGGGGCGGGGGTGCGGCGGATGGAATCGCAGTCGCGGAATTGAAGGGCCTCGTACAGGGTGCGGACCACTGTCCGATTCGTGGGCTCAAGCTCCTCTATATTTTCAGAGAAATTAGCCTTCTCTTTTTTTTTTGAAGATTATACTTCTTTTTTAAGAGTTGTAAGGAGTTATGTCAGACTTTGCAAAGATTCTTTTGGGGGGTGAAGGTGCTAACTAACATCTAATGAATGCAACAAACCAAGCGATGGGCAACTGAAAGAAATCCCGGATTCTGACATTTGTTTAGAGAGGCAGTTTTCATATGACCAGATTAATGAGATGAAAAGCAGAGAAGCAGGAAAAGAAAACCATTTTGCAGCGGAAGGGGACAGAACATATAAACCCCTGGATAAGCGACGTGGGAATTTTTAAGATATGAAATGTATTTTACAGAACATACAACATGACGGCCATATCAGACCTGCAATGGAAGGTTACAGACAAATCAAATACATGAGAACCAGACCCCTGTCCAACAGCAGACCACCAAAATTCAAAGAAAATACACGTCACCCCCAGCAAACACCAGACCCTCGGCTATCATCATTCGCTAATTAATCCTTTAACTCTCGATGAACATGAATAGGACTACCAACATCAGGATACAGGCAACATAAATCCACCAGGGCAAATCACCAAGTAGAACATTCATAAGAAGACCACATTCGACACATCCAAGAGCAATAGCGATCACAGCAAAGGCAAGTCGGAAACTTGGACCAATATCTTGCCTTCCCATCTCGAAGATTAATTTTGGCCGGATGATTTTAATCACTGTGCAGATAAACATAATGCTTGGTGCATTGGGAATGTTGGCCGGACCTATGGTGTTGTGCCTCTCCCCAATGAATTGACGCAAGGCCTGCTCAAGCGAATCAAGACCTTCATTGATTTGAGCTATGCACTGTGCTACATACCTTAATATCACCAAGTGAATTGTTAGACGACCGTCTTCACAAGAAGCACAAACAAAAGGATCAAGAATAAGCATATTGATAGATTAGTAGACAAAAAAATATAGGCAATTTGAACTAGTATCATGATTTCAGTATGAAACCATCATATTCATAGATTAACAGACAAAAAACCTCAGGTGATTTGAACAGGTTTTAGTATGCAACATTGAAAAGGACGAGTTCACCTTATCTAAGTAGAGTGCAAATGGTATTTGAACAAAACATCATGAATTTACTCAAGAGTCCTCCAACTTGTTGAAGGAGATTGTAAAGATGTTGCAGTGCTTACCTTGGAACATTGTGATTGGCTGAGTAGTGATTTCCCATTGATCTCCGAGCAATGCGTGAATACTTTCTTCCTTACTTCTACAACATGAGGGATTGGATTGTAGTTCAGACTGGAGTTTGTCATTGTCACATATATAGACGCGCAACAAGAGGAGAATTTTCTGTCCAAAAGTTCTCAGGGGGGAGAACCCTCCATTGGATTGAGGGGATTTAGTTCGAACTTGTGGAAAACCTTTTCAAACTCCGAAAATCGATTCGAACTTGTGGAGAACCTTTACCTTTTCTAACTCCCGAAAATCGATTCCTTCCGAAAATTGATTCGAACTTCTGGAGAACCTTTACCTTTTTCTAAATCCCGAAAATCGATTCGAGAGTTTGATAAGGTTCTCCACAAGTTCGAACTAAATCCCCTCAATCCGATGGAGGGGATTTACGTGATGGCGAAAAGGTTCTTCCCGCTGAGAACTTTTGGACCCGAGGTGGTGCTGAAAAAGTTCTCCCGAAAAGTTTTGAGGTGATGCCGAAAGGGTTCTTCCCCTCTTCATATGACAATGACAAGTGTCCATGGCACACACCTCATGCTGACTCCAATTTAATCCCCAACACTCCTTATCATTGTCACACGCAATTATCCCATGCCTCTTTCTTTAATTTGTCATCCTCTGGTAGACATTTTTGCATTGTAACTGTTAGATATATGCACTAAAAGAATTGAATAATTATTTAATTAATTAATTAATTAATTAATTAATACTTTTTAATAAATTATATATATATATAAAGCTTCATGCATGTGCACGAAGCACATGCATGAAACTTGGATGGTCAGCAACTGCTGACCATCATCCACGAATTCGTGCATGAACGGTCAGCAGTTGCTGACCATCATGCACGTAGTCGTGCATGAGTGGGGACGATCAGCAATTGCTGATCGTTCATCGATCAGTAACCGTTGCTGATTGGTTTATATTTTTAGTTTAAAAGGGTTGTTTTTGCGACACTTAAAGGGGTTGAAAAAACAGAGAAAAGGTGGGTGTGCATTTTGTGTTTTAGAGAGAAAATGTTTTGCTGAAAACAGAGAGCAAATTGTGTGCATGTTATTGTGTTCTTTGAGACGCAAGAAAGAAGAACATTATCTCGTTCGGGCCGTGACTATTATACATCAAGAATACGACGGTTTGTTTCCACGTGATTGCTAGCACGATCGAAGTGGTGAATATCCGAAATTCTCTCTTCCGTTCGACGTTCGTTGTTGGTGTGTCTGAACTAGAGATCCGACGCTTGTGGGACTCGAATCGTAGAACATCCGAACCGACTTGTTTAAAGCGCGCTTCGAAAGGTAATTTGTTTAACTCCTTTTTATGTTTAGATTTTTGATTAAAACGCACGAACAACGCCTAAGGAGAATCATGTGTAAAATATATCTTTGTTTCCGCTGCGTTTATTCTGTTGATTTTTCTTATACATGATTCATGAAACCCCAACAGTAACGACAAATTTCATACAGATAGGGAACATTTTAATCCATCCCTCCATGGAATATATATCAAGTAGCCCCAGCGCTTAACCCGATAAAAAAATTCATTCACTGATGTAATTTAATGTTCCTCTTTAGTTCAAGGAGGATGATAATTCAAAAGTTATGATTTTTATTTTTTGTTGATTTCTAAGAGTTGAGATTTGATTTGTAGTGTGCATGGGTGTGGTTTTAACTTAGGAATGGAATCTAATTGAATCAAATCGGCTTGAACCAACCAATTCAAGGTTAGTTTAGGTAGAACTGGTTCAATTTCCTGTTCTGTAAACCTTGAAGCAGCCTAGGACTGGATCAGTCCCTAATTCCAAGGCTGGAACACAATTCTATTCAAGAATCAAATTGGTTTTCAAATCCTCTTTTTTTTTAAAAAAAAAAAAAGAAGAAGAAAAGAATCCTTTGAAATCATAAAGAATTAAACTGTATTTTCAACATGAAGAAACAACGTTTTTTGTTTTATACAAATTTAAAAAAAAAATGGGCTGATTAGATGCATCCCTCATTAATCATTATGTATTTGGCGTTGAATTCTTCGTCATGAATTGATGTGTAGCATTCAACCATTGAAGTAGGATGTTGGATTCTATCTTTTCCACCCTCTAACACATTCATTTTTGGTTATCTTACTTTGAAATGGATTAGTAACATCGTAGGATATTCTCATATTCAATCCACGATCCATATCAAAATGGTTCATCACCTTTTCCTGTGGCATTACCAAACCTTTTTGCTGAGTTTTCACAAGAAAAGTGAATTAATGTTAGGGCTCAAATGACATGGAAGCCCTTGATTCTATTTTTTTCCAAGATTGTTAGATCAAGAGACATTTTCTTGCGCATCGATCTCATTCATAGACAAACCTCGCAGCCTCTTGCAAAAACCGAGGTGTTTAATATCTCTAAGGCGTTATCGAAATTCTTGGTGTCGAAGTTGACATTCTTTGCAGACAAAACTTTTTCTTTATATCATGGACATTGCTCTTTCTCCACGCAGATCAAGGTAAGCAAGCGGAACGTTGAGGAAAGTGGGAGGGAGGGAGGGGGGAGGGGGAGAGAGAGAGAGAGAGCTAAGAGGCAAGTAAGTCAAGAGGAGAAGGAGAGAGAAAACGTGTCGCCGCCGATGGACCAACTTCTCCCCCGACATTTCTTTACTCCCTCCTTTCTTCTCTTTCCAGGAAAAGATGCATCTCGGTTCGTGTCCAGGAAAGTCTTCATGAGACATGATTGTGGACTACAAGCAGACATGGTCATATTTCTTTCATCAGCCCTAGAAGGGGTTTTGTCTTGTAGCATGTGGAGGAAAGGTGTCGCAGTGTTAATGATTTAGCAATTTAAATCATAGCGAAATTACTCGAGAAATAAATGAAGAGTAATATAAGACATAAGAGATTTTTGTGATTTTGTCCAAATGTCACTATCTATCCATAAAAAGAGTTAGTATTAAACAATCCATTATTATCGAAGAGCCAAAGTTATACTTACTTTCATGCTTGAATCTAGAGTAAGCTCAAATATAGTATTTATGAATAAACAATTCAATTTGAATGAAAAGCTTACAGCACAAGTCATCAGATGTCTCCAAAAAGAAAAGAGAAAAAAGAGGCCTGGCTAACCCACCTAAAACTTTGATTTGGATATTATCTTCAGAAAACAAATTTGATTCAAATAAAGGGCATACCAAATTTTGAGTAAGTCAAAATATTCGGATGGGTCGGGTTCCATAGATAGATCAAACTAGATACATAATTTGGTATTATGATGGACATACAAAGTCGATTATTATCACTATGCACGCATGATAATTAATGTGTTGAGCTTTACTTAGGCCAAGTGGGAGAATATTGAAAAAAAAATACCAAAATTAGTGGGAAAATCCAAGAAAGATTGGCTAAATCGTGGATTGATAAGATTGGACATTAAGTGGCCCGATTATTATGAAAATAGCAGATACATTAATGTGGAAAATTAAGAAGAAATTTACAAATAAACAATCTCGGACATTGATTTTAAGATTATGATTATTTGATGAACGTACACAAAAATAATTGATGAACATATGTATAGCCAATCCTCATTCGTCCTATCAACACATGAGTGCTCCATCTAAGCCATGAGATTAAAAAATGGGATAAGAGAGAGAAATCGGTTTTCTTCCAAATTCAACAATGATGTCATCCTCCACTAATTCATGTATGTCTTTATTTTCCCACGATGCTTTTCGTGACAATATTTAGTTTTCGAGATCTGAAACTTTATGTAGATTGATGATATGTCAACAAGATAATTTGAACATGATAAGATATCCAATTATAATTGTTGCCGAAATGAGTAAATAAATTATCTATTCATATATTTTTTGGGAGAATTACCAAAAGAATCTTAAACCTATTGCAATTGTGCCAATTCAGTCATAAACTTTTTTTTTGGACTAATTTAGTCCTAAACATTTTACAATTGTACTAATTAGTCCATCCGGCCAAAATTGGTGAGCCAGCGCTGACGTAGATGCCGGGTGGGGACAGCTGGCCAGCGAACGCTGATGTGGCAATTTTTAATATTTTTTTCGAATTTTTAATTTTTTGAATTTTTTTCCATTCTTCTCCATCCTCTAGCCAGCCGACGCCAGCTAGAGGCGAGGGCCAGCAAGGTCAACCTTGCCGGCCATTGGCGAGGCTTGCCCCCACCGACCACTAGCAAAGGTGAGCCTCGCCCAGCGACGGCGAGGCCGCGGTCGCCAAATTTGGCAACGGCCGCCTCGCCGGCCATTGGCAAGGTTGACCCCAACCTCGCCAATTACATCATCGGGGGGTCGCCCCTCCCCGGCGGAGGTATAGGCATCCTCCTCCTCCTCCACTGCCTCCTTGTCTCTTCGATGGCGCTCTGCCATGTCGGATTTCTTGAAGCTTCTTCTTCTTCTTCTTCTTCTTCTTCGGCTCTAGGACCTCTATCGCTCCGGAGTCGGTTTCACTAACCACCAAGATCACGCTCCAAATCGAGGCTGGCGAGGTCGGCCGTCGCTAGATGGCGACAGTCGCCTCGCCAACCACTAGCGAGGTTGGAGTCGACCTCACCAATGGTCGGCGAGGCTTGCCTTACCAGTGGTCGACGAGGTTGACCTCGCTGGCCCTCGCCACTGGCCGGCGCCGGTCGACCAGAGGAAGAAGAAGAATAGGAAAGAAAAAAAATTCAAAAATTCAAAAAAAAATATTTAAAATTGCCCCATCTACGTTCATCGCCAACTGTCCCCGGTCGGCGTTCACGTCAGCACCGGTCGGCCAATTTTGGCTGGATGGACTGAATTGGCACAATTGCAAAAGGTTTAAGACTAAATTGACTAAAAAATATATATTTATGATTGAATTGACACAATTGCAAAATATTTAGGACTTTTTTAATAATTCTCCTTACGTTTTTTTTTTTTTTTTACGATAGACATACTGTTACTACTAGCTAGGTGCCAACAAAAGATTGCACCAATTAGCCTCAGGGTCTGCTCTTGGAGAGGAACTTGAGACAGAGAGAGGGAGGAGAGGAACCAAGAGTGAGAATTGGTGTCCCTTCGCCGGTGGTTCTTCTAAATCGTCTCGACCTTTTGCGAAAACCAACTTGCTCATCGCCATTCAACGCGGCAAGCTCCCGAACCAGGTAATCCCCGGACATGCTTCGTTTCTCCATCGCTTATTAAGTTCGAGAATGCGAGACCAAACCGATGAGATTTTGAGCAAACCATACAAAACCCAAACTGATTTGTTGCCAATAACGTTGATTTCGCACATCAACCGTTTGATAAAATGTCTGAATGAAGCACCGAATTTGAGTTCATAAAAATGATGCTTAAAATCTTTGTTTTGCGCTTGGCTTGTCCTAATATGGTTGCATTATCACTGAATCTGCGTTTCTCTTTGATTTTGTGGCATATCGTTCGATGCCCGAGTCGGCCATGGATGAACATCTTCTCATCGGGAAATCCTTACCCTTCGCCGGAGGTGCCAAATGCAAGTTGTATTCGCCACGCGATCCGTGCGAAGGACTTTTATTGGCGGTTAAAGGCCACCACATTCAAAGCGAGGAGGCTGTACAAAGTTCTCTGTGGCCATCACCGTCTGCCGCAAAGAAGAACCACCTCTTTGCTCTCCGTGTTTGATCACTCAAGACTCCTTTCGAACACTTTTTTTTTTTTTTTGTTGTGGCTCTCGATCTGTTGAAATTACTCAAATAAACTCGAGAGAAGAAAACACACAAGAGAGTTGCACACAAGAGAGTTGCTGCGGTAACTCTCGTCACAATATTCAACAGAACAAAGCCTATAAAATAGGCAGAACATACAAACCACTGCGGGAAAATAGAACAACAACAACAAAGACCCACTAACATACCCCACTAACCAGAACATGTGGAAACTAACTCCTAAAAACAAGCCACTTCCTATTGACTAGGACTCCACTATTGACACATAAAAAACATTCTTTTTGTCTCGGCGTGCATATATGTGTTGATCTGTTAGAATGGTCGATGTCTCGAAATATATATGTTTGGTGTAATTGACGTCGCCGGCGTCGTTTGGCACGGCCAGAGTGATAACCGGCGGTGATGACCGGGTGAGGGTCGGTGAGGTTGGTTGCTGACATCGGACCAGTTGAGATTCTGGTGTGAGTTCGTGTAGTAAAGTCTCATTGAGTTCGTCTGAGGAAGCTTCGCTGATGGTGTGAGTTCGGTGGAAGAAGACGTCGCGCAAAGAAGAGAACGTAGGAAAGGGGAGTTTCAATGAGGAAGAAGGCCACGTGCAGAGAAGAGGAAATGTAAAAGAGGAAAAGGTAAAAAATAGAAAATAGAAAAGAAAACATAAGAAATCGAAAAGGAAAAATGAAAAGAAAAGTAGAACGGAATAATAAAGGAGTAGAAACGTGGGTTGGAAGTTTTGTGAACGTGGACTAAGCGTGCGGGCTGGTTTGTGAACCTAGACGTCCTAGACTAAGCGTGTGGGCTGATTTTGGTTTTGGGCTTAGATAATTTAATGGGAAATCAAAAATTTGGGCTTGCTTTTTCGAATAGCCCGAGCCCATCAGTTTAGGGCCGCACTGGGACCGGGCCCGACCCAAGCCGGACCTCTATGGCCGGGTTAAGCCCATATTCGGGCCGGATCCTTTTACCCGACTCGAGGCCTTTTTTTGGTCAGAATTAAAAAGAATTTCCAAAAAAATCAGAAATCTTAAAAACATAACAAATTTAGAAAAAAATTTAGAAGATAGATTTTGATTGTTTCGTTAGATTTTTCAAGTTAATTCTAATTTAGAACTAGTTTAACTATTAAAAAAATCTAAAAATCCTTTCATTAAAAGTTGTACCCGAATTTAAACAAACCTTTAATGATTGTTTTGTGTTGTTTTCTTTTGAGAGACTATGCTAGATTGTTGCTTGCGCATTGCGCATTTCAATTCGATTATACTTGATTGTGCAATTCTAATATATTGATTGTTATTTTCATTTTCATAATGGTTAGGATGAATTTTAGAATTTTCAATAAGCTGCCTTAATGCTTTAATCGGCAAATGGTTGAGTTTAGGTTCCAAAGAGCTCTAGTTAAATAGTTAGGGTAATCAAGTTCCCAATGTCGAAATTTTTGGTTGCGCATGCATCAAGGCGACACTCCCATGTCTTGATTAGGGTTTCTAGCTAACCCTCAACAATGGCTAGCAGCGACTTCTTTTGAAATTAGGAAAATCAATGTCATGTGAAGTCTGGACTCGTGTGAGCCCATGTTTTATAAGCAAGTACCTCTAATTCTATATCCTTCCCTTGCAAGGGGTAGGCCGTTAGGGGTGTCAATGGGTCGGGTTGGGTCGGGTCTTGTTGTTACCCGACCCAACCCAAAACACAATGGTCACAGACTGTGACTCCACCCGAACCGACCCGAAACACATAAGACCATCTAATGTGTTTCGGGTCGGTTCGGGTCGGGTTACTTTTTTTTTTTTTTCTGGGGTTCGTTAAATCCTTTTAAAAACTCGAGAATTTGAGGCTGCAGTTCTTCGTCACGAAGCTTCTCAATCTTAATTAATCGATTTAAAGCAGCTTTCTTCTGGGTGCTTGGAACCAATGCTTCTGTCAAGGACTCTGCTGCAACCTGCATAAACACATTGAAGCCTTTAGCTTCTAATGATACAGAGATGGAGAAGACATTAAATGCAGCAACTCTTTTACCTCGTATTTTTTTACATTAGAAAACCTGTCTTTTTGAAAAAAATGTAGCACAACCATCTATTGTATTGATATTCCCACCATAAACTTGCAGACAATGGACATATAAATAAATAAAATGACGTGAAACCTAAGACAACATAAAATGAGAAGTCCATGAAAAACCTCGGTTGTTTTTTTCTTGTATAAAGCTTCATAACCATGTTTGTCTAATTCAAGGACGAAAAACTCCTCGAAATGATCACTTTGAACCTGGAAGAAAACATATCTATTTTCAATGTACCAAACATGCCAAAAAGGGAGGACAAAACTAATAGTCGATCTCCATCGACACATGAGGAGGAGGGCCTAGTTAACATTCTGTTCTTCCAAACAAAGTAAATCTGATCAACATACATCCTCTTACTATAAATTCATTTCCCATTACTCTATCTACAAAGTAAAGAATCTGCCACAATGGCTAATATATTTAAACAAAAACAGTAATTTAGCAACTTCATATAGAAAGAAACTAGATTATCTACAAAGACCTTTTTTGCTTCAATTACATAAACAACAAAATTAAGATGTCCACAACTTGGAACTTCCATTGAGAATAGGAATGCTTATCTCAATGTATACCAGATAATTATGATGGAACTCCAGCTACCAGTCTGGCAAGACATCAAGAAGTAACACGAAAGAAAGCACTTGTGTACCAATAAATTGGTTGATGGTTTTGTGAGAGTCTATGATAAGTTCTTTGTCTGCTCTTCTTCTTTTCTGTTGTCTGTTGTTTTGTTTAAAGTACAATTCAGCTATGCTTTGTTCTGTCAGGATTGGGTGGTGTTTCGCCGAGTAGAATGTGGCTTTCAAGTGAGAGTCAATAAACAGGGTGGTATGTCATATAAAGAAAATATAGTCCTCTGTTTCTACTCCCCTTTGCATTGCAAAAATGAACTTTCTTTTGTGCTTGTAGATCCCAGTCTGTTTGCGATAAAAAAAAATATGCGCTATCTGCTTCCATTATGGATATCACTCATGTCATGTGGGATATGAACCTAAATTAATTTGTCAAGTCGTCGTGTCTTATTTGTTGTTACATGTGTAATTGCTTCTTTTCAGAGACACGAAAATCAGAAGCGGGGTACTTAAACTTATGCGCAAGATCTAACTTCAATTCACAGCCTTCCGCTCTCCAGTAAAAAGGAATCACATTTCCATGAGAAACAAGTATACTCCTGACAGCTCACATCACCTAATTAGCACAAAAAGACGGCACATTTTGCAGCACTTTTTCTCTCTCGCGACATCTTCGCAGTTCATTCTATAGCCTAATCCTGGAAAGAGAGAAAAGATGCTCTCTCAGAAGTCAAGCTGCCGAATCTCTTCTTTTCTTGGCAAACACCAATTACACAAATCCGACGGCAACTCTCCGATTCTTGTTCAGCTTCCTAAATCCAACTCCACCAGACGACTCACCCCATTTCCCGAAATCATCCAAAGCTAAAGAAGACGACGCAGAGAGACCCATCAATCATTTTAGCTATAAATTTCGGCAGAACAAGAACTGCCGCACTCGCTCGACATGAAAACCAGACAACTCGCAGGAAACAAAACAAAAACGAAAACCTAGGAAATCAAGAAGCAGCGGATCAAACCTATATAGAGCGTAATCGAGGACTACCGGGGAGAAGCGAACCTTGAAATTCATTCCACTGGAAGCTGTATCGGAGCTCGGGGTCGAGAGCCGACTCGTCCTCCTCCTCGGCGTCGCCGGCAACGATCGACAGATTCGGCGGCGGCTAGGGTTCCGGCGTTGAGACAAGGGGTGGCGACGAAGACGGCGAGGCGGAGGGCGCGTCGACGGACGGCAACGATCGACTGATTCGGCGGCGGCTAGGGTTCCGGCGTTGAGACAAGGGGTGGCGACGGAGACGGCGAGGCGGAGGGCGCATCGACGGACGGCAACGATCGACTGATTCGGCGGTGGCTAGGGTTCCGGCGGTCGTGAGCGTAGGCACAGTCGTGTCGTCGGAGAAGAAGGTGGAGCCTAGAAAGATGAGAACGTGTTTGTGTTTACTGTTTATGTTTGGATTCAGAGTTATCGTGTTTCGGGTCGAGCAATGTTCCGACCCTACCCAACCCTAAACATATCTTTATTGCTTGTTTTATGTCCGTGTCTCAAACAGTATCAAGACCCGAAACAAGTATACTGCTTGTTTTGTGTTCGGGTCGGTTCGCGTCGGGTCGGGCTTTTTTGACACCCTATAGGCCGTAACAACATTGTTTTAAGATTTCAAGTCACCAAACTGACCTCTCAATTTTTTACTTTATAGAATTAAACATAAATTTATTACTTAAACAAACTTCATTAAATGTCTATTCATGACCTTTTATTTAGTAATAGATGTTAAGGGTCTGTTTGGTAACATGTTAAATAATGTCTATTTTTATTTTTTGTTTTTTGTTTTTCAAAATAAAAAAATAACGGAAATCCATTGGATAACATTTTTATTCTTGGGAACTTTGTTCTCAAGAATAAATTTGGAATAAATTAAAAAGAAAAAGAAAAATAGAGTTGTTTCTTTATTGTCGGGAGCAGTTCTAGAATCAAGCCTTCCTCTTCTTCTTCTTCTTTTTTCTTCCTCTAGCTGGTTGCCAGAGTCTCATTGAGCGCTAGCAAGGCTCCTCCAAGGAAGGTGACCGGCTAGAGAAAGAAGAGGTTCAAATGGAATAAAGAAATGAAAAAAAGTAATAAAATTAATAAAAATTAGAAATTTAAGTTACAAAAAAAATTGAAGATAATGCCAAACGCATATCTATTATGAGAATTAAAAATTTTGTACAATTATAAAACGCTTTTGAATGTTTAAAAACTCATTCATGAAATAAAATCAGAAAAAATCATTTTTGAGTATAAATTGTTTCGGGGAACAAAATAAATACTAAACGCACTCTAGTAAGTAGCTGTACAAAATTGGTGACAAAAGAGTAAAACGTTTGTGTCGTTCTTGTACAAGTCTTACGAAAATGTATATCGGCAAACCACATTGACACCTACGAAGTGGGCGAAAAGTAAGTATAATGCAAGAAAATTAAAGACGTTTAGTCAATCATAGTTTTCAATTTTTCAAAATAATTTCAAATTTTGAAAAAGTAATCGTTATTTACTCTGACAAAGGCCTACTTTCACATTGTATTACTCAACAATTTTTCCGGCCAAGTACCTTACTGATTAGTAATAAGTGATTACCTTTGGAAAACAGGTCTTACAAATACATAGTACTTAATTCTATCTTTGTCTCATCATCACATCAATTGAATTGGGTTCCAATCATAGACGTTTGTGACAGCAGCTAACGTGGTGCTATGAAGTAGATATTTTCTCAAAATATAAGGTGGTAAAGGTAATAATGCAGAGGTTCATACCCGAAGCTGCAGGGAAAAGTTACAAACTAAAACAGCCATGGCATATCAGCCATGGCCGATATATTCACAATGAACGCGAATGGGATCAACAACATTATGATGCAGGCAACAAAAATCAGCTATGGCATATTATCAAGCAGAATGGACATCAAGAGACTGCAAGCAACACATCCTAGTACAACCGCAACGAGGGCAAGGGCAATTCGGAAGCATGGGTTCATGTCGTCTCCTCTGGTGTTATTAACCCTGCAGATGGCCGTATTTTTGTATGGGCTGCCTCCTGCTGGCCGTATTTGCCTTCGTTTTACCGGCAAACTGACTTATTATCAACTGGTGTGATTAACCCTGCAGATGGAGCGTTTAGATTAATGATGAAGCTTTAGAGTATTCATTCTAGAGGATACTGTTAATCCATATCTTACGACTTTGCGAAGGCCCTTATTTATACTTTCTTTCCCCTTTTGTTGTTCAATGACGAGTCAAGAGGTCAAGTGTTTTCTCTATCAGGCTGGCTCTTTTCTTCATTGCGTGAAGTTTATGGTCGGGTCTGCCGTACAGATGCATCCCTCGATAACCGGTATGGAATTGGCGTTGAATTTTGATACTAGTTGATGGGTAGCATTCGACTATCGAAGCACGATGGTGGAATCCAACTTTTACAGCTTCTAGGACAGATTCGGTTGTGGTTCTCTTTGAAATGGATAGGGAGTCTGTAGGATGGAGTTCTCACGTTCTATCCAGTATCCATTTTGAACTGGTTCAAATCTCTTTCCTGCACGAATTAATGATCTCTTTTGCTGAGTTTTCACAAGAAGAGAGAATAAATGTCAGGTAATGTAAATGCTGAAGGATGAATTTAAGAAAAACTCATACATATTTCAGAATAGAATTAATGTTAGGTAATGTATTTGCTAAAGGGAATCATGCTATTTTCTTATTTTGTGAATTGAGAATAAGTTATAACACTGACCTCTTGATTTGTTACTTTTATAACATTAAACATAAAGTACCATATGAATGAACCTTATTACATGTCCATTCACAGCCTTGTAAATGAGCATATTCATTTAGTAGTAAATGCGCGTTTTTTTTTTTTTTTGGAATATCGCTTTTAATTGACAATTGCGGAAGATTGGTGATAAAAGAGTAAAAGTAAAACTTAGAAAAATGGATGTCGATAAACCGTCATGTTACATACAAAGTGGGCAAAAAGATTAATTCGAGTTGGCCCCATATTACAATTAATGCAAGCAAATTAAAGACTTTCAATCGATCATGGTTTTCGATTTTCCAAATAAGTTAAAATTAAATAAAAAGTTCAAAAATTAGAAAATGTAACCTTAACTTACTCTGAGGAAGCAAAATAATCTAAGGCTCATTTTAAAATTCATCAATGATTTTGTTTTGACCAAGTACCTTAATTATTGCACATAATTTTAATAAATGTTAAGAAATGATTATTTTTCATATAAGGTCTTATACAACATCATGCGCTTAATTCTAGTTTGTCATACCGTAAGATCAAGAGATCAAGAGTTGTTCCCTTCCCCATGTTACGGTTCTCGATTGATTTTCTCTCATATACCCGTACATTTAACCTTGAAACAATGTAGACCAAGAGCTCTATATCATCCAACTCAGATATTTTATATGTGCTTTTTATTGTGTGGACCCTAATTCAATGAGAATTTCATGAGTTGATCCACCTCTCCTTGAAACATGGGATATTTTGGTAAGTGATCTCATTTTTTTCATTGGGACCGGGAAAAGACTAAAGGTGACTTATAACCAACAGTGCATTATTTAATGAACCTTTGACCATAACTCATCTGTTGATTTTTCAACTTCATTATAGTCGGAGCTAGATCAACTATTTAATTAGATGATATTGAGCATATTTCTCATCTAATTTTGGGACACAAATTACCAAATTTTGTTATGGGGTAAACTATTGTCTCTCCAACCCTTGAGTTCGATTTTACTGTAGAGGCCGATAGACAATAACACTCCCGCAAACGTAGTTTACAACTTTCATATTACAATTGTAGTAGGGGCCAGCCCGGAGTCAAAAGCAAAAGAAGATGGTGCTCTCCTTTTCTCTCTCTCAATGGCTCTAAGCAAGGACTCGGCATTTCAAAAGCTTGAATTTCATGTGATGGCATTATAACTAAAAGAGGAGAAAAGAACAGCGGTCGTGCCTCTTCGTACAGGTCAACCTTAGATGATGTTTTATATATTTGTTCAAATCTGCCTTAACTTAAGGGTTAACTGTCTATCCATTTATTCTGTTAAGATTTCTTTTTTCTCAATTGACTTTTCCTCTCCCCTTACTTTCTCTTAAATTCCCACTTGGTCGGAACTCTCTCTCTCTCTCTCTCTCTCCCCCCTACAACATGCGGATCCGTCCCCTGCTCGACAGGCTTGGACATGGTCATGGAGGAGGGAATCCAGCTACCCAGCGTCGTAGTCGGCGGCGACCAGTCCTCCAGCAAGTCGAGCGTCCTCGAGTCCCTCGCCAGCATCAGCCTGTTGCTGAATTGCGGGATGGCGAGCGAGGTGTTGCAAGCACTCCCTCAACTTGGGCAACCAGCCCATCGGCGGAGACCGGCCGGGCGTTGACCCACAAGATGGAGCGGGTCGGGCCAAAGCACTCGGGCGACCGCGGCAGCGGCGGAAGGAGGTGACGGAGTCGAGGACGAAGAGGAAGGTGATGTCCGATGTGGCGGAGGAGGCCCATCAAGAACTAGGGAGGGCGAACCATCACCACCGCCACCGCTCAAGGCCGGGGGCGAGGGTGCGGCGGATGGAGTGGTGGTCACGGAATTGAAGGGCCTCGTATAGGGTGCGGACCACCGTCCGATTCGTGGGCTGAAGCTCCTCCAGATTTTTAGAGAAATTAGCCTTCTTTTTTTTTTGGAAGATTATACTTCCTTTTTCAGAGATGTAAGGAGTTATGTTCGACTTAGTGAAGTTACTGCGAGGGGTGAAGTTGCTAACTAACATCTAATGAATGCAACAAACCAAGCGATGGGCAACTGAAAGAAATCCCGGATTTTGACATTTGCTTTGAGGCGCAGTTTTTCACTTTCATGTCGAGACAGTTTTCATATGATCAGATTCATGAGATGAAAAACAGAAGAGCAGGAAAAGAAAGAGATTTTGCAGTGGAAGGTTAGAAAACATGTAGATAGGCGATGCGGGAAATTTTGAGATGCAAAATTTATTCAAGGTTACAGAACATACAACATGACGTCCATAGCAGGACATGCAATGGAAGGTTACAGACAAATGAAATTCATACAAAACACACGTCACCCCATCGAAAGCCAGAAACTAGCGCCTGTTCGCTAACGATCCTTTAATTCGCAAGGGAACGAATGAAATTCAATATTAATGAAAATCAGCCAACACAAGTCGCCAAGTAGAACATACATAAGAAGACCACATTCGACGCATCCAAGAGCAACAATGACCATAGCAGACACAAATCGAAGCCTTAGGTCAATATCTTGCCCTCTCATCTCGAAGATGATCTTTTGTTTGATTATTTTAATCACCGCACAGATAAGTAGGATGCTTGGTGCACTAGAAATGTTGGCTGGACCTATAGTGCCATGCCTCTCCCTGATGAGCTAACGCAAGGCTTGCTCAAGTGAATCAAGACCGTTGTTGGTTTGAGCTACGTGTTGTGTTGCATGCCTTAACATCACCAAGCAGCTCATTAGACAACCGTCTTTCACAGAAGTGCAAACAATAAGGATCAAGAAGAAGCATATTGATAGATAAGTAGACTAAAAAATATAGGCAATTCAAATTGTTTTCATGGTGACCATGAAACCAATATATTCATAGGTTAACAAACAAAGAAAACTTACACGATTTGAAAAGGTTTTAGTATGCAACACTGAAAAGGAAGAGTTCACTTGATCTACATGTGGAGTGCAAATGGTTTCTGAACAAAACAACATGAATTTACTCGAGTCCTCCAACTTGTTGAAGGAGGTTGACTGCAGAGATGTTGCAACTTACCTTAGAACATTGTGATCGGCTGAGTAATGATTTCCCATTGATCTCCGACCAATGTAGGGTTACTGTCTTCTTTACTTCTTCGACATGTCTCATAGACGATGCGAAGATCTATATATAAACACATGCACAAAGGAAAGGAAGAGCATGAGGGATTGGATTGGAGTTCCCCTCCATAGGTCATTGTCAGTGACAATATGCCAAGGGACAATATATTTGTCATGGCTTGGATAAGAGGAACTCCAATCCAAGCCATGAAAAACATATTGCCGCATTGTCAATGCAATATATTGGAGTTCCCCTCCATAGGTCATTGTGATTGACAATATGCCAAGGGACAATATAGTGGCTCCCCTGGATAAGAGGAGTTCCAATCCAAGCCATGTCATTATCATTGATTGAATTGCAATATATTGGAGTTCCCCTCCATAGGTCATTGTGATTGAATTGGAGTCGCTCCCCTCCAAAGGGAGTTGAATTGGAGTCGCTTCCCTCCACATGGAGTTCCCCTCCACAGGTCATTGTCAGTGATTGAATTGGAGTCGCTCCCCTCCATAGGGAGTTCCCCTCCACAGGTCATTGTCAATGATAACTTATACTAATTGGTATCTTTGATATGAATTGATGTGTGGCATTTGACTATTGGAGTAGGATGGTGGATTATAACTTTTTCTAGCTTCAATGTCACATTCATTTTTGGCTCTCTTACTTTGAAATGGATAAGCGACTCTATAGGATGTTCTCATGTTTGATCCAGGATCAACCTCAAAATGGTTCACCACTTTTTCTTGAGGCACTTGCCAATCTTTTTTGCTAAGTTTTCACTAGAAAAATGAATTAATGTTAGGGAATGTAATTACAAAAGGAAGCCGTTCATATATTTCTTAGATGGGGCGGCCGAGCATTTGCAAGGATGATGTTTATAGAGAAAATTATCAAAAATTTCATAAACCCATTACACTTATACCAATTCAATCTAAACCTTTTGAAACTCACTAATTTAATCTTAAACTTTTTAGTTGTGTCAATTTAGTTCCAAACATTTTGATGGATTGCCAATTTAGTCATTTCTGTCAATTTTGGCCAGAAATCACTAACATAATGGTCTAGTTAGCATCAGCCATTTTCCATGACATGATTGATGCTAACGTGGACATTTTGAAATATTTTATAATTTTCTAAATATTTTTATAAAAATTTTGAATTTTTTTTTATTTTACCATTGTTTTCCTTCTCTTCTTCCTCTAGCTAGTAGCTAGGCCTTAGCGATGGCCGGTGAGGTTGACCTCGCCCACCTTTGCCAAAGCCCTCCTCTTTGGCTTGACCTTCACCACATCTAATTAGGCTGGGTTGACAAGGTTGAAAGGGAAGAATGAAAATAAAAACTTATAAAAGTTTCATAAAATTATTAAAAAATTTCAAAAATTATCCACATCAGCACCGTGTCACATAGGACAATCAGTTCTAAGTGCTAACTAAACCGCCATATCAGTAATTTCCTGCCAAAATTGACCAAAAAGATTAAATTGACAAATTGTTAAAGGGTTTAGGACTAAATTAGCAACATATTAAAAAGTTTAAGATTAAATTAATATAATTGAAAGATTTAGGACTAAATTGGCAAGTTGTCAAAAGGTTTAAGAGTAAGTTGGCACAATGCAATAGATTTATGATTTTTTGGGTAATTTTCTCAATTTCTATACATATATTTGAGTTTAGAATTATTAATGTTAGGTAATGCAGTTGCTAAAGGGGATTGTCCAAGTTTCTTATTTTTACCACATGTATTTTATCCTCGTGTAAGAATATTTGTAACATTGCTTTAAGATTTTGAACAATTATTCTTTGTGTTTTCAGAGTAAGTTACCACATTGGCCTCTCAATTCATCACTGTCAAAAATTAAACCTAAAGTATTGTATGAATAAACTTTATTTTATTTTTCTTGGTCAAAGTGAATGAACTTTATTGAATATCCATTTACAGCCCTATAGATGAGCATATAATTTTAGTATTAAATGTTACCATAGTGATACATACGAAGTGGGCCGAAAGATTAATTCGAGTTGGGCTCTAAGAATAATGCAAGCAAATTAAAAACATTGAATCGATCAAAGTTTTCGATTTTACCATATAAGATCATCATTATTTACTCTGATAATACAAAAGAATCCATATTTAGAATCCTCAATGTTTTTTTCTTTAATTTTGTTTGGGGGACCAAGTAACTTTTAATGTTTTTAAGAGATGTTAATATTTTTTTTTTTTCATAAGGTCTTATACGACATCGAACCCTTATTTCTATTTTTTTAAGACCGTCAGATGAAGAGACGTCCTCGAGCACGTGTACGGTTCCAATTGAATCTCCACGCTATACCAATAGAGATTCAATCGGAATGATTAATAAATAACATGCACACATGGTTGTTGCCGTTCGGCCATGCACTAAGCATGAGTACCTTGTGATATTAATTATTAATGCATGAGTGAAATTAACAAGTAACTATGGTAAACCGGTCTCAAAAGCACACGAGAGTGATCAAACCGTAGCTTTGTTAACGAATCGAGTTTGTACTTGTCCAGCTTGCTTTACTTGTGTAGTTTGGTTGAATAAGTAATATAGAATTTGCGAGCTGTCCAATCAGATACTTCAAATTGGATTTTGTTGTACGGAGAACCAGACCCAGCAAACGCCAGACCTTACCACCGGAAGGTTACACAAGCAATCCAAAATTCATAGAAAATACACATCACCATGAGGACTAGACCCTAGCAAACACCAGATCATCGACCCCATCAAAAGCCGAAAACTATCGCTGATCATTAATTAATCATTTGATTCAGGATGCACTCGAACGGGATCACCAAAATCAGAATGCATGCGACAAAAATGTTCTGAGGGCAACAAAGATGAGAGCATATGGAAGTTGGAACCTTGTCCCATTTTGAAGACTAAGTTTTGCATGACTATTTTGATCGCTACACAAGTAAGCATAGTCCTGCGTTCAACAATAATTTTTCATTAAAGTTAGTCTATAGCAAATTGATCTCCATGCCCTGCTATACTTCTAGGATTAAAATCAGTAAACTGCTTGTTAGAGATCCACTTTTCACAGAATAAGGATCAAGAATGAACTCATGGATCGTCAAACCAAACCAAACCAAAAAAAAAAATGTGGATGATTTGCACTTGTTCTCTGGGTTCCCAAGGCAACATGCGAAGGACAGGTTCATCGTACAGACTGTTTTGAAATAAGACTTATCATATTCGTGTTGGAAAACCCACGTAGGGAAAATTAACAGGGATAGGAAATTCTTTTTCAGGAAAGGAACTCGAAACAACATGAATTTGCTCGCAGCCCTCCAGAGTTCCTGAAGGAGGCTGGACTATAGAAGTGATGTTGCAGTTAACAGTCGATGCTTACCTCCGATCACCGCGAATGGCTGAATTGTTGTTTCCGATTAACTTCGAGCTTCGTGCGATTACCCTCTTTCCTTCCTCGTGGGAAACAAAACTTGCTGCGAGCATACATTTTATCGATGGGAGGGGGCAGAACTCTTATACCCCGCCCGCAGTGGAGTTTTATCGCACCGACGCATTTGCGGCACTTCAGTTTCATCGAGATTTATGGCACGGAGTTTTATTGCACTGACAAAATATACCCCGCACTGGAGTTTTATTACACTCGACATCTTCATATGCAGAAAACGCAACTACAAATGATGCAGCGTAGGTAGCGCGACGGCTTTTCTTTTGCAGAAGACCCCCTGCATTTGAGTTTCTGTCTCAAATGAACCCTCTACACTTGACAGATATATATTAATCAGCCCCCCAATGCTTTTTCCCGACGAGAAAACCGACCGGCCAGAGATGCACGCGCATCTCAAATGCACTTACATTCTCCGTTTCCACCTTTATTCTACTGATACCTTGCCGTTTTCGAATTTGAAATTTTGTAATTTAGGTGCGTTGCTCTTCTTTGGCAAGGAAAAAATTGCGTCATTCTTCAGTTATGCATGGGAATGGTAGTTTTATCTGGCGTGCCACTATAATTTGATGGTTCCTCTTAAGCTCGCAGTTGAGCACAATTTTATCCCTACCGCTTGCGGTAACAGAGTAAAACAGAGCCAGTGGGAAATCAGAAATCACCACAAACCCAGAAGAATAAGAAGATGATGAAGAAGAAGAAAGCCACGGCCGAATTCTTCTACCTTTCTGACACGGATGACTCGGCAGTGGAAGACCTCATTTCCCAGACGAAGGACCTCTACGTCCTCGAGCAAATCACTGCGATCAACGGCTCCTCCTTCACCGCCGACGACTCCCTTTTGTCCCCCGACCTCAAGTTCCTGTTTCCGCAGGCTCAAATCCTTCCCTCTCTGCAAGCCCCAAACCACACTGCTGAATTCGAGCAATCACAAGATGAAGTCGCCGTAGCGGTCGCCCCCAAAGAAAGACGGCTTCTTCTGGTGCTCGCTGAAGAAGCCGACACCGAGGCTAGGCCTATTGAGAAGGGGGTGAGCATGAGCTTCAAATGGATGGAGGAAGACAAGGGTACTGTGGGATTTGGGTGTTTTCCACGGTCAAGAACAGAAGAAGTAGCTGAAGAAGGCAAAATGAAGGAGGACGATGAGCGCTTCAAGAAAGGCTGTGGCGATTTGGGGGACCTAGGGTTGTTTTTCCATTTTAAGGTTTTGGGGCCGTGGGCAAGGAAGTGGAGGCATGGAAATAGCGGCTTCCATTGATATTTGCTTAGAGTCGCAGCTTTTCACATTCATGTCGAGATAGTGTTCATATGAACAAAGACATAAGATGAAAAACAGGGCAGCAGGAGAAGAAAACGATTTTGCAGTGGAAGGGCACAGAACATGTCAACTCCATAGATAAGCGGGGTGGTAATTATACAACAATGATGTACATATCGGGACCAGCTGGGGGAAGGTTAAAGGCAAATGAAATTCACATAAAAACGCATATCACCACATTGAAAGCCAGAAACTAGCGACCAGTCACTAATAATCCTGTTAACTCGCGATGAACATGAATGGGACTACCAGCATAAGGACGCAGGCAACTTAAATCGGCCAAGGCAAGCCACTGACCAGAACGAACATTGGGAGAACACATTCAATGCATCCAAGAGCAACAGCGATCCCAGCAAACACAAGTTGGAAACCTGGATCAACATCTTGCCTTCCCATTCGGAAGAATCTTCATCGGATGGTTTTAATTGTTGTGCAGATAAGCAAGATGCGTGGTGCTCTGGAATTGTTGGCCTAACCTATAGAGCTGTCCCTCTCCTCGATAAGTGGATGCAAGTCCTGTGCTAGTGAATCAAGATCTCCGTTGATTTGAAGTTCTATTGCATTCCTTGGAATAAAACTCAGCAGATTCTTCCAAATGGGAAGGCAAGATGTTGATCCAAGTTTCCAACTTGCCTTTGCTGGGATCGTTGTTGCTCTTGGATGCGTTGAATGTGGTCTCCTAATGTTTGTTCTGCTCAGTGGCTTGCCTTGGCCGATTTCTGTTGCATGCATCCTTATGCAAGTAGTCCCGTTCATGTTCATCGCAAGTTAATAGGATTATTAGTGACTAGGCGCTAGTTTCTGTTCAATGCAGACAAACTGTTAACAAGCAATGCATTCCATTGATATTTACTATGTTCATTGTCGCTCTTGGATGCATCGAATGTGGTCTTCTTATGTATGTTTTACTTGTGTTGGCCGATTTTCATCGCATGCACCCTAATATTGGTAATCCCATTCGTGTCCATCACAAATTAAAGGATCGTTAGCAAATATCAATGGGAAATAATAGCTCAGCCACTCACAATGTTCCAGGATAAGCACTACAACATCTCTGCAGTCCAACCTCCTTCCAAGTTGGAGGACTCTGAATAAATTCTTGCTATTTTCTTTGAATACCATATGCACTCCAAACTTCGCACATTCTTGTTGAAAAAGAACAATATTTGTGGAGAAGGCCCAGATAATTTTTTCCCACTACTATTTCTGTGAAAATTAAATAAGATAAAATATTAAATTAAAGTAGTAAAGATAAATAGTAAATAACACTAGAATTTTAACGTGAAAACCCTCCAAGGTGAAGGGAAAAACCATGGGATCTAAACCTCTCACAAACTGAATAACTCACCCAAACGTGGATCTCTCACTGTCTTCTTCAATTTGTGGATCTAAACCTTTCACAAACTGAATAACTCACTCAAAGATAACTCTCTTTCTTGGAAGAAAAAAAGAGTATCTTCCACTACACTATGATATTTTTTCTTTTGTATATATTTCTCCGTTGAGGAGGACTCCTATTTATAGGAGCAAATGCAATCCCAATTGGAATTGTACGATATGAAAATCATATAGATTTATCTCCTAATATTTCGTGATTTTGTAGATCTAAGAAGATTACTTTGATTTCTTTTTCAATCTCTCTTGATTTTTTGGATGTGGAAGATCATGTTGATTTATCTCCGATCTCTTTTGATTTTTTTTCTCCTTTTTTTTCCTTTTACTTTTACAATCTCACCATCATACATATTCTACTACAGATATACATAATTGCGTTGGCCTTTTCAATTGAGAGTGACCTACTCAACATGGCGATAGTACAGGTTTTAGGATGCAACATTAAAAAGGACAAGTTCACCTGATCTAAGTGGAGTGCATATGGTATTCAAAGAAAATAGAAAGAATTTACTCAGAGTTCTCCAACTTGTTGAAGGAGGTTGGACTGCAGAGACGTTGTAGTGGTTACCCCAGAACATTGTGACCGACTAAGCTATTATTTCCCATTAATCTCTTAGTAATGCATGTGGTTACATTCTTCTTTACTTCTACCAGTCTTATAAATGATGTAGAGACCTTGCATTGGCGCCCTCTTATATTGAGGACTGCCTTTCGAGCATATGTGACCGTATTCTTTATGTCACAGCCAAAAGGAAAGAGGTCCTCAAGTCGAAATATTGGGACCGAATATTGTGAGAATATGCACCTTCCTCCTTTTGGCTGTGACAAAAAGAATACAGTATTCTCACAATATTGGGTCCCAATATTTTGAGAATGTATCCCTCCTTAATCAAAAGGAGGGTGTAACATATTCTCTCTCTTACACACATATATAGACATACCCCATTGCCTTTACTCCGCCTTCACATCCTCGTATGGTAGACATTTCATAGTAAACGACCAATTTCATAAAGATGGAAAATTTTGTTTTGCCCTCCAATGGGAAATATACTTAACCCTGATGAAGAAATTTCATGTGTTGATGTAATTTAATGTTTCTCTTCAGTCCAAGGAGGATGGGGAATCAAAAGTTATGGTTTTTATTATCTATTGGTTTGTGAGAGTCAAGATTTCAATTGAGATGTACATTGGGTTCAGTTTAATTCGGGAATCGATCCAAATCGACTTGGACTGACTAGTTCAAGGTTAGTTAGGGAGAATTGGTTCAATTTCACGTTACGCGAACCTTAAAGTGGCCTAGGACAATATCGGTTCCCGGTTCCAAGGCTAAAATTGCTAGTTCTATTCAAAAACCGATTCGACTAGTCCAGTTCCCAAATTGAATCTGTTTTCAATTTTTTTTTTTATTATAAAAATTCCTTCAAAATCATAGATAATCAAACCATATATTTAACATAAAGAAACAACATGTTATTTTCAAGAATTTGATTTTCATACCAAAAAAATAAAATAAAAGTGGGCTCATTCCCGAATAGATGCATCCCTCATATATCATTATGTATTTGATGTTGAATCCTTTGATACGAATTGATGTGTATAATTTGACTATTGAAGCCGGATGTGGATTCTATCTTTTCCAGCCTCTAGGACACATTCATTTTTGGTTCTCTTACTTTGACATGGATGAGGAACTCTATAGGATGTTTTCATGTTCGATCCAGGATTCATCTCAAAATAGTTCATCACTTTTTCCTATGGCGCTTATCGATCCTTGTTGCGGAGTTTTCACAAGCAAGGGCTCCTTCCTCAAGATGTAAATTCAATATCTCTTATTCTAGTACCAAGTTGAAGTTTAACGGACAACGTCCAAAAAATCTTTTGCCTTTGATCATTAAGAAAAACAAAAGAATCATATAATGGCATTATGACTAGAAAGGAGAGAGGATAGTGTTTATGTGGTCGTGCCCCTTGGTGCACGTCAGCCTTGGTGTTTGCAAGAGGAATGACTGAGGCACGACTCCTGTTTGCACATTCCTCCCGGTTGACTTGAGGACCTCCGTCTCTCTTTACTTCGCCGTCACATCATTGTCCGATAGACATTTTTGCATAGTAAACGACAAATTTCATAAAGACAGGAAAATTTTCGATTTACCCACTAATGCGAAATTTAGGAAAAATTGTCTAAAAATTTCTAAATTTATTACACTTTTGCTAATTCAATCATAAGCCTTTAGTCTCAAATCTTTCAACATTTTGTCAATTGAGTCTATTTGGCCAATTTTGATCGGAATTTGCTCATATCGACATTGACTGTTCTACGTGGCATGAACGTGGCATGACTGGTCTGACATAAACAAAATTTATTATTTTTCGATTTTTTTATTTTTTTATTTTATTTTTTATTTTTTTATTTTTTTATTTTTTTTATATTTTTACTTAGAGGCCACAATCGATGAGGGTTACCTTGCCAAGATCTGGTGAGGGGCGACCTAATCAACCTTGGGCAAGGCTCGCCCTCCTAGCTCGTGCCAAGATCTGGTGAGGGGCGACCTAATCAACCTTGGGCAAGGCTCGCCCTCCTAGCTCGTGACCTACAAGGGCGACCTTGCTTGAGGCCTGCTAGGCTGATGAGGCCAACCCTCGTGATTCGTGGCCTCTAGTTGGTCACCAAGCGACCGGCCAAAGGAAAAAAAAAAAAAAGAGAAAGAATTTATTTTATTTTTTTTAAAAAAAGAGAAAAAAAAAAAAAAAGAAATTAAAAACACAAAAAAATAATTTAAAATTCAAAAAATATTTAAAAATTAATAAAATTTATCAATGTCCGCGCCAGCATCCACGTCAACAAATTCTGGTCAAAATTGATCGAATTGACTTATTAGCAAAAAGTGAAAATGTTTATAACTCAATTGATAAAGTTAAAAAAGTTTAAAGATAAATTAGTAAGAATATAATAGATTTAGGACTTTTTGAATAATTTGCTCAGGAAATTTATATCAATTAGTCCCTAACGCTTAACCCATATGAAAAAATTTCATTTGCTGATGCAATTTAATGTTCCTCTTTAGTTTGAGGAGGATGGTGACTCAAAAGTCATGGTTTTTATTATTTGTTGATTTTTGAGAGTTGAGACTTGAATTGAGGTGTGCACCGAGTCCTGTTTAACCTAGGAATCAATTCTAATCACCTTGGACTGACCGGTTTTAGGTTAGTTCTATGGAGAATCGGTTTGATTTCCTACTCCACGAACCTTGAAGCCCCTTAGGATTGGATCGGTTCCTAGTTCGAAGGCCAGACTGCTGGTTCTATTCGAGAACCGATTCAACCAATTTAATTCCCGAATTGAATCAGTTTTAAAGTCTTCTTTATATATTTATATATATATATATATATAATATATATATATAAAAAAAAATCTTTGATATCATAGAGAATTAAACTGTATTTTCAGTCAGAAGAAACATCTTATTTTTAAGAATTTGATATTTTGCACACTAAAAAAAAGGTCCGATTCCTGGGTAGATCCAATAGTTCCCCACTTTTTCTTGTGGTGCTTGCCGATCTTTTTTGCAGAGTTGTCACAAGAAAAGTGAATTAATGTCAACGAATGTTATCAATCCATGTCCAAAGCCAAGAACTATTCCATTCACTAATTAATCCTTTGATTCGCAATCAACTTGTACGGGATAAACGAAATTAGGATGCCCACAACGAAAATGGGCCAAGGCATGTCACCTAGTAAAACGTACATTTGGAGACTGCACAAGACATCCAAGAGCAACATAAATTGAGAGCATACGAAAGTCGGAACCTCATACATAGATAGGATGTACTTTTTCAGGAAAGGAACTCAAAATTGCATGAAATTGCTCGCAGTCCGCCAACTTACTGAAGGAGGCTGGACTACACTACTGAAGAGAGGTGCGCACGCACACTACATACACTTCATTCTTTATTTCCAGCTTTCACCTTCATTCCACTGATATTTCTCCTTTTTAACTTTAGAATTTTGTTTTTCAAGTGCGTTGCTCTTCCTTTCCCCCCCCCCCAACTTAAAAATAAATAAATGGGTGCGTCTTTCAATTACACATGGGAATGGTTGTTTTATCCGGTGTGCTAATGTAATTTAGGACTCCTCTTTAGTTCGTGGAGAGCGGTGACTCCCATGTTACGATTCTCAATTGATCATCTTCTCTTTCTTTATGGCTTTAAGCAAGGACTCCTTCCTTAAAATGTAAATTTGTGATCTCTTGATTGAGCGGCCTAACGTTTCAAAAGCTTAGATTTCATATGATTGCATTAAGCTTAAAATCCTCAATCTTAAGTAAATCTGTCGCAAACTTTATTTAAAAAAAAAAAAAAAAAAAAATTCAACAGGTTTCCAAATCTGCTTTAAGGGTTAAGTGTCCATCCATTTATTCCATTAAAATTTCATTTTTCTCATTTGACTCTCTCCCCTCACTTTCTCTCTCTCCCTATCAGCTCCCTCCCTCCTCCCTCCCACAACAACTGGATCCACCCCCGCTCGACAGGCTTCGACCTATGGTCATGGAGGAGGGAATCCAGCTCCCCAGCATCGTCGTCGTCGGCGACCGGTCCTCCAGCAAGTCGAGCGTCCTCGAGTCCCTCACCGGCATCAACCTGTCGCTGAATCGCGGGACGGCGAGACAGGCGTTGGAAGCACTCCCTCAACTTGGGCGACCAACCCATTGGCAGAGACCGGCCAGGCGTTGACCCACGAGATGGAGCGGGTCGGGCCAAAGCACTCGGGCGAGCGCGGCGGGGACCGAAGGAGGTGACGGAGTCGGGGACGAAGAGGAAGGAGTCGTCCGATGTGGCGGAGGAGGCGCATCAAGAACTAGGGATGGACGGAACCGCCGCCGCCGCCGCCACTCAAGGTCGGGGGCGAGGGTGCGGCGGATGGAGTCGCAGTTACGGAATTGAAGGGCCTTGCACAGGGTGCGGACCTCCGTCCGATTCGTGGGCTCAAGCTCCTCAGATTTTTAGAGAAATTAGCCTTCGTTTTTTTTTTTTTAGGGGAAGATTGTACTTCTGTTTTTCAGAGATGTAAGGAGTTATGTTAGACTTTGCAAAGATACTGCGAGGGGTGAAGTTGCTAACTTCATCTAATGAACTTAACAAACCAAGCGATAGGCAACTGAAAGAAATCCCGGATTTTGACGTTTGCTTAGAGGCGCAGTTTTTCAGTTTCACGTCGAGACAGTTTTCACATGATTAGATTCATGAGATGAAAAACAGAGGAGCAGGAAAAGAAAACGATTTTGCAGCGGAAGATATGAAATGTAATCAAGGTTACAGAACATACGACATGACGGCCATATCAGGACCTACAATGGAAGGTCGCGGACAAATCAAATGCACGAGGACCAGACCCCTGCAAACAGCAGACCACCAAAATTCACAAAAAACACGTCACCCCCAGCAAACACCACACCCTCAGCCACATCGAAAGCCATAAACTATCATCATTCTCTAATTAATCTTTTGATTCAGGATGAACTCAGATGGGATCACCAAAATCAGGATGAATGCAACGAAAATGTGCTCCCTACTGCTCGAACTCGAATGGAACAAGAAGAAGAAGAAGAGCAACCGTTGATATTTGCTTTGAGTCGCAGATAGCAGCTCCCGTTGATAGTGGGGGGTACAGAACATGTACACCATACCTGGACTAATGGGGGGAAGGTTACAGACAAATGAAATTCATAGAAAAACACACATCACCACATCTAAAGCTGGAACTAGCGTCCTCTACTAACAATCCTTTAACTCTCGATGAATATGAAAATGACTACCAACATCAGGATGCAGGCAACATAAATTGGCCAAGGCAAGTCACCAAGTAGAACGTACATGAGAAGACCACATTCGACACATCCAAGAGCAATAGCAATCACAACAGAGACAAAGGCAAGTCGGTATCTTGGGCCAATATCTTGCCTTCCGATCTCGAAGATTAATTTTGGGCGGATGATTTTAATCATTTTGCAAATAAACATAATGGCTGGTTCATTGGGAATGTTGGCCGAACCAAAGGTGTTGTGCCTTTCCCTAATGAAATGATGCAAGGCCTGCTCAAGCGAATCAAGACCTCCGTTAATTTGAGCTGCATGTTGTGCTGCATGCCTTAACATCACCAAGCGACTTGTTAGGCAACCATCTTCCGCAGAAGTGCAAATAATAAAGATCAAGAAGAAGCATATTGCTAGATAAGCAAACTAAAAATATGGGCAATTTGAGCTGGTTTCATGGTTTTAGTATGAAACCAGCATATTCATAAATTATTAGACAAAAAAACTTGGGCAATTTGAAAAGGTTTTAGTATGCAACACTGAAAGGGACGAGTTCACCTAATATAAGTGGAGTGTAGATGGTTTTTGAACAAAACAGCATGAATTTACTCGAGTCCTCCAACTTGTTGAAGGAGGTTGGACTGCAAAGATGTTGTGGTCCTTACCTCGGAACATTGTGATCGGCTAAGTAGCGGTTTCCCATTGATCTCCAATGCAAGATCACTGTCTTCTTTACTTCTCCAACATGTCTCATAGACAATACAAAGATCTACGTATATATAGGAAAGTTATACTAGTCATTTTCATTGACAATGACTAGTATAAAGTATTACTCCAATCCAAACCCTCATGGCCATAAGATATACATATATATAGGAAAGTTATAGGAAAGTTATACTAGTCATTATCACTGACAAAGACCAATATAAAGTGTTACTCCAATCCAATTCCTCATGCCCTTCCTTTCATACGATCTACATATATATAGGAAAGTCATATTGTTCATTGTCATCTAGATATATATAGGAAAGTTATAATTGTCATCTAGATATATATAGGAAAGTTATACTAGTCATTGTCACTGACAATGACTGGTGTAAAGTGTTACTCCAATCCAAACCCTCATGGTCATAAGATATACATATATATAGGAAAGTTAAATTGGTAATTGTCATCTACATATATATATAGGAAAGTTATACCAGTCATTATCACTGACAATGACCGATATAAAGTGTTACTCCAATTCCTCATGCCCTTCCTTTCATATGATCTACATATATTTAGGAAAGTCATATTGGTCATTGTCATATATATATATATATATATAGGAAAGTTATACTAGTCATCGTCATTGACAATGATTGGTATAAAGTATTACTCCAATTCAATTCCCCACACCCTTCCTTTCATAAGATCTACATATATGTAGGAAAGTTATACTCGCCATTGTCACTGACAATGACCAGTATAAAGTATTTACTCCAATCCAATCCCTCATGTCCTTCCTTTCATAGATCTACATATATATAGCAAAGTTATATTGGTCCTTCCTTTCATAGATCTACATATATATAGCAAAGTTATATTGGTCATTGTCACAGACAATGACCAGTATAAAAGTGTTATTCCAATCCAACCACATACACTTTTGGTGTTGAATTCTTTGTTATGAATTGAAGTGTAGCATTCAACCATTGAAGTAGGATGTTGGATTATATCTTTTCCAGCCTCAAACACGTTAATTTTTGGTTCTCTTACTCTAACATGGATTAGGGACACTGTATGATGTTATTATGTTCAATTCACGATCCATCTCAAAATGGTTCCCCACTTTTTACTGTGGGACTAACCAAATATTTTTTGCTGAGTTTTCACAAGAAAAAGTGAATTAATGTTAGGGCTTATATGAAATTGAGCTCTTAATTCTTGTTTTTTTTTTTTTAAGACCATCAGATCAAGAGATGTTCTTGTTCGCACGTACAGTTTTGATCAAATCTTTACGCTATACAGGTGGATCTTACCCAAAGACAAACCTCGCAGCCTCTTGCAAAAACCGATGTAACTATTGTTAAATAGAATGAAGCCATCCTATGGATAAGCCATGCCTTATATTTTAACAACCATCCTCGTCATAAAAAATGTTCAAGGAAGAAATACAAGAACCAGACCCCAGCAAACAGCGGACTCTCAGCCACATTGAAAGCCGCAAACCATCGTTGTTCACTAATTAATCCTTTGATTCATGATGAACTTGGACAGAATAACCAAAATCAGGATGCATGCAATGAAAATGAGCCAAGGCATGTCAGCAAGCGGAGCATACATTTGGAGACTACATGAGATACATCCAATGGCAAAAGAGATGAGAGCATATGGAAGTTGGAACCCCGGACTCATATCTTACCTTCTAATCTCGAAGGCTGTTTTTTGCCTTGACTATCTTGATTGCTGCATAGATGAGCATAGTGCCGGATTCACCAGTAACGTGGCTCAACCTGTAGAGCTACGCTTGTCCCTAATAAGCGAACACATATCATCCAGAGTATCAAAATATTCGTTACATTTTGCAGCAATTCGAGTTACATGCTTGGCTCCACTTCTTGGATTTAAAATAAGCAAATAATTTGTTAGACATCCGTTTTTCACGGAAGGTCAAATAATAAGGACAAAAATAAACTCATGGATCGTCTAACCAAACCAAACCAAACGAAAACAAACGTGGGCTATATTTTACTTGTGCTATGGGTTCCCAATGCAACATGAGAAAGGATGAGTTCATCGTCTTAATTGTGTCTGAATAAAACAGCATTCATTTAATGGAACACATGCGGTGGACATGATCAGATACATAGAGTTCATTTTCAGGAAACGAACTCAAAACAGCATGAATTTACTCGCAGTCCTCCAAAGTTATTGGAGGCTGGACTCCAGAAGTGAAGTGATGTTGCAGTTTGCGGGTCAATGCTTACCTCCGATCACTGGCTAAATTGTCGTCTCCGATGAAACTCCGAACTACGTGTTATTAACCTCTTCCTTCCTCGTCTCAAACAAAACTTGTTATTTTCAATTAGCCCCTAATGAGCTCTTTTTTTTGCAGCCTGGGCCTCCGCCAACACATTTTGTAGACCATCGGAAGGCATGTCCCCGCAAACGAAAAAAACGCCAAAATGATGCAGTGTAGGGGGCCAAATATTTTCAATTAGCCCCTAATGAGCTCCTTTTTTGCAAAAGACCCCCTGCTTTTGTGTTTTGACACTTGACAAATATTTACGCAACTTGATCTTCTTAACATCTTTTGCGAAAACCCACTGCATTAGAGGATAACCTCTTAAAACCTTTTGCAAAAGACCCCCTGCACTAGGAGATCATCTTAACACCTTTTGCAAAAGAGCCCCTGCATTAGAGGGGATCCTCAACACCTTTTATGCGCAACTAGAGGAGATCCTCTTAACGCCTTTTGCAGAAGACCCCCTGCGTTGGAGGGGATCCTCTTAACACCTTTTGCAAAAGAGCACCTGCACTAGAGGAGATGCTCTTAACACCTGCATTTGAGTTTTATTACTCTTGACAAATATATATGCAGAGAACGCGACTATTTGAGTTTGTATCAAATGAACCCCTAAACTTGATATCAAATATATATCGATTAGCCCTCAACGCTAAACCCCGATGAGAAAAGTGGCCGGCCAGAGGTGCACACGCATCTCACGTTTGCTTCATTCTATGTTTCCAGCTCCACCCTTTCTAAATTTGGAATTTTGTTTATCATGTGTGTTGCTCTTTGTTGGCAAGAAAAAAAGTGCCTTCTTCTTCAATTACGCATGGGAATGGTTGTTTTATCTGGTGTGCTACTGTAATTTGAAGTTCCTCTTCGTTTTGAGGAGGACGGTGGTTCAAAAGTTATTGCTATTATTATTATTATTATTATTATTATTATTATTTCTTTGTTCCTGAAAGTCGCAATTTGATAAAGAGTGTGCATTGGGTTTAGTTCACCACAAGAATCGGACCGAGCTAGCTTGGACTGGCTAGTCCAAGGTCAAATTTGAGGAGAATCGGTCTGGTTCCCAATTCCCTGAACTTAAAGTGGCCTAGAACCGGATTGGCTCCCAGTTTCAAGGCTGAAAGTGCCAGTTCTACCTGAGAATTGTTTCAACCTGGGAATTGGAGTGGAAGCAATTTTCAAGTCCTTTATTTTTTTTCTTTTAATTACTTTGCAACACAGGAGAATCGAATCGTGTCTTCAACTTATAGAAACAACAACTTAACTACTTGATAAACATATGTTTTTATAGTAAAATGGTGCAACTTTATTATTAAAACAATTTTATTTTCACAAATTAACATAACCAGAGGTAATGGTAGGTCATTGAATCGCCAAAGAAAGACACGCTAGTTTTTTTTTTTTTTTAAACCATGTATTTTATCCTCAAATTAGTTTAATTCTAGGGATGATGACATAAATGATTTCTGAATTTTGACCATTGTATAATATAGTCCATAAATTTTTGATTTGTTCAAAACGTGACCCATGAATTTATATGTCTGCCTTTCCGTTCGCTCGCTCTTCGGTTTGCTTATATATATCCCCTTCCATTCGCTCCGCGGTGCCATCTTTATTTTTTGTATGATTCCCGGTGGGCAAAGAATCGTGTTCCCGTCGCTTTTTTGTTCAAAAAGTTAAACTTTACGCGAATTTCAGTGGGATCGATGTTTCGAGGAAGTGAAATCTGTCGGGGACAAAGAATCGTTGCGACTTTTTAAGTCTTGGGTACTTGGGTTTCGTGGTCTCTGCCGGTAGCAAATCTTGGGTGTCCTTGATTGTGCGTCCGAATGAGGTTGGGCAGCGATTGTTACGTGCTCCAGAGCGTGAGCTACGCTGACTGGGGCCCGTTCAACGGGCAGTGAAGCCGGATGATGCAGAAATTTTTCATTTTAGTTTTTTTCCCCTCTCCGGATTTGCATTCAGACAGGTAATCCTGTCGTTTTGCTCATCGATGATCAAGACCATCTTGACAAGTTGTCGGGAATGGAAGGATTGTTGACATAGATCGGGCGGGAACATTTACCGCCCCAAGCCAAAATCTTTTACATGTGGATTTCTCAGTATCATCTTATGGTGTGATACATGGGTCAACTGCAGAGTTGGGTCGTCTTTTCTGGGTAATGGCCTGGTACCTGGTCTATAAGGTTTTTGGGTTGCGCTTGATTCGAGTGACAAAATGCTTGGGTCGGGGAAGTGTTCGTCTTGTATGCTTGTCTTGCTGTACAGTAACTGTTGGATTAAGGGATTAGAATGGTGTCTTCAAAATGGTCCTATTCTGTAGTACTAATGCTGTAAGGTTGTAATCATGAACGACCTATCCTACTGAAGCTTGGCCAAATTTGTCAGGGATGACTTGCTCTGTGGTAGAACTCTTTAAGATGACTGAGCACTTGCAACATTTTAATCTTCATCAAGACTGGCAAATAAGATGATGCTTTCAAGTAGATTTATCTGTGAATTCTTATGGGGACTGGGCTTCTATATATTGTATTTTTAATTAACTGTTCTTGTTTGCTTTGTTTACCTGCTTGATGCTGATATTCCTGCCCACAATCGGGAGAGAGTACTCTCTCTCTCTCTCTCTCTCTCTCTCTCTCTCTCTCTCTCTCTCGATCAACTGGTCACAAGTTAACTTTTCAAGTTCTCCTCAGAAGAGGTATCTGCACAAAATCAAGTGAAGGCATCTGATAATTGCTTGTTATTTAATATTTTCTTTTCCCGCCCATCACTTGATATGGGTTGATTCACTTGTGCTGTTGATTCAGTATCCAGGATTAGAGCCGGTGCTGGATGATTTACTTCCCAAGAAGTCTCCAATCATTGTTGCCAAATGGTTTGTTCTCATCTAAGTGCTATTTATTTTGTCGAGCTCCTTTGTAAGATTTCAGTTGATAGACACTCTTCTTGTGGCGTCCTTTACAACTATATAATGCTGTCAAGACTCGCCTCTGAGAGAGCTTTCTTCGCTTCCCTCCAGTCAAAACCATCTGAATTTGGTGCTGGTGAACAACGTGCCTCTCTTTTTCAACATCCATGACGATCCATACTTGCCAACCCTACGACTTCTGCATCAATGTAAAGCATCTCTCACCATCTTCTCAAGTTTTCATACCTCTCCTTGATTTGTAGATGATAATCTTCTCTATCATTACTCATCTGCTAGTTTTCGCAGTACCATGTCAATGCTACTCTTAGATGGGCCTCGGTAAATTTAGGGCGTGTCCTAATAGGCTTTTACTTTTTGCCTAATCCAAATATTGCGACGGACACACTTGAGTTTTCTTAATCCGGAACACCTCAAACTTTCACGATATACAAATTTTGACACATTTTTTTTCGCTGAAGCATAAACAATCACACATTTATATGTTTGAGTGCTTGTAGAGTGTATATTTGAAAATGCGTCTTATTAGTAGTTATCCATCAATCTTTAAACTGGAGTTGCATACAAATTACAGAAAGCCGGATAACTTCAGTGTAGGCTGACATGAGTAAATGCTGATTATGTCTGATATTTTAGGCTGGATTCTCGGCTTTAAATTGTAATCATGTCATATTTTTGTTAACTGAGTCATATGTTGTTAATCCAGGTGTGCTGATTGGGTTTGCACTTAACCTGTGATCTTGTTAAATATATTTTAGATTAACTTCTAGGTCGGAATAGATAAACTTAATGCTCAGACAATACCTCTGTCACTTGGAGCAAACCTCATTGGAGTTTCGATTTGGTAGACATGCTAAACTTGAATTAGGATAATCATCGGAAAATTTGCCTGTTATGACAATGTTGCTCGTTAGAAATTCTTGAGTTGTTGCATCTAATGTTGCCGAGTGTGGTGCAGATCCAAACATAATGAAGAAATTACAAGTACACGGGAGCAATAGAACTTGCTCTTGCTGGTGCAAACATTATGTGTCCTGGCCTTTCCTCTCCTGGAGGTGCTTTGGATGATGAAGTTGGTGCAGAGACTCCTGTGGTGAGAGTCACACTTATCAATTTCCACAGCTGCACACCTACCAACGTTGAGTCTATCCAACGATGTTTAGTGCTTGGCTTAATTGGTGGCATTTCTCTTTTAGGACAGTGTTCAATTTAGACTTGAGATTTTTGCTTTTGGCTGTGGCATTATAGTGTGGAAAGGTATATTTTTCCATTTCTATTTTTTTTTCAGGCAATTATGGCTGAAGGCAAGCAACATGCTCTTGAGATAGGCTTTACAAAAATGCCAGCTAAAGACATGTGACTTTCCTCCCATCTCCACATTCAAAAATCAGAATCTCTTTCGTAGAATCCTATTTGGAACCTACTCAACAGAATTCTCGGTGAACAACATGAATAATAGTTACTTGTTTCTTGTTTTGCATATCTTTGATGTCTCTTTTTAAGACTAAGTCAATTGCTTGATATGCAGACGGGATCTTAACAAGGGCATTGGGGGTGGATAACATGCATTATCTTAACGATGGTCATTGGAAGGTAATGCATCATTTGACTTTCCATAATCCTAACCAACCCGAACGAGAGAACAAGCAATTGTTCATTGATGATTTTGTTTACCTGTCATGTGAATTTTGTATGGGCTGCCTCCTGCTGGCCGTATTTGCCTTTGTTTTACCAGCAAACTGACTTATTATCAACTGGTGTTATTAACCCTGCAGATGGAGCGTTTAGATTGATGATGAAGCATCAGAGTATACATTCGAGAGGATAGTGTTAATCCATATCTTACGACTTTGTGAAGGCCCTTATTTATACTTTCTTTCCCCATTTGCTGTTCAATTACAAGTCAAGAGGTCATGTGTTTCTCCATCAGGCTGGCTCTTTTCTTCATTGCGTGAAGTTTATGGTCGGTCTGCTGTACAGGTGCATCCCTCATTAACCATTATGGATTTGGCGTTGAATTCTGATACAAGTTGCTGGGTAGCATTCGACTATGGAAGCACGATGGTGGAACCCAACTTTTACAGGTTCTAGGATAGAATCGGTTGTGGTTCTCTTTGAAATGGATAGGGAGTCCGTAGGATGGAGTTCTCATGTTCTATCCAGGATCCATTTCAAACTGGTTCAAATCTCTCTCCTGCGCGAATTAATGATCTCTTTTGCTGAGTTTTCAAAGGAAGAGAAAAAAAATGTTGATGCCGAAGGGAGTCATTCGTATGTTTCTTCAAGCAGGGTGGCCGGTGAGACCATCGCCATGTTAAGTAGAAATGCTCATATATATTTCAGAATCGAATTAATGTTAGGTAATGTATTTGCTAAAGGGAATCATTCTATTTTCTTATTTTGTGAATTGAGAATGAGTTATAACACTGTCCTCTTAATTTGTTACTTTAAAAACATTGTACCTAAAGTATTATCTGAATGAACCTTATTACATGTCCATTCACATCCCTGTAGACGAGCATACTCATTTAGTACTAAACGCTTGCTTTCTTTTTGTGAATCTTGCTTTTAATTGACGATTGCGGAAGATTGGTGATAAAAGAGTAAAACTTAGAAAAATGGATTTCAGTAAACGGTGATGTAAATACGAAGTGGGCAAAAAGATTAATTCGAGTTGGTCCTAGATTAAGAATAATGCAAGGAAATTAAAGGCGTTCAATTGATCATGATTTTCGATTTTCCAAATAAGTTAAAATTAAATAAAAAGTTTAAAATTTAGAAAATGTGACCTTAATTTACTCTGAGAAATAAAAGAATCTAACGCTTATTTTCAAATTCATCAATGATTTTGGTTTGGCCAAGTACCTTAATCATTGCACGTAATTTTAATAAATTTAAAGAAATGATTATTTTTAATATAAGGTCTTATACAACATCGCGCGCTTAATTCTAGTTTGTCATACCATAGTGTCAAGATACATTCTCCTCCAATGTTATAGTTCCCGATCGTTTTTCTCTCATATAGTCTACACATTTAATCTTGAAACAATATTTGGGATAGTGTGAGCTATGTCATATCATTTTATTCAGATGTTTTTGGGATATCCCTAATAACTAAAGAATGATATGTGCTTCTTCTTCTTCTTCTTCTTCTTTTGTGTGGATCCTAAATCAATGAAAACTTCATGAGTTGATTCACCTCTCTTTGAAACGTGGAGTTTTCTATTAAGTGATCTCATTTTCTTCACTCAACTCTAAGGGACATTTAACTATAACTCATCCGCTCATTTTTCAACTTCAGTAGAATCAACTATTTAATCAATATCAGAGCATATTTCTCATCTAAGACAGCGTCGCTGGGTCGTGCCTCCTCGTACCGGTCAACCTTAGATGACGTTATATATATATATAAATTTTTTTTTTTCAAATCTGCCTTTGCTTTAGGGTTATGTGTCTATCCATTTATTCCGTTAAAAAATCTTGTTCTCATTTGCCTTTCTCTCCGCCCCACCCACCGTACTTTTCCCAAACTCCCACGTTTTTCAGAACTCCTACAGGCTACAGCTACCGGTCCTCCAGCAAGTCGAGCGTCCTCGAGTCCCTCGCCGGCATCAACCTGTCGCTGAATCGCGGGACGGCGAGCGAGGTGTGGGAAGCACTCCCTCGACCTGGGCGACCAAACCCATTGGCGGAGACCGGCCAGGCGTTGACCCACGAGAGGGAACGGGTCGGGCCGAAGCACTCGGGCGAGCGCGGCGGGGCCGAAGGCGGTGACGGAGTCGGGCACGAAGAGGAAGGTGTCGTCCGGCATGGCGGAGGAGGCGCATTAAGAACTAGGGGTGGACGGAACCACCACCGCCACCACTCAAGGTCGGGGGCGAGGGTGCGTCGGATGGAGGCGCGGTCGCGGAATTAAAGGGCCTCGTACAGGGTGCGGACCACCGTCCGATTCGTGGGCTCAAGCTCCTCCAGATTTTTAGAGAAATTAGCCTTCTTCTTCTTCTTCTTCTTCTTCTTCTTCTTCTTCTTCTTCATTTGTTTTTTTCTTTTTTTGGAAGATTGTACTTCTTTTTTCAGAGAAGTGAGGAGTTATGTTAGACTTTGCAAAGGTACTGTGAGCGGTGAAGTTGCTAACTAACATCTAATGAATGCAACAAACCAAGCGACGGGCAACTGAAAGAAATCTCGAATTTTGATATTTGCTTAGTAGCAGTTTTTTACTTTCACGTCGAGACAGTTTTCATATGACCAGATTCATGAGAAGAAAAACAGAGCAAAAGGAAAAGAAAGAGATTTTGCAGTGCAGGGTCACAGAACATGCAGATAAGCGAAGCGGGAATTTTTTAGATACAAAATTTATTCAAGTTTTCTGAACATACAACTTGACGTCCATAGCACGACCTACAATGGAAGGTTACAGACAAATGAAATTTGTACAAAACACACGTCACCACATCGAAAGCCGGAAATGAGCGCCTGTTTGCTAAAGATCCTTTAATTCGCGATGGACACAAATGGGATTACCAATATTAGGGCGCACACGATGAAAATCGGCCAACACAAGTCAGCAAGTAGAACGTACATAAGAAGACCACATTCGATGCATCCAAGAGCGACAGCAAACATCGCAAGCACAAATCGAAACCTTGAGTTAATATCTTGCCTTTTCATCTCGAAGATGAATCTTTGCCTGATGATTTTAATCACCACGCAAATAAGGAGGATGCTTGGTGCAATGGGAATGTTGGTAAGATCTATAGAGGTATGCCTCTCCTTGATCAACTGGCACAAGGCTTGCTCCAGAGAGTCAAGATCTTCGTTGGTTTGAGCTACGTGTTGTGCTGCATGCCTTAACATCATCGAGTGACTTGTTAGACAACCTTCTTTCACGGGAGTATAAACAATATCGATCAAGAATAAGCATATTCATAGATCAACCTAAAAAAAATATAGGCTATTTGAACTGGTTTCATGGTTTCAATACAAAACCAGCATATTCAAAAAAAACTTAGGCGATTAGTACAGGTTTTATGATGCAACATTAAAAAGTACAAGTTCACCTGATTTAAGTGGAGTGCATATGGTATTCAAAGAAAATAGCATGAATTTACTCAGAGTCCTCCAACTTGTTGAAGGAGGTTGGACTACAAAGATGTTGTAGTGCTTACCTCGGAACATTGTGACCGGCTGAGCTTTTATTTCCCATTGATATCTGAGCAATGTGTAGCTACTATCTTCTTTGCTTCTCCAACATGTCTCATAGATAATATATGCATATATATAGGAAAGCAAAAGCATGAGGGATTGTATATGGAGATTTCCTGTAACCTTACCAGTCACTGACAAGGTTACACCTGTCCCATGTAACCTTACCGATGACTATCTTGTCAAACTTGGTCATCGTCATTGGTCAAACTTAGTCATTGCCAATCTTGTCAAACTTCCTGGAAGTCCTTTAAGGTTACGCGGGCCTTTAAGGTTACACGGGCCTACTCAAAGTCATTGGTCAAACTTACTCAAAGTCCTTTAAGGTTACATGGGCCTTCAAGGTTACACGGGCCTACTCAAAGTCCTTTAATGTTACACAGGCCCCATGACAATGACTAAACTTGACAGGATAGTCATTGTCGAGGTTACATGGCGCCCGTGGTTTTGTGAACATGCTCGAGGTTACACGGCGCCCGTGGTTTTGTCAACATGCCATTGTCAAGGTTATAGGATACATATAAGGAAAAGGATGGAGGTCTAAAGTTTAACGAGAGCTTAAGATATATGTTACGTTTGATTCAGTATTTAAAAAATTAATTAGAAAAATATAAAATAAATTAGTTTAAAGGACTTTGAGTAAATGCGAAGGTCATTTGGTAAATTATGATTTGAAAAAAAAAAATTGGGAGAAATGTCGTTCAGTCTCTAGTAACCTCCGGCAAGAGTTGCGCGACCTTGGTGAGGGCTACCAAAGGTTGCGTAACCTCAAGTGACCCTCGGCAAGGGTCACACGACCCAGGCGCCTGGGTAGCTTGAGGTCATGTGACCTCTGGCGACCCTCACTAGAGGTCACTCAACGGTCACTAACGTCAGATCTGGCTTGTCGAACCGACGAAGGGTTAGTCTTTAAAAAAAAAAGTTATATATATTTGTTTTTTTTAGCATTTTAAAAAATAATAATGAGGGCAAATTTGGAAATTTGAAAAATGGGTGAGGGTAATTTTCGGAAAAAATTGAGTTTTAGCATTGGGCTAAATGCTGAAAACTCAATGCTAGTCCTTACTAGCATTAGACTTTCGGCCTTCCAAATGCTAACTTACATTTAAAAGCTACTTCAAAATAGTTGTCAAATGATTATTCCCCCAAGGGGCTTTGAACGCTGATAGTCCATTGAAAATATTGAACCAAACCCACTCACAAACTTTACAGGGCTAATGTCATGGGTTGCCTATGACATCAACCCCATAAAGTTTATATCCTAATGTCCTTGTGACTTTTCATTATCATATTATAAGATTCTTGAGCTCCCATTAAACTCGAGGACCTCCCACGTTTTCATTCACACACATATATTAATTAGCCTCAGCTCCTCTTTCTTTACTTTGCCTTGGCATCCTCATCTGGACTTAGTGTAGATGTGAAAGACACTCGAGTATATAAATAATTATAATTTTGACTTTCTGATTATAATGGATTATTTGTTATTGGCTCTTCTCATTAAATAGGTTCTGACACTCGGATCGAACTACATAAATATCTTATGTCCTTTGTTGCTATTTGCTTTTTTATCTAGTAATTTCGCATTGATTTAAATTGCTAAATCATTAATGTTGCAATTTTTCGAACAAAACGGCAGGAATTTACTCAAGAGCCCTCCAATTTGTTGATGGAGGTTGGATTAAAGAGAGGTGGTGGTGCTCACCTCCAAACACCACGATCAACTGAGTTTGTTGTTGCCCATTGATCTCCGACCGATGCGTGGCTACTTTCTTCTGTTTAGTTCTACAACATCTTATAGATGATGCGAAGATCTTGCAATGGTGCCATGGCCCATGCTATGCCCTCAACTGTGGACCTGGTCCACGGTTATATACATTATATAGTTATAGTTATCAATTAGAACGACAACCTCTTTCTTTATACGGAAAATTTCCTAAATACGAGGAAAACTTCAATTTGCCTTCCTATGGGAAATATATATCAAAGCCCCCAATGCTTAAACGATTTAATGTTCCTCTTCAGTTCAAGGAAGATGGTGATTCAAAATTCATCGTTCTCATTATCTTTTGATTTCTAAGAGTAGAGATTTGAATTGGGTGTGCATTGGATCCGGTTTAACCCAAGAACCAAATTGAATGGGTTTGGACCAACCGGTTCAAGTTTAGTTTTTGAGAGAATCAATTCGATTTCTTGTTCTGCCAAACTTTGAAGCAACCTAAGATTGGATCGATTCTCGATTACAAGGCCGGGGCGCCGGTTCAACCAGTCCTATTCCTGAATTTAGTTGGTTTTCAGGTCTCCTTTTTTTTTTTTTTAAAGAAAAAAAATTCCTCTACAATCATGTGGAACCAAAGAAACAATATGTTGTTTTTAAAAATTTGATTTCTTATACAAAATAGAAAAAAAGTCAGCTTGTTTCTGGTTAGGTGCATTCTCATTAATTATTAAGGATGTGTGCACTAGGATTCATAAAACTTATTACGAAGATGTAATTAAGTTTTAAACATTTAAAAAAATGCAGTTAATTTCTAAAAGTTGTCACAAATATGCAATGGAATTCTAAAATTTTCAAACAAGTATAATCTAGTCCTAAAATTTGCCACAGAAGTACAATCGGGTTCTAAATTTTTCAAGAAATGCAATCAACGAAAAGACTACTAATTTGATAAGTTTTAGGACTTGATTACACTTTTTTAAAATTTTAAATCTCAATTGCTTTCTTTACAAGTTTTAGGACTTAATTGTACTTTTAAAAATTTTAGAACTCAATTGCATTTTAAAGACAAAGTTTAGAACTTCCCATACACTTATCCCTAACTATTATGTATTTGGTGGTGAATTCTTTGATCCGAATTGATGTGTAGCATTCAACAATCGAAGCATGACAGTGGATTCCTACTTTTTCAGCCTCTAGTACCACATTCATTTTCAGTTCTCTTACTTTGAAATGGACGAGGGACCCTCTATAGGATGTTCTCTTGTTCCATCCAAGATCCATTCAAAATGGTTCACAACTTTTTTCTCATGGCGCTTACCAATCTTTTTTGCCGAGTTTTCACAAGAAAAATGAATTAATGTTAGAGAATGTGATTACAAAAGGAAATCATACGTATATTCCTTACTGGGCCACCAACAACGGTAGGTATAATGTTTATACATAAATTTGAGTTTAGAATTAATGTTAGGAAATGTGATTGCTAAAGGGAATCATGCTAGTGTCACGACTCATAGAAACAACACAAGCCAAGGGTTTTTTGAAAGAAGGATCATGACCAATCGAGGAAAGAAGGGTGAACCGAGCTCCTAAGTCTTAGAGTTTTCTTGTGTATTCTAAAATACTCCCAGAGGGGATATTGTAAATGTACACTCTTGTAATAAATATGGATAGTTGGGTAAATAGGGAGATGTAATATCTACCATCAATTGAGGAGAGATTTACGGTTATGGTTGAGCCTTTACTTGTATATATATGAGCCTCTTCCCCCTCAAATGTATCATCTTACAAATAATATAATTTTCAGAACTTATAGTTTCTCTCTATGATTCTTGTGAGTAAATAAGGCTGACTTGAAAAGAAATTCCTACGATTGCATGGGTTAGAGAAAACTAAATCCGTGTTTCTTATATTTATGTCATGTATTTTATCCTCATGTAAGAATATTTGTAACATTGCTTTAAGATTTTAACGATTACTCTGTGTTTTGGGAGTAAGTTGCCACAATGACATCAATATAAAAAAAATTAGACCTAAAGTATTATGTGAATGACTTTACTGCATGTCCATTTACATTTACATCCCTATAGACGAGCATATTTATTTAGTAATAGATGTTACCATAGTGATTCGTACAAAGTGAGCCAAAAGATTAATTTGAGTTGGGTCCTAAAGATAATGCAAGCAAACTGAAGAGGTTGAATTGATCATAGTTTTCGATCTTATTGAATTAGATGTAATCATTATTTAAAAATGAAAGAGTCCATATTTCCTCAATGATTTTTTTTTTTTTTTGGAGGCCAAGTACTTTTAAGGCTTTTAAGAGATGTTAAGAAATGAATTTTTTTTATAAGGTCTTATACAAATCGAGCCCTTTTTTCCCTAAGACTCAGATAAAGAGATGTTCTCGTGCACGTGTGCGGTTCCGATTGTATCTCACACTATGCTAATGGATCTTACCCGTAGATAAACCTTGCAGCCTCTTGCAAAAACCATATCTTCGTTTCTTCTTCGCTCCATTATGGAGAAATTTAATCAATTGTGTAGAAAACAAATTTATCGAGAATTTCAACATCAAACTTTTATATTTAATGATTATGTCTATTTTACATATATACGATGGTGGCATAGTATAACAAAATGGACATAATTATAAATTTGAAAATACTTAAGAAATAATCCTCCAAAATCATGATTACTATTATTGAATACAAATCGTAAGATCATTTAAATGTTATTCATATATTATTTTTTGTTTTTATATTTAACACGCTCTACATATTTAATCTTTTTTCGACATCCATGCGTGTACTCTTTTTACAATAGAGAAAAAAAAAGCAGCTTTTCACGTGGATTTAAGAACCAACATCTCAATTGGGCAGATTCCTCTGTTATTATTGGGTTATGTAGCAAAATAAATGACATGTTCACATGGTTGTTGCTGTCCGGCCATGCACTAGACGTGAGTACCTTGCAATATTAATAATTAATGCATAAATGAAATTAACAAGTAATAATGTTAAACCTGTCTCAAAAGCACAATAATAGTAATTAAATCGGAGATTTGTTAAAGGATCGAGCTTGCACTTGTCCAGCTTGCTTTACTTGTGTAGTTCGGTCGAACAAGTTACTTAGAATTTGTGAGCTGTCCAATTAGATTCTTTAGATTTGATTTTATTGTACAGAAATTATTGAGTTCGTAATATGAGGACGGATATACAAATTGTATCAAATTCGCAATGTATGTATCCTAAATCCTAAAAGAAAGAATAACAATTTTGGACAATTTTTCTTTCTTATGTTTGACTTTCCCATCTTGTGGCTTCCACTCATCCTCAACTACTCAACTATTTACATATTCTTTAGGCTTTTTTCTAAGTAAAAAAAATAAAATTTGATGGACTTTTGTTTTTTTGGTGTGTTATTAAATAGCTTGTTATTGCATTCAATGGGCTTGGTTTTCCGAAATCTTTGTCACGGTTGAATTGTTGAAATTTTTATGAAATTTTGCTGTAGGATGTTATATATGTTTTAATCAGAGACATATGGTTTCCATCATTTGCTAATTTTTGATATTGTAATTATTTTGTTAGGTGAAGGGAAATCATATGCGTATGGATAAGCAATGCAGGATATTTTAACAACCGTCATCATCATAAAAAGTGTTCTGAGGTTAAAATAGAAGGACTAGAAACAGAAGGTTACACAAGCAGACCCAAATTCATAGAAAATACACATCCCCACGAGGACCAAACCCCTGCAAACAGCAGACCACCAATATTCAAAGAAAAAGTATGCCAACATTTATTTACTAATAGATGTTACCATCACGATATACCCGAAATGGGCAAAGAGATTAATTCAAGTTCAGGCCCTAGAATAAACGTTCAATCGATCATAGTTTTCGATTTTTTTAGATAATTTAAAATTGAGAAAAGTGATCATTATGTAGAATTTGCTTGTTTCGAGGAAAATTCATATTTTATAATATATTTTTCCAAAAAAAAATGATCATAGCTATCTTTTACAAAATTGTAACGATGAAAAATATTTACACAAACAAATTTAGATTTAAATTATTATGGATAATGAAAATATTTTGTATTATGTAATTATTAAGAGGTATTATTAGTTGAATTCCCCCTAAACACACGATCTTTACACTAATGAGAAAAAGAATTTAAGAATTATTTTCAAATTCCTCGATGAATTTTTTTTTTTTTTTTTTTTTGGAGGGGCATGCACCCTTAATGGTTGCACATAATTTTGAAAAATGTTAAGAAATGATTTGTTTTTTATACGACGCCAAGCGCTTAATTATATTTTTCGTCGTACCGTCAGATGAAGAGACGGTCTCCTCCACGTGTACGGTGGAGATCGAATCCCCACGCCATATGAGAAATAATATTTTTTTTTGGAGGCCCATCAAGTACTGGGTTTTTGTGGGGTGGGGGGGAGATGGGAACCGCCACCACCACTCAACGACGGGGACGAGGATGCGCGGGTGGCCTCGCATTCGCGGAATTGAAGGGTGCCGAACACCGTCCGATTCGTGGCCTCAAGCTCCTCCAGAAGCTGACGGAGATGAATGAAATTTTTGTGCTAACCTTTGCTTTGAGTTGAATGGAGAGAGAGAGAGAGAGGGAAAAGGCCAGAGGAAAAAGGAAAAGAAGATAGACGGGTGGAATTGGATGGAACTGAACGGTGTATATTGGATGGTGACTTTACCATGGGCAGATTTGGGAATTCAGCGGAAGTTGATTTTTTATGAGATTAAAAAATCGGAATAAAAATGGGTCTACAATTTTAGAAAAGTGAGCTCTCATTTTCTTTTTTCTTTTTTGTTAGATTGTACTCCTTTCTTCAGGGAAGTAAGAAGTTATGAGGGGTGAAAGTAATCTCAATTTTTTTTTTTTTTTGGGTGAATACAAGGTACAAACTAAGAAAATTAACCTCTCAAGTCCACAATAGCAAATTTATCACTAAGCAAGACATAAAATAATTCTCTAGTTCTTTACCAAAAAAAAAAAAAAAAACAATTCTCTAGGAGGCTGCGGGTAAAACGTAATATCCAAACGCTTCACTATACCATTATTAGCAAGCACATCAATAAGTCAATTGCCTTCCGAAAAATGTCATGAATTTTGAAATCAAAATGAGAGTTCAATAGCCTCTCGGTATCCTTAAGAAGCGCTAGATCAGTTTAAAATTTAAAGGCATTCAATTGATCATGGTTTTCGATTTTCCAAATAAGCTAAAATTAAATAAAAATTTCGAAATTTAGAAAATGTGACCTTAACTTACTCTAAGGAATTAAAAGAATCTGAGGCCTTATTTTCAAATTCAACAATAAGTTCGTTTTGGCCAAGTACCTTAATTTTCGCATGTAATTTTAATAAATGTTAAGAAATGATTTTTTTTTTAAATATAAGGTCTTATACAACATAGCGCACTTAATTCTAGTTTGTCATGCCGTAAGATCAAGAGATGTTCTCCTCTCCATGTTACAGTTCCTGATTGATTTTCTCTCATATAACCTACACATTTAGGCTCCGTTTGGTTTGGTTTTGGAGAAATGTATTTGAGAAAATGTAAATACCTTTGGGTTAAGAGAGCTTTCCGAAATGCAAATAGAGTTTGGTGAATTATAACTTTAAGTGTATCGAGAAACAACTTTAGCTAAAATATCATTTGATAAAAATTACATTTTGTAAAAGACTTTTACTAAATAAACAAAAATGTAACTTTTTTTTTGAAGTCCAGCCCCCAACTGGCCAAATCTAGCCGCCAAACGACCAGATTTGGCCCCCAGATACCCTTGCCTAAGGTCGCCCACTCCAGACGATCGCCTAGGTCATGCAATTCAAGCCATCAATCGCTTGGGTCGCATGACCCAAGCGTCGCTTGAGGTCGGCGACCGTCGCCGAGGTTAGGTGACCCTCAAGTGGCGGTCGCCAATGCACACGACCCTTTGGCCGGCAATCATTGGCTTCTAATCAACTTTTCTATGCGACGGTCTTTGGAGAAGATGAATGATAACCGAGGCCAAGACTTGCATTCGAAAATGCAACTTTTTAAAGTACCTTAGGACTTTTTTTGGACTAAAGATCTTTAGAGTTCTTGGAGATTCAATTGTATTTTCCCAAAATTGAGCAAAAACACGAACTAAACACATTTGTAATTGGCCAAGAGACTTTAAAGTTCCAAAGCCCATTACATATGCCAAACCAAATGGAGCCTTAATCTTGAAACAATATTTGGAATGGTGCAAGCTATGTTGTATCATTTGACTTGAATGTTTTTGGGATACTCCTAATAATTAAGGAATGATATGTGCTTTTTCTTGTGTGGATCCTAATTCAATGAGAACTTCATGAGTTGACCCACCTTTCTTTGAAATAGAGGATCTTCTGATAAGCGATCTCATTTTTTTCATTCGACTCTAATGGACCTTTGAGTCTTTGACCATAACTCATCCGTTGATTTTTCAATTTCATTATATTTGAAGCTGGATCAATTATTTAATTAAATGATGTTGAGCATATCTCACCTATGGGTGGATTGAGGACTCCAGTCATGTAGTGGAGGCCAGCCCAGAGTCAGAAGCAAAAGAATATGGTACTCTCTCTCTCTCTCTCTCTCTCTCTGGCTTTAAGCGAGGACTCTGATTCCTAAGGCTTAAATTTCATGTGATGGCATCATAAGTAAAAGAGGAGAAGGGACAGCGTTGCGGTGGTCGTGCCTCTTCGTGCCGGTCAACCTTAGATGATGTTTTATATTTTTATTTTTATTTGCAAATCTGCCTTTACTTAAGGGTTAAGTGTCCATCCATTTAATCCGTCAAAATTTCTTTTTTCTCATTTGACTCGTAAGTTGATATAGAGGCAGAGAGAGTAGTAAGTGTTTAGGAAAAAATGGATCTCTCTAAAAGCTATGAACTTGACATATCCCTCGTTAGGTTCGGTAAAATATCACAAATTGCACAAACAAATCAAAGGAGGTGAAATGAGGCACCATCTAAACACAAGAAAACTGCAACTAAATAAGACTCGAATCATCTCTCCTAATATTTAGCTTTGTATTCATCCTCTCTCTATACACCAACCGGATCCGCCCCCTGCTCGACAGGCTTGGACATGGTCGTGGAGGAGGGATTCCAGCTCCCCAGCATCGTCGTCAGCGGCGGCCGGTCCTCCAGCAAGTCGAGCGTCCTCGAGTCCCTCGCCGGCATCAACCTGTCGCCGAATCGCGTGACGGCGAGCGAGGTGCTGAAGTACTCCCTCGACCTGGGCGACCGACCCATTGGCGGAGAACATCCAGGCGTTGACCCACGAGATGGAGCGAGTCGGGCCGAAGCACTCGGACGAGCGCGCCGGTCGGGGACGAAGAGGAAGGTGTCGTTGGACGTGGCGGAGGAGGCCTATCAAGAACTAGGGAGGGATGGAACCACAACCGCCACCACTCAAGGTCGGGGGCGAGGGCGCGGCGGATGGAGTCGCAGTCGTGGAATTGAAGGGCCTTGTACGGGGTGCAGACCGCCGTCCGATTCGTGGGCTCAAGCGCTTCCAGATTTTTAGAGAAATTAGCCTCTCTTTTTTTCTTTTTTTAAATGTTGGGTTGAAGATTGTACTTCTGCTTTTCAGAGATGTGAGGATTTATGTTAGACTTTGCAAAGATCTGTGAGGGGTGAATCTTCTAACTAACATCTAATGAATGGAACAAACCAAGCGATGAGCAATCGAAAGAAATCTTGGATTTTGATATTTGTTTAGAGGTGAAGTTTTTCACTTTTACGTCGAGACAGTTCTCATATGACCAGATTCATGAGATCAAAAACAGAGGAAAACAGAGGAGCAGGAAAGAAAACGATTTTGCAGCGGAAGATACGAAATGTATTCAAATTTATAGAACATACAACATGACGGCTTTGCAATGGAAGGGTACAAAACATGTAAAGTATATCAGGACTAGTGGGGGAGGGTTAAAGACAAATGAAATTAACGTAAAACACACACCACATCGAAAGCCGGAAACTAGCGCCCTCCACTTATAATCCCTCAACTCTCGATGAACACAAACGGGAATACCAATGACAGGACGCAGGCAACAAAAATCGGCCAAGGAAAGTCACCAAGTAGAATGTACATAAGAAGACCACATTCAACGCATCCAAGAGCAATAGCGATCACGGCAGGGGCAAGTCGGAAACTTGAGCCAATATCTTGCGTTCCCATCTTGAAGATTAACTTTGGCCGGATGATTTTAATCACTGTGCAAATAAACATAATGCTTGATGCAGTGGGAATGTTGGCTGGACCTATGGTGCTATGCCTCTTCCTGATGAGCTGATACAAGGCTTGTTCAAGAGAATCGAGAGATTGGTTGGTTTGAGCTACATGTTGTGATGTATGCCTTAACATCAGCAAGTGACTTGTTAGATAACCTTCTTTCATGGGAGTGCAAACAATATCAATCAAGAATAAGCATATCCATAGATCAACATCTAACAAAATATAGGCTATACGAACTAGTTTCATGGTTTTAGTACGAAACCAGCATATTCATAGATTAACAGACGAAAAAACTTAGGTGATTAGAACAAATTTTAGTATGCAGCATTGAAAAGAACAAGTTTGGACGAGTTCCCCTGATCTAAGTGGAGTGCATATGGTATTCAAACAAAACAACATGAATTTACTCGGAGTCCGCCAACTTGTTGAAGGAGGTTGGACTGCAAAGATGTTGAGGTGTGTACCTTGGAACATTGTGACCAACTGAGCTGTTGTTTCCCATCGATCTTTGAGCAATGCGAGGCTGGTGTCTTCTTTGCTTCTCCAACATGTCTCATAGATAATATATGCATATATATATATATATATATAGGAAAGGATGAGCATGAGGGACCTGTTATCCGTGAGAAAACAGGGGTTTTCCTTACAATCCCTTTTGTGAGAGCAGCACTACTGTGAGAGGAAAACCTGTCGTTGTCTGAGCAATATTTTGTGAGTGCTTTCACTAATTGAATTTGAGAAGCACTCACAATAAAATTTCAGACAACGAAGGTTTTCCTCTCACAGTAGTGCTGCTCTCACAAAAGGGATTGAGAAAAGTGATCAAGATTCATTTGTGTCGCAAAAAATTTATAATTTCTAAAATTTTTCCAAAGATTTATCATTTATATATTTTGCAAAATTATATGCATGAATAAAAAATATTGTTATTGTTTGCGAAAAATTTTAGACATAAATCATTATCAATAATGAATGTTTTTTTACAAGTTAATTATTACAAGCAATAAAACCAATCATTTTTATGGAATATTTTTCAAATCGTTTTTTTTTTTTTTTTTTTTTTTTTTTGTAAAACACACGGACCTTTGTACTAATGAATAAGAAGAAATTAAGGGTGCGTTTGGCTGCACCCTATTGCTGTTCGCGAACAAAAATTTCTGTTTTTTTGTTCAGGAACAAAAAAAATGAACAGAAACGCGTTTGGGTGCGTTTTATTCCTTTTTTTTGTTTTTTTGTTTCAGTGAACAAAAAAAAAAGAAATAAAAAGAAATTTTGTTTTTTATTTAAAACACAAATTAGAAACACTTTTTTTGTTTCTTCTTCTTTTTCTTCTTATTTTCTTTTCTTTTTTTTTTCGCGGTCGCCGCCATTTCGCCATGGCCTATGATCGGCCAAAAAAGAAAAAAAAAAAATAAAAAAAGGAAAAAAAAAAAAAAAAATATACAAATTTACCAAACGTGTTTTATTTATTTTTTGTTCCCATAACAAAGTTTACCAAACGCGTTTTTTTGTTCAAAAATTGTTAGGAATAGAAAACATTTTTTTTATTTGTTGCTCTAACAATTTTTAAACAAATACAAACAAACGCATTTTTAATGACTTATTTTTTATTTCCCCAATATTTTATTTTTTTGGGCCAAGTACCTTTAATGGTTGCACACATTTTTGAAAAATGGTAATAAATGATTTGTTTTTTTCAAACATGGTCCTATTACAACAGTAAGCGCCTAATTATATTCTTGTCATACCGTCAGATCAAGAGAAGGTGTCTCCACGTGTACGGTTAAGATCGAATTTCCACGCTCTCAAGTCAAGTCTCCTCCTTCGCTCCATTTAGCCTCCCTGTATTTTTGCGAAAGACCCCTGCATTTGAGTTTGTTTCAAATAAACCCCCACACTTGACAAATATTTATCAATTAGCCCCCAGATGGGAAAAGTGGCTGGCCAGAGATTCACACGCATCTCACATACACTTGCATTCTGCGTCTCCAGCTCCAGCTCCATTCCGCCGATATCTCACCTTTCTGAATTTGGATTTTTGTTTTTCAAGAGTGTTGCTCTTCCTTGGCATTTGGCAAGCAAAAGAGTGCGTTGTTAGTTACGCATGGGAATGGTTGTTTAATCTGGTGCGCTGCTGTAATTTTATGGTTCCTCTTCATTTCGAGGAGGGCAGGGATTTAATAGTTATGGTTTTTATTATTTCTTAATTTCTGGAAGTTGAGATTTGAGTAGAGGTGTGAATTGGTCCGGTTCAACACGGGAATTAGACTGACTAGTTTGAGGTCGGTTCTAGGGAGAACCAGTTTGATTCCCGATTCTACAAACCTTAAACTAGCCTAGGACTGGATTGGTTCCTAAAGCCAAGGTCGGATATGCCGATTTTACCTGAGAATCGTTTCAACTTAGGAATTGAGTTAAACTGGTTTTCAAGTCTTTTTGTTTTTTTTTGTTTTTTTTTTTTATTTATTTTTTTATAAATTCCTTTGTAACCAAGGAAAATTGAATTGTGTCTTCGACATGAAGAAACAATAACTTAACCACTTGATAAATACATATTTCTTGCAATTTTAATATTATTATAAAAACTTGATTTTTTGCAAAATAACATTATAAAAAGAAAAAAAAAAAAAAAAGCGAGCCAGTTTCTGGGTAGATGCACCCCTCATTAATCATTATGTGTGTTTGGCTTTGAATTCTTTGATATGAGTTGATGTGTAGCATTCTGACCATTGAAGCCAGTTTCAAGCCTTTCTTTGAAAAAATAAAAGCATTTCACGCTTTTATTTGATTTTTTTTTCTATTTATTTACCAATAGATGTTACTATACGAAGTGCGCAAAGATATTAATTCAAGTTGGGCCCTAGATTGAACGTTGAATCGTTCATAGTTTTCAACTTTTTAGATAATTTGTTTAGGACAATTTAAATGAAAAAAAAGACCATTATTTAGGATCTATTTGTTTTGTGGAAATCCCATATTTTGAAAAATATTTTTGAAAAAAATGATTGTTTCTATCCCTTGCAAAAAGGTATGACTGAAAAATATTTTAATGGTTTACAAAAAAGTTTAGACATAAAATTATTTCGATAATAAAAATATTTTTATTGGTTAATTATTAAAATTAATATAACCATTCATTTTTATGGAAATGCTTTTCAAATATTTTATTTTTCCCGAAACATATGAAGCCTTATGCTAATGAAAAGGAAGAATCTAAGACTTGTTATTAAATTCCTCAATGATTTTTTGTTGGGCCAAATACCTTTAATTGCACATATTTTTGAACAATGTTAAGAAGTGATATATATGTTTACTAGAAGTCCCAAAACTTACAAAAAGTGTAATTAAGTCATAAAACTTGTTAAATTTGTTCAATTAAGTCCTAAAATTAATACCATCCATTTCCACTGATGGAAAATGTCGACGTCACTTTTTTAATTTTTTTTTTACTCTCCTACATGGCATGACGTGGCTTAAGTTATGATTTATTTAATGGAACTATTAATTAAATAAAATAAAAAGTATTTCAAAAAACACAAAAAAAGAAGAAGAAGAAGAAGAAAAATGAAACTATGGGCAAGGGCAACAGGCCATTGCTACGCCACCCCATCATAAAAAAGAGTCGGCGAGGGTCAACTAGAGCCGGTAAGGGTTGTTGAGGCCTAGGCCAGAGCTAGCAACCCTCGTCAACAGTAGGCGAGGAGCGAGGGTTGTGGCCCTCTACCTAGATCTAGGTGAGGATCGCCAGCTTTGGCCAAGGCCTCAGCAACCCTTGCCAGCCCTCATGGACCCTTGTCAACCCTTTTTGGCAATGGGGGCGATGGTGGAAGGGCAACCAAGATTCCTGCAACTTTTTCTTTCCACTTTTTAAAAATTAATTAGTTTTTTTTTGCTATTATTTAAATAATATTTAAAGCAAAAAGTGATTAAAAATGCCATGTAGGAAAACAAATTAATTTAGAAATACAACATCAATATTTTTCGTTAGACAAAATTACAATATTAACTTTAGGACTTAATTGAATTAATTTGATAAATTTTAGAACATAATTGCATTTTTTATAAATTTTAGGATTCAATTACATTTTCGTCATAAGTTTTAGGACTTATAATGTTTATATATATATATTTGTGTGTGTGCATGTGTCCTTATACAACACGAAGCGCTTAACTATATTTTTTGTCTTGCCGTCGGATCAAGAGACGGTGTCCTCCACGTGTACGGTTAAGATCGGATCCCCACCCTATACGAGTGGACCTGACCCGCGGACAAGCCTCGCGGCCCCTCGCAAAAACCCTAGCCTCCTTTCCTCCTTCGCTCCCCATTTAGCCTCCCCTCTTACCCCGAAGCACCGCAGCAGTCGCGGCAGAGGCGAGCTCGGAGAGCCAGAAGCAGAGGAAGAAGATGGTATCCTCTATCTCTCTCCTCCCTTTCTCTCTCCTCCTTCACATCTTCTTCTTCCCGTCATCGTCTTCATTCATCCGAAGCATAACAGTCTCTGTACATAATCGCAGGGGATCGATCTGAAGGCAGGAGGTAAGAGCAAGAAGACCAAGAGGACCGCTCCCAAGTCGGATGATATCTACTTGAAGCTCCTCGTCAAGGTAGGGTGTGAACTGTCGGATCTCTCGTTCGATTTACTATTTTGTTTGGATTTTAGGCGATCTTAGGGTCCTAGTTCTTGAAGCTCCTTATGCTGCGATGTTAAGTGTCGAGCTGAAATTTTGACGTTTAGGGTTCGGGTTCTGTGGGAGTTGTTGTTCCTGGAGATTGGACAAGTTTCGTGCTTTTTTGGGAAATGTGTGCCTTTCTTAGGTGGCTTATTACGAGTTTCATGCTGTATGCTGAACCTAAGTCTCGTGCCAATTCTTGGTATGCTTGGCGGTGCTGTGGCTTGCATTCATGATCGTGACTCGTTCTTCGGTGTATGTTTGGTGGATGAAATGCTGTGAGCACGCATTGACGGCAAGATGGTCGGTAGGTGGTGTTGGAGGTATAGGATGTGGGATGGGTGTGTGATTTTATGAGAACTTGTGATTTTATGAGAATTCGAGTTGTGGTTTGGGAACTTGACTTTGTTAGCTGTGTGTATGGTGACTCTGAGTGTTAAAGAGGTGGCAACTTCTCCACTTTTTAATTTAGAATCTGCAGATGCAACCGCCTATTTATGCTCTCTAGCGATACTTGTGTGTACTTGGTACTCCGTGCAGACAGTGTGAGGCGCTATACGTTTACTCATGTTGTTCGTGTTTGCTCTTGAAAACCGTGTAACAGCTGTATCGTTTCCTTGTCCGGAGGACCGGAAGCAAGTTCAATGCAGTCGTCTTGAAGCGCTTGTTCATGAGCAAGGTGAACAAGCCTCCACTGTCTCTCTCCAGGCTCATCCGTTACACGCAGGGGAAGGTTTGTGATGCCCGATGCCTTCTCTAGCTCAATTAAAATGTTGTATGGATGTTCTGTTCTCTGGCAGCTTTAATCATTCTGTGTTGGTCCAAGATGTGAAGCTGTTTTGAGTATTTATCTGCAGGAGGACAAAATTGCCGTGGTGGTGGGCACTATTACTGATGATATAAGGGTCCATGAGGTTCCAGCTTTGAAGATTACTGCTTTGAGGTTTACCGAGACGGCGAGGGCAAGGATTGAGAAGGCAGGTGGTGAATGCTTGACATTTGACCAGCTTGCTCTTCGTGCTCCACTTGGACAGAACACGGTACAAATTCCAGCAACTGATAGTCTGTGATCTGTTTTATGCGGGATGGGAAATGCATTTTCGTAGTATTATTCTTCCACATTCCCTTGGCTGACAACTACAAGTTGCATTTGATGTGTGATGGAATTGAATAAACTGTTTTTATGGCGTGCCGTACTTCTACTGTTTCATTGTGTATTCAGACCAATTACTTTAAGCTGTGTAATGGTTTTGAGTGTCTCTTGTGGTTCCTGTGAAGCTCTGTGCTGTTACTGATATGAAGCTGTTTCTTTTGCAGGTTCTTCTGAGGGGTCCTAAGAATGCTAGAGAAGCAGTGAAGCACTTCGGTCCTGCACCTGGTGTCCCACACAGCCACACCAAGCCATATGTTCGCGCCAAGGGAAGAAAGTTTGAGAGGGCTAGAGGCAAGAGGAACAGCAGGGGATTCAGGGTTTGAGCTTAGTTTCTTACTTGTTAAAGCCAATTTGGTTTTGATTTTCGCAATCTAAGTTTTGCTGAAAGAAAGACGTAATGTGAAGACAGCTCTATGTATCTCTGGTTTTGGGATCGATTTTCATATATTTTTAAGTCTTGCTACGTTACCTGTGCTATTTTTTCACACCCTTGAAAAGTGAATGCCTTGAGATCAGTGAGTTAACCCAGGTGTTCGAATTTCCTACTTTCTTAAAATATCTCCTTACACTCTTGGAATTGTGGAAATTGTCTCAAAACGATGAGATCTATTGTTGTTAACACCTACTTTGATTGAGGTGAATTGTCGTCAAGGTTTGAAATGCAGACCTTATACAATTTTGAATAGTTTATCGGTCATGATTCGATGATTGTGTAAGATGTAAGATTTATACCAAAGCGTAGAGCCCGGCCCTGTTCGGTTCTCTTGAAGAACAGAGCTTACTGATTAGCGACGATTAGTTGTTTACACAAAGACGCAACATAAAAGTTTCAGAAAAGACGCACGACTCTTGACTTGAGAGATAAGTAGCAGCGTTACGTGATATGATTCGGCATGTCGAATCCTCTTTTCTCAAAAAACAGAGGATTACAATTGAATCATCTTTTCTAAAAAAACAGAGAATTGATAGTAATCATCTTTTCTAAAAAAACAGAGAATTGATAGTGATATGTGATATGATTCGACTAGTCGTATTGTCTTTTTTCAAAAAATATAAAATTACACGTTGAACCGTCTTTTCTAAAAAAATAGAAAATTGATACGGATATGTGATATGATTCGACCTATCATAACGTTTTTTCTCGAAATATAGAGAATTAGTCACATTTATATATACATAATAATTTTTTTTTATGATTATTTCAATCAAATTAATTTAATTCAAATTCACAAATAAATACATAATAAAAAAATCATAAAATATAATTTACACTAAAAACATTAATCTGCAATTTATTAATATTCTGCATTACTTCAATTTGACAAATTCAATTGTATCAATAAATCTATAAAATTTGTAGAGAAAAAAACAAGTAACTCACCACTAACCGTGGTGGCTTCGCTGAATAAGAGCTTCAATAATCCTTCTCAAAGGTGGGATTCAAAACCCAGTGGAGGCATTTGGTGTCTTAAGTGTGGTGCCGGGGTAGTGGGTCCTCCGCTAGCATCGCGTCAGGGTTTACTTACTGGCTACCAGTTGTACTAAGTTCCCTAGGTCATCAAAAAAAAAAAAAGTTACTCACATTTTGAATTTGCGTGTTAGACATGCCAAAAAAGAAAAGAAAAAAATTATGGGTAAATTGTGTATCACGGAAATTGAAAATCAAAAGAGAAGACAAAAAAATATTAGATTTTCCTTTTTTCCTCATTTTTTTATTATTATGATTATTATTTTTCACATATATACATTGTGACTATTCATTTATTGAAAATTCTTAAAATTGACCTCGCATGTTGGAATCATATGTCAAAAACTCGCATATTGAAATTCCGACTCGAGTGTCGAGAAAGTTGATCAGGTATTGGATTTTCCGACACATGTTGAACGAATATCCAAGAGTATCCAAGAGTATCGGATACATGTTGAGATATTCGATACGACACGAGGCGAATATCGGTGCTTTCTAGTTGGAGGAAATAAGAGAGCGGATAAGCTTAGCACTTTAGGTTGCTGTCACATCTTAAGTTTCCGTCAGGGATGAAATGATGGAAGGGGACTATCGACGTATTCCCAGGAAAACCTTACCGACTCATTTCGAGTGCGAAATTAAACAATGACGGATGCCCCTAGGAAAAGGACTTCCATTGTTTTCCAACTCAGCCATTTCCATTGAGCCCAACCGAGAAGGTAGGTCGGTCCTCGACGCTGGTTACCGACAACAAATATTCGAACAGAAGCACGTAAAGACACAGTAAGATGGTTCTTGGTCCACTGGCAATCGTGAGTATCAGCATGTGTCAAAATCCCGCGGATACTACGTACGTGGCAATCTTCTAGGGACGGACCATTCCCTGATTTCTGTCCTTTTGTCCCCTCCTTTCCTTTTAGGTGCGAAGTTCGGCACCTCGCCGATTTATAAAGGGTCCTTAATGCCTTATAGAAAGCTTAAATTATCCACCACACATGCATCTCTAAGCTCTCCTCTGCATTTTCATTCCCATACTTCAAACAAAATTCTCTCTCTCTCTCTCTCTCTTTCTCTCCATGGCTAGCTTGAGCTTCATGGTTGGCATTTTAGGTATGTTGATATTGCCTCTCTTCACTCTTTTGGTTTTTGGGTCTCTGTAAGTTCTTTCTTGTGATGTTACTTCTCAGAAGTGCTTCAAAATATATGTTGTGGTTGCAGGTAACATCATTTCGATTTTGCTTTTCGCTTCTCCCATGTAAGTGGAACCCTTTGCTTGTTCTCTTTATTTGTCTTCAATCTTCCAATACACATCAGCGCCGAACGTATTGCAAACAGTCTAGAGGCTTAATTAGGTTGCTCTAGCAGAGGCACTCTGCATAAAGTAGCTTATAGTAAGCAACTACTGTCCTCAACTTGTGATATTTGCCTTAGTATACTAGCTTAATAGCTTGACCAATCTCCTGTCCTTTCTATTAGTAGAATGAAGAAGCCAAAACAGCAGAGAAACCTTTGGTTTGTGTTGGGCTACGAGTGATACGAATGTGTTTTCCCTCATTGTTTGAAATTCAGTCTCACGTAGACCGACTCTGCAATGAATTTATAGTTTGTCACTCAGTTAATAGCCAGACTCTCTTAGATTTAACAAAATCAAGTATGGTCCTAATATGCCTACGTTTAATTGTTTATGCACTAGGATTGACTCTGTCTCTCATATCACTAATATCAGTAGTAAAGACTTCGTCCACCTGAATTTTCTACCTGTCAATACAAATTCACATCGATGTGAGTAGTGAAATTTCCATATTTAAAGATTCAGCAACTGTCTCAAAAAAATAGCTAGTTAGAGTCTGAGTCTGAAACCTTGGTCAACTACCCATGTAGCACCAAAAGAAGCTCATATTGCAGATCTTTTCATGGCAGACATGATATGAGTTGCAAGAATGACTAGGATTCATTTTGAGCTAGCCTTACTCTTTAACTTGCTAACCAGAAGGGACATAGTTCCTATCCATCATCCTGACAATGACTATAAGCTAAGATTGTGCATCCTCTTGTGGGGCTAGATTTGTGTCTTTTTTTCGGCATTTACTCTTAAAAAGTGATCAAAAACTGCAGTAAAACATTTTGGCAAGTGGTCAAGAAGAGATCTACAGAGAATTACAAAGGAGTTCCGTACATAACGACGCTGCTGAGCACAAGTCTCTGGAGCTTTTACGGGATTCTCAAGCCGGGCGGATTGCTCGTGTTGACAGTGAATGCTGCCGGAACCATCATGCAGTTCATCTATGTCACTCTTTTTCTCATCTATGCTCCCAAGGACAAAAGGGTCAGTCGATCATCTATTCCTACTTTCGATGTTTGTGGGACTTCTACTTTCCATGGCCATCACCAATTGATGTTCAGAGCTTATAGATGATAAATGAATCTTAGAGCTGCAACTTGACTAATGTGCACATACAGAGAGTGCTGCCTGAGTAGCATTAAGACTGACGAAATATTTGATTCGCAGATTCAGTTGATGAAGCTGGTAGCCCTTGTAGACGTGGGTTTTCTTGGGGCGGTAGTAGCAGTGACTCTTCTGGCAATCCATGGAAATATGCGGTTCACAGTCGTGGGAATTTTATGTGCTGCATTGAACATCGGCATGTATGCCTCTCCTCTAACCGCGATGGTATGATACCATTCTGACTCCTCGTGTGAGCTACATTCTTTTCATTCTAATGATCTTCCCATTTTCGTTTGTAACCTTGAGGCGAATTTTCATTAGCTATTTAGTCATATAAAACGGCAATATTTTGGCCAAGACCTTTCGTAGTGCTTCTGAGACTGCATTATCAAACCTCTGAAGCTTTGGTCATGCCTGCTGAATTCGATTTCATACACCTAATTAACTTAGCTTCGATTTGGCGTGTATTAACAGAGAACAGTCATTATGACAAAGAGCGTCAAGTACATGCCGTTTTTCCTCTCCTTCTTCTTGTTCCTCAATGCCACCGTTTGGTCTATTTATGCGGTGCTGGTCAAAGACTTCTACATCGGAGTAAGTCCCAGCCTCTTCTCCGTTTTGTTCACGCGTGCGCAAGGAAATGCCAGGACTGCTGGTCCTGCAAATGCGATATTCATTAAAACATCATACCAAACTTGTTTAAGAAAGCATACTTAACCATGTAGGATACAAATTCAACCACTTGTTCTCGATTCTGTGCTTTATGAATTAGATTATGTTCGTCATGCTGTTTGAGCAGAAAGTTTCGGCAAATTCCCAGCATCCTAGCATTGCTGTTAACATTGTTAGCACCGGTCCTTGGTGCACGCATTGTTCTGAATTTCACTTGGCATTTTTTCAAGGTTCCGAGTGGGATTGGCTTCATACTTGGATCGGCACAGCTGATACTGTATGCAATATACAAGAACCAGTCCGTGGCACCGAAATTAGAAGAGTCTACAGAGGAAGCAGAGGAAGACGGATCGGCCCATCTAGTCAAAGGAGATGTAGAGATAGGTTCGTACAATGTCGAGGACGAGAACCAGCTGAAAAACCGCACCATCGCTAGGGGAAGAAGCCTTCCGAAGCCATCGGTAAGTCGACAATACAGCTTGCAGAAGATCATGAAGACGCTTTCCATGAGTCCATAGGAGCTCCGCTCTCACGAAGAGGATGAGGACGGCATTGGACGTTGAAACGACGACCGGCACAATTAACCAAAATAAAAAAAAAAAATCTATATATCCGGGATGCGGGTTATCACATGCATCATGTCCATGTAAAGCAGATACATGCTTAGTACTTGGAAAAGGCGGACGTTAGCGGATCAAATTGGCTCTGTATACAGAGCAAAGCAAAATCCATAAATTCAAGGCGTGCTCTCTCCTTTTGCGGAAGATCAATAATTCAAAAATGATCTTTTTTTTCAATTTCTCCAACTCCGGCCTCTTATATTGTTTAAGAAAATGAATTAACCATTGTTCCACATATCATATATTTATCAAGAAGGACAGAGTAATCCAGCTCGACCTAGCATTTGGAATGATCACATCTTTTACGGAGAAATTATCAAAAGAAAATCCTAAATTTATTGTGTTTGTAGCAATTCACTCCTTAAATATTCACTTTAGTCTATTTAGTTCTAAACTTTTTGATGATTTGTTAATATAATCATTCGATCAATATTGACTGAAAATTGCTAACGTGAATATGATCAATATTGAGATAGATAAATTTGTAATTTTTCAATAACTTTTTCTAATACTTTTTTTTTGCCCTTTTTCGTTCTGTGACATTTCCGTCGACCTGTCGCTTTCTCGGTCTTGGTCTCCGTCTCCGTCTTCGTCTCGGTCGGCCACTGTCCAGTGTTGGGCCCACTTCGCGGTGAAGCCCCCCTTCTCGATACGTCAAAACGTCGGACAAGCATCCTGGAAAGCAGAAGCCCGCTCAAAAAGTCTCAAATGCGGCCAAGTCCGATTCCGACATTTTCTTGCACACTGCGCAGTCGATTATGGTGGTTTGTCGTTTGTTTCGAGGAGGACAGGTGAAATTAAACGGGCCACTTATATTTAGGATGATTAGCTTCATCTTGATTGGTCAGCTCTATTTAGGGCAAATGCGAAAATCGAATAAATTAGGCCGCTTACACATATCTTTTGTCGACCCCCACTGTTTCGTCGAGATCAACCACCGAAAACTAAGATGATTCACATAAACATGACATGTGTATAATTTTAATTGAACGTCTTACGTGGGTGATTCACGTGTAGTGTTTTCCTTCTTTTATATACCATTTAAACTATTCATAAAGTTTGAAACACGAATCAATGTGTCGAACAAGTAAGATAATAATAAAAAATAATATCGTCACACGGATATTGATGATTAATAAACTAATTAAATATTAAAAAATAGATTAATTCCAAAATTTATCTAACAAATCAAAATAGAATTGAGAATAAATTAAAACTAAAAATCTTAAAAGCAAAATTTGAAAATTAAATGCAGCAAATCTATCAAATAAATATGTTAAGTCATCTTATTTCACCATAACCATTATATATGAATTTAGATCATAATGCATATAATAATAATATCAAACATATAATAGCGAAATTTCCTAATATATTTATTATCACATTTCTAGATATAACAAACCTACCTAGTTTATTAATCAACTATATCTTTATATGAATTATAATAAACATAAGTATATTAAAATTTATGAATGAAAATTGTCCAAAAAATCTTAAATCTATTGTACTTTTATCAATTCAATCATAAACCATTAAACTTTGTCAATTCATTCATAAACTTTTAACATCTTGTTAATTGAGTCCATCCGACCAATTTTGGTGGGAAAATGCTAACGTGGATGTTAGCGGTGTTACGTAGACTACCTAAGACCGACGTGCGACAACTTTCAATAATATTTTAATATTTTTTGAATTTTTATTATTTTTCCCTTTTTTTATTTCTTTACTTTTTGGCTTTCTTTTTTACCTTTTCGGGTGGCTAGCTGGCCACAACCAGTCGGCTAGCCTCGCTCGCCACAGGCGAGGGGAGCCCTTGCCTAGGTGCGGTTGAGTAAAGGTCGCTTGGGTGAGGCTAACTTGTGCCCAGGCCAAGATGGCCTGGCTGGGCATCAGCCAGGTGACAACAACGCTGGGGAAGGCCACCCTGACCTGGGCGAGAGTTGGCCTTGCTAGATCTGGCGAGGAGAACCCTTGCCCAGGTGAGTGTCAGCCTCACCCAAACCAGATTTGGCTAGACCAACACTCGCCTAAGCTAGGGCGGCCTCACCACATCTGGTGAGGGGAGCCCTCGTCGGGGCTTGCCCTTGCCTAGGCCAAGGCGACCTTTACAAAGTGTCAGTCAGGCAACCACGATGTCGGGCAACCTCTATCAGGTCGTGCTTGGGCGAGGGCTCCCCTTGTCAGGGCTAGCCCTCGCCCGACCAAGCCTCGCCTATGGCAGGCGAGGCTAGCAGGTTGTTCATCTTTCAATACTTTCTTATTTTTATCATTATTTTCCTTATCTTCTTAATATCTCATTATGCTACATAAATAAGAAAAATAATTAGAAAAAATCTAAATATATTCTCATAAATATTGCATTATTTGTTACTTAAAATAGGTAAAATAATACTATTTTTATAGAGTCAACACCGTCCTCTTCTGTTGAACTCGTTAGCGGGTGTGCTGAATTCACTGAATGTGCTAGCCCACCCCTTTCTCTAGCTTCCTTTTTCTGTCTCCCGCTATGTTTTTACTTTTTTTAACTCTTTATAGGGGCTCCCGGATACAAAACTGCATCTGTGCATGGCCTGTTCCCGTTCTAAAATTTTGGAACTGAGCGTTAGAGGGCCAGATATTAATCCATTCGAAAACCGATCACTCCTGTCGAGTATACTTCCTGTCCACTCGGAAGTGATTTGACGGGCATTTCTGGCTTGATAGATATTCCTGCTTTACAAACTCTCTCTCTCTCTCTCTCTCTCTCTCTCTCTTTCTCAATAACACAGCAGACCAAAAACCTTCAAGAACGTTGGTCTATCCAGCTCCAATCCGATCCAATCTTTCTTTTCCGGCCGCAAGAATTCAGTCCAGTTTATCAGCATGACCGTGAGCTTCTTCTTTGGAGTGCTCGGCAACGTCACCACCGGCCTAATCTATCTCGCTCCTGTGTATGCCGAAGCCGATGAACCATGACCTTCGATTTGCTTTTTGACTTTTCGTAGCGAGATAGTCTCGTCCATATTGACACCAGTATGAAATCTCTCTCCCTATTTTGTTTCTTCCTTGTAGGAAAACGTTTTGGCACATCCTGAAGCGGAGATCGACTGAGGAGTTCGAGAGCATCCCGTACGTGTTCAAGCTGCTAAACGCCTACTTCTGGACTTACTACGGGATTGTGAAGCCCGACAGCGTCGTCGTCGCAACCGTCAATGGCTTCGGCGTTGTCCTCGAGATCATCTTTGTCGCCATTTTCCTCCTCTACTCTCCCCCCAGAATGAAAGTACGTTGTTTCATTGTGATTTCCAAAGATTATTATCCTGTAGGTTATGTTCTTTCTCGAAAAAGAAAAAGGAATATCTCTAGATCCGATCAAACCATGTCGCCCCAAATATAATTTAGACTAATTTGAGAACAGAACGTAATCTTATTAATCTATTGATCGATGAATGAAAGCTCTTGAAACATTGATGCAATCTTGTCTCGTGCATAGATCCACCATAATCCAAATTACTCTTAGTTAACACGTACATTTCTTTGATGAAGAAAATAATTGCAGTATGTCAAAAATGCAGAAGAGAACTGCAATACTCGCGGTCACCTGCGATGTGATGTTCCCAGCAGCCGCAATCTTAGTGACTCAATTGACCTTGGACCGTCAGATGCAGATCACTGTTGCTGGCCTCTTGAGTGCTGTCTTCAGCATGGTCGCCTATGGTTCACCTCTCTCTGCCATGGTAAATATATATATACATATATATATACGCGGGCAAGCTATGACTTGGCTGTTAAATAATTTGACTACGAAGGCAACTAATTGCTTGATATGTTGCATGAAGTTGACCATTAATCTCAATAATTATTGCAGAAAACAGTGGTGACTACAAAAAGCGTGGAGTACATGCCTTTCCTCCTCTCCTTCGCCCTGTTCATCAATGGCGGCGTTTGGACTGTTTATGCCATCCTCACCCAGGACTACTTCATCGGAGTAAGCTTAATCTCCAGCTTTTCTAGTACATTTGGTTTCTCCATTGTCTTTTCGACCATAGGTAGAAACGATTATCGAAGCCCTTTGCAAGCAGTATCACAACATGCACGCAAGTGAAGTAGCCACAAATTTTACCGTGTTATCTGATAATCAGATAGGTGTTCTCAGTTGTGCGTGAGGAGGATTTATTGTCGCTAGTTGCATGCTGAGCACTACGTGCAGAGTCTATTTATTGATGAGATAGACAGCTCACGCTTGCTTGCCAGCAAGACGTGCTCATCAGTCATCAACACATGCACATCTAAAAACACCATTCCTCTTGCAAGTGAGACTTGATGGTTACAGGGCAAAGCCTAGATGCGGGCAGAAGTCAAAGGAGTTCAATAGAAATATTGGAAACACATCTCGTATTTCGGTTCACATGGGAAACTCTGATGTTGCGACCTAACTTTATTAAATAAGGGTTGGCGTATTGTGTCGGCATCTAATGTAGGAACTATTGGCTGAAAAATCACCACCCAAGGCTTAATGTTGTGGCAGAGTTACCTTAGCTCTTCCACGGAATATTATCAGCTTTAACCTTGCAGACGAAGAAATCGCCAAAAAAATTCTACTATTCACGAGAAGAGTGGGATGCTCAATCAAATGAGCACCTCAGGAAAAGAAAAAAAGATGTTTGCTCATGGACTCGAATGGTGAACTCGATGCAGATACCAAATGGGACTGGGTTCGGACTCGGAACAGCTCAGATGATTCTGTACGCAATGTACTACAAGCCCAGGACCAGGTCGTCGTCGGCGGAAGACAAAGTGGGGCAACCACACGAGCCTCTTATAGATCCAACCTCCATTCCTCAAGTAGTGGTAGCTCAGGAGAAAGATTGACAGATGCATAAATCATTTTTTATTTTTTTTGGGGGGGCCAGTTAGGTCAATCATATCTGTTTAAATTTTTCCCAATAGATGTAGCTGGTATGATTGTGAATTTTTTTGGGACGTAAGTGTAATAATGTACTGCAGCTAAGGTAAGGCACGTCTTGCATCAGGGCCGACATTAGGTACACGCCCTCCAATAAATCTCCGCCGTTCACTGCAACTTATGCACAGAGAGAGAGAGAGAGAAAGGACCCACCTCGAGTCAAGCTATGTCAGTGTTTCTGTCTGAGTAGGTAATCTTTTTCTTGATTGAAAAACAAGAGTGGCACGGTAACTCTAGTTTAACGTACTTAATATAGAAAGAGTTCTTCCAACTTCCAACTTTCTTGTCTCTTTTGCACACGCAGACGATTGTGTAAGATGTAAGATTGAAGTACCTACGTGTGGAGCTCGACTTGTTTGGTTCAGTGGAGGAACAGAACTGAGTTTAATAGACGTTCGAGGCAATTCATTGTTTTCGCAATTGGCGATAAGGAGATCATGAGACTGGGAGGGAGTTGGAGAGGATAAGAACAGCAAGCTGAATCATGTCTGGAAGCTTCACTGACTGCATTAGGAGTCTTCCTCGGTCGTTAGCACGTTATATCTGATCACTTCTTGTTTGTGCATGTTGGGATTAACGGATCCTGGAAAACCGGATTCGACACTAAATCAAACCCTTAAAACGAATGCGGAAGCAAAGCCCGGGAAAAACACGTATCACCAATCCTAAAACACACCACGGATTCGAGCGTACCTTGTTAGCCACAGATTAAACATCGACGCTGATAGGAGGAAGAAATTTGGCCCTGTTCGATCCGATGACTCCTTGAAGGGAAGAAGAAACGTGCCTTTTGCCTTACTGTTTCTTCTTTTTCTTTTTGAGAGAGAGTGCGCGAGAGAGGGGAAGACGTATGTACATATTAATTCAACAGGTATCTCTCTCTCTCCTCCCTTTTATACGTCCCTCCATCCATGGGCCTTATTCCTATGAGCCGGGCTTTTAGGCCCAACATGGGCGGATAGGCCTTAAGCCCATCTCATATAAAACCATCATCTCCCACTCACATGGTGGGGTAGAATGTAATTCTCTTTACCTCTTCAACATTCATACGGTGAATAATCCGTGCGACCAACATACTTTGAGAGCTCGTTACCATACATTTGTTAGGAATATATAGCAGCTCATAATGGGCATCACAGATTTAGTATGTAGTACCCTAGATCGATCGATCAAATTTATATCTCATGATCTCTTTTAAACAATGATATATATTGTATTCACAATTATGATTATCCCAAAGACAGTCATAATTGGTTAACCGGTGAATACAAAACTACAATGTGATTATCCAAAATCGATATTCCTCTTTCCTTCAAACTCTCAATTTCAGTTCAGCTTGCTTTTCTAGAAATGTCCCATTAGATCGAATCAAACTCATGACCATTGGCAACATCCTAAGATAGCAAACACTAAATAGAAATCTTGAGAATAAGTAAGAGTCATGAGGGGACTAAATTGAGGAACTCTTTTCCTCAAGAGTCTCACACGACATAAAAGTTGATATCAAACTTTTGTCACTCTTATTGGTCGTCTCATGCATACGTAGTATGAAATACGTATTACGGTATTAACTCCTTTCCCATGGAGCGTATGTCTACAATTTCAATATCGTACAGATGATAGTTCAGACATACCCAATGTCTAACTTGAGTTCACGTATCTATTCATTCACAAAATTCATCAGAACTCACATCTGGCATCTTAGACAGATAAAGTAAAATATGTTAGGTATTTTACTTTCGGAGATAGTAAGTATTATGTCCTCATCTTAACACTCGGTTAATGCGACATACGTATTTTAAGCTTGAGCTCTCGATGATCACCTAGATAATAAGCTTAAAAATAGTATCATCTCTATTTATTACACAGTAAATAAAGGCGATTACCCGTGTGAGTGGGCTAATCTTCTATCTGTCCAACATACTTACTCAACTTAATGTAATGCACTAAGCATTAAAATGTATAAAGATCAAACAAAGATTCATAAGCATTAATGATAAAAACATAAATTCATCAAATGTGAAGATTTAAGGAAATTACAATATTCAGTACATCAGCCTCTACGCAATCCTAGAGATTTCATATGGCCACAAAAACACATCTCTAGGTATTGACTTTGTCATAGGATCTGCTACCATATTATGCGTAGTATGTACTCTAAGTTCACTTCTTTTCGTGCAACCATATCCTTGACAAAATTATACTTGGTATCTATAGGTTTGGTCTTGCCATGATATTTTGGATCTTTGGTGTATACTTTTGCTGCTTGGCTACCACAGTTAACCAACAATGAATTTGCAGCATTTCCAATAACACCTAAATGATCCAAATGGTTTTCTTGTCGTTTTCCCTATTAGGCAATGCTCACATATGGGCAAATCGACTTTTTCAATGTTGCCCAACAAGCCCTCTTTGACTAGTCTATTCATATGTTGTTGGCCAATATGACCAAGTCTAGCATGCCACATAATTACATCATTATCATATTAAGTAGAAGACGTGAAACAAGGGAATAACAAATATTGACATCACCACAGTCAACATCTAGTACAATAAAACCATCCAGAAAGTGACCACAACCATAGTAGTTTGTATCAAATACAAATCTACACATCTATTATGGAAGTTCATATTAAAATCAAGCTTAACCAACACCAAAACAGACACTAAATTCCAACGAATCTCCAAAGCATACAGAACATCAAGGTGCGTCCACCATGCATGTTCAATTGGTAGGTGCCAATCCCTTTAACTTCAGCTCTGGAGTTATTTCCCACATAAATCCACTTAGTTCCAGTTGGTATCGTCGAAATTTCACGAAGGATCATCTATCCTTCGTTATATAGTTTGTTGCTCCTGAATCTACAGTCCACAAAGGATTGGGTTCAGCTAATAATGCAGAAGTTGACACATAAGCAAAGTTCTCAAATGTACAAGAGGTGTTTACCTTCTTTGGCTCACGACAGTTGCAAGTATAGTGACATTTCTTGTCACAATTGTAACACCTCACCCTTGACATTTTCTTCTCTTGAGGACGTTTTCCTCTATTGTGTTGGTTAACTCTTGATTTCTTGCAACAAGGACTTGATCCTTTGCATTCCCACATATTGAACGAATCAATACATTTGCGCTTAGAGCTCAAAGCTCTATCTGAGCTAGAACCAGCATTGAAAATGTCTATTTTCGGCTCAAATGCTTATAGGTAGTCCTCTACTAGCTTAAGGTGGCGCACGGCATCCTCAAGATCTTCCATAATATAGTTAAGAGCTTCTAGTGCTTCTTGCTTTTCCAGCACATATTGAATCTTCATATTCAATATTTCACAATTGTTACCGTTTATATCAGCAATTACGTTCTCAATTGCTGAAAATATCGATCTGAACACATCAGACATACATGCACAAATAATTAATACTTATCATTTATGCATCCACTTTGTACAGACCCATCATATCAATAAACAATTTCAAGTAAGGTTTCAGAATCAAAATGTCACTATGTTTCCAATCATCCTCCAAAAATCCTAACTTAAAACTATCATTAATATAATTTTTTTATGCAAAACTAATTCTATGAAGTTACAAAAACTTCTATCAACTATCCACAGCAGTCAACAATAACAGAAAATAAATAATATCTAACATCTAATAGAATTACAATGCTTTCACATAATACAATTATACATTACACTAAGCAATATATACAGGGAAAAATATCAACATGGAAAGAGATATTTACACCCACAAAACATCTCATAATTAATCTAAGAAATAAATAAGGAATGTCCCTTCTAATCTATCAGTCAAAATATCTGAGAAATTTGAAGGCACATTTGCCAACCATGGAAAAAACTTTTGGAGAGCTTTCATGTCACCTCCAAGGCGCATTCGCTCTACGCCATGTGGTGCTCAATCTAAGGGTTGAAGTTTTGGTTAACTCAATCCTATAGTACTCTCTTACAAAAGCTTCAACTAGCATCCTATAACCCGGGACCACGTTGACCTCCCATAGCTGACCTAATACTGCTTGCCATTCAGGTGGAAGAGTATTCATCAAAGCCGGCACCTTCTCAAAATCCGGCATAAGATAACCATTCCAGATGATTTCCTGTATCATCTAATTGACCCTGACCACATGTGATACTAAATCACCGTCATGCCACCGATAATTAGCTAAATCTGACATCAGCCTTTTAAGTCTTGCATTTCCCTCGTCCGTTCTCGAAATTGCAGGTATCCGTGCATAACGCATCATAGTTCCTGCAACAAATCCAGAACTAAAAATTGATCACTTATAATCCATAATGTACATAAGGGAAAATACATAATTTTCCATAATTCATGTAACAAATGCAGAATAAACAATGGATTACATATAACCCACATAGACATAATTGAAAAGAAACAAATCCATTTTATTTTATTTTTCAGGTCAACGGTCAACGGTCGTCGGTCAACGGGTCGACGGGCGTACGGGACGGACCGGTCGCGCTGGTCGGACCGACCGACCGCACGTGCCACACGCGTGCATGGGCTGACGTCACGCAGATGTCAGCCGGAACGTGCCGCGCGCGTGCGCAGCACGCGCTAGGCTTCCAGGCAATGTCGGGTCGGGTCGTCGGCGATGACGTCATCTCGGCGGTTACCGTGACGTCAACACGCATCGGTCCGCCGACCGGCGCGTCCCGATTCGCCGACCGCCAGCACGCACGTGCTGGTTCGCCACCGGCGCGTGTGGCGCACGCGCTGGCGAAGCTAGCGCTTCGAGCGCGTGTGGGCGCGTCCGGCGTCTCCCGGCAACGCACAACATGTCGCCGGACTCGTCTCAACGAGCTCTTTAACCTTGTGCCTTTAGAAATTGATTTCGACTTACGAAAACTCGAAAAAATCAATGAGCAGTACTCGGGTGTTAGGATTTCTCGCCCCAATCCGTGCCGGCCGATTTTCTTCGCGAAAATTCAATCAAAAAACATCAAAGGGGTCGGGAAAACGTGAACTAGGGCTCTGATACCAATGTTGGGATTAACGGATCCCCGAAAACCGGATTCGACACTAAATCGAACCCCTAAAACGAATGCGGAAGCAAAGTCCAGGAAAAGTACGTATCACCGATCCTAAAGCACACCACGGATTCGAGCGTACCTTGTTAGCCACAGATTAGATACCGACACCGATAGGAAGAAGAAATTTGGCCCTATTCGATTCGATGACGCCTTGAAGGGAAGAAGAAACGTGCCTTTTGCCTTACTATTTCTTCTTTTTCTTTTTGAGAGAGAGTGTGCGGGAGAGGGGAAGACGTATGTACATATTAATTCAACAGGTATCTTCTCTCTCTCTCTCCTCCCTTTTATACGTCCCTCCATCCACGGGCCTTATTCATGTGGGCCGGGCTTTTAGGCCCAACATGGGCGGACAGGCCTTAAGCCCATCTCATATAAAACCATCAGTGCAATATAAGTTTCGGAAAAGAAACATAACTCTTGACTCGACAGGCCAGAAGCGATTCTCAAATATCTTCCCAAGCGATTGCTTCTGGGTCGTCCTTGAGATCATCTTTGTTGCCATTTTCCTTCTCCATGCTCCCACCAGAATGAGAGTAAGCTGTCTGGTTGTGATTTCCAATAACTTGTACTTTATAAATTGTTTTCTTTCATGAAAAAGAAGATTGAATGTCTCTGGATCCGATCAACCATGTGGACCAACTCCAACTTAGACTGAAATTAGGATCCAACCCAATCTGATTAATCTACTGATCAATGAATAAGAGCATATGAAACATGGATATGTTTGTTAACTCACAACTAAGATGGACGTACACCATAATCTAAATTGCATCACATAGTAGAACCACCAAATTAAATGTCTCCTTAATTACTCTTAATTAATGGGTCTATTTCTTTTAAGAAGAAAATAATTGCAATATCTTTATAATGCAGTAGAGGAATGCAATACTTGCGATCACATACGATGTGATATTCCCAGCAGTAGCAATCTTAGTGACTCAGTTAACGTTGGATTGTCAGATGCAAATCACTGTTGCTCTTCTCTTGAGTGCTCTCTTTAGTATGGTCGCCTATGGTTCACCTCTCTCTCTGCCATGGTAAAAATATATATGCGTATAAATATATACGTGCTTTCATATACAAGCTATGAATATACGCTAAACTTTGTGTTGTTTCCTGAATTTTTACCAAGCATGTTTGTACCCGCCTTCTATTAAGAAACAAAAATAGAGCAATACTATGCATAATGTTCCTCAAGTATATGCTAAAATCTTGAAGAGTGATTCATGATATTGTTTAAGAAGGTGAATTGATTGGGATGTCGCATGAAGTTGACAGTTAACCTCGATAATTTTTGCAGAAGAGTGTGGAGTACATGCCTTCCTTCCTCTCCTTCATTCTGTTCATCAATGGCGGCGTTATGACTTCTTCAATGGAGTAAGCTTAATTTCCACCTTTTTCTACTGCACTGATTATTCTACTGTTCTTTCGACCAAGCGTGGAAACAACAAAAGAATTATCGCCATTCGCAAGCAGCATTAGAATATGCATGCACGTAAACTAGCCCTATCATATCCAGAGAAAGAAAAGGAAAGATCTCACACTTGTAGAGTATATTTACTGATAAAATAGACAATTCACCCTTGCTTGCGGGCTAAAAGGACGGATCAGTGATCAACATGAACATATATAATAACACAATTTCTCTTGTGATTACAATTTGACGCAAAGCTAGAGGCAGACAAATGTCGAATTAGTTCGAGAAAACAGTAGGAAAGAAATCTCGTATCTCGACTCATGTGAGAAACTCTGATATCTTGACCTAATTCTGACAAATTAGGGTTTTGACAGGCATACTGTGGCAGCATCTAATGCAAAAACTATTTCCTGAAAAATCATCAACCCAAGCTTAATGTCGCAGGAGAGTTAAGTTAGCTCTTCAATAGAATATTATCTACTTTAACATAATAAATAAAGAAATTGCCAAGAAGTCAACTATCCATATCCAAAGAAAGCAATACTCGATGAACTGAACACCTCAGGAAAAGAAAAGAAAAATGTTTGCTCATGGATGTTCGCTCACGGACTTGAACGGTGAAATGGATGCAGATGCCAAACGGGACCGGGCTCAGACTCGGAACAGCTCAGCTGATTCTGTAGCAATGCATTACAAGCCCAAGACCGAGTCGGCGGTGGCAGCGGCGGCAGAGGACAGTAAGTGGCAATCACGTGAGCCTCTCGTAAACCTAACTCCCATTTCTGAAGTAGTAGTCGTAGTAGCTCAAGAGAAAGATCAACAGATGTATCGATCTTCTCGTTCTTTTTTTTGGGCCCAGTTGGATCAACCGTGTTCATTTACTTCAACAAACAGCTTTGATTGTGTACTTTTTGGGGGACTGAGTGCAATAACATTTCGTGATCTATGCTATGTACTACAGCTAAGGCAAGGCACATCCTGACAACGATGCAATTATCAGGGGCGCGCTCTACCACTGAGCTAATAGCCTGTCGTGCGGGCCTCCCGCTTGGCCCACTATGTCAAAAGCGAGAGAAACCACATCCCCCTCTTTCCCTTTTTCGCCCCCATGTCGACACACGGGAGGGGCATGAGGACGTAAAAAAGGGGATCCTATCAGCTTGTTCCGACCTAGGATAATAAACTCATGAACTTGATCTTACTTCACTGTCTAGAAATGAAAGAGGACTTCCATCTCCAAGTTGAACTCAAATGTAGCTCGCTTCTTTTTGGGTGTAAAGCCATGTCAAACCAAAATACCCAACGTAAGATTTATTTGAAAAATGAATCCTAATAATTCATTAGGTGGGATGGCGGAACAAACTAGGGACCAATTCATTTATTTTAAGAATTCATGAGCTAACCCTACAACTAAAATAGATATTGAAAGAGTAAATATTCGCCCTGAACTAAATAATTGTTCCGATGGAACCTTTTCTTCTACCGGAGATTGGCCATGTGGATGTCGATACACAATCCAAACCCCTACCCTCTATTCGTTATTATATGTAACAAAATACACCAAAAAGTTCAAAAAACCAATCCTTACCTAACAAATTCCAAATTACTAAAATTACTTTAGTTTTTTATTAGTTGGTCAAACTCAAAAGAAAAAGAAAATAATGAGTACACATTTTTTTTTTAAATTTGAATTAAACTAGTAGTTAATCAAAGAATACATGATTTTCGAAAAGTTATCTTAGTAATTTTGTCTTTTCGATACCAGGGAGACGAAATAGAATTAAAAGAAAAGACGAATTTACTAAGATAACTTTTCGAAAATAGTGTATTCTTTGATTAACTACTAGTTTAATTCAAATTTTAAAATTAAAAAAAAATGTGTACTTGTTCTTTTCTTTTTCTTTAGCTCCCACGCGGTGTATAAACAGAGATGATGGAAATGAATTTGTCCGATCAATCGATGTATCAAAAGCGTTACCTACACCAATGTTTAACTTATCGAGATGCTTAGAAGAGTTTGTTATGTTAAAACTACCTCTAAAGGGCTTGATGATAATTATTGGCTACCCCTTTGAAAATTGTGTGCCTTTATATGACGTGCTAAAGGAAGAACATATTTTTGAAATTCAACATACTCTAAAGTACATTGACTGTTTTTTTTCTAAAATAAGTACATCGGCAATTGTTCATTCTACTTCAAGGTTTTTATTAAATGTGATTGGCACACTTATTCATGAGACCTAGATATATGTACTTATACATCTTAAAATACAATGATTCTTTCACAAATCAAGGGGGTCTTGCATGAAAAAATAAAAATGTTAACCGTGTGTGTGTGTGGAGAGCATGTTGTATACATACGTGGTCGATTTCATATGAGGAAATTTCACATCGGATGGGAGAGGACTCGAGCATGACAATGATTATATCTTGTAATTTTCTGCAATAAAGATGCAAAATGGGGTCTGCCATGTTCTCTGGCTAACTGGCTTTTATCAAAGAAAGGAAAAAAAGTTACCTACGCAGATTTAGCATACAGAAAAAATTTGAAAAAAAGAAAAGAAAACAAATTCGATATCTTTACTTATTAGTCATGATCAAAGTTAATGTTTAAATCGGACAAGCTCGAGGAACTTGCGACGTGGGCAATTGCGTGGAACCTTCGCTAATTGTCCCACGTAATGCATGCGTGTCTTTCTTGACAAAATCCTAACTTTTGATTTTATCATTCACAAATAAAGAGAGAAGGTCATCTCATCGAGTGATTAGAGAATTTAAGACACAATTTAATGTCCCTGATTTAAAATGTTCATATATGTCGATGCCTCCCTCATTTTTGTGAACCATATTATATTATATTATATTATATTATATTATACATATATCATATTATATTATATTATATATAAGCATGGATGTCGTGGTATGTTGGATAACATGCTTCGTCAAGCAACCTTTAGGGAGAACGAATTCTTGTACATCAAGCACAAGATTCCTGTAGACGTGCCGCATAACCACATTAAATGGACCAAAAAATTAAAACATGAGTGTTTGCAACTTAACTGCATGTTTGTTTAACGTCAAAGCACGAAACCTCAAGTCAAAATTTTAGAATATTGTTCGAATTTCAATTATGAAAATTTATATATGAATTTACACGTCAACATTATTATGTTGTGAAAAGTTTTTGATGTTTTGGGTTAAGAAAATTCCGAGCGCGCATAATTTAAATTAAGCAAAACCTAAAAGGTAAAAGTCTATCCATACACATTTTGAAAGAAAGGAATGGCGTCCATCCTAGAATAGTCTCGGTGATAAGGGCTTTCCATTGCTTTTTGCTTAGGAACTAATGGTCTCGGATTTGATTCTGATGCTGGGAAAATCATATTTAAATGGAGGACTACGATGGTCGGTAACTATGCTAGTTCCCTCCGAGTAACAGCTTAATCAGAGTCATGTCCTTAGGTAATCGACCGAAAAAAAAGCACATGCATAGTGAGATCTAAGTCAACATCCTTACACATGGCTGACTCGATGCAATTGTGAATTCCAATCGAGAGATCTCGAATCCATGTAAGAGTCTACATCGAGGTCAAGCTAGTAAGAAAATGTGCAATCGATCTTTGGTCGATGATAATCACGTCATCCAATTACCTCAATAATCTCCCATGAAAATAAAATTACAATTTTTTGTTAATTTTTTGGATTGATATTCTGAAAAATCTCAAATTGGTACGCTATGACAAATTTATTCAAATTAATTTTTTGATCACAAAAAACTTCAAACTATTACACTTATAACAAATTTACCCTAAACTAATTTGTTCAACTGCCAAAAATCTTAAACTAGCATATTTGTGACAAATATACCTCTGTTAAATTGGATTAACACTACAAAAAACCACAACAATGGTAAAATTATGACAAACAGAAAGTAAAATCCTAAATTGATATACTAGTTAACTGTCACGCATTATCCAATTCAGTAATTTGATAATTAGATTTAATGAAAACTAATGGATAATAAATTTGTCACATGTGTAGCTGTTTTGGATAAATTTTTCAAAATTATATCATTTAGAATTTTTGGTAGTCAAAAAATCAATTTGAGATAAATTTATCATTGACGTATTAACCCTAATTTTTCAGGTATTAACCAGTTCAGTCAAAAGATTCTGAAAACGTGTCAAGAAAAAAGAAAGAATGTTCAGGCCCATCTAGTTCCATCCAAAGGCGGCAATACCGGACACCAGGCCCATTCGAGGCCCAGGCCCATTTTCTCTGCTGACGTCTTCAACTACCATTCCAAATCGATCTCCGGAACGAAGGAGAGCTGGCACCGAACTTTCCCATCTGCGCGAGAATATCGGTTATCGTCGTTGACAGAGACGCCATCATCGCCATCCTCATTCAGCACAAGCAAGCATCCTCAATCCAACAACGACTGCCGGACAGACAGACGGAGAAAGCGAGATGGGTCTCGTATTGTTTCCCAGATGGGCACTCCTGTCGACGACGACGACGATCCTCTGCATCGCCGCCGCCGCCGCCCTCGTAAGTTCCGAACAGGTGCATTCCGGCAAGCGGTCGGCGTACGACATCCTCGGGGACTACAACTTCCCCGCCGGGATCCTGCCCATCGGGGTCAACGGCTACGACCTCGACGCGTCGACGGGGCAGTTCGCGGCCTACTTCAACAAGACGTGCAGCTTCTCGCTGGAGGGGTCGTACCAGCTGGAGTACAAGTCCACGATCCGCGGGCTCATCTCCGAGAACCGGCTCAAAAACCTGCAGGGGGTGAAGGTGAAGCTGCTGTTCGTGTGGGTGGACATCGTGGAGGTCAGCCGCCGGGGCGACGACCTGCAGTTCTCCGTCGGCATCGCGGGCGCGGACTTCCCCATCGATAATTTCGAGGAGTGCCCGCAGTGCGGGTGCGGGTTGAACTGCGGCGACCGTGGGGCGGGGGAGACGACGAGAGGAGGTAGGAGGCCGTTCGTTGATTCTTACTGATGGGGAATGGGATCGACGGGGGGAACGCCGTTGTGCTGGAATTCTATTCTCTTTTTTATTATTTGTGGCGTGATGGATATAGATTCAGCCCCAAATGATTAATTGTTGTCAAGCGTTTTTTTTTTCTCTGCTTCGTTGTGCGCTTGATGGTTTCTGCATTTGTTAAGATTATGCTGCTGTAATGGGAAGAATGCCCATGACAGATATATAAAAGTGGAGTAGAATTCGAGAACAGAAACAAACTTCACCAAAAGGTTTCAAAAAAGGGTCATCTTGAAGAATGTTTGCTCTGAATTGTGTAAAATGCATGAGAAATTATCTTGCTATAACTGTTGGTTCGCCCTAAATTGGACTTGTATATGCGTTTAACGTGGACTGTGATGAGAAAGGGGATGGAATGAGTGAGGGATTGGATATGAAGGGAAAATTGAGTAGAATTTGTTTGGCTACAATGGAAATCCCATAGTTAGTGAAAAGGAAGTCTTATATTGTTTTGAACTTTCAAAGCTAGAAAAAGAAGAGCTATCTGCAGATATGTTTCTAAATTGGGAATGGCCCGTTCCCTCTCATTGCCCTAAAATTCCTCCAAGCATAGAGAAAGGCAATGGCATTCCATTTCCTCAAACTAAACATTGGGTTCTCAAAGCCACTATTCAGCAGCCTGGGCATCTGAAAATCTTCACCCTGGTGAAAGAGCTGTTAACTTCATTGGCCATATTACAGCAGTCAACCAAGAGACATTGCATTTCTGGTCAATTAATCTTCAGGATATCCTGAGAAAGTGACACTAGTCTCTTACAGAGATACAATACTCTTATGCTTGCACTTCCTCTGGATGAAAGTGCTTCTAAGTTGGGATTCTGAGACTCAAGTGAGCTAAAAGCTGTTTGACTGCTGAAATATATGACTAGATTACTATACATACGTTCTCTACTTCGTAATATTTATCTACACTGACAGCTTCTTCCTTTGAACGTGCTTGCTTAAATGCACTCAATGCTATCAACTAATCAGATGTTAGTTGTTTTGGATTGTCCACATGAGTCCTGTGTCACATTTTCTTTATTGGCTTTTATTTGATCGAGAGTTCTTCATTGGTTTTAAATGCCATTGAACTTCATTGGTTTTAAATGCCATTGAACTTGAATACGTAACCAACTTTTGAATAGGTCTCTGGGTTGCGTTACCGAGATTGCTCAGATCAATCTATCTTTATCTGCAAAAAAACTTGAACTAGTTATTATCTTTGTATATGGCCCCCCTTTTCAATAATTTACAAAGAATTTGATCTTTCAGTTTTTTTTTTCACCATTCAAAGCATAGACTGTGACTGCATATTGATTACGAATTTTAGTATTGCTGATCAATTTTGATATGGGCAATAATCGCCAAGTTCATATTTGCTATGATGTTTGCTGTGGTAATATCCCTAAAGATTCTGCAATCTTCTCTGTCTCCGTAGGTCAAGAAACTTTTGTGGCTGTTCCTTTAAATGTTGAATCCGGTTCTTCCCTTTGGAACCCAAATTTCATTATTAATTTCAATTTGGGGGCTGAACTCTGTATTTGCTGTTTCTTCTCTCCTCTTTATTTAGCTAAAAATGGTCATGCTTCAAACAATAGGATTTTCTGGAAGGCTGAAATGGTTGTCCAAACGAACTATAAATCTTTGTTTTAAGAGCTTAAACTCTGAAAATGATTCTTGGCTACTTCAAAATTTGTCATCTTAAGAATGATTATAGCATGTGACTTGGAGCGGAAAGAAGACATGCACCCCACCCGATTAGTAAGACACAAACGGAGTTATAACTTGATCCCTTTGGAAGAATGGTTTTTTTTTAAAAACAGAATGATTCTGCCATTCTGCTGTATTGATTGAACATATGAATATTGTAATGATCACATTTAATCTGAGGATAAGTGAATTCTCTTCGCGGAATGCTGCTGCAGCTTTTGTTAAACATCATCCATGCACGTCCAGATTGACACAACCATAATATTACACATTGACTACCTGTGACTATATAAGGGCAGCATTGGGTGCATTCCCTCGGTGCCATAATGAGCTCTCCATTTTCAGTCCCGGCACACCAGAAAACCCCTCTGGTAACGGGTAATTGAGAAAATTTCTTGCTTATGTTCAGTTTCTAGAAGCTTAACTATGCAAGCCATGGGAAAGTGTTATATGTTGCACGACTTGAGATCTTAACTGGCATACTCTGGTTTTTTGTTCCTTTGGACCAAACGTGAACACAACTCCATTGACATCACAAGGAAACTGAAGCAAGTGCTACTGAACCCCAAAAATATCTTAAAGTAGATGCAGATGATAACTTGCAGACCAGTTGACTCCTGTTTATTTTGGAGGCCAATAGTCCTTTAAAGGAGAGGACACTTTGTCTTCCTTTTAAGGACAGTTTACGGAGAGCCATTTAATAGCCCTTAGATTTTTCTGTTGCTCTTCAACCACTGTAACTGACTTTTAGTTGTGTTAGGTGAGTGGAAGAAGGTGAGTAGCTGTAGCTTTGCCTTACTTGTGCTGTCTGTGGAGAAGCTACTTTTCTTTTGAAGCTTGTGGCGAAGCTACCAAATTTCGCCAAGTATGACTTGGGAATCATTTCCCGAATGTTACGATGTTCTGTTTCCTGAAACGCACATATGCATCCATGACATCGTACATCGATCAATTTCAGCTGCATCGTGAATGATTTTATTCCTTTGTCCTTGCCTGATACTCCGTGAAGCTGGTTAAGTTTGTCAAGAAGCAGGAATTCCATTCATGTCAAGCGTATGCGCACAAGAAGATACCTCAACGAAGGAACCTATTGTCGGTGAACTTTTGCTTGGTAAAATGTTAAAGACAATTCCAAGGGCCAAAAGAAGTGGATCACAGTGACGCTGTGAACTCATTTAACTTAAGACTGTTCTTCTTACACGTATCTTAAAATGGTTTATTGATGGTTCGTGATTGCTGAAGGCCCTTCAGGTCTGTCTGTCGGAAGCTTCTCTCGGTATCTTGGGGCAGAAGCTATGGAGTCAAATTGGTCAACAAATTAGAGCTCTCTTATCTCGTTGATCTCTTCTCACATGCCGAGCAGCATGTTTCTTGTTGCATTAACTCTTCCCAACTTGATATTATCCTTTTCATTCCACTGTTCCCACCTACCTAATCTGCTGTCGTGAACGGCGGTAAACTCCAAATTGACTCGGTCTCAGCACTTACTGTCGAAAAAGAAAGTGGAGCTCTAGCTTTTCAAAAAATAACCCAATCCATTTTAAACACCAGGAGCTCGTGGGATGCTCTCTTGACAATGAAATGCTGATGGAAACTCCCCGCTCGCGCGAATCTCTCTAGTCTTCTATGTGAAGAAGCGGACGAAACTTCCCAACATATAAATAACAGGGACTGCAGAGAATCTAATGAGTTCGAACAGGTTCATTGGAGTGCCGAACGCAAATCCATCGATTCATCCAATCTTAATCAAACGGAGATGTCCCCACCAAACCCTTTTAAACAAACTGTTCGGTGCTCCAATGTGGTGGCAATTAGTGAGCCAAACAAGTCGCATAGTGGCTCCTTGCTCATCACCTCCACCACCACCACCACCACCACCACCACCATCAACTGAAACGAATTTTATTCAAGCAAAAACTCAATGATTCACCCATCGAGTTCGTCAACCAAATAAACAGAATTTCGGTTAGGTCCAAGGAAGGCAACGACTAACAACGGGAGGATGAGGCCCCCCTTGCGTGGTCTTGCACGACAGGTGAAGAAATAACATTAAATTAAGGGCGAGATTCGAGGGAGGAGAACTATTGTAATCGAGCCTGACTTGTATTCCATTGCGCGGTGCGGTGTCAGAAGTTCATGTTACACACATACGCTTGGACTTTTCAAAGTACGCGGTTTCTTCAAGTTGCAGAGCTCAAAAGACGGAAAAAATTAAAAAAAAAAAAAAAAAGGAATAGGAGTCGGCTACGACCTTTGATTGCCCCTCATCTTTACAAATTAAAACCCACCGAAGCTATAACTTTGTCGTGAACATTACTCCCAAATCTCTCTTCATCTGTACTCATCATCTGCTATGTTGCGCCTTGTGGGCTCTCTCATCGGACAATTTCTTTTTCACTGGCTCATATTTTCATCCTGAAAGGGTTGATCTTTCTCTGGAATCTCATGTCTAAATCCTATCCGGTCTACAAAGTTGAAAACTTTACTGGCGTTCCTTGAATATTTCAATTCCGGGTGCAATTATTGAAAAATGGTTTGACAGATTTGGGCCGACATGGTGAAAGGGTCATCATTTCTTTAGATGCCAAGGTCAAATTTGTTTCTTGACAAAGCTCGAGGCGAGCAAATTCAACGGTCTTGAATTTGGGCTAGAGGACACTTACATAGAATGGAAGTATTTTATTTTGAAAATGAATGATTCGGATCCTTAAAGAAGTTATTTTTCGCTTGTAGGAAAGATGCCAATCGTCGTTTAAACGGGGCTAATAGTGGAGGTAGTTGGTAATTAAAGTTTCCAGAAGTGAAACAAAAGCAGCAAGGGAAAAGGGAATGTGAAAGGGACGCTAACATGCGCCGGTTCTTGAGAGGCGCCGAGTAGCCCCCGCTTTTTGAGGTTTCCACATCAACCGCGATGAATAATCTACTTGCAGAGGGGGAGAGAGATTCATTCTCACACAAATATTGACAACCCCATGTTTGATCTTTTGCTCGTCACAATCTCCAAGCCCCGATTTTTCTTGTCTCTCTCTCTCTCTCTCTCTCTCACCCCAATCTGTATTTAAAGTTTGGATTTTTCTCGTTCAATTTCATAGGGCGGCGAGTGTGAGTTTTTAACAGATTTAGTTCTCTCTCTCTCTCTCTCTCTCTCTCTCTCATAAGAAAAGTTGATGGAAGGCTTCCAAATTCCATGTATATAAGCATAATCCTGTCCATTGACTTTCTGTCATATCTCTGAGCATACCCTCTTGGGTTCATTTTCATCCCACGGAAGATAAGGTGGAGCTTTCTTGATTTGTATCGCCCAATTTGGCAGATACCCTTTTGCTCCTCTCCTCTCAATACCCTCAAGAATAAAGGGACTCGCGGGACCCAAAAATCAGATTTTTCCGTCTGGACGGTTCCTTCAAATTCTTGTTCTTCTGCATCCACTTTGAGCTGTTTGTTTCTACAGAAGCTAGCTGAGCCGGTTTAAATCTTGTTGATATTGGGAAGGGAGTTGATTATTTTTAGTGTGTTTTTTGAGTGGAGGAAGAAGAAGAAGAAGGAGAAGATGATGATGATGACAATGGAAGGAATGATGGAGAAGGGTGTGTTGGATGATATAATAAGGAGATTGTTGGAAGGCAAAGGAGGGAAGCAAGTCCAGCTTTCCGAGGCTGAGATCCGCCAACTCTGCATCAACGCTCGCCAAATCTTCCTCTCTCAGCCCATTCTCTTGGCGCTTCATGCTCCCATTAGAATCTGCGGTACGAGCTCTCTCTCTCTGTCTCTCATGTTGTCATGCTCTCATCCCAGGATTGATTCGAAGGTGATTTTGGTTGTGCAGCAGGTGGGTTAGTCTGTGGCAAAGAGGGTTACATGGCAAATTGCTAGGAACCAATAATCTTGAGGGCTTGTGTGTCATGGTTTTCTATATCGTAGCTCTCTTTCGTTTCTGCAGTCCACCTCATTAGCACGTGGTTGACAATTTCGTCTGTTTCTCGTTTCTGCTGCATAAACTACGGCGGTTTTTTTTTTTTTGCTGTCTTTCTCTAACGTTGGAGGTAGTTGATTTGATGAAACAATAACTCGTGTTTGCTAGTGGAACTATTCGATTGTGTGTTCGTTCCTGCTTAGCAAATGAACTAAGAGCAGGCTGCCGAAGTAAGAATCTTGAGATGTTAAAATTTTAATTCATGCCCATCGGAGCATTGGTGAATCTTTTAATGTTTGATGATGGAGTTGGGAGGATAGATACTCCAAGGATGGGGTTCTCAGTAGAACTTGAAGGGACTGCTAATTAGTTTCAGGCTCTTTGATTAAGGGGAAAGTGGATACAAATTCATTTGAACTGAATGCAAGCTTCTGTCTTCTAGCTTGTCAGCGCATTCTTTACAATCAAGTTAGCATGCATCAAGTAATTCTAATGTTGCAGGTCTCTTACAGGTGATATACATGGACAGTACCACGATCTACTGAGGCTATTTGAGCATGGTGGGCACCCTCCCTCTGCGAGCTATCTGTTTTTAGGAGATTACGTGGATCGTGGGAAGCACAGTTTGGAGACGATATGTTTGCTTCTGGCCTACAAAATAAGATATCCCGACAAAGTATTTCTCTTGAGGGGAAACCATGAAGATGCAAAAATAAATCGCATCTACGGCTTTTATGATGAGTGCAAAAGGCGATTTAATGTTAGGCTTTGGAAAATGTTCACCGATTGCTTCAATTGCCTGCCAGTGGCTGCCCTTATCGATGATAAAATACTTTGCATGCATGGGGGCCTCTCCCCGGAGTTGAACAAGTTGGATCAAATAAAGGAAATTTCGAGGCCAACTGAGATTCCTGAAGCCGGTCTTCTTTGTGATCTTCTGTGGTCTGACCCAGATCCTAGTATTGATGGTTGGGCGGACAGCGATCGTGGTGTCTCATGTAATTTTGGAGCTGATAAGGTTGCTGAGTTTTTGGATAAGAATAATCTTGATCTCATTTGCCGAGGCCATCAGGTAAGCCAATCTCTTTATTATCTAGCTTGATGCCTGTTATAGATGCAAAATGCTACAATCATCCTTAGGGCACTCTTAAAACTTGAGGCACCTAATACCCCGTTTAATCTTCTCAGAATTCTTATAATGTGTTAAAGGGCCATTTTTCAAATTTCCATGCTAAAATGTCTAATTAACTTTTTGCTCACCAAACAATTGCTTTTAGAGCACAATCATCAACACGATAGCAACCCATTCAATTACCCGTCTCCTGTTTCATTTTCCCATCATATTCTGAATATTATACCTTGCATTAGTGTCGTAAAAAAAAAAAAAAAGAAAAATTGATGTCGTGATAAGTACCTATAAAATTTATGGCGTCAAATCTCCCAACCAGTGGTTTTAGTACTTGCTGATTGGTAGTGCTTCGTATTAATTGAAGGACTTTCTGCAAAATCCGGATGAGCTAGTTATTTGAGATGTAGATAATAGAACAGTAATGCTTGGCTGGATTTGCACTCTGGAGGTGCCTTACCCTTTAGTACACTTTTATTCTGTCATCTTGTCCTCGAAAAACATTTTCTACAACCACAAAAACCTTGCAATAGTCATGGCTGAACATTACATCATGATGTCTTTCTCTTCAATTTGCTTGAAACGATATCGAAAAGATCTTTTGGGGTTAATTGCAGGTGGTAGAGGACGGGTACGAATTTTTTGCCAAACGGCGGTTAGTCACAATCTTTTCGGCTCCCAATTACGGAGGGGAGTTTGACAATGCAGGTGCATTGCTAAGTGTTGATGAGAATTTGGTGTGTTCGTTTGAGATACTGAAACCAGCTGAAAGCAAAGCTTCTGGCAGTTCTAGTACATCAAGAATGATACTTAAGAAGGTATTGAAAAATCCAGCTTTCTTCATCTTCCTGGGCTTCACCATTCTCCTGAATTCAACGGCGACAAAGATCATGCCTTCATTTTTTTTTTTTTTATATCATTAAAGTCAATTTTGATGTGGGGCTGTGAAATAACTTTTTTCTTGACTTGGTACGAGCAGCCTCCACAGCTTGGAAGAGTCTGATCCGCGTGGTCTCTGGAAGATGTTCTTATTTTGACGAGAAAATGAGAAAGAAAGCTGGTTTCGTGCATAAGCTAGAGACCGTCATAGAAAAGATTGGATGAGGATATGCCCTCCGCTTCCGTCGAAAAAGTCGTATCCTTCAAGATTATCCAAGTGCAGCAACAATAGTAATGTGAGAGTTGGTTCAAGATCTTCGATCGCACGTGCAGTATTTTCAGCTGAGAAACGGAGATATTGGACCTTAGGACATCCAACAGAAATCGCTCCCCTAGGATAAACTGATGATTTGAATTTTTGTCATCTGTAATGTTTTCGTGTTGACTGCAAGTGTGCTCGAGAGTTGGCTTCGCAACAAGCTCATGTTAATATTTCAGTTTTCTTCCCTGTCGTGTGTGACCAAGTACCAACGTTGTCATCATGTTAATATATCAAGCTTATTGCTATAGAGAGAAGAGGTCGTTTGGGAATTCATGGATTCTTGAAAATAACCACTTTTATGAGCCCTCGGACAAAACTCTTGAAATTGATTTTTCCAGAGTCATGGGGCTCGGTGAATAGATGGTGGAGTGTCGTCTCAAGCAAGCAACTGACCGGAGGGCTATTGAGTGGCTTAGAAGCACAGGACGGTGTGCTATGTACAAAAGGCTAATCCATCTTCTTCTGCCCTCAAATAATGCTCGTGATAATGATCTCCACTTCATGTGACATCTTTCCAGAGACATCAAGTCGATCAATAGAACGTTAGCCTTGGCCTTCGCTATTGTCAGATACTATAAACCTGATGCTAACATAATCCGATAACCTTCTGAATTCACATTGATGCAAATTGAGTGTCATGCAGACACCAATCGGCTGTGTGTACGTAAATCCTTCTACTCCATTTCCCTCTCCCAAAAGCTAAACAAAACCATGTTTCTGCAACGCTAGAAAAATGTAATATGACAAGACAGGTTACAACCAAAAATCTCTCTTCTTGACAGAAGGCATGTTTTTCCTCATTTTCTTCCAGCCAAAAAGCTGAACATATGCCGAGTGATCCATCCCTGGTCTTGATTTCGGCCAGAACCAGCATATACATTGCTGCTTCGGAATCACAAAAATAGCTCACTGAAGGATGGCAGTTTTCTTGTGGTAATTACAATTGCAGATAGGTCTACCTGCAAACAGAAGTATAACTGCACTTTTTGTAATCATGAAAACAGCATAAAGTTGTACTTCTACTGCTTAAGGGAAGAAGGTAACCAACAAACCACTGAGTTCATCACACAGTGGCCACCATTTTGTCTTTGGAATTAGGTGAGGAGTTTGGTCCTCATTTTGGGAATGGGGTGATTTACCAACCCCAGTTACAAGGGGTGGGACCCACAAGACTAATAGAAAAAAGAACATAGGGGTAAAAATTAGCCTTCAAAAGCTATGCTTACTTTTGCTCTCTCAAAGGAGGATTCTTTAACAGGAAAATACAGTCTAAAAATTAAAATGAGATCTATCACCTTCTCATTTCCAGAAAATTACCAAATTAGGCAGCCATAAGAGAGATTAAATTTATATTGGCCATTGATGAGGTTTATGGAACTCAGAAGCAAAAAGTCATAGACTTCCATAATGCTAGCATAAAGAAATCACATAAACATTAAGAATCTGGTTAACTCGAATGAGGCATGCATCTGCAGCAACACCTAGTTTCTTGACATGCTTGAAAGGCCAGAGGAGAAGGCACAGGAGATCCTAACATCTCACCGCATGATTCCCAAACTGATAACTATGTAGTTCTCTAATTATTACGTAAAGTTTAAAGTAACTCATTTCATCGCTTCACCTGTAAAAGAAGCAGATAGTGGAGATTCATCCTCCCTTCCCCTTCTTACTACGTGAATTGAAAGATTTCTGGTTCGCCTGAGCTTCCAGTCTCCTTGCATTACGCTGAATAGCAGCAATTTTCTGGTAGTGACTGTTGCTCCTCCTCCTGCTGTAAATAAGGATAAAGTACATTCAAAGATACAAAATAAAACTTGAATGCCAGTAAGACCCTAAATGACAGACCATAAATACAGAATCAGATGGATACTCTTTGTACTATAAAACGAACAACAGTGCATCAGAATTATGTGATTTATCTGAGAAACCCTGAACCAACATCCTCTTCTCTTTGACTGACTACTGCATACCAGAACCACGCCCTAGTTTTGAGCATCCAAAATCATGAGATGAAAGCAAAATAATAGCCTTGAGCAATTTATTCAACCAAATCCTGAAAACAACAGTCTCGAGTTCTAAAATCAAATTCCTGGAGTCCCTTCATTGTATGATATGTGAGAGACAAGAAAAAGATTGCTCTTTGACAACAACTTATTTATTAAGTTATGACAAGCTTCCAGAGGGAAATCATGTTATATCATGAAATTTCTTTCCAAATTGCAGAAATGCTACACGAATGGGACAGCATCTTTTTCCCTGTGCAGACCCATACTCAAGGTGCATGGCAAACCAGAATTCAGCCAGTAAACAAGGCACTGCTCACAGTAACTGAAACAACCTACAAAGATCAAAAGCTACTAAAAACATAACTTATAAGATGCTTAAGCTAATTTTCAGCACCAACTGTGCAAACACATTTCATATATCACTTACATTTGGGGTTTGATAAAATACATACTATCCAAGTTTCAAGTCCTTCCTTGGAAAAAAAAGTAATTGAGCAACCCCAAGCAAACATTGGAAATGGTCACGTGACACATGACCATTGGTTCAGGAGAGAGATCGCAGAGTTCAAGGAAATCCAGCTAAGAAATCAACAAATAGGTGATGAATGTTTTGTTCATATTTTTATGTAACACCTGAACTATTCATACTTTAGGGTGCAAAGGAGAGGAGAGTCACCTTATAACCAGCAGTCCTCCAGTCAAGACCATCCCTCCCACTGCCCAAAATACTGTCTTACTGAATGGCATTCCCCCCAGCCGCTGGTGATCATCAGATTCTTGAGGCATCTCAGAATCTGCAGTCTTCCATGAACTAGAAATTGAGTCTAAACTAGCTTGACCACCATAACAATGTGCTTCTTCAGAGCCAACGGATCTGTCATCATCCAATTTCACAGAAAAACCAGCAGCAAGGCACAGCTCAGTGCCATTGGAGACACATTCAGAAGCTCTAGCACATATCACCTCATTCACTCCACATGGTGCTAGAACCTATCAATTCAGAACTTAGAGTGGGTAATGTGGATCATCCAAGATAAAACAGTTATAGAGGTGGTGCATCCATATGTCCTTACACACAACCCGCAATTCACATGACTAACACATGTAGGTAGGTATGCATGCACAGTGACATACATACAGAAATTGATCAAGAAGTAACAATCTCCCGACCAAAACCAATTTTTTGATCAACCCCTGAAATGTGGCAGCAATAGAGCTCACAACGGTGAGGCTATCACTTTTGTCAATATTAACAATATGTTCCATTTATACAACTTTCTCAAGAAGGAAGAAGGAATATATGATGGAGCAGGCATCAACAATCAAATTGGTCATCTAACAACGGAATAATTAACAGATTCACCTGTGTCTTTGGATCCATCGAGAAGTAAGCATTAGAGCAAGCCTGAAAGATTTTGTCACAAAGAGAGGCACATATAAGAGGAGGTCCTGGCTGAACACCGACATTTGGATCGCAGATAGAACATTCCAGCAACTCCCACAACTGCACACACTCCTCGCTTGCCTCTCCCTTCAAAGTGAGCCTCCTTGTCGCTATCAAAGCAGGATGCGTCTGAGACACATCGCAGCACGTCTTCTTCCGGAAAACCCGGCAAAGGGTCAAGCCCTTGGACCCTCTGCCCACCTTTCCAGGTGGCTTCCCTTCCGACGCGAAGGGTGGGAAACGACCGCCTTTCGAGACGCAAACTCCGTCGGGCAGCCTCGCCGCATCTAGGAGCACCAAACACCCAACAAAATCAATAAAACAGCAAATAATAAAAAAAGAAAAATAAAGTCAGGACTGAATTCTGTCACCAATACATGAACCAAACAAGAAACACATATCACAGTCAAGAACAACTCAGGCTGTGGTTAACTGTTGGATGCTAAGATGCGTTTGGTCACATTTCTGTTCCAAGACAATTTCTGTTCAAATATAACTTTTTTCACTTTTTATTTCTATTTCAAATCTATTTTCTAATCACTTTCTATTCCGAGAAATAGAAAAATTAGCTGAAGTTATTTCTGTTTTTCCTGTTCCAGGGAATAAAAAAACAGAACAATTAAAAAAAAAAAAAAAAGGATTGCTACAAAACAGGCCCAAGATGCCCGCATGAATCAAAATCGAGCAATGACAATAACCAATTCGAGAGTTTCATCAACAGACCCGCCCAATCAGCTACAGCTACAAGAAATCCCCCGCGCCCGTTCACCGATCTTCTACCCAGGCGCGCGACGGTTCACGCGCCAGAAGCATATCATCGAAGTACCGACGTAACCGACCGAAAATATTAGAAAGAGAGAAGCCAAAAAACCGGCAGCTCCACGAGATGCGAAACCGAAACGACTCCGCAATCAGCACCCCCACATAATCATCAAAACGCTCACCGGAAGAAGAGAGGAATAGCAGGCCGATCGAGAGCACGAGCTTCGTGACCGGGAGCGAATCCGATACTCTCATCGCTCCGGATGGAGAATCTGCAGAGGATTCGAGAGGTAGAAGACGAACTGGACGGACGGAGAAGTCTCCGCGAGCTTCCCAATTTCCACGGCTCGCGGAAATGCGCACGAGCTGTGCAGAGTACAGAGACTGAGGACGGATGGGTTCACGGGCCGGGCTTCTTGTTACCGTGGTTTGCACTTGAAGTCATGAGAGGGGCCCGGAAGTCTCTCTCCGAAGCCCAGAACTCAAAATGGGCCCTGGCGGACTTCGGTCCGTGCCGTGCCGACCTGGACTTTAGGGCCGTGTTTGGTTTTTGTGTTCGGGGCTTTGGAATGACAAGCCCGATAGCCAGGATTTGATTGAAAGTGATTAGGATTGAAAATATATTTGAAACGTATGATTACATATTCAGTGAATGAATTAATTGACCGAGCCGAAAAATAAATGTGTCGAATTTGAAAAAGTGGCCAAATAATAAGATAGGAATCTTGAGATATACAGATTAATGTTCTTTTACACAACAATCATAGGGTGTCTCAACTTGTAATCAACACATAGGTATTTTTATTTGGGAATGCCTATGTGACATGAAGCAAGAAGGAAATTATGGGAAGACACATTGACTGGAGCTTCATCATTGGGGCAAGGGCAAGAGCAATGCCAAGGGGCTTCCCTTGGCGGCGATAGGGCAATGTCCGAAGGGCATGGTGCCGGGTGGAAGAAACTAAGCTTTGTTGGTTTTGGGAAAAGATGGGTTGCAAACGGGCTGGGCACACAAGGCCGTGTAGGAACTAGCCTGACCAAACCGAGCCTAACTTTGCTTTCTTGGTCGGAGAAATAGAAAAAGGTCCTGACAAAAATTACATGGTTCATTCTAAGTGGGTAAAGTCTAAAAAAATATATTTTAAAGTTTATTTTTGAAAATATTATTCATTATCAAATTACAAAATTCTAACGTGGATTCTCTGAAATAACTAATACCTATTCGTTTAAAATTCATAAATTTCAAGGAAAGAAATGGAAAGTTGCATATCTCAATTTCATAACTTTTTATGGCTCATTTCAAGTTTCATGGTTAACTTTCTAATTCTTATGACTTAAGGATGTTGATAAATATTAATCTTTAATTTTTCTGATTTTTTCTTCTAATTTAAATTTTTAACTAATATTTTTCAAAATCATTTTGGGTCGGGTTGAGCCAAGCCGGGCCGGACCAGGCCAATCCATGCTTGAGCATCTTAGGCTCAAAAACCCGAAGCAATCCTAATGAGAATTTCAAAACGCGCCTTGAATATTAGCTTGGTCTTGCTTAGGCCAGCAAAATTCGATGGTCTGGTCAGGGTTGTCTAGGCCAGCAAAATTAGACAGTCCGGTCCGGGTTTTCAAGCTTTCCAAATTCGCTTTAGACAATGATCCAATCAGAGGAAGAACTGGGGGCCTTTTTTTCAACTCTAAAAAAAAAAAAAAAAATGGGGGTTGGGCAAATTGGTGTTTTCGGTGGGGAGATTTTGTGGGAGGATGTAAAGTGGTATTTTTTAGAATGATCCCACATATATAGGGAAAAGTGCTAAAAAAGTCATAAATATTTTATATTTGTGTCAATTTAGTCATAAACCTTTTTTTGGTGCCAATTTAGTCCTAAAAATTTTTACTTAGTGTCGATTCAGTCATTTCCAACCAATTTTGGCCAGATTTTTGCTGAATGGACATTGCCGTGATGTTGATAATTTTTAATTGATAATTTTTATTAAAATTTTTATTTCCATTTTTATTTTTTTCCCTCCCCTCCTCCAGCCGGTTCTTGGACCTTGGCGATCGGCCAAAGGCGACGGCCGGCGAGGTCGACTTCGCCGGACCTTGCCGACCACCTTGCCCTCGCCAAATCTAGCGAGGGTCAAGCCTCACCCATGGCCGGTGAGGCTTAACCTCGCTAGATCCGGCGAGGGCGAGCCTCGTCTACGCCACTCAAGCTGCGATTCAGCAAGGTCAAGCCTCGTTGGCCATGGGCAAGGCTCACCCTTGCCAGCCCAACACTAGGTCGCTTGGCTTGGGTGACGCTAGTGAGGTCGAGCCTCGTTGACGCCACCCAAGTCGTGATTCGGCGAGGTCAAGTCTCGTCGGCCATGGGCGAGGCTCACGCCCCACCCTCGCTAGCTCGGCGCTAGGTCCCTCGGCGTGGGCAACACATGGGCGAGGCTTGACCTTGCCAGCCTGGAGCTAGGTCACCCTCATGGCCTAGGCGGCGCTGGCAAGGCTCGCCGCCCACGCGAGGCTGCCCTTGCGGCCACTATCGCACTAGGCAGTGAGGGTGAGGTGGTTGGTGAGGTCTGGCAAGGTTGACCTCACCAACCATCACCTCTGGCCGATCGCCGAAGTTCGGCGATCGGCTAGAGGAGGGAAAAAAAAAAGAAAAAAATTTAATTTTTTTTTAAATTAAATTAAAATAAAATTTAAAATATATTATTAAAAATTGTTCACGCGCCACCGACTAGGCCACCGATTATCCCTAAAATGCTGGAACAGTTTTTGTAACTTTATATCCAAATTTCAATATCGCTCTATCGGACCCCCGGCCTACTTTCTTTCTTGAAAGTTCAAGTCCGACTCCTGGAGCTCCTCAAAGCGCTGAATCAGTTTGCAACCCTACATTACCAGATGGTTTATCGAGTGCAGAACCACGCCCTCGATCTCAACTTCAACAATGGTAATGAAGATGCGTTGTTCATCTCTATGCGAACGACCGGGCATCCCGCATCCATGTTCCCAGACGGATCCCAAAGGATACATTGGCCAAGCTTCTTCCGAAACTTGGATTACCAACTATGAAAAGCTACATCAGCATAACAAGCCTTTTCGGTCCAGCGACTCGAGTTTGTACGAAAAAAGATGGAACTGTTTCCATCAAATTTGGCAAAGAAAAGGAAGAAAGTCATTCTATCTTCCGAGACCCTCTTCATGATTGAACCATGCGTTCCGGAATCTATCTACGAACCCGAGATCCAAAAAAGCATGTTCGACATTTCAATGGTGATGGACATCCTGTTCATTACTATAAAGACAATTATGGTCATTGTTTTTGGGATCCTTTTTGCCAGTGTTCTCCTTTGCATAAACTCTCGACGAGGTAGATCCTCTTGCAAGATCTCCACCTCGACGGAAAAAGCCAAAGGATAATATGTACCAAAGGTACTTGAACGGAGATTCCTCCGTTGATACTCTTGGTGAGTGTGACAAATACCGAGTTCATGGTCTCTTATGCACCACCTCCACCACCGAGTTCGTACTATGTCCCAAACCCCACAAGATCCACCAAAATCACCTCCACCTTCTCCTCCCCAGAAAAAACAAGCTCTTTCTCCATTCTATAAGCCAATCCTCAAATGGGCCAAGAAACATTCTTACCCGCTTGAAATCCCAACAGAAGTACCACCCACTTCTTCTATTGCCATGTTTCACGGTACCGACTTCCCTCCACTTGTCAAGGAAAGTTCTAAACTCTCATTCCCAGCCACTGAAGAGTTTATTGATCCACATGGTAGATACCGCCATGTTCCTAAAATTCCTACTCCCACTGATGTGGATGAACATGGAAGACAGAAGAAAACCCCTGCGGCTGAAGCTGTTTTGAATTGGCAATCAGAGACTCTATTGGCACAAAACAATGCCTTCAAGGCTATTGATTCCAAAATTGGAAACGTGCAGCAAGATCTCCGAAGATATGATGAAGGTACCAAGAAGATACTTTTCGAGTTCCGAGAAAAGGCTTCAAGCCTTGGAATCGGACAACATCTTGGGTACCATTATCTTGAAAATCCAAAGCCGAAATAGACAAACTCAAGAAGCAAATTCAACTTCTTGAGGAAGGAAAATTCAGACCCTTCGATCCATTGGCCCCACCTGTTCAAACTGGGTATGCATCCCCAGCACCACAAGTGTCTGTTTTTGCCAATATCCCACAAGATCTCTCCATAAGAGATTCAGATATACGAAGCCGTCTTAAAGCCTTGAAAAAGGAAAAGGGGAAAGAGAAGACACCACCCACAGAATCAAGTTCAATTGTTATAAGAGAAAAGCCAGAGCAGATGATGTTATCAAATCCATTAGAATCCTTTTTGAAGGATTTGGGTAAGCAATAGATTAATCCTAGTACCCAACTGAGCTGAGCACGATCTGTTATCCCGAAAAAGCGATTCGCAAGCCGCACAAACTTCTTCTACTACATCGACTCAAGCATCCCTCTCCTCTTTCTCATCCTTTTCGAGATCACACAGTTGATTCTCCCCTTGTTGTTCCACCAACCTCACGGATATTCATGGGCGACACTCCTCCGGACTATGATTATGAAATGGAGAGAGAATCAAACTATTCGATCCGGGACAGACAAGTAATCCCACTAGAACCAATCTGCTAGGCATGTGTCTATGGCATCAAAACAATTCTTTTCCATTGACGATATTCCTTATTCGCAATGGCCACATAGACTTGAAGAGTTTCATACTTGGTTGAGTACACAATCCATCACCAACCATGATATGAATGATGTCCTTTACAATTTTGTTACAAGGTTCACGGGGAAGCCTCAAATTTTGGTGGCAATCACTCACGGAACAAGACCGAAGCTTACGTTTCTCTTTGTCACCAACTTACGGCCATGCCCTTATTTGCCTATATCATGTTTTTGTGGGAACACCGGAGATCTCAAAGAGCTCAAAAAAGAGAATTCTTTGAAAGAAGATCTGCTCTCTTGAGAAAAAGCATCTTGATAAGCATTATAGATTAATGCTTGCTCTTTTACCAAATCGGCGCGAGATCCAAATCTTAAGCATGTTTTCCTTACCTCTATCCCTAAAGAGTTATCGCAGATGGTTGAAAGATCTTTCTTTGGAAAGCAAAGAAGGATACAAGACGTTCCCATGGGAGAAATCCAGCAAGAAGTCCATCTATGTCTTGAAGAATTATGCTTGAAGCGCCGAATGATCCAAACATACATCACGAGATGACAAGCGACTTGAAAGCGCTTGTTCTCATCGAAGCTAAAAATCAAATGCTCCGAGACAAGATTGTGATGGTACTTGCGGCCGGTATTCACGGAAGAAAAAGCACTACAAGAAGTATTCCGTAAAGAAATCCGAGACATGGCCCTAAGCATTTCGGAGAAAGAAGAAATGGCGATACCTACGCAAAAGAAAGGATCGCACTGGTCATAAGAAATCAAGCCGTTGTTACATCTGCAACAAGAAAGGACATTTTGCCAAAAATTGTCCACAGGCGAAAAAAGGTCAGAATCATCTCATAGAAAATGAAACAGGTTTTTCACTTGAAAATGATGATATTGAATCTTTATTCTCTGCTGATGACGAACCAACTGAACAAACACTTTGTGTTATCCCTTTTTATCAAACTTCCGGTGGCGAGTCGACTCGGAATGCGAAGACATTTTTCATATATCTCCCACATCTTGAGCCAAATCCTAACATATTTTCAAGTCATACTCTTGTCCCCATTTTCTGTGAAAATTTTTACCTCGAAGTTTGCTAAACCAATCAATGTCATTGCTCTCATTGACACTGGAGCAAGTTGTTCGATTCTAGATACTAAAATTCTACGAAGAATTCTGGACTCCCTACATCGAGATATTTCAATTACGCGTCGGGAGACACTTTCTCCACAAATGTCGAACCACTTCGGTCACCATCCAGTTTTTTCCTCGGTGTTCCATGACGACAAAGATTTTTGGATCAAACCTTCCCAATAAAGATCGATAATTGGGTGGGATGTCATGACTCAAATCTCTCGGCTTCGCATTATTCTGAAAAGGTCTCGAGATATAAAGACCAATTCTACGAGTTTGTCAATATTCGAGACTCTTTTCCATTGAAATGAGTTTATTAGATCCAATCATGCAAAAGTTGCTAGAATCTTGTTCGAGAATCCCATTCAGAATTCACTCAAAAATGTTCTCATCCCTTATGGAAAAATCCCGAGTTCTTTGTCCGCCTTCCCTTCAAGAAAAATGAAGATATCAATCCAACCAAGGCGAGTCATACGGGAATGAACCCAGAACATTTGGTTCTAGCTCAAAGGGAATGCTCAGATTTATTACAGCAAGGCCTCATTGAAACCTCTGATTCTCAATGGGCTGTGAAGCTTTTTATGTCAATAAACGTCTTGAGCAAAATAGAGGGAAAATGAGATTGGTAATTAATTATCAACCCCTCAACCTTTTTCTCCAAGATGACAAATTCCCTTTACCATCCAGAGATTCTCTCTTTCTTGGTTTAACCAAAGCCCACATCTATTCCAAATTCGACCTCAAAGCCGGATTTTGGCAATTGGGTATCCATCCTGAAGACAGACCCAAAACAGGATTCTGTATCCCGAACCAGCACTTCTAGTGGAAAGTTCTTCCTTTCGGCCTAAAGGTAGCCCCATCTTTGTTCCAAAAGGCCATGTGTCGAATTTTCCAACCAATCTTGCCAAGTGCAGTAGTATACATCGACGATATTCTGCTCTACAGTCCTGATGAGCAGTCACACTGTCAACTTCTTGAGCAGTTCTCAGAAATAATAAGAAAGCATGGCATTATGCTTTCTCAAAGAAAAATGAACATTGCCCAGACAGAAATTGAATTTCTTGGTATGCACCTCAACAAAGGAACATACTATCCAGGGCCACATATTGCTCAAGAATTATTGAAGTTTCTGTGGATAACTTCACGACAAAACAAGTTCAGCAATTTCTAGGGATAATCAATTATCTCGAGACTTTGTCCCTAATATTGCAAAACTTCCGATTCCTTTGCAATCCATCTTTGAAGAAGAATTCCCCACCTTGGGGAAAAATTCAAACCAAAGCGATCATTTGAACTCAAGGAGATTATGCAAAATCTCCCACCATTGCAAATACCATCAACGAGGCAAAAGGATTCTCCAAGCGCGCCGGTGATGAATCGGGCAGCCGTCTGTTCGAAGAAATTAATGGTAAGAGACTTCCTTGTGCTCACAAAAGTGGAAAGTTTTCTCAATTTGAAATGCACTACCATTCCACTTTCAAAGAAATCCTAGCGGTAAAAAAGGGAATCAAGAAATTTGAGTTTCATCTCATTGGCCATCATTTCCTAGTAGAATTAGACATGGCATCTTTTCCACGAGATGACCAAGTTTAAACAAAAGCAAATTCCAAATTCTCAATTGCTATGATGGGCTGAATGGTTTTCAAAATACTCTTTTGAAACCAAACATATTCCGGGGAAAAAGAATGTGCTTGCCGACTTCTTGTCAAGACCCAAAGCAACAGCTGAAATCAACATGTACATCAAAAGGCACGCTTTCCATATGCTAAATCATGGAGTGAAATACAAGATTGAGAAGATCGAGAGATTTGCCAAGCTGGAAATATCCCGAAGAAATCATCCGGCAAATCCGGAATGACGGTCTTGCCGAAAACTGGAGAACCTCATGTGGCAATGTCACACAGACCTATTCAGATTTGTCGCGACCTACCCCTCGGGAGGAGGGAACAGGTTTAGGAATATTGCCTAAAGGATGGGCCTAAGACCCATGATTAGCGCGGACTCTCCCAAGCCCATACCCCGCGTGACATTGGGATATTTTTTGAAATTTTGCACAAATGGAGTCGCCACTAGCCTATTGGGGTCGGCTAGAAACCAAGTAAGGCATGGGAGTGTACCTCACTTCCTACGCAACCGGATAATCTAGAGTCGGGGACTTAATTACACTAATTGACTAATTAGTGCCCTTACGGTACCTAATCTTGTTCATTTTAACAAAATGATTTTCATCAGGCAGTTTAGATCGATTTCATATATATCCACTAACATAGGAAGTGAGCATGCAGGTGCGCAATCAATAAAGTAATAATTATATCTACCAAGGTCCTATTTGCCCTAAAATTAAACACGTGCAAATTAAACACAAAATACGCAAATTAAACATACGATAAAAACAACATACAAGAAAATAAAGGCTTAACTACACTAAAGCGACAATGCATAGAAATTCCTAACCAAACCTTATCATTCTTGGATTTTCGAAAAAAAATTTTTTGTTTTTTTTTTTGTTTTTTTTTTTTTTAAATAAATTTTTAAATTTTTTTAATTGATTTTTTTAAAAGAAAGTCGAATTTTTAATGTTTTCTGAGTTTTTTGAAATTTCGGAAAATTTTTTGAATTTTTTTTAAATTTTTATCATTTTTTTCGAAATTTTTGATTTTTATAATTTTTTTGAATTTTTTTAAATTTTAATATATATTTAATATTTAATATTAATATACTTCAATAAAATGGGCTCGGACCGGGTAAACCCAATCCGGCCCGTGGACCCAACCCAAACCCGGATCCAACATTTTTGGATTAAAAGAAACATTTTTTTTACAGCTTTTCTTTTAAAAAAAAAAATTCTTTTTGTAATTAATTAATTTTTTTATCTTTTCCCACTTCATCATTTCCCCTGCACGCTCTGCCCAATGGTCCTTCCCGAGGCCAGCTTTTGCCGTTTTAGTTTTCTAATTTATTTTATTTATTTTGCTTTTCCTTTTTTTATTTATTTTTCTCTTCCCCTTTTTTTAGGTTTTTCTTTTCCTCCCTTTTTCTTTCCCTCATCTCCTCTGACACTTACGAACAACCCCCACCTACTGTCTTTTCTTCTCTTTTAGGGTTTTCTTCTTCTTTTCTTCTTTTTTAATTTTTGCTTTGTCATTTTTTCTGGCTTTTCTTTGTTCTCTTTTTTTTATTCTTTCCCACCTCCTTCTGACTCTCTCCTTCACGAGACCAACATCTTCCTTTCTTTTTCAATTTTTTGGTCTTCTTCTTCTTTCGTGCTTGCCCCTGCACGTCTTCAACTCTTCTACTTTTTTTCTTATTTCTTTTCACTACCCTTTTATTTCGTTTTTTTTCTTATTCTCTACGCCCCTCTTCTTCTTCGATGGTTTCCCATGCCCGAAGCTATTCTTCATCAAGGCAAGCCCACACACTAGCTCCGGTCGGAATAATAGGCGCCACTCGTCGCCGGCGACCACCACCTAACGGTCGCCCGCCTCGACCGGCGTCAACCGCCGTCGGCCATTTTCTCCGGCAACCAAGCGACATTCAACGCGAGGGGAAACACTTGCCGATTTGACGATACAACGCCACTTCATGAAAATGACACCAAAGCACAGCAGCACACATGACTTAAACATTGAAGAACCGTTACAAAAGTAAAGACGGGTTGATCTCCGGTTAAAAAAAAAGTATTAGCCTTCGGCCTTCTTTGAGGCGTTTAGTCGAACATATAGTATGCACCGAGTTAACAAAAGGAACCTAGTCTCACTTGGGACATAGATTTGGGGCAGACATCCACACTACATGCACAAGCTATACTAAAGATCCGCTCACGGACCGAGTTAATCAAGTCGGAACAGACATAAACGAAGAACAACCATCTCCAGGCTTCAACAAACTTGCAGAACTTAGATATCATTTAAGCATTTTCACAAGCACTTGGCGTGCGCGACTAGCGCGGGGATTTTACACATGATAGAGACGTGAGACAAATCTAAGCGCACGCTACGCATACTAGAATAGCTAGTAGCTTACCAGGAAGACCGGCTCGGACCGAAACTTGCGCGAACTAGTCAGCACGAGTTCCGGCCCGACGCCTCCCAAGAAACAAGAGACACACGCTCAAAACAAAGCCTACCTGGTTCAAGAAGAGGGCTGCGGCGATGAACGGACCTCCAACGACGACCAAACACTCTCCCGAGCTTGCTCTTCGGTGTTCCCTGCTCTCTCTCCCTCGACTTCGGACAATGACGAAATGCTCTCTCCCCGATCGTCTCTCCCTCTCTCAAGCTTGCTCTCCAATGCGATGCTTTCTTTTTCTCTTTACCAAAAAACAGCCGTGAAAAACCCCTCCATCTCTTTTGTTTGCTCTCTTCCTTTTAAAAGCTCGGCCAACGACAGGCGCGCATGGCTCGCCACCGCCGGCTGTCGCGGCCGCTTGATCTCCGACCACGGGATCACGCCGTTCTCTGCCTTCGCGATCCTCGCCCTTGCGATCCTCCGTTCCTCTGCTTGTACCTCATTTTTTCTCTTTTTTGCAGAAGCATGGATGTTGTGAGGGGAGGAAGATGATATGCGTATGGGCCGGGTTGAAATAAAAGGAGATGGGCCAGCCTAAGTGCGAAAAAAAAGAAAAGGAAAAGAGATATGTGGGCGAGCCCATGCGAGAAGAAGACTCATATACTCGGCCTCATTCGATTTTTATACTCCTTTTTTTTTTTCAAAAAAAAAACTTTTTTTTTTTTGTTTTGACAATTTCGGAGAAATAAATACCATTTAAGATGCCGTGCAATGATGAAAACGCGATACGTTAATGATTTTTTTTTTTACTTTTCTTTCCTCTTCTCTCTTTTTTTTTTTTATATATATATATATATATATATATATATTTTTTTTTTCTTTTTTTTTTTTAAAATTTCGAATTTTTCATTTAAATTTTTTTTTTATAAATTTTAAAACTAGTGACGCAAATGCTCCTAATGCCGAAATTTAGGTGTCAACAGCTGCCCCTCTTTGAACGGGATCTCGAAGAGATTCCTTTCAAAGACGAGAGACACCTAAATTTTGTCCATGGACGATGACGATTAGGGGCCGCCGATGAGAAAAGGGGATAGAAGGACAACCTTGCTTTGTGAGAAAAAAAGCCTTCAACTGATTTGGGAAAATCTTATTGTATGATAATGAGTTTGACTGTAAGAAAGGTCTCACCATGTACAAATAGGTTTCAACCGGATGCAGACAAGCATGATTTATGGATGAATTTGCAAGCCCTGTGGTTTAGGAAAAGTCACCAATCCCGTGGTTTAAGGATAGACCCACGAACCTTGTGGTTTAAGGATAGACCCACGAACCCTGTGGTTTAGGAAAAACCACCAACCTTGTGGTTTAAGGATAAACCCACCAACCGTGTGGTTTAAGGATAAACCCACCAACCGTGTGGTTTAAGGATAGACCCACAAACCGTGTGGTTTAGGAAAGCCACCAACCCCGTGGTTTAAGGATAGACCCACCAACCTTGTGGTTTAAGGATAGACCCACGAACCATGTGGTTTAAGGATAGACCCACAAACCGTGTGGTTTAGGAAAGCCACAAACCGTGTGGTTTAAGGATAGACCCACCAACCGTGTGGTTTAAGGATAGACCCACCAACCGTGTGGTTTAGGATAGACCCACAAACCGTGTGGTTTAGGAAAGCCACCAACCCCGTGGTTTAAGGATAGACCCACCAACCTTGTGGTTTAAGGATAGACCCACGAACCATGTGGTTTAAGGATAGACCCACGAACCGTGTGGAAATGGCATGATTTAAGGCTAACCATGAACCTTTGGAGATGGCAATGTTTGAGGTTGACCACGAACTTTTGATTTTTGGGGAGAAGCATCCACTCACCCCTTGAAAACGGCATGACTTCACTAAGGAATCCTGTTAAACTCAACTTGAGCAAATGTCGTTAGAGACGTCATTAAGAGACGTGTGAGCAATATTACAGCGTTAATCGAACAAGCTAATCGAGTTAAGTCGATTCCCTTGAGAAACATTCAATGTCAATTATCATCATGTGACGCAAAGTTGTCATCTTGCGCGAGAATGCATCATTAATCATCAAATTTTCTAGGAAGCAAGTTCTCATTAGAATGACTATAACTCATGAAAAATGATCATTAATCATGCCAAACTAGAGCTTCTTAGTCGAAAGAGTTTCTCACACACTCTCAATAAAATGGCTATTTGATCTCATCCATTCACGTGGGAGATAACTGGTTTTCGAGGGTGTCTCACATAACCTATGTCGAAGGCTTCCGAAACATTCGTAATGAGCACAATATGATCGATCAAAAGGGTCTTTTGAAAGGACCGTAATATAGGCTTGGTTAGGGCTTACACAAAGGAATTATTGCTTTGAGGCCAATAAAGGAACATTGGTCATTATCTTCATTGGGTTTACGAGTCGAGCACTTGGAAGGTAAGACAAGATAGAATTATCTCCACTCCTTCTGGCGGTAACTTCTTTGTGGCATTCTCATCCTTACTTAAACCATCCCAATCAGAAGAGACTTCGGAAGAGGGTTGTAATGTTGGCTTGGGTGAGGCTCGAAAGGCTTAAAATTTTCAAGAGGGTTTTTAATAGTCGGTGATCATCATGGCATCATAACCAGGTCACTCGACCTTTCAAAAGCATTTGGCTTTTGAGACACAAGCACATTTCAAAAGTCCGCTAACTAATCATTTATGCATGGGAGCTTTGCTCATTCCACTAATGTCTTTTGCTCTTGCAATGATTTTTTTTTTTTTTTTTTTTTTGGGTATTGGCCTTGCTTTTACCAGGCACACTGCTTTTTCATACCCCATAGTTTGTCAAACTTTGTGTTCTTTGAACTCGTTGTAGCTCTTATGACTTTCGAGATTTTTCTTTTTCACATTTTCTCGTGATTTGTCAATTGTGTTTGATCAATTCTTATGCCTTGCCCGGTGAAGGGAGATGATCACCACTCATGGTTCGAGAAATGAATAATCAGGCCCAAATTGGTTAAAGCAATGGATATCGGTGTTTGGGTAGAGAAAGAAATGCTCTTCTTCACATTAGGATGAGTCAAGCTCTAATGAGAATTCCTCGAAGCTATCATTAGAAGATTGATGTAAGTGAAAATAATAGAATCTTTCTCAATCTTTCGCTCTACAACACGCTCGTAACCTCCTATGCTACCTCAATGTAGGGTTGTTCTTAACAAGGGTACTTTGAAGGATCATCCTTATTTAGCCGAAAGGGTGTTAGCAAGATGTCGTTCGGTGCTTGGGATTGATGAATGAAATGCCTTTATCATTTCGATCTTTGCGCTCAATGCAAATGAATCCTTCGTCCTAAGAGGAAGTCGTTTTCCACTCAACTCTCAAAAGTGTTTGAAGGACGTGTTTGGAAATGGCTTACTTTTCTTCATTCTAAGCACTTCTTATTTGGCATGATTAACATTCCCTTTTAGTTTTGTCAAAATCACTCATATGAAGTTCCCCTCATGAAGACACAATTAACAACAACTGAATCGACAATATGAATGACACTAGGCGCTCTACTTTTCATTCATTCATCTCTTTCATCATTTTCGATTTTTTTGTTTGTTTGTTTGTTTGTTTTTTTTTTTTTTTAAGCATAAAAAGGAATACCCGACTGCCTTTGCAGAGGTTGGGTAGCCATTCGAATCAACCTTTCAGGGGCAACGATCAATTTCTTTCATTCCGTTGTAACTTCATCGAGTTGGTTGGATACTGAAATACGAGATAAATATGCATGTATGTGATGTATGCATGACATGCATGATGCCATGTGACTCGGATTATGTGCAAAATGGCTCTACGGCCTCGATCTCATTCATGGGAAATATTTCTTTACAGCATCGGCATTTACAGGCTTAGACAGTTCACGACCATCCATTTCAACTAAAACCATAGCACCACCTGGGAGGATCTTCTTAACAACATAAGGTCCCTCATAGTTCGGGGCGAACTTGCCACGAGGGTCAGGGATGATTGGCAACACTTTTCTTAGCACCAAGTCATTGATCTCAAAGTGCCTAGGACGAACCTTCCGATTGAAGGCCTTCGCGACCCGCTTCTGATAGCATTGACCATGACACATTGCTTTTAGCCTCTTCCCATCAATCATGTTTAGCTGGTCATGCCTCTGCTTTGTATCCATTCGGCTTCATTGAGCTTCGGCGAGAAAGGACCCTCAACGAGGGAATCTCGACTTCTATAGGCGGGGATGCCTCCATTCCATATACTAACGAAAAAGGAGTTGCCCCTGTGGAGGTGCGAATAGATGTTCGGTATGCCATCAGTGCGTAAGGAAGCCTTTCGTGCCAATCACGATAATTTTCAGCCGTCTTTGCCGGGATCTTCTTTATGTTCTTATTTTTGCTTCAATCGCCCCATTCATTTGAGGACGATATGGTGATGAGTTCAAATGGCGAACTCGAAACTCATCAAGCAAGTCATTTACAACTTTGTTGTTTAAGTTGGATCCATTGTCGTGATGATCGCCTGCGGTACCCCATAACGGGTAATAATATCGCGGCGAATGAATTTGGCCACATTCTTGGCAGTGACATTGGCGTACGAGTTGGCTTCAATCCACTTCGTAAAATAGTCGATCGCCACCAAGATAAATCGATGTCCATTTGACGCCTTAGGATTGATGGGCCCGATCACATCAATTCCCCACATAGAGAAGGGCCAAGATTGGGACATTTGGTGAAGCTCATTTGGTGGAGCGTTTATCTTATCCCCATAAATTTGGCATTGGTGACAACATCGCACATGTTGTACGCAATCAGATTCCATTGTCAACCAGTAGTAGCCAAGTCGCATGATCTTTCTCGCCAAGAAGTGACCATTCATGTGGGGGCCACACTCCCCTTCATGTATTTCTTTCATCAAACGATTGGCTTCTTTAGCATCGACGCACCTTAGTAATGTTGAGTCGAAGGACCTTTTGTAAAGGACATCTCCACTGGTGAAGAATTTTGATGCTAACTTTATCAAATGCTTTCTGTCTGCTGCTTCACTTCCTTCGGGGAATTCACCCTTCTGTAGATACTTCAAGATGTCGTGATACCAAGGTTGTCCATCTGGTTCCTCTTCAACCGTCATACAATGAGCCGGGCGCCGAAGGATTTCAATTCTCAACGGTTCAATGTCCAAGCCGCCAGCTACTTGTAACATCGAAGATAAGGTAGCTAGGGCATCAGCGAACTGGTTTTGAGACCTTGGTAAGTATTCGAATGATATTTCTTGGAATTTTTCCGTCAACTCTCCAAGGAACTCATGATATGGAATCAATTTAGAATCATGTGTTCGCCATTTGCCTTCGGTCTGTAAGATGATAAGGGTTGAATCACCATAAACTTGTAGCTTGCGAATCTTCATATCAATGGCGGCTTGAAGACCGAGAATGCATGCTTCATATTCAGCGATGTTATTTGTACAAGGAAATGTCAATTTAGCGGCGACAGGGTAGTGTTGTCCATCTGGGGAAATAAGGACCGCCCCGGCACTGACTGACTAAGTTAATCTGCGCCATCGAAGTACATCGTCCATGTGTCACTGGATACAAGTAGAATTCGTTCCTCTGCGTCACCATCTTCATCAGATGCTCCGAACCCCTTGCAACTTTCCGCTAACATGTCTGCTATGGCGCGACCTTTAACGAGACTTTTGTCCTAGGCTCGAACATCAAACTCTGAAATTAAGATTTGCCATTTAGCCAACTTGCCCACTAATGCCGGCGTCTCTAAGAGATACCGATGGGATCGTTTTCGGTCACCGTGAAGATTCGGTGATGAAGCGTGTATTGCCGCACATGTGCAAAACCCAAATTAAAGCCACGCAAGTTCTCTCAACTTCGTGTAGTTCATTTCCGAAATGGTGAACTTCTTGCTCAAGTAGTATATCGCGCATTCTCTTTTGTCATTTGGTCTTTTTTCGTGCCGAGCATGGCTCCCAATGATTCGTCATGTATGGTTAAGTACAGAACCAGGGGAATTTTAGGGAGAGGAGGCACTAGGACTGGGGCGTGAGTGAGATAGTGTTTTATCTTCTCAAAGGCGTTCTGGCACTCAGCATCCCACTCAATCCTTGCATTCTTTTTCAGGAGCTTGAAGAATGGCTTCGCATTTTTTGCATAACCGACGAGATGAACCTCGCTACATAATTGAGTCGTCCCATCAAACTGCGGACTTCCCTTGTGGTAGTCGGGGGTCGTAAATCACAGATAGCCTTTACCTTTGACGGGTCAATCTCTATGCCCTTGCTACTAACCATGAACCCTAAGAGCTTTCCAGATTTCGCTCCAAAAACGCATTTTGCAGGATTGAGGCGTAGCTTGAACTTCCGAAGACGTTCGAACAGTTTCCGCAAGACCTCAACATGGTCTTCGCCTCGTCTTGATTTCGCGATCATATCATCCACATATACTTCAATCTCATTGTGCATCATGTCATGAAACAACGTGACCATGGCCCTTTGATACGTTGCCCCAGCGTTCTTCAGACCAAAAGGCATCACTTTGTAGCAGAAAGTTCCCCAAGGAGTTATGAACGATGTTTTGCTCCTATCTTCCTCCTTCATACGAATTTGGTTGTATCCAGAAAAACCATCCATGAAGGAGAATAACTCAAATCCTGCCGTACTATCAACTAAGACATCAATATGCGGGAGCGGGAAGTCGTCTTTTGGACTAACTCGGTTCAGGTCACGATAATCTACGCACACCCTGACTCGCCCATCCTTTTTCATGACAGGTACAATGTTTGCTATCCAATCTGAATAGTGTGACACTTCAATGAAATCCACTTTTAACAACTTCATGACTTCCTCTTCAATTTTCTTAGACAACTCTGACTTCGTTCTTCTAAGCCTCTGTTTTTAGGTGGCACATCAGGATCGGTCGGAAGGGCATGCTCTACAATATCAGGGTCTAACCCTGGCATGTCGGCATAAGTCCAGGCAAATATATCCTGGTATTCGTTTAGGAGATTAATCATTCGTTCCGCTTCTAACTTCGAGAGACATGCCCCAATTTTTATTTCCTTGGCATTCTGTGTATCGCCCAAATTTATGGTGACCGTTTGCTCTTGCTCTTACGTCGGCGGTTTTGATCCCTCATGTCGATTCCAATCACGCTCGATCCCTTTCAGATCTTCATCAGCATAAGATTCTAAAAGATCTCCCTCACGTGAATCCGAGTCACATGAATCTTTGTCATGATTATGCACAATGTAATGCCTGAGATGCGATGAGATGAGTTAGTATGCATTAATAATAAATAAAACGTGTCATTTGCGAATGGTTTTTCAAATAGTTTTTGAAAAACTATTTCGAGAGCTCATCCTCATATCCTCAGATTTCCTTGCTCTTACGAAATTATGAAACTAGGAAGCATGTAGAAGCCTAGCCCTCGGTGACCATCATAGAACCGGTTTGGTGTGCTTCCACATGTCCTTAATAAAACATGCATCTTCATTGAAAGGGAAATGATAAGGCCGTATTACAACATATTCCACCCAAGATCAACGGCTCAAAGTCAAGGGCTTAACGAGTTTACATCATATGCGACTCAAGCAAACAAATTGAAATAACAACGAGTTCCCACGCGGGGAAGAAAACATAGAGTAAAAAGCTACGTTGAGCTAGAACCGTCCTACTCTGAAGGGTCGGCGATGCTCCCAGAAGATTCAGCCTCCTCACAAGCTAGGATGGTGCATACAATATTCTCTTCAAACATCTCGGCTATACCGTCAATAGCTCCATCTTCTTCCATCGGCATTTTCGGGGTCCCGGGAATGTTTCTTTCAGTGGAGGAGGGAAAACACTCTGGCAACTTCTATCTCTTATAATCCGACCTCCGTGGTCGCCTCGGCCTCCACGTTCACCTCGACCTCTTCGGGTGCCTCGACCTCCACATTCGCTGCGGCCTCCTCCATTGCCACGGCCTCCACGCTCTCCAACAAACCCTAAGCCTTTTCTCCTTAGAACTCTTCGAGCCTCGATAGGCTTTCGAATTCCTTGTCCATGCAACCCTAGACCAACTCCAGGATTGTACCCATTTGCTAGCATAATCTTCCCTACCGCCAGGGCCGGCTTGGATAATTCAGGAGTGCCCATGCAAGAGCCCACAGGAACGTGGACCATAGACACCAACTCAAAAGTCTGAAAGCTTGACTCTTCTTTGCACTCGGGTTCTACGTATGGGATTGCCGTTTCTTGGTACACCTTGAAGTCTGTTTCCCCGTGCACAGTGATGAGTCTATTGTCCACCACAAATCGTACTTTCTGATGAAGACTGGAGGCAACAGCACCCGCTGTGTGAATCCATGGTCTCCCCAATAGAAAGTTGAAGGCAGTTGGTATATCTAGAACTTGGAATGGTACCGAGAAAAGCACAGGACCGATAAGTAGTTCTAACTCAATTTCTCCTAGCACCTCTTTCCTCATCCCATCAAATGCGCGCACAGTAGACTTAGTTGGACGTATCCTTTCCATCTCAACACCTAAGCGGTGGAGTGTAGTTAATGGACATATATTTAGCGCGGAGCCATTGTCAATCAACACTCTAGAGACAACGGTGCTATCGTGCTTCGCTGAAATGTGCAGCGCCTTTGTGTGATCACCTCCGTCAGCAGGGAGGTCTTCATCAGTGAAGGCGATCTGATCTTTCAGGAGGATGGTCCCCACGAACTCCTGTAGTTGGGCGTCATCAATTGTTTCCGGGACATGTATCTCGTTAAGGACCTTCAACAGGGCATTTCTGTGCTTTTCAGAAGATTGAATTAACTCCAAGATGGAGATTTGGGCTGGCATTTTTCGCAGTTGATTCACTACGTTAAATTCGCTCGTTTTCACCACGGCTAAGAATTGCCTCGCGTCCTCCTCCGTCACGGCTTTCTTTTCGGTTCCTCCAGCAGGCGCATAGCAACGACCTGATCGAGTAACAGTATCTACTTCCTTTGTCCCGTAATCCCAGGGTACCGCTTTGGTGTTGAATTCCAAGGGAGGTTCTAGCATTATCACCTCGTCCTTTCCTTGAGGTGGCAATTCGATCACGACCGGCGTCAGGCTTTCCTCCAAGATTTCGATCGCTGATAATTCTTCGACCATAAGGTCAATCGTCATTGGCTCAGTGGTTTCCATCTCGACATCACTAGTGCGATCCTCATCAAGCAATTCTATCACTACCGGGGCAATCATAGTGACCAGCCCCTCCTCTCGTGGCATCGGATCATCCATACCCCCCCATCCATCAGGGACAATGTTCTTAGGATCGTCAAAGAAACTCGAGGCAGGCGAATATTTCACGTAGTAGTCATATTTTCCGCTTGGTTGACCCAATGTGTCGAACACTTCACCCTTCTCACGTATCTTCCTTAGGAGATCCTGGCTCCGAAAGGTTCCCTCAAAATCCGTTCTCAATGCGTTGTCTTCTATCGCCACTTGTTCACCCTCCTCTGGGATCGGAGGCTTAGCTTTCTTCACTTCACAGTCGCAAGTAGCATCGTGAGGTGATGAGCTAATCACAGATGGTGTAGTCATGGGTAGTTGTCTTTGTTCTTTGTTGACATTTCGGATTACCCCCATGTCTATCATTTTGCGGATACGTTCTAGTTTTTTCTCCATGGTTATGTCCTCCCCTCTTTCATAGTGCCCAGCTAGCTCAAGAGCCTCATATAGTTTAGGGACATCCACCGCAAGAGGTCGCTCGTTCACTTGCATTTCCCCGAGAATCATATTCACTCCTTCGGCATGATCAGGCAAAGGGTTTTGTTGCACGTTGGGCGTAGCTTCTTTAAAGGTCAACTTTCCTTTATCCGTAGATTCTCGAACTTTCAATTTCGGTGTGTAGCGAGTTATCGACATCATGCCCCCTTTCTCCCATGTGGTATTCACACGTCTTGGTCACATCGAAGCACGGGAATCTTGGAGGGTTGTCTCTAGGTACTTCCTTGGCTACCAATCTCTTTTCAAAGAGGATAGGTAACAATTTTGATAGAGGTCGGGGTAGAGGTGTGAATTCTTTTCGGGGAACTTCCCGCTTCCGTCAAATCCCGTGACCCGCTTCCTTGCATAGCTCTAGGCCTTTGCGAAGGCATCGACATCGATTTAGGTGCAGTTGGCTCCTGAATAAACGCCACTTCAACCGCCGTCTCCTTGTCCTTCCTCGTTGTGAACCTCTTGCTATTCCCCGTAGATATTCTTCCATCAATTATTGCCCATTCAACCCTTCGCCAACCTCCACCAACTGGCGGGAAAAAGTTTGGCAACCGAGTACACTAATCCCTGAAAATAGTCGAGATGGCATAGTCCTCAAGAAGAGCTGCCTCATTTCTTTCTCACTCGTGGAGGCTTCACTTGCGATGCCATTGTTCTCCACCTTTGGGCGAACGCTTTAAACGATTCATTCCTCCTCTTTTCCATCCGAACTAACTCCTCTCTTGTAGGGACAATCTCAGAGTTGAATTTATATTGCTGTAAAAACTCGTCAGCGAGGTCATCCCATCCAGTGAGCTCTTCAATATCCAGTGCAATAAACCACGACAGGGCAGGACCGTCTAAGCTATCTTGAAACGTATGGATGAGGAGCGGAATATTGTCGGAGTAGCGAGCCATCCTCCTCATATAGTATTTGAGGTGGGTTATAGGACAGCCGGTGCCATCATATTTTCTTGTGAATTCCGGCTCTTTGAAATTCTCGGGTACTTTCACCTTAGCATATGGGGTTAGCTTGTCCACTCCCTTCATCTCATATCCTTGGAGGACACAAAGTCGCTCCTCCATCTTAGCCAAGCGTCTTGCATTCTCTTCGTCGAAACGGGTGGAGGATCCCTCTTTTGGAGGTGGATCCAGATTGACGATCACAGGCGTAACAGAAGGGGCCTCCTCAGAAGCACCTTTTTCAGCAGGATTGGTGACATGTGGTTCTCCAGCTGAGGGTGGAGTTGGTCCTGACAAAACGGGAGTAGAGGTTCCCGCTATGGCCGGGCCGGAGGTTCACCGATTTTTCGGCTTATCTCGGCCATCAAAGCGGTGAGTTGAGCCAACCGGTTCTCCATGTTGGCCACGCGTATGCGACATCCTCATTCTCCATCCCGACTTTTGCGCGAGTACGAATTGGAGATCTCCTCTTAGCCGTGTTGACGGTTGACGAAAGTAGACAACCTCTTAGTACCGGACAATGATAGATAAGCATATATAAGCATTAAGTAATAGTTAGGCGGTCGGTCCATGACAAAGATCTAATCGCCCCAATTTGTTCATTTGATTGAAAGTAAGGTTGCTACATAACGCAAGAAAAGACATGAGGGAGAACCGCTCAAACGAAGCTAATCATGAGTCCTATCCCTCGATATTGCAACATGAGACCAACTCTTTAACATTGTAACACATGTGGGCATGGGCCCATTACATATCTCACTTGACTCAATCTAACTAACGAAGACAGCTCCCGCTTGTGGCAGCCCCACTAACTCGGGCCAACTTCGAGGCGCGCTCCTCGGCTTCTTCGAGCTTCCTTTTGAGGCGCTTGATCTCGGCTTGGTGGGTGGTCTTTAATGGCACGTCGGGAATCTTCGGGCGTAGGCTCTTTGGGATTTTGTGCCTAAGGATATATTCCATCGTGGCGCAATAAGTCTTCTCTTGCCCTTCCAACTCCTCTTCGGGCCATATCGGCTTCCGAGGGTGGCACATATCCCACATTGACTTAACTAACACGACGGAGTCTTCGTGGTCATGGCATCCGTCAATGAAGTCTATCCTAAGCGGGTCTTCTTGAATCGTCGGTGGAAGTCGTTGAACCTCTTGGGCGCGCGACCCGAGTCGGGTAATACTCGGTGACTCCGGTAATTCCCAATAAAGGAACAGTCAGAAGCCCACACACGAAACGCGCTTCTCGAACTCGGAGCCATTTGGCATGCCATTGGAAATCTTCGAGGTCCGGGGTTGGTCATGAAAGCTAACCACTCGGAATAATGATAATCGGGGCGAACGTCTTCCTATCTTTAAACTTCGGGATAGGGTGGCTAGAGTCGAGATGTTATTCACGGTCATTAAGCTACCAAACCCTTTAACGTGAGAGAAGAACCAGATTTGCAAGAGTTCGGGAGGAGCATGGAAAGTTTTGTTTTGTTTTCTTTAAAACGGGTGAGGGAAAGAAAAGTTTCAGTCAAAACGGCGTTAACAAAGCCCCTTCCCATACATACCTCCCGAACTACCCATGCCATGGAAGGGTTAATAGCGTTCCTACAATGTGGGAATAACACGAACCCGAAGAAAGCTAACAAGAAGATCCTATTCTTTTGAAAAGATGGGGCATTTTGAAAAAGCTCGTTTAGGAATGAAAACGGGCAGGTCTTGCGATTAGCTTTCAAAACTTTCCTCACGTCACCCTCCTTAATCCTAAGGAAATCAGATAAGGTCGATACATGCTCAGCCCCTATAGGTGGACCAATTAACTCTGACACCAAAGGCTTTCCCATGGCAACACTGTATTCTTCTAGGGTTGGAGTAAGCTCGTGGTCACCGAACATGAATGTGCAAACATATTCCGGGGAAAAAGAATGTGCTTGCTGACTTCTTGTCAAGACCCAAAGCAACAGCTGAAATCAACATGTACATCAAAAGGCCTGCTTTCCATATGCTAAATCATGGAGTGAAATACAAGATTGAGAAGATCAGAGATTTGCCAAGCTGGAAATATCCCGAAGAAATCATCCAGCAAATCCAGAATGACAGTCTTGCCGAAAATCTGGAGAACCTCATGTGGCAATGTCACACAGACCTATTCAGATTTGTCGCGACCTACCCCTCGGGAGGAGGGAACAGGTTTAGGAATATTGCCTAAAGGATGGGCCTAAGACCCATGATTAAGCGCGGACTCTCCCAAGCCCATACCCCGCGTGACATTGGGATATTTTTTGAAATTTTGCACAAATGGAGTCGCCACTAGCCTATTGGGGTCGGCTAGAAACCAAGTAAGGCATGGGAGTGTACCTCACTTCCTACGCAACCGGAAAATCTAGAGTCGGGGACTTAATTACACTAATTGACTAATTAGTGCCCTTACGGTACCTAATCTTGTTCATTTTAACAAAATGATTTTCATCAGCAGTTTAGATCGATTTCATATATATCCACTAACATAGGAAGTGAGCATGCAGGTGCGCAATCAATAAAGTAATAATTATATCTACCAAGGTCCTATTTGCCCTAAAATTAAACACGTGCAAATTAAACACAAAATACGCAAATTAAACATACGATAAAAACAACATACAAGAAAATAAAGGCTTAACTACACTAAAGCGACAATGCATAGAAATTCCTAACCAAACCTTATCATTCTTGGATTTTCGAAAATTTTTTTTTTTTTTTTTTTTTTTGTTTTGTTTTTTTTTAAATAAATTTTTAAATTTTTTAATTGATTTTTTTAAAAGAAAGCCGAATTTTTAATGTTTTCTGAGTTTTTTGAAATTTCGGAAAATTTTTTGAATTTTTTTTAAATTTTTATCATTTTTTTCGAAATTTTTTATTTTTATAATTTTTTTGAATTTTTTTAAATTTTAATATATATTTAATATTTAATATTAATATACTTCAATAAAATGGGCTCGGACCGGGTAAACCCAATCCGGCCCGTGGACCCAACCCAAACCCGGATCCAACATTTTTGGATTAAAAGAAACATTTTTTTTTACAGCTTTTCTTTAAAAAAAAAAAATTCTTTTTGTAATTAATTAATTTTTTTATCTTTTCCCACTTCATCATTTCCCCTGCACGCTCTGCCCAATGGTCCTTCCCGAGGCCAGCTTTTGCCGTTTTAGTTTTCTAATTTATTTTATTTATTTTGCTTTTCCTTTTTTTTTTTTTATTTTTCTCTTCCCCTTTTTTTAGGTTTTTCTTTTCCTCCCTTTTTTCTTTCCCTCATCTCCTCTGACACTTACGAACAACCCCCCACCTACTGTCTTTTCTTCTCTTTTAGGGTTTTCTTCTTCTTTTCTTCTTTTTTAATTTTTGCTTTGTCATTTTTCTGGCTTTTCTTTGTTCTCTTTTTTTTATTCTTTCCCACCTCCTTCTGACTCTCTCCTTCACGAGACCAACATCTTCCTTTCTTTTTCAATTTTTTGGTCTTCTTCTTCTTTCGTGCTTGCCCCTGCACGTCTTCAACTCTTCTACTTTTTTCTTATTTCTTTTCACTACCCTTTTATTTCGTTTTTTTCTTATTCTCTACGCCCCTCTTCTTCTTCGATGGTTTCCCATGCCCGAAGCTATTCTTCATCAAGGCAAGCCCACACACTAGCTCCGGTCGGAATAATAGGCGCCACTCGTCGCCGGCGACCACCACCTAACGGTCGCCCGCCTCGACCGGCGTCAACCGCCGTCGGCCATTTTCTCCGGCAACCAAGCGACATTCAACGCGAGGGGAAACACTTGCCGATTTGACGATACAACGCCACTTCATGAAAATGACACCAAAGCACAGCAGCACACATGACTTAAACATTGAAGAACCGTTACAAAAGTAAAGACGGGTTGATCTCCGGTTAAAAAAAAAGTATTAGCCTTCGGCCTTCTTTGAGGCGTTTAGTCGAACATATAGTATGCACCAGTTAACAAAAGGAACCTAGTCTCACTTGGGACATAGATTTGGGGCAGACATCCACACTACATGCACAAGCTATACTAAAGATCCGCTCACGGACCGTTAATCAAGTCGGAACGAGACATAAACGAAGAACAACCATCTCCAGGCTTCAACAAACTTGCAGAACTTAGATATCATTTAAGCATTTTCACAAGCACTTGGCGTGCGCGACTAGCGGGGATTTTACACATGATAGAGACGTGAGACAAATCTAAACCGCTACGCATACTAGAATAGCTAGTAGCTTACCGGGAAGACCGGCTCGGACCGAAACTTGCGCGAACTAGTCAGCACGAGTTCCGGCCCGACGCCTCCCAAGAAACAAGAGACACACGCTCAAAACAAAGCCTACTGGTTCAAGAAGAGGGCTGCGGCGATGAACGGACCTCCAACGACGACCAAACACTCTCCCGAGCTTGCTCTTCGGTGTTCCCTGCTCTCTCTCCCTCGACTTCGGACAATGACGAAATGCTCTCTCCCCGATCGTCTCTCCCTCTCTCAAGCTTGCTCTCCAATGCGATGCTTTCTTTTTCTCTTTACCAAAAAACAGCCGTGAAAAACCCCCTCCATCTACTGTTTGCTCTCTTCCTTTTAAAAGCTCGGCCAACGACAGGCGCGCATGGCTCCGCCACCGCCCGGCTGTCGCGGCCGCTGATCTCCGACCACGGGATCACGCCGTTCTCGCCTTCGCGATCCTCTGCCCTTGCGATCCTCCGTTCCTCTGCTTGTACCTCATTTTTTCTCTTTTTTGCAGAAGCATGGATGTTGTGAGGGGAGGAAGATGATATGCGTATGGGCCGGGTTGAAATAAAAGGAGATGGGCCAGCCTAAGTGCGAAAAAAAAAGAAAAGGAAAAGAGATATGTGGGCGAGCCCATGCGAGAAGAAGACTCATATACTCGGCCTCATTCGATTTTTATACTCCTTTTTTTTTTCAAAAAAAAAACTTTTTTTTTGTTTTGACAATTTCGGAGAAATAAATACCATTTAAGATGCCGTGCAATGATGAAAACGCGATACGTTAATGATTTTTTTTTTACTTTTCTTTCCTCTTCTCTCTTTTTTTTATTATATATATATATATATATATTTTTTTTTTTTTTTCTTTTTTCTTTTTTAAAATTTCGAATTTTTCATTTAAATTTTTTTTTTTATAAATTTTAAAACTAGTGACGCAAATGCTCCTAATGCCGAAATTTAGGTGTCAACAAGATTCAATGGAGGTTCGATTCTTTATCCTTTCGGGTTAAATCTGAATTATCCTTTCATTCATCCTCTTATCTGGAAAGAAGATGATTTCCCTGACCAGCTCAAAATGCTGTTATGGTACTTGACTAATAAGTACTTGATAGCTTTTGAAATCCCCACCAGAAGATTCGTTGCTAATCTCACCAGGATATTCTTGCTCGGAAGAAACATCGAAAAAGAATGTGACAGAAATCTTTTAGATTTTCTAAATTGGTTTTATCATCCTACATGCTGGAAACAAGACTTGGAAAAAGAACTGAGAACCATGACACCAAATCCTGAAGTCCATACCATCCTGTTTTTCCGACGTCCATGGAATTTTTGCAGAAATAATGGTAGTATTCTTGATGCACCACTTGAAATAGGAACCACATCCTATAAGCCTAACTTGAACAATCGAGAAGCTAGGATTCACAGATCTTATCCAAGATCTGTCAGATTTTGTGAAAACGAGTATCGAGAACTCCAGAGAATCCTATGCCAAGAAAACAAAACCATTCCTGAAGATATTTGGAATAGACACACCACTACGTGGGATCATTATGACCTAGCACCAGGAAGCTAAGGAAGCACTCATGCAATGCATGACAAGCCGCATCGTCCCAAGAGCATGAAATGACAAACGAAGATGACATTGTCCAGTCTACTCAAGATCCCTATGCACGCTTTGGAGGTCCTCTGTCCCAGAATCCCTACGAACAAGGACCTTCGTCCTCATCCCAAAACATGGACACATCGTACTATGCACAGGCATCAAACTGGCCTCAGCCAAGCATTCCTGCTAGACGACCTACAAGCGAAGAAACAAATTGGGCAGAAGAAGAAGCATCACATTGGGCTCATGAACAAGCATCATCATCAAGAAGGCTAAATCAGATTCTCTCACCAGAAGATCTTGAAGCCCTCCAGCAGAAGTACGAAGCTTATCTCCTAGAAGACAGCTCAGATGACTCAGACTCAGTCTGTAGCTACAATGCGCGACGGACGAGACCATTGAGTCCGTACATTTTCACTGTAGCAAAATCACTGTTCACTTTTATCTTGTAGCACTAGGCTAGGGAATGTCCGTTCACAGTACGATTCTTACTGTTCATAGTGTGCGAATAATTCCCGTTGCCCCCTGTTTGTACCCGGACCCATGAGCTTGGTCCTTATTTGTTGCTTTGTGACCTCATTTGCCTATATAAGGCCATGATGATGTATTGTGTTGGGCAGAGTCCCTTGAAGTAAAGTGTGAGCTTGTGAAAAACTCTCCATGGCTTTCTAAATTCCTTTTCTTCTCTAGCCTGGTAGGATCCTTCGAGAAATGCAGCTTGGGTAGGTTAGAAACGTTTCCATCCTGAAATTTTTGGGTGTCTCTAGGCTCTGAACAAAAGGGCTGAGTGGTTTTTTTATTTAAAAAAATTTGTCCTGAAGGCTTGAACTAGTTGTTCCCTAATGTGGGATGCATACCTGCAGGAAACTTACTCTCCTTCCCTGGTTCTAAGTCTAGGTCCATTCATGGTATCAGAGCCAGTTAGTAAAATCCGGCCAAAATTGGCCAAACAATCGGCACTAAATAAAAAAGTTTAGAACTAAATTGGCACAAAAAAATGTTTAGAACTAGATTATCACGAATACAAAATGTTTAGGACTTTTTAAGCACTTTTCCCCATATTTACATATATATGTACATATATACCCCCAAAAATTCACTCATTTCATATAATACGAGATAGAAAGTACATTGAAAATGACAATTTTTTCTCAATTGATGTTTAACAAATGACCTTAGGACACTTATTATAAAAGTGAAGAGGGTGTTGATATTTTTATTATATTCATGAATTGCTTCTGATTATACATTTGTCTAATTACTTTTAGTTTCTTATAGTTGGGCTTTCCCTAGATCATAGAGTCAATGCAAAAAAGAAGAAAATAATCAGACAACAGTTTGAGCTCGGAGGTGCTCAAGAAGTTCATTGCTTTCGTGCTCAAAAGTGCCCTGTGTTTTGGCCAAGGAAGCATGACTCAACCCTTATGATTCCGCAGAAAGTACACGCGCTCGCATGGCGCAATGCAGAGATTCACTCCACCATTTCACCCGTCTGACCATGTATGGCAAAGTTCATTTGCATCATCGGCTAGAAGTTTTCGATTCGCAAACTGGTCAGCATCATCGTGTATAGTCCCTCCCAACATGTAGTGCACGACACAAGCGACGTGCAGTAATGGCATCATCATGTAAAGCCCGGGTGCTTCAACTTGCTGCTGCTTTGTTCCCTTATCGCAAACATGTAGAAACTAGAGAGAGAGAGAGTCGGCAGAGAATGTTTTAAGGAAACAAAAAACATAGGAACATGCTTCTTTTTCGTCCAACAAAACTTACAAGCAAAAGGGCTCAGATTCGGATCCAGAACGAAAGCACTATGTACAGAGAACAGACCGCAACAAGGCAGCTCACGATCCATCTCGCGTACACCACTTATCCACAAGACTCCTACATCTAGACGATGCATGCCTAAGGAAATGGCGTTCATCGAACCGAAGAAGCAGATTCTAACATGCGTGCATACCTACATACATGCATACGTTATACAAAGCAAGAACAAAGGGGCCGAACGGACGCACACGCGGGTCATCTTGGGCTGCTGAAGGGAGTCGGAAGCTTCGTCGTCATAGCTCACATGTCGTAAGAAGAAGGAGGGCTCCGGGGTCGAACCTCACTCGGCTTCTCGTAAGCATCGGACATTGATCTCCTTCGGAATAGAGACTGCCCTCTTCCACCTCCACCTCCTGCGTACATATACGTTCATGTCAACATTAGAAGTGGCACCATACTCATTATTATCATCATCATATCAGCCTATCCATACTCAAAACAAAGCAAACAACACATCGCCATCGCCCGTATAATTCGATCTACCGGATCAATGCATCTCCGGGCACGCAAGCTAAGATAAGAAGCCATCGCCGAAAACACGAAATTAGTAGATCTTATGCATGCCAACCGAAGGCAAGATTAGGAATTCTTCAGCTACTTCGATTAGAGAAATTAGCACTATCGTCTCACTGAGAAATTGAACATACCCAATGTAAATTCCTGATGCTTGACCCATCTGTTCCAGAGAAAAAAATATAAGAGAAAGATAATGCACGAAAGGAGGGAAGTCAACATTCAAATGACAGGGACACGAATGTCATTTTCAAAAATACGAATTTCATAATATTAAAAGTGGTTTTTTCCTCCACCTACAACGGCGTTATCATCATCCATTATAGACTGGCAGCGCAGCCGGCAAGGACAAGACCAATGGGCCCCACCTTGCAGTTGATTATTTCGGATATTTCTAGAGTGTTTTGGCAACACTCGTCTGAAAATAATGCATATCAACGGTGCTTACCGGCGAAGGGGGATACCGGCGGGGTGGACCCGGCCGGAGAAACCGGCGGTGTGCTGGACTGGTTCCCCGGCGGCTTCACTATCGTTATGCTCCGCGTCACCCTTATCGCCGCCTCCTCCGACGGCGTCGCGTCCGGATCGCCGTACGCCTTCATTCTCCCTCCTCCCTCCGATTCTGCTCCAAAGACACAACCCGTCGCGAATCAGAACGAAAGAAATCGCATTTTCAATGTAATCTCCAGCAAAAGTCCATCGAAATTGCCATGCAAATTCACAAATCCAACGATCCGTTCCGTTATTAAGCTCTCCCGGCCATTATTACGCGACACGACTCAAACAGGCTCGAAAAACACACGATCCATCCGAATCGCCGGAGGAATCGTCGAGCCTTCCACGAATTCATCGCCTTTTATTTCCCATAATACTCGATTTGTTCAGTACTATGGTGGTGTGTGTGCTCGTGCGCCAGGATTCAATCAAAGCTCTGCCAGATCCGCTGCCCGTACCCTTGCCGGAGCTCGATCGGGAGCTGAAGGTGCTGAACTTCCGGAGCTTCCCGAGGCCGCTCTCGGGCCGCGGGCCGGCGACGGTGTCGTCCCAGAGCTGGTCCAGTAGCCCCATGGGCGCGCAGGCTAGAGCTAAGTTGGCGCACGTTAACCGATCGGCGGCAGAACTCGCGGGGATCAATGTGGATGGCTGCTGGATCGTGGGATCAATGGAGATGTATTTAAAGACGAGTTCAGGCGTTAAAGGCCGAACGAGTCTGGAGAGTCGAGATCCGTCGTGGGCCGTCGATTCTCTTCTGGATCTGGAAGGAGATTGGCCGACGTGGCAGGTGGGAACCATCTTTCTTGGAGATAAGATCGACGCGACAGGTGGGGACCACTGGACCTGACCGGATGGGGAAAAGCAGATATTAGAGAGCGAGGTATGACACGTGGAGACAAGACCGGTCAGGGAGGGACAAAGGAGGCTCACGTGCGAGGGGGTTCACTTTAACTTTAAGTTTTGTCCTCATCGATCTCCGCCCGTCGAGGCCCAAGCCCAAGCGCATGCGGGTCAGCTTTTCAACCTGAGGCTGGGCCCGGTCCAGTCTGGCTCGTCTAGGCCTATCCACTCGATCATATCCACGATAAAAAGTTGGGTGTTATCAAGGAATGTTAAACCTGTCAAAATAGGTTATAAACCTATTTCTTAAATCATATTTGATAAGCTAAATTCTTATATGAGTTAATTACATTAATTAAATGAATTATAAATGGATTTAAATCTATCTCTATGGATGTCATATGGGTTTACAATTTACTTTGACCCAACCTATCTCTATAACTCGTTATTCACTCTCTCAATCTCATGCTCACTCACTCTATGATTTCACTTTATTTTAGATATGAATTTTCTTAGATTGTGTTGTGCATAGAAGTATTTTAGTGATGTGGGTCAGTTGAGATAGGGTATGGATTTGTATTGCACGAAAATTGGTTAAAATGAATTAAGTAGGTCAATTTGGGTCAAGCTATTTTCAACTCAATCCATCCGTTTGAAGGGTCTGACGAGTGCTTTGGAGGGCTTGTTATATGTGTTCAGTGAATTTACTTTCACAGAAAAGAAAAGTTTTATTATTATGTTAGTAGTTGTAAACGGGGTCTAGCAGCGCCCGCGAGGAAAGCCCAAAGCTTTTATCGGAGGTGTTGGGGCCCAATTGAAACTATGAGGCCTGTTTGCGAGTGGACCCACACACGTTTGTTATGTTACATAATGTTTGGGCTTTGTGTTCCTAAACTGAGGACGAAGGGCCCCTACTTTGCAAATCAGTGGAGGCCCACCTCATGCGACTCATATTAATGAGAAAATAGATATATTCACTAAAAATCCTAAAATTTATTACGAAATTATAATTGAGTAAAAAAAATTACAAAAAGTATAATCAAATCTTAAAACTTATCAAATCGATATAACCAAGTCATTCCGTTAACTTTATTTAAGTTATCAGCAAATCTTGACGTTACTTTGTAAAAATATTCTCTCTCCTACGTGGCGATAACATGATTAATATGGCATAGTTTTGCTTTAATTTTGACTTTTTAAATACAAATATTATTTAATTTAATTGCAAAAATAAATTAAAGTTAAAATTTTAAAAAAGGACGAAGAGAATCGAGTGAGGAGGATTTGCAGCCCTCATCGCCGCCCCTCATCATTGCTAGGAAGAGCTGTTGATGGTGGGGGGATGATCGCCGGCAACGCCTAGACTCAAGCAATGGTTAAGCGAGGTTGCCATTGGATGGGGTTTCCCGCCATTGGTGGCCCTCGACCGCAACTAGGCGAGGACTAGCGACTCTCACCAACCATTCCCCCCACTATTGCTAGCCCTTCCTAGCGATGGTGGGTGACGGCAGTTCTTTTTCTTTTTCTTTATTATTTTATTCTATAAATTTAGTTAATTTTTTATATAATTTAAATAAAAATAGTATTAAAATCAAATTCAAACAAAAACTATGTCATTTTAGTCACATAGGAGAGAGAAAATATTAGAAAAAGGCATGTCAGCATTTTTTATTAACTAAATTGGACAAAGTTAATAAAAAGAATTCTATTACATCAATTTGATAAGTTTTATGATTTCATTGTACTTTTTGCAAATTTTAAAACTCAATTACACTTCTATGACAAGTTTTAAAACTTTTAATGAACATATCTTGTAAGAAAACTTCATGGCCCCAAGAAGTTAGTTTTTCATCAGTAACATTCGATTGATTTTCACCACATGGTTATGAGGTGGACCGATTGTGCCTTATTACCAGTATAGCTCTTGAAGATGCTTGAAGTACACAAGAAAGCCCTAGATATAAGGAGTTAGACATTTCCATAACTTGAGACTTGTTGGCTTCCTCCTCGATCGGCTATGTTTAGAGAACATCCTGGGCGTGACACGTTGAGAAGGATGATGCTAATGGATGGACTATACCTTTTGGTACGAAATGTCAGTTGAAACCTGCCTCGAATGACAACTAGTGTTGATAGTGCAAAATACCGGTTGATCGACGGAGATCAAAGATCGGCGAGTGTATTCATGTGAATCCGAGTTTGTTTGAGAAGTAATCGTGCCGTTTAATCCTTGAACTTTACATGCCACTTTTGGAAGGAATATTCGGAAAAGGCGTCACTGATGGAATAACTTCTATTTTTGCCGCTAAAAATCTGGCAAGTGAGACGCCCAAAAACCAACCCAAAAAGTCTTAGTCCATCTCCGATTTGTTTTCTTCCCACCCACCTAGAGGGAAACTTTCTCTGGAGTCAACCCACCGGGGCCACCACAACACCATCACTATTCACTCCCTCCACCCGTTCGCTACTAACGTATTTTGCTGGGTCAACTTTTCAAAGTTTGGCCTTTGCTTGCGCTTTTTTGTCCCCCTCCCCTCCCCTCACGTGGCGCCGCCTGAGTGATTTAGGAGCACGTTGACGTGGCGATCCCAGATCACCCAACATTTTATGGCCTTCACTTTCTCCTCTCCATCTACATACCTTCTGACTAGAGGTGTTAAATGGGTTGTGCAACCCATTTATGAACTCATTTATAGTTAAATGGGTCATTAATGGATCAAGCTTTATCTTATAAAGCACCCATAATAAGTTTTAATGGGTAAATTTAAGATATATGGGTTTTAAATGGGTCATTTCTCTTTGACCCGTTTATGACCCATTTATTAACCCATTTTTCACTCAAAACCTCATTATCTCTCTTTCTTCTCTTTAACTTTATAATTTTTTTTTTATATAAAATCTGAAATTATAATTCTTTTTTCTTTTTCTTTCCTTTTTTTTTTTCTTCCTCCTGTCGCCGGCATGGCGATGGCCGGCGACCGGCGAGCGAGCCTCGAGCTCGCCTCTCGCCCGGCGTCCGTTGAGGCCGAGCCTCGCCGTCGGGCGAGACTCGAGCTTCGCCGACGTCGGGCGAGGCTCCAACCGACGGCGGATCCGGCGGGCGAGGGCGCGCTCGCCGGCGTCGCGAAATCGGAGCTCGCGCCGGCTCGGCTGTGGCGGGTCGGGCTGTTGTCGTGGCGTCGTCGTGCCGGCCGGCCAAAGAAGAGGAAGAAGAAAAAATAAAAAATAAAAGAGAAAAAGAAAATTAAAAATAATTAAAAATTTAATTTTTTTAAAAAATAAAAATAAAAAAATTAATTTTTAAAAATAAAAAAATAATTAAAATTCGATTTTTTTAAATAATTATTTTTAAATTTTGTATTGTATAAAATCATGTTAGCAATACTATTTTAAAAAAAATATATATAAGCTTTTTTATGTTTCATTAAATGGGTCGGGTATGGGTTGAGTATATGTCGGGTCGGGTATGGGTCAAAAAATTTGCACTATAATAAATGGGTCATAAACGGGTTAAATGGGTCGATTTGGGACCCGACAAACGGACCATTTATGACCTGACCCGCCGTTTAACGGGTCTACTTCTGACACTGATGTGACCCGTATGGGGAAAATAAAATATTTCGGTAAGGAGACGTCCTCTCTGTGCAACATTGTACATGCCAACATGTCACATTTCCCCGTTAATTCCGGATGCTCAAACGTATATTCATACAAGAAGAATAAGGGCGCGTTTGGTAATAATTACATTCGAAGCCGATTAAAGAAATGATTATTTACGATTACATTAGGAGGCGGTTCGAGTAAAAAACGCGTTTGGTAACAAATAAAATTTACGATTACGGAATAGGAAAAGAATAGAAACGCGTTTGTAATTATATAAAATTTCTATTCCAATTCTTTTTTAATTACCTTTTTAGATTAAAATAAATTTGATATTGAATTTTCATAAACCATTCGATTAATTATATTTTTATACTAAGTAATAAAAATATTAACTAATCAATTTTTATTATATAGTAAATAATAAACCATAGTATAAACTATACTAATATCCCTACAATATGTAATAAATAAAAATACTAAATTATAACATAAAATTAAATATGTATTCTATATACAACAAATATATATTTCATACTAGGAAGAAATAAAAATAAAATATAGAAATAATTATTTTTTTTATTCGGCACTTTTGATTCTCTTTTTTGATTCTCGGACGGAGAATCATATTTTTTTTATTCTGAATTCTTGTCCAAAAGCGATTACGGGAGTAAATTTGTTCCCGAATCGATTTTTGACAAATTTACCAAACGCGATTCTGTTCCCAAACCGATTAAGGAATAAAAAATCGGAAATCGGCCCATTTGTTTGGATGGTTGCCAAGAAGAATAAAAGTCCATCTGGTTCGCTTCCCTCATACTCTATCAATCAACTATATTTGTCTAAGACGAGCCAGTCATTGTATATAGAAAGCTTGACAACGAATTTTTCTCTGGAGAAGACCCAGCTTGAGATTTTATTTGAAGTTGAAGTGATTATCTTGTAACTTTTAGCTTTCTATAATTTAAGCCTCAACACTTATTTTTATCCTAAATTTTTACAATATACATACATAAACACACACACACACACACACACACACATATATACATATATATGTGTACCAACATATCGTTGTGCGCATGCATGCATGTGTGCATGTATGTAAGCAATCCCATTTAGATAAAGAAAAGCTTCTAAAAGAGTTTATTTAGCAGTTGGGTGTTCAAGTTAAGTATATTATTCTCTGTACATATATCTATATTTGCTTTTTTTGAAATTTTGATAGCTAATATACATTTTAACAACTCTGAAATGATAATCTTTAGTGAATTGTTATACGTACATGCATAAAGCAAGACCATTTATCGACCTTGACATTCGACATTTCGCAAGCTAAAGATAGGAACCAAAAAAATAAAAAATAAATAACAATGGTGACATTGGTGTGGGATTGTAAACATTAGGAGAAACATGTATCACCATAGGTTATGATTCACAAATTAAGTTGCTTGATTTAATTGATGTTAAAGGTCACCGTCATGTCATCTAAACTCCATATTGTATGGTCTGGTTCGAGGATGGTACAAGCTAAGAGAAATTCTTAGTCATCAGACTTGAATCTGCACTCTTTGCCTCCGCAGGAGATGAAGCATAGAGAAACGCCCATCTCCATATAATGACATCCTAATGCAGGAGATAGATATATAGTCCGACCCTCGGTCGAAATCATTTAACATTATACATCCCCAGTTCAGAACAGGAATATCCAGCTTTTTTTTGTCACCGAAAAAAGAGGACGGAAAAAAGAAAAGGCGGAGGAAAAAAAAAAAAAGTGAAAGGGAGGGGTAAGTCAGGAGGGAGAGTACATTGGGAGGCAGTTAGTGGGACAAAGGGTGCGTTTAGCTTAGTTTTGTAAATGGGCTTTGGGTGTAATATAAATAAGAGTCAAAGCCACTTGGGAAAATGCAAATTGTGTTTGGCCAAAACTTATTTGCAAAATGGACTTTCAATTAAATGTGTGTTTGGCAAAAAACATTTGCAATGAGCTTTAAATATATTATATATTTTTTTGAAAAATGACCAAACCCTTCGTCGACAAGCTATATTTGGGCCGCCAGTGATCGAGTCGCATGACCCAGGCAATCGCTGCCTGGGTCTCGTGGCCTCAAGCGGCCCTTGCTTGGGTGTCGTGAGGGCCGTGCGACCGCCGAGGGCCACCAAAGGTTGAGGGACCGCTGGTGTCAGATCTAGCTCACCGGTGGCCATAACCCTTCGCTAGTCCGGCAAAGGTTTTGTTCCTTTTATAATTTTTTTTAGAAAAAAACTAATGAAGGACAAAATTGGATTTTTGAAAAATTGGTGAGGGTAGTTTTGGAAAAGAAAAATGAGTTTCAATATCTAACCAAACACTGAAAGCCTATAGCTAGTCCCTACTAGCATTGGAGTTTCAACATTTCCAATACTGACTTTGAAGTGAAAGCTCATTCAAAATAATTGCTAAACGGTCTAGTATTTTCCCAAGCTCCTTAGTGTTTTTGGCTTTATTGGCTTTTTCCTAATGTCTACTTTTTGCATCCTTTTCGAAGAAAAGGATGCATAACATCATGCATCCTTTTTATTCTTAGAAAGGACGCACAACACTATGTTGACTCGCAACAATAGAAAGGATGCACTGATGCACTGATGCACAACAGTGATGCCACACGGTGTTCTCCCTTTCTAGAATAGGATCAAGAAGTATATGACTTCTCCTTTCTAGAATAAGATCAAGAGGTGTATGACTCTGAAGTCATACACCTCTTGATCTTATTCTAGAAAGGAGAAGTCATATACTTGAGGAGAAGTCATATACTTGAGAAGTCATATACTTCTTGATCCTATTCTAGAAAGGGAGAACACCGTGAGAAGTCATATACTTCTTGATCCTCTTCTAGAAAGGGAGAACACCGTGTGGCATCACTGTTGTGCATCAGTGCATCCTTTCTATTGTTGTGCTTGCTACAAACCCCTCCGGCTATAATCTCGTCTTCCCTGATCAGCTTTGTGCCTACACCTCACAAAACAAAAGCTCAAGATCAAACGACGTTCAAGCGAGTGGAGGAGCTCCTGCCGGAGGGCACGTCCAAATAGTTACTTCTTTCCAAGATCAAATGGCGTTCTAGAATACTCAACAGCTAGCTTTCACACTTCGGCTCTTAGGTATGCACAAATAATCCTAAGATGAGTTTAATTCGAGATGAGCTACATTCTTGTCAATCTTTAGTTTTTAATTGAGTCAGATAAAATTTCGCATATATCAATGGGGTGAGAACCGCCCGAACTGGACTAAAGCTACCGGTTTGGTTCAGTTCTTCCCAATTATGCTAAATTGAGACTGACCGATTTGGTTTTGTTCTTCTCGATTCTGCTAAATTGAGACTGACAGAATGGTAGTCGATGCGGACCGATTATGTACTTATAGTTGGAATCACGAAAATACGAAATTATTTGGCTTAAGCCTTGAGATAAGGTCTTTCTCTATGCTCTTCTTGTACGACCGTCGCACTCGGTTGCAGCCAGCCAATCAACAAAGCTCGCCCTGGTCCCTCGCTATTTTAAAAAGGCAACATGCTTGTTTGCCTCTCCTACCAGTTGATGTGGAACTAACTTCTCTATGGCTGTGTCACACGTCAGTCCTTTTCTCCCTCTCTCACTCTCTCTCGCTTCCCCTCGCCTGCATAACATCATGCATCCTTTTCATTCTTAGAAAGGACGCACAACATTGTGTTGACTCGCAACAATAGAAAGGATGCACTGATGCACAAAATGACGTCACACGGTGCATCCTTTCTAGAAAGGATGCACCGTGTGACGTCATTTTGTGCATCAGTGCATCCTTTCTATTGTTGTGCATCCTATAAATCCGTCCGATTATAAATCTCATCTTCTCTGATCAACTTTGTGCCTACACCTCACAAAACAAAAGCTCAAGATCAAACGACATTCAAGCGAGTGGAGGAGCTCCTGCCGGAGGGCACGTACAAATAATTACTTCTTTCCAAGATCAAATGGCCCTCGGGAATACTCAACAGCTAGCTTTCACACTTCGGCTCTTAGGTAAGCACAAATAATCCTAAGATGAGTTTAATTCGAGATGAGCAATCTTCATTAGTTTTAAATCGAATCAGAGATAAATTTCACATATATCAATTTTTAATTCGAGATGAGCTACATTCTTGTCAATCTTCAATTTTTAATTGAGTCAGATAAAATTTAGATAAAATTTCACATATATCAATGGGGTGAGAACCGCTCGAACCGGACTAAGCCACCGGTTTGGTTCAGTTCATCCCGATTCTGCTAAATTGAGACTGACGAATCGTGGTCGGTGCGGACCGATTATGAACTTATAGTTGGAATCTCGAAAATACGCAACGAAATTCTTCGGCTTAAGCCTTGAGATAAGACTATTCCCTATGCTCTTCTTGTACATCCGTCGCACTCGGTTGCAGCCAGCCAATCGGCGAAGATCGCTTGGGTCCCTCGCTATTTAAAAGGGCAACATGCTTGTTTGCCTCTCCTAGAGTTGATGTGGGACCAACTTCTCTAGTGCTGTGTCACACGTCAGTCCTTCTCTCCCTCTCTCGCTCTCTCTCGCTTGCTTCCCCTCGCCTGCAGGAGACGCCCCTCCAAGAGTCCCACATTATTGAACAAATAGCAAAGAGCGTAAGCGAGTGCCCAAAATTAGGGGTCGAGCTTGAGGGTTATGGTCAATGAATGCGAATGTTGAAGGTCGTTTAATCTTTGTAGAGCGTAGGTTGGTTTAGGCAAATGTGAGGGGTCGCTTAGACAGTCCGGGATACGAACCGGACCGATCTGTCCGATTCTGACCAGTTCCAGGCTTGTTTGGTCCGTTGGTCCGATTTTTGGAAAAAAAAAAATTTGTTAGTCCTACCCCACACTTCTTGCAGGGCGTGAAAGTCGAAATCCACTCTTGAAATGAAATCGTCCACACCTCAATCCTCCCTGAGAAGGTGGGGATTTGAACCCTCAACCTCCCCCTTCCAAGTTGGAAGGGTGGCCACTCGGGCGAACCCCTAGGAGCACGAGACACATTCGTGTTCATAGATCGATCGCCACGATTGATGTATGTATGTTGTGTATTGTTTGATTATACCAATCCTAAAAAAAAAAATAATAATAATCTAGTTGAATGTATGGTGGGTATCTTCTCATGGGATCTATGATCCAATGGATATGATTGTATTTCAGAACGTGGGAATAGTAATGACTCTAGCAAATCCTTAATCCCTAAAAATGACTACCAAATCCTTAGTCCCTTTAATATCTCACTTTTCTTTATTGAATCACATGAACAAAAAATCCTTGATCCGTTGAACATGTCATTTCTACTATATACATGATTCTGACATTTCTCCTCTCTTTTTCTGTTGGATCTATATAGGCAACATCTTATCCTCTATTGTGTTCTTGGCACCCATGTAAGACCTCCTCTAACTCTTCATTTTGCACAGCTTCTATATCTCTCTCTATCATTTGAACAATATCAGTCTTTTTATATGAATGTGGAATTTTTTTGACAAAATGTTATCGGTGAAGTACCTTTTTCTTCTTCCTTTTCTTGTTCCTTTTTGTTTTTGGCAGAAAAACATTTTACAAAATCTATAAGGAGAAGTCGTCAGATGGGTATCAGTCAATACCATTTGTGGTGGCACTTTTGAGCGCATCGTTGCAATTGTACTATGAAGTCTTGAAGGCTAATGCCACTATGGCCATCATCATCAGCGCTGGTGGAATCGTAATTGAACTGGCTTATCTTGTCCTCTTCTCGATCTATACCTCCACCGAAGAGAAGGTCTCTCCCTCTCCCTCTCCCTCTCTCACTTTTGTGCTTAAAAGTGTAGCAAACTATTGTCCCTTTGTTATCTTAACCATGTGTTGTTCATTAGTTTGCATTTTGAGTGTTTAAGCAAATCATGACAGGCTGTCAAGCCTGGCCATAGGGGCAAAAACTATTGACTCAATTCATTATCTATTTTGCATTTACGAGCAAGCAATGGTCGAGATTGTAATGGGTATTCCCATTGTTATGGTGCGAAGTTTGTGTTTTCACTTATTCGCCGGATAGCTAAAGCTTTCTAACAACCTTACATGTTAGCCCTTCATCAAAATTTAAGGAAATTTACTAAAAGAAGGTCTTATTAAGTCCTAAACCTCGCCAAACAAAATGAAAAAACAAAAAAAGGGGGAAAAAGAGAGATATAAATAAAAAAATAACAATAATAAATTCATAAAAAAATTATAAAAATTGTCTGTGTCATTGCCATTGTGTCACATAAGACAGTTGATGTCTATTTTAGCGATTTTTGGTCAAAATTGACTAAATTAATTGAATTGGACAATTATCAAATGGTTTATTACTAATGACTAAATTAATTGAATTGGACAATTATCAAATGGTTTATGACTAAATTGACTAAATTAAAAGGTTTTATGACTGAATTAACACAATTATAATAGATTTTAGAATTTTTTTGATAATTTTCTCCCAAAATTTAGATAATTAATGCATTTAAGAAGACATGCAAAAAGAAAAAAAGAAATCAATTCGAAGGAGATTTATGTGACGGCAAATAAAAATGAAAAACTTTTAGGAGATTACAATTTCTCTCATTTTGACACTATAATCTAAGGAAATTTGTGTGAATCACCAATTTGCGCAGATATACACAGCAAAGTTGATGCTGCTGTTCGATATAGGAGGTTTCGGAGTGACGATGGCGCTGACCATCTTGCTTCTCAAGGGTCAGCATCGCGTCAATGTCGTTGGATGGATCTATGCGACCTTCAGTCTCATGGCATTCGCAGTGCCTTTGAGCATCATGGTATTCCTCGTCACTCAATAAGTGTAGAGATGCAGTTCTTTGCCTATGCTATAGCAACTAAACCAGTCCAAAACAAGAGTTTTTGCAATTTTTGAGTGTGTTATTTTGTGTTTTGTGCAGTGGAGGGTTATAAAGACCAGAAGCGTGGAGTTCATGCCGTTCATTCCGTCCTTGCTCGTCACCCTCTCTGCCATAACCTGGCTCTTCTATGGCCTCGTTATCAAGGACTTGAAAATCGCTGTAAGTACCTAGCTTTCTCAATCATTCAGCAGCGATTTCATTTTCTTAGTCACCTGGATGCACCAGTAAACCTTGCACCGGGAATGTTTTTTTTTTTGCAGAGTCATTACCAGATATTTCTCGTAAGCCTGTTAAGTCGAGTTCTCGTATTTCTTACTTCGACTAAACTGGGAAAAACGATGAGACTTGAATTCGTCCCCTGGTCAATTATAACATGAGACGCTATCGATCCATCTGTCATCGGAGTGTTTGCATTACTTTTTCTTTTACCTTTTCACGCATACAACATGAGAAAATTTTGGGTATCCATAGGCTATACCTAAGTACCAACTCAACAATTTACTAGTTCACTCCTCACACAACATGTCTCTCCATACGACACACTCTCTCTCTCTCTCTCTCTCTCTCTCTCTGTTAATATTGGTTATTTGCTGACTTTGAAATTAAAATGAGGAGTCAATTGGGTGTTTCAGCTACCAAATGTAGTGGGACTTGTGCTTGGCCTCACTCAAATTATCCTGTACGTTATATACAAAGATGGAAACGAGAAAATGGAAGAGACAAATGAGGGGCACAACCTGCAAGAAGTGTCTCTGGACATGAAGAAGCTGAACCCAACTTCACAGCATCAACCACAAGTCACAGAAATGGATCTCTCTCTCAGTGGCAAACCAATTGAACCAAACGACTATGTTTGATGAATCCATGTCTCTAGAGCAAGTCATAAGCAAGCAAATTATCGCCCAGAGAAACTGTGGAGGGTAACAGTTTTTATCACTTTGACTATTGTTCCAGTAAGGGTGTTAGGTTGTCTGCGTGATGGGAGTGAATGGAATGATTGTATAGGTAATATTTTCCATTTAAGGAGACGCATATCTCCGTAATTTGTGCTCGAAACTTCTATTATATAGAGGACTGGATTTGGCAGAAATAATCGTCTCATTGACACACTTTCCCTTCTAGATCTCCCCTATCCCTTTGATCGGATGCTTCAAGTAGAAGCATGCCTTTCCAGACCATATGTTCAGACCACTGACAGTTGATATACTTCTAAGATATGACTTTATCTCTGATGATGAGGAGTTCTCAAGTCATCCAACTTCCAGGATGATCTGAAGAAACCACTGTCATAGAGAGAGATTGGACTGATCTCTTATGCATCCCGACTAGCTTATTTAAATTAAGATGTCCGAATACACTAACCTTCTTAAGCAAGTAAAATAAAAGAAATGCTATGCATAAAGCCAAAGGAGAGTTTTTTTGAATATTTAAGGATCAAAAGAACGGCCAACAGGAAGAACTGCAGCTATTACTTTGATGAATATGCAAATAGTGAATGGAGCTGTCACCTTCATCTTTAGAGCAATAGAGATGCAAAACGAGGTTGAAGAAAACAATCCATACTCAGCGTTATTCCCACTGAGCCTAACAGAAGACATTCTATAGAGACTGCTCTATCTTCAACCAACAAAACGGATCATCTTTGCTAATGTTGATGTTCTACACACTTTGTGGGCAACTAGTAAGCTTATTTTTCTATCCCATCAACTCCACTGTCATTCTTGCTCTCTGGGCTAGACTCACCTTGACATATCATACTGATGAATGATTTTGTTGCCTGACCAAAAATACGGATGATTTTTTCTCACCCCTGCAACAACAGGTTGTAACAAGATAATTGGCTAGCTAGCTCTCTCTTAAATTGCCGTATTAAGCATTTGGTGGACATAAATCAGACATTGCGAAAACAAGAGATTACAAAGTTATTTTAGGAAGTCGGTTGAAGGGATCAATCTAAGAGGAGGGGTTAAGACATACCTGTTGTTGAGCACAAGAACCAATCTGTCCAATTCCAGCTTCTGCAGCCTGCAGAGCTTGAGCTGATTTATTTATTCCATCAGCTATGTCCTGGCTATTAAGAGGACAAAGAAAAAGGAAAAATTACCTCAAGTTAACCTTTGTCATGTTAATAACAAAAACAGCTTATGAGAAGAGATGAATTACATGTTAAAAATGTTTATCCACGTGAACCTATGCTCAATCTTCAAAGAACTCTCTGCAGTGATCATTCACCATGCAGGATACACATTCACTTGACTCTATCAAAGCATGTCTTACCTTCACATTCAGCATGAAACATCTTACCCATGGAACATATTATCTTGGACGATTTGAGCTCTGTATTCATTCTTCACTTCGAAGTGCTTCACATGCCTTTTTCTTTCTTTTTTAATAAGGATGCCTCAACATGAACTTCACGACAAAAGTCCAGACAGGGTTCAACAACTCAACAGCAATGCTAGATGTGCGTGTGACAGTATAATAGGAAGCTAATTGCATGGCATTCCCTCAATTGTTGATGAAATTAGTTTGGATGCATCACTCGGTGCATGGATTAGCAACTATGACAATAATCTCCATGCCGGAGAGCCTAATAGCAGCAGTTGTGCTTGGCAGCTCCTCGCGTGCTGTATCTGCCAGTTTGGAAAGAGACATTGCAGCTTTCTTCATGGCCCGTGACGGTATCATAACCAAGAACTCCTAAAATGATGCTAGATATACACATAGACCAGACACCTTGAATCATGATCCTTCATTGCATTAAAAGCAATTACTACACATCGTTTTACTCTTCATCCATTAAGCAACTTCATGAAATCATTGATCCAGAACATTCCCAAGTATACAATCTACACATGCTCTATGAATTCACCGGTCAGATGACAAAGCAGAACGATTCATACCACAAACCGAACCTATCAGAACCGCGTATAAACAACGCATAATCTTAAACGCAATCGGTCTTGCATATAATCCTCGGAAACAGCTGTCAGCTGCGACGACAAGGCTATGAACGCAACAGAAGTTTGCACGGATCGAATCCCAAGCTCAGTTCTGATGATATGATGGTGTCCCTTCACTCTCTCCCTCTTCTCCTTCTCTCTCTCTCTCACCGGCGACGACTTCTGCGTTGAATTTTCCCCTCCTATCACGCTAGCTTATTCACTCCCTCTCTAACTTGAACTTTGTCGTCTTCGTTATTCGCTCGTCAAGGCCCAAGCTCAAGCGTATGCGGGTCAAACACTTTTTCCACCCCGAGGCTCGGCTCGGTCCAGTTCCTGCTCATCTAGGCCTATCAACCGTGCTCGATCGTATCCACAACGAAATGTTGGATCTAATTAATGAGCACTTGTGAAGGACTTAGGCTGCGTTTGGTTCAGCATTTACATGTATAACAACTACGGTTAGTGCATTGTCGTATTTGCAGGTGTTTCCTTATTTGGTTGCTCATTTGTGCGCCATGTCTATGAAAATAGAAAAAGGTTTTGCTATTATGTTGGTCACTAATAAATGGGTCTGGCTTAGAGTTTGAGCACGACTCTACGTGTAGAAATAAGTGTACATTATCCATTTAGCCCCTAAAAAATGTTTCAAGCACACAAGAAAGACCTTGATACTGAAAGGGTCTAAACATTCTCATAATTCATGACTTAAGCTTCCTCTTGAAAAAATTATCTAAAAGTTCTAAATTTATTGTACGACGGCTAATTTAGTTTAAACTTTTCAATTTTGTCAATTCAATCATAAATTTTTTGACAACCTGCTAATTTAGTCTTAGACCTTTTCATGTATTAATTTAATCCTCAACATTTTAACAATTTGTCAAATTAATCATAAATATTTTAACAAGTTTTTAATTTAAAAAAAAAAACTGTTAAAAAAAAAAGAAAATGGCACCGGCGGGCATTTCCGTCGTGGCCGCCGCCCATCACCCGAGGGGCCGGCGACGGTTGCCAGCCCTGAGCGAGGCCTCGCCGGCCCTAGGCGAGGCCCGACCACCCTCACCAAGTTAGGCAAGGACACCCAAATCTGGGCACGCCGGCTCTCATGGGGGGCCGGCGACCTCGCCCTCCCCACGGAGGCCTCGCCCACCCTCGCCTAGGGTTGGCAATGCTCGCCTAGATCGGGCGTTTCGATTCAGCTCCGTCGCACTCCCGACGCTGTTGATCTAAGTGAGTGGGTTCCGGAGGGCAGGGGTTCCATCGCCGTCGCCGCACCGGATTGCTGCCAAGCCGTGCCGTCGTAGCCCCGACACCGTCCCCAGCAAACTAGCCATGACCCTTTGCGGTGCTAGGTTGCTACCGTTTCTCGATGTCTTACCGTTGACCCCCCTGACGCCATCGTTGCACCAGACTACCATCGTCGCCCAGCCACCATCGTTGCACCAGACTACCATCGTCGCCTAGCCACCACCGACGACACCACTCGATCCAGCATCGGGGACGCCTAGATCTGGGCGAGCATCGGGGTCGGTGATGCTCGCCCAGATTTGGGCGTCCTCGCTAGACTTGGCGGGGGTGGCCGACCCTCTCCTGGGGTTGGTGAGGCCTCACCGGCGAGGGCGAGCCACCCCACCTAGGGCCGGCGATTGTTGCCGGCCACTTCGGCGATGGGCGGCGGCGGAAGCACCACCGGTGCCTTTTTTTTTTTATTTGCACAGTTTTGTTTTTTGAAATAAAATTATCTTTTTATTTTCTATTTTTAAATATAATTTAAACAAGAATAAAAATAATGTTAAAAGCCACGTGTATAATAAAAAATTATTTAAAATACAACGTCAACACCACGTCAGCGTTTTCCGTTACTGAGTTTAATGGTGTTAACTTTAGGACTCAATTGAACCATTTTGACAAGTTTTAGGACTCAATTGCATTTTTTGTAAGTTTTAGGACTCAATTGCACTTTTCTTGTAAGTTTTAGGACTTGTGTTGCAGATATCCCTTTCTTTTATATATATAGTCTCAATTATATTATAGACTTCTTTCCCAATATAAACATCATTTGCAAACCCTTACACTGAAGGCTACAAAAGAATTCTCCGCCATGGACTTTAGTCCATACAAACATTATCAAACAAATAAAAACCCATGTTAAAGAAATATTATGCTTACATCTAGCTGACCCATCCACTTTAGGTCTATTAATTGGAATCAAGTCACTCAACCTGAACAATGGGAATTGGAAAACCAAATTCCCTAACAAGTTGTTTAGAATACAAATCTGACCAATGTTATTCAACATCCAGAAGGAAGGGTCACTATTAGGTTTCCTAAAGATTTTAAAAATGGTATTGCTAAAATAGTTTTATACAACGCAAATTTAATGGACAATTTTTATAATTTTTAAAATAACTATTTTAAAAAATCGAATTTTAATTATTTTTAAAAAATAAAATTTCAATTATTTTTATTTTTATTTTTTAGAATATAATTTTTCTTTTCCTTTTTTCTTTTTTCTTTCTTCTTTAGCCAATTGCTGGCTACGACGACAACCAACGACCAACCACGGGCGAGCCTCGAGCTCGCCTAGCTCACTAGATCCGACACTGGCGAGCTCGAGGCTTGCTCGATCCGGTGAGCTCAAGCTCGCTCGACCCCAGCAAGTTCGAGACTCGCCAAATCAAAGAGGCTCAAGCCTCACCAAATCCGGCAAGCTCGAGCTCCCATGGCCGGTTGCCGGCCATCGTTGTGCTGGCCATCGAAAGGAGGAAGAAAAAAGAAAAATTATAATTATAATTTCATTATATATATAAATAAATTTGTAAAGATAAATAGGGAAGAGAGAGATTGTGAGGTTTTGGTTAAAAGTGGGTTCTAAATCTAACACATTTAAGACCCACTTAAGACCCACTCATTTCAAGTCTTTAATTGTTAAAACCCATTTAACTACTTTTTGTCAAAAAACAATTGACCTATTTTGCCACCTCTAGTTGAGTGTTGTTAACAAATGTTAAAACTTTTTTTTTTTTTTGGTAAGTACAAATGTTAAAACTTTTGAAATAGGTTATAAACTCATTTTTTAAACTTATATTTGATGGATTAAATTTTTATATGGGTTAATTATATTAAGTAAATGAGTTATAAATGGATTTAGATCTAATTCTATGGATGTTATATGGGTTCACAATTTACTTTAACCTAGCCCATCTCTATAACTCATTTTTCACTTTCTCTTGATCTCACGCTCGCTCATTCCATACTTTAGTATGGATATGAATTTTCCTATAGAATTAGTTTAGTGATGTGAGTTAGTTAAGATCGATCATGGATTACTAGACTCGTATCATATGAAAATTGGTAAATGAATTTTGGTCAGTCTATTTTCAACCTGATTTGACGGGTCTGACAAGTGCTTTGGAGGGTTTGTATACGTGTTCATCGAGTTTACATTTACAAAAAAAAAAAAGACAAGTTTTACTATTATGTTAGTTGTTTTTTTTTTTTTTTTTTTTTTTTTTTGTTTGGAATCGGCCAGAACTGCGACAGCCACGCCAGAACCCTTACCGACATTGACAGCGGGAGGACCCACTACCCTCGAAATACACTTAATACACCTAGCGCCTCCCTTGGGTTTTGAAACCTTCACCTCTTCGTTGAGGATCAGTAGAGTCTTATCTAGTGGATCCACCGCGGCCGGTGGTTATGTTAGTTGTTGTAAACAGGGTCTGGCTTAGAGTTTGGGGCGCGACACGAGTCTCGAACATCCATCAATCGGGTCTAGCAGCGACTGCGAGGAGCCCGAAGCTTTTATAAGAGGTTTTGGGGCCTAATTGAAACGATGAGGCCTGTTTGCGAGTGGACCCACACGCGTTTGTTATGTTGCAGCCTGTTTGGGCTTTGTGTTGCTAGACTGAGGACGAAGGGCCCCGACTTTGCAAATCAGTGGAGGCCCACCACATCGGATAGACGTTCGCCACTCATACTGACAGAAAAACTTCATGGCCCGAGTAGTTCGTCCATCATCAATAACATTCATTTGATTATCACCACAAGGTAGCGAGATGGATTGACTGTGCCTAAGGAAGCAAGTATATATTGCCAATTTTGCTCCTAAAGATGCTTGAAGTACACAAGAAAGCCCTAGATAGAAGAAGGCTTTAGATATTTTCATAACTCGTGACTTTTGGCTTCCTCTTTGACAGGCTATGCCTAGAGAACATCCAAGGCGTGATATGTTAAAAAGGATGATGCTAATGGATGGACTATACCTTTTGGGGTCGAAATGTTAATCGAAACCTGCCTCAACAACTAGTGTTGATTGCGAGGAATGCTGGTTGATCAATTGAGATGGAAGATGGGGCGAGTGTATTTGTTAGAATCCGAGTTCATTTGAGAGGTAATCGCGCCATGTAATCCTCCAACTTCACGTGGCACTTTTTTAAAGGTATATTTGGAAAAGGCGTTGTTGATGCAATAACTTTTGCTTACCAAAGCCGACCACTTTTGTAAAGGTATACTTGGAAAAAAGCGTTGTTGATGCAACAATTACTCATTCTCAATGGCCGTATAAAATGGGGCAATTGAGAACGCCCGACGACAGCACAAAAACTCCTGTTTTTATTTTCCCAATCTTTATGAAGCTCAGATACGTTCGCTCCCCACCCCTCCAGAAGGAAAACTTCCTGTGAAGCCAGCGGGCCATGGGACGACGCCATTATCTTAACTTTATCAAGCTCCTAAAGATGCTTGAAGTACACGAGAAAGACCTAGATTTTAGAAGGTCTAGATATTTTCATAACTTGAGATTTTTTGGCTTCCTCTTCGATCAGCTATGCCTAGAGAACATCCCAGGCGTAATATGTCGAGAATGCCTAACTTTCCGGCTGATCAACGCCCTCTGTTAGGTCAAGCTTCATCAGCTGCCTTCTCTCCCACCACTCCATAGTCCACATCCAATCTTTTGCCAACTATGAAAAATGGGGAAAGAATGTTACGAAGCTAAGTGCCCCTTTGTCCATCGGCTAGTCCGCTCTTATGTCGCGTTGTGAGCCCGTGCACTATCAATTATTGGAAGAAAGCTAGAAATGATTAGTCTTGACTTTGCGGTGGAGATTAAGAAAGAAGAGAAGGAGCAAGCTTTTCTTCTTTTTGGAAATATTAGAATAAGCGAAGGAGCACTCATCGACTTAACACCGGCAATCCCACTTGTCGTTGTCTCTGATTTGCCAATTTCATTACGCGGTGTACATGTCGACATACCCTTTTCCTGATGATCTCGATCACATTTTCTTAGGGGAAAGGTACCAAAAGAATTATAAATCTATTACATTAGTACAAATTCAATTCATAAACCTTTCAATCGAATCAATTCAGTCATAAACATTTTTCACATCAATACTAATTCAGTACATTCGGCCAATTTTGGCCTACCAGTGCCAACATGGATGTAGGCCGGTGGCTGAATGCTAACATGGTAATATTTTAATATTTTTTTTCAAAATTTGTAATTAATTTGTAATTTTATTTTTTTCCTTTTCTTTTCTCTCTTCTTCCTCCTTGGACTTTCCTAGTAGTGACTGGCAAGCCTTACATGAGGCTCATTAGCCACTAGGCAAGGGCCGTGAAGCCCTCGCTGGCCGAGGACAATCCAAGAAGAAAGAAGAGAGAAAAGAAAAGGAAAAAGAAAAGAAAAGAAATCAAAAAAATCAAAAAAAAATAAAAAAATTACCACATCAGCATCCGGCCATTGGCTGACGTCCATATCAGCCTGCCCGGCCAAAATTGATCGGATAAACTAAATTAGTACCTATGTGAAAAATTTTATAACTAAATTGATCCAATTGAAATGTTTAGAACTTAATTAGTATAAATACAATAGATTTAGGACTTTTTGAGTACTTTTCCATGTTTCCCCGTCAATTCCCGATGCTCAAAGATATATTCATACAAGAAGAATAAAAGTCTAATTGGATCGTTTCCCTTATACTCTATCTTTAACTTTATTTGTCTAATACGAGCCACTCATTGTATGTAGAAAGCTTGACAAGGAAATTTTTCTCTAGAGAAGACCCAGCTTGAGATTTTATCTGAAGTTGAAGTCATTATCTTGTCACTTTTAGATTTCTATAATTTTAGTATTGACACTTATGTACATCCTAAATTCTCACAATATACATATATATGCACCAACATATCTTGTCTGCACATGTGTGTATAAGCAATCCCATTTAGATAAAGAAAAGCTTCTAAGGAGTGTTTAGCAGTCAAGTGTTCAAGTTAAGTATATCATTCTCTCTGCATATATCTATATTTGTTTGCATATGAACCCGTTGACATTTTTTTTCAAATTTTGATAGCTCATATACCTTTTACGAACTTTGAAATGATAATCATTTAGTGAATTGTTATACGTACATGTGTAAAGCAAGACCATTTATCGACTTTGGCATTCAACATTTCGCAAGCTAAAGGTAGGAACAGAAAAAAAGAAAAAAAAAACTACGGTGACATTGGAGCGGGATTGTAAACATCAGGAGAAACATGCATCACCATAGCTTATGTTCTACAAATTAAGTTGCTTGGTTTAATTGATGTTAAAGGTGACCGTCGTCATCTAAACTCCATATTGTATGGTCTCATGTGAAGATGGTAAAAGCTAGAGAAATTCCTAGCACTTCGACTAATCATCATGTCATCTAAACTCCATAAAATATGGTCTCATTTGAAGATAGTAGAAGCTAGAGAAATTCCAAATCATTCGACTTGAAAAAGTGAGTGCTTCGAGTAAAGCAAATGCTTGATTAGACAAGATCGACTAAAGCAAATGTTTGATTAGACAAGAAGAAGAAGCGACCGAGCGCTTTGACTATGGCAAGTTTTTGTCTCTTTTTTTCATCGAGTCTCTGTCTCTCTTGCATGAGGGGTGCTCTGATCATAAATGTCTCACTTCCCTGATCAGCTTCGTGCCTACACTTCACAAAACAAAAGCTCAAGATCAAACGACGTTCAAGCGAGTGGAGGAGCTCCTGTCGGAGGAGGAGGGAACGTGCAAATAATTACTTCTTTCCAAGATAAAATGCCGTTCTGGAATACTCAACAGCTGGCTTTCATACTTGGTCTCTTAGGCACGCACAAGTAATCCAAAGATGAGTTTCACTCGGGAAGAGCAGCATTCTTGTCAACGTAAACTCCATATTGTATGGTCTCATTTGAAGATGGTAAAAGCTAGAGAAATTCCTAGTTATTTGATTTTAAAAAAGCTAGCGCTTTTACTAACCATCATGTCATTTAAAATCCATATTATATAGTCTTATTTGAAGATGGTAAAAGCTAGAGAAATTCCTAATCATTCAATTTGAAAAAGCGAGCCCTTCGAGTAAAGCAAATGTTTGATTAGACAAGATCGCCTAAGGCAAGTGTTTGATTAGACAAGAAGAAGAAGCGACCGAGCACTTTGACTATAGCAAGTTTTTGTCTCTTTTTTTCATCTACTCTCTGTCTCTCTTGCATGAGGGGTGCACTGACCATAAATGTCTCACTTCCCTGATCAGCTTCGTGCCTACACTTCACAAAACAAAAGCTCAAGATCAAACGACGTTCAAGCGAGTGGAGGAGCTCCTGCTGGGGAAGCAGGGAACGTGCAAATAATTACTTCTTTCCAAGATAAAATGGCGTTCTGGAATGCTCAACAGCTGGCTTTCATACTTGGTCTCTTAGGTACGCGCAAGTAATCCCAAGATGAGTTTCATTCGAGATGAGCAGCATTCTTGTCTATGGTCTCATTTGAAGATGGTAAAAGTTAGAGAAATTCCTAGTCATTTGATTTGAAAAAGCAAGCCCTTCGAGTAAAGCGAGCACTTCTACTGACCGTCATGTCATCTAAATTCCATATTGTATATTCTCATTTGAAGATAGTAAAAGCTAGAGAAATTCCTAATCATTCGATTTGAAAAAGCAAGCCCTTCGAGCAAAGCAGATGTTTGATTAGACAAGATCGCCTAAGGCAAGTGTTTGATTAGACAAGATCGACCAAAGCAAATGTTTGATTAGACAAGAAGAAGAAGCGACCGCACGATTTGACTATAGCAAGTTTTTGTCTCTTTTTTTCATCTACTCTCTGTCTCTCTTGCATGAGGGGTGCACTGACCATAAATGTCTCACTTCCCTGATCAGCTTCGTGCCTACACTTCACAAAACAAAAGCTCAAGATCAAACGACGTTCAAGCGAGTGGAGGAGCTCCTGCTGGAGAAGGAGGGAACGTGCAAATAATTACTTCTTTACAAGATAAAATGGCGTTCTGGAATACTCAACAGCTGGCTTTCATACTTGGTCTCTTAGGTACGCACAAGTAATCCCAAGATTAGTTTCATTCGAGATGAGCAGCATTCTTGTCAATATTCATCAGTTTTTAATTGAGAGTTCGAGAAACATTTCACATATATCATGCATATTGCACAAGACACATCCGTGTATATAGATCAATCACAATATTGATATTTATATGTTGTGTATTGCTTGATTCTACCAATCCTTTAAAAAAAAATTTAATCTAATTGAAAGTATGGTAGATATCTTCTCACGGGATCTATACGATCCAATGGATATGATCATATTCAGAATAAGGGAACCAATTAATTCATCCTAGAAATGACTCTAGCAAATCCTTGATCCCTAGAAATGACTCTAGCAAATCCTTATTCCCTTTAATATCTCACTTTTCTTTATTGAATTCCATGAACAAAAAATCCTTGATCCGTTGAACATGTCATTTCTACTTGTATGCACGATTCTAACATTTCTCCTTTCTTTTCTCTTGGATCTATCTAGGCAACGTATTATCCTCTATTGTGTTCTTGGCACCTATGTAAGACCTCCTTTAACTCTTCATTTTGCACAGCTTCTATATCCGTCTCTATCATTTGAACAATATAAGTCTTTTTATATGAATGTAGAATTTTTTTGGCAAAACATTATCGGTGAAGTACCCTTTTCTTCTTCCTTTTCGTGCTCCTTTTGTTTTTGGCAGAAGAACATTTTACAAATTCTATAAGGAGAAGTCGTCGGATGGGTATCGGTCAATACCATATGTGGTGGCACTTTTGAGGGCATCGTTGCAATTGTACTATGGAGTCCTGAAGGGTAATGCCACTATGACCATCATCATCAGCGCTGGTGGAATCGTAATTGAACTGGCTTATCTTGTCCTCTTCTTGATCTATGCCTCCACCGAAGAGAAGGTCTCTCTCTCTCTCTCTCTCTCGTGCTTAAAAATGTAGCAAGCTATTGTCCCTTTGTTATCTTAACCATGTGTTGTTCATTAGTTTGCAAATTTGAGTGTTTAAGCAAATCATGACAGGCTCTCAAGCCTGGCTAGAGGGACAAAAACTATTGTGTCAACTCGTTATCTATTTTGCATTTGCGAGCAAGCAATGGTCGAGGTTGCCTTAATGGCTATTCACATTGTTTATGGCGCAAAGTTTGTGTTTTCACTTATTCAACAAATAGCTAAAGCTTTCTAACAACCTCACATGTCAGCCCTTCATCAAAATTTAGGGAAAGTTACTAAAAAAAGTCTTAAATCTATTGTAATTGTGTTAATTTAATCTTAAACCTTAGCAGCCAAAATGAAAAACAAAAAAAAAAAACAAAAAAATGAGGAAAAAATGGATAAAAATAAAAAAATAATTAACTTATAAAAAATTATAAAAATTGTTCACGTTAGTATTATGATGCCATATAGTACGGTCGATGTCTATGTCAACCATTTTCGGTCAAGATTGCCTAAATGAACTAAATTGGAAGATGTCAAAAAGTTTAGGACTAAATTAATTAAATTAAAATATTTATGACTGAATTAACATAATTGTAATATGTTTCAAACTTTTTTTTGGTAATTTTCTCTCAAATTCTAGGTAATTAATGCATTTAAAAGGACATGCAAAAAGAAAAAAAAATTCATAGGAAATTTACTTGACGACGAATAAAAATGAAAAACCTCTACGAGATTACAACTTCTCTCATTTGACATTTTAATCTAAAAGAAATTTGTGTGAATCACCAATTTGCGCAGATGTACACAGCGACGTTGATGATGCTGTTCAATATAGGAGGTTTCGGAGTGACGATGGCGTTGACCATCTTGCTTCTCAAGGGTCAACATCGCGACAATGTTGTCGGATGGATCTATGCAACCTTCAGTCTTGTGGCACTCGCGGTGCCTTTGAGCATCATGGTATTCCTCGTTACTCAATAAGTGTAGAGATGCAGTTCTTTGCCTATGCTATGGCAACAAAACCAGTCCAAAACAAGAGTTTTGCAATTTTTGAGTGTGTTATTTTGTGTTTTGTGCAGCGGAGGGTGATAAAGACCAGAAGTGTGGACTTCATGCCGTTCACTACGTCCTTGCTCGTCACCCTCTCTGCCATAATCTGGCTCTTCTATGGCCTCGTTGTCAAGGACTTGAAAACTGCTGTAAGTACCATTTAGCTCTCTCAATCATTCAACTCTAATGCTTTTCATTGCACATGCAGCTTGGCAGCGATTTCACTTTCTAAGTCACCCGGATGCACGAGTAAAACTTGCACCGGGAATGTGATTTTTTTTCTGCATAGCCATTACCGGATATTTCTCGTAAACCTGTTAAGTCGAGTTCTCGTATTTCTTTCTTCGACTGAACTGGGAAAAGGATGAGACTTGACTCTGTCCCCTGGTCAATTACATGATTGACGCTATCGATCCATCTGTCATTGGAGTGTTTGCATTACTTTTTTACTCATGTTTTAACACATACAACTCTCTCTCTCTCTCTCTCTCTCTCTCTCTCTCTCTCTCATATTTGTTTATTGCTGACTGTGAAATTAAAATGAGGGGTCAATGGGGTGTTTCAGGTACCAAATGCAGTGGGACTTTTGGTTGGCCTCGCTCAAATTATCCTCTACATGATATACAAATATGGGAACAAGAAAATGGAAGAGACAAATTAGAGGAACAACCCATAAGAAGTGTCTCTGGACATGAAGAATCTGTACCCAACTTCACAGCACCAACTACAAGTAATAGAAATGGTATCTTTCTCAGTGGCAAACCAATTGAACCAAACGACGATGCTTGATGAATCCATGTCTTTCTAGTAAGTCATAAGCAAGCAAATAATCGCCCAGAGATAATCGAAGCCCAAAGATCTATGAACTGGTCCATGCTTGACTAGCCAAGCAGACAAACGACCCTGCATCTTTTTTATCTCCCGCATTTTGATTTGTATTTTTATTTGTATAAGAAACTATAGAGGGTGACAGTTTTTAGCAGTTTGTATATTGTTGCATTAAGGGTATTAGGCTTTGCGTAATGGCAGCAATGGAATGATCATATCGGTTATATTTTCCATTTAAGGAGACACATATCATCGGTAATTTGTGCTCGAAACTTCTATTATATAATGCACTAGATTTGGCAAAAATAATCTTCTCGTTGACACACTTTCCCTTCTAGATCTTCCCTATCCCTTTGATTGGATGCTTCAAGTAGAAGCATGCCTTTCCAGACCATATGTTCAGACCACAGACAATTGATGTACTTCTAAGATATCACTTCATTTCCGATGATGAGGAGTTCTCAAGTCATCCGACTTTCAGGACCAATGTTGTAGAGAGAGATTGGACTGATCTCTTATGCATCCTGAGTAGCTTATCTAAATTAAGATGTCCGAATACACTAACCTTTCTAAGCAAGTAAAATGAAAGAAGGGCTATGCATAAAGCCAAAGGAGAGTTTTGTTTGAATACTTAAGGATCAAAAGAACAGCGAACAGGAAGAATTGCAGCTACTACTTTGATGAATATGCAAGTAGTGAATGGAGCTATCACCTTCATCTTTAGAGCAATAGAGATGCAAAATGAGGTCGAAGAAAACAATCCATACTCGGCATTATTCCCACTGAGCCTAACAGAAGACATTCTATGGAGACTGCTCTATCTCCTACACACTTTGTGGGCAACTAGTAAGCTTATTTTTCTATCCTATCAACTCCACTTTCATTCTCGCTCTCTGGGCTAGACTCACCTTGACATATCATACTGATGAATGATTTTGTTGCCTGACCAAAAATACGGATGATTTTTTCTCACCCCTGCAACAACAGGTTGTAACAAGATAATTGGCAGGCTAGCTCTCTCTTAAATTGCTGTATTAAGCATTTGGTGGACATAAATCAGACACTGCGAAAACAAGAGATTACAAAGTTATTTTAGGAAGTCGGTTGAAGGGATCAATCTAAGAGGAGGGGTTAAGGCATACCTGTTATTGAGCACAAGAACCAATCTGTCGAATTCCAGCTTCTGCAGCCTGCAGAGCTTGAGCTGATTTATTTATTCCATCAGCTATGTCCTGGCTATTAAGAGGACAAAGAAAAAGGAAAAATTACCTCGAGTTAACCTTTGTCATGTTAAAAACAAAAACAGCTTATGAGAAGAGATGAATTACACGTTAAAAATGTTTATCCACGTGAACCTATGCTCAATCTTCAAAGAACTCTCTGCAGTGATCATTCACTACGCAGGATACACATTCACTTGACTCTATCAAAGCATGTCTTACCTTCACATTCAGCATGAAACATCTTACCCGTGGAACATATTATCTTGGACGATTTGAGCTCTGTATTCATTCTTCAGTTCGAAGTGCTTCAAATGCCTTTTTCTTTCTTTTTTTAATAAGGATGCCTCAACATGAACTTCACGACAAAAGTCCAGACAGGGTTCGACAACTCAACAGCAATGCTAGATGTGCGTGTGACAGTATAATCGGAAGCTAATTGCATGGCATTCCCTCAATTGTTGATGAAATTAATTTGGATGCATCACTTGGTGCATGGATTAGCAACTATGACAATATGACTTCAGCTCAAATAAAAGCACATAATCACCTTCGATGTTCAACTCCAGTGTAAGAACACCGATCTCCATGCAGCTCCTCGCATGCTGTATCTGCCAGTTTGGAAAGAGACATTGCAGCTCTCTTCATGGCCCGTGAGGGTATCATAACCAAGAAATCCTAAAATGATGCTAGATCTACACATAGACCAGACACCTTGAATCATGATCCTTCATTTCATTAAAAGCAATTACTACACATCGTTTTACTCTTCATCCATTAAGCAACTTCATGAAATCATTGATCCAGAACGTTCACAAGAATACAATCTACACATGCTCTAAGAATTCACCTGTCAGATAACAAAGCAAAACGATTTATACACAAACTGAGCCTATCATAACCACGTATAAACGATGCATAATCTTAAACGCAATCGATCTTACATATAATCCTCGGAAACAGCTGTGACGACAAGGCTATGAACGCAACAGAGGTTTTGCACGGATCGAATCCCAAGCTCAGCTTTGATGATATGATGGTGTCCCTTCACTCTCTCCCTCTTCTCTCTTTCTCTCGAGGACCGGCGACGACTTCTGCGTTGAATTTTCCCCTCCTATCACGCTAGCTTATTCACCCTCTCTCTCTAACTTTGTCGTCTTCGTTATTCGCTTGTCAAGGCCCAAGCCCAAGCGTATGCCGGTCGAATACTTTTTCCATCCCGAGGCTCGGCCCGGTCCAGTTCCTAGTCATCTAGGCCTATCTACCGTGCTCGATCGTATCCACAACGAAATGTTGGATCTGATTAACGAGCGCTTGTGAAGGACTTAATTAGATACTCAATTTTTAAAATAGCAATCGCATGTATCACAAATACAGTTAGTGCATTGTCGTATTTGCAGGTATTTCCTTATTTGGTTGCTCATTCGTGCGCCCTGTCTATGAAAATAAAAGAAAGTTTTGCTATTATGTTAGTCATTAATAAATGGGTCTGGCTTAGAGTTTGGGCACGACTCTGCGTGTAGAAATAAGTGTACATTATCCATTTAGCCCCTAAAAAATGTTTCGACTACACGAGAGACCTTGATACCGGAAGGATCTAAACATTCTCATAATTTGTGACTTAAGCTTCCTTTTGAAAAAATTATCTAAAAAGTCATAAATTTTATTGTACAATGGCTAATTTAGTTTTAAAAATTTTAATAAATTATTAATTCAATCCTAAAATTTTTAACAACTTGCTAATTCAGTCTTAGACCTTTTATTATATTAATTAAATCATCAACATTTTAATGATTTGTCAAATTAGTCATAAATCTTTTAACAAATTGTTAATTTAGTAATTCGGCTAATTTTGACTAGATATCACTGACATACTAGTGTAGTTAGTGTAGATCATTTTACGTGGCCTGACTAGTGCTAATGTGGACCTTTTTATATTGATTTTTATATTTCATATTTTATCATTTTTCTTTTTCTTTTTTATTTTTTCTTTTCTTTTCTTTCCTTTCTCTTTTTTCCTCCTTTTACATAGGGTCAGCGGCCACCAGAACGAGGCCCACGACCCTCACTTGCTGCTGGTGGGCCCCCTGAGCCATCTATAAGAAGAGGAAAAAAAAAAAGAAAAATAATAATAATAATAATAATAATAATAATAATAATAATAATAATAATAATAATAATAATAAAATAAAATCAATCTTACCAAAAATAAAAATAAAAAATTCTATATCATGTTAATGATGTCTAGTCAAAATTAGCAGAAATAATTAAATTAGCAATTCATTAAAAGGTTTTTAGGATTATTTTGGCAAATTATTAAAAAATTTAATACTAAATTGACGCGATTAAAAAGTTTAGAACTTAATCGAAAAGTTATCAAAAATTTTAAGATTAAATTGATAAAGTTAAAAAGTTTCAAACTAAATTAGTCGAATACAATAGGTTTATGATTTTTTAGACAATTTTCTAACTTCCTCTTTGACCAACTATGCGTAGAGAGCATCCCATCCCATAAGTGATGTGTCAAGGATGATGATGATGGATGGCCTTATCATGTTAATCGAAACGCATCTCCAATGACAATAAACTGTTAATTGTGTGGAATAATAAGATCAAACACCAGGTAAGTACGTTTATGAGAATCTAAATTCCCTAGCAGACGTGCATAAGAAGTATTTGCCCCAAAGTATATCTCCAACTTCATCTGCCACTTTTGTTAAGGACATTTGGCAAGTAGTATTATTCATACAATAACTCTTGCTATTCAAAATCAATCAATCAATTACTCATTTTCAATATTTGTAAGAATATGCCGATTGCCCAATTGAATAAAAGTTGTGATGTTCCCCTATACAAATGAACAAAAGAGTCACTAACACGGTCCTCAACATACTATGGAGAATTGCATTCTGCTTGTAACATTGCCTGCTCTCTTTGTTCTTTTTTTACATCACCTTAAAAGATTTCCCAAACCTTAATCTTTGGAGAGCATTTCACCCGGACCGTTGCCAGAGAACAGAATCACCTTGGGAGCAGATGCAGAGACGCAAGGAATGGGTGAAAAAGAAGGAAACAAAAATACCCACCAAAAAAATAGTACTTTTTTATATAATTTTTTTTAAAAAAATATACCTTTTGGATCGATAATTTTTTGTGAAACGATAATATTTAGGGAAGGAGTGGGGTAGGGAATCAAATCAACATCGGGACTCACATTGCTCGCCCCAGAACCAGCACAAAAACTCTTTTTCCTTCCCACAATTTGAATCCCCCATCTCAGTTATGCTTGCTTGCTTCCCACCACACGCAACCCCCTTCTCTCTCTCCCCCCACCACACCATTTTACTTGTATTCGCTCCTTCTCTGATGATATGATGGTGTCTCTTTCACCTCTCTCTCTCTCTCTCTCTCTGAGGACTGAGGACGATCTTTGCGTTAAATTTTCGCCCTACTTTCACGCTAACTTATGCCCTCTCTCTCTCTCTCTCTCTCTCTCTCTGCGCGACTGAGGAGGCCAAAGTGGATACGTTTCGGCTGACCGGTGACCACCATCATTCACTATCACTTCCCTCTCTCCCCACCGTCGCCATCAACGCTCCTCTTTTGGGTCAAACCCTCATCCTCTCTTCTTGCCTTATCTCTCTCTCTCTCTCCACCTCCGATCTTTTGACGACCTCTGCGTGCCATGGGGGGCGAAAAAGCTTTTCACTTAGCTTGTGTCCTTCGTCCAACAACTAATCAACAACAGCAGCAGCAGCAGCACCACCAAGAAATCTTTTGCCTTGAAATTTGAGTATTCCCTTGTATATCGGGTTCATAAAAAGTCAAAACTTTCGATCATCTGAAGTTGAAAGTGATTCTTTTTTTTTTTCTTTCATTTGAACTTTATGAATTCTATAATTGAAGTCTTATGGATGTCCTGAATCTTTAGATATACACCAACATACAGAGCAGTCAAATGGTGCCCTTGTAAACAATCGCAAAAGCATTAATCGCCATAGATTATGTTTCGCAAATTAAGTTGTTTCAGTTGATTGATATCCAAGGCCACCATCATGTGACCTGAACTCAATATGGCAGATTCTCAATTGAAGATGTTAGATGCTATGAAATGTTTTGGTTGTTTCCCCAAACCGAAAAACGAGTTGATTGATACTTTTCTCTTCTACCGATTTGTAAAAAGAGTAGGGAGGGCGGCCAACGTTAGTAGCTCTCCCTAAACGTTATTATAAGAGTTTCACCCTTACTACAATATAATCACTATTGCACATCACTTGCCGAAAGTCCAAAGTTGGCAAGCCCGCCATTACAAACCACCAAATACTAACAATTAGGAATACAAGACATGTCGTGGTTAAAGAAAGTAGCACGGATTGTTCGGATTTCTACCCATAACATAAATCAAACTTCAACATCTTGTCAAATATATGTGACCTTTTTAACTTTTGCGCGAATTTTTTGAAGTGGTTGTATTCAGTAAAATATATTTCACTGCCGCTTTGATATGTTTTTTTACTTGATTTAGCAAAAAAAGAAAAGAAAAAAGAGTTATTTTACTTGACGAGAAATGGGTAACCTGCGTTGGGTTAAACAGTCCCCCCCCCCTCTGTTTCGGCGGCAGAGAGAATCCGACGTTTGACTAGGGGATGCATACGTAATAACATCGTTAATATCCGGTAAAATGCATGTAAGATTCACCCGTCCACGTCAAAAAAGAAAGAAGAAAGAGAAAAGCCTGACGATCTAGGTCATTCCTACTAAGTGCGACATCATCTCCAAATCCTTCCCTCGCGACTCACGAGCTCTTGCTTTGGAGAAATCCAAAGTTTCTGCATTAAAGACAAACGATGCATACGTGTCATGTTGGACAATCCAGTAAAAAAAAAATTAAAATTATTTGCTTGAAATTTATTTTAAAAATTACAAGAAATTATCCATACCAAGATGTTCACATTATGATTTCCTATCAAAATTAGCTAAAACAAGATCGGCAAAAATAACGTGTTGTAAGAGCCCGATACCTCCGTCCCCATGAAAATACCCAGTTGAACCCACTTCACTAAAAAACTTAAATTTATAAGTTATAAGTTGTCAGAATATTAAGTTCTCTACATTATATTAATTCTTCAAGATGAGATTTTTCAATATAACTTATACGCACATCCTAATAATTCCTCTTACGTGTGAGGTCTTCATTAATTTAAGTATCCTTCTATATCAAAATATGAAGTCTGCCACACACCATAATGCCCACTGCCCAAGAGTTATATCCAACTTCAGCCACCAAACATTTGAATAGACCATTGGCATTATTGCCAATAAACCATTGGCTTTATTGCCGATTTTTTAGGAATGCGTAATGGAAACCCGATACTTTTGGCCCGATGAAATCGTCAAGAGAAAGCCTAACTCAAAGCCCGTTAACATATCTAGTTAAACTCGTATTCACTCGAAAACTTAAGTGAATGAATTATGAACCAACTAAAATATATTAATAAGCTTGGACTTAGACTTCCTCTTAATAATTTCCTCGGACCACAAATATTGGACTTTCGCTTTGTGCTACTAATAGTTAGATTAAATAGATAAAATCAAAAAGTTTATAATTAAATTAACACCCATATCTCCATAAATCACTTATGATGAGTGGACCTATATCAAGGCATTTGTGACATTAAAAAGCATAGCATTAGGCTGCACGAACGCTGCAACATGAATTTCACTAGTTGGTCTTTATGGTGAAAAATGTTGTAAACGAGAACATGCCACGAAAAGTCATGCAGCTTGAATTTCTCAGATTAACCATGCTTGGCCTTTTGTAGTCATTATCACAAAGGGGGAGGGGGTTAAAGAGAAAAAGGGCTTGCGTCGTGTTGAATTGCTTTAAAGAATTGCCCACTTCTAGACTCAATCTCTCTGTCTCTGTCTGTCTCTCTCTCTCGCGAGTGGGACTGCGTCTATAAATGCACGAGCAGGCCCTTCACTTCCCTCTCATACTTAACACAACGCGAAAGCTCCAAGATCCAGTTCAGACAACAACGTTCGAGACCAGTGGAGGAGCTCCTGCTGGAGAAGCAGGGCACGTGCAGAGCCTCCCTCTTGCTCGTCGAGTCCTGGGGCCTCTCTGCACGTGCTCCCCTTCTCCAACATGTGTTCCCCCGCTCCCCATCATCTTCTTCTGCTCCCGGTGTGCAGCGCGCGCACGTCGATCGGTTCGGTCGTACATGTTGCCTTTCTCTTTCGAACTTTTGCCTGTTCATTTTCGCCCTACTTGAAGTCGCATTCTCCACTCCGGTTCAGTACTTCACCCGTATCTCGTGTCTTTTTTTGGATATATAATCTAGAATATATGTTCCCCTTTTCTGCTAAGCGCACGAATGATATCATTGAACTTCTAGAACCTGAGCAGGAGGATATAGCTCGCTCTGTATAGATCAGTTCGGTCTGACAAACGCTACTGTCATGCATCTATGAGCAATGTTCTTATGTTTACATCCACACGACCCACACCCCCCCCCAACACCAAGGCGAAACACCTTCAACTTTGTTGCGGTGCAGGGACACGAGAGCTTTTTTGGTTTGATCGAGAGCGGCTGTCGATTGATGCTCGGCGATGGACTATCATCCGACGGAGCCATGAAGCGGCTATAGAAACGAAGTATGCAGCTTTTTCGGGCCAAACCCGAAGTTTCCGTAACAAAAAGACTGTAATTTTGTGCTCCGTGCGGATGCAAGGCATTTTCTATGTCGAGATGTATGCAGAGAACTCTGTTCCGATTCGAAATCCATGTATAAGGTCGAGCACGTTTACTACATTCTGTATTGCACCACTGCTACACTCATTCATTAATGGACATATTCATTATGATAAATGAGCTTAGCTGGCAAGAGAAACGAGTTAAGAACAGGTCAATAATGAACGGGTTTGCGTCCACATCATTCACGACATTAATTGGCATGTGGCTTGAAAACCGTACTCTTTTTGCCTTCGCAGGAGACGAAACTTAAGAGAAACGCCCATATATTACATAATGACGTCCTAATGTGGTAGATGGACATGTAGCCTGACACTTGGCGGACATTATTTCTCGTCCTTCCGACTGACGTAGGTGCGCAAACATTAGATGCGGTTAAAAAGGAACCGACCAGAGTTAAGTTTTCCACTTTAACCATCCGATGCATGACGACCTAGGATTCTTTAACGGCATACATCCCCAGTTCAGAACATGTATATTCAGTTCTTGCTGTCATTGAAGGAGGAGGATGAATCGAAAGAGAAGAAAGCAGAGGAAATGGGAAAGGCCGAAAAATGGAGGGAGCGGGGTAGGTCAGGAGGGGAGGCCGAGTCGAGTGCATAGGGAGGGCAAAAGAAGAGATTCAGTGGCAGTACGACCAGCAGTTTTTTTTGGCAGGGATCGCAGTTCTTGATCATCTGATTGCCGAAGAAAGTGGGGGGCCTCGCCCCTGCAAAACCCCCCGCGCAGCAACTGACAAGACTTGTTTGGTTTTTGGAAATTGAAATTTTGCAACTTGGCCCATGTACATCGACTCCGGACTCCCCACCACATTAAATTCTGGCAGTGAGTTTTTGTTGCCTCGAGCAATTGGCTGCGTGAGGGGCCAAGGAGACCGAGAAGGTGAAGATTCAAGATTAAAATGTTACTCCAATACATACGTCTTTTTTAGGATGGGATTGCCTTCAAAGAATTAAAAAGTTCATAGTGTAAAGTTTAGCTTTGGATTCACCTGATCCATTTAGAAGTGAGAGTTGAAGAGGGTAATTGGTTCATTATCATTTTATCGTTTTATCTTAGATTGTATCCCATCTTTCGCATAGGAGTGTGACGAGAGAGTAACAGATTTTCTGAGGAAAGGTCATTGGCATCTGCTCGAACTCTCCCTTGCCCTTTAGTAACCAAAGACAAGGATATTGCAAGAATAACATGACGTCTAGGTAGATAATTCAACGACTCTTTATATATATATAAGGATAGTTCTATATTTTAGGAGGAAAAAGAAAATTATGAGATGCATTAAGTGCATGTCGTTAAGCTTGACTATCCGTGAGGCTTGTCTGATCTTCCAAGTAACAAGGAAAATAAAAAAAGTAACTCGCTTGATCAAAGGATTGGGGCGGAGCTTGCACATATTTGGTGTATGGTGTATTTGATAATTATTTTGAAAGTATGTTCTATGTTAAAAGAGACAAATAAGAGAAAACAATGAAAATGGGCGTCGTGTGTGTGATTACTAAAGTTGTTTGAAAAGTACGATTACATGATCATCATTTACACCTTGTGTGTTGAGCGTGTGAAACGAGCTTGACGGTTCATTTGCCCTAAGGATTTGAGTGTATCTTTTATGAACTTTGTTTACTCAATAATAATCTCATAAAAAGACGTAGAGAGAGAGAGAGAGAGAGAGAGAGAGAGAGAGAGAACTAATTGATCACTTGATTTTCATTTATGCCTTGTGCATTGAATGTGTAATGAGCTCGACGGCATCTTGAGGCTCATCCGCCCTGAGGGTTTGAGTGTATCTCTTGTGAACTTTGTATACTAAATAATTACTTCAGAGAAAGGCGTTGAGAGAGAGAGAGAGAGAGAGAGAGAGAGTTCTAACTGTATGATTGAGTGATTCTCATTTAGGCCTAGTGTATTGAGTGTGTGTAATGAGCTCAAGTGTATCCCTCATGAATTTTGAATACTCAATAATTACTTCATAGAAAGGTAGAAAGGTGTTTTGAGAGATTCAATAATTACTTCATAGAAAGGTGTTTTGAGAGACTCAATAATTACTTCATAGAAAGGTGTTTTGAGAGAGAGAGAGAGAGTATGAACTCATCACATTATACCAAAAGTATTTTCACACGATAGACACGATACCATCAATATTATACCAAAAGTATGTTCATGCCATAGACACAATACCCATGATTATCAATTCTGGGCATTTTTCTTTTATTTTATTCACTTTTGACTTAATTAATTTAGATGTATGCACACTTATAAATTGGCTGAGGGGAGGTGATGCCGATCCTAAGATTGTGCGAATTTACTTACAATTTGAATACAGATCGAATCTCTCGCATTGGGATTAGTGTTCGACCGCGACCGATCCTTTCGAGACTTACACATGAGTACACACGTTATAATTCCCATGTCATTTGGGACAGCTAAGCCTTCGTGCTCGATCAATTGAATTCGTGTCTACACCGTCGATTTAGGTACGTTCCATGATAGAATTTATGACGCTCGATCCGTGTGTAAAGAGAGGGAGGACACGCAAAAAATAATTCTGATTACATCCAAGATCGAGGAGAATAAACCCGACAAGACAAAAATAAATTTATTATTTCCCCCAATTATGATGACCCCGACCCATCAAGGGTGGTTGTGGGCCTGCGCTTGGCAAAATTATTGTGCCGCCAACCACAGGCCAGTCGGACTCAGCCAGCCCATGCCAAAAACGACCTGGCGTACCGCTCCTCCTCCCGCCTCTCCTCCAAGCTGTTCTGCTGTTGGGAAAAGTAATTCGGATAACCATACAAATAGTCTCTAAACTTTGATCCGATATATAATGTGATTTATAAACTTTTATTTTATTTAATATAGTCCATAAAATTCATCTAACATGCAATGTGGTCCATAAATTTTTTATTTGTTCAATGTGATCTTTAAACTTTTTGTATGTGTTCATCTTAGTCATTGAACTTTATAGAAATGAAATATTTAATGTTATGGACTAGATTAAACATTTTCAAAGGCCATATTAATAATTATGGACTGGATTAAACATATATCAAAAGCTCAAGGACCATATTTAACAAATTAAAAGTTCGGAGATACCATTGCACATTAGACCAAAATTTATGGATCAAATCGAACAAATAAAAAGTTTAGGAATCACATTGCAATTGAGTTAAAGTTTATGGATTATTTGTGTCATTTTTCCAAAAATAATTAATTCATTTATTAATTAGTACCACTTTCATTGGTATATAAAAAGTACATAAACACACAAAATGAGTGAAATTTCAACTATATAGCAACAATTGTTTGCCCTGGTTCTGGCGCTATTAAAAGACTAATTACAGTAGATAATCCATGCCAATTAACGTATATCACATTGCTCAGTTGCCAATCAGCGAAGCGTTGCAATTAAGCTTGGGCCGGAGGTCACGAATGAGCCAATTTGTCATGACAGAGTATGCTCTCTGAGTCATATGGATCCCATCCCAGCTCATGGCCTTCGTTGGGTGGGGACAAACCGCCACGCCGGGAGCTCCGCACCGCCGGTTCGGATTGAAGTTGTAGTCGCCGCCCCCCATTCCGCAGCACGCTTTTTGCGCCCGCACCATGTCGAAACCTAAGCGAGGAGAAAAAGGAGAAAAGGTTGCTAGCGACGTCGTTATGTTATTGCCATGACCAACGATGGTTTGATTCGGGACTTACCCAAGTTTGGACCGCCGCGATACATGGATGCGAAGGCGTTGTAGTAGTCGCCGTAGAGGATGATAACGTCCCGGTTCTCTTCCCCGAGCTCTCCGATGACTCTCCGGAGGAGGATGTTGTGATACGCCGCGAGGCCATTCAAGCCCTTGAGACAGCGAGATTCGTCGTAAGCGGATGGATGGTCGGTTTTGAAACGAGCGAGGTAGACCGGGAAGCAGCCGATCGGGAAGCTGCCGGGCACGACCACTCGAGAAGCACCGTACCCAATGACCCTCTGCATCGCAGTAAAAACCACATCAACGTTACGCCTGAAGTTACAGCGAAAAAAATACCATGTACAAGATGAAAATTAGAAGCTGTGAAGTTCTTAGAATCACTTGCTTGAACTGCATCTTTGATGGCCATGACAACTTGAGGCACAAGGCTCTTCGCTTCCTCAATGCTCTTGCCTTGGAACAATGCATAGTAGTAGTCACTGCCTCCAATGTCCCCGACCATGAACAAGGCATCTTTGAGCTTCCACAGACAATCTATGGACAAGCGCAAGAATCACGACTTTGTCATTTAAAACACCATCGACAAAATTTTCGCCTTAATATAGAGAGGCAAATCGCATGTTCGGGCGATTAGGACGATTGGATTACCGGCTTTATCAAAGCAGATGCCATTGAAATAAGAGAACATCCAGTCGAGTTGAGTACTGAGAGATGAATTGGTGGCGGGGTTGGAGATGTTCATCTGATCGAGAACATACGAGGGCAACGCGGTGGCTCCAGCAACAGCGAAATTCACCCCGTGGCCACGAGTGAACGCTGCGCTCTGGTTCAGGTAGTAATCTGGGAAAGGAACCCCGGCCGCACGAGCTGCCAAACCCAAATGAAAAAATATACTCAACCCTAGCGAATTCTCGTACCGCCGAAAGTACGTTAATCAATGTGCTCAAATCAAGCAAAATCACGGCGTTTTTACCGATAAAAAGTGGAAAGGGAAAGATAAAAGTTTAGGCCACTATCAACAGTGACAATGAGCTTTTATTTACGCTTTGATAGTCCTCATAATCATCACCGTCCCAAAAAAGATCCAAAAACAAGCATCCGAAGCAATAAAACCCTAAAAACCATCATCGTACCACTTGCAAAAGTCGATATTCTATAAGAAAAGTGAAAGAAGATCAATCATTTGGCACAGTGTAAGTAGGGCAGGTCTGAGATTAGAGCAGACCATGTTCTGAGCTAGTAGCTGCATCGAAGCTCCGGTTGAGCCGGAACCTGAAACTCGTTCATCTAAATCTGCTAAAATAGCTGCAGTTTGCAGCAATTTTTGCCGCCTACATTTCGACACCGGCATAGTTTGAGGTAAGGGCTTTTTCTTATAAGTTTTCTTTTTATGTAAATTACAGAGTCCAGAAAGGTTGGCATCGAGGTTGAATTTCGTGTGAAAGATGACGCTGCGAGTCGACATGCTTTGCAATAAAATCCCCGAAATGAACACTACCTCATGCCGTCGCATGCTTACAGCCTCGAAGTTAGGAACCTATCTATAGTCTTATGCTCGATATATTTCTGGAGCCAAGTTATCCGGCAGTAGAATTAGGTTTGCCAACTGAACTAGATTAGTTTTCCAGTGAAACCGACCTTAGAGATTGGCTGTTCAGTTCGAAACATTATTAATCATTATTTAAACTGCCAAGATATGTAACCACATATCATATGGGTACTCTCTAAGTGTGTACTTTCAGTTTTAACAAAGAAATTGCAGTACAAGCATTTCATGACCATGTTATTATCACTTTGCCATCTTCGCATAGTTTTCTGCGTGATCCAAACTGTTGGAGCAAGATAGAGATAGAGAATTTCGATGCCGGGAGTTGACTTACAGAGGTAATCGATCATGAGGAAGCCGTTGGAGCACCTCCCGGTGGCTTGTCCCCCTGGGAAGTCCTGGCCGTAAGGAGGATGACTGCAAGGCGAGGCCGCTCCGATCAGGCTCTCATGAATCAAATTGCCCGTGTCCGACGTCGAGTCTCCAAGTTGATAGACCGAATCGAGTTTGCAGCTCCCAAGCTCTTGCGCCTCGCACGGGTGTCGTAGAATGAAGACCGAACAGATCACGCTCAAAAGTGCATAGAAAAAAGCTCTCGTGCTGGCCATTCTGAAGGATGAATTGAGAAAATGCGATTGATGAATGTACGACTGGCTTTATGCATGGTTCTTATAAATAGGGAGTGACTTATAAATAGGGAGTGACTGAGGAAGAAAACCCAAGATTATTTGGGTCACATAATCTTGTGACTTGATCGAATCTTTCGTCTATTCAACCTACGGGCCTCATCAAATCCAATCTAATATAACCGATGGACCGAATAAGAGCAAAAGGCAACGATCCCTTCTTCAGAGTTCGCTTGCATAAAATTCCTTTTCTAACCACCGGAGAATGCAATGACCATCCTGAAAAGGTCCAGTGGAATACAATGAAAAAGTACTAAGATCGATGTGACATCTCATACATTAGAGAATATAAAAGGAAACAAATAAACACCAAGCCCTTAGCCACAAGATGCGAAGAAATTAAGGACTAAGCCTAAAAAGAATAAGAGGGATTCTAATGGTAACATATTGAATGATACTATCAAAGATTTTCAGTGATTATGTATTGTATAGAATGAGTCAATCATCTATTTTGGTATGAAGAAAAAATGGTTACATGATTCTTCCATTGATTAATAATTTCAATGTTTGGGAAGTATTGTGATCATTGATTATCCAACAATAATGATTTTCATTTTTCAAATGAACCATATGAAGACCTAATGATTTTAATAGCTAATTGCAGAGTTAATTATTTAGACCTTTCAATTCGTAAATGTCGATCTTGGACGAATGAGGGTATTCCCAAAAGTCACAGTGAAAAAGGGGATGGGTTAGACAAAAAGAGAAGAAACTTGAACAAAAAAAGAATTAACTTGGACAAAACCAAACAAAGTGATTTAGACAAAATCATCATGAGAATTGAAATCTCACTCAAAGAGGAAGATATCAAATACTTGGAATTTCTTTTCATATATTATATGAATGATTCCATTTGCAAGAGCAATGCTTGGAAATCTTTGAATTCGTGACAGTTATTCAAAATCTTAGTTAAAAACTAGATTTGTTATCTCATGTGTGAGAATATACCAATTGAAGTGGAGGGTTTCTTTAAACAACTAGAATATGAGTTAACTATCCAATCAAATAATATTGAGCATATCTTCCACATCTTCTCGAGAAATAAATGGGCTACTTTTTTTTTTTTTTGGTTAAAAAATAGGCAGTCAATTTCATATATGGCAATTCTGCCCAGATCTCTTGGTTAGCTGGGGAAGAATCCACCTAAATTGCATTTTCCGAGGAGCAAAATAAGAGAATTAGATTTGGTTAGACAAGATGTGGTTAGTCAATAAGGATTGGTTTCTAAGCAAGTTAGGAATGTACAGTCAAATATTCGATAGAATTCTACAAGACCTAGTTTCATTCAAGTAAAGGGATTCTCAACGATTGAAAAGATTCTAATAATCATTTCAATTCCATTAGTGATGAGAATTCTCATCACAACGCAGAGATATAGTCAAGTCATCTTGAAGCATAAGGATTGTATGAGAAGATTAGCAATGGCATCATTGATTATAGCCATGGGGAATGAAATAATCTCTGGCTAAGTTTAAGCACAAAGCTTTGGACATTCCAAAGATTAGGAAAATGACCCTCATGAAAGAATAGACCAGCGAAAATTATCATGCGGAGATGTCCAACGCTATCGGCCAAAGGAAAAGCACAGCCATGGGAAAATGCAAGGGCGTAGGGGAAAATGGAAGACATGACAAAGATTATTTCCGTGTAACACTCGACCAGTTCCACGTGCAATTCCTAGTCTTCAGACTATATACACATTATCTGATAGATGACCATGCACCAGTGCAACCTGGAGAGTCCTTTTATACTAAGCAAAAGCAAAACATGTCTCACAAGTCTCTAAATATTAGTATAGAAATAGCTATTCAAGATTTGCCCCCCTGGTGACGAAGAAGATGCCGACTGCCCTAGGCACGTGCAGAAGTTATCAAAATGACATAACAACATAGCACAGCTGAGGAAATCAAGCATGCAGTCCATACTCCAAGGGATAAGGAAGATTTTATAACGTGGAAAAACGGCATGAAAGAGTTGACTTCGAGTATCAGGAAATCTAGATAATTATGACAGGACAACTACATTTTTGACAACTAACAAAGAATTGTCCCTCTAATGAGATGCAAGCTTTAAAAACCGGCCTAAATCTCCGCAAAGCTTGAGGGACTCAACAACTTAAGAGAAAAAGAGCAAACGTATAATTACAGCCCGCGCGGAAACTGACCCTTCCTAATAACAGCTACATCACAAAATTTCTCCACTCAAGAAAATAAAAGAGCAGAATGCAAAATCCAATACTTATCAACTTGGCACAGGGAAAGCAACAAGCACTCCTTTGAAAGTTAAATGTTCAATCTTCTTCCTCCCCTTCATTCTCAGCGATATTGAAGTATCTGACTTCATAGATATTTCGGTCCTTGTTTGATGCAATCACCCGCAGCCAATCTCGAACATTGTGTTTCTTCAGGTACTTCTTTGTCAAATACTTCAGATAACTAATGAAAGCATAACAGAGAGAAAAGCGACATCAAATGAGATATGAAACAGGTGTCGAAGGCTTAATGTGGAAAGAAAGAAGACATCAGATATAGTAAAATCAATATCCACAACTAAATGTGAACCCTATTACTAAATCTCCAGAGAAACTACCGTTTCTTTCGGAAGTCACGGTAATCTTGGTCTTGTCCCGCGTGACAGTAACAACGTCGCCAAGGGCACCAGCCTTTCCATCGACCTTGATCTTCTCCTGCAAAAACTTTTCGAATGATGCAATATCCATAATCTTGTCCTCCACCGGTTTCGCACAGTTGATCGTAAAGGATACCCCTTTCTTCTTTCCCTTTGGTCCAGCCACACTTGCCCGACGCATCTTCGCTACCTATATCCTGTACCCAAGCAGAGTACCAAGCCTAATTATTTTCTCATTCAATCCGTCCAGGCAACAAATACAGTATACACCACTCGGTAAGTAGGCAACATAAAATGAACCGACATGTGATGGTACGTACACAAACACAGAGCCATAATCTATTCAAGGAATATGCACCAGCACGAGCGAAAAACATGAAGACCCAGTACCATGAACAGTCACTGCTTAGCGAAATTGCGGCGACACACCCCAAGATAAGAACTTTGAACGGACACCCGATCTCACATCACCCGAAGCTTGCGCATCACTCATCAACTACAGAGAATATCCAAAGTTCAAGGACTAACACAAGGTACGAACCAGAAATACGAACACGAACTTGACAAACACAGCGGCAGCAGAAAGAACATGCGACGACCGTATGAAAACATCAATTGCATGAAAGCTAATAAATCGGCGCAAAGGGTTCGATCTCGGGCAGGCCTCCAAGTCAAAAAAAAGTTCAGCTTTAGAAGGCAAAGCGGCATATAGAGGCGATCAGCCGTGCTGCAGATTCGCATATCAAGATGAGAAAATGCAGAAATTTTAGCCTCTGAACTTGACGAATCAGCTGATTGAGCTCCAATTTGAGGTTGAGAGAGAGAGAGAGAGACCAGTCACCTTCCAAAAGTGTTTTGCCGAAGCTCGAAATGGAACGAAGCAGCGGGAGAGAGAACCAGTAGAGGGGAGCGGAGAGGAGGAGGCATAGGTAAAGGTTCTTTTCAAGGTTTCTCCAATTGGGATTTGGGGTTAATTTCCTTTCCATTTTTTTTTTCCGGAAATTACTGTCTTTTTCAATTTAATGCTCTATTTTAAGAATAAATAAATAATTTTAAAAATACTTATTTATAATGCTTTTTTTTTTGTGAAATTATTATAATGCTCACAAGAACTAAATAATGAAAAATATTCTCATTATCCATTGAAATATTTAGCTATAAATTGTTATTGATAATTAATATTTTTTTATTAATTATTTCACCCAATATAAACGATTATTTTTAGAAAATATTTTACAAATTATTTACTTTGTGAAAATTAAATAGAAATGAGGATTTGAACCAAAAAAAAAAAGGGAGGGAGCCACCAAAATAAAAAGAGCGGAATATTGCCTTAAGTTATTTTATTTAGTAACGGAGATATATCATGTGCATTTTCGATACTCATCCAATCAAGTAGCCCAAGAAAAATCCAGAAGACAATGACAATCGATGAATTACCATCTAAGCATGCCACGTAAAACGATTAGGTCAACTTTGTCGCGAGTTAACAAAGCAATATAAATAATGGTGATAAACCCTACATACAAAAACTTATTAAAAAACGGTCAACATATTTGGAACTCATAAAAATAGAAAATAAGTAGGTTTTGCTAATAGATATTTAGGAGTTTGCCAAGGAATATGCATAGTAGGCAAAATTCAATGCTCCAAAATTGACATCATCAAAGACCAAAGCTAAAGAATTGATCGGTTGTGTAATTGTAACAAAATGTTATGCACATAAAGATGATTTACTCAATTGATGCAAGAAAACTTTTATTATAAGACTTTGAGTTACGAGAACACACTCAAGTGCTAACAAAAATGAGTTGCCGAATATTGATATCTTTTGAAAATAGTCCATGTTCAAATCCTAGGCCAATACTAACAATCACAACGAGTCTTGAGCTGAGAACAATTCTCATATGCATGATTTAATTAATGAGAAGTTAAAAACTTAGCATGACCTTTATAGATGAGAATCTCCTATTGACTATCATAGTTCACTTTGTAAAGACCGTGGCAATCCTCATTCTGGTCTTTTGCCTAGATGTGGTCAGTGGAAGTTGCTGCTAATCGGCCTTTGGGGGATAATTGCGTTGATCGCAATCCTCAGTATGTGCCTCATCAGCATTGACCGTAGCGGCACAAGCGACACAAAGCCCAAATGGGCAATAGTCCTATGCATCCCCTCGTTGTTGTTTTATGTAGTATTGTTCCCAATCGGCATATGTTCGATCAAGTCGATCTATAGTTCGGAAGTTGTTCCAATTGAGATTGCATGTCCAAGGGCACGCAATCGCCTTGAACCAAGTGCTTGATGTAATCTTGACATTATTGCTCATTCCACTATACAAGGGGATTACTCTCAGTGGGGTTGCTTACATATTCATGGCAAAGTCGTTCTTAGAAACCGTCTTTGTCTTCGTTGTTATGCCGAGCACAAGTGGGAGCCCTCGGAGGAGATGTGGCAGTTCTTTCGGAAATTCTTCTTGTGGAGGTTCAGGGAAAAAAAAAATAGAGACGAGAAAGAGTATTGCAATGATACAGGCATCGAGCAAAGCAACACCTGAAAATAGAGACAAGAAAGAGTATCGAAATGATACAGGCATCGAGCAAAGCAGCAGCTGTGGACTCTAGGTGCCGCTTTTAATATGTCCATATTTGAATCTTATACCAATACCAACAATCACAATGAGTCACACACCAGGAATAAAAACCCATATGCATGATTTAATTGATGAGAAGTTAAAAACTTAGTATAACCTTTGCTAATGAAATCTACTCTTGACCATCATAGTCCACTTTGCAAAGACCATGTCAATCCTCATCTCAATTTTCTCCCTAGACGTGGTTGGGCGCTGCTAATGAGCCTAGGGGGATGATTGCATCGCTCTCCGTTCTCAGTACGTGCCTCATTAGCATCAACCGTAGCAACATGAGTGACACGAAGCCTAAATGGCAGTAGCTTAATGCATTCCCTTGTTGTCGTTTTATACAATATCGCTTGCAATTGGCATAGGCCCAATCATGTTGATCTATAGTTTGGAAGTATTTCCATTGAGGTTGCGTGCTCAAGGGCATGCAATTGGAGTCCCACGAACCAAGTGCTAAGTGTAATCTTAACACTATTTTTTATTTTGCTATACAAGGCGACCACCTTCGATGGGATTGCCTTCGTGTTCATGGCAATGTCGTGTTTAGGGAGTGTATTTGTCTATTGGTGTTGCTAATTAGCGTTAGGGGGATGATTGCATTGCTTGTCATCTTCGGTATATGTCCCACCGGCATCGACCGCAATGGAACAAGCAACACGAAGCCTAAATGGGTAGTAGCCTAAATGCATCCACTTGTTGTTTTATGTGGCATTGTTCTCAATCGACATAGGCCTAATTGCGTTGGTCTATTGAAGTGTTTCCAATCAAGGTCACATGCCCCTAACAGTCTCTGTGAACCAAATACTAAGTATAATCTTGACGTTATTGTTCATTTCGCTATACAAGGCAATCACCCTCAAGCTGGGTCATCTTCGTGTTCATGGCAACGTTATGCTTAAGGAGCATGTAGGTTTACATTGTTATGCTGGAGACAAGGGGTAAGACCCTAGAGTAGATGTGGCAATTCTTCGAGAAATGCTTTGTGTGGAGGTTGAGGGTGAGGGAAACAGAGACAAGAAGAATCGAAATGATATAGGCATCGAGAAAAGCGGCACTTGTGGACTCTAGGTGTTGCTTTTGATATTTTTTGAAAATAGTCTATATCCGAATCTTAGGTTAATACCAACAATTACAACAAGCCCTAGGCTGAGAATAAATCTCATATACATGATTTAATTAATAAGAAGTTAAAAACTTAGTATAACATTTGCCAATGAAAATATCCTCTTGATCGTCATAGTCACTTTGCAAAGATTTTGCCAATCCTCGTCTTTGTTTTCTACCTAAACATGGTTGGGTGGTAGAAGTTATTGCTAATCAGCCTTAGGGGATGTTAGCATCACTCGCTGTTCTTAGTATGCGCCTCACCGGCATTAATTGCTCCGGCATGAGCAACACAAAGCCCAAATGGGCAATTCCTCACTCGTTGTTATTTTATATAGCATCATTTGCAATCAGCATAGGCCCGATCACATCAATTTATAGTTCATAAGTGTTTCCAACTGAGCTTGTGTGCTTGGGCACGCAATTAAAGTCGCTGCAAACCAAATGTTGAGTATAACATTGACGTTATTGTTCATTTCACTATAGGCGATCGCTCTCGGCGAGGTTGCCTTCATGTTCATGGCAATGTCATGCTTAGGGAGTGTGTCTACATTGTTATGTCGGAGACAAAGGGTAAGATCCTAAAGGAGATGTGGCAATTCTATGGGGAATACTTCATGTGGAGGTTGAAGGAAATAGACACACAAATGAGCATTAAAATGACATAGACATTAAAAAAGTAGCACATGTGGATTCTAGGTGGGACTTTTTATATCTTTTGAAAATAGTCGATATCCGAATCTTAGGTCAAGGCCAACAAATCACAATGAGCCTTAGGCCGAGAACAAATCCCATATTATGATTTAATTGATGAGAAGTTAAAAGCTTAGTATGACCTCACTAATGAGAATCTCCTCTTGATCGTCATAGTTCACTTTGTAAAGATTGAGCCAATCCTCATCCCTATCTTTTATCTAGACGTGGTCGAGCGACGGAAGTTATTACTAATCATCCTTGGAGGGATGATTGTGTCGCTTGCCATCTTAGGTACATGACTCGCCTACCTCAACTGCAACAACACGAGCAACACGAACCCCAAATGGGCAGCAACCTTATGCATCCCCTCATTGCTATTTTATGTAGCATTGTTCGCAATGAGAATAGGCCCAATCGCATCGATCTATAGTTCTGAAGTGTTTCCATTGAGATTGCGTGCCTAAGGGCACCCAATCAGAGTCATCGTGAACCAAATACCGAGTGACAAAAGCATGAGCATCACACAACATAACAACATCACTGAAGAAGCTCTCGTACCTCTTAAAGAAAGTTTAACTAGAGAAGCATATGGCCAAAAGTAAAAAATAGATAAAACAAAAGCAAAACCAAATGGTTGCAATGAAAAGAAGACAGGAAAAGGCCAATAACAAATCCCATATGCATGATTTAATTGATGAGAAGTAATAAATTTAGAGCTTGGGTTGGGGGAAATGGGAGGCTTGTGTTGCTTCCACAAATAGCAATGCACCACAACACCATCACCTTTGTACGGCAACCATCTCTTTTGGCTAGGGACATAATTATTTTTTACATCATAGTATATAGCTCTTTGCCTTATCTATTTATTTCTCTTCTTTTCACTACAATCATTTGGTTTTGCTTTTGTTTTATTCTATTTTTTACTTTTGGTCATATGCTTCTCTAGTTAACTTTCTTTAAGAGGTACAAGAGCTTCTTCAATGATGTCGTTCTGTTGTGTGATGCTCATGCTTTTGTCACTTGGCATTTGATTCACAACGGCTCCGATTGCGTGTCGAATCTTAATGGAAACACTTCAGAACTATAGATTAACACAATCGGGCCTATTTTAATTGTGAACAATGCTACCTAAAATAGCAATGAGGGGATACATAAGGCTGTTGCCCATTTGGGGTTCGTGTTGCTCGTGTCGCTGCGGTTGAGGTAGGTGAGTTATGTACCTAGGATGGCAAACGATGCAATCATCCCTCCAAGGATGATTAGTAGTAACTTCCGTCGCTTGACCATGTCTAGGTAAAAGATAGGGATGGGGATTGGCTTGATCTTTACAAAATGCACCATAACGGTCAAGAGGAGATTTTCATTAGCCATGTCATTTTAATTTTTTAACTTCTCATCAATTAAATCATAACATGGGATTTATTATCGGCCTAGGGATGATTTGTTGGCATTAAACTGAGATTCGGATATCAATTATTTTCAAAAGATACAAAAAGTAGCACCTAAAATCCACAGGTGCTACTTTTCTTGATGTCTATATCATTTCAATGCTCTTTCACGTCTCTGTTTCCTTTGCCCTCAACCTCCACATAAAGTATTCTCCAAAGAATAGTCATATCTCATTTAAGGTCTTATCCTTTGTCTTCGACATAACAATGTAGACATACACACTCCCTAAAAGGCGACCTTGCCAAGAGTGATCACCTTATATAGCGAAATGAACAATAACGTTAAGGTTACACTCAGCATTTGGTTTGCGGTGACTTCAATTGCTTGCCCTGGGCATGCAAGCTCAATTAGAAACACTTTTGAACTATAAATTGACGCGATTGAGCCTATGTTGATTGCAAACGATGCTATATAAAACAACGAGGGATGCATTAGGCTACTTCCATGGGCTTGGTAGATGCTCCCTCACATTCCTCTCTCCAACTCCTTCATCTCTACTCCAGTCTCTTCTTTGAATTTGGGTCACGTCAACATCGTATTGGGAGTAGATCGATACAGGCTCGCCAATGGCCATGGTGCAAGCCTCGACAATCAATCCCTTTATCCCGGATATTGTCATAGTAGTGACATCTTTGTTGATAGTGCCGACGCCCATCATGAGTGATGCCATTACAACTAGGCCTTCATTTGCACTGAGCATAGTTGTGCGGAGCCACTAAATTTGCTTCAATAGGTTGCCAAGCTCAACCCCGAAAGGAAGAGTAGGTAATGCTTGAGTTGGTGATTCAACCTCTTGCTTAAGGGACTATAGCAATGGTTGAGTCAAGTTGTCAATCTGTCCAAACTTTCTAAAAAAAAAGACATATCATTATCAAATTAAAATGGTTTGACAGTGCCTTAATAGCGGACTTAGCCGCGGGCACATTCCCCAACCTTGCGCTCAGCACACCAAAACCAACCAACATTATGTTTGTCGTCACCATCACCACATGCAGCCTCAGTTTGTAATCCCGATGAATGTAGCCACTCAAAGCAGCACCAATGACCCTATAGTAGAGGCCAATGCAACCTCGCTACTTGCCATGGGCTTGATAGATTCTTCCCCACATCCCTCTCCTCAGCTCCTCCTTCCTTACTCTTGTCCTCTCATTAAAATTAGGCCATCGCAATATTGTATTAGGAGTAGACTGATACAAGCTCACTAATGGCCCTTGTGCAAGCTTCGACAATTAGCCCCTCCACCCGGGATATTGCCAAAGTTGTGACATCCTTGTTGATTACATGCCCATCATGAGTGACCCCGTTGCAACTAGAACTTCATTTGCATCGAGTATGACAGCGCAAAGCCACTAAGCTCACTTCAACAACTTACGAGCTTAGCCCTAGAAGGAGGAGGACGACAAATGATTGAGTTAATGATTCAACCTATTGCTCGAGGGACTGAAGTAATAGTTAAGTTGAGTTGTAGGAAAGTTTAGATAGATTGACAACCCAACTCAACCATTGCTTCAATCCCTTGAGCAAAAAGTTGAACCATCAATCATTAACTCATCCTTCTTTAAGAGGATGAGCTCGTCAACCTATTAAAGCCAACTCAGTGGCTCTGCGCTGCCCTGCTCGATGCAAATGAAGGTTTAGTTGCAACATCCATCATGATAGGCATCGATGCAATTAACAGAGCTATAGAACTATGGCAATATTCAAGGCGGTGGGGTTGATTGCCGAGGCCTACACAAGAGCCATTGGCGAGCTCGTATCGGTCTACTCCTAATATGATATTGAGGTGGCTTAGATTCAAAAAGATGGCAGGAGTAGAGCCAAAGGAGCTAAGGAGAGAGATGCGATGGAGACTCTACCAAGCCCCTGGCAGGCAGCGGGTGCATCCATGGGGTCGCTTGTGTCGCTCCCGGTGGCTATGTTCATCAATGATTACAAATTGAGGCTATAGGTAGTGATGGTGATGGCATATATAATGTTGGTCGATTTTGACATGTTGAGCGCAAGGTTCGCGAATGCATTCATGGTTAAGTCCATTATTAGGGTGCTTTCAAACCATTTAATTTGAGAAGCTTGGACACCATCAATTCCTTCACTTTTTGTCTTGGATAGCATCAATTTTGAAGGATCAAATTTTGCCTACTCTCCATATTCCATGGCAATCTCCTAAATCTATACTACTCAAACCTACTTATATCTTATTCTCGTGGCTTCTCAATATGCTGAGTCTTATTGAATAAGTTTCTATATGCAGGTTTTGGTCTCTATTATTAGCATTAATTTGTTATCCTTCTCTATTAGAGTGACAATTTTGTTGATATATGGGTTGCTCAAAAAGTAAAAGTCAACTCTCACTAGAAGGAATTACCTAGAGAGAGTAGGATAACAAAGTAATGCTAATAAAACAACAACGAAGGAGTCATGAAAGTATACCTTACTTCTAACAAAATATGAGATTTTGGAATTTGAGACTTGATTTAACTAATTGCCTAGTTAATGTCATTTCGATATATTAATTTGATCGTTTGTTCACCAGAGTGACCAGGTAGTATTTTTACCAATTATGAGCCTCAAGATTCTTGTCCATTAAGTGTGCAAGCAATGATTGTTTATTATGATCCTAATGATTTAACCTAACCATGCTAAAAGTGAAAAATGGCAATCAATGTATCAAAAAAACACGATTTAGTAAAAACGAAATGAAAGTGTGCACAATCAGCAACCTGGCATTATCTCAAAAAAAGAAAGCATTCAAAAACCATATTGCAAGCCCTAAAGGCTTATTCAATTTTGGGTTCAATTTTTTGCCAAAAGAATGACATTTTTTTTTATGCTAAATTAGTTTTGAATTAGAATTGACACTAAAAATCTAATGAAACTAGTCAAATACTAAGTTCCGAACATTTTCCAAAATTTTGAATTTTTTCAGATTTTTTTAGTGTTTTATTTTTAATATTTTCTAGTTTTTAATAGAAATTTATTCAGAAAATATGGACTTGGGCCGAGCCCTGGGGTTCTGTCCGAACATGGGCTGAACTTGGACGTTCAAGCTTGGGCGCCAAGGACACAATTGGGCCGGTTTAAAGCTAGCCCATTTCGTAAAGAAAAGGCATCAATCCCATTATGTTGAAATTAAATGCACTACGCCCACTGCAAAGCAGTTTAGGCCCAAGAGTTCTGAAGCTTATGACTAACTGACACACCTCTATCAGAGCAAAACCAAGCCCAAAAATTACCATTCAAATAATGACTAGAAATAAGCCCAAACTTATCGATCTTAATTGAGCCCAAATTCACTAGACTCGTCTAAGCCCACGAAAACTTAGACAAGCCTAAACACCCTAAACCAACTTAAGCAATTAAGCTTTGACCCAATAAATAAATAAATAAATAAATAAAAATTAAGCAATTAAGCCTCCCACTTTAACCGCCTTCCGATCATCTCCGAACCGACGCCACCAAAAACAACATTAAGTACATTAAGTACGATGGCCACCAACTCCCACGAGCAAAACAACCTCCGTAATGCGATTGATGAGTTAAAATTTCCAAGAAAACAAAAAACGTGTTTCAAGGAGGCTATCATTAATATGTGAACTACACCGGTGTCTTCGGATCTGGCTAACACAGACGACGTTCTCGGGTCGTTCCTCTGAGTTATTTTATCAAACATGTGGTAGGCAGTAGGCACAAGGATACGGATTTGCTCTACATCTGGGTTCGCACCCTTGACTCGAACGAGAACAGAAAAAACAGTTACGACCAGCCAGACACCATTCATTCACACTGAGCACAAGCATAGATGAAAAATAACAAGTCCCTACCCGACTCAGCGACGGCGAACAGAGGACGAACTCGAGATATATCGGACTCAGTTCGGTCGCCTCGCAACGTCTCTGAGCCGGGATCCTCGGGAAAGAAGCGATTTTGAACCCAAAAAGGCAAACTCACCGGAAAATTTGACGCTACGGAAAAGGAAATCGCGAGCGGCTGGAGGGCGTCGGATGTGGCCGGGCTTCCGGGGAACTCCTCCTTTCTTTTCCCTCTTCCGGCGCTCCCTCTCTGTTTTATTCTCTTGGTCGTTTTGTCTCCTCCCTCTTCTCACCCTCTCTCCTCTCGACCTCTCACTTTTCGTCCCCTCCTCACCCGCGCTCCCTCTCTCGCGTTTAAGGGCCACCGGCGGAGGCGCGCATGGCCTCTACCACCGCCAGCCTGCCGTGGTCGGCCTGATAACGACCCGCGGATCACGCCACGGCCTTGCTCTGCCTCTGCTGCCTTGCACGTCGCTGCAGTAGCGGGGGCGTGGGAGACGTGAGGAGAAGAAATAAGGGGGAAACCGCCGGGTTGGAAAGGGAAAATGAAAATAAGCTGGGACACGTGAGGAGAAGAAGAAGAAAGGGGGAAAACCGCCGGGCTGGCAAGGGAATTTGAAAAGAAATGGGCTGGGCCGAGCCAGCCCAGCCCCAGGCCCAGTCGCTTTCCTTAATTATAATATATATTTTCGCAAAAATTTAATAAATTCTATTGGTGTTAATGCAAATGTTCCTAATACTTATATGCTTATGCATTTAATGAATATTATTATTTTTTAGGGATTAAAATTAATCCCTAATTTTCTATGGAATAAAATCTAAAATGAATAGTCAAAATTTAGGTATTAACACAATCTAACTTAACTAAAAAATTAAAATATGATTGTCTCGTGACTAACAAAAACCAGATTTCTTTGAGTAAAATTTTTTACCTCAGGGCTTTTTTCTCTTTGTATAACTCCATTGTTTCACCATGTCATTCAACTCTCGAATTTTTTCGCTTGTTCAATAATACTTTGAAATTTCATTAAATTAGGTTAAAATACGAGTACACTAACTAATTTGACTTTGGTTGTATCTAAAATAAGTGTTCACTAATTTGACTTTTTTTTTTTGGAAAAAATTAGTATTGTCCAATATTTCAGAATTTTTTGTTGAGACTATTTTCTAGATTTGCTCCATGTTGATTTCAGTTACCAATTCCTTTTGAATGGCCTTTTACAGAAATAACAGTGTCGTTACCATAGCAACATCCTTCAGCAAATAGCTAAACCTTCCTAACAATCCATGTTAGCCCTTCATAACAGTTTAAGTAATTCCTACATTTAAGAAGACATGCAAAAAAAGGAAAAAAAAGAGGAAAATGATTCTTAAGAAATCTATGTGACGAGAATAAATAAAAAATAAAAAACCTCCATGAGATAACTGACTCTTTTTTTTTTTTTAATTAACAATGAAATTCAAAGAAAATTTGTGTGAATCACCAATTTGCGCAGATGTGCATGATAAAGTTAATGTTGCTGTTCAACATGAGAGGTTGAAAATGGAGCCAAGGAGGCTCGGAATCGTGTCAATGTCGTCGGATGGATTTGCACAGCCTTTAGTCTCGCAGTGTTCACTGTGCCTTTTAGCGTCATGGTATTCGTTCACGTCATTCATAATTTTTATAGATGCAGTTCTTTGCTTAAGCTACAACGACAAAACTAGTCTAAAACAAGAGCTTTTCAATTTTGACCGTGTAATTTTGTGTTTTGTGCAAACACATGCTCTAATGATTTTCTTTTGTAGTGATTTCTTGTACTAGGTCCGATTTGCGTATGCCCAACTTGGATTTGCAAAGATGCACCGGGAAACCTTGGACAGGCGAAAACCAATCTTTTATCTGCACAGTCATCGTTCCTGAGATTTCTCATGAACATGTTAAACAAGAGCTCAATGAATAATCTAAACCTAAACTCAGAAAAACAATAAAACACGAATACCTCCCATGTTTATTTATATCATGGAGAGGCTGACTCCAATCCAAGGTGCAAAGCTGTACCCAACTTCAACAGCACTAAGAAAACGTCACAGAAATGGATTTCTTCTTCTTCATAGATTATTTTACAAATTTAAGTGTGTAAATAAAATCTATTCAATTTATCTCATTGACATCGAGCACAAGTTCAACTCCTCATGTTCTTTGCTTCAATAATGATGTGCTAGATCTTGCATGATCAAGTTGAGACGGTCTCAATTTTAAACCATGCTACATTTTTACTAGTAATATAGTGGGGGACAATCATGAATTGGCATGGCTTCTTAATCGACCATGGACTTACTTGAAATCCAAAACTTGATGGGGGCTCAATCTAAATTGACTTTCTGGGATGAGGGTTTTACTTTTAACGCTCAAGCTTTTACTAAAATTTACTCGATGCCCCCAAAGTCGACTCAACTTACCAACTAGACTATTAAAAATTTGTATTAATGCTAAATTTGAGAGGCATCAAAATTTGCATTCGGGCTTAGACTATATGCCTCATGCTATCGACACACTCAAATCTATTATGATCAACCCATCTCCTCAGGTATGTAGTCAAACTACTTTAACTGAGTAAGAATTAAGCCGAACCACATAGTTGTGCAGCTTGAGTTGTTCACGAGTAACTCAATTAACTTGCATCCATCGTTTGGCCTAGTTGAAGCGATACACTGAAAACCATCATCGGGCAATCTAAAATCAATTTCACAGAACATTTTCTCCTTCAGCACATTTTGTTGATAGCCTTTAGTCAATAAGGTGCTTAAGCCATCTGCCCTAGTGCTTTTCTGATGAAAGTGTGTGCTCCACGAATGGTCTCATCTAATAAGCAAAATGTCCTATAACATCAGCTGTGGACTGAGAAAAAACTCGAGATGCATATTGTGACAATACCAATCAAGATCCAGAAAGAGAGCAGCTGTATTCATAAGTATCTGTCCAGAAAGAATGGCATTCCAAAAAATTCCTGTCAGGCTTCATCTCCAAGTATAGAACAAATGAGTCTCTTAATCACAGAACAAAAAACTTCTATATTGAGGTTAAATTATTCTGTTCACAGGGATTTTATTGCTGAAAAATTGCTGATTAAGTCTCATGCTGCAGGCAAAAGAGTTGATGCACGCCGTCCATTTTAATCCTTATGAGAGAAAGGTTGCACAGGAAGATATTTTGCGGGGCGGTCAGTCTTTGCTCCTGATCTGTGCTCGTAGTACTCGACCGCTGCAGCACCAGCTAAAGCAGCCAGTGTCAATGCTTGAGCATGCAACCTGAACGGTGACAATGTACATATCGGCGAGTGAGCAAAATTAACACTGTGAGTGGCACTAGAGTCCGTAAGAACAGCAGATGCATGAAACATGAATCTGAAGGTGAAATGTATGAATAAACTACACTAACAACACAGGCAACCTAAACAATAATACATGATGTTAAAAGAATTCTCTTTTATGCACTATCCATAACTTGCGCCATAGATGAGCATGTCAAAATCTTCCTCCATTATAACTTTCTACACAAGATTCAATGACTGTAAAGTTCAATATTGTCGCAGAAATGCCTAAGGAGACTCCTTGCTAAACCTAGGAGATGAAATCCGATGAATTGTCCGAAACAGGGTCCAACAGGAGGACTTGCAAAGGAATTGAGTACCAATACAAATATACCAAAATAGTAGTTCCATATTCAAGGTCAGATAAAACTAAAATCAGGACTAGAACAATCAGAGCTTATAACACCGAGACTGCAGAGAAGCTCGTTCAACATTTGTAAGGTCTGCAACTCTTGCTGAGAACCACAATTTGCTTCATGTAGTACTAGAGACCTGTCAAGAACACATCTCATCTAGATACTTTTGCAATCACATCGCTCCTATATCATTGAGACAGACTTCCATCCCGTCACGGGCAAAGTAATTTGTGCAGCATTTCAATGTCAAGTTGCTCACTCATCAACTAAACCATTCTCGGTTAAACTTTTACAAGATTCTGGGTTAATTTTTCCTTTCCAAGAGCTTATTATGACCTCAATCAAAAGCAAAAGAATTTAGCCGAGCAACTGCAGACGGTCAAACTATAGCTCGGTCGACTAAAGACAGAGCCTAAAGCCAATATTAGATCATTCCATCTCTGCATTAGCCACCATCTAAAGAGTTGAGCCTTGGCCTAGATCTACCCAAATCAGGTTCCAACAACATTCCAAGCCATGAGATCCTCTACCTAACCTGCACGATCCTGGCGTTGTCGGGACACAGAAACTAGAAAAGCTTTAATCCAGATATACGAGGATCAGAAGAAAAAGGCATAATATCCGACGATTAACCACGCCTAGCTCTTACATGGTTTAACAAGAAGCAAAAATGAAATTACTCGTTACCTAGCATGAATGATCTTGACGCTAGTTTTCATGGCGGGCTGAGACCAGTTGTATGCGATCGAACCCGTAATACCGCTGAGCCAGAGACACCCTTTTTTACAGCAGCACCGATACAAGAACCAAAATCAGATTCAACCCCCAAAAAAAAAAAAACCATACGAAAGAGAAATTTTCAATCGATTTGAAGAACAGACTAAAAAGGGTAAAGGCTCCTTGATCGGTCGGAAAACTCACCGACGGTCCTAAGCTTGTGCTCGACGACCCAATGCCTCACGGCTTCCATGGTGGTCTTGGACTCTGCCATGTCCGAAAAAGGCACGAGCTTTCGGTGGCGAGAGAGAGAGAGAGAGAGGTCAAAGCCAAGCCAGCGGTGGTGGCGTGGCGAAGAGGAGGAGGGGATTTATATACGAGTGCGAATCTGTGGGAGACAAGCGAAGACAAATTAGGACTTGTCAACCTGGGAAAAATCACCATGAGAAAACCATGGGCGGTGGGGTTGCGTGTTTGGGTGCTGACGGAAACCGTGGCCCTGAATCTTTGCTCACTTGGCAAATTCTCTATAAAAAGAACCCTTATTTTAATGAATTTTATTTATACGATGCATCTCGTAATATTCTTCACTAACATTAGATTTTGACATTGATTTCTCTTCTCTCTTCCTCTCTCTCCATTTAATAGTACCAAAAACCAAAGCCCAAACGATATCTTTAAATCATTAGAAAAAGTCAACAGTGAATTTTTGTAAAACATGTGGATAGGTCATTGTTGGCGATCCTTAATTTCGCAATTCTAATTTTAACGATTTATTTAAAAGAATTGTAGGCAAGAACAAGTTTGCTTGGGTAATTCAAAACATTTGATATTATACAAATAAATAAAAATGTGCAACTGTAAGAGGGACGATGCCCCCTCTAAATGATTGAATGAAAATATAATTAAGCTGTAACATGAAATAAAATTAGTGTAAAACTTGGTTTTGCCTCTCTCACGCATAAACTCCACAAGCCCGGATAGGGCATTTTGGCAAAAAGCTCGTTCCAAAACAACATTTCATAAAAGGAAATGTGATATATGTATTGAAATTTTAAGCCCGTCACGAAAGTACTTAAAGTCCGGTCCATACCAAAATATTATGCAAAAAAAAAATAGGATACATATACTGAAAATCCTAAAATTAATAGTACAATGAGGACCATTTAGGCCATCTAGTTTTGGGCAATTTTTATGGATGTTGATCCAAATCCCCCATTCCATAAAATTGGAATCGGTGATGGATGGTCTGGTTCCCAAATTTAAAGTGAGAACTGAACCGATTTTTTCATAGAGAAATCAAAATAGATATCTTTCTTCGTCTTCTTTGTCTCGGTCTTCTTCATCTCCGGTACACGGCCGGTGAGAAAAAGAGGGTATCTTTGAAGGAAAAGACCTCGTGGTCGGGGCTCTCGTTGAAAGAATGGGTCTTATCTGAAAGTCTTTGAGATGCGAGGCTGCGTAGTTGAATGATTAAACTCTCAGCTTCTCTATCTCTGATTAAAGTTTTGTACGTTCGTTCTCTTTGAATAATGTTATAGCAGGTGGCGTGAGAAAGGGGAGGATCAACGTGCAGCATCTCACATGGAGCGACACGAAGGGATGAATCTTGATTTGTGCTTTCTGATTAAGTAAAATTATTGCACAGATTGACGAACATCTTATATGTTGTGCCTCGGATGAACCTAGAAAAGGAGACAAGGAATCGATCATCTTTGATTCATACGATTCTCGATTGATTTAAAGCTTTCTGTCTTCTGTAAATAGCCATTCACCGTGGTTTTAATCTTGATCATCTTCACCCTTCGCCTCCCACCCCAACCTTCCCGTGGCCATCCTCTCCAATTTCTTTCTCGGTTGGACCCTCAACTTGGTCAACAAGCTCAGTGTTTGCTGATTTTGTTGGATCGGTTCCAAGACCAAGCAGTCCAATTCCCAATTCATGGATGGGATTGGACCGAAAACTGATCATCCCTATATATAACTTGTCATAAAAGTATATTTAAGTTCTAAAACTTATAAAAAAAAAATTACAATCAAATCTTAAAATTTATCAAGTTGATTCAATTAAATTATTCCATTAATTTTGTTTAATTTGGCTAACGAAAAATGCTAATATGACTTATTTTTTAATTATTTTATTTATGATAAAGTGACAATGACGTGGTGCACTTTAAACTTATGTTTTATCATTTAACCACATGACCGTCACGTAAGAGGGAAAAACATATTTTAAAAAGTCACGTTAACATTTTCTATTAGCCAAATTAGACGAATTTAATAGAATGACTCGATTATACCAATTTAATAAGTTTTTCAATTCGATTGCCTTTTTTTTTTTGGTTGTAAATTTTAGACCTCAATTATATTTTCAAAATAAAATTTAAGACTAATGGACAAATTTCAGCAAAGGTTTATTATTCGGGCCTGATCATTGGGCCACGCCGAAGTATTACCTCAAGGCGGAAACGAATTACCCTACGCGGGCGAGCCTGGATGTACACCGGCGGGGCCGCAGATCAGAGCCCAACCGGACTCGCCCGATCCCCGATCGGACGGCGCACGTCGCGTCCCGAGCGCGAACGGCGTCCGCGCTCCGGAAGCTTCCGAGGCTTTCCCCGACGCGTGGTGGCATTTTTTATATCATCGCCTCTTTCTCTCTCTCTCTCTCTCTCTCTGTCGCTCGCTCCCCACCAACCTTCCTTCCTTCCTTCCTTCGAGAGGGACACTCCCGAGGCGGACGGACCCCTCACTTACGCCATCTCTCTCTCGACTCCGAGGTTTCTGCCCTTTTCTTTATCGATTTCTTCGACCTCGAATTCTTGTTCTTTCTCGCTGTCGGAGTCAGTCGCCGTCAGTTGCCGATGATCCGGTCCGCGCATTGATTCTCGCGTTCGCTCTTGTAGATTTCTCGGGTTCCTGTCTTCTCAACCCGTCTCGCGGTCGTCGGTAGTGGTTCCGCCGCTTGGGTTCTTGGGTTGATTCGTTTGCTGGGTCTAGTGTAGTGACGGGGGCGGACGTTCGAGTGTGGTCGCGGCCGTGATCGGGGTGTGTTCTCGTGGTTCAGCGCTTTCTTGTTGCATTTGATCGGTTGGAGTGTAGATGTAATCTGGAATTACATGGGGGTTCATTTCCAGCTACTCCTACTCCTTCAGATTCTGTAGATGTGTGGAATTCACCAGTGAAGTTGTTAGGGTTTTTTTCTTTTTTAAATTCCCTTTGTTGTGGTTTCAGGAGAGTGAAAATGAGCAACCGATTGAGCCGCACCATTTATGTTGGCAATCTCCCTGGGGACATTCGCAAAAGGGAAATTGAAGATTTGTTCTACAAGGTCCTTCTTTTATTGCATGTTTTTGTTCTTGTTCTTTCATTTGTTTGAGTGCCTTCTCGTTTCACGAAAGTCTGTTTGAATTTTCTTCATACCCAATGTCTCCTTGGATTTTTGTGATTCTTTACCATTTAAATCTTTTTTTCCTTTTCAATTAAGTGATCAAAGAATGGGTTTTTATCGAGAGATATGGAGTGTTTAGTTCCCGGGCATTGCATTAGGCACCTCATTGGTGATTAAGACGCCAATTGTTTCGTGAAAAATGAATGATTTGGAAAATATTTTTCAAAAGATGATGGCTTGAAATAATTAGTCGATGAATAATATCATAGTTTATGTCTAAACAATTTTGTGAATGATGAAATTACCGTTCGTTCATTGTTGTAAGTGATTCAAGCGATCTTTTCTTGGAAAATATTTTCCAAATCATTTGTTATTTACTATTAATTTTAGAGTAAAGATTCTCATATGAATTGGGGAGATTTTTCTTTCTGGATCTAGCTTAGGAAAATACCTCAGGCTCTTTTTGGCAAAACTTCATCTTCTTTTCATTCCTGAATAGTGACAATGTGCGCGTGTGGTGGGGACTATACTTTTTTCCTTTGCCTTTTCTCCCTTGTAAGTTCTTGTGACGATTTTCATTATTGCCCTTTTGCAGTATGGCCCTATTGTTGACATTGAGTTGAAGATCCCTGCAAGGCCACCGGGTTATGCATTTGTTGAGGTCGGTATAGCTTAACTAGTTATTTATAGAATATTGTTCAGTAATCAGTAACATTAGGGTCCCCCGTGTGTTTCAATGGTGGTTTTGGTTCTGATATTATTCTGTTAGTTTATTGGATTCTTGATGTTCTTATGGCTTGACATACTTCATTCTTGTTGCAGTTTGAAGATCGTCGTGATGCTGAAGATGCAATTTATGGTCGTGATGGATATGAATTTGATGGCTACCGGTTGCGAGTGAGTTCTTTAGAATCTCTCCTTATTTTATAGGGAAAAAGGACATCTAAACTTATTCTCTGATTTCACTGCTATCTTGTGTTTCCCCATCTCATCTGTATTGTTGTGGTCCTGTATACAAGGTTGAACTTGCTCATGGGGGACAGAGGTCGCCTGTGGACCGATACCGGAGTTACAGTGGCAGCAGCAGCAGCAGCCGTTCAAGGCGTTCCGACTATCGTGGTATATATATCTCTTGTGTTATCTCTTATAATGTTGTCAGCTCTTAAGAGTCTTATGTTTCTGACCCCATTTCGCAGTATTGGTCACTGGATTACCTTCCTCAGCTTCATGGCAAGATCTGAAGGTGCGCTTGTCTGAAGTATTGCATGTCATGTAACACATAAACATTTCCTCTTTTCCTTCGTTTTGAGAATATAATTCTGATGGGAACTCCTACACTTTTTTGTTAGGATCATATGCGTCGTGCCGGAGATGTCTGTTTTTCTGAGGTGTATCCTGATCGGCGTGGTAGGTTTAGGGATTCCTTATGCACAGTCTCCTGCATGGACTAGCAAGATACTGCTGCTGATGAGTTCTGAGCTTTTCATGTTGTCATTACAATGCCTCTACAGGTGTGATAGGAATTGTCGATTATAGTAATTATGATGACATGAAATATGCGGTAAGTCCTCTCTAATCTATGTTCTAGTTTCTTTGGTCTTCAATTGGTTTATTTTGTGTCCATGTTGATCTGTCAAGGTTACGTCTCTCAGAGTGATTTCATGTTCCTTGTGTAGATCAGAAAACTGGATGATTCTCTATTCAGGAATGCCTTCAGTCGAGCTTATATACGGGTATTGTGAGATCATTTAGTCGTTATAGGATTAATTTGACTGCAGTCACCTCATTTCTGGTCCTTTCTTTAGGTCAAAGAATATGATTCACATCGAAGCCACTCTAGAAGTCCCAGTCGAAGTCCCAATTATTCGAGGAGCCGCAGCCCCAGCTACAGCAACCGGAGTAGAAGGTTTTTAATGTTCTGTTATATTCACTTAATAATTATGTATGTACACTGCATAAGAGTAAGTAAACTCAAATTCTTTTGCAGCAAGTCTCCAAGGCCCAAGCACTCGCGACGGTCTCCATCTGTGTCTCCAGCAAGGTCTGTTTCTCCGCGGTCACCTTCAAGGTAAACAATGCATCTCTTTGAGAAGTTTTGCTGCCTTCTTGGCATGCATGATGCTACCGTTCATTTTTTATTTTTTTATTTTTTTTTGTCTCTTTAACGGATAATAAAGGATTTTATCATCAGAGGGAAAAAAAAAATTCTAGGATCAGAAATTTACAAAATGAAAAGAGATAAAAACAAACAATGGAAAAGCATCAGAAGACTATAGACAGAATCAGAGCAAGATAACCGAAGCCCAATAAAAGAGGTCTTTTTATTTTGGCTGCAAGTATATATGGATCTTCTTTCTTTTGGTTGCTATGTGGTGAAGCAGTTCTGAGGGTCTTCATTGGAGGATCAGGACATCATTTTGATTGACGTTTGTTGTAGGTCCAGATCAAGATCAAGATCTCCAATATCACCTGTGAGTGAATTTTTGTTTGGACTCTATCCTGTTTGCCTTAAACGACATAAATGGGTTACCTTACGAGAGTAGGAATATCTTGAGTGCATCACAAGGATGTGCTGATGCCTATGATTGCTTTCTTATTTGCAGTCATACAGGAAAGAGGAACCCAGGGGACAGAGTCTGAGCAGAAGCCCCAGAAGGAGTGTATCCCGGTCCGCCTCACCATCTGTAAGTGCCCTCATTGGAAATTGATATGTTCTTAGAGCATGATGCACATTATTGTCGTTCGATCTCCAGTCGGGCATTGATTCTTTCTGCAATTGCAGGGCAGGTCTGATTGAACCGGTCATTCCCATAACATCTTAACATGCTCTTAGAGGGGGAGGAAGACTTGATCTATCATTCTGAGGAACTAGGGCTAGTTAGAGTATTTGAATTGCCATCCTAGTGCAATCATTTTGATCCTCCAGCAGTTTGGTATTTTTAACCCTGGCTGAATTGAGCTTTAGTTAGTTATACTGCGTTTTTCTCTTAAAACCATGTCTCTTGGATTTTGCCAGGAGCCGAAGTCAGCTGCGGTTGCTAATTTTCTGTGTAATTAATTAGCTATGACATATATTGATGGGAGCGTGGCTACTCCTATTGAACCTGCATGCTTGAAATCCTGGCTTTTGTTCGGTAGTGTGATGACCACAGGAGACGCGGGATCGATAACTGGTTGTATCGAGCAGGACCGACCAAAAGCCATTGGGTATGAGTGGCCATCACTAGCATGGTTTGAATGGGAACTTGGGAACACGCATATTGTCGTTTTGCTCGTGGAGTTAAAAAAAGGAATTCTAATTAGTTACGCCCTGGCGGTATACTTTGAGACTAGACACGCCTATGCGCATGGCATAAGTTGATATGGCTTGATCTAGTATAGACGTCGGCTGGTCAAAAATTGCGTTCTTATTCCTCATGACATGAGCCTTCTCTGACCGACTGACCTGGCATTCAATTATGTAAAGGGATATTCGCATATGCCTTTTGCGCTCTAACCCTTGTCGTTCCTTTTATTGAATAAAAGGAGAATATGAATTGTTCTCTTGCCACTTTAATCAAATGGCTCCTGAGCAAAGTAAGAGTCCATGTCCTTTCATGTCCTTTTTCCTTCCACCTGATCTTGTCAGATTTCCTTTTATTCCACGCTGCTAACCTCATGATAAGTTGGTGAGTTCTTTTTTTTTTTCCTAGATCAAAGTGGCGACTTAGGTTCAGGTATACCCCAAATATCTTTGGTCATACTTTTTCGTAGTAGCCGATAAATCATCCTACGAATCCATTTAACCCTTTTCTTGATTGTTGTCCCGATCGAGAACCCATTACCTATTCAGGCTCGTCAAGTTTTTATTTAATTAGGATAGGGTTGGGTACAATTATTGACCCGCAAGGTCAGTTCCTGAGTGAACCGTTTTGCGAGTTTGGCAACACATGATGGTAAGGGAAGACATTGAGCATACCTTTTATTAGGCCTATTTAATCAATTTCTATATCTGTAGTACATTTTGAGACAAACATAGATGATAGGTCTTATAAATGTAAGCTTAACCTGACCTCTTTTATCTTGTTTGCTAGGCTCAATTTGCAAAACCCTGTGCACTGATCGTTCATCTCAAATGTACCTACGAATCTTTGTTGGAAATATTTTTATCATATTCATGACTTCCTAAGCAAACATGACTATTTAGTAGAAACGTCCAGCCTAAATCTTAATTTTACCTACTATTATATCTCCGGTGATAGCTAATGTTATGCGACTTATGTCAGATATAGTATGGACAACACCATTTGGGATCTCACGAAAAGAAATTATGGGTTCATAATGTCTCATTAAAGAACTATTCCTTTTCACTCTTTGTATGTGATATACGGATTCTAATTCCTGTCATTAATGTCTACTTTTACTTGTCGAACTTCCAAGTGGCCTGGCCGAGGTACAACTTCTTTGATGTGTGAATGCTTAGAAGAAGCGATACTTTCGTTGGTTGACTCAAAATAGATCTAACACCGTTTCACGGGATGCATCCTTGCTAGCTCCACCAGTAAAATACGACATGGAACTAAAGCTGGGTTTGATGGTCAAACATGAATCATCTATGCTTAGCGATGTGAGATGCCAAATCTACTTTGCATGCCTGATCTAAATACATGAATCCATCTTTTAACGCGTCACCACTCATCCTTTATTCATAATCAAAATACTTTATTCAAGACTCCGTACTTTATAAGTGCAAGAATCTTTTAAAAGAAGAAGTAATCATGGCATGCTTCAGAAACTTTCATTATTAAGTTTTATGTAATGTATAATAATTTTATTCATTCGGCTCATGAAATACTTTCGATATAATGTTCCTAAGTCATCTAATTATATAATATATAACTTCATTTTCTCTTCTTTTTATCGACGTGGGATATCAATATTTTTTTAGTCTATTGATTAGAAATACGTAAATCGAACGGAGAAATTTGTTATTTACGTACGAAGTCCTTCCCGTTCAAATCAAGTAACTTGTCCATCTGTAATTATAACAAAAAGAAAAAGAGTATCCTGAACGGCTAAGGCACCTGCCATGCGCGAGATCCGAGGAAAGCAAGAGTCCAAGGCAGAGTGGAATTCGAACATCCTAGGCGGTCAACTTCCGATGTTCCTGTTTCTCATGTCGGTGTGCACAGATCACCCGAAAGATATCAGAGGGGCATGATCGGGATTTCACAGCAAGATAACGCATAATAATACTTCTAGTTTAATCATGAAGAACATATCCTATCAGAACTCGGATTTACAAAATAGGAAATTATCTAATAATATATGTGCGTCCTCCGCTGCACACTGGCACTATAAAATCTCGCCTCCCCACGCTTTGCGCTATCTTCTCTCCGAGTCTCTCTCTCTCTGTGGGTATCTGCTTTTTTAGCTTTCTGTGCCCCCAAGGGAAAGAGGGAATTTTCGTTTCAGAAGGTGCAGAAACAGAGCTTCAGCAACCATGCTTGTTTATCAGGATCTGCTCACGGGTACTGCAACCCTTTTCTTCTTTTTGCTGATGCCAAAGCACCTCTTTTTTTTTTTGACTTAGTTTGTCCGGATTTTTCTTTTTGGAGTTCGTCTGCCTTGGTTGAAAGAATCTTTCGGTGATCGTTGGAGTGCGATCGCAGAAAGAAAAGCAGAGTTCTTTCCTTTTTCTTTTCTGGGTAGTTTGGTTTTTTTCTTTTTTTCTTTTTTAAGGGAACAGTTCTTTGATGTTTAATCCATGGGATGCTGCAGATTTCCCTTGTTGAGTTTCTTTGATTTTCTTTCAGTAGTTGAGGTTCGTCCGAATCAAAAATATGTTTTGGCGATTTCCTCTGTGACTCTGAATTGTGTACAAAGTGAGAAGTTTTGAAAAGTTTTGTGACCGGAACCCTTGTTTGTTATTTGGAGATTGGTGGTTATAATAGGAGGCGTTAAAGATCGACATAGTACGCAGGATCTTGATGTGCCCATGTCTTCAAAGCCAATAACATCTGTGTTTTTTGTGGCGAGAAGTAATACTCTGTCCTCTGCTTGTTACTATTTTCAGGCGATGAGCTTTTGTCTGACTCCTTCCCATACAAGGAAATTGAGAATGGCATGCTCTGGGAAGTGGAAGGGAAGGTCAGATTCTATCTCCGCTTCGTTTTTAACTTTATACCCCTACAGGCTTATGTCGATTCTGTTTCAGAAAACGCTTTTTAAGTTTTACTCATTAGGGATTGATTAGCATGAATAATATGCAGTAGCGCGTTTCAGATTGAATGGGAATAGGGTAATTTAGTGATTTAAAAATTTACATCAAGTTGCGACCATGGACATGCAGTGGGTTGTCAAGGGAGCGGTCGATGTGGATATCGGGGCCAACCCGTCTGCAGAGGGCGGAGGGGAAGAGGAGGGTGTTGATGACCAGACCGTGAAGGTCGTGGACATCGTCGACACCTTTAGGCTTCAGGTGAGTGGATTTTTATTCCATAGCTCTGGATGTTGTCTTTTGGAGCTATTGGCCTCTAATTCACGACACGTTTGGGATGATGTGTTCTGGTGATTGCAGGAGCAACCTGCTTTCGACAAGAAGCAGTTTGTGACTTTCATGAAGAGGTACATCAAGTTGCTGTCGCCCAAGTTGGAGGGAGAGAAACAAGAGCAGTTCAAGAAGCACATTGAGGGAGCGACCAAGTTCCTGCTTTCTAAGCTCAGCGACCTCCAATTGTAAGTTCAACCCTGCAATTGTATCAGCTTCTCAATTGATGCTCGGCTTAATTAGCGCTTAATCTGTTTTCCGCTTCTGATTGATCAACGACCCGGTTAATTTTGCAGTTTCGTTGGGGAGAGCATGCATGATGATGGCACCATGGTGTTTGCATTTTACAAGGAAGGTGCTACTGATCCTACTTTCCTCTACCTTGCCCATGGACTGAAGGAAGTCAAGTGCTAGACAGGCTTTCTTGTGGGGGGGACTTACTAGATTGGGAATGTTTTCTGTGTTTCTGTTCTATATACAAAGAGAAAGGGTATAAACTACGCGACGGGATATACCGTCTTTCTTTTTAGGTTGTTTTTTTTACTAAATTTAGAACATGGTAACTTTGGTTAATTGGGAAATAAAGTTTCGATGTTGATATGCCCTGCTGTCTAATGGTTGCTATCTTGGTTTCTAAAGTGATGGTCTTCTGAACGCTTGCACCAAAACTATCGGTATTTCGTACTGCCCAAAAACTGTTCAGCAAGAAGTCCTCTTTGATTATTTGTCTTATGGCATTTGGTCAAGATCCGATTCTGATCTGGGCCTTGCTTTCCGTCGTTCAAATTTGAAACATCATATAACCTGGCACTGGCAATAACTCAATCTAGACTTCGAGCAAGGGAGATGATTCTGATGTGACCCTGCTCAAATGAATGGATTCTTATGTTGCGTAAGATTTTATAGAACCACAAGGTCTTGTATTGGCGTGAACAATGCCATACAATAACACGAATTTGACCATCCAGCATTTTGCATATGAATCCAATATATCCACCTGCTTCTGTCCTTGGCTATCGCTTTTGGCCTTGGATTGTGGTTTAATGTTAGTTTGTGAAGCAGGAGATACGGCATCTAATATAATGGTCGTCAACAAAAACGGAAAAGGAGGCCGAGCTCTCTAAGGGGGCCTCGGCCTCAACCGTATTTTTTCGTCCGGGCATTACATTGGGGCAAATCGCAACATTAGATCACCAGAATAACTATGCATTTTGTGTGCTCTTCTGTGATCAGCGGGAGAGTCTATCAATAGCATCTTAATGGAGCTATAGTAGTACGCCTTGGACCGGAATCTAGTTTTCTAAGGAGTAGATGACTTGCATTACTGCACGCATGTGGACACTCCATAAGATAGCTTCTTATGGAGGAGCACGGTCCAAATAATGGTGTGACGTTAGATACATTATCCAATTTGGTAATGTTCGGTATATTATCTTCCAGAACGCCAACATAATTTTCATTGCTATATCATGGTTTTGTCATTTTAATATTTTCATAGTTTAGAATAGAATGCCATCGAGGGTGAATCGATTTAACTCAGGAAACAGGGAAAACTCAAAATCGTGTCACTTACATCCATCATCTAAAGATAAAACTGTTCCACTAACGTTTTCCCACAATAGTAGGAAGGGAAATTAAAGCCAAAATGGCAGCTACAATTAGACACTACGTTTGAACCATTGCCAAAAGAGGAGTGATGATTCTGATGTCTGCAAGAACTCTGACCGACCAATCACGTGAAAATTTTATTGTTATTAGTGAATGGCTTTCCCAGCCAGAGTATAAACATCGAGTCTTCTGAATGACATGTAAACGGTACAAACTACCTTGTACTTGTACTCCTGCTTGAACATCCGTGAGTTTCTTTAATTGATACAGGCAGAGCTTGAACATTTCCTCAGCCGCGTCCACTCAGGGAACCTGCATTCGCAGATCCCCTCTATGCAAGGACTAGAATCTAAATTACTCCAAAAAGCATGATACATTTTTTCTCAATTCAGAAATGGACACCTCTAACATTCTAAACTATACAACAAAAGACAATAGCTCACTTCTTATTCCCAATACAGCCTCCTTTGAGTTCAATGTCTTCTGGTTCCAAATTGGAGATCAATTAGAAGTTCTGGCGATTGAGAAACAGCATAGTGGAGACTACCAGGGTTGAAGTCTTAATTTTCTTAAAGTGGTGTGAGGAAAGTCAGGTTGCCTGTTGCTCTTACTACATGTCTTTCTACGGTACCACTGCATGTATTTAGGCAAGGTGTTTCGGTTCAAAAGTTGATAAAAAGGAAACTGCTTCTGCGTCACCACAAATTCCGGTTGATCTCCGAGTTAGAATTAGGAGATAGTGAACATAAAGAAGGCTGTACTGGAAATAGGAGGTGACCAGCTGTCATGTTGTTTTGTCTATTAGAATGCCTTAAGTTTCTCTTCTGGAACTTGAGAAAGCGTGTCTAGTGCCCTTGGAAATAAATCCTTGCATATAATGGATAGTGAAAGCTCTTGAGGATGCGGATTCTCTTATGGCGGCAGCTGCAGCAACTAAAATCAATGCTTAGAATGAATGAGGAGCCAGAATCTTCATATCACAATAGTACCTGCATTTTGCAGTTACAGGCTAACTGGGTCGAGGGTTGGATCGCATGGAAATCACAGCTTCCAATATATGCCTAGCCAATGCAAAATGCCAGCAACAACACCCCAGAAAAGAATCTCTGCAAAGATGACGTAAAGAAGAATTCCTACTCTTTTGGAGTGCCAAACTCCAATGAAGACATGCTTTTGGATCCAATGTACCTGCAATGAAATTTCAAACGGCCTTAACATCAGAAATAAAATTTCCTTTATGTGCGAGGTTCAACTTCTATAATAATAACACTATCTTTGATTGGGTATCCGCAAATAGGGCATTTACTGCTTCATTAGATAAAATGTTACAGGGGAAAGAAACAACAGCTCAACTGAATGAAAGAACAAAATATTTCAGTATATTCTGAACATGAAAAGAGGAGGTGTGGATCCAACAATGTTTCATTCTTTTGGCCAATTGTCCAAATTTATTTCAGAGCCCTTTTCATCGCAAGGGTTCATGGAGAGACTCGCAGAGAAAAGCAAGAACACCTGAAAGGTTGTAGTGACATACCAGGTTATTACGGGGGTCATCATAATACCACCCATTAATGAATGCTGCAAATATGCCTTCTGCTGCCATGACATACACCAGCATCGCATTCATGCCAATCCATTTCAAGGGAAGAAATGGGAGATGCAGACCCCATACATCAACCTAGCATAACAACATAAAACTCGGTCATCTATCACAAGTTACACTTATAAGGACACCCACCACCAGCCTCCCCAACAGTTTTCCCACAAAGATGGACTGCCACATTTTAAAGGAGAACATTGCATAAGTAAATTGTTTTCTAATAAGTTAGAAGAAATTGTCCATCATGATCTTCAGGAGATGCCTGCACATTCTTGTATTCGCCAAGTAGACTTCACTTGTAACTAACATAATGTGGTGTCAAAACAAATTATTACTAGGAAGCAAACTCCAGGAATGATCTGCTAAAAGTACTTGTACCATGCTTATATGCTTGCCACTCCCATTAATATGCCTAAATTAAAAGAATGGACACACTCATCTCAATTCAATTCAGCCTTGATAATGAAATCAACTAGATTAAAGCTTAGCCATGTAATATACATTTTACTTGCTCTACGGAATTCATGCCAACTGTGTTTCCACGTGATTTCAGCTTCTATGTAGTCAGATCATTCAGTGCAGACAATTGACGACAGAACAAAAATTTACTGCAAAAAACATGAGACAACAAGATATATACCAGGACATAGAAGGCTGAGAATACCAACGCTGCAGCACCAGCTGTTACGCAGACATAGCTGAGTGTATATAACTGCTTATTTAAAGGAATTGCTGCATCCAAGGAAAAGAAGTATCATGCAGACTAAGAGCTGCATAAAAGAACAAATCAAAGTTGTGCATATCATATTATAAAGATCTCACCATGGGTGAAATGCAAAATGATTCCCAAAATAAGCAAAGAAAGACCCATCAGAACCCAGTGCTTCAGTCTGGTTGAATGATTCTGAAACAGTTTTCATCAAATAAGTCAAGTAAGAAAAGACTAAGACAAATTCATTCTACCTAGACTAATGGACCTACCTCCAAGTGCAAGAGCACATGACCGCAGTGCACACCAATTATTGCAGAGAGAATAGCAGATATTGAACTGCAAACAAAAAGATCCAATTTAACCACTTCGCAATTATCATGATGATTCTGCTACATAAAGATGGGGACAAATTTTGCAGAGCATTTGATAGATTTTACAAGGCAGTAGGTGTGTCAGGAGTGACCCACTGCACAAGGCTCCCATAAACTACCCCTGCCCAGTGGGGAGGGTGTGCCCATGACATAGAGCCATCAGAACAAAGTGGAGTAACCCCAACATCAAGCCTAGGATTTTTACATTGAAGTGGGCTAAACTCAAGAAAATGCTTCAACAAGTCGTCAAGAGAAGAATCCTTGCCTATTTAGGGACAAGAACCACATCCCAAGACCTGTTTACTCAGACTATGGAAGATGCTACCATACTATTACCAGTACCTCAAAGGAAAAATTTGGCATGACATAGAACACAATATGCAACACAGAGAAATATGTCTTGGACCCAGTTCAATACAAAGCTTCACAGAATAAGTTTAACTATAAAAGCTCCAGATTGGAAGTTGATTTTTTAAAAACTTAAAGGGGACTATCAGATGGTATAAAAAAAACAAACTCGAGCCACAAGCTAATAGCCATCTGAAAACAGCAAAATAAAAAGACTTAACATCTTAAGACAATAATGCTTGACAGACCTCAGAATTCCTTCAGGCTCAAAAGGTGCATAACACCATGCTGGAGCATCATTCCACATCGGTCCCTCATATGGGGAATTCACAGTGCAATCCTGCAGCACTTCCAAGACAATAAACCATTACAACTGCCATAGATTACTACTTCGCTGATGTGAGAGTTAAAATCTTTTGATTTAGCAAGGGAAATCATGTTGCACCTTTGATCTCTTCCAAGCTGGATGTGGATACATATGATTAATTCCAAGAACTTCTCTATCAACGTATCCTACCGCATTACATGGAGGATCTAAGTTTCCTCTCGTGCCACAAGTTACCTAGAATTGACATAGAATCATAAGAATATTTGACATGCTTTTTAGGGTATTGTGAGACTAGGACACAGAAAGGACTTACTCTGAAAAACTTCCCATAGTTGGGATTGTCTCTATCCTGGACTGTAAATTGCCAATCAGGAACATATATCCCGTAAAGAATAGCCAAGTAGACAGTAACAACACATGCTCCAAACAACCTGATATTTGACATAGAAAATAGCTGCTTCAGCAGGCGCATCACTGAAATGGCAGATTCAAGAGCTCCTATTGCCAAGGAAGTTGGTAAATTTCGGATACCAACCAGTGCCAACAATACTTTCTGAAGATTGAGAACAAGCTGGATGATTCATAATTCTCTTGTGGATTTTTTGTAAAAATCTCAACCAGTGCCACCACCAAATATGCAAGAGCAATTCTCTGAAAGTAAACAATACACACATCCACTGTTCTGTCATTGGGCCAAAACAAAAAAGACACTCCTATCAAATCAAAATTTACGAAAAAGGACTTGAACTATAAGTACAAGTAATCGTATTACCTGGAGAATGCCACACCACCTTATCATTTTCATATCAACGCCATACGATAGTTTGTCAGGGGCATGTGAATAACCTCCTGCATCACACAATGAAACCAGGTAAACATCAAAACTTGGCAGGAGAAGAAATAAAAAACTTGTCTTCGGAACTGCATGTAATCAATATAATTCTGCTTTGAAATCACAGAAGAAGAAATACACATACTATTACAGATATCTAACCTTGCAGCAGTAGACCCCAGAAGAGGAGCTTGAGAGTCCGCAATATCACCTTCTTAATGGCTGCAAACCGATCAGGAATTCTCTACAGGAAAAGACCAAAAAGTTGAAAGAAGAAGCCCACAGGGACTGCAAAACCACAGTTCCGTTCTTTCAAATAGAAAATGCTAGGAATACAAACCTTAAGAGCAAGCGGAATGGCCATACCCACAATAAAAAGAAAGAAAGGCATCACAAAATCGGCAAGGTTGCAACCATTCCACGGCGCATGTCCAATCATAGGCCATTCTCCTCCGGCATCATCCACCAAAATCATCAGCTAAAACACAAAAGAAACTTAGATTCTAATATGAAAACCGTGCAAGAATCAAATTTGCAACCAGTACCGAACATGCAAATCAAAACCATGCTAATCATCCATAAAAAAATACCATTTTTTCACCCCTCCCCGTTGGCCAAAACCATTCACCAATGCGCAGTAAGCAGCCATTCACACATAATAGACATGCTACGCTATCAGAGGAAAAGCAAACGGAGCTCTCGTAAGCATTGAAATTGCAACTCAAAAAGTTACCGAGTATAGAATTCCACCAAATCAGAGGCTCTGTCACCCACCACAAAAGATCAGCTCAAGAACTAAAAACACAAAACATTAACTAAGCGCTTCTCGCAAAAACGTCGAACTCAGTATTCAAGTACAAAAACAGCAAGACAACAGTCAACACGGACTCACAGAGCATCCATCAGTCAACTCGAAGATAAAGCTTGACCGCCCAAGCAGTCATGACAAGACGAAAACAATCAGACAGACAGGAAGCTCCCGCAACAAGCACGGAACTTCGCCATCACAACTGAACACACACCTTGAATCGTTTCGAGAGAGAAGAGAGAGAGGGCTGAATTCTACCGCGACGGTGAGGCCTCTGAAGATGTCCAGAGAAGCGACCCGCTTCGGTTTCCGGGGCTTGTCGCCGGAGGCGCCGGCGTCCGGCATGACGAGGGGGAGTTCGTGGTCGCGGGGAGCGGCCTGGGCTTTGATCTCCGCCATTTCCTGCGCTCCGGCGACGGCAAAGTAACGCAAGTTCAACGGTGAAGGAGAAGGAAGAAGAAGACGAAACGCTGTCTACTAAGCGACGGGACCAGTGAACCTGTGCATGTGTCAGTTGGAGCATAAATCGAGTTTCTCAAAATACAACTTTCAGCCCCCGAACTTTCGGCAAATTGTGTACCGGGGATGGCGCGCACGATCCACGTGTGCGATTCCGTCCTTTGAATATATATCATGGGGCCATAATTTATGGCTCTGATACCCTCTGGGCCTTTCGGAAATTGTATATTGATCTCAATCATCCAATCGGGTCTCCTCGGTAGGACAAATAAGTCGGAAGCGGATAGGATGCCTGATTAACATTCGTTTGGCGTTCTTCTGGTTGTCTTCTTTGTTTAATCATTCCCAGTTTTCAATAATTCAAATCCTTAGTTATCAAAGGCATGACGCTTTTGTGGGGACCATATTGAGATTCTCGTATCTTAAAAAAGCGATTGTGTATAATCTTTAGTAGAATATATAAATGTTAATGAATAGAATATTTAAATATCAGTGATACAAAATCTTACACAATGCAAATTTCAGGCAAAAAAGCCATACCAAGCATTAGAGTTGATTTCCATAGTTTTGCTTAAGTGGAAGTTCGCAGTTTCGATAACTATCATACAACAAGTGTCTTTTACCTTGGATCTTATCCAACTTTTATCACGCAAGTGACTAAGATTTACACTCTCGATCTCAACTCAATTTTGTTACCACCGGGCTCCTTGTTCCCTACTCACTAGTGCAATTCGAACACAAATCTTTTCAACAATCATCAAGGATATCTAGTTAAGAGAAACTGAGTTTGCCAGTACTCGACTCATTGTATCCTGAACTCATACCTCGTGCATTCAAAAATTTGGTGCCTTGGAGTTCACTTCGATTTTATTTCGTCGTACTTGTCACCTACACAAACTTAACTGGCACTCAATCCCGTCCGCTACTGAAAGCATGATCAAAGACAATAGGATTGGTCCGAGCTGCTCACCTTCTGGGTTGCGTAGAGAGGGACAGCAACAAATATATGCTTGCTCAATGATGATTTGTGTATTCTAGCGTAAAACTATTGCTATACTAGTCAAAATGAGTTAGAAACCTATATGGTGTTAAATAAATTATTAAGGAGTTAATTATTTGGAGTAAATGAATCATAAATGGATTTGCAATTTACTTAGACCCCACACATTTTTATTACTTTCCGTTTAGTCTCGCTTCACTCAATGTTGCGCTTACTTGCTCCACATTTTCGCCTCAATTTGGCTATGAGTTTTCATAGTATGGAAGTGTTTTAGCAAATATAGATCGGATATGTTGCACTTACTTGCTCCACATTTTCGCCTCAATTTGGCTATGAGTTTTCATAGTATGGAAGTGTTTTAGCAAATATAAATCGGATCAAGCATGAGTTGGACAATATGTCAAGTCGATTATAGGTACTATATTTGTATCGTGTGGAAACTTAATCAAAACGGGTTAAATGGATTAATGTCGGGTCAAAAATGGATTTATAAGTCTAGTCATTTATGACCCAATATAAATCCGACCCGACCCATATGTTTGACAGGTCAGTCCATTTCTCGAGATGTATGAATCGGAATGTACCTGAGGTCGCAACAAAAAAGTTTAACTTCAGATCCTAAAAGCAAGAAGCTCCATAGATCAATTCTCTTTGGCAGTCGGCGAAACTTTACAAGCATCTGCCCTTCTTATAGTCCTTTATATATGCCCCTCCCATGAGTTTCCGCATCTTCGACTTTAATAGCATATGATTTTTGAAGAGGAATGATAAAAGAGATGACGCAAGCAACGGCAATTCAAATCCATCCAACAGTTTCTTCTAGTGTCATACGGTTGAAGAGTCAATTAATGGACAGCAGAGTCTAAATTAGCTTGAATATGACCACCTTCCTCTGCAATGCATGTTTCGGAAGATTCGCCATTCAAAGGAAAAAAAACAATCAGGTGTCATTTGAAAAGCCATTCACAAAGAAAGAAAGCGACTAGTTGGTACCTGTGTTATTATTTCATATAATTCGGACATCACTGTGATCAAAGAAATTAAAGGATCAACTGAAAAATTCCAATAAATGGAAGGCAAATCAGGCACATTGATAGGCAAAACTCTGGTCAGTAAGTAACCATTCTCGCGGTTATCATCAGAGATGCGCTTCAACAGAAGGCAAAGCTATGTCATTGCGTTATTTACAACAACTCAGCCAAGCAAATATTGCAGGCTTAAAAAGACAATGCCTTCTGGAGCACATTCATGTCTGATTTGGCTAAACTGCATCATCCCAGAGAGGAAAATAGCACATGTAAACTGAACAAGGCATAAACAGTTCATCTAATTCGATTATCATTGGTTAAAAACCAAATAAGCTAATTTTATTTCTTCTATGGATGCTTTGATTCTTTTGAAGTCTCTTAAGTTAATTTATATTTTCTTCTGTAGATTCCTTAAGTTCAAAAGTAGAAAAGCTGATTTTGCCTTTCTTTATGGAGGACTCATAAGTACTGAGTTGACATTATATGCAGCTGCCAGAGCAGTCCATCTTGTCCCCAATAATTTGCGGGCACTGGCAAGATTTGCAACACAAATGTGATTTGCAACCTCAACTAACTATGCAAGTCTCCCAGCCAAAAAAAAAAAAAAAAAAATTGCTACAGTGGAGCAACAAGGAACAACATCAGCCTTTTAGCTTACCATTCTAACCTCTATCTGCTAGTCATGGGATCAAAGTCCCAGGATAAACCCTTACCAACAAGCTGGTAGGATCTACTTCACTTTAATTTAAGAAATCACGTTAGCAAGTTTAGCAACCATGCTCATCAGGCGCATGAGAGAGAGAGAGACTTTTCGGGACATAGATAGAACCTTCCAACTAGAACAGCTATGATGGTACTGCGGCTCAAAGCCACAATATACAAAAACATATGTATTGATCTTCACTCAGGTTAATTCAATCAAATAACTTTGGCTTCACAACTTTTGTGGGGAAATAAATTCACTTAGTCACAACATTCTTCCTACTATTCTCGACTGACCTCATATGAAGATCAGAACTTGCGTAACTCACTATACAGAGCTTAAAGAAATGGTCACACAAAAAAATTGCCAAAACTGAGGACTCCTAGACTCCTACTAGAGGTGTAATCTGCACAACAAGCGATTGATGAGGACACAGAAGGCTGGGGGCACCAAAAGATACACAAGCAAAGACCAAAAAGAAGAGTGCAGAGGAAATGGAACAGGCAAGGCATGGCAAAAAGTTCTTTGTGTAAACATACATACTCAATGCCTTCAATTCCAGCAGATAGATAAGCAATCTCTACCTTGAACCTCAAACAAAATGGATCTTGGCTCATCTTATTGTAATTTCACTTTTCAATTCCAAGTTCTTTGGAGATATCTCTTGTAAGACTGAACTGCAGCGTGTTATGCCAGGGGAAAAGGGTGCGAGTAACTGGAAGCTTTCTCCGTAGATCCTGCGTTCATCACATCACAACAATACTTAAGTGATCGAAAACTTGTAGGGAAGTGTATTCAAATTCCATAAAACCTTATAGAATATGAAAACAAGAACAAGCACTATATCAGCCAGAGGAAAGGATGCGACAATGGGTAGCTGTCATCTTTACAATAATAAAGCAGTAAAAAAGGGTGACCAACTAGCAAAGGATAACACGGCTGGGATGAGAAATCATTAGGCAGATGATGAAAGATACAGCACAAGCATTCACAGAGTTACTCAATAGCCACCACGTTTCTTCAGGGGAAAATCAAGCTTGTGCCTTTCAAGTAAGAGATACGTCAAAATGCCATGAAAAGGACCCAGTAGATCCTTAATGAAGTACCTTGGAAAGTAAATATTACCTTAAAGGTGTTGTCCGGCAAATTGGTATATGATGCCTGTATTGATAGATTTTAGAAAATCAGATTGAATTAACAATATACACATAAACAAACCCACTCATACCTCAAGAGAACCCAAATACTCTGTCTCGTGATGGCGAATTATACTAGCTATTGAAATAGCACAATCTTCTGGGGACTGGAAGAAGTAAATGCAAATGCCAATGAGTTCAGCACATCATGGTATCTTGTCATTAGATTGTTGGGCACTAAAAATGGTCAAGCAAGCAAAGAGATGATGGCCCCTGACCTGAAATATAGTTGAATCTTTGCATTCATGCTTTGTATCTAACTGCACATTTCCCTCTTCAAAATAATGAGCGCCCACCTAAATAAGAACAAGTGTTATGTTTCCCATAATTCAGATGGATGAGGCTATTAAGAAGGTGGGAATGGAGGAGGGAAACCAGCTCAGAATACCTGCATTTTGCCCCTTAATTCAAGAATTTGTATATCATCCTTAAATTCGATGTTCCAGACTGAGCGCCAACTTCCAGTGCTGCAAATATGTCAAAAGCAACAAGTAAGTTGCTAATAACCAAACTCACTGATTAAAAACTGAAGAGCAGAGGGCATTGTTCCACCATTTTCTGTTTAGATGGATTTGCAGCGCCAAAGAAAGAGACATAGTTACTTGATAATTAATTATGAGCTTCACTGACCAGAAATTTTGCGGGCTATTTCTAGCAGCTTGAATAACTACTGCAAGCTCAAAATCAGATCCTGGTCCCTCCACATCTTTACCCTTTGTACAGTAAACTGAACAGACGCCTTTTGGATAAGCCTCCCCAACATATTTCAGAACTTCTGCATCCAAAGCACATCTGAAAGAATCAAGGCGGAAAAGGAATCGTGAGAGCGAATTATTTGACTGCCATAAACAGGAAGGACTCGTAGGCTATTTCTAGTTTCACAATGTATCAAGCATCACACAAGGAAAGCCTCAAAGTCTATTTCTAGTTCCTGGGTACCCAGCATCTCTCCAAATAGCAGTGAATTCATAGAATAAAGTACTTGGCTAAAAAAAGCATCAAAGATGAAAATAGGGCATGCTGCAATGCATTATTCACTTTTGCTTTTACAGCATGGTTCTATGAACCTCTCGAATGCGACACATCAAGGTAGCATAAAGAGACGTACAAAGGATGGAGGATGGAAAAATAGCTGTTATGGGCATGTACCATAAAGCACTCAGGAACAGAAGACATATTCTGGCAAGGACGAGTCAAGGGACCTATCAGGAAACAAGAAACGCACCTGAATTCCTCAATATACGGAGATGGAAGCTCTTCATCAGTTGCAGGTCTCACGTCTGTACAAACCTGAACCAAATTAGCAGATAATCAGAGAAACGGACCGCATATATCATACAAATATCCTCGAAAACAAAAGAGGGACGAAAAACAACAATGCCGCAAGAGCTTGGGGAACAATCCAAGATTATGCAGCCAAAAGCCAAGAGAAAAAAACAAATGCCAGGGACCAAGTTGAACTCCAATATTGAAGGCAGATAGATAATCAAAAGACTGCAACACTTTGCAACACTCACTTGCTTGACGTGGTCGACAATCCCGACTTGTGCAGTACGCGGATCAAGAAACTGATTCCCCTCAAGCTCGCCGAACGATGTGATCAGAACCTACAGGAACACGGACGTCAATGCGCGAGCTTTCACACCTCTCATCCAGGCACAAAAAGACACTCTTTAACCTCCAGCACAACCAATGAATCACACCAGTTACAGGATCAAAGCACGAAACGGCGCATTATCAACACCAATAGTACAATGCAACTAATCCAAAAAAGGCGAAACACTAAGTCAGCCAATCTCCGGCGAAGCGGATCTGGAAGACTCACTTCTCCCATCCCGCGGGGCATGTCGAGGCAAATCATCTGAGCCTTGTTGTAAGCCGGGAACGCCTCCGACGCCGCCTCGCCGTACGCCCCGTCGTCGTCCAGCACCGATCTCACATCTGCAAGACGCGAAGACAACCGATCCGCGCCCCGCTCGATCACCAAAGCCCAAAACGAACGCGTGAAACCGAAAAAAAGAAAAAAGAAAAAAGGGCAAAGGCAAGGACGGAGGATGGCCCCCGGGGGGGTGGTGGTGAACCTTTGGCGACGTATTGGATTTCGCCGGCGGGGGAGTGGAGGAGGAACCACTTGGCGATCTCCTTCTTCTGCTCGCCGCTGAGCTCCACCTCCGGAGAATCTTCCTCCGCCATCGCCCCCCCTCTCTCCCCCCTCTGAGACGGCGGTTCCTCCGCTCGAGGAGAGAGAATGCGGTTGCGGATTTCGGAGGTAGAGAGAGAAACTGAGAATGAGAAGGGAGAATGGTGCGCGGGGGGACGGGGAGGAGCCTCGTCGTTTGCGTGCGGCCCCGTTCCACGAGGCGAGAAATGATTTCGGTGTGTGGCCTCTGCCGTCGCGAGTTCCCAAACGGGGCTCGGCGGTACCAGTTGAACTCGATTCTCGATATTTTCGGTTTCGTGAGCGTCGGATCAGGGTTGTTGTGGTGGAGACGCGGCATCTCGTCCGTTCATCTGGGGAGGCCCTGTTCCCGGGGATTTTTCATTTCGCTTTGCTGCGATTGGGGGCTACCGAAAACGCTCCTCGACCAACCCCTCCCTCTGAAAATACACGATTTTTTAAAAAGTTGATCATATTATGAACTTTCATCATCTCGTTAACAATTGCACATAATAATTGTCCAAAATATCATACGATTTATCAATTTAGTAATAAATCTTTTGAAATCTTATCAATTTTAGCTTTAAGGACTGCATTAAAATAAAATTGACAAATCGTGAAAGATTTAAAATTATTTTAACATTATTAAAAGGTGAATCAGTATCCATACAATAAGATTGGAAAAAGATATGTCACGGCATAAGTGGAAATTCGTACACGTTTCTCTGGCTCTATCGCATCACAGGCAGCATGGGTTCTTGCACGGGGCAAAAGCATTTGCCTGCTTTCTTCTTCGTAGGGCCCTCGAGCTTATTTCCAACGGGAAAGATGCATGGACGTGATAACTTGAGGCCTTATCTCTTTCTAGACAACGATAGACCCCTCAGCGGCCAGGCTTCCAGCTTATGAACTTTAGAAATGGGGGGAATAGACGGAAAGAAAATAAGGGTAAGGTGAGATCTAGCTTGTGGGAGAGTTTGATTGAATAAGGGCGTGTTTAGTTCAACTTTTCTATAAAGCTTTAGGCCTTCAAAACCTTTTAGGCAAATATTAGGATATCTGGCAACCATTCCCAATGAATGTTTAAAGTGAAAATTAGTACTGGGAAGACTAAAAGGTCAGGGCAAGTGCTGATTATAAGATTTATTTATTCTTGACTTATGTGCGTTTGAGAAAAATTAGGCGCATCGTTGTTTGCTCCCATGTTCTCTCACGCGGGCTTCTGTTTCTTAGATTTCATCTTGATGTACAATACTTGTTGTTTCAATATAAACAAGGGCATTTCTCATTACACGGTGAGGTGCGTAGTTTAGTTTTAAATTGCCTGGTGCCTTATTCCGTTCATCCAAGTTTTTGCTGTCTTTATGATGGCCACTTCTGCAACAGCTTAAAGTGACAATGTGAGTAAAACCAATCGAAGAGCGTTTATCCATCCACAAGAATTTTCTGAACCAGGACTTTCAGTTTCTGCTTTAGTTTGGAGGGATTGTTGTTTGCTGTGTTCCCAAGGGTTTCATAGTTTATCATCCCTGTTTTTACGGGGTAGGACTCCATTGCATTAGGAGTCACTTAGTCCGGTCCATCGTTCATCCGAGTTTAGGTTGAAAGGACGTTTTCTATAATTGAATACGTCCGTATTCTTAAATTGCCCTTCCGAAGCTTTGCATTTCCTGGTCACATTTCACAATCTAATAGGTCAAGGTCTATCTGGAACCTCCTTGATGACAATGTTTATATATTATTAAAATTTCAGATGTTTCGAATTAAATGCGTCGGTCACGAAATTTATATCAAGCAAAAATAAAGAATCCATCCAGACAAGCATAGTCAAGCATGATCTAAACCAAATTATTGATTTTTAGGCAGGATTTTCCATTTCAATCTTTGCCCAAATTATAAATGCAAGCATTACATTCTCTACAATAAAATAACTTCCAATTTTCTCATCTCTGAGATAGACACCCACAAGCAAGCACTTCTACATAGCATGGACTAGTTACTCTTCGCGCATGACGTAAAAGCAAATTGCTAATACAAACCAATATTGATGCCAAGATGACGTCCACAACACACGTTAATCCTCCTCAGAGACCTGGCTAAAGACGATTCCGCACCATAAAGGGATAGGACTAATGAGCTATCTATTTATAAAGCCCCTACCTGTTTACGAAATCCGATGGTTCATGAATTTCAGAGTGAATACGAAATGCTCAGCAACAAGCAAAAATCAGGACCATGATGCACGACAGGCTGAAGAAACGAAAATGAATTCAATAGGTCAAAGCATTGTTACAGGCTAACTATTAACCCATTTGAAGCTAAAATGAAACTAATTATACTTGCTATTTTCCAGAGTTTCCTCGATCTGTTGTTGGTGCACTGGTGAACTGTCCATATGATTGTAGCGTCGAAAATTTCAGGAGAACTGCTAATTACAAGTGGCAGTTATTCTCCTGCGAGCGATCCGGGGCTCTGATGCTCCACAGTTGAGTTCACAGCTTTTATGTATGCATAGTTCCTTATTGCACAGTTTCCTGCACTGAAAAAGGGAATTAAAACAATGACGTGACACTAATCCTATACGATAGAAAATCATTGAGTGAGAAAGAAATTAAAATGGATCCAGATGCATCGACAGAAGTTCCACACTTATGAACTCCGGATCAGTCATGTCTTATATTACCAAAAGATACACAGAGAACCACGCCTATAGTAGAACACAAAATGGCGCATAAACCAGAAGAAAGAAAAAGAAAATCCTACTGGACTCCTACAGATTTCCTAACACTATCTGCTTACATAAAGAAAACTACTTTTACCAAACATAAGGGTATCAATTCTGCCACCACCATAATTCTCTCCAACATGTCAGATATTGTGCATCGATAAACACGTCCTGCATGCAGGAGCATGCTCCTTGGAAAGAACATAATCCGATGAAGGAATGAAAGTACATAGTTAGGAAAACAGTTCTCCTGTATGAGTATGGAGGAATTCTAGGGAGTTATGGTTAGTTTTTCAACATGCAGCAAGGAATACATTATTTTAATCATCTAATCCTCCTGTTCTCTAGCCAACTTTTAAAAAGTTTATTTGCTTTGCCATGGCAATTCATCAGGCTAGACAAAAATGGCATGTGTAGTTTTGTGAAGTCAGCAACTTACATAAAATCATCCATCTGAAAGTTGGAAAAATTTTAAAATCCATCTACAACTTTGATGCCAGCATTCTTGTCCCACTGCTCAGGAGGGGCTGCATCTGCCATTATCTTCTCCTGACCACGCCAAAGAATCTGAAACAAGAATTAAACCTCACATAAGTTCACACTGCATGCGCAATCATTAAAAGACACCATTAATACCTCAAACATTGTCTCACCTTGTCAATGACACCAAATTCTTGGGCCTTTGTGGCATCCATGTAATAAGGTCTTCTCATGACAGTGGCTACAGTCTCTATGGACTAGAGTCATTCAGAATTAGCATTAGTTATTCCCTTGCCCATTAAGATATGCAGAGAGAGAGGGAGAGAGAGAAAGAGAGCTCACATTCCCAGTGTGCTTAGCCAAAAGCTTTACAAGAGTATCCCTATTGGTTATCACCTACAAAAATCATCAGAAGCAACACGAACATCATGAATAGAGAGACTATATGCCCAGTTCCAAGTCAACTTATTTCGCACACTTTTGCACAGAGTAGCAAAATGCCTATTATGGTTATGTATAGCTCAATAAATATTGCTAGATACCTCTTTTGCACGGATAAGAACATCACTGGCTGGCATCAACCCAGAGGATGGGACACGAGGTTGCTGGATCATCGCTGAAACGATATTGTGTTGACATCAGACAAGAAAAGGATGAGAGCAGAACACAGCAGATGAGTAGACAATACCAACGCACCTTTGGCATGCGGCATCATAAACCTTTTACCCTTAGATCCTGAAGCAAGAAGCAGACAGGCATGTCCTATAGCTGCACCTACGGCAACTGTATGTATCTACAAAATTTAAAAAAATAAATGAATAAAAGTGAAAATGTGAACGGTTCAGCACTCAAATATTTTTCCTAGATCCAAGTGTAAAATTCAGTCAAAGTACTTCAATAAGCAGAACGAAGCCAAAATCATCACTAAGCACTACCTCGTTTAATCAAGTACCTACTATAATAACCAGAAAGTCACTGGAAGTTTTAGCAAACATAGATGCAAATTGTAAGAAAATTCACCTCATTCTTCAGTTGCATCAATGCATCATAAATGGCAAAACCCTCTGTCTCCATGCCCACCTGCGAAGCAATGATTGTAATTTTAACAAATTTCTAAGGATATAAACTGTTGTCCCTTACCAATTAATTTGTGTCTTTGCTAAGGTCAGGTCTTGACCATTCATAAGCTTGAAAATTCAGTGCAAAATCAGTTGCAACAAAGATGGAAGCTTACCGTCTCACCGTCATCACGAGTTGTTCCAGTAGAATTTATGTAAAGATATATTGGTTCCTTTGGATCCATCCATTGCAAGTACATCAATTCCGCAACTACAAGCTCTGTGACTGCAGGCACCAACTGAGAGACAGTAAATAGTTAGTTCTATCTAAAAGACCTACAAGAGGTGGAGCTGTGACTTGCCAAAGGCAAGAAAGTACAGAACAAAAGATGGACGTAGAGAATGCAGTTGCCACCAATGCCAATTAACAGGTAGAAAGTTCATAGTAAGTTCAGCAAATAAGTGATTTCAAATAGATCATTTACTTCTGAACAAATGAGCAGCTCTAAGACAATAGTTTTTTTTTTTTTTTTTTTTTTTTTGGGGGGGGGGGGGGGGGTCCCTGAATAAGATGATAGCAGTTATTATCTACCAGCTACAGGCAAAAAGCAGTTTCCTACTGACGGAAAAAAAGGAAGATACTATTTCTAGCAGGAGCTAACAAAACCTGTTAACATCATCTATAGATTCCAATCAAGTGCGCAAAAAAGAAAATAAAGAGTTCTCCTTCAACACATTCCTCAATTTTCCATTTTCCCTTGCCCTGATTAGTATCCTTTCTCGGAGTTATAGACACTCCTTCACATTCCCACTGGCTTCTCTGATCATTTCATGCTGATTATGAAATTTTCACATCAGGAATGAGTGCAGTATGTATTTCCAGACTGAAGGGCTTAAAAGATAACAAATGTTGACAATTTAATGTGAAACACTTACTGGCATGCCAATGTAAACGATTCTTCCATGGAGAAGCAGTGAAGGCAAATCCGGTGGAGGCCTCCTTGGTCGGTGCTCATTGTACGAAACTGACCTCTCCACCTGATAAAAATCATTGTCATGCAATGGAAACCGATCCTCTAAAAACCAATCCACTGAGTCTCAAGAACTGATATTTCCACTTTGACTAAAGAGAGGAAATACTTAATAACAAAATTCACTTAACGAGACTGAGCTCTCCCCTATTACAAACATCATTATATCACATAAAAGCCAGAAACTATGAGTTATGAACAATTTAGAGCGGCCGCTTACAGATGAACCAAAAAAAAGAAAAAAGAAAAATCATAATCTCCAATTTATTTCCGTGACCTGAAACTCATAAATCATCCCACCATATCCTTGAAATTCACAGTTTGATCTGAGAAAGTTTGTTTGAAAATATCAAATTTTCAAATTTAGCTTAAACAACTGTGATTGCAACTTTTGCTCTATGAAACATTCAATCAACCAAGAATATTTTGATAGCACACCAAAACCAACTCTCCTAAGATTGCTGTCAAAACTCCCACTTGTAAATACAAAAAAATGATGAAAACACTCTCGATTTCATGCATCGTTGACCTTAGAGCACCGTGGCAGCACCATATGCAGTATACTTCGCCAGAATTACTATCCTATTCTTGGTAAATTGATAAAAACCAGTATTTACTGAGCAGAACAAAACGATAACAGTAACAAAACCACGACGATGGAACAAAACCGAGCAACTCCCAAACTCAACCACAAATTAACTCTACTACCTGACGCGAAGAACTGAGCTTCTCTAAGTAGAACAAATCCACATGAAACCGTGCATTGCTATCTACTATGCTTATCGAAAAAAATGAAACAGAAAAGCACAAAATAAACTCGATAACAACTCAGTGACGGCCACAAAACTCACTCAGCAACGCACTCAATCACCAAGCAATTACGTATGCCGTCTCAGGAAAATTAAGGAAACGAAGCAATTCTAGCTCCCTCGACCGATAAATTCCAATCGACCGAGCAATCCTCCAACTCCCACAAAGAAACGAACCAAGAGAACCTCGCCGAGCCTCACTCGCCGGCTCGCTCACCTGAGCAGGCGTGGCCATGAGCTGCGGGGACTCGAACAGGTCCAGGTACGGCGGCGTGTCGGAGCTCACGGGGCGGTCGAGCAGCGACTCCGGCGAGGCCGCGGCGACGGAGGCCAGCTTCGACAGGAAGGGGTCCTTAGGGTTGATTGGCGGCAGGGGGAGCTTGGAGGAGGAGCCCTTGGAGCCGATTGCGGAACAGCGGACGCCGCCGCCGCCGCCAGCGACGGTCCTTCCTCTTCCTCTCCTTCCGATGGGCGACGAGGTCGAAGGCGGGACGAGAGAGGCCACGGCGACTTGCAGGCTCGCGGCCATTCTCGCTCGGGCGGTTATTCTTCGAGCTGCTTCTTCCTCTTCCTTCTTCTCTTCTTCTCTGGTTTTGCTAGAGAGAGAATCGAGCATCTACCGGTTCGTGGCCGGGCGTGGGCTTGGCAGGCTTGCGGATGGAGAATTCCCGGGTCGGTTCGGGTCGGAGTCGGAGGCCCGTGAGTTCGGCGATGGGCCTCCATTCCGGGTTTTGGGTCGGATCCACGCCAATGCTCGAAGCCCACTCAAAACGGAAAAGTAAAATGGTGTGATTTTAACAAAACTGGAAAGAACATTATAAAAATCGGCCTGGATTATCAAAGTTTGCATGCATGTAGTCAAGGTTTTGGAGCGTTTGGCTTCTGACTCAAATTCAACTCTTTAAATTTTTTGAGTCAAATTGAAACTAATAGTAAAGCTTATCCAAAATATTATTTTTCTTAGGGGAACTCAAGTCGCCTTGAGTTTGAGCACTTTCAATTCGGGAAAGTTACCAAAAATTGTCTTAACTTATGGCACTTATACCAATTCAATCATAAACTTTTTAATTTAGTCAAATTTAGTTTTAAAACTTTTTGACAATTTGTCAATCGATTCATTATGACCAATTTTGATAAAAAAATTCCTAACATAAATGTTAATATGACTGGCGTCAATGTGGAGAAAACCATCTCAAACTATATGTTTATTAATTAGAGTAAGCAAGTCTTTTTAAATTTCACAACTTTGATTTGTGCATGTTGTAAGTCCATAAAACAATAATCATCTCGAATTCTACACGACATATTGACTATTCACTTTTAGCCACTTTTCATGTCATGTTTTTAAGATAGACATCTATTTATGGAAGTAATCATTTTTTTTAGGTAATTGCATCAAAGTTCGTGTGCTTTTTTACATTTCATCCCTTCATTTCCATGTCCATAAAAAGCGGAAGAATCGTGATCAAAGGATAGAGTGGTAATCAAGTGGTAAAGAGATTACACTATCTTTGATGTGATCATAAATTTAAATCATATTGCGAGCAATATCCAACCTTCTGCCTTGACCATTCAACCATATCACGAGCAATGTCCAACCTTCTGCCTTGACCATAGGACAATTCATGCGGACAGATTTCCAAATTTCCGGATTCGTACATATATGGGGCAGACTGAATAGTCCTTGGCTCACGGGAGAAAATTCCATAGTGGGCACGAGAGCTTACAGTAGCTGCGCCGCTGGCCTACACCATCGGTTTATATGACTTTAGTTTGGTATTTTTATTGACCCTTTTTGTCCCACCCGTTCGACGACGCTGTCAATCATCTCGCCCGTGGGTGGCCATTTGGGTTTCTCTCGTCCGTTTCGTGGAAGCGCTTGCCAGGGTTTTCGAACGGACAATTCGGTAAAGTCAAAAGGAAAAGCAAAACGATACCCATCCATCTCAGATTTTACCTTGAAGATTGTCCCTAAAAGCGACACGTAAATCTCTAAATCGCAAGGAATCGACCGTTCTCCTCGTAATGAGTACCTTTCTCGCACTCATTTTGCTCCCAACTTGCGTTTATAATTGCCTCGTTCAACACCACCAAATTCGTCCACCGACAGGCCACAGAATTAAAAAAGCCCGCACGCGCTCGATGTTGCAAATCAGCAATTATTGAAAAAATCCTAACACGAAACTCCTCCCACCGTCTATTTCTTTGGATGATTTTTATTATCTATTTTTTTCCGCGTTACTATAATATATAGCTGGTTATATATATATATGACAGATATAATTAGGAACTCCGCGTGCCTCCAGTTCACGTGCCAGACTTGAACCCGAAAGGCTCCTCCGAATGACAGGATGACAGCCTTGCCATGGGACTTCATAGACTCAATTAATGAAAAATCATGCCCCAAAAAATGAATTTTTTTTCAAAAACTCGAATCGGAACTCCTGTTTTCACCTCATTTTAAATCGATATATATATAAATATATTTACTTTAATACCAATTATTGAAGCGGCAGACTGAATATTGAAGTAAAAGGTGCCAGACGATGGTCCACCTTTTCCCCTTGTCTTTTCTTCTTTTTCCAATCAAGAATCAAAAGACAGCACATAAAAGTAAAACTACTGGGGCGGTTGGGGCTGGCTTCCGTTACATGTCTTTTTGACAAAAGCCCTCAATTATTCTAATAACCCTTGCCAGCCTTTGAACAATTTTTCTTACCACGGAAAAGGTACAAAGACAGCAAAAATCACAAGAAAAAGCAGAAAAGATCATCAAATCTTCACTCAAAAAAGTAAAACCAAATAAAAAACCAAAGTGAAAAAAACCAAGAAAATATTGAGAATTTTTTTTCCCTTGCTTAGTGGGTGGAGGAGAAAATTCACCGAGGATGAAGTCCTTGATTGGGTTTCTTGCCTTTTGGGCGGAGGAAAATGGATGAGATCTCAGCATAAGAGAGGGGAAAAGAAAGGCTATAAAGCCTGAAACTAGAGACGATTTCCATCAGATATTGCTAATAAGCGCAAATTGGGATCACTAGCAGCAGAAGACAACTTCATCTGATGTACTCCTACTTTCTAATTTCTGTCTAATCCTCCATGAATTAGAGGTCCAAGAGCATTTATTTTTTTAATTTCTTTATCTGGCACAGTTATTCAATAAATGAGCACGCAAATTCACAAAATAAATAAAATAAAATGAAAGCAATGATCTTTTACAGATGCGCCCCCCGTTTATACCAACAATATTTCCATCAAAATAACAACACAGACTGCCCCTCCCCAGCTCCCTGTCTTTCCCAATGTATGACAATTAATCAGACCCATCAGACCCATCAAAACCCAACAAATAAGAAATAAATAAAAAGAGAGAAAAAAAAAAACCCCAAAAAATAAGGAAAAAAATCGAAAATTTATGGAAAAATAAATGATTCAGCCTCTGCACCTCGTGATGGCACTGCAGCCGCGGGAGTAAGGGTTGGAGCTGGCACCGGGCCGGCAGTTGTAGTACGACGCGCCGCGCCGGGAGCAGGGCACGGTGTTCCTCCTCAGCGCCCCGTAGCTGATGTAGCTGCTCGTCGCCAGGATGCGCCGGTTCATCTCCGAGTCCAGATCGAACTCCCCCTCGCCGTCGCCGCCCGCCGCCAGGCACTCGGCTATCGACCCCTCGCAGCGCGATCCGCCGGCACCGCCGGCCCACCCCAGGCGGTGGCCGTGCTCGCTGACCCCGCCGCCGTGGACGGCGGAGGCGAGGAGGCTCGCCAGGACGAGGGCCGAGATCAGGAAGAGGCAGGAACGCGGCGACGGAGAGAAGATGCTTGCCATCTCGACGGTGCTTTTTGGGTTTCTGGGTTTCTGCTTGGACGAGTGAACGAGCGGTTTCCTGAGGTTCTCTGCTTCTGGGTCTTGCCTTGGACGATGAGAAGATGCTCTCTCTCTCTCTCTCTCTTCTTTCTCTCTCTAGAATACTTGTTTGGTGGGTGGAATGGGAGGTGAGAGGCTGGCTCTTCTCTACTTCTTCTGCTGTGGGGGAAGCTGAAAGACACAGGACGAAGGCCAAGAGGAGCAACCTTATAAGACTGAGGTGGAGTTGAATTTCAGGCGTGGGTTCGGGGTTTATTTACGGGATTGCCACTACGGAGGTTTGAAATTCTGTCCACAACCGCCAACGTGGACCTCAATTTTGTACTTCGTAGCCGCGTATGAAAAGGATAGCAGGGAGGTACTTTCTAAACTCTCCATTGGATGAATATGAAAACGTGCATTCCAATTGAATAGGCTCGCTCAATCTTTAGACATTATAGAATGAGATATATGCAGACCGATGTTCCAATGTAATTCGAATTCCACTTTCTAATGGGTACATTGTTCTCCTGAGAAGGTGCAAGGCATTCTTAGAGCAATGATACAAGAGAAATCAATCCAAATTTGAAACTAACCAAAGAATGTGGACAAATTAACTTGCGTTAGTCATTTCTTATGTCCAAATTTTCGTTTTTTTCGCTTATTCATCATGGTAATGCCCTGGGTCGACCTTTTGCAATCCCAGCTAAATTCAATGGCGTGTTCTAGTTTGCCCTAAGTTACAAACACCAATGGCAAGTGTGTAATTAAGGGCGCCTAATAGGGTTGTTGTTTTGCATTAAGGCCAGCACCACACATGGTTGACTGGTTGTAATCCTCCTCTCAAGTGGTTGAGAAAAAGAGATGAGAGAGAAAGGAGAGAGAATAAAGAAATGTTGGGGGGCAGGAGAGGGGCACCTAGGGTTTGCACCTATTCCCCAAATAAGTTATAATTCAGTCCTATTGCCAGAATCCTGTTTTTAACCGAAACACGTTTTCTCTCTTGCCCACTTCCGTTAACGTACCGTCGGCCATGTATGTCGTTGCTCAAAGAGCAATGTTGAGGAATGTTCAGAGATGTAAAGAAAAGGTTCATGTATAAAGTAAATTTAATTAGTCAACAAAAGAAGAAGTATATATATAATCAGTTTTCTGGTAAACTCCACATCAACATTTTAAATTCAAGCCTGCGAAATATGATAACGCTATAAAAGTTGAGATGATTGAACTATACAAATGAAACTGATGGGATTAGACAAGCCCAAAAAGAAACCCACAAAATGGAAAATGTATCGAGTGCAAGTTTATCATTTCTCACATGTCATGACAACATAAATTATCAGGCACACCAACTTAACAATTTGATTTAATAATAACTCACTGCGTTCATATCACCATGAATGCTTAGGTCGATTGAATTCAGGAAAACACATCAAGTCTTAAGAAATATTGTTATAATTTCAAATCTGAGTAATTTCCTAGAGATTGTATCCAAGTAAATTCGTGTTATGACAATTAAACCAAACCATGTATTTAACCTTTTTCAAAGCTCGGAGACTAGCGTTGCAGGATTCGGTCGACTGCAAGTGTGTTGCCAGTTTAAACTTTTGGAGCCAAAAACGAAGGAACAAAGTTCAAACGACCAACGGCTGTCGTCAGGCGAGCAGACGGCGTTATCTGAAGGAAGTAAAAGCCGCCGTTAAAGGGGCGGGGCCCATCGCAATCGCAAAACACAGATCAGTCCCTCGATGCGGTGTTTGCGCGTCTCCAGAATCCAACTAATGCCCTCCCAATGCCAGCTGTTTCTTAACCTGCTCTCCCCCTAAAATATCATTTTTTTAAATGACTAAAGAAAAAAAAAAGGAGCTGGCCCCGAAAAAAGACCGAAAAATAGAAAAATAATCACTCCAGAAATAGCTCTTCAGACACACTCTCTCTCTCTTTCGGCGAATCTCCTAACGCCATTTCATTAAAATAATTTTTCTCCAATCTGGGACCAGGACAGAAATGGACATGGAAATCTAAAAGTTAAAAAGGAGAAAGAGACATTCGTTCCCCCCAAGTTGACGGATGTGCCCCCTTTGATTTAACAGCTCCAATTCCTTAACCACCCTCACACCCCATTCATCCCTTCCCATGTTCCTCCCATTTTACCTACCGATGAACGGACGAATGTGAATTAAGCAATTAATAACTCGGTGATGATTTATGATGTCGTTGACATATCCGAAGGAATCGTGCTGACCAGTGAAGAAATAGTCGCCCCCAGAAATCAATTCGTAAGGAATGAAAGTTGAAACTGAACAGAGGGGCTTAGAGACTAAGGAATTGATTGGAGGAGAATCGGTCAATTCGTTCTTGGAGTCATCTTTTCACCAACCGCACATGATGAGAGTAATCAGGAAATGCGCACAGAGAGAGAGAGAGAACAGGAATATCCATAAGGTACCTCGAACAAATGCATCGAAGGGCCCCTTGGCAGGCTATATGATGCAGTCTTCTGGGTTAAGTCATCCGAAGGGCCGGACTTTTGGTTCATCTACAAGGACCATCTAAGTGTTCTTCTGTCCCTTGTTCACATCAAGGCGAGCTAATATTATCTCTACAACCTCCCGCATCAGGGCGAATCATCTCTAACCAAGTTTCGGCATCGTCCTTCTGGAATTGTTACACCGGCCAATCCACCTCATATCATCTCTTTCTGATAGAAACAGCGAGATGGGCTGCCTTCGCTGAACATTGAAGCAAATAAAATCAGACGACAACAACGACATAAATTGCTAAAATGCTTTCAATGGCCACTTATCAAACAAGACAATGTTCCATTGAAAAAAAGCAATATAATCTCATAATTTCTGCCTGAATAACAGATCTGTCTTTGCCACTGGAGAAATCAAATCTCTTCAACACGACAACCTAAATAATTTCTAATCAGTCCCAGCCTCTAAAAGTCATGGGCAGCATGAAAGAATGAACGTCAGATTTCATCTGCAGATGTATGGGACAGAATATGACTGAACAAACATAAAGACATTTGCCCTGAAGGTTTAAGTCCATGGATGAATGATTGTACGTAGAGGTGACAAATGCACCATAAAACCACATGATGCCAAGACACAAAATGGGTGAGGAAAAACTCAGACACAGGGACTTGTGTGTACTGAAATTTACATGGAGGGATTTACTCCACAGAACAAACTCCTTATCTGAGCCTTAAGTAAATTTTATGATACCTTGACACCGTCACAAATTACCTCAGCAGAAAATATTGCCACAAATCAGAACACTACAAATTCGCCATCCTTAAGTATAGAAAATGGAAGTAACTCGCAAGGAAAAGTTAAACTGAATTCGTTGGAGTTTAAAAATGACGTAATCCTTCTAGAATGTGATTTTAATAAAGGAACATGAACCTCTTAAAAACCTTTTGACTGCTTCCTCTTCAATATACACAGATTGACTTAAAATGGTTTTCAACAGACAAAACAGAAAGCTCTCTATGGCAAGGGATCTATTTAGTCAAAAAACTTCAACAGTCTTTTAAATGTTTTGAATGTGCTGGTGCAAATAGTAGAGAAAGAAAGCGGGAGAAAAACTGACAATTTTATTTTCATAAACAGACAGACTACAAGAATAGCTCAGAGAAACTCAGTATAGAAGGCAGCAGAAACTTTAATCAAACAAGTCATAGATCTCCACATGAATAGCTGTTTTAGAGATGGCATCGAGCAGCCCCCCCAACCAAAAAAAAAAAGAAGCTCTTTTTTTCTTTTTCTCTCTCCTCCTCTTCCACCATATTTGAAGTCACGAAGCTAGAAAGGAATTATTGACAGATTTAACAAGGTCTAAACACAATTTCCAATAGTTCTAAATTGCTATGTCCTGTCCATAAAGCATGCGACTCTTGTAAGAACCATCAACACTTCTCTGCTTTTATCGGAAGGAAGCCAGGAACAAGTTGTGGTAGAATAAAAGTGCAGAACCATACCTATATCAATACCTCACTCAGCAAAGCGCATCAACTTAATACTGAAAAACAAAAGAGAGGGAAAAAGAAGTGCATTAAAATGGCAGCTTTGTTGCATGATGGACTAGTTAGATTGGCACAAGCACCAATGTATAGTCAAGTAGGAGAAAAAAGGAGAAAAGAAAAAATGACACAGGACGCTTAAAGCAAGCAAGACACTACTCCCAACTATTTGAAGAAAAAAAGGACAGGATATATCAAGCATTGGAAGGCACAAGCACTTACCAGTAAAACTAAGAGACGGAGGTTATCATAGTCAAACAGGAAACATAATGTTATTGATCTTCATAGTATGGTGGTGTTGATCGAACACAGAGTTCATCACCATCCTCGTTATCATCATCCTCATCTTCATTGGTGTCAACCCAATTACTTGGATGACGTTGTGAAAAACCATTTCCATCTATAAAAGAGAAGAATGAAGAGAATCGCTTTAGAAGGATTATCCAATTCAACTACTAACAAACTGCATGAACATACTAATGATGCACTAATTAGTGCTATATAAGTGACAATCTTGTTCGGTACCTTTGCCTCTAAAAACATTTACAACCACTAACAAATGACATGATACAAGCAGACTAATTGAACTGATACTGAGAAGCCCAAGAAAGGCACGTCAGTTCAGTCTTCCAGAAATAGGTACTTGCACAGGTATGTGCAATGTATCCTTGGGGTTCACAGTCGGGCAAAAAGAGTAAAATAGTTTTGCTCCGCCTTGTCTGTGATATCAGGTGGACAGTCGCACAGAAATGCTTACAGGTTTGGTAGGACATACATGGATTTTTGCCGAAACTTTTTCCTTCTCGGTGCATGAATAAAGAGTAAATTTACTTTTTCCTTCTTGATGCATGAATAAAGAGAAAAAAGTTCGCAAGATTCCAAGATAAAGTCACGCAATCAATTGGCCTAAGCCGAATGCTTTCCAGCAAAGCAGCATTTGCAGAAGGGAAACAGGCAATTGAGAAAGTAGCAACTTTATTAAGAAATACCTGTAGGAGATAGCAAAACAATTCGACCTACAGATAAAGATGGTGTTCATCATACACAAAAAATGAGAGAGAGATTGAGAGATGAAGAATCTGGACCAGTTTGGGTGTTTCCTTCAGCTGATGCAGCCTTTGATATTTGAATGGTGCTGATCCTTTCAATTCCTGACTGACCACCAGCTCTTAGGATCCTTTCTTCTGGAACTTGCCTTCCATCAGAACCACTGCCACTTCTTGCAGCACTTCCTGCCCAAAGTTAATAAACCACTCAAATTTTAATTCCCAAGAGATATCTTCCTATCGACTTCCTGAAAAACATTATCTTACTGATGACATACACAGCATCTCATTTTAGAGCAAAGCAAAGTCAATTTCCTTGCCATCATTGAGATGATAGTGCTACAAGCTACAAGGATCACTCACCCGAGAGTTCAGACCATATTCTGGTATGATTTGATGGAATCTCGGAAGCACTTGTTCTATTCCTCTCTGGCTGTTCTCCAGAAGCTTCTGCAGTATCAGCCTGGCCCAGCATTCCATTTGCTGAAGGTCCAGTAGTACCTTCATGTAATTGGGATGTAAGCATGGTGGCCAGTACAAGCGTAGCATCAAAATTGGAAGAGGCCCCTTCATCAATGCCAAATTTAGGGGCCATCAAAATAGGCCTGTTGCATAAAAACATTCAGTTGTATCAAGTTCTTTATTCTTATCTATTTTGCATTTAGTTGCACCTAAGCCCCCCTGTGACAGACAGCAGAGATGTTGTGCTTAAAACCACAAATTTAGTACCAAAAAAGAAAAGTCAAAAGATTTACATTAACCATCAAGTTATTGCACTGATATTCTTAGCTGGCATACTTTACTAGCACCTTGCATTAAACTCGATAAATAAACCATTTATAATTCAAACTAAAATTTCCTTAAACCATTATTATCCAAACTTGATTTGAAGGTGCATTATATTCTATCAACCAAATTTTCAATGATAGTCTCTTGTTTTATGACATTCAGCTCAGAAGTAAAAATTGTCATAGGCCTTTACAATTGTGATAATGAAGCTATGCATTAGCATGTATTAAAACTCTCAGCAGATAACTAGCAGTTATGCATCTATTAAACCAGTTATGGACTGATTGCGTGAAAACTACCCGTTGCATCTGAACTATTTGCATATACAAAATTGAAGTGAAGCATGGAAAAAAATGGATAGAAGGTAAGAGTCGAAAGAGCATTCAGAATTTACTTACTCGCCAGCCTTCTCAAAGTACAAATGAATGTCCACTTCACATCCCTCACAGAATGCAAGAAATGCCTGGATTTCCATGAGATGGACAGACATTAAATACTATCATATTCACAGGAAAAAACAAGGAAAAACTTCGACATAAAAGATGGTCCTGAATGTGACCCCAATAGGTGGACTCATTTTAAGGAAATGGAGCTAAGTTTGAAAGTGAAGTCATATGTTCAAGAACTTTTAGCTGCATTTATGACCCAAATGTCTTGATAGATAATATAATAAAAAACAGATCAGATGGAACACCTTCAACTCTTTGACAGCAAAAGTCACGTCTACTGGGTTGCCATTATGAGTGTACTGCACAAACTCTTCCACAGGATCTATCCACAGCTGAGTGTGCAGCAAAGAGTCATTCTCTGCAACCAGAATCTGAACCATGATATTCTTCGCCATAGACGATTGAAAAGGAAAAAGTTAATCTCTACCTTTAGTAGGATCAATGTAGCTTCGAAACTCGACAGCTTTCCCACCAAATTCACTAGCAGCATCAGAAGGATCGGAGTTGCGTTCCGTTGCAATGATAGTAATTTCCTGAAGGGATGACTGAAAATTTGCAAGCAATCTATTCAGATCACGAGGCCTCACTACAAAATTGCTTGGGTATCTTCTCCTATCCAGAGATAATTGTTGTATGTCGGGGTCAACATTGCAAGTAATCCAGTATGTTTTCTTAATGCCTGCATGCATACGACAACATCACATATGCATGAACAAAAACTCACAGTTGGCACCGTGAGATAAACATGTATCTCTGCATGGTGCAGCTCCTTAACACATTTATGCAGGTTTGACAGGTGCCGCCCTCCGATTTATATTACATTTAGATAACATACTGAACAGTACATAGGTTGCATGACTGAGTCACAAAGGCTTAAAATGTTAAGTGGGCAGCAAAAAAGAAGTAAAAGTGGTAGACCTAGGGATCTAATTTTTAACATAAACTTCCCCATCTCTTTAGTCTGAATTTGTTGGCTTTATAGGTCATATTGGGCACTGCAAAAAAATCCCTTTAACAGGGTTCATGCTGCTTTTACATGATGAGAAATTATAAAAGCTCGTCTCCGTGGACACATATGACATGACGAATAAATGCTTCTCCCAGCAGCATCTTGCAGTCATTTTCTCTCAATGAACATGTCAGTTTCAAGACTTCATTTCTGCTGTTTTTCCATAGAATTGAAGTGAGATTATTTTTAGGGGGAAAAGGGAATGCGCTAACTTTTCCATCTATGCCACGAGCTTGCAATCTTAACCGTCAAATACACCATTTCAAACATAATAAATTCAGAGCACCACGCACACAACAGAAAGGTCTTTACCGCTGAAGCACTGCAGAGCCCATTGAACTTTTGATGCATTGATGTCTGGTAATTGCACACTCAAATAATCAATGTTTGTAATAGGCGTTCTAAGGACAGAACAGACAGCCTGCAGAGAGTACTCGGTAAGTGCTTGTAAGTTTCTTACAACTATAAACTGGCAAATATACTAGAAAGATGAGCAATGACAATGTACCTTTAAAAGAATGCTACATTGAACTTGTGCGCCAGATACTGTAAACACATCAAAGAGATCTGGCTTGAAGGTTATCAATTGATAGGCAGATCTTGATGAATTGAGGGCGTGAAAGGAAATCTGGAGGTCAAATACAAATATGAGAATCCTAATCTGACATATTCAAGTAAGAAGGTGATATTTGTACACAGATCAATACTATTTCAACTCTAATACATCAAATAGTGCCAAGTGCCAAGCATGAGCTTAGAACTTGGAACTTCTAATGTTATTTGGGCAAAAGGAAGCCATGGAAAAGAATGGACATATACAAGTTATGATCGGGAAGAGAACCGTGCTTTCACTTAACTTATTGAATGTTGCAAAACTCCATACAACACCATCAAAGTAACTAGACATACCAGGAAAGCATTATCAAGACAGAACAGCAGCACATAGACAAGGTTATCTACAGGGCTTTTCTCCTATGGTTTCACCATTCGACATTTTCCTTGAGTATTACCGATAGTTCTTCTTACGATATAATGACTTCGAATCACCCTATCAACAGCATCAGATTCTTTTAGTCACTTCCAGATTTAGGCACATCAAGTTCTAATCACCGTCAACAGGGCAAATCCCAGCCTATGTCAACAAATTTCTGCCTCAAATCCACCGCCAAAAGCTACACGCACTCAGCAATCGGTGCAAGGACTCTCAGAATTTCTCAATCGGACGCTGTATCGGGCGAAATGAGCCGATACCTAACACAGCATCGTAGCCATCTAAACTAAGTATCGCTCGGCAAGGGCACACGAAGAAGCAACTGCCGTAGCTATTTCACTCAGATAGATGAAGCTGAGGAACGATGATCGACGTTGATTTCAGTGGCCACATGCCGGAGCTGTGGCCGAGAGAGACAACGGAGAAGAAGAAGAAATCGATGGAACGACCTGAGAAGGGGAAGCTTGGATGGCGAGGTCGGTGCCGACGCGGGAGAGGCAAGTGATGGAGCGAGCCAAGGTCTTCAAGGCGTTGCCGCTCAGGGTGAACTCCATTTTTCCAGCTCTTCGCTTCCCTCTCTGCAGCGAGCGACGCTACAGATTTTTATGAGGGGGTCGCCGAAAAATTGGCGGGATTGGAAGAAGACGACGCTTTTGGTCTTTGGATCGGGGAATCAATTATACAACAGTTTTAATTATCACTTCTGGCCCCCAAAGGTACAATTATATTACTGATGTTTCCCCCCAGTGAATATGTTAGTTTTATAAACAAATTCATAGAAAAAATTAGGAAATAGTTTGCTAGATAAATAGAAGGAAACATGACTTCTCATTGGGTCACTTTTCGTGTTTCAATAGGGTGGGCACCAAACTTTAAAAAATTTTGATCAAAATGAGTAAATCAATTTCTTTTATCGAAAGTAAACTTTCGATCCAGGCTGTTTTAACTTATGCTTGACCGAAGTCAGCCGTAAATTATAACTCATGAAACTCCCCAAATCAAATACGGCCCAATCGACAAAGTAACATATATAAATCATTATGATATATGGTCAATGTTCGTGAAAAAAACATTACGTGGCACTATAATTTACTTTATTCCTTGCGATAGAATCTACAATGTTATACGAGCAACGGAGCCTGTAGCACACAAAGAAAAATAAAAAAATAATTAAAAGGATTGCAAGGTCAGTATGCTTAGTCATCGTAAAAGAAAGAGGAAATCATTTTTCCCATTTATAAATTTTTTTATTAATGGAACATATTTTCTTTAATTAATTTATTTTTCTGTGAAGTAAATATCGGAAAATTTAGAAAAAAGAAATTCTGAAAATTATTTTTGGTGAAAAAACCGAAAATTAAACATGATAGAGTATCGATCATATATTCTCGTCCTAATTTCTAGTCAAATCATCATTTGCATTGGAAGTCGGCACCGATGACATGCCAATTACTTCTCCCGATCGTACCCCCCGTGGAAAATAGACTCCAGTGAGGGATTAGCCAGATCAATCATTCAGCCCCCCATGATATAATTTTTTTTTCCCACTCCGTACCTGCCTGCGTTCACTCTGTCGAGGGGAAGGAAATGCGACGATCATGATGACGAACTTCGGCTTCAGGATGACATGGCGCTCCCGGACCACCAGACGGACAGGCGCTTTACATGGCGGCGAAGCAAATGGCAACTGACTTTATGATTTCATTTTGACCGCGACGCCGAGACGGATACGTGCTTTACATGGTGGCGAAGCAATTGGCAACTGACTTTTTGATTTTTAATATTATCTCGATTTCCCCCAAAAAAAATTCCATCTTTTTGTCGTTTTCTCTCTCTCTCTCTCTTCTCTCTGTTCGCGAGAGAGAGAGAGAGAGATGGACTGTCGGAACCAACGGCGGTTAATCCTGACAAGCCCCTTGCCTTTTTGGTCCTTTCACAGGTCACAACTTTCGCTCAGGAGTCGGGAGGCACCTCCAGCAGGATGCGAATGATAACTTTTTTTTTTTTTTTTTCAAAGAACAGAAATAAAAAAAAAAAGGTATTTCTGTTCCGGGGAACGGTTTTTAAATAAAAAACGCGTTTGGTAACGTTTGTTAATAAAAAATGAGTAGAAACACGTTTGGTAAATTTTATTCTTTTTTCGTTTCTTTTAATTTTTTAATATTTTTATTTTATTTTCCATTTTTCCTTTCTTTTTTATTTCTTTCTTCTTTCGGCCGGTCGCGGGCAGCCCTCGCCCGACCACGGCGAGGCTCGCCGGCCCCCCGGCGAGGCCGAGCCTCGCCGTGGTTGGGCATGGCTCGACCTCGCCTTGGCCGGGCGAGCTCGGGCTTGCCTAGATCCGGCGAGCCGAGCCTCGCCGGATCTAGGCAAGCCGAGCTCGCCCGGCCATGGTGAGGCTCGAGCTTGCCGATTTGGGCGAGCCGAGCTCGCCCGGCCAAGGCGAGGCTCGGCGTCGTCGGCGCGCGGCGAGGCTCCGCCGTCGGAGCCGACCACTGCGCCCTAAAGCCCTTGCTCGACGCCGCCCGGCCGCGGCTCGACACCGTCCCGATCCCGAAGCCTCTAGTGCCGCGCCGCCGTCGCACCGTCCTCCGGAGCCCCTCGCCGAACCCTAGCCAAAGATCTCCCTCGAGTGAGGCCGAGCCTCGCATTGGCCGGGCGAGCCCAAGCTCGCCCGGCCAAGGCGAGGCTCCGGCGAGGTCGCCGGCCATGGCGGGCCGGCGACCGCGAAAGAAAAAAGAAGAAAAAGAAAAAGATAAGAAGAAGAGAGAAGAGAAACGTTTCTTCATTTTTGTTTCTGGAACAAGAAACAACAATTTGTTGTTTTTTTATTTTGTTAGGGAACAAAAAAACAAAAAATGAACAAACGCAACCAAACGCGTTTTATTCTTTTTTTTGTTAACAAAATCCGTACAGAAGTGTTCCAAAAACGTTTCAAAAAACGTTTCCATGCACGCCCAAAAGCACCGAAAACTACTATGTTCTCGAAGCATTTCATCCCAAGTGAATCAATATTGTCCACGTTATTTCTTCTTCTTCTCCATCTCTCCAGTAGGCAACTCGGAACGTTCATGGAGAACAACAATCCATCTAATCTCGGTGGTTGGAGGTAAAGCTTCAACAACCCTTAACATGGCATAACATCTTGGAGAATTGTGACTTAAATCATGCTAAAAATCTTGATTTCCTTTCTGTTCCTATGTTCACGGGCGAGAGTTTCCTTGGCCTCGGAAACGACCCGCAGCGCCTAGTAAGCGGAATTCGCCAAGCGCCCTTTCTTTAGCTATTCCACGAACGATACGCTGAATGATTCTTCGTACGAGAACCTACCACACCCAGCTTCACTCGGGCGTCTAGTCCATCGAGTAAGACAGTAGTTCTCTTTAGGCACAACAATCGGTTTCACTGCCATGGTCTCGTCGGGAGAGCGGCATCAGCTCCCGACCAGTTTGTGCACGGGAGGCTTACCCCGTCTTCAGAGCTCCTAAGTGATGTAATCATTCTTATCCTAGAACTCCTAACCCCAATCGTCCTAATGCCACTTCCACGGACCAGTTGTATTCTACCATTCTGCCTCATACTCTTCACCAGATAAACCCAAGCGCTACTCACAAGTGTCACGAGTACGGGAGGATTCACGGACCGTGACATTCTCCCCCACTCAATTTGCAACGCCCTCGTTGTGATCTCAGCTCTGTCGCTTCCTTGCGTAAATTAACCATTGATGTGCCACTTTTGGGAATTCACATCGAACAATCACGCTCGCCCAACAAAACAGATTTTTCTCCATTGGTGGCCTCTTTTGATCTCAGCCGCTCGGCCCTTCAGTCACCTGCGCTTTTTGGCAAGTATGGCATTTTTCGCCAACCGCATCTTTTGGCAGCACCCTTTCAGCCTAACCAGCATCTTGACCCCAGCAGACCAATGGAGGTTCTTTTCTTGTTGAAAACGTGATAGTAGACCTCTTCTTCGAATTCACCGATCGATCCAAGAACGTTATCCCCATTCAGCAAGGGTTCGGTTCTTCTCGAACTCCCTATCGGCTCGGCGAGGAGCCGACTCGTCCTAGTACTATTGCCATCCTAAGAGCAGAGAGTGCAGCTTCGTTCAAGCATCTTTTGCCCCGGCCATTCACTTTCCGCTGCGCTAGGACATGACCAAGCACTCATCAGTTCGACGCACTAGAGCGAGAAGCTCGATTCTCCGATTTGCTCACTCGCTTACTGGAGGGATTACTGCTCCGATACCACTTGTCACGGGCCGAGAGTTTTCTTGGCCTCAAAAACAACCCGCGGGCGCCTAGCGAGCGGAATTCGCCAGGCCAGCCCTTTCTTTAGCTATTCCACGAACGATACGGTGAATGATTCTTCATACGAGAACCTACCACGCCCAGCTTCGCTCGGGTGTCTAGTCCATCGAGTAAGACAGTAGTTCTCTTTAGGCACAACAACTGGTTTCGGCCTGCCATGGTCTCGTCAGGAGAGCGGCATCAGCTCCCGACCAGTTTGTGCACGGGAGGCTTACCCCGTCTTCAGAGCTCCTAAGTGATGTAATCATTCTTATCCTAGAACTCCTAACCCCAACCGTCCTAACGCCACTTCCACGGACCAGTTGTATTCTACCATTCTGCCTCATACTCTTCACCAGATAAACCCAAGCGCTACTCACAAGTGTCACGAGTACGGGAGGATTCACGGACCGTGACATATGTCTGATCATGTCCACTAAATGCTGATTTGTTGGGAAAAAACCTTCGTCCTACGCAGATCAATTTAACTTGTTGACGCATTACGATCTTGTATGTTCAGCACTTAAGAGCTCAATTCCAGGTGTAGCAATTAGGAACGAGGACTAGAGCACAAGTCACTCGAGTCTCATGTAGAAGCTAGAAAATGAGACTTAGTTACATTCTCGTTCCGAAACTCAGGTTCATGCTCGGTACAAGACTGACCACCGAGCTCGTATCCAAGTCTTGGTTAGCTTGAGACTCGGTTTCTACTTGAGTCTTCTACTCAAATACCTGAGACTGAGCTTCTGCCCAGTAAGCATGGGTCTTACCTGGTTGTATATTCACTATGTTTCTGGGAGGGAAAATTCTTTCAAATTGATGAAGGGACACAAAAGTATATCCACTCTGTTTCTTTCTTTTGTCAATGGAAACTCATATTAAGAAGAACGTATTAATTGAAGGTCTTTTTAGATTTTCCTCCTAGTTGAAAGCTTCAGTGACCTCTCAAACATGTCATAACTATCTGAGGTGTAGAATTGAGATGACCTTGTGTTTGGATATTCAGACATGACCTTGTACTAATATTAGTTTGAATACCTTCTACATCATGAAAGATAAGACCGTGTATTTATGCTAAAGAGGCTATTTTCTTTTTCCATATTCTATTTATTCATTCTCTCCTATGTGACATTCTAAAAAGGGTATTTATACTCGTAATGTCCTTTATATAAATGTCGTAACGGCAGAGGAACATTACCACAGGACATACTCTTCCCTTGTCTTATTGGGACCCTCCGGTAACTAGTACAAGCAAGTACAGATAATATGTCATAGAACTAATTTATGATCCCTTCTTCTTGTGCCAAAGATCTTATCTTTCCCGAAGGAACTGGACATAGGCCCCTTCCCTTCTCTTTTGGATGAATGATCCTACTCTTTTTCTATTTTTGTTAATATATCCAGGTTTTTATTTTCGAGAGATGCCAGTGACTCCAACTCTCAGAGCACAATGGAATTAGGGACATATTCGATGAGTATAAATCTATCGAAGAGTAAGATTTATTTTTGATAATCATTGATTTTTTTTTCTTGGACGTCGATTCTTTGTCCCCAATACCATGAATGTCCTTAACATATCTCACCCGTTGATAAAAGAAGATACTTTTGGAACATGGGGACTTCTTTCTTCGGTATATTTATCAGCTCCTGCATTAAACAAATTCATAAAAAATTAGGAAATAGTTTACTAGATCAATACTATTGCAATTCTAATACATCAAATAGTGCCGAGTGCCAAACAATGAGCTTAGAACTTGGAACTTCTATTGTTATTTGGCAGTTAAATGCGGCAAGGCAAAAGGAAGTCACGCAAAGTACGGTCACAGAAGAGATATGCTAGGGAGCACGATCGTGCTTTCACTTATTGATTGTTGCGAAACTCCACATAATACCATCAGAGTAATTAGACAAACCAGCAAGGCACTAGCAAGACAGAATAGCAGCACCCATGGAAGGTTATCCATAGGGCTTTTCTCCTATGGTTTCGCCATTCGACGTTTTGCCGCAAGTACTGCTGATAGCTCTCCTGTCTATAACAGTGAACTGCCTCAGTCTTACGATATAATGAGTTTGAATCACCCTATCAACAGTATGAGCTTCTTTTAGTCACTTCAGATTTATGCACGTCAAGTTCTGATCATCGTCAACAGGCCCAATCACAACCTAGGTCGACAAATTTCTGCCTCAAATCCACCTCCGAAAGCTCCACGCACTCGGCAATCGGAGCAAGGACTCTCAGAATTTCTCAATCGGACACTGCATCGAGCGAAATGAGCCAGTACCTAACACAGCATCATAGCCATCTAAACGAAGCATAGCTCGGCAGGGTACACGGAGAAGCAACTGCTGTGGCTATTTCACTCGACGGATGAAGCCGAGGAACGGCGATCGACATGGATTTCAGTGGCGACACGCCGGAGCTGTGGGCGAGAGACACGACAGAGAAGACGGAGAAGACGAAGAAGAAGAAGAAATGTGTGGGAAGAAATCGATGGAATGACCTGGGAAGAAGAAGCTTGGATGGCGAGGTCGTTGCCGACGCGGGAGAGGCAGGTGATGGAGCGAGCCAAGGTCTTCAAGGCGGTGCCGCTGAGGGTGAACTCCATTTTTTCCAGCTCTTCGCTTCCCTCTCTGCAGCGACGCTACAGATTTTTATGAGGGGGTCGCGAAAAATTGGCGGGATTGAAAGAAGAGGACGCTTGGTCCATGGCTCGGGGAATCGATGATAACACGTTTAATTATAATTCTTTGCCCCCCAAGGACACCATTATATCACTGATGTTAACCCAATAAAGTACTTTAGGTTTTTTAGATTCATCCTTACATAGCATTGACGCATAAACCACAGCTTATAACTTGAAGGGAAATCACAAAAATGTTCTTGCACAAGTATTTCCTTTCAATTTTGACTATAATACTTTATTTTTGTCACATATTCGATCATCAATCTTGATTTTAGGATAAATGTCGATTTCTTTGTCCAGATGCAAACAAATACAAAGTAAGGACTAAAGATTTTTATGCGGCATTAACATGTCATGATAGTGCAAAACTAGTGGCCACCCGTGCGTTGTTGCGAAAAAAATAAGTTGTTATATAGTCTAACATGTCAAAAAATAACAAACAGTTCTTAGCCTGGTTCAACAATTGCATTCGCTATCGTTAAGTACATTTACAGAAATGACCTATGATAGATAATATTTGCGATTATTAGAATGCTTTAATTGCCACTTAATTTAATATTAATTAGTCTGAAGTGATAGACAATTGCTTGTGTTGTATATTCATTCTATAAACTATGCAAGTCCATGCATAGCTCCAGTGCTTCGTCAATATATAATCAGTTATATAATTTTTTTTTCTTGGTAACTGGAGATTAATTTATTGACCCAATCCGTTACAAGATAAAGCATGATGATTAAATTGAATAGTGACAACAGTATGGAAATCATTTTTGTAAGCTCTCCATGATTCATTTTCCAATATTTCATGAATTCTTTTCTCAAAGATCATCATTCATTTTTCATTTGATGTAGAGACATTGGTTTATAAATTAGTGGTAAAATTCGCAAGCCATGCGATCAGTTTTCTATATCAATTATAAAAAATGCTAAGGAAAAAAAAGGTAATACTTAGGAAAACTGAAATTACTTTGTAAAATTTGAATTACGGTGATATTATAAATTGTAAGTGAATATCTAAAACTCTCTCTAAGTAGCATTGAAGAAGGCCGCCATCAACAAAAGAAAAAGTCGAAACCTAGGTCCAAATATTATCTTCCCATCTCATTTTCGCCTAGAGATTTTGATCGCAGTGTACTGGCAATGTTGGTCGGACCGCTATGGGTGTACATATCTCTAATGGCTTAAAGTAAGGATTCCTCCATGTAGCCAAGGTGTTGACTATCCGTTTTAGCATGAGCTGCATGCTTTTCTCCACAAGGATTTTTTTTTTTTTTTGGCAATTTCTCCACAAGGAATTAAAATCAACAAAAATACTTGTTACAAGACAATATTTTGCAAAACCTCAAGTTATCAGGAAATGTTCGAGCTCGTTTTGTTAAGTACACTTCTCTAATACTTTGAAAAATGAAATATACCTTATTACTTCACTAGTATGTAAAACGGGCCTTGCACATGAAATGCGAGATGTTATCATAGAAGACAACAATTTTTTCTAGTAATGAAAGTTATCAAGATATGTGTCCGGAATAAATATCGCGCATATTTCTTAATACTACAAACTACAAATATTCAATCACTAGGGTTTGCCCCAGTGACCTACTTGAAGAGAGAGATGAAGGGTTCGAATCTCCACCTGTGGAGACAATTTAACTTCAGGTGTGGGTTTTGATTTCCACGCCTTACAAGAAGATATGGCAAAAATCTAAAAATGAGAATAGAATAATTGTAAAGTAGGATTGACCAAAAAACATTGAGAACTATAAATTTAAAATGGCAAGTTTGAATTCAAAAATAGAGTTATGGAAAATGCTTTATAAAAAAGTGTTTTCTTTTATCATAGAGTTTTCCATAAAAACAGATGCATCCTTAATGCGTGGTATTGTAAATCATATCCAATGAGTGTATGGATCATTGGAGGAGTATAACCCATAAGGCTGCGTTTGGATAAATTAATTAAAATCTGGATATATTAACAGAAAGTAAAAAAGAAAAATAGATAATAAATCTTGGGAGAGCAAAAGGGCGCTACGACCCGGTGTTGCTCCGACCCGAATTTCAATTATTCGCGCCGCGCCAATAAGCAGAGTTGCCTTCGGCTTTCTAGGTCGCCAAAAGTTAGAAAATTACAGCTAAATGCGAGGGGGCCCTTCAAGGCGCAGAAAATGCCAAAAGTGCGCCATCGGGTGCAAAGTGCGTCATGCTTGAGCTGGCGAAGGAGCCATACCCATGGCAGCCTCTACTTATTCCCACAACAGTCTGCAAACACTCGAAGAAACCACATTTTCAGGAAGAAGGAGGAGAGATCAGGCAAAGTCAGAAGGTTAATGGAGAATACCGGTCCAGCTGATCACGGTGGTCGCCAGAGGTAAGCCTCAGCTACCTTAAATACATAAAAAAAAAAAGCACTGCACACCCAGCTCCGTCTGTAAGTTTGAGGATTCTGAGGAAACACGTCAATATCTTGATGTTCTTTCGATTTCTATCTCTGATCATGTCATACTGCACATATCATTACGTGAATACTGTTTTACGGGGAAAAAACCTGCGTTTTAGTCGCAGCAGGTGCTACTTTAGAGCCCAGGGGAATTTTTCACCCGCCTGTATGGCCTGTTTCTTGTGTTAGATTGTGAGAGCCGGGTTGGAACACCAATTTCTACAATCCAGATTTTTTCGTCTGTTCGTTTTTGCCTTTTACTAATTGAGAGGTTCATAATGATTCGACTCTCAAAGAGCAAAAATGCGCTTACTCAAAGCAGAGCATGTACTTCAGCCCCCTGTTTTCCGTGGGAATTGGTAAATTTTCATGATATCCATTTGGGTAATTGAATATAGTAGGACTCATACCAGGAATAATCTCTCTCTCGAGGATGCATGCCATTAAAACTGTTGAGTTTGTTCGAGGAAAGCGAACGCCATAATAACAGTAATTTCTTCTTGAAAATCAAGAAATTGGAAAGATCGTCAACCTTCTCCTAAACTTACCAAGCGACAGGAAAAATGCTGTCATGTTGATGAAAAGACACGACTATTTTGCACTCTGCAGCTTTATTTTGTCAAGAGGAACTCATACTGAAAACACCAAATTAATTGAAAGCCTTCTTAGCTTTTTCTCCTAAAAAAAGAGAAGACATCCAGGTAGCTTTACTCTGTTTCTACCTGGTAAGTAGGGGGCTTACCTGGTAGTTTTGTGCATCTGGGTGGTCTTGTTTTTGTGAATGTGTTGTAAGAGAAGGTTGGGAAAGGTTCGTATGTGTTAAGGAGGTATCCCCTGGTTCTCTGATGTTCCAGTTTGTTGAAAAGAGGAGTTGAGGATGTATCCCCTGGTTCACTACCTGAACGAACCTCGAATAAATAGATGGGCACTCTCGCTGTGCATATATAGGTTAGAGTCCTGCAATGCATAGACACGTTGGTTATGATTTGCACTAGACTCTTGGTGTCATACATCATCTTATTTCCTTTAGAGAAAGCTTTAGGAAATTGCCCTCTGATGTGATGCGAAGAGAGCTCAAAACTTGAGCTTTCCAAAAGAGTGTACACTAACAAATGGTTTGCTGATTTTATTTCCAAGACGTGGAGCAGAGTATGCAGATATAATTCCTACAATTCATTTTCTGGAGAAGATCCTACTAAAGATTATCATTGGTGCCATTGGAATCATGGGTGTTCCAGCCATCACTATCCTTGAAACCATCGTGTGTATCTACATAGTGCTCATGATTGTTGGACAGTTACTAAAGATCAAGATGGGAAGGCAAGATATGGACCCAAGGTTCCAACGTATGTCCATTCGCATTTTTGTTGTTCTGGGATGCATCAGGTGTTGTTTACTGGTGTACATTCCGCTTCGTGTGATGCCTTGGCCGATTTTTGTTCTCCGAGTCCTCTCGTTGATGAACCCATGAACATTTATTGTGAATTAGAGACTTGGGACAGTTTTTGGTTTTCGTAACACTCCGGTTTGCTCTTTGGGAAGTTGGTATGATGTGTATTGTGCTTATGTTGGTCGGGACATGAATCTTGTGTTGTACTACTATTATCTTTGGGACACGAACCTTGTGTTGTATTATTATTACGTCGAACATTAGAAAGTATTATATGTGATGTGATGAAGATAATGGTACCACATAGTTAAGATCTGGTGCAATATAATGAAGTTGAAGACAAGTGGTTTTTTATTTTCTTTGACTAGGTGAATTGACTCATAAAATTTGAGAAATAATCATGTTATCCTTATTCCCCAATCTTTCAATCCACAAATTGCAGTTTAGACGTAGTTCATAACCCGATCCTCATATCCAACCTTAGCAATATTCTAAATAGATGCTATCGTGAATGAACTTCGACTTACAAATGAAAACTACTAAGTTTGACATAAAGGAAGCATTTAATATGTGAGAGAGGGAAGAAACTGGCCACAAATTCTTCAATGAAAAATTTACCCATTTGAGAATGAACTGGAATCACATTGGGAAAGTGAAATGCACAACCTTTTGTACGTTGATGCGTTGTTGGAAGAAATGAATAGTGAGACACCGTAATTTTGCTTCAATATAAGTGTAGATATATATAGGTAGATGTCGATGACAAGGAATTTTTTGTCTTTGGTGCCATGGATTAAAATGGTTGGGAGACAGAGACTTCTCGGGAAATGGGCCTGAACCGTTAAGATGAAGAGTCAAATGGGGACACTCAAAAGCCCAAAGCAAATCACAAGAAATTCTATTTGCTTGCACTTTGTCTTGTTTAGACGCGAGCAACCCATGGGAGTGTTAAATCACCAAGCTGTACCTCCAAAATTTGTCCTCTATTCTTTTTTTTTTTCCCTAATATATCCGGATTTTTATTCTCGATGTTCCTAGTGACTCAAATTTTTAGTGCAAATAATATTATAATTGACATATTCAATGACCGTAAATCTTTGGAAAAGTAAAATTTATTATCGACAATCATTGACCCTTGGTTCTTGGACGTGGAATCTTTGTCTCACAAAACCATGAGCATGTAAACATACTTCACCCATTGATGAAAGAACATACTTTTGTAATAGTTTGCTAGATAGATAGAAGGAAACATAACTTGGCACCAGCCCTTGCAAAATTAAGATTAAAAAATAATTCAGATCAAAATCAGTAAACCCATTTCCTTTCTTGAAAATAAACTTTGAGCCCAAGCTGTTTTTACTTTAACATATACTTGACCGAAGTTGCCGTATATTATAACCCACGAAGCTCCTCATATACAAATGCGCCACAATCGGCAAGCGATAAATAGAAATTATTTTGATATTTGGCCGATGTTCGTGAAAATAACTCTACGTTGTACTATAATTTGCTTTATTCATCGTGGTGGAATCTGCAGCATAAAATATTTTATGAGCAGGTACCACTAGAAGTGAGCAAAAAAACCAGATCAAACCGGCTAATTCACCAGTTAGATTTTCAGTTCCTAAAACTTAAAACCAGTGAATATTGATCAAGTTTCCAATTTCAATTGTGGATTCACCCACTTAGACCACTTGGACTGAGATGATATACTCTTTTTTTTTTTAAAAAATTTTTAATTTCTACTCTTCTTTATAGAATTAAAAGAATAACCTCCGTAACGTAACTTGGAAACCTGGAAACCCTAGCCTCCTCCTCTCTTGCATCGTCGCACGATCCTCTTCCTCTCAATCTCTGATCTTAGTGGGTTCCCTCATTGCAATCGCTCACAGCCCTATTAGTAGCAATCTCGCCTCCAGTTCTCCCTTGCAGTTGTGGCCTTGCCTCTAGCACCAATCCCAGAATCAAGTGAGCCAGTTTTTGGTTCCACGGACTGAAAACTAATCACTTCTAAGTAGCACACAACATCTACAAAGGTTACATAGGAAGAGCAGAGAAAAAGGGCACTGGATTGCATAGTCACTACGGGCGATCCTTTCCTGGTCCAGTCCGGTCCTGGGAACTAGGAACCGGACTTGAAGGATTAGTTTCCACAGGAATATGGAACCAGACTAGAAGGACTAGTTGCTAGTTTCTAAAACTAGGAACGGTCTAGTCCAGTTCTTGGGCGATTAAGTTGATTTACATAATTCCTAGAGAACGTAGCCATTGCTTTTGAAAAAAATGTTACGTATAGCTTCATCAAAGATGATGAAACTCTGGCTTCACCATGCGCCGAGCAAACATAAGTTAAAGCAAAGCAAAAGAAGAAAGGCATCTGGTCATTGAAAAAAAAATAAATAAATAAATAAATCATCAGTTTGGTTTTCTTCGGAATCGAGGATTAGACCGAAAATGACCAATTCCAATTTTATAGAATCGGGTCGCCTACCTTGAGAACTGTCTAGAATCAGCCAATCCAGTCTGATCTAAGCGGTTTTCGTTTTGGTGATCTATGTTTTTCACTCCTGACAGCCACTAAATGATCTCCAAGCGGCAAGCTGAGCCGACTTAGAGAAATGGCCAGTTTAGCAGATGTAAGCGTTTACATTACCCATCCTAACCTCCAAGCTCACCCTCTAACGCTGCTGGGCTGGCGTGCCAATCAACCTGTGACACGTGGTACAACCTTCAACACTATTCTCCTATTTTCCTGTCACGCAATACTCGAACGTATTTGGCACGCCCAATTCTCTATGAATAAAATCACTCTTTCTTGCTTCTTTCCTTATTTGTTCATTCGTTCGATCAAAATTTGAGGTTTACCTTCTGAACGTGGATTCTTTATCCCATTTTTAAAAGAGAGAAATGCTAACATCACTTTTGGACATGGATTCTTTATTTCACAAGATGCTTTTACGAAAAACAAATGTTTCATAATATCTCAAGCGTTAATATACACCTCATTTACATGAATCATTGTTAAGAATTGAATGTGATGTCAATGAAAACACTGGTCGAGATAAAGGATATACATCCTTTCTTTCTGTACCTATTGGAAATAGATTCTATTTATTTCGCAAAAAAAAAAAAAAAACTTTAGATCATTTTTCGGCATTTGGATTATTTAGTAGAATGAGTTAATGTAATATTTTTCTCAAGTCAATGAAAAACTTATGATTAAATTTAGGAAAATAAATTTCTCTTTAAAAACTCAAAAATCATTTTACAAATACGACTAGAAATCAAGCTCGAGTCTTGGGTTGGAAACATCGGTGCCTTTGGTTCTTGGGTCTTTAGCAATGGGCCAAGGCTGGGTCCATTGGGGTTGAGCCTGGGTCCACCGAGGTTAGGCTTGGGTCCATTAAGGCTAAGCTGGGACCTCAATGCTAGGCCTAGTTCTTGACCCTTTGGCTTGAGTCCACAAAGGCTAGGCATCCATAGAGGTTAGGCTTGGATTCATAGAGGTGGACCCAAATCCATAGAGGCTAGGCTTGGGATCTTGATGCTTGTTCCTGGTGCCCTAGCCCAGTATCTCTATGCTCATGCTCGGATCCTTGTTGCCTAACCTGAGTCTATCGATACAGAGCTCAAGTCCACAAAATTTGGGCCGCGCAACAAGCACAAGTGTCTTGGGCCAACCTTGATGGATGCAAGCTTAAGCACCAAGGACATAGGGGTAAGCAGTGAGGTCCCAAGCATAGCCTCTTTGGCTTGTGCCTAGCCTCCATGAACTAGGGTCTGAGTGTTGAGGAACCAAGCACGGGCATCGAAGTTTCAAGCTTGACCATTGTGGAACCAAACTTGACCTTGATGGACCCAGCTCAAGGTGCCGAGGGGCCGGGTAGGGCATTGGGATCTTAGGCAAGACTTCTATTGGCTTGTGCTTGATTCCTCGATTGCTCTTGCCCAAGTTATTAGCATCCCCATAGTGCATGTCTTCTCAAAAAATTGAAAGCAAGTTTTCCTTTTTAAATTATTTCTTAGAAAATATTTTTCAAAAATGTCAAATTTTCTGCAAAACAATTAGAGATCAATTTGTATCCTGAAGGTTTGTCCTCTATTATTTTTCTGTATTTGTTAATATATTCGGGTTTTCAATCTTAATGTTCCTAGTGACTCAAACTCTTGAAGCAAACTATCAAAAGTAAGATCTATTATCGTAGTTATCAGCCCCCTTTTTTTGGATGTGGTTCTTCGTCTCACAAGTGTCAACATATCTCAATTTTTAATACATGTCTCGTTTACATGAATCAAAGGTTAAGAATTAGTTGCTTTTTGTCAATGCTGGCTCGGATATTCACCTTGTGTTCTATTATTACATTAAAAGTAGGATATAGGAAGACGATGGTAGTTTTACTTAAGATGGCAGTGCCATTTAAGATTGAGAAATGATGAAACCGTAGAAACTTTTTTCTTGAGCTAAAAAGAAACGGGGGAAACAACAATAGCATATTGGAAAGAATCACGTGATTGCCTACCATTATTCTTTCGTTTTGTGCACGCATTGCGAGTTTTATATATTTTATAGCTCGCTCCTCATATTACAAACTTAGCAATCTTCATACAACAAAATCTAAAATAAACCACCCACCCCGTTAGTGGCAGAGATGGTGGAGTTGCACGCTGGCCACCCACAAGGCCAGAATTCAACTCCTCACCTCATCATTTGTGTGACTTACCTGCAGTCCGTGGGAGGTGGGTCCCCGCGGGTCACCTCGGGTTTATGCTGCCGGCTGTACGGCACTTCCTAGGTCACCAAAAAGAAAAATCTAAAATAAACCATTTGACCCAAAATAAAAAAAATTATTGGACACCAAACTACACATGTGCAAGGCTAGAGTTCAACTCCCCACCTCGTCATTTGCGCGACTTACCTGCGGTCCGTGGGAGGTGGGTCCCTACGGGTCGCCCTGGGTTTATGCCGCCGGTTGCTGGCCGTACGACGCTTCCCGAGTCACCAAAAAAAAAATCTAAAATAAATCATGTTTATCTGACCCCCAAAAAAAAAAATTATTGGACACCAAACTACACATGTAGAGCAGGCTGGACAAGTACAAGCTTGATTCATCACCCACCCGCCCACTCACACCGTAAGGCAACTAACCAGATTACCAAATCTATGTTTTTTTTTTACTATTGTTGTTTTTTTTTAAGACTGGGTTACCGAATTTACTCGGTAATTTCATTCGTACATTACTTGCTAATATCACAAGGTACTCACGCCTGGTTCATGGCCGAACAACGACAGCCATCTGTGCATGTATTTTACTTTATCACATGGTATTAGCACACGAACCAAGCCGATAGAGATTTAGGTCCTTAAATCCACGCAAAGAAAATAAAAAAAGAGCACACGCATGCATGGGGAAAAATGTCTTATGCCACTAGAGAAATCAAATGTCTTTTGATCAAGAATGTGATGCCCTAGATAAGTGCTAATCGGTCCCAGGCTCTAAAGGTCATGGGCAACATGGAAGGATAGATGCCGGATTTCATGTGCAGGTATATGGGTCAGAACAGAACTGAACAAACATCAAGACATTTGCACTGAAGGTTGACGTCCATGGATGGATGACTAGCGGTGGAGGTGACAACTGCAACATAAAACGACATGATGCCAAGACCCAAAATGTGTGAGAGGAAAAACTCACACACAAGGACTCGCGTGTCCTGAAATTTACATGGAGGGTCATAACAAACTCCTTATTCGAGCCTTAGGTAAGTTTTATGATACCTTGACACTGTTACAAATTACCAGCAGAAAATGTTGCCACAAATCAGAACATCTGAAATTTGCCAGCCTTGAGTATAGATAATGGAAGCAACTGATAAAGAAAAGTTAAACTGAACTGGATGGAGATTAAAAATGACATAATCATTCTAGAATGCGATTCTAAGAAAGGAACATAAACATCTCAAAAACCTTTTGACCCTTCCCTTTTAATATACACAGATTAACTTAAAATGGTTTCGAAAAGACGAAACAGAAAAGCATTTTACGGCCAGGGATCTATTTGGGTTAGTACAGATGAAAAAAACTACACGTGATTTCATCACCATCTCCAATATTTCTATACTGCAGGTCCAGTCCATAAAGCATGCGACTCTGTAGGATCTATCGGCACTGCTCTGTTTTTCTTGGCAGGAAGCCAGGAACGAGTTATGATAGAATACAAGTTAATTAAAATACCTATACCAACACCTCCTTCACCAAAGCACGTCAACTTAATACTGAAAAACAAAAGAGAGAGGGAAAAGAAGTGCATTAGAATGGCAGCTTTGTTGCATGCTGGAATAGCTAAATAGGTACGGGCGCTAACGTATAGTCAAGTAGGATGAAAAACAAAAAAAGAAAAATATGACAAAGAAAGCTAAAAGTTTAGTGACCCGGTCTGAGGAAGGCGGGGAGTAGTTGCCGAGGCTAGAGGGCCTGGACAAGGAGCGGTTCCTAGCAGGCTTCTAAGATGGCAAATGGGGTAGGGATGAACCGAACTATACATTGAACAAGGGAAGAGTGATTTGGATATGTGTGTGCGCGCGAACTGGAATTAATTCACGGAGGCACATTTTGACATAATGGCAAGTTTTGCTTTGAAACTCTAAAGTTAAGCGAGTTTAGGCCGAAGCAGTACCAGGATTGGTGACCTCCTGGAAAAGTGCTTGGCTGTACATGAAAGGACAAAACCATGAGACTCGGTATGCAACAAACCAAAGTGGACAATATCTCGAGTGAATTAAATTCAGGGCGTTACAAAAAGCAAGCAAGAGACTACTCCAACTGTTTGAAGGAACAGAGGATGGGAAACATCAAGCACCGGAAGGCACAACCACTTACCAGTAAAACCAAGAGAGCAAGGTTACCATAGCTAAACAGGGAACATAATGCTATCGATCTTCATAGTATGGTGGTGTGGATCAAATGCAGATTTCATCACCACCCTCGTCATGATCATCCTCATCCTTGTTGCATCAACCCAATTAATTTGACGACGTTGTGAAAAACCATGTCCATCTACCCAACCAAAAAACAAAGAAAATCGTTTTAGACGGATTATCCAATTTAACTATTGATGCAACTGCACAACCATACTTATGATGGCGCTAATTAGTGCTATGCTTGTGACGATCTTGTTCAATACCTTTCCATGTAAAAACATTTAGAACCGCTAACAAACGACATGATACAAGTAGACTAATTGCATCATCCAGGTCCATGGTCGAGTGAAAAGCGGCGAATGTTTTTGCTCCACCCTGTCTATGGTATAATGTGGACAGTTGCACTAAAGAGTGGAAAGAAAGAAATGCCAACAGGTTTGATAGGCATATATGGATTTTATCAGAAACTTTTCCATGCAAGAATTAAGAGTTCAATGTTGCAAAACTCCAAGATAAAGTCACACAATCAATTGGCCTAAGCCAAATGCTTTTTTGCAAAGCAGCATTTACAGAAGGGAAACAGGCGATAGAGAAAGTAGCACCTTTATTAAGAAATATTAGCAAAATAATGCGACCTAGAGAGATAAAGATGATGGTCATCATACATGCACAAACTGAGAGAGAGATTGAGAGATGAAGAATCTGACCAGTTTTGATGTTTCCTTCAGCCGGTGCAACTTTTGATGTTTGAATGGTGCTGATCCTTTCAATTCCTGACTTGACCGCTGGATTTTAGGATGCTTTCTTCTGAAACTTGCCTTGCATCAGAACCACTACCACTTCTCGCAGCACTTCCTGCCCAGAGTTAGTAAACCACTCAAATTTGATTCCCACGAGATATCTTCCTATTGACTTTATAAATAAAAGTACCTTACGGAGGACATACACAGCATTTCATTTTAGAGCAAAGCGAAGTCAGTTTCTTTGCCATCATTGAGATGATAGTGTTACAAGCTACAAGGATCACTCACCCGAGAGTTCAGACCATATTCTGGTATGATTTGCTGGAATCTTGGAAGCACTTGTTCTCTGGCTGTTCTCCAAAAGCTTCCCCAGTATCAGCCTGGCCCGGCGTCCCTTTTACTGAAGGTCCAGTATTACCTTCATGTAATTGTGATGTGAACATGGAGGCCAGTACAAGCGTAGCATCAAAATTGGAAGAGGCCCCCTCATCAATGCCATAGGGGCCATCAAAATAGGCCTGTTGCATAGAAACATTCAGTTGTATCAAGTTCTTTATTCTTTTCTATTTTGCATTTAGTTCCACTTCGGCCCTCTGTGATGGCAGAGATGTTGCACTTGAAACCACCAAGTTAGTAAACCACTCAAATTTTAATTCCCAAGAGATACCTTCCTATTGACTTCCAGAATAAAGAAAAAAGTATCTTACTGATGACATACACAACATTTCATTCTAGAGCAAAGCAAAGTCAATTTCTTTGCCATCATTGAAATGATAGTGCTACAAGCTACAAGGATCACTCACCCGGGAGTCAAGACCATATTCTGGTATGATTTGATGGAATCTAGGAAGAACTTGTTCTATTCCTCTCTGGCTGTTCTCCAGAAGCTTCTGCAGTATCAGCCTGGCCCGGCATTCCATTTGCCGAAGGTGCAGTATTACCTTCATATAATTGGGATGTGAGCATGGTGGCCAGTACAAGCGTAGCATCAAAATTGGAAGAGGCCCCCTCATCCATGCCAAATTTAGGGGCCATCAAAATAGGCTTGTTGCATGAAAAAATTCAGTTGTATCAAGTTCTTTATTCTTATCTATTTTGCATATAGCAGAGATGTCGCACTTGAAACCACGAATTTAGTACCAAAAAAGAAAAGTCAAAAGACATACATTAACCATCAAGTTTTGCACCGATATTCTTAGCCGGCATACTTTACTAGCATCTTGCATTAAACTTGATAATTAATACATTTATCATCTGAACTTAAACTTCCTTAAACCATTATTATCCAAACTTGATTTGAAGGTTCATCATGTACTATCAACCAAATTTTCAATGATAGTCTCTTGTTTTTTGACATTCAGCTCAGAAGTAAAATTGTCATCATCCTTTACGAGTGTGATTGTGAAGCTATGCATTAGCATGTATTGAATCTCTGAGCAACTAGCAATCATGCATCTATTAAAACCAGTTATGGACTGATTGCGTGAAAACTACTCATTGCATCCGGACTACTTGCATATACAAAATTGAAGTGAAGCATGGAAAGAAATGAATAGAAGGTAAGATTCGATGCCTTCTCAAAGTAAAAATGAATCCACTTCACATTCCTCACAGAATGCAAGAAATGCCTGGATTTCCATGAGATGGACAGAGTTGAATATTATCATGTTCACTGGAAAACACGAGGAAAAACTTCAACATAAAAATAGTTCCAATGGCATTTTGGCAACTAGGTGGATTCATTTTAAGGAAATGGAGATAAGTTTGAAAGTGAAGTCATATGTTCAAGAACTTCTAGCTGCATTTATGATCAAATGTCTTGATAGTTAATATAATAAAAAATGAATTAGATGGAACACCTTCAACTCTTTGAAAGCAAAAGTCACGTCTACTGGGTTGCCGTTATGAGCATACTGCACAAACTCTTCCGCAGGATCTATCAACAGCTGAGTGTGCAGCAAAGAGTTGTTCTCTGCGGCCAGAATCTGAACCATGATATTCTTCTGCATGTTCGATTGAAAAGAAAAAAGTTAATCTCTACCTTTGGTAGAATCAATGTAGCTTCAAAACTCGACAGCTTTCCCACCAAATTCACTTGCAGCATCAGAAGGATCAGAGTTGCATTCCGTTGCGATAATAGTAATTTCCTGAAGGGATGACTGAAAATTCACAAGCAATCTGTTCAGATCACGAGGCCTCACTACAAAACTGCTTGGGTATTTTCTCCTATCCAGAGATAATTCTTGTATGTTGGGGCCAACATTGCAAGTAATCCAGTATGTTTTCTTGATGCCTGCATGGATATGACAACATCATATATGCATGAACAAAAACTCACAGTTGGCAAAGTGAGATAAACATGTATCTCTGCATGGTGCAGCTTCTTATCAAATTAATGCATGTTTGACAGGTGATGGCCTCCGATTTATTTACAGTTTGATAACATACTGAATAGTACGTAGTTAGCGTGACTGAGTCACAAAGACTTGAAATGTTAAGTGGCCAACAAAAAAAGAAGTAAAAGTGGTAGACATTGGAATCTAATTTTAACATAAAACTCCCCATCTCTTTATTCTGAATTCGTTCACTTTATAGGTCATATGGGGGCGCTGCAAAATCACTTTGACAGAATTCATGCTGCTTTTACAGATGAGAAATTATAAAAGCTCATCTCCATGGACACATATGACATGATAAATAAATGCTTCTCACAGCATCTTGCAGTCATTTTCTCTCAACGAACATGTCGGTTTCAAGACTTCAATTCTACTGTTCTTCCATAGAATTGGAGCAAGATTATTTTTAGGGGGAAAATGGAATCAGCTAACTTTTCCATATGTGCCACGAGCTTACAATGTTAACCATCAAATACACCATTTCAAACATAATCAATTCAGAGCACCACGCATGCAACTTAAAGGTCTTTACCACTGAAGCACTGCAGAGCCCATTGAACTTTTGATGCATTGATGTCTGGTAATTGCACGCTCAGATAATCAATGTTTGAAATAGGCATTCTAAGGACAGAACAGACAGCCTGCACAGAGTACTTTGTAGGCGTTGGTAAGTTAATACAACTATAAACTGACAAATATACTAGAAAGATGAGCAATGACAATATACCTTTAGAAGAACGCAGCATTGAACCTGTGCGCCAGATACCGTAAACACATCAAAGAGGTCTGGCTTGAAGGTTATCAATCGATAGGCAGATCTTGATGAATTGAGCATGTGAAAGGAAATCTGGAGGTCGAACATGAATATGAGAATCTTAATCTGATATATACGAGTAAGAAGGTGATATCTGTACACAGATCAATACTATTGCAAGTCTAATACATCAAATAGTGCCAAGTGCCAAACAAGAGTTTAGAACTTGGAACTTATATTGTTATTTGGCAGTTAAACGCGGTGAGGCAAAAGGAAGTCATGCAAAGTACGGGCACACAAAAGATCCGCTAGGGAGTGCATTCGTGCTTTGACCTATTCAGTTTTGTGAAACTCCATATAACACCATCAGAGTAACTAGAAAAACCAGCAAAGCATTAGCAAGACAGAATAGCAGCACTGGTAGAAGGTTATCCTTAGGGCCTTTCTCCTATGGTTTCACCATTCGACATTTTGCCCCAAGTACCGCTGATAGCTCTCCTTTCTATAGCAGTGAATTGCCTCAGTCTTACGATATAACGACTTTAAATTCCTTATCAACAGTATCAGATTCTTTTAGATTTTTATGCGTGTCGTGTTTTAATCACCGTCGACAGGGCCAAACACGACCTAGGTCCACAAATTTCCGCCTCAAATCCACCGCCGAAAGCTCCACACACTCGGCAATCGGTGGAAGGACTCTCAGAATTTATCAAAGTTCAACCACCGGCGGAGGCTAGATTTGGCCACCGATCGATCGAATTTGGCCACCGGAGGGCCTCGCTTGAGGTCAGGCGACCAAGGCCACCAACGCCTGGCTTCACGCGACCTAGGTGGCTGATGCCTGGGGTCACGCAACCTCAAGTGTCGGCCACCTAGGTCACGCGATTCAGGCCAATAGTCACTTGGGTCGTGCGACCCAGGCATCGCATAAGGTCCGGCAACAGTCGCCCGGCACAATCGACCCCTTGGCCGATGGTTGTTGGCCTCCGATAAGCTTTTTCGTGTGGCAGTCTTCGAAGAAGATGAACAGTAACCGATGGCCAAGACTTGTATTCCAAAAATACATACTTCCCAAAAGTACCTCTGGACCTACTTTCAATCAAAGATCCTTAAAGCCATTTGAAGATATAATTGTATATCCTCAAAGTTGAGCAAAAACATGAATCAAGCATGTTTGCATTTGGCCGAGAGACTTTAGAGTCTCAAAGCTCATTGCAAATGCTTGACCAAATGGGGCCTATATGTACTCACGAATTCAACAACCGCAAGTCTAAAATGAAAAAAAAAAAAAGAATTTAATGTGCAATGTAACACCCTGCTTTTAATGTAAATCCTATCCAATAAGTTTATGCATCGTTGCAGGAGCATAATTTACATGCGTGTTTGTTCGTAAAATTTCAAATGCGGTAAATGTGTTGAATAGGTAATATAATAACAAGAAATGATATCATCCCATAGAGATTTTTTTTTTTTTTTTTGGTAAGGTAAGAATTTTATAGACTTAACCAAAACTATATAGCAAGGGTTCACGGCACCAAAAACTTACACTCATAATGAAAAACAAGTCATAACGAGTGGAAGGATGTCGGGAAAAGGGGAAAACAAATCAGCCAAACGACAGCAACCACAAAGCCAAACAGCAGCAACAAGCAGCCAACCGGTAGTAACAAAAGAGGCGAGGAGAGAGGAAACGAAGACAACAATCAGCAAGACAGCGGTGCCCTCACAGCAAGCGACAGCAACCTCTGAAGAACCGGATGCATCTATCACCTTCACTGAATCCACGCACCCGCAACAGCAGCAAGAAGCATCGGAGAGAAAGATCAAACTCAACCTTTGCACTCATCTGTTGGAAGGGGAAACTGGCAGTAGAGAAAGGGCTAGAGGTTAGTCTGAGAAAATAGACGGGCTAAGGCACCAGCATCGTTGTAATCTTTTATTAGTATAGGTGTCAGACTTGGTGGAAGGTCAGGGCCTTGTCCCTAACGACTTTATCGAGGCGTTTCTTCAAAACCGACAAGGAGGGAGTCTGTGCATGGAAAATGATATTATTCTGTTCCTTCCAAATGATGTAGCAAAGGGCACCAAAAGCAAAACGAAGGAGCGCAATGTGGAAGGAATCTCTAGTTAAATGCTTGATATCCCATTGGAGATTATCCATCCACGATCTATTCCGCCAAGCAAAATTACATCTAGAAGCCCAAATATTAGCTAGAGCCCCAGTAATAGGACATTCAAAAAAGAGGTGATCGACATAGTCAGGACGAGTAGAGCAAAAAGCACAATTCCCATCAGAGATTCTGCCATAAGTGAGGAGCATGACCTGGGTAGGTAGTCTGTTCCTTATGATCAGCCACAGAAGGAATTGGAACTAGGGGACTAGTATTTTATTCCAAATAAAAGAGGCCCAATGCATGGGCTGCCCTCTCGGGTGAATAACATCCCAGGTGGACGTGGCACGGAAGGTCCCAGACGAGTGGCCCAACCAAAGGAAACAATCGGGGTCATTATTGAGCACAGGATGGGGCTCACTCCAGGGGAGATGCATTAGCGATAATATTTTACTTGCCCAGGAACTTTTTGCGGGCTTCCATCTACTTCCCTACAAGCCGAAATGTGTCATCAAAGTAGACTTCCGCAAGGCATATGACACTGTCAACTCGGATTTTATCGAGTTAGTGCTGCAAGCATTTTGGTTTTTCCTGCGCATTTTATAAAACTCATTATGATTTGCATCCGGTCACCCAAATTTTCTGTGTCTATTAATGGCGAGCTTCACAATTTCTTTCCCAGTGGAAGAGGTATCAGGCAAGGCGATCCCATGTCTCCATACCTGTTTACGTTTTTTTATGGAGATCTTCACAGGTATAGTCAACTTGCAAAGAAGCCATCATATAGAGACTGATGATTACTAAATCAATTAAATATTAAAAATGGACTAATTCTAAAATTTATCTAACAAATCAAAATTGAATTAAGAATAAATTAAAATCGACAATCTTAAAAGTAAAATTTTGGAACTAAATGTAGTAAATCAATCAACTAAATATGTCAAAGTATATGATTTTACCATAGTTATTAGATATGAATTTTAGATTATTACACATACAAGAATGATATCAAATATGTGATAGCGGAATTTTTTAATGTATTTACTATCCTATCGCTAAGTATATCAAATTACTCAATTTATCAATCAACTATATCTCTATATGAATTTAAATAAATAAAAGTACATTAAAATCTATGAACATTCCCAATTTACAATGAATCTTTTGAACTATCTTGTCATTGAAATATACACAAATAACATGATATCTCTATTTACATTTAATTTATAGTTATATAGTATAAGGAACAATTGCATATTATCATTTCTTAGTCTCAAACATGCACATTAGATCATTCAAATAGTTGTCAGTCACTTAAAAGTATTAAGTGCAATAATATATAACTCATATGAACGAAATCACTTGTAAAACATAAAAATCATGAAATTTATATTATCATGGTCAGGCTACATCGTAGTTGTAACAAAAGAAAATTAGAACATAATAGAAGAAAAAAAATATAAATTAAACCCAATATCTTGAATTAAAGAACAAAACTTCTCTCACCACTTTTGTCTTCTCTTTAAAATAATTGAAAAATTTTAAGAACAATAAAAACTGATCTACAAATAAAAACCTAGCTCTCTCCAAGCTTTCTTTCAATGTTCTCCTATTTATAGCTATTATAAGCCAATTGCTTATTTTTCACATAAAATTGGGAAATAAATCAAAAAATTCTTGATTTGATATTCACTTTCCAATACTTTCTTATTTGAATACTTGAATCACAGAATTATTCATTTTCTTCTTTTTGCCATTCTTTTCTTTATTTTCTCCATTTCTTATTATACTACATAAATAAGAAAAATTTGAATAAATAAAAAAAATTAAATATTTTCTCATAAATATTGGGAAAATTCCAATTAAGGGCCTAAAGTAGAATCATTTTCTCAAAAAATGACCCAAAATGGACATTGTCTCAAATAAGGACTTGAAGTGACCAACTTAATTTCAAATAAGTGCCTCAACTTAAAAGCCAACCAAATCTTATTTGCATCTATGGGTATTTTCGTCTAAATACTTTTTTCCTTTTTTTTTAAAATTTATTTTCTCCTTCTCTTTCTTTTCTTCATCATCATCATGCCTTCGCCTTTTTCACTCTTTACATCGCGTTCTCCAAAGTCCATCTCTATCTTCCTTACCGAATTAGCCATCAACGCCCTCAACCTCATTTGTCATTGCCCTCAACAGCAATTCTAGTACCTTTGTTGAAAGATGGAGGTCAATCCAAGCCCTAGATCGAGCATAAGTGGACCAAGATGTGACGCTCAGCTCAATTCGATCCCCACATCTTGTGGTCGTGGTCAAGCATGAAGTAAGATGAGGTGTAAGCCATTAGCTTGTTGCCCTCATTGTCGTTGATGCTTGAATTCAAATCGGTGCTCACGCAGGCTATTATCGATTTTAGCAAGGAGAAGCTAGATTGATGTGCCTACGCCAAATTTATTAGAGGTTTTTAAGGAATATCTGTGATACTCATGTGCATTAATTTGTTCAGTGAAATACATGGTTTTGGGAAATTCTGAGCGATTTTGCACTTTTTTCATCTTGTTATTTTCTCTCAAATTTGTGTAGATAATATTTTAGAGTTAGAGAGGCAAATTTGTTTGAACATGTGTAGACCAGAGTCTTTCGTTTTTTAGATTGAGTGCTATTTGATTCGAATCGCCACCAAAGGCGAGTATCTTCAATCACGGGTCAGAATGATTCAGCAGCCTTTGAAAATAACCAGTATGCATGACACAATTGGACCCTCTCAAGAAGCCACATATTCCACCTCAATGCAAGCTGCATCTATGAATGTTATGACTAATCCAACCTGGACCCAATAAAACATTCTCAAGAAACTACGAGTGAAAGTTATCGTGGCATGGACAATTTCATTGGTGGGGAGAGTATGAAACTGTTACTTTAATTGTCATAATAAGTTTTTACAAGCAAATTGAATATAAAAAAAAACCCACCGATGAATATTTCTTGATTCTCAAGTTCATTATCGTCATCGGAAAAGGTGAGTGATGGCGAATAACTTAAAAACCGGCTTATGCCAAAATCGATGAGTTCTTGGGAGAGGATGCAAAATTGCATAATGTAGAGCATGCGCTTTGAAGTTTGCTGATGGGGAGGTTGCAGAACTAAAGTCTGCAATTTGTAGTTTTGCAAAATTGCATAACTTCTCAAATATCTTTTCGTTTTCTTCTTTTCCTAAATTGTTCAAATTGTTTTGCTCCTATGCAAGCTCGTGCGTAAGGAGTCTAATGCATTTGTCAAGAAGGAGGTGAGCAAGATGAAAAAAGAAAGAAAAGAAAAAGAAAAAAGAAAAAAAAATCTTTAGACAAAAATACCCCTTACTGCAAATAAGATTTGACTGGTTTTCAAGTTAAAACCCTTATTTGAGACTAAATCGGTCACTCCGGACCCTTATTTGATACAATGTCCACTTTATGCCCTTTTTTGAGAAAATGGTTCCACTTCAAGCTTTTAATTGAAATTTTTCCTAAATATTGCATTATTTATTGTTTAAAATAGGTAAATCTATAGAGTTATCAGCACTGTTGGTAGGGAGTCGGGACAGAGCTACCCTTTTTATCACATTGAGTGCATTAATACAGTGATGTTGATGGCTTAGGATTTGATTAACCAGAAAAAGAAAAAACTCACAACGAATACATAATAATTGAGCCAAAAACATTCAGTGGGGGAGAAAGTTGCCCCACTGACGATCCGTGCAAGGAGCTAAGCCATCTGCATCCACCGGTGCTGAGCTGTCTTTTGACTACGTGTGTCATACAAATAAAGTTTATTGCAAGTAATATGAGTTTCTCTTAACAGAAGAAAGTTGGTCCTGAGCGGGACCTTAAAAGGCTCCGGTGGCCAGTTTCGTAATGAAGGGAGCTCCCCTTGGGGGAGAGCTCAGCTGAGCGAAGGGAGATGCAGGTGCGCCAGCACACTCCGCCAGCCGTGAGGGTGGTGCCAGCCACCTTAAACCGCTGGCTAGAGTTCCATCTCGAATAAACCGGTTTGAGGCGAAGTCCTTGCCCCTGTAAAATCCATTAGAACAAGGCATTGGTTCTGAGTAGGACCTTAAAAGGTTCCGGCGGCCGGTTTCGCAATGAAGGGAGCTCCCCTATGGGGAGGAGCTCAGCCGAGCGAAGGGAGATGCAGGTGCGCCGGCACGCTCTACCGGCCGTGAGGGTGGTGCCAGCCACCTTAAACCGTTGGCTAGAGTTCCAGCTTGAATAAACCGGTTTGGGGCGAAGTCCTTGCCCCTGTAAAATCCATTATAACAAGGCATTGGTCTTGAGCAGGACCTTAAAAGGCTCCGGCGGCCAATTTCGCAATGAAGGAGCTCCCCTATTGCTGGGGGGGTCCGTTGAGCGAAGGGAGATGCAGGTGCGCCGGCACGCTCCACCAGCCATGAGGGTGGTGCCAGCCACCTTAAACCACTGGCTAGAGTTTCGGCTCGAATAAATTGGTTTGGGGCGAAGTCCTTGCCCCTGTAAAATCAATTAGAACAAGACATGACTCCCAAGAAAGATTGGGTAGAGCCAAGTTAGGGGCTCGAGAAAGATACCATCCCAATGGTGCTCCGCCAGGCTCCTTAGGGAACAGGACACCTGCCCTGAGCCGTCTTTTGACTACGTGTGTCATACAAATAAAGTTTATTGCAAGTAATATGAGTTTCTCTTAACAGAAGAAAGCAATAGTTACTGTGCAGTCACTCCGTGCATGGGATATTCCTTGGTAAGAAGTGAGAGAGCAGTCCTCCTTGCATTTTATTGAGGCTTCTCGGCATTTCTTTTTAGCTTTGACGTTTTCAAAGGGACTCATCGCTAATGATGCATTTATTTCACGAAAAATGATTGGTTTTTGATAAATATTTTTTTAAAAATGATCAATTGTCATTTATAAAAAAAGAACAAATACAAATTTTTTTATCTTCCATGAAAATATTTAAATATAAATTGTTATCGATAATAAAACAATTTACATTGACTAATTATTTCAATCAGAGCCTTTGTTTGTTTGGTAGAAAATGCAATGAATGATTTGGAAAATTCGATTAAGAAAAAATTTGATTTTTTTTTACAAAGATATTTTTGTAAGAACGAACATTTCATAAGTAAGGATTTCAAGTGCCAACCCCTGCACACTACCTTTGCAAATGCGAACCTAAGTGCTAGGACCTGAGCACTACCTTTATGAACTGGGCCCTAGTATCAAGACATTTGGCATGGGCACCAGAATTTTGGGCCTGACCTCGATAAACCCCAGCCCAGGAGTCGAAGACCTGGTTTTGAATGTCGCGTACCAGCTTTGTGTTTCTCTATTCAAATTTCAAGTGTAGAGTATAGATTCAAGTGTGGAGTTTGGGGTCTAAGCATCTATACCTAGTTATATTTTAGAAAATGTGATCTAATTTCTTGAGGAAATTATTTTCCTGAATTTAAGCATAAATTTTTCGTTGACTTATTTTCCTAAGTGAACCAAACATCGAAAAATGAGGAAAATATTTTTTACGGAACAAACAGAGCCTAAATATTATTATTTACTAAAGATATGTAAGCTGTAAAGGTATTAAAACTTATGGAGAGGGATTATTGTTGCCATGAGTTTTACCTAAACCGATTTACCAAATTAATATCATTAAACTTTTCCAATATGATTAACAAAAGAGGATAAAGATCCTCTATCTCGAAGGTGCGTCTATTGGTATTTCACTCAAATCTCGGCATGCATTGACGGTAAAAATATGTTGAGATGCTCATGACTGTTGAAGTATCTTGTGGGATGAAGAATTGACGTTAAAAAACAAAAACCAAAGGATGAAGGCTATCCACAATAAATCTTAGGATCTACAATGGCTGAATATGCCCCTAGTACACGTGTCTGCTCTGCTAGTCTCTGTCATTAGAAACCTCATGTATAGAAATCTGGATAATCATCTTTAGCATGACGTTAAAATGCTACATCCTGGATCTCAGAATCCCCAGAATGTAAAGCAAACAGAGAGTAGAGCCAAGTATGGGGCTCAATAAAAATACACTATTAACAATAGGGTGTGAGGTATACAGGTACTAATAAGTTAAAATAAGGAATGCATTTTACTATAGAGGTATCATGGGGGATAAAAAATTGGCCAAAGGATGAATGTCTATTAACCGTAAATCTTTAATTTTTTATGTATCTAGCATGACTGAATATGCCCCTCGTACATGTGTTTTCTACGATAGTCTCTGTCGTGAGAAACCTCGTGTCTAGATATCTGGATTAATCAACGAAATGAAGAAAAAAGAATAGAGAACAACTCGTGGGTGAGTGGACACCAAACTTGGGGGAGCAAATAGGTGCTAGGCCCCATACTAGAACCCATAAGGTAGCCATAGTCTCTGTCGTGAGAAACTTCGTGTTTAGATATCTGGATTAATCAACGAAATTAAGAAAAAAGAATAGAGAACAAATCGTGGGTAAGCCGGCAACAAACCCGGGGGAGCAAATAGGTGCTAGGTCCCACACTAGAACCTCGAAGGTAGCCGTCTAAAAAAAGCCCACCGATGCAGACAAGGACAGCAATAGTAAAAAACAATGCGACTAGAACCCAAGACTCAAAACTGAAAAGCAAGAGTCGGCACGGTTACCATCTCAAAAACCCACCCATACAGACAGGGACAGCAACAACAATGCACAATGCAACTAGTGCCCAAGACTCAAAACTCAAAAGCAAGAATCGGCACGATCACCATCTCAAAAACCCACCGATACAGACAAGGACAGCAATAGTAATACAAAATGCTACTAGAACCCAAGACTCAAAAGAGGACTCAAAACTCAAAAGCAAGAATCGGCACAATCACCATCTCAAAAACCCACCGATACAGACAAGGACAGCAATAGTAATACAAAATGCGACTAGAACCCAAGACTCGAAAGAAGACTCAAAACTCAAAAGCAAGAATCGGCATGATCACCATCTCAAAAACCCACCGATACCGACAAGGACAGCAATAGTAATACACCATTCGATTAGAACCCAAGACTCAAAACTCAAAAGCAAGAATCGGCATGATCACCATCTCAAAAACCCACCGATACCGACAAGGACAGCAATAGTAATACAAAATGCGACTAGAACCCAAGACTCAACAGAAGACTCAAAACTCAAAAGCAAGAATCGGCACGATCACCATCTCAAAAACCCACCGATACCGACAAGGACAGCAATAGTAATACACCATGCGATAACCCAAGACTCAAAACTCAAAAGCAAGAATCGGCATGATCACCATCTCAAAAACCCACCAATACCGACAAGGACAGCAATAGTAATACACAATGCGACTAGAACCCAAGACTCGAAACTCGAAAGAAGACTCAAAACTCAAAAGCAAGAATCGACACGATCACCCTCTCAAAAACCCACCGATACAGACAAGGTTAGCAATAGTAATACACAATGCGACTAGAACCCAAGACTCAAAGTCAAAAGCAAGAATCGGCATAATCACCATCTCAAAAACCCACCGATGCAGACAAGGACAGCAATAGTAATAGAAAGGGAAATGAAAACCACCCAAAAGGCCAGCTGGGTCTTTTATTCCCCTGGAACACTTCGTTCATAACACCGCAATCGCAAAACACTGAGAAGTAACCTCATTTTGAGGAAGAAAGGGAGAGACTAGGCAAAGTTGGAATTTTAATGGAGAACAACAATCCAGCTGATCACGATGGTTGGAGGTAAGTCTCAACGACCTTAAATATATCTTATAGTCCAGCTCCGTCAGTGAGTTGGAGGATTCCCGTGGAAACTCATGTCAAAATCTTGATATTCTTTCCTGTTCCTACCTCTGTTCATGTCACACTGTATTCCATTAGCCAAATGCTCTTTTATGGCCAAAAAACCTGCACTCTAGGTAAATCAGGTGAACTCGTTCATGAATTTTGAACTTGTAGAAAATGCCCTGTATCTCGCATTTTGGGAGAATTGGATTGGAACACCAATCTGTAACACAGATTAATGTCCTCTATTTGTTTTTTCCTTTTTGTTAATTGAGCCAGGTTTTTGTTCTCGATGTTCATAATGATATACTCTCAAAGAGCAGAAATGGGCTTTGCTCAGAACAGCGCATTTAGGGGCATATTTGGGGGATGTAAAATGACTCGTTTCTCGCATTTCCTGGGCTGGGATAGTTTGTCTGAGAAAAATGAAATGCCATAATAACAGCCATATCTTTGGAAATAATGTGAATCTTCTTCTAAAGTTACTGGATGGGAAAATTCCGTCACATTGATGAAGGGATATGACTGTATATATATATACAGTGTTTCTTTCCTTTTTTCAAGAGCAACGTATTAAGTGAAAGTCTTATTAGCTTTTCCTTCTAAGAAAATAAAAGACCTGCAAGTAGCTTTACTCTGTTTCTACTCAGTAAGGAAGGGGCTTACCTTGGTAGTTTTGTGCGTCCGGGTGGTATTGTTTTGTGAAAAAGTGTTGTAAGAGAAGGTTAGGATAGGTTTGTAGGCGTTAAGGAGGTATTCCTTAGTTCTCTGGCGTTACATTTTGTACCAAGGAAGTGTTTTCATTCGCTTGATTAGCCGTGGATCAATTTATAGGCTACACTCCAGCAGTGCATACTGAAGTTAGACCCCTGCAATGCATAGACTTATTAGCTATATTAGCTATGACTTGCACCAGAAGCTTGGCATCATACCACACATTAATTTCCTTTTGAACTTAAATTGGTAGTTCTGAAAGCTTTTGAAAAGACTATAGTCTTATATGATGTAGAAAGACCTCAACACTTGAGCTTTTCCAAAAAACGGTGCACTAACAGGTATTGCTGATTTTATTTTCAAGACTTGGAGCAGAGTATGCACATCGAATTGCTACAATTCATTTCCTAGAGAAGATCCTGCTAAAGATCCTGATTGGTGCCATCGGAATCAAGAGTATTCCAGCCATCACTAACTTTGAAACCATTGTGTGTATCTACATGGTGCTCAAAATTGTCGAGCAGTTATTAATCTTCAAGATGGGAAGGCAAGATACAGACCCAAGATCCCAACTTATATCCGCTCGCATTGTTATTGTTCTCGGATGTGTCAGGTGCTGTTTGCTGATGTACATTTCGCTTCGTGTCATGCCTTGGCCGATTTTCGTTCTCCGCATCCTCGAGTTGATGAATGCATAAGCATTCATCGTGAATTAGAGAATTGTGACCATTTTCGGTTTTCCTAATATTTTAATTTGCTCTTTGGGAAGCTAGTATTGATGTGCATCGTGGTTATGTTGGCCCAAACACAAACCTTGTATTGTACTTTTATTACTTCAAGGACATGAACCTTGCGTTGTACTATTATTATCTTGAACATCTTATATATCGGAAAGCATAATATGTGATGTGATGAAGATAATGGTACTACTTAGTTAAGATCTCGGTGCAATACAATGAAGTTGGAGACACAAGGGATTTTTTTCTTTGGCTAGAGAGAAATAGGGTATTGATTCATAAAATTTGAGAAAAAAATCACGTTATCCTCATTCACTAATGTTTCAATCCACGAATTGCAATTTAGGCGTAGTTCGTAATCCAATTCTCATATCCAATCTCAACAATATTCTAGATAGTATCTTGACCTAAACTTCAAATCACATGAAAACCACTAAGCTTGATATAAAGGAAGCATGCGATATGTGAGAGAGGGAAGTAACAGGCCCCAAATTCTTCCTTGAAAGATTTACCCATTTGAGAATAAAGAGGAATCACATTGGAAAATGGAGATGTATGACCTTTTGTATGTTGAGGCATATATGGAAAAAATTGAAAAATTGAGACACAATATTTTGCCTCAATCTAAGTATAGACATATATACATAGATGTCGATGATCAGGAATTTTTTGTTTTTGGCATTTATGTGTTATAAGGATTAGGAGACAGAGATTTCGTTAGAGATGGGCTTGATCCATTAAGATGAAGAGTCAAATGGGGATGCTCAAAATCCCAAAGCAAATCACAAGAAATTCCGTTTGCTTGCCCCTTGTCTTGTTTGATTAGGAAAAACTCATGGATGGGGAGTGTTGGAACACCGAGCCCCAAGATTTGTTCTCTACAATTTCTTTTTTGGTTAATGTATCTGGGTTTTATTCTTTGAATCAATTCCCCTGTTTCTTTCTGGCCAAAGAAAAAAACATCCTTATTTCTCCAATTTCATTGAATTGCATCAAATTCTTAACTAAGCAGTATTGTCATCTTCATCATCATCATCATATATTTTTACAATGTTATGTAAAAAGTGTTTAAGGTAGTACTAGTATAACACGAGGTTCATGTCCGAGCTAGCATTGGCAAGACGTACATCAAAATTAACTTCACAAGAAGCACACAACAACATTAGGAAAATTGAAAACTGTCACCATTCTCCGAATAATCCTTGGGTTCAAGTTCAAATGGGAGGGACATCGGGAACGAGAATCAACCAAGGCACGTCACCAAGTAGAATGTATATCAATAGATTGCATGCGACACATCCAGGAGCAACAGAGATGAGAACGTACACAAGTTGGAACCTTGGGCCAATATCTTGCCATCCTATCTCAAAAATTAATTTCAAGTCTGATGTTTTTGACCAATGCGTAGGTAAGTATGACAGGTGCAACAGTAATGTTGACTGGACCTATATAGCTATACATGTCCTTGATGGCTTGAAATGAGGCCCCCTCCATGGAATCAAGATGGTTGTTATATATTGCAGCAATTTGAATTACGGCTCCATACCTACAAATTAAAATAAGAAAACTACTTGTTAAACGCTAGTTTTTCATAAAAGCATGAGTTGTGAGCTCTTTCTGCATCATAAAAGACGACAGTTTTTCCAAAAGTTATCAAGATACAAGTCTACAATAAACATCAAGCATTTCCCAAGGCCTCTTAACTATAAACTCACAGAAACACATCAAGAACTACCAATGTAAGTTCAAAAGGAAAATTAATTCGTGGTATGATGTCAAGCTTCTGTGCAAGTCATAGGTAATGAGTCTATGCATTGCATGAGTCTAACCTATGTATGCACTGCAGGAGTGTAACCCATCTATTGATCCACGGCTCATTAAACTGATGCAAGCTCTTCTTTTGGACAAAATTTTACATCGGAGTACAAGGGATACCTCCTTAACTCCTTCAAACCTTTCCCAACTCACTCTGATAACACTAAATGCACAAAACAAAGCCAGGAGTACAAGGGATACCTCCGTAACTCCTTCAAACCTTTCCCAATTCACTCCGATAATACTTTATGCACAAAACAAAGCCACCCATACGCACAAAACTACTAGGGAAGCTCCCATGCTTGCCGGGTGCAGAGTGAAGGTGTAGGTCTTATCTTTATTTAGTAGGAAAAGCTAACAATATTTTACATTGTTCTTGATATGAGTTTCGCTGAACAAAAGAATGAAATAAAGGGTGCGTTTGTTTCACAGAAAACGTAACGTTTTTGGAAAAAGTTTTTCGGGAAACCCTTTTCCAGGAAAATTGTTAGTTTTCCTTTATTTGGTGATACGTGATTGAAAGTATTTTATGGTGTTTGGATTGCATTTGAAAAACGATCTAACAATTGATAATAGTTTGCCTCTTACTTCCAAATTAATTTGTTGAGTCCATGTTACTTTATAAACGGATTTTTCTCGATCAGTTTAGTAAATATGGAATTTGAACCTATAAAATGAAAAAGAAACTTGAATTCATACACGTATTTTTTTTCCTGAAAATGGACATGATTTCCAGTTACAAGAGTAAGTCAAAACGATATCATTAATCACTTCAATGCATTTGGCTCTCTTTAGGTGGATGCGCCTCCCATGCGTAATATTAATTAATTTGACAAAAAATAATGAAAGATAAATTCACTGTAAATGTACTAGTTTAGAGGTTCTTTGTGATAAAAAATTTAATTTAAAAATTTAATTTATAATAAATTTATAATAATTATATTGATTTGAGATCTTTTATATAACATTATATTAATTTGTATTTTTTCGTGATATTAAGTAGGAAGTAAAGGAAGCGAAATAAAGAAAAAGAGAGAAAGGAGGAAAATGTCACCATCCGTCCATATAATCGGTACTAGCAAGCTAAAATCTCTTTCTTTCATTTTCTTATTATAGATTTGAATGTTTCAAAAGGTTGTGCTTCTCTTTAAATAAGAGGCAAAAAATTTGGGAAAATAAATAAAAGAAATACATGTAAAAAAAAAAATCTTGGAAGAAACATTCCTTTTCCAGCAAAATCGATCCCCCAAATTTGAACCCGGCTCGCGCACAACCATCCAAAAATCAAATCCATTTTCCGCTCAAAATTACAAAAAAAAAAAAACCCAAATAAAAATTAAAAAAAATGGGCTGTACACACACCGAACTCGAGTTAGCCGAACTCCCTCTCTCTTTCTCTCTCTAAGCCCGACGACACCGGTGGGTCGACCCGTCCTCCCGCCACCCCGCCTCCGATCCCTAGCCTCCTCTTCCCGCCATACTCGCCGCCGCCTCCGCCCCCGCCCGGAGCAGCCGCCACCGCCGCCGCGGACCCTCTTCTCGTTCCCGAAGCGGCCGGCCCTCCGGGTCACCTCCGAGTACGACAACGACAGCTCCGTCTTCCTTCAAAAGGTCTCGTGCAAGCTCCTCGACGGCCTCGCCAAGCTCAACCTCTCCTTCCACAACGACCGGAAGGGCGAGGTCGCGGGGCCCCGACTGGCCTTCGTCTCCAAGCATCTCTCCCTCCACTACGACGTCGAAAAAGCGAAAGAACCTGGAATCGTGTTAAGCGTTGTTGAAGAAGAGCCAGACCTTCAATGATGAAGAAGAAGATCTGGACCTCCAATGGCGAAGGAGATGCGTGTCATTAAAGAAGAGCCGAAGAAGAAAGACGAGGGAAAGAGCGAAGGGAGAGAGCGGCGTACCTCAGAAAAATTTGGAAAGGAAAAGTGAAAGGACAGAGAAAAATTGAGAAGGGAAAGTGTTTTCATCTCCTCACACGGAGGAATTCGTTTTCCTAAAATAACACCTGATATTTGTGTTGATCAGAAAGTCTTTTTCATTGACCAAATCTGTTTTAGAGATCCAAACGGCTGAAAATCCGGAAAATACTTTCCCGTACAACACTTTCAGTGAAACAAACACACTCAAAGTGTAAATACAGTCGCGTCTGTTCATCAACATACGGAATTTTCCAACGAAGTAACTTTGAAAGAAGGTTGCATTCTTTCCAACTGTGATTTTCAAAATGAAATGGCAGTTATTGTGATATTTCACTCTCCTCATACAAACTCTGTCGTTTGGGATTATTGCTGCTATGGATTTAACTGTATTCAATTACCAAATGAATATAACGAATATTTATGAATTCGCCCCAAAAAAAAAAAAAAAAAAAAGTCAAGGAGTACAATTTTACTCCACTGAGAATGCTCTGTTATGAGCACGACCCAGTATGTTCTGTTCTGAAAGTCAAGCCATTATGAACATCAAGAATAAAAATCTGGAACAATTAGCAAAGAATAGAAGACAAAATCTGGGAGTTCAACTTCCAGGAAATGCCAGAAACAAGCCATTTCATATTCAGTAAAAGTGCCCCTAAGTGCATGCTCTGTTCCGAGAATCAAAGTCATTATGAAAGGTCACCTGACTTATGTAGAGTGCAAGTTTTTTCCCAGGAAAACAGCATTCACGTTATGAAATACACGCAGGGGACGTAAAAAGAGAGGAGAACCGTAAAGAATATCAAGATTTTGGCATGATCAATCCTCTAACATACTGATGGAGGCTGGGCTACAATGCTTTGAGACATATTTGAGGTTAACTAAGCTTACCTCCGACCACCGTGATCAGCTGCTGGATTGTTGTTCTCCATGAACCTTCCCGCTTTTTGCCTCACCAAGTCTCTTCCTTGTTTGCCTGAATATAAGGACTACGCCACCCCAGAAACAGAAACACAATGGGAGATCACCCGACAACTCTCAGAATCGGATTTCTGAGACCCATTGTAAAGTTACAATGGAAAATCCAAATTCTCAGAATCTACGAATGCACCAAAGTGGGTCGGTCTGAGAAGACTCAAGAGTTGAGTTACTCAACTCGAGTTGCGTCTTCTCACACGCTACCCCCAAAGGGTCTGAGAAATCCGATTCGAGTTGAGTTACTCAGCTCTCGAGTTGAGTCTTCAGGGTCTTAGAAATTCGATTTTTCAGAGCCATTGTGGATGGAATGTTAAATTAACCGTTGACCCAACCCATTCTGTATCATATTAATTAAGAAGACCGAATGGGTTGGGTTAATAGGTAATTTTCATGAACAGGAACGTGGTCCCTCGAAGAAGTAGCATAAGGGGACAGTCCCAGTAATTAAAAAAGGGTAGGTCTGACCAAAAAATAAATAAATAAAAAGGTAGGAGATGTTGGGGTTTTGTAACTAGAAATACCATCATTGGGTGGGGGACATAAAAGCTAGACAAAGTAATTTCGGTTTAATGGTAAGTAAAGATAGATGTAGATAGATGTCGCCAACTAAGATTTTCGTTTATATGCACACGAAGACCGGGAATAAAAGATTTCCTGGGAGATGATGGGTCTGATGATTTGAGATTCAGGGCAAGGAAGTCGCCCCAAGTCCTCATCAATTATCTCTTTTTGTTTAGTGGAGGGAGAATAGGTTTCAAGCTTCCGCGAAGTGGACTATGGCGGTTTCTCTTGCTCGACTTTCCGTGCAGCTGGGAGGAAGTGTCAAATGCGGATCCCCAAAAGCCCAAAAGCAAATCACAAGAAAATTTCGTTCACTTTGGGCGTGAATTATAACTATTCTAATCAGAAATTAATTTCGGAGGAAAATAAAATTTTCTATTTCTATTGTTAGGCGAGCTTTTAAACAAAAATATACGTTTGATAATGACACAAAATTTTATTTTCAAAATAAATTCATTTTGATAACGACATAAAATTTCTCAATTTCGGTGGCAGACAGTAAGTGATTCTCGGGTGATCAGATGATGATGGATGAGCGATTGGCTAGTAACGATGACGAATGATAAAAAAAGTTTTTATTTATCATTTTTGTTATATAAATAGAAAAATAAATTTTTTTACTTTTGATTTATGTTCCAAACCTATTCATGGAGTAAAAATCTATTCCAAAAATAGAAAAATAAAATAATTTTAGTAAACAGATTTCTACTTTGGAAACAAGTCTGGATTAGAAAAATATTTCTATAACAAAAATAGAATGTTTATCATGCACACATTTTCTATCCACGTTTTAAACATGATAATAAAATTAATCAAAGCAAAAATTTAAAAGATATAACTTTTAAAAGTGAAAAAGCAATATGCAAAAAAAAACAAAATAGAGCTTCCCAATAGAAAGTAAGATACAATTATGAATTCGAAATTGTTATTATTTACCCAAATTAATTTTTACCTCACAAAAAATTTCAAAATGATACCTTTACCCAAATTTACATTTCATTGATCCAATCCAATATCCCATTAAAAGGAATACATGTTAACACATGTATTGCTCCGTAGTTTTCATTTGTGACTTGAAATACATGTCAATGTTTTAAATATTGCTGACTTTGGGATATGAGGATCGAGTTATAGTCTAGATCAAAATCACAATTTGTGTATCAAAAAATTAGTGAATGAGGGTAATATTATTCTTTCTCAAATGCTTTGAATCAATTCCCGGTCTCTCTGACCAAAAAAAAAAAAAAAATCCTTGTCTTTTCGATTTCATTGAATTGCATCAGTATTTTGACTAAGCATCATCATCATATATTATGCATTATGACGTAAAAAGCGTTTGAGGTAATGATAGCACAGCACAAGGTTTATGTCCAAGCTAGCACTAGCAAGATGCACATCAAAACCAACTTCGCAAAGAGCTTACCATAACATTAGGAAGATCAAGATCGGTCACCATTTTCTAATTAATCCTCATATTCGAATTCAAATAGGATTATCAACATCAAGACACAAGGAACAAGAATCAATCAAGGCATATCACCAAACAAAATGTGCATCAATATATTGTGCACAACACATCCGAGAGCAACAAATATGAGACCATATGCACGTCAAAATCTTAGATAGATCTTGACAAATTGAGTGTCTGAAAGGAAAGCTAGCGGTTGAACACAAATATTAGAACCCTAACCTGATATTTACAAGCAAGTTGGTGATATTTTGTAAACAGATCAATATTATATAGGAAGTATCGACATTCTTTAGGAGTCTTTATGTCATGTCGAACACTCCAATATTTGATCAACACGTGTCAGAAAGTCAACTCTCCCAACACTCTTTGATATGCAAATTCAGAATTCCAATATGCAAGTTTGGAATTCCAACATGCATGTGGTCAATTTTAAAAAATTTCAATAAATAAGGGGTCAAAATGTAAATATGTAAAAAATAAAAATAATAAAAATAATAAAAGAGGAAAACAAATCTAGTTCTCTCTTCTCTTCTGACTCTCACTTCCCGTGAACACAATTCACCCTCCAAATTTTTTCTCTTATCTTCCAACACGTTCTAACATGTAAGTCCAAAATATGAATTACTTTTTTTTTCCTTCAAATTTTATAGATTATAGGAATGGAGTTGAATTTGTCAAATTAATACAATGAATGAAAATAACAAATGGTGGATTAATGTTTATAGTGCAAATTCATTCTACACTCTTTTTTTATTATTTAATTATTCGTGAATTTGAATCAAATTGATTTGATTAAAATAATCATAAAAAAGGATAATTTATCATACACACACACATACACACACATTTAATATACAATGTGTCGCAATATGTTGTAATTTTTTTATTTCTTAAGAAATGACATGTCGGCGTATCGTGTCATGTTGTGTTGCGTGTTACGTATTCATGTTGGTGCTACTTAGAATATCATTTACATTCCTATTTCAAATCAGTGCAAACATGTGCTAAGTGCCAAACATGAGCTCAAAACTTGGCACTACTATTGTTATTTGGTAATTAAATGCGATGGAGCAAAAAAAAAGTCATGAAAAATATGGTCATATGAGAGTTATGCGAGCGAATGCAATTGTGCTTTCGCTTATTGAGTGTTGCAAAACTCCGTACAACACCATCAAAATAAGTAGACAAACCAGGAGAGCATCATCATCAAGACTGAATGGCAGCACCCATGGAAGGTTATCCATAAGTTTTTCCCAAAGGTGTAATCATTTAGCATTTTCCGCCACTAGCATAGACAGATCTGCCGATTATAGCTGCGAATTACCTTAATTTTAACTTCCGCTCGTTTAATGGAAAATATGACTTTTCTATAAGTGTTTTCTAGAAAGCCATTTTCTAGGAAAATGATAATATTTTTTCGGTATTTGGCTAAAACTTCAAAATGAGCTAGAAAATATTTTCCCCATTCGGTATGAAAAATTTGACTTGATTTTCCTATCCTTTAATTTTTTATTACAAAATTGGTTTAATTATCTTAATTTTCTTTCTACTTTTTTATATTTCTTTTTTATTTTTTCCTTATTTTTTTTCCTTTCCATCTTCTTCTTTTTCATTTGGCTGTCGGTCAAAGGTGAACTCGAGCTTGCCCGAGGCCAATGAGCTTGAGGCTCACCAGATGCTGGCTCAATATTCACTAGATTGACAAGCCGAGGCCGGTGCTCGTCGATCGAGTGAGCCTTGCCAGATTGGCGAGTGGCCACCTCGAACTCACTAATCTAGCAAGTGACGAGCTCAAGGCCTCAAGGCTAGCCAGAGCTCACCGAACCTCGAGCTTGCCCAAGGCCAATGAGCTTGAGGCTCACTTGTGGCCGGTCGTTGGGCGTTGCCGTGGCCAGTGACTGTTCTTGACAAAAGGGGAAAAAAAAAAAGAACAAACAATTAAAAATTCAATTTTTTTTTAAATAGAGAAAAGGGGGCTAGCAAGGATATGAGATAAGAGAGAGTGAGGAAAATATTTTCCCTTATTTGAAAAGTGGAAAACATTTTTCCCCATTTTAGAAGTTTTTTTTTTTTTTTTCTCTTCACGAAAAATATTTTCTCCAATCAATTCATTTTTCTTGAAATGAGCGCCGGAAAATCCAGATAATGTTTTTCTGGAAAAAGTTTTCTATGAAACAAACGGAGCATTTGGATGTAATGACTTTGAGTCGCCCTATAGTAGTATTAGATCCTTTCAATAACTTCATAGTTATTCACGTCAAGTTCTCATCAACTATTGGGCTAATCACAACCTAGTTAACGAATTTCTGCCTCAATTCCACCGCCAAACAAGCCAAATACCTCCAACATAGCATCTTTGCTTTTCGCTCGATGGATGAAGCTGAGGCACGATTGACATAGATTTCAATGACGACTGCGAACTTTTGGACCGGAGCTGTGGTTGAGAGAGACAGAGAAGAAGAAGAAGAAATGTTGGAAGAAATGGAATGACCTGGGAGGGAGAAGCTTGGATAGCGAGGTCGTTTCCGATGCGGGCGAGGCAAGTGATGGAGTGAGCCAAGGTCTTCAAGGCGTTGCCGCTCAGGGTGAACTCCATTTTTTTGAGTTCTTTGCTTCCCCACACTGCACTGACGCTACAGATTTTCAGGAGGTGGTCGCTGAAAAATTGGCGGTTTTGGAAGAACGACACAATGCCTTTCTTTGGGCTCATAAGTATTACTGGCAAATTTTTTTTTTTTTTAATGAAATATCCAATTACACCATTTTCCAATGATCCTTTCATTGTTTGCAAGCTTTCTATTTTAAAAAAGTAAAAATAAAACGAGCATTATTGTACTCATAATAAAATTTTGAGTTTTAACTAATAGGGCATTTTTATTAATCAATTAATGGTGTAAATACTAACAATCATATTCATGTCGAAGAGAGGATTATATCATGTGAAGCTCATGCTACGGGGTTTATAATTTTACTTTAACAATACACCGAAATGACCAGGTTAACCTTCCCGGTGCTAGAGCTCCCCCGGCGGCTTTAGTTCTTCATATCATACCAGGTGAATCCATTGTTTCCACATTTCATCTTGTTCTCCGACGTCCGACTCTCCGAGAAGGCAACGTCGGAAGGTTAATGGAGAACAACAATCCAGCTGATCATGGCAGTTTTGGCATTTCAACTAGAAAATATAGTGATTTTCTGGAAAATTATTTCTTACAAAAATTTTCTAGAAATGTTAAATTTTTTTGCGAAACAAAAAAGCATAAATTACCGAATTAATATCATTAAACTTGTTGAATATGAATTATTTAAAAAAAAAAAAAAAGGAGACAGATTCTCTACCTCAAAGGTGCTTCTGGCATTTCAACCAATTCTCGATCGTTGATGCAAGTAAACAAGACACGCATCAATGGTTGAAATACGTCGAGACACTAATGACCACGAGGACTATCGTGTGGGATAAAGAATCTACCAAAAAAAAAAAAAGTTAATGTGTATTAGCAGTAAGTCTTACTTTTTGATGGACCTACAACTCCGAAAAAGTCCCTAAGTACATTGTTTGCACTGACAGTCTCAGTCATTAGGACCATCCTGAATAATAATCTTGATATATTAACCAAAAAAAAAAAGAGGATAGAGGACAAAAATATCGGCGGAGCTTGTTGTTGGTATCTTCACCTCTAGTTAAAGGAAAAAGTAGAACGAAGAAGAATGGATCGTGGGTTCGATTATTTTTTATTTTCTTTAAGTGCCCAGCACTTGGCATTCTGCATTCACACAATACGCGCGGACAGTGAGAACTTAAAACTAAAATCTGGATATATCAACCATAAGAAAAGAGACCAGAGAACAAAACTTGGGGGGTTGGACTTGGGTCGCTTTCGCTTTTTTTTTTTCCCTCTGGTCAGATGCCGAATTTGACTCTTCTTACCAGTTTGGTGACGAGTCAGTGACGCATGCAGCACGAGAATCCGCCAGCATTCCCATGAGGAACTCATAGCGCTGTAATCGCCCCGCACATGAAGAAGCCTCATTCTCAGGAAGAAGGGGGAGACTAGGCACAGGCGGAAGGTTAATGGGGAACAACAATCCGGCTAGTCATGGCGGTCGGAGGTAAGCTTCAGCGACCTTAAATATATCTTGAGAACTGTAGCCCAGCTCCCTCGGTAAGTTGGAGTATACCGGGCAAACTCACGCCAGATTCTTGATATTCTTTCCCGTTCTTGGGTCTGATATATTGACCATAAGAAAAAATTGGGGGCGAACTTGGGTCGCTTTCGCCTTTTTGTTTGGTCCGGTGCTGACGAGTCAGTGACGAATGCAACACAAGAAAGCGCAAGCAACTCGCAAGGACCTCCCATGAGGAACTCATAGCGCTGCAATCGCCCCGCACTTGAAAAAACCTCATTCTCAGTAAGAAAGGGGGAGGCTAGGCAAAGTCAGAAGGTTAATGGAGAACAATAATAATCCAGCCGATCACAGTGGTAGGAGTTAAGCTTCCGCAACCTTATATGTATCTTAAGCTCGATAGCCCAGCTCCCCCAGTAAGTTGGAGAATCCGGGCAAGCTCATGCCAGATTCTTGATATTCTTTCCTGTTCCTGCCCCTGATCAAGTCACGCTGTATATACCCCTGCGTAAATGCTGTTTCGTGGTGAAAAAACCTGCACTCTACGTAAATCAGGTGAAGTCATTGTGGAACTCTGAACTTGTGCTGTTCGGTCCCCTGCGAGCCCCATAGGGGTCTTCCACTTGCCAGTAGGAAAAAGGCTTATTGAAGTAGATTGTGAGAGTTGGATTGGAATACCGATTTTTTACCATCCAGATTTGTTCATTTGTTCTTTTTTGTTTTGTTGATCGAGCCAGTTTTTTGGTTCTCGATCTTCATAATGACACAGACTGATTGCTTCCTTTTTAATATCCACAGATTGACTTAAAATGGTTTTCAAGAGAAAAAACAGAAAGCTTTCTATGGCAAGGGATCTATTTGATCAAAAAACTTCAACAGTCTTCTAAACGTTTTGAACGTGCTGGTGCAACTATTAGAGAAAGAAAGTGGGAGAAAAACTGGCATTTTATTTTTATAAACAGACTACAAGAATAGCTCAGAGAAACTCGGTATAGAAAGCAGCAGAAACTGTAATAAAACAAGTCATACATCTCCACATGAATAGCTGTTTTAGAGATGGTATTGAGAGCCCCCCCCCCCCCCCCCCCCACAAAAAAAAAAAAAAAGAAAAAGAAAAAAAAAGATTTGAAGTTGCAAAGCCAGAAAGGAATTATTTGACAGATTTTACAAGGTCTAAACACAATTTCCAATAGTTCTAAATTGCTATGTCCTGTCCATAAAGCATGTGACTCTTGTAAGAACTATCGACACTGCTCTATTTTTATTGGCAGGAAGCCAGGAACAAGTTGTGGTAGAATAAAAAAAACGAGAAAATTAAAAAAAAAATGACAAAGGGCACTCAAAGCAAGCAAGACACTACTCCAACTATTTGAAGAAAAAAGGACAGGATATATCAAGCATTGGAAGGCACAAGAGTTCATAGTATGGTGGTGTTGAGCAAGCATTGGACAGGATATACCAATAAAACTAAGAGAGAAAGGTTATCATAGTCAAACAGGAAACATAATGTTATTGATCTTCATAGTATGGTGGTGTTGATCGAACACAGAGTTCATCACCATCCTCCTTATCATCATCCTCGTAGTATGGTGGTGTTGATCAAGCGTTTGACAGGATATACCAGTAAAACTAAGAGAAAAAGGTTATCATAGTCAAACAGGAAACATAATATTATTAATCTTCATAGTATGGTGGTGTTGATCAAACACAGAGTTTATCATCACCCTCCTCATCATCATCCTCATCCTCCTTGGCATCAACCCAATTACTTGGATGATGTTGTGAAAAACCATTTCCATCTACATGAGAAGAATGAAGAGAATTGCTTTAGAGGGATTATCCAATTCAACTACCAACAAACTGAATGAACATACTTATGATGTGCTAATTAGTGCTATATAAGTTACAATCTTGTTCAGTACCTTTGCCTCTAAAAACATTTACAACCACTAACAAATGACGTGATACAAGCAGACTAATTGAATCGATACTAAGAAGCCCAATAAAGGCATGTGAATTCAGTCTTCCAGAAATAGGTACTTGCACAGGTATGTGCAACGCATCCTCAGGGTTCACAGTTGAGTAAATAGTGGAAAATAGCTTTGCTCCACCTTGTCTGTGATATCAGGTGCACAGTTGCACTAAATAGTGGAAAAACAGAAATGCTCACAGGTTTGGTAGGACATACATGGATTTCTGCCAAAACTTTTTCCTTCTCGATGCATGAATAAAGAGTAAAATTTTGCAAGACTCCAAAATAAAGTCACGCAATCAATTGGCCTAAGCCAAATGTTTTCTTGCAAAGCAGCATTTACAGTAGGGAAACAGGCAATTGAGAAAGTAGCAACTTTATGAAGAAATATTTGTAGGAGATAGCAAAATAAGCAAAATAATTCGACCTACAGATAATGATGGTGTCCATCATACACACAAACTGAGAGAGATTGAGAGATGAAGAATCTGGACCAGTTTCGGTGTTTCCTTCAGCTGATGCAGCTTTTGATATTTGAATGGTGCTGATCCTTTCAATTCCTGACTGACCACCAGCTCTTACGATCCTTTCTTCTGGAACTTGCCTTCCATCAGAACCACTGCCACTTCTCGCAGCACTTCCTGTCCAAAGTTAGTAAGCCACTCAAATTTTATTTCCCAAGAGACACCTTCCTATTGACTTCCTAAAAAAAAGTATCATACTAACGACATACACAACATTTCATTTCAGAGCAAAGCAAAGTCAATTTCCCCGGCATCATTGAGATGATAGTGCTACGAGCTACAAGAATCACTCACCAAGAGTTCAGACCATATTCTGGTATGATTTGATGGAATCTCGGAAGAATTTGTTCTATTCCTCTCTGGCTGTTCTCCAGAAGCTTCCGCAGTATCAGCCTGGCACGGCATTCCATTTGCCGAAGGTCCGGTATTACCTTCATGTAATAGGCCTGTTTCATAAAAACATGCAGTTGTGTCAAGTTCTTTATTCTTTTCTATTTTGCATTTAGTTGCACTAACGACCCCCTGTGATGGCAGAGATGTTGCACTTGAAACCACGAATTTAGTACCAAAAAGAAAGTTAAAAGATTCATTGAGCATCAAGTTTTGCACTGATATTTTTAGCTGGAATACTTTACAAGCTTCTTGCATTAAACTTGATAAATAAACCATTTATCATCTGAACTTAAACCTCCTAGCCAAACTTGAGTTCGAAGGTGCACTATATTCTATTAATCAAATTTTCAGTGATAGTCTCTTGTTCTTTGACATTCAGCTCAGAAGTAAAATTGACATCGGCCTTCACAATCGTGATTGTGAAGCTATGCGTTAGCACATAATAAATCTCTGAACAGATAACTAGCAATCATGCATCTAATAAAACCAGTTATGGACTGATTGCGTGAAAACTACCCATTGCATCTGAACTACTCACACATACAAAAATGAAGTGAAGCATGGAAAAAACATATAGAAGGTAAGAGTCAAAAGAGCATTCAGAATTTACTTACTTGCCAAGCCTTCTCAAAGTACAAATGAATGTCCACTTCACATCCCTCACAGAATGCAAGAAATGCCTGGATTTCCCTGAGACAGACAGAGTTTAAATACTGTCATGTTCACTGGAAAACACAAGGAAAAACTTCAACATAAAAAGATGGTCCTGAATGTCATTCCAATAGCATTTAAGCAACTAGGTGGACTCATTTTAAGGAAATGGGGCTAATTTTGAAAGTAAAGTCATATGTTCAAGAACTTTTAGCTGCATTAATGACCCAAATGTCTTGATAGATTGTATAATAAAAAACGTATCAGATGGAACACCTTCAACTCTTTGACAGCAAAAGTCACGTCTACTGGGTTGCCCTTATGAGCATACCGCACAATCTCTTCCGCAGGATCTATCCACAGCTGAGTGTGCAGCAAAGAGTCATTCTCTGCAACCAGAATCTGAACCATGATATTCTTCTCCATCTTTGATTGAAAAGAAAAAATGTTAATCTCTACCTTTGGTAGGATCAATGTAGCTTTGAAACTCGACCTTTCCCACCAAATTCACATGCAGCATCAGAAGGATTGGAGTTGCGTTCTGTTGCAATGATAGTAATTTCCTGAAGGGATGACTGAAAATTTGCAAGCAATCTATTTGATCACGAGGCCTCACTACAAAATTGCTTGGGTATCTTCTCCTATCCAGAGATAATTGTTGTATGTCGGGGTCAACATTGCAAGTAATCCAGCATGTTTTCTTTATGCCTGCATGCATATGACAACATCACATATGCATGAACAAAAACTCACAGTTGGCACGGTGAGATCAACATGTATCTCTGCATGGTGCAGCTTCTTATCACATTTATGCAGGTTTGACAGGTGCTGGCCTCAGATTTATAGTACATTTAGATAACATACTGAACAGTACGCAGTTTGCATGACTGAGTCACAAAGACTTAAAATGTTAAGTGGCCGACCAAAATTAAATAAAAGTAGTAGACATTGGAATCTAATTTTCAACGTAAACTTCCCCATCTCTTTATTCTGAATTTGTTGGCTATATAGGTCATATTGGGGCACTAAAAATCCCTTTAACAGAGTTCATGCTGCTTTTACATGATGAGAAATTATAAAAGCTTGTCTCCGTAGACACATATGACATGACAAATAAATGTTTCTCCCAGCATCTAGCAGTCATTTTTCTCTCAATGAACATGTCAGTTTCAAGACTTCATTTCTGCTGTTTTTCCAGAGAATTGAAACGAGATTATTTTTAGGGGGAAAGGGAATGCGCTAACTTTTCCATCTGTGCCACGAGCTTGCAATCTTAACTGTCAAATACACCATTTCGAACATAATGAATACAGAGTGCCACGCATGCAACAGAAAGGTCTTTACCACTGAAGCACTGCAGAGCCCATTGAATTTTGATGCATTGATGTCTGCTAATTGCACACTCAAATAATCAATGTTTGTAATAGGCGTTCTCAGGACAGAACAGACAGCCTGCACAGAGTACTTTGTCAGTGTTTGTAAGTTGCTTACAACTATAAACTGGCAAATACACTAGAAAGATGACCAACGACAACATACCTTTAAGTGAACGCTGCATTGAGCCTGTGCACCAGGTACTGTAAACACATCAAAGAGGTCTGGCTTGAAGGTTATCAATTGATAGGCAGATCTGGACGAATTGAGCGCTCGAAAGGAAATCTGGAGGTCAAAATATGAATATGAGAATGAAATTAGAATCTTGATCCAATATATACAAGTAAGAAGGTGACATTTGTGCACAAATCAAAACTACTTCAATTATAATACATCAAATAGTGCCAAGTGCCAAACACTGAGCTTAGAACTTGGAACTTTTATTGTTATTTGGTAGTTAAACGCGACAAGGCAAAAGGAAGTCATGAAAAATACGGTCGCATGAGAAATATGCTAGGGAGCACATTCATGCTTTCACTTATTGAGTGAGGCAGAACTCCACATAATACCTCAGAGTAACTAGACAAACCAGAAAAGCATTAGCAATACAGAATAGCAGCAACTGTAGAAGGTTATCCATAGGGCATTTTTCCTATGGTTTCACCATTTGACAAATTTCCACAAGTGCCGCTGGTAGTTCTCCTGGCTACAGCAGTGAATTGCCTTAGTCTTATCTTATGATATAACAACTTTGAATAACCATATCAACTGTATCAGATTCTTTTAGTCACTTCAGATTTTTATGCACGTCGAGTTCTAATCACCGTCCACAGGGCCAATCCCAACCTATGTCAACAAATTTCTGCCTCAATTCCACCGCCAAAAGCTCCACGCACTCGGCAATCGGTGCAAGGGCTCGCCGAATTTCTCAATCGGACACTGTATCGGGCGAAACGAGCCGATACCTAACACAGCATCATAGCCATCTAAACGAAGCATCGCTCGGCAGGACAGACGAAGAAGGCAACTGCTGTAGCTATTTCACTCGACGGATGAAGCTGAGGAACGATGATCGACGTGGATTTCAGCGGCGACACGCCGGAGCTGTGGGCGAGAGAGACGACGGAGAAGAAGAAGAAGGAATGTCGGGAGAAATTGATGGAATGACCTGGGAAGGAGAAGCTTGGATGGCGAGGTCGTTGCCGACGCGGGAGAGGCAAGTGATGGAGCGAGCCAAGGTCTTCAAGTCGTTGCCGCTCAGGGTGAACTCCATTTTTTGAGCTCTTCGCTTCCCTCTCTGCAGCGACGCTACAGATTTTTACGAGGGGGTCGCCGAAAAATTGGCGGGATTGGAAGAAGACGACGCTTTTGGTCTTTGGCTCGGGGAGTCAATCATATAACAGTTGATTATCAATTTTTGCCCCCAAAGATACAATTATATTACTGATGTTTCCCCAAGTGAATATGTTAGCTTTATAAACAAATTCATAGAAAAAATTAGGAAATAGTTTGCTAGATAAATAGAAGGAAACATGACTTCTCATTAGACCACTCCGTTTCGATAGGGTGGCACCAGCCTTTTCAAAATTTTGATCAAAATGAGTAAATCCATAACTTATACTTGATCGAAGTCAGCCGTAAATTATAACTCATGAAACTTCCCAAATACAAATGTGGCCCAATGGACAAAGTAATAAATATAAATCATTCTGATATTTGGTCGATGCTTATTAAAAAAATATTATGTTGTACTATAATTTGCTACATTCCTCGCGATAGAATTTACAACGTTATATGAGCAGCGGGGCCTGTAGCACCCCATATCTACGAATGTCACATAGGAAGAGTAGAGAAAAAGGGCACCGAACACACAACCACTCAAGCGCGCGTGATGTGAGTGTTTACATTTCCCACCCTCCAAGCTCCCCGTTCCCACTGCTGGGCTGGAAGGCCACTGAACCTCAAACACGTGGTACAACCTTCAATACTATTCTTCCATTGTCGTGACAAAATGTTCACACTCAACGTGGACCCAAGTATGTCCTAAAATTGTTTTGTCTAAACTCTGAAATATATAACATCGAGGGTATTCCCTCCTAGGTGGGGAAGAAAAATTAAACTCAAGAATTAGAGAGACCTTTAGGTGAGGAGGGTAGACTCCATCGCACTCGTAAGAGGTGTTTGAGGAACTGATGGACCAATACGATAGTCACTCGTGTTATTGAAGGTGAATGGGTGGGTGAAACACCCATTGCAACTTGTGCTTTGCACAGTATCTCTCAACTAACTTGTTGGCCTTGTACTCCTGATTGAGAGACACTGTGCGTTTAGCACGCCTCATCCTCAATAAATAAAACCCCCTCTCTTTCTTGCTTCATCCATTTGCGCAATCGAACGTCGGAGGATTTAGGCTTCCGGGGTTTCTTCATCCCATTCAAACATGGATTCTTTTTCCCATTTCGAGAAGAGAGAGAAATGCTGACTCGCTTTTGGACATGAATTCTTTATCCCACGGAATGTTGCCACGGATCATAAGTATTTCAGCATATCTCAACCATTGATGCATGCCTCATTTACATGCATCAATGTTAAGAATCGGTTGCTTAGAAAAATGAGTCAATGAAATTTTTTTTCCTAGTCAATAGAAAACTAATGTTTAAATTCAGGAAAATAATTTCATATTTAGAAAATCAAAGATTTTTCTTTTCCATAATATGATTGGATATGGATAATTGAAGACTCTGTGTTCGGGCACGATACTAGCTTTTTGGATTGGAAATTGGGAATTAGAGCATTTCTTGGATTCTTTCTTAATTTGTTCTTTCTCATATCTTATTATGGATTTTGTTGGGATGAGATTGCATTATTTTTGCAACGAAAATAACTTGTCAAGTTAATTATTTTGTACTAGAGTGAGATTGGACTAACAAAATTTAATCAGCAGCATAATTGAAATCGATACTTCTTTTAAAGTTTTATTTATTTGTTAAATGAACCTTTCTCTCATTTTATACGGTTCAATTCTATTTTCTGTTCGAAAAATCAAATTCCTCATCTTAGGTTTGGATTGGGTCCAAGCAGAGAAGAGGGAAGAAGGTGTGATGAATGGAATAAGGCTGTCGATTCAGAGAATTTGAGAAAGAATCACATTAGATGACAATGAATAAGATTATAGATATTTTTTATATGTAAAAACGGTGAGAGAACTGAGATTTTATGGGAGATAGGCTTGACCAATTGAGATTTAGGGGAAGAAAGTCGCTCCAAGTCATGATCGTTTTGGCTTAGCTATTAAACCAACTACTTTGTTCAACTTTATGGGTCAAAGAGATGAAGAGTAAATAGGGACCATGAGACGCATTTTGTCTTACTCAATTTATTATTTTTTAAGTTACTTTTTTTTTCTTTTTTTTTTTTTTTCTTTTTCTTTTTCCTTCCACCTTCTTCCTCCGTTGGCTGTGTGCCTTGGCAGCGGCCAGAGTTGTGAGTGAGAGGGATGACGGAAAAGAAGAAGAAACGTGGAGAGAAATGATTGAATGACCTGGAAGGAGATGCTTGAATGGCGAGGTCGACGCTGACGTGGGAGAGGCAAGTGATGGAGCGAGCTGGGGTCAAGGCGTCACCGCTCAGGGTGAACTCCATTTTTGAGTTCTTTGCTTCTCTCTCTACACTAACGCTATGGATTTTTATGAGGCGGTCATTGAAAAATTGGCGAGAATGGAAGAAGAAGATTAGACAAAGGTGTCGAGAAGGAAGCGAAAATATTTTGAATTCCAGTGCTACATCTTCTAGAACTCCGAGTCAATCCACATTGCTAAATTCCAGTGGTACTTGTAGAACTCCAAGTCAATCCACGACAACTATTACCAATTATAGTCTTCAATCGTCCGATACTGAAGTTGCTCTTTAGATAAGAGAATTAATGATGTTAATGATGTAACACATTAATTATCATTTTTTGCCTCCAAAGATACGATTATATCATTGATGTTTATCAAAGAAAGTATTTTAGGTTTTTTAGATTTATCATTAGATAGCATTGATGCGTAAATCATAATTTATAACTCAAAGGGAAATCACAAAAATGGTTTCAATTTTGATCCCGATGCTTTATATTTGTCATGTATTTGATCGGTAAACTAATCTTCAATCTTGATTTTAGGATCAATGTCGATTTTTTCGTCTAGATGCAAACAAAAGGTGCGAAGTAATGGCTAAAGATTGTCATGTGGCATTAACATGTAATATAGTGCAAAAACAATGGGCACCTGCATGTTCTTGCGGGAAAATAATTTGTTATATAGTTCCGCATATCAAAAAATAATAAACAGTTTTTTTTTTTTTTTAAGCATGGTTTGACATTTACAGAAATTATCTATGATAGATAACATTTGTGATTATTATAATTCTTTAATTGCCACTTAATTTGCTATTTATTTGTCTGAAGTGATAGAAAAATATTCTTGTGTTGTATATACCTTTTATAAACTATGTAGGTCTATTCAAGTAATTAAATATCCAATTGTTTCAATCAATTCTGCTTGAATTCTATTATTTTTGAGTAACTTCATAATTTTTTTCCTTTTTCTTATGAAATAATATACATTTTGAGTTTTTAGGATCCCAAGAATTTCATTAAAAAAATAATAGGAACTCTAAAAGTGAAAGAACAAACCTTCATATCTTTATCTTGTTGAATTTTCCTCTTCTTCAAAGGATTAATCAACAAACATAGACGAAAAGGTACATGCTTTTCTTATATTGATAAATGAAAAGAACAAAGGAAAAAGAAAAAAAAAAAGAGAAATAAGGAGGAAAAGCAAAAATGGTAAACGTGGAATTTGATGATTTTTTACCGCTATTTTACTATGCATCAAAGGCTCAGTGGAGCATTAATATAGGATACACGAATTAATGATATCATAACGGAACGAATTTTTTCTCACAATAGATATATTGTCAAATATTAATTACATGTACAAAGTGCAATATTCTTATTATAATAGATATATATATATATATATATATATATATATATCACTATTTATGTAATTGGAAAACATATGAAGAAAATATAATATTAGAAACGTTAAAAGATAATTAAAAGAATTATAAAAGTGCCCGGAGATTCGAGCCTGGCTCCCACCAACCTTGCTGCATTTCCGACCGCTGGCCCTTTGATTTAATAGTCTTGGTCATTCTCTAATCTAGCTATAAGACGACAGAGAGGCAATGAAAAACTGACACATGGCTTGCTCCTGGGGAAACCTTGACCAATAACCCGTTGTGTCTACCTGCAGCGATTCTAAGTGATCGATCAGCACTCAGCAGCAGCCCTCGAGCATTTTGGTCCATTTGAACTAGGGAAAGCATTACAAGTATAGGCTAAATTATCCTTCATAAAATGGTTATTCCACAATAAATGAGCAATAATCAAGATAAATGTGTTATTAGAAGCAATATTATTAGATACTTAGGAAAGCCTGACTTGAACCGCACATGCAAGTTTATTTGTGTAGATCGTTTTTGATAACTTCTTCAGATTGTGTGAACTAGCATATTGATTTGGGACGAACTTAGCAATTTCCGTTTGCACATATAAGAAAATATTTGAAATTGAAAATTGGAAGTCGGGTTAAGGACTAAATTTGTAATCAAATAGAGGATGACCACCAAAATTAAACATCAACAATAATACATTGACCATTTTGTAAGTTCTTTTGAATAATTAGCTTTTTCATTTCACGTTAGCACTACTTGTATACCTCTGATGCTTAGTAAGCACATGTAGTCAATATTTGATCAGCTACCTAATAACCGGGGATTAATTTATGGATTTAGTTCGTTAGAGATAAGGAAATGTGCTAACCGAAGATAAGGGAATGCGCATATTTAATTGCTGAATGATTGCTTAGTCAGCATATCATGACTTTGAATTACTATATCAACAGTATAAGGTTCTTTTAGGCCCAATTTAGTAACCGGCTCAATAGTGACTATTTATGTTATTTTCTTATCCAGAAAAAAAAGGAATAGAAATCCATTTGATAATGTCTTTATTTTCGGGAATATGAACAAATTCGTTCCCGAGAATAAATTTGGAACATAATCAAGGAGTAGAAAAAATATACTTATTTATTCCCAAGAACAACCCAAGAATCAAATAATTTTTTTATTCTTTTATTATTTTCATTATCTTCTTCTTCTTCCTCTAGTTGACAATCTCGTTAGAGCCTTACCCAGCCAAGAGAGTTGAGCTTGACCAACCACTGGTGAGGCTTGGGTCGACGAGGCTTGACCTTGCTAGGGTTGGCAAGGTCGCCCATTCTCGTTTGGCTGGTGGCCAACCTTGGCCATGGCTGGTGTTGACACCTAAATTTTGACGGTTTAGTTTATTTATTGCATAGGAAATTATGGGTTAATTTTATTAATTGCATAGCATATAGATTTAGATTGCATTTATTTTGTTATTTGCATTTTTTGCATTTTATTGGACTGGTGGCAGATGAGTTCGAATTAAATGGATCGGGTCCGAAAGCGGGTTGGCCCAAGCGTGTTTGTTTAATAATTAAAAATTATCTCATGGGAATATAATATTTTACAATTTTTCCGAGATATGAATCTTTTTTTGGATAGGGTAGATGGGTAAAAAAAAAATTGCGATTTGGCTTTGAAAGATTTGGATTTAGAGAAAATTTTTATCTTAATCTCGAATCCTTATCAATAAAGGATGAATTTTGTGGAAAATATTGCGGATGTTGATTCGAGGAAGAATTTGAAAATCCAATTCCTTATGAGTGCAAGCGGGGGCTTCTTTTGAAAAAAACAAGAAAAGAAAAAGTGAAGAGGAGTTTTGCTTCTGCAGAGAAAGAGAGAGAGAGAGAGTGCAGAGAAAAGTAAAAAAATACAGAGAGAAAGTGACGTGAGGGGAGACAGGAGGAGAGAGAAAGCAAATAAAAAAAAGAAGGGAAAAGGCACTGTTCTTCTTCCCCGGTGGGCTCGACTGCTGCCCGCGCTCGCTGTGTTCCGGACGCCGCCGCCTCGCCCCACCTCTGCCGCACCTCCGAAGCCCGCAACCTGCAGGTCTCTCGCTCGCCATCACCGAGCACCACCGACGCCGCTCCTGCTTCGTTCGTCTCTGCTCCCGCCGCGGCTGCTTCGCCCGAGCCGCGCCTCCTGGTCCGAGCTGCTGTTTCGCCTACCAACCCGACGACCCACGATCCGCGTCCCAGCTCCGTCGCCCCTGCGAAACTGCTGCTGCCTTGCCGATCCGCTCCACCAGCTAGACAAAGCCCATCGCGCCTCAGCCGATCTCCGTCCCCGATCTGCCGCACCGGAGCTGCTGCCCGACGCCGCTGCTCACCCCCTTCGCCGGTACCCGAACGCCGGCTGCTTCGCCGCCCGAGCACCCCTGCAACGCTGCTGCCCCTCGCCGGACCTTCGCCGGAGCCCCGACCGCTGGACCGACGGTGACCACCACATGGGCACAAGCTTTGCTTGAAAAAAAAAAGGAGAAAATCATTTAGGTGGTTCTTTTTTTAATTTATTTTGTTTTATTTTTTTAATGTTATTCTCACTAGGATTATTCCTAAATATATCATTGATGTTCCAGCGTGAAAATGCCCTCAAGTGAGGGATTGATAGTCGATTTTCTTACCAAATCCATTCAATCCCTTATAAAAATTGACAATCCAATCTGGTCGAGATTTGATTAGCGATTTAAAATATAAATCGGTAACCCGATCTCAAATACGCGAGATATGGTCACGATTTTTGGATATCAATATTATCTTGTTTGATTTGATGTCGTGTGTTTGGATCAATTTTATAAAAAAATCAAAAAATTCAAATTAGGGTTAAGTATGTTTTAGAATATTCTTAGTCTTAGGGTTAAAATCGCAATCTGATTTCGAATTTTTAAATAAGAAAAATCAAAAAGAAAAATCCGAATAAGAATTAGATTTGTTTTTGTTATCTTGCATGTTAGGATTGCAATCTTATTATGAATTTTTAAATAAAAAAATTCCAAAAAAAGTGCATTCATTTAGGTTGTTAGTTTTTTTATATTTGAATTGCATGTTTAATTATGTGTTAGTTTTAATTTCGAATTTCTTAAAGAAAAACACAAAAAAAGATCATTGTGCATATTAGATTAGAATTGCACATTTCATTTTAAATTTAGACCATCTTTTTTAATAAATTGCATTTTAGATTTAGATAATGTCTTAGTTTAAATTAGGATTTAATATGACTTAATCCATAGTTAAAATTAGATAGAATCTTAATCTAGCTAGATCATTTCAAGTTTCATAAAATTTGTCTTAAGATAAATTAGTTGCAATTTTTAGGATATATTGCATTTTTAAAATAAAAAAATGTCATTTGCATGTCATATAGATTTAGGTTCATGAAATACATGTCATTTTAGTGATTATTGTTAGGTTCATTTCTAATTAGAAATTATCCGTCATTAGATTAGGTCATTTAATGAATGTTGAGTGACATATAGTTTGCATATTAAATTATATGTCGCATGTCATTTTAATTGAAATAATTTTGTACATCATTGCATTGCATTGCACGTCATTAGAATTAAGTCACTTTGGTTAATTTAGATTGCATATTTAACAATTGCATGTTCATTAAGAGATCATAGAATTTTTGTTCATATGTTTAGGACATGTTGCCATGCCATATCATTTCATATTAGATTAAAAGCATTGCATTGCATATGTATTATAGTCTTGTTTAATAAGTGAAAACAAAAAGAAAGAAATTGCTTGTTAATTAGAAATCATATTTAGGGTTATTGATGTGTATTTTAATTTAACAATACAGATACTTTCGTTGCTTTGAGGTAAGTTCTGTATCATTTAATTGCTTTCTTGGGTGTTAAATTGGTGGTTTGCGCACCCGCATGAACGCCTCACATGTTAGGGAAATAGCCTAAAATCAATCGAAATTGCTTGCCAAATATTTTTCAAAAAATAAAAAGAAAGGTACCGAAAGGGCGTTAGAGAAATCTAACGTAATCAAGTCCCCGTCTTGCTTAGTCTCAGTTCGTAGGAGTAAAGTAAATCTCCGTTGCTTTACTAGGGTTTTTAATCGACCCACCAAAAATAGATTAGTGGCGGCTCCCAGGTTAAAATTCAATTGTATGTTAACAATTCAAACCTAAGTCGCAATTGGTATGGGCTTGGGAGAGCCGAGTTAAGTCTAGGCTTAACAATCCATTAGCCCAAACCCTGAAAGGTGGTCCAAACCCCGAAAATTTGGTTCGACAGCCGGCAACCAGCTAGAGGAAAAAGAAGAATAAGAAGAAGAAAAAGAAAGGGTTAATACCCCGAAAAACCCAAACCGATATACTTGTGACAAATTTACCCAAAACTATTTTTTTGACCACTAAAAACCCCAAACTGGTAAATCTTTGACAAATTTACCCTAAACTGGTACACTTGTGACAAATTTACCATATGTTAGTTTTCGTTAAATTTTACTGTTAAATAACACGTGACAATTAACTAGTATACCAATTTGAGATTTCATGCTCCGTTTATCACAGTTTACAATTTTTGTGAATTTTTTTGTGGTATTAATCCAATTTAGCAAGGGGTATATTTGTCACGCCCCGAACCCCGAGCACGCGCACATCCCATGCGGTCAATCAAATGCGACATTCCTGGTAGTGTCGCCGACCCCATTCATTTATTAATGCGCAAGCGGAACGTATTATAAAACCCCCGACAATAACATACGGGATAAGCGGAAACAAAATCACAACATAACACTTTCATAATTTAACGGAATTACAAACAACGCAGGTCTATGGCCAACAATCTACAAAAGACCGGCTCTTAAAATAGAACTGTCCTACGACCCACAAGTCGAGACACGTCTCCAATCCTTATGACCTCACCTCGCAACTCCTCAAGGCCAACCAAAGCTATCGGCGCTCCGTCCAAGGGACCAAATTTTAATCCCACAACGGGGATGAGACGATGTCTCGATGGTAAGTTCAACCCCTAAACCTCTATTAGAAAGAAAATACGCCCGTGGCCTAGCCACATCACACGTAAGACTTACCTCACATTAGCCTTCATCTCAGGTTAGCATAATTTATATAATTCAACCACGTACAATTATGATAACCAAACAACCATGGCACAATCACATCATCAGAACAATTCAATTACTTGGATCGTCTCAGCGATCAATCGACTTAGCCGATTACATGTCATTCTAGCAAATCAATCATTGCTCTCAATTACGGCCCTATACAAAGGTTTAATAACCAGTGGTAATCACGGCCCCACTCGGCACGACCTTTAATTAGGTAGTCCATCACGGCCTCACTAGGCACGACCTCTCATAGGTGGTCCATCGCGGCCTCACCGGGCACGACCTCTAATAGGTGGTCAATCACGGCCCCATTAAAGCACGACCTCTCTTGGTGGTTCATCAACGCTTTTATTAAAGACATTTACCTCATAGGTGGTCCATCACGGCCCTACTAGGCACGACCTCCAATCGGTGGTTAATCACGGTCTCACTAGGCACGACCTCTAATAGGTGGTTAATCACGATCAATCTCCCATCAATTTTCACACTTAGGATTCTATAAAGAATTCATATTTATCACAATCACACTCAATTTACCACAATTAATCATCAAACTCAAATTCTACATGCACAGCTGATGATCGGCACGAAATTAAACGAGCAAATAAGGTCCCAACGACAATTTTCGGAATTTAATAAATAATTAAATTTATTCCGAAAATTAATTAAATAATAATATCCATAGTTTTAAATCCACACTCAATTTATAATATCCAATCATCAATTTCAAAATCCGAATGCAACGTAGTGACCGGCAAGAAATTCTGAGAAGAATTAAAACAAAATTTTCGGAATTTAATAAATAATTAAATTTATTCCGAAAATAATTGAATAATAATATTTTAATAATTTCGAATAATGATATATTATTAAATTATTAAATAATTTCGAAATATTTTAAAAAATCAAAAGTAAATTCCTTTATGTCACATCAAGGTTTATATTAATGTAAACATTCACTTAACCTTAATTTAATCACACATTAAGCTAATTAAACATATTAATATAATCAACACTTAAATAAATTAAACTAAGCACACCTAAAGCCTAATTAACCCCGAGATTTAGTGAGTTAAACTCACTCAAATGACGAGCCGAGCGAACCAAAACGACGAGGACGACGTGAGGATCGACTTTCCTCAAAGCGGGCCGAGCATCCGGGCTCAGGAAGGCGGCCAAAACGGGCCAAACGCGGGCTGCCATACCCATTTTCTGCAACTACTGATTTTGGGTCGGAGGAGGCGGATCCGGTGGCGATTCGGGCGGAGGAGGGCGGCGGTAGCTCGTCGGTGGCGCAGACGGGCGAGGCGTGGCCAGGCGAGGCCTCACAGCGACGGGGGCGAGCTCCGGCAGCTCCTGGATTTCTCGGACAGAGGTAGACGCAGCTGGGCGCTGGCCAAGCGCGGGCGAGCGCGGGCGGACGGGTAGCGATGGCGACACACGGTAGCGTCTAGCGAGCGGCGAACGGGGACCGGCGGAGGCGTGCTACAGCTCCGGACGACGTGGGCTGCTGCTTCTGCTCGGCGTCCGACCAGATCTGAGATCCTGAGCAGCAAACGGAGGCGGAGCGAGTGGAGCGGCAAGCCGGCGAGTTGATTGGCGAAGCGGCTTGAGGCGACGGCGACGACGGGCGGATGGGTGAAGGCGGCGATGGCTCCGGCGATGTCCAAAGAAGAAGAAGAAGATCCCCATGGAGGAGAGAGGCTCGATGGGAGAGAGAGGGAGGAGAGAGAGAGATGGGGCCATTTTCTTTTCCTTTTTCTTTTTCTTTAACCCACAAAAATGGCCCACCACCATAACATCATGGGCGACATCACACTCCACTCACCCAATCCTCCACAACCTCTTCCAACGGGCCCATTTTATTTTTCCGCCGGCCCAATTCTCAGACGCCCCATTTCTTCAATTCTCATCAATTCTCTTCCAATTGAATCAAATGAAGTCCATAAAATACATCCAATGTCACCAAACTTCAATTCACATCTTCATACATAAAATCAATTCGTGTTCCAAAAGTACGACCAAAATGGCTCTACTAATTTCTCGAGCCAAATTAGCCATTTTCTCGATTTAATCGCAAGAACTCGATTGCATGAAAAATCCTCCAAAGATAAGTTAATAATCCGAAATGATTTGTGCGACACACCCAGACTTCCATTTCAATTCGATCTCAATTTCAGGTTAATTTCACTTCAAGACGATCTAGCGCCCAACCTACCGGGTAGCCTTTAGAAATTTTAAATGCATTTGACCTATGGTTGATCATCTCAAGCCACAATGTACATCTTTGAAACATTGGCGATTTTCGGTTCATTGTCGTAAGATAATCTCAAGGTTTCAAATACGAACACAGGTACCCTAATCGGTAGGAAAGTCGATCTAGTGTGATCGACAAGAATTGTGCGATCTGGTGGAATCACCCACACTCGATCACATGCCCCTGCGAAAGTCAACCTATCTCCGGTCTCTAATCGATTTTTATTTGTGCCGTAATGACCCTTGCAAATTAGCTCGGTCGAAAGGTCGCTTGATCAAATTCTCGAGTCGATGCATTAGAAACTCTTAACGCTTTACTACGATAGACTAGTTTTCACATGAGTGGCCGATCAAGGAAAGGAACTATATGCGTGCCAACGAAATACCCTTATCAATTTATTGAAAATAGAATTGGAAATATCGGGATGTCACAATATTTGTCACAAATTTACCATTTTTTAGTTTTTTGCGGCTGAATAAATTAGTTTAGGGTAAATTTGTCATAAATGTACTAGTTTAGGGTTTTTTTTATAGTTAGTTGGGGTAAATTTATCACAGGTGTACCAGTTTGGGGGGTTTTTATGGTTAAAAAAATAGTTTGGAGTAAATTTGTCACAAGTGTATTGGTTTAGGGTTTTTCGAGTATTAATCCAAAAAGAAAAGAAAAAAGAGAAAAAAATAAAATTATTTAAAAATTAAAATAAATTTTAAGTCATAAAAAAAAATTAGACAGTCGTATTCAACACATTTCTATTTGGAATAAAAATTTTATGCAACTTTCAAATACCTTTAAATGCTCAAAAACTCATTTAGGAAACAGAATAAAAAAAATATTTTTGAATAGAAATTGTTCTCGAGAATATAATGATTATCAAACACATCCTTAATTACTTAAAGTTTATTCACATCAAGTTCTAACCATCGTCCATAGGCCCAATCACAACCTAGATCAACAAACTTCTGCCTCAATCCATAGCCAAAGTCTCCCACACTCGGTAATCGGTGGAAGGACTGTCAAATGTGTCAATCGGACACTGTATTGAGCGAAACAAGCCAATACCTAACACATCATACAATCTAAACTAAGCATCACTCATCAGGGCACGAATAAACAATGACATAGCTTTTCCCTAGATATATGACTTTTTGGGGAGTGATTGGCGTAGATGCACGGGCGACCGCGAAAGTTTTCATTTTCCTTTCTCGATTTTTTCGGTATAATGACTATTATATTGGACTCTTTTCGGCTCAACATGGAAAGTTACCATCATATCATGGGGTATACTACTAAATTAATCCTGTTCCAAAGTACAATCATTGTTCTCGCTCGCGCACTAGATCATCTAATGATTTTTTGGTAATTATTGTTGTCAAACATGGTCCAGATATTGCAACCGCCGAACAAAGGACCAAGTCCAAAAATAAGTTTACAAAGAGAAGCCAACGGTTGCTATAGCTGCTAAGTTTGATAAGGTGCATATTCGATTGCCCGAAAATACGTTAGTGTTCGTGCATTTTTAGCAAGTCCAGAATGCAACAAAGCGGCCATTTAATTGCAATTCCTTTTCCCCCTCTCTTTTGTTTTTCAGTATTAAGTTGATGTGCTTTGCTGAAGGTGGTGTCGGTATAGGTATGTTTCTGCATTTGTATTCTGTCACAACTGATGACTCTTCCTGACTTCCTGCCAAGAAAAATAGAGCAGCGCCGAGAGATCCTACAGTCACATGCTCTATGGACAGGACCTGCAGTTTCGAACTATTGGAGATGGTGTTGAAGTTGCTTGTAGTTTTTTCATTTGTACCGACCCAAATAGATGCCTTGCGGTGGAAACCTTAACAATGAGACATGTACATTGGCATCTCAATCAACTCTTAACAATGAGACATGTACATGAGGCATGTATTAACGGTTGTGATATATTGAGACACTTGTGTTTCGTGAAATCATCTTGTGAAATAAAGAATCCATGTCCAAAAGTGAAGTCAGCATTTCTCTCTTTCCAAAATAGGGGAAAAAAGCCACGTTAAGAAAGTATACAGAAACCCGTAAGGTTGAAACCTAGGATCTTGATCGAACGAATGAAGGAATGAAGCAAGAGACAGTGGTTTTATTTATAAAGAGAGAGTAGGATCATTCATTCAAAAGAGAAGGGAAGGGGACCATGTCTTTGCATGATCCCTGCAGCTCCAGTATCTTTGGCTCCAGAAGAAGGGGCTGACCCATATCATCATCACTTAGTTCTATGATGTATTGTCTGCACTTGTATTAATTATCAAAGGGTTCTAATGAGGCGAGGGACGAGTATTCCCCATGGTAATGTTCATCTGGTATTACAATCTTTACATAAAGGATACTACAAGCATAAATACCCTCTTTAGAAGGTTGCGTAGGAGAGAACGAATAAATAGAATATGGAAAAAGGAAATAGCCTCTCTAGCATAAATACGGTTTTATCTTTCATGATGTAGAAGGTATTCAAACTAATATAAGTACAACACAAGGTCATGTTCGAATATCTAAACCAACTTCACAAAGAGCAAGCCATAACATCTTGGAAACCAGAAATTGTCACCATTTTCTAATTTGCGATGAATGCGAATGCCATCAATGGCAATCGGCCAAGGCTTGTCACTTAGGAAGATGTACATTAACAGGCCACATTTGAGTTGCCTACGGGAGAGATGGAGAAGAAGAGATGTGGAAAATATTGAGAGGATGAATGCTTTGGCAAAAGAGGATAGTACTTTTGGGGAGAATCCGATCATTTCAGCAGAGGAGGAGGAGTTTCAGTGCTTTTGTAAGGTTGTTTTGGTCATTTCACCGCGAGTGTGACACCCAGGTTGCAATTTCTTCTTCTCCGTCTCTCTAATAGGCAACTCAGAATCAGAGCGTTAATGGAGAACAATAATCCAGCTGATCTTGGTCATTGGAGGTAAAGGTTCAGCAACCTCAAATGTGCATAATGTTGTTGGAGAATTGCGACTTAAATCATGCCATGATCTTGATTTACTTTCTTGTTCCTATGTCTGATCATGTCCACTGAATGCTGATTTGTTTGGGGAAAAACCTGCGTACGTAAATCAGTTTAACTTGTTGACGCATTATGATCTTATATGTTCAGCACTTAAGAGCTCATTTCCCAATGTAGCACTTAGGAACCAGGACTAGAGCACAACCACTCGAGTCTCAAGTAGAAGCTAGAAAACGAGACTTGGTTACATTCTCGTATCGAAACTCAGGTTCATGCTCGGTACAAGACGGAGCACTGAACTTGTATGATAGTTTTGGTTAGCTTGAGACTTTGTTTCTACTTGAGTTTTCTACCTGAATACACATGACTTAGTTTTTAGGTTCTAACCAAGACTTAGCTTCTATCCGGTAAGCACGGGCCTTTTTTGGTAGTATATACACCCTGTTTTTGCGAGGGAAAATTTTCTCACAATGATGAAGAGACACAACTGTATATACACTCCATTTCTTTCTTTCGTCAACAGAAACTCATATCGTTAATAGAAAGTCTTATTAGCTTTCCTCCTAAGAAAAGGTAAGATTTGCAATCAGCTTTACTCTGCTTCTACCTGATAAGCATGGAGGCTTAACCGTGCGCATGGGTGATTAGAAGCGTAAAGAATCGCATGAAGAAGTCATCGACATCTAAGATGTGACATTGGTGAAGAAGAGTAAAGAAAGTGGTGATAACATCTCTTGCTATCGACCAACTGAATCACCAATAGTCATCAAACAAGACTTGTCTAAACTCCTATATATGAAGAGGTCAAATCACTAGTGCATACTGATTCAGCAAAAGACAGGGTGTTCTAATTATAAAATTAACTCTCAATTCACTGATGTCTTAAGCTCTTTTGGATTGCTCACTAGAGAGAAAGTTTCTAGAGAGAGAAGTTCTAGAAGAGAAATGAGCCTTTGATTATTTAAGTGGTTGGATGGATACAAATGAGGGGAGGGCACCGTTCTTATACTTGAGGTCCTTAGATTACAATCATTGATCGAGTTTTCATCCAGCGAATGAGATCGTACCATCCAACCTACCAACTACCAACACTAATGACAGGAGAATTCTAGACCTTAGCTCAATTACCATATCGCCCGCCTTTGGAACATTTTGGAAGCTCTCTTGTTGGAAATCTTCCGGAACATTCCCAGGGTGGGCGATACGGTAATTGAACGAAGGTCTAGAATTCTCCTGCCATTAGTGTCGGTAGTTGGTAGGTTGGATGGTACGATCTTGTTCACTGGATGAAAATTCGATCAATGGTTATAATTTGAGGACCTCAGGTATAAGAAAGGGTGCCCTCTCCCCTCATTTGTGTAGAAGGTCCTCATTGAAAAGGTATGGCCCTTTAGCTACAAAAACCTTTTGGTTGTGACACAAGAGTGCTCCCTCCCTAACAGCTTCTTCGTTTGGCCCCGTTTTGACCAAACGAGAGTGGTGGTTGAGAACCAAACGAGAGTGGTGGTTGAGAATATAGTAGCCTCCATCCTCTGCCAGTATAAGTTGAAAAGTCTAAAAGGAATTTCATTAGGATTCTTCGACCCACATTACTCGCAAAATAGAAGGGAGAGGGAGAGAGCCAAACCAACCTCAAGGAGAGTGAAGATGAACTGCTCCCCAGCTTGCACACAGATGACGTTGCCGTTGATGAAGACGAGCATGATGTCGGAGGGCTGGGCGTCGATGGAGATGATCCTATGCCGCCATTGCTGGAACTCCAAGTTCCAAGTTGGTGAATTTGGTGAGGATTCTCTTGTAGCCCAGATCTTTTCGCCGTCGAAGTGTAGGAACAAGTTTGCATGATAAAACCGGGCTGCCTTCGCATAGTTCGTGGCAAAGATCCGATGATACTTTCGGGCAAAAAGGTCCATCAAGAGCCTTGGCAACCTCTGATCCATTCTCTTCCTCCTTCGAGAGCCTCTTTGTGTTCTTGAGAAATACACGGAGGAGAGATACATGGAACCGCTATCTAATACAGTCGGCATGGTGTATGGCAGATTAGTTTTTGAGGTTAGAGAGAGATTTCGAAATATCTATCCAAATTTTGTTGTTATTCAGAGGCCGCGGGAAAATATCAGTTACAGTTTGCAATAGACCGCTTTGTTTTTTGGATGTGAATCATCACACACGGAGTGCCTGCTACGAGGGTCTTTGATTTGGTGATGCAAATTACATTTAATTTAAATTATATTAGTTGACTGATATGCCAATTCAAATTGTGGTTGTTAATCAAAAAGTTAAAGTATTTTGTACTTTTCTGTTAATTCTAAAGTATTATTCAGATTTAAAAAATCATGAGAAAATCACATATGAATATTCATACTCATGTCAATAATTATCTATTATGAAAATTTTAGATGTTTAAGGTTCAAAAAAGGCAAAGGGGACGCCCCTCAAGATGTGCGAAAAAGAAAAAGTACAAATTACTGTAAGCAAGTTCTAGATATTATTATGTAGCTAGAATGATACATAATAATATAAATGTATATCATCATGATTTATGTCCATCCTTTGAGAGTGATGGAGTTAGAAGTATTTATCCATGTGTTGATAATTTTTTTTTTCGAATTAAAAAATTAAGACACATTGTGGATGGCCTCGAGAGGGTCCCACCCATATAGACTGATTTTTCTCCAAATTGCCACTTGCTTTCTTTTGATTTTTCAAAACTTAACGAACAAGTTATCCGGTATTCCGTCAATAACTTCATGGTCCGTTCGGGGCGAAGCGAGGAATGCACCGTTACCCTCTTGTAATTCTATAATTTACAGTTGATTTTAATTTTCTAGACTTGGAACGGAGCATGGGGCTTATTTGAGCAAGCTGTAAAGAAGGGAAAAATATCAAATTAATCATAAACTTATTGCATTGGAAAACAAATTTGATTGTAAAACTTTTAATTATGCCATTTTAATTCTAAACCTCGTTTACACTTGTAGTAATTCAGTCCATCTGGTCAATTTGGGCCAAAAATGTTGATGTAGATGTTGATCATCCCATAGCACAACTGTCACTAATGTGGACACGTTATTTAATTTTTAATTTTTTTGAATTTACTATTATATTTTCTTTTCTTTTTCATTTTCTTTGCTTTCAATCTTTTCTTTTTTCTTTCCTTTCTCTTTTTTCTTGTATTCATATTATCCTTCACCAATCGCAAAGTTGGCAAAGGTCGCTAGCTAAGGCAAATGCTAGTGACGGCTAGGCAAGGACACCCCTCACTAGATCTTGAGAGGGGACCCATGCTTGAGGCCCTTGGCAATGGTAGTGATGCCCCTTGCCTAGGGTCCCCTCTTCAATCGTCGCCAATGGCTCGTGAGGGTATCTAGGCCATTGCCCTCGTTACTAGCCAGTGACCTTCATCGGCTAGCAACTAGTAGAGGGTACTAAGAGAAAAAAGAAAGAGAAAGGAAAGAACAAAAAAGGGAAAGAAAAAAAAAAGAAATGAAGATGACAATAAAAAAAGGAAAAAGAAAAAACTAACAAAGAATTGAAAACATATTTAAAATAAAAAAATTGTCCATGTCATAGTCATCATGTAAGATGTTTGGCATTCACGTTAGTGATCCAACCTAAATTGGTCAAATTGACTAAATCAATACTAATATGAAAATATTTAAGACTAAATTAGTCCAATTTAATGGTTCAAGATTAAATTGGTACGATACCATAAGTTTAGGATTTATTAAATACTTTTTCCTTATATAGAAAACAAATTCAATAAGGTAACTGACCATATTAACAATGCTTCGACTTTGTCATCAGTATTGTGCTTTTAATACTGGTTTACCAAAATTATTTGGGTAATTTCTGTTGGTAATTTGTTTATAAAACAAATGAAGAGGTGCCTTGTCCCACATTGAAAAGATGTGAGTGCGCACGTGGACAAGAATTGACATTAACCAACGATCATTATTTTTATTTATTGAAAATATTCGGATTATTTATATAAATATTAACTATAAAGTCTTGCTGAAACAATGCGATTGTTCACGAAAAGTTATGGTTATTTTTTATTTTTTATTTATTTAATTCTGAATTTTTTTTATGTTTTTTCAACGTAACTTTTGAGACATACTTATTCATTTTGTAACCTTTCCCAAAAGGTTGCCTTTGTTCTTTTTTGCAACCATTTGAAAAGTTGCCTCTATTCAAAAGAAAAAGATAAGTAATGTTGTTTTGAGATAAAACAATCATCTTCTTCCATTTTTTCGTCTTCTTCCGAAAGAAATTACAGCAATTGTTTTCAATTGTTTCCCATGAGAGACCTTGGAAAAATATTAGAATTGCTATCTAGTATTCTCATTTAAGATTTTATTGTATCCTAAAAGAAATTTGCCGGTGACTATTAGCAACCTTGTGGGGCAAATAAATCTTTAAAGAAAATGATATCACGTCTCAAAGTCCGACTTGAGTACTTTAAAGATCTGACTTCATTGTTCTACCCAATTTGAAGCTCTATTTTACCAATAATTTTAAGGATTTATTTGTGCAACAATGGAGTCGAAGGGGAGGAATTGATGGCAGAAAATGAGAGTGGCTGATCTGCGTCACTACCAAGAACCAGGTTGCTATGAATCCCACCGACACCATCTTTGATGCGAAGCGATTGATCAGTAGGAGAATCACCGACCCTTTGGTCTAGAGTAATAGGAGGCATTGGTCGTTCAAGGTCATTACTAGTCCCGGCCACAAGCCCGTGATTGTCATCAATTTCAAGGGCGAAGAGAAGCTATTTGCTGAGTAGGAAATATCATCCATGGTCCTCACGAAGACACTTGTTTCCAAGTCGAGCACTTTGCTTTCCAAGTGCTCCACACCATAGTTCTCCGCCGGATCACTTATCTGCACCTTCGATTGACGCGCTCTCCCAAAGAATCAACAACAAATGCCGACAGACGCTTAGATACGTGACTACCTCCTTGGTATTCAAATGCCATAAAAAGAATTCTCTAACCCTACAAGCGAATTCAAGGGACGAATTTGAATCCCCAAAAACCAGCAACTGGAGGATTGTCTACCTTCATGGTTGGTTTGTTTAATGTGATTATCACTGAGAACAGTTTCAAAGTGATGGATCTGTGTCTCCATCTTTAAGTTGTCCAAGGAATTATTTGGAGACGCCCCATGCCTAAACCGCAGCCGTGACTCTAGCATCAGATCACACCCACAACTGCTTCCCAGCGAACAGCCACGGCGCTTCACCATACCCCGGCCATTGCTGCCAGGTCTCACCCCATGCCACTCCCTGTTTTTGGGTTTGCACCAACGAGCTTTCATTCTTTTGCAGGTCCGTGGACGGACTCAGCGACCTTCGACAAACCCCTTCAGTGCCTTGTCCGTTTAGTCCAGTTTCGTTGATGCCGCTCCAGTTGTTCACCAACAATTTACTGCAATTACGGAAAATGGATTTCACACCTACACCGCAGTTTGTGATTGGATATTGCCAGTAACATGTGACAAATACTGGGCGTCAGACTAGCTGACGCGATCACCATCAATGGATACAAGACGAAACTATGAATGACGAGTCTTGGGTGGGTTTATCAATTAGCGACTATTTATGACGTTGAGAAGGTCCTTTTCCATTTGATAGAGCTAGTACCTTTCCGCTCACTACAGGTATCGTCAATTTATGGATGAATTTGTTGCAAAAGAAAAATAAAATTTTTTATGGGTTTGATCAATAGGAATAAATGATTTGATAAGGCTATCTACATAAAGATGCACAGTTTTTCCCTTTTTTGATATCATTTATTCTAATGCATCCATATTTATCTTGATTAGAGGTGAACAAACTGGACTTTGATGCTGACAACTAGAAAGAGTTTGTGGCATGTGTCGAACCACCACTTAGGTTGGTTATGTTAGAGCAAACTCTACGGTTTATGTCCAATGTTCAGTGAAGGTTGTTCCTTGTTTGGTTCTGATGTGTTCCATTCGCTGTCCTTACTCCTCATAGAATTGATTCTAAGGAATAGTATAAATGAGCAAAGAGAGTAGGATTGCATTGGTCTTCTATTTTGATATTTGTATTTCATTGAGCATGAAAATTTGACGATGCATAGTTTTGATTGGATGCCTCATGAAATATTCTTGTGGTGGGGTATCCGAAGGGGACTTGAAGTCATTGAGACTAGGAAGTATTTAACTTTCATTTTAAAATGAAAGATTTGAGTGAAGTAGGTATCTTATTGGGCGTTAAAATTAAAAATAAAATAAAATAGTGGGGGTTATTCTTTAAGCCAAAATGATGACATGGAAAAGATGTTAAATAAATTCAAACATCTCGGCTTCAAAAAAATGTGTACTCCATTTGATTTCAGTATTAAATCAAATTATTATATCGGTAGAACAACAGTGCACTATTTGAATATGGGAGTACTATAAGATCTTTAATGTATGTGATGCATTATACTAGACCCGATATTACTTATTCCATATAAGTTGAGTACATATATATGTAATCCAATTATAGAACATCAGGCAGTTATTACCCGAAAATTTGATTATTATTGAGAACTAAAATTTGGGATTGTTCTACAATAATTATCTGAGTATATTAGAAAGATATACCGATGCTAGTTAGATTATAAGTGTGAGAGATAAACAATCCACTAATGGAATAATTTTCACATTACCTGAATGTGTTGTTTCTTGGATGAGCAAGAAACTAATGTACATAACTCACCCAACTATAGAATTTGAATCATTGCTTTAGCAGAATTTGGGAAAGAGGATGAATGGACCATGAATTTGTTGTTGAATATCAAATTATGGCCTAGTCCTATGCCGCCTATAATGGTAAGTCTAGATATATTAGTCTTAGACATGAGTATGTGAGACAATTGATTAAAGATGGTACCATAACAATTGTCTATGTGAGGTCAAATAATAATCTTGTCGATCCTTTGACGAAGGCTTTACCAAGACACATGGTAATAATGACCTCACAAGAAATGGGGCTGAAACTCTTTAATTAAAATCACCAATAATGGTAACCCGACATTTTTCCAAGAACATCACTAGTTACAAGGTTTAATGGGTAAGAACAAGTTACTGAATGTGATTGTTTGATACTGACGTAGCCCGATATAAGAAGTCAGTATCATCTGTTACGTTTTGTATGTTGAATTGAATTCTTAATGAAGTATAGTACAAATTTGTAATGTGTTAATAGTATTAGAAGCACTTTGTAAATACGTCACCTATATGAGCTTAGAAGTGGTGTCGCTTCTTACAAAAGTTAGGGTTGTTTTCTAGAGAGTTCATGAAATAGGATCAAACACAAGGCCATAATAGTGCAAAGTAATATAGATATTCTTGCTGAAACAAGAGTTTAGCGTATGTGCGGTATGTCCGGTTTTATTATATAAAAGTACAAGTTTAAAGCCGAGCTACTTGTCACTTTGATAGAGCTTTGAGATACTTGCACTAAGTAAATGCTTAACTCGAAAGAGACCTTTATGTATGTATATTAATCTTACGGAAATTTTGGCTATACATTTCAAATGTTTTATTTTTTGTTTTTGTTTTATAAACAAAAGTGGGGGATTGTTGGTAATTTGTTTATAAAACAAATGAAGAGGTGCCTTGTCCCACATCGAAAAGATGTGAGTGCGCACGTGGATGGGATTTGACATTAACCAACGATCATTATGTTTATTTATTGAGAATTTCCGATTATTTATATAAAAATTAACTATAAAGTCTTGTTAGAATAATGCGACTGTTCATGAAAAAGTTACAGTTATTTTTTTTATTTTTTATTTATTTAATTCTAAATTTTTTTTATGTCTTTTAAATGTAATCTTTGAGACATACTTGTTCATTTTGCAACCTTTCTTGAAAGGTTGCCTTTGTTCTTTTTTGCAACAATTTGAAGAGTTACCTTTATTCGAAAGAAAAAGATAAGTAACGTTGTTTTGAGATCAAACAATCATCTTCTTCCATTTTTCGTCTTCTTTCAAAAGAAACTATAGCCATTATTTTCAATTGTTTCTCATGAGAGATCCTGAAGAAATACTAGAATTGCTATATAGTATTCTCATTTGAGACTTTGTTGTATCTTAGAGGAAATTTGCCGGTAACCATTAGCAATTTTGTGGAGCAAATAAATCCTTAAAGAAAGTGATATCACGCCTCAAAGTCCGATTTGAGTACTCTAAAGATCCGACTTCATTGTTATACTCAATTCGAAGCTTTGACCAACAATTTCTTCGTACATCACTTGAAAATGTCACGAGGAACTCATGCCTAGTGCATGGCCATAGAACAATGAAGATGTGTGCTTATTATGTATTTTCCTACATCACAAGACAATAACAGATAAATCTAACCAATTGAGGTTTAGGTTTGTAAATTCACGCATAAAGTTACTTTTTCTTCTAATACTATAAAAAGAGTACACGTGTTCGTAAAATAAATTTAAATGTGCGGAGAGAGTTAGATATAAAATATAAAATTAATATAGGAAAAATATTTAAGTGATGGTTAGATTTAAATTCAATGTTAGTAAGTAAGATTTTAAGAGGATCATTTCTTAACTATTTTTAAATTACAATTCTGTCCATTTTGTTATATCATGTCACTGTGATGTATGTGAGAAAAAGGACAAAATCATAACATGGAGTTCTTTTAAGTTTCTTACAACTAAAACTAACACAATACACCAAAAAGATTTGCAATTACACTACACCTTCAAAAAATTGCTGCATTAAATCTATGCGTCAAGCACATCAAAGAGATCTGACTTGAAGATAATCAATTGATAGGTAGATCTTGATGAATTGAGTGGGTGAAAAAAAAAATTGGAGGTCGAATATAGATATTAAAATCATAACCTGATATCCACATATATGGAGGTGACAATTGTACGTAGCTCAATAATTTTCTATTCTAGTTCAAAATCAGCACAAATAGTGCCATGTGCCAGAGATGACCTTAGCACTTGGGACTTCTATTGTTATTTGGGCAAAAGGAAGCCATGGAAAAGTATGGTCACATAAGAGTTATGATTGGGCGTACAATCATGCTTTCATTTAACTTATTGAGTGTTACTAGACCTGTTAAATTGGTGGGTCAAGTAGGAATTGAGTCATGTTGAAAATGGTCTATCCATATTGATTCATTTAACCCGTTTTAATTTATATTTATGTAGTGTAGGTTTAGTGATCTATACCCATGCTAATTGGATATATATTGTTAAAACCTATTAATATTCTAGGAAAATTCATGCCCACTTTAAGCTCTATATTCTAATCAAATTTAAAAACTAAATCAAACAATTAAATCAAATTTAATAGGATGCGGGACATGTCCCGCACCGCGTGCTTCGCTCCGTGGGAGGCCCCGTAGAGGTTGATGCAGAGGATGCGATCGAGGTCGGCAAGGGAAGTGTCGAGGATGCCCCGAAGGGCCGGTAGAGGACCCCGCATCGTTGTGTACGTGATGTCAAGTTGGCCGTGCTTGGCCACGGTGGCGTCCATGGGGTCGCGCACCTCGGCCTCCGCGGAGACGTTGCAGTGGTCATTGGAGGCTTGATGGCCCAGCTTCGCGGCCAAGGCCCGGCCCAGCTCCTCCTGGACATCAGCGATCACGACCCACACGCCGTGCTAGTGGAAGAGGCTCACCGCGCTCGCCTCGATCCCGCTGGCGCCGTCGGTGATGATGGCGATCTTGCCTTCTAACCTGGAATCGAAATCATAGAGTTTCTCGACCTCCATCACAACACCCAGAAAACCCTAAGTAGATAACACTAAAATTTCCATGCAAAGGCCAGTGGAAAAGGACGAGCTGCATGCATGGTCACGTTCCAGCGGATGCCATGTCAAATACCTTTTGCACGGACTTTCCGCCATGTCAATTACCTTTTTCGAGCAAACACCCGCATTGCTCGCGCAATTACTTGCTCCATGACCCAAAATTCTCTTAGTGAAGACTGAGACGAGGAAAAACAAAAACGAAGATAGAGAGATGGAAATGGATAACTTAGATTAGACCTTGGTGAAGAGAAGAAAGATACTTTAAAGGTGGGCGCAGAGGCAAGTGGCGGAGGTGGTCAACAAAGTATTGCGGTTGAGTGTATTAGTGTTTTAAATGAATTGAAAATGGGTCAGAATGTCCGACCCATATAAGTTGTCGCGACCTCCCGAAGCGGGTTTGGGCCACCTAAGGGTTCGGCTAATGGATTGCTAAGCCTAGACTTAGCTCGAGCTCTCCCAAGCCCATACCAATTCGCGACTTAGGGTTTAATTCTTAACATGCAATTGATTTTTCAATTAGGAGTCGCCACTAATCTATTTTTGGTGGGTCGATTAGAAACCCAAGTAAAGTAACGGGAGAATTACTTCACTCCTGCGAACCAGAGATTGTGAGTTCGGGGACTTGGTTACGCTAGATTTCTCTAACGCCCTTTCGGTACCTTTCTCTTTTAAAAACATGTTTTGCAGGCAGCTTGGATTGATTTTAATTCACTTTCCTAACATGTGAGGTGATCATGCGGATGCGCAAACCACCAATTTAACACCCAAGAAAGCGATGAATAAATTGCAGGACTTACTTTATAGAACGAAAGCATCTGCATTGTTAGATCGTAATTCACATTAACAGACCTATATATGATTTCTAATTAACAGGCAAATTCCCCCCTTTTTTTTTTGGTTTTTTTACTTGTTTAATGATAATCATGCAATATGTAATGCATGCTACTAATCTAACATGGAATGGCATGACAATGTTTTCTAAACTACATGACGTGAGTAAAATATTATTATTTTTTTTGTGTTTTCTTAATGAATATGCAACAATTAAATATGCAAATCAAAATGACCTAAGTATAATGACGGGCAATTTTTAATGAAGCTAATTCTACATGACGTACATTTTATGAACCTAATCCCACATGACGTGCACATGATATTTCTATTCCTAAAAATGCAATTTATCCTAAAAATTGAAACTAGTTTATCTAAAGACAAATTTTTGTAATTTTTCATGATATTCGAAATTAAGACAAATGCAAATATTACCTAGCTAAATTAAAATTCCATCCAATTTAAACTTAGGATTAAGTCATGCTAAATCCTAATTTAAACTAAGACGTTATTTTAATCTAGCAATTTCTAACCTAAGATGCAAATTGACCTAATCCTAAAATGAGACATGTAATTCTATTCTAAAATGCATGATGATTTTTTGTTTGTTTTTTTATATATATAAAATTCGAAATTTTAAAAATTTGCACACAATTAAACATGCAACCTAAAAATCTAGCATCCAAAATTAATTATTTTTTTTTGGAGTTTTTTTTTTGTTATAAAAAAATTGAAGTAAAAGTCTAATTCTAGATTGACACGTGCAATTGTAAAAACTAATATCCTAAATGCATTTTTTTGGATTTTTTTTTTTTTTTTTTTAAAAAAAAAAACGAAATAACTAAACATGCTAACCCTAGCCTTAATCTAACTCGCATTTTTTTTTTTTTTTTTTTATGCAAAAACAGAAGTTAATTCAAATAACCCGATATCCAATCCAATCAAGATAAGATTAATACCCAAAATTGACAAACCATATCTCGCGCATGAGATCGGGTTGGTCAATTTTAAATTAAATCGCGAATCGAATCTCGGGCATAAGATTGGATTGTTGATTTTTGCAAGAGATCGTGAGTCGGATTTCACGCGAAAATCGGACTCCTAATCTCTAATTTTGAGGGGTTATTTCGCATTGGAACCTCAATCATGCATTAATGAATAATCACACTAAAAAAAACTATATGAAAACAAACTAGAAACTATATAAAAGAGGATAAAATAATAATAATATAAAAACTACCTAGTCCTCCCTTTTGCTTTTTTCTTTTTCTTTGCTTTCTTCTTTTTCCTTTCCCACGCACGGCTTGCTCGTGGAGGTGTGCAGCCGTGAGTGGTGGTCGGCGTTCCGGTGATGGGCGGTGGGCGTCGAGGCTCCGGCGAAGGGCGGCAACCGGCGAACCAACAGCGGCAGAGGGCGGAGCAGCTTGGGACACCGGGGCGGAAGTGCAGGCGCGGGCGGCAGCAACTTCACGGGCTGCTGGTGTCGCGAGGAACCGAGCGGCGGTGGAGCGCAATGGCGTCGGGCAGCAGCGACTTCACGGATGGACGGGATGAGGGACAGCAGGAGCGGCGTCGTGACTGGGTCGCGGTGACGCAGGTCGTGGGTCGTCGGGTTGAGGCCGGCGACGGGTGAGTGGGGCTCCGGGTCGTGGTAGCTTGGCCTCCGGTTCTGACTTCGCGGACCAGCACGCACAGCAGGCGAGGCGGCGCGCAGGGGAGGTGGAGACGGCGGTGCGGCGGCGCGGGCGAGGCGGAGCGGGCGCGGACGCGGGCAGCAGATCTTGGGCCGACGGGTGAGGGAGCGACGAGGCAGCAGCGGGCGTGGAGCGAGGGCGAGAGCCGGGGTTGCAGCCGCGTCGATCGAAGGCGGAGACCGGCACGGGGGACGAGCGGGGGTTCGGTGGCTTGATCGGCGAGGAGGGCTGGTGCGAGCAGCAGGCGGCAGGCTCGCGGGATTGCAGCGGAGGTGGCGCGGAGAGACCGGTAGCGCAGGAGCTCGGTCTCGGCAGCAGCGAACAAACCAGCGAGGAAGAAGAACCCGCGAAGAAGAAGATCCACAGTGTTTTCTTTCTTCCCCTTTTTGTTCTGCTGCACACACCCTTTTCTGACTTCACTTTTCTTTTTTTTCTCTGCAGGTTCTCTCCTCCTCCCTCCCTTGTGTTGCTCGAAGTCTTCACTTTAAGAAGACAATCCCTTCTTCTTTTTTTTAATATTTTTCCTTCACGTTCTTTTTTCTTTCTTATTTCCCCCTCTGACTTCACCTTCTTTTCTGAAGAAAGAGCCCCTTCCCAATGTATTTTTTTATCTTTCTCTGGCACTCTTCTTTTTTTAATCCCCTTTCTTCTCTCCGCTTGCGTGAACGAAGGGGAAGCCCCCCCTCACAATGGACTTTTTTATTCTTTCTTTTTGCTTCCCCCCCTTCCTCTAGCAGGGAAATTTTCGTGCATGGACGGGTATGCATTAATGAGGAGGTTCCTTCTTGGTGTTACTAAAACTGACATATTGTATAATATTATGGATATATTATAATAATACAATATGGGCATATTATATAATATGTTGTGAGCTGCTTTTGCTTCTTTGAAGATTTCTCCCGAATCCGCACTCCACCGAATTTGTGTATGCAATCGACCGCGAGCCCCCGCTTCTTGTTGTCCTCTTAGTACAAATGCAAATGTGGCTACATGAAATGCAATTTTAATATTTTTTCTTAGGGGTTAAAGATTAATCCCTAAATTTTTATGCAATTAATTACTAAATGATTAGTCAAAATTTAGGTGTCAACAGCCTGCCCCTCTTTGAAGGTGAGCTCGCAGAGGTTGCATTCAAAGACAATATGATACCTAAATTTTGACCATGCACATGCAATGAATGATATTTTGGCAGCCATGGTTTTTTTTTTTTTGAAATGCAATTTATATGATGCATGGAAATGCTAATGCCAGTGATAAAAGGAACTTACCTAGAATAGCTTACCTTCGAGGAGGGTAGAGTAACTCGAGATAGTTGGTGTTACATGTTCAGGACCCGTACCATTCTACGGTCGCCTAGAATAGTAACATGACTTCACAAAGAAACTGCTTTCCCAGGACCCGTACCATTCTACGGTCGCCCGGTATGGCATTGGTTGGTTGTGTCTAGGACCCATACCATTCTACGGTCGCCTAAACGGGAAGAATTTTGAGACATCCAGATCCAGCCTGAGATGTCAAGAATTTGGGAACTTAACCAATAGACACTCAATGTTAGGTGAGATGAATATTGGATTAAGAGGGTTCGAAATACCTAGATCCGACTAAGGTATAACGAGAAAGATCGAAAGCATTCATATCTAGAATGAAATGCTTGATGAACAATTTTGAGACATCCAAATCCAGATCGAGATGTCAAAACATTGGGGACTTAATCAATAAACACTCAATGTTAGGTGAGATGAATATTGGATTAAGAGGATTCGAAATACCTAGATCCGACTAAGGTATAACGAAAAGATCGAAAAACATTCACATCCAAAGTGAAATGTTTAACAAAGAGTTTTGAGACATCCAGATCCGATCGAGATGTCAAGAATTTTGGGACTTAACCAATAGACACTCAATGTTAGGTGAGATGAATATTGGATTAAGAAGACTCGAAATACCTAGATCCAGACTAAGGTATAACGAAAGAGATCGAAAAACATTCACATCCGTGAGTGAAATGTTTAACGAAGAGTTTTGAGACATCCAGATCCGACCGAGATGTCAAGAATTTTGGGACTTAACCAATAAACACTCAATGTTAGGTGAGATGAATATTGGATTAAGATGATTCGAAATACCTAGATCCAAACTAAGGTATAACGTATAAAAAGATCGAAAAACATTCACATCCAGAGTGAAATGTTTAACGAAGAGTTTTGAAACATCCAGATCCAGTGAAACCTAAGAGTTTTGAGAGATGTCAAGAAATTTGGGACTTAACCAATAAACACTCAATGTTAGGTGAGATGAATATTGGATTAAGAAGATTCGAAATACCTAGATCATCAAAAGTGAAAGACTAAGGTATAACGATGTCAAGAAAAAGATATCAAGAATTTGGGAATACCTAGGACAAACCGGGATATTCGTGAGGGTCACTTACCTCTTGGTAAACAAAAATTTTGGAACATCAAGGATGTACTTCAAATATTCATGGAGGTTTCTCACCTCGAGGCTTCGAAAGGCAACATAAATGTCGGAGCTCTTGGGTCTTCAAGAAACATTACCCGTCGACATGATTAGAGCAAAATACATGCATTCGCCAAAGAAGTAAGCAATTCAACACACTCAAAAGTCCACTGAAGTTTTTATCCATTCAGTCAAGATTTATGCATGATGGTTTTACCAAATTTGCACCATCGAACTTCCACTGGGGAGAATCATCGCTTATGACAATTTTCACTCATGACATGGATTTTCAAGAATACCAAATGAGAGACTTTCAGTTAGAAAGGACTTTCGCTCACTCTCATTAAGAAGGCTAATTTGTCCCGACCATTAATGTCGGATCACCGGAATCACTCAATCTTAATTTCATCATGTCAACAAGGGTTCGAGTATTCTCGCAAGCGGTACGACCTTGTCAATCTGAGAGGTCTTTATCAGGACTGTAATGTAGGCTCGGTCAATGGCTCAACAAAGAGGGACTCTTCGAGTCAAGGCTAATGAAAGAACAATACTTCGCAATCACCTTCAGGTTTACAAGTCAAGGAACCTGCGGAATGAGGTAGAAATGGTCTTGCTCGCACTTCTTCGAGCGATGCTTTTAAGCATATGAATTCCTACGTTAATTTCGTGCCCTAATCTGAAGAGACTTTGTAAGGGACGTAACGTAGATTAAGTTCATGGGTTGAGAAGTGAATGGATCATTAGGCTCAAAATGTGTATAAAGGGATGAGAATTGGTGATCATCTTGGCATTGTCACCGGTCTCTTTCTTCACCATTGGGATTTTCCTCATAGGTACTATAAAAACTTGGCATTTGAGTTCTTTGAGTACCACTCCTACTGGGAATACATCCTTTAATCATTTATCTTGACTCTTTCTTTCATTTTCCATGGGCATTGGCCTTGCTTTTACCAGGCACTCGCTTTTTCATGCCTTTTGTTTTTTTTTTGTTTTTTTTTTTTTTTTTAATAACCACGTAATGCTTTAACATTTGGGTTCTTGAGGAGTTTTCATTTTTTGTCAGCACTCGGGATTTTGCTGCTTGAACATTTGCCTTTTGCCTTGCCCCGGTATGGGGGATGATCACCAATTGAGTTTAAATGAAACGAATTTACAGGCTCAAGGGGCTACGCAATGGATAAAGTGTGTAGGATAGAGAAAGAACTGCTCTTCATCATCCTAAGGCACTTGAATTATCGTATGAATTCAATGTAATAGCAATACCTGAAGATTGACACAAGTGAGAGCAAGAATATTCCTATCAAATTCCTCACCTCATGATGTCGTCTTACCTCCAGCCTTGCCCCAATGTGGGGTGGTTCTTGACAGGGGTAATTTAAAATTATTCACGTGCGTGGGCTCAAAAGGGTTTAAACAATGGATGATCACATAGTGTTTGGGATAGAGAATGAATCGCCTCTCATCATTTCGATCATCGTACCTTTCGCGAGAAAACTCTTTTCCTTAGTAACATGGAACTTCTACACTCATCTCAGCAGTATAAGGGACTGTGTATAGGATAAGGCTTGCCTTTCATCATCCCGACATGTCTCATTTAGCATGTTCAATTCATTCCACATCATTCATTAACTTGATTGATGGCGACGATCCTCAGTGAAATTGGTAATTAAACAGGTAAAGCTATCATGCAAAATTCTCCTTTGAAAGGTCACAATTACTTCATGAACTCATCAGCTTTGAACACAAAGGGTTTGTAGCTCAAAAAGAAAGAAAAGGATTGGCAAAAAAAAAAAAAAAAAAAATGTTTTTTTTTGTTTTTTTTTTTTTTTGGCGGCAATCTTGTTGCCATTTCCAGGGATCGAACCCTGGTCGCTTTCGGACCTTTTCATTCCCCGTGCCACCAGGCCGAGGCGCTGGTGGTGTCCTCGGCATTTCCTTTTTTATTTAATTGAACCGACACCGAGTCAACACGTTTGACATACCAAATCAAATGAATTTGATATGTGTATGGAACAGGGCCTACTTCTCATCTCATTCAATCCATTCCCACACAATTCAACGAAGAAATGAGTTCCTTCAATTCACAACAAATTTTTTTCAAGGGTAATACTTCTTCACAGCATCAGAGTTAACAGGATTAGAAAACTCACGACCATCCATTTCTGTAAGGATCAAGGCACCTCCAGGGAGTACCCTCTTCACCATATACGGGCCGCTATAATTTGGAGCAAATTTGCCTCCGGGATCAGGAAAATCGGCAACACCTTTCTTAGAACTAGATCATTCACTTCAAAGTGTCTCGGCCGTACCTTCCGATTAAAAGACCGGCTACTCTTTGTTGATACGTCCGACCATGGCAAAGAGCTTTTAATCTTTTCTCATCAATCGGTTCAACTGTCGAACCTTTGTTGTGTCCATTCGCCTCGGACAATTCCACTTGGGATAAGACTCTCAAAGAGGGGATTTCTACTTCCACAGCAAGACCGCTCCATGCCATAAACTAAGGAGAAAGGGGTTGCCCGGTAGATGTTCGGATCGATGTTCGATACGCCATTAGAGCAAAAGGTAACCTGTCATGCCAATCTCGATAATTCTCGGCTGTCTTAGCCAGGATCTTCTTAATGTTCTTATTAGCTGCCTCAACAGCTCCATTCATTTGTGGGCGGTATGGTGATGAATTCAAATGCCTGATTTTGAACTCACTGAACAACTCATCAACGAACTTGTTATTCAGATTTGTCCCATTGTCAGTGACAATTGCTTCGGGGACACCATAACGGGCGATTATGTCACGCCTAATAAATTTCACCACGTTTCGAGCTGTGACATTAACATATGATGCGGCTTCAATCCATTTTGAAAAATAATCTATTGCCACCAATATGAATCGGTGTCCATTTGAAGCTTTGGGATTTATTGGGCCAATTACATCAATCCCCCACATTGAGAAAGGCCATGGTTCGGGAGATAGCTGGTGCAACTCCGTTGGAGGAACATTTATTTTATCTCCATGAATTTGGCAACGATGGCAACTTCTAACATGCTGTATGCAGTCACTTTCCAAAGGCAAGCCAATAGTAACCTAGTCTCATAATCTTCTTGGCCAACATGTGCCCATTCATGTGTGGGCCACAAACTCCTTCATGCACTTCATGCATGATTTGGGTAGCTTCGCTTCATCTACGCACCTCAATAGAACCGAATCATAAGATCTCTTGTATAAATTCTTACCACCGACAAAGAACTTTGAGGCCATCTTCATTATGTATTTTCTATCGGCCGGAGTGCTCCCTTCGGAAATTCCTGCTTTTGAATATAGTTCATGATGTCATAATACCATGGCTTCTCATCAAACTCTTCATTCACGGCCATGCAATAAGAAGGTTTGGCTAGAACCTCAATTTTCAAAGGCTCAATTTCTAAACCATCGTAACTTGTAACATAGATGACAACGTCGCTGTGGCATCGGCAAACCGATTATGAGATCTAGCCAAATAGTCAAACGAGATTTCATCAAACTCCTTCACCAACTCTTCGAGGTACTTATGATATGGCAGTAATTTGGCATCCCCGGTCTTCCATTCACCTACAACCTGGAGTATGATCAGTGCGAGTAATCTCCATATACTTTTAATTTGGCCACTCCCATTTCAATTGCGGCTCTGAAGTCCGAGAATACAAGCTTCGTATTCAGCAATATTGTTAGTGCATGGAAATATTAATTTCGCAGAATCGGGTGGTGTTGTCCGTTTGGGGATATCAAGATCGCCCGCACTTAACCGACAAGTTCACAGCTCCATCGAAGAACATGGACCATGCATCTTCATTTATGGCCAAGATACGATCATCCGAGGACAATCATCATCATTGAAGATTCTAGGATTCTCAGCCAATATGTCAGCAATTACTCGGCCTTTAACTCGATTTTTGTGGCATGAATCGCACGTCGAATTCTGAAATCAAGACCGCCATTTGGCTAGCTTACCCACCAAAGCTGGTTGATTAAATAAATACTTGATGGGATCGTTCTCGCCACGAGAAAATCTGGTAATGCAAGGTGTACTGTCGCAGTTCTATGCAATACCCATACTAACGCAGCACAAGTTTTTTCAGCATCGAATATTTTAGCTCCGAGACAGTGAACTTTTTACCGAGGTAATAAATGGCTCGTTCCTTCGATCCACGGGCTTTTCCGAGCTAACATCGCGCCAAGTGACTCACTATGGATTGTGAGGTACAAAATCAAAGGATGCCCCGATATTGGTGGGACAAGAACCGGTGGATTCATCAAATATTGCTTCAGCTTATCGAACGCCTCTCGACATTCATCATTCCACTCAATTCGTACGTTTTTCCTCAAGAGTTTGAAGAATGGCTTAGCGGTCTCAGAGAGTTGGGAAATGAATCGTGCAATGTAATTCAATCTCCTAGGAGACTCCGGACCTCCTTCACCGTCGACGGAGGTTGCAGCTCACATATTGCCTTGGCTTTAGATGGGTCAATTTCGATCCCTTTGCTACTCACCATGAACCCAAGTAATTTACCCGACGTTGCCCCGAACACGCACTTGGCGGTGGTTTAAACGGAGCTTGAATTCACGGAGTCGATCAAATAACTTCTTGAGGGTTTCAACATGACTTTTCCTGTGCCGGGTTTTTGCAATCATATCACAACATAGACCTCGATTTCTTCATGCATCATGTCATGGAACAACGTAACCATGGCTCGTTGGTAAGTTGCCCCGCATTTTTGAGTCCGAAGGGCATGACCTTATAATGAAAGGTTCCCCACGGGGTGATAAATGCTGTCTTCTCTTTGTCTTCATCCTTCATTCTTATCTCGGTTGTAGCCAGAAAAACCATCCATGAAAGAGAATAATTCAAATCCGCAAGACTATCCACGAGAACATCGATATGTGGCAATGGGAAGTCGTCCTTTGGGCTGGCCTTGTTCAAATCCGGTAATCAACACACACTCGGACTCGGCCGTCTTTCTTCATGACCGGTACTATGTTGGCCACCCATTCGTGGTATTGCGAGACTTCGATGAATCCCACTTTGAGAAGTTTCATTACTTCCTCTTCTATCTTCTTCGAGAGCTCTGGTTTAGTCCTCCAAGCTTTTGCTTTGGGATGCACGTCTGGATTGGTGGGCAAACAAGTGTTCCACAATCGACGGATCTAAACCCGGCATATCAGCGTATGTCCAAGCAAAGATATCTTGATATTCTTTTAGCAATTGAGTCGTGTTCGGCCTCATCTTTGGGAAGATTTGCCCCAATCTTTATCTCTTTGGGCTCCTCGGCATCACTCGATTGATAGTGACGGTTTGCTCAAGAGGTGAGAACTTTGGGCTTTTCGTGATGCTCCCAACTTTGTTGTACTCCAATGGAGTCACCATTTGGATCATCAGGGTCATTACCGCCATCGCTCATGACATTGGATTGGACCATTTTCTCCTCTTTGCCTATCATAAGGCTGCTCCTGAAACATAAAATGGATAGTTCAAAAAGACAAACAGGGCTAAAAGGCATGAATTTCTTTTCTATTTTTTTTCGAATTTTCCTTCCTTTTGAATTTTTTGATTGATTTTTTTTCGAATTTTTATTTTATTTAAAGAATTTTGGCAAAATATTTTGGAAAAACTTTTTGACACGAGGAAGCATGATGAAGCCCGGGCCTCGAATTCTCCTTGGATTTTTCTTTTCTTTCATCGGTTGGATATCATCAACGGGCTGGTTTGGTATACCCCATCATGCCCTCAAAATAAAACTTGTAATTATAATTGATATTCATCAACCATATTACATTTATTGGATTGAAAAGTACGGCAATCAAAGTGAAATGACACCCTAACAATCAAACCCTAGCAAACATCAGCTTCTGACAAACGACATGCAGAATACGATAAGCAAACCCTAGAAAACATCAAATCCTAAAAGCGATAAGATTCCCACGCAGGGGAGTACAGAAAAGTAAACATGTTACTCTTGTGGGCTAGCACCCATTTCCTCCGATGGTTCTTCATCAATGGCTCCTATGAGGAGATCATCGAATAGAGTCGTGATCCCTTCCATCCCATCATCTGGATCCTCTGTCTTTGTCAGGTCATCCATGCCACTCGATCCATCAGGCGCGATACCACGGGTGTTGATCATTCCTCCCTCATCATGCATCATTCTAGCAGGGCCCGGGAATGTCTCGCGGATATCGAGGAGTAATGAGTTTCTCCTCTCTTGTTCATGTCCTCCACCTCTTCCATGGTACCCTAATCCGGCGGAACGAAACCTTCGAGGGGCTTCAATAGGATTTCGGATGCCTTGTTCTTGTCTACCAAGTCCACGGCCAGGAATAAAGCCATTTCCAACCATCACTCTTGCTACCATAACTGCTGCATTTGACACATCAGGGATGGGTGTTGTCGATCCTCGAGATGCATGGATAGTGGATACGAGCTCAAACGATTGGTAGCTCGACTCCTCCCTACGTTCCGGCTCGACATAGGGGATAGCCGTCTCATGATAGATCCGATGATCCTCCTCGCCATGAACAATGACTAGCTTTCCTTTGACAACAAATTTCACACTTTGGTGGAGACTTGATGGCACAGCTCCGCCAGTATGAATCCAAGGACGCCCTAATAGAAAATTGAATGCGGTAGGAATGTCCATCACCCGGAAAAGGACGTTGAACATCACGGCCCTATTTGCAGATCAAGGTGGGTCTCCCTATCACCTCCTTTCTCGTACCATCAAAAGCTCGGACGGAGGTCTTTGCAGCACTTATTTTTGAAGGATCTATTTTCAGGCGGTGAAGAGTTGCCAATGGACAGATATTCAAGGCAGACCCATTATCAATGAGTACTCGAGCCACATGGGAAGCCTTGCATTTGACGGATATATATAATGCCTTAGTGTGTCCCCTCCCCTCAAGAGGGAATTCTTCATCAGAAAAGGCTATTAAATCCTTAAGAAGAATTGATCCCACAAACTCCTCCAACTTGTTCACCTCGATCGTCTCTAGTACATGAAGTTTGCTTAAAACCTTCATGAAAGACTTTTGATGTGTAGGGGACGTTTGCAAGAGTTCGAGCAAAGAGATTTGAGCGGGCAATTTCCGTGAATCGATCGACCACGTTATACTCACTTGCTTTGATTATAGCCAGAAATTCTTTAGCCTCTTCATCAAGAATGGCTTTGCGGGTTGGGTATTAGCTTGAGCATAGGTCCGACAGACCTTGTAATTAGGTCAACATCTAGCTCGTATGACCAAGGAACCGCTTTGTTATCCGTGTACTCATATAGTCGGGGCATCTCAATAATTATTTCTTCATCGTTGAAGGCACTTCCACTATCAATTCTTCATGGTCGGAGGCGTCCTCAAGTGGGGGCATGTCCTCGATCAATGGATCTCGGTTCACTCTTTTCAGCACTTAGCTTAGCAAATTCTTTCTCCCAATCAATGACGACTTCGGAGATAGTTGACACTATTCCAGCTTGGTCGCATATACGATCACGCCAGCCTTAACCATTTCTTGAACCCTTTCCTTCATGGTTGGCAAGGGAGGATTCTCATCTGTCGGATAAGTAACCAACTCTAACTAATCCGCTATAGATATCTTTGATGAGACACCTTCAAGTTCATCTTTTTGCCAAAGCATCGAACTCAAAGATTGCATTCACGTTTCCCTGATGTTCCGGCAACGGATTCTTCTTGACATTCGGTTGGGTGGTACGGAAAGAAAATGCCTTAGTATCCAACAAATTTTGGATCTTGTGCTTCAAAGTCAAACATTCATCAGTTGAATGGCCGACCTCTCCCATATGATACTCACATTTTTGGAGGGATCATAGTTGGAGAATTTTTCAGCATTGGGCCGCTTTGGTTCGTGGGAGATCAACCCCTTGTTTCGGAGTATCGGTAAGACCGAGATAGAGGGCCGGGAAGAGGAGAGAACCGCCTTTTGGTGAATTGCCGTTGTGCGGGCACTCGGCCTCCATCTTGCGATTCCGGGGACACGAACCATCGGGGGCTTACTAGGGGCTGGTTGCACATATGCAACATTGACTTCAGTGGTTGGTTCTTTATCTTTCTTCATGGTGAACCTTTTGCCTTGATGAGTTGGTTCATTAAACCATCCATCCCTTAGCCCCATCTCGATCTGTTCACCCACTGGGATAAGCTGGTTGAAGTTCTCAACGTATGTGCTAGCCATCCGGTTACGGAACTCATACGGGAGAGTCTTGACGAACAACTTCATCAACTCCTTATTTGTAGGCTCAGGAGTGATTTGAGCTGCCAAGTTTCGCCACCTTATAGCATACTCCTTAAATGACTCACTTTTCTTCTTCTCCATCCGCTCAAGATCCTCTCGGGAAGGTGCAATGTCCATGTTGAACTTATACTGCTTTAGGAAAGCGTCAGCCACATCATTCCAGGTGTCGAGAAGGTTTACATTTTTCATTATGTACCAGTTGAGTGCGGGCCCGTCAAGCTTGCATGAAACGATTGGATCATGAGAGGCTCGTTCTTGACGTATTGGGCCATGCGTACGTGGTACATCTGCAAATGAGCTTTTGGGCAGGAAGTACCATCGTATTTCTCGAACTCCGGCATCTTAAACTTCTTCGGCATTTTGACTTTCTCATAGACCGATAAGTCGAACGGGAGTGAATTCTGCGACTCTTGCAATTGTTTCAGTTTCTCTTCAAGCTTGGCGAAGCGTTCATCTTGCTCCGCCTTAGGGACATTGTCGGGCTTAGCCTTTTTTTCGGGCGACGTGACGAACAATGGGTCATCCTCCAGCTCAGGCATGTCATCATCACCCATATGGGCCTTGTCTGTATGCTTTGGGACTACTATCTCGGGGAGAGTAGGCGCAAGAGTCTGATTCACTTGGAGGGATTGCATTTGATTTGTCATAAGTTGCATAGAGGTGAGCAACGCTGGAGTTGGTTTTCCATGGCGGTCATACGATCATGCATTTCGGTTTGGTCGGCCATTTTTGCTCTTGATCGTGTAATGATGGGCGAACGTGGAGGATCCGTTATCACCTAAATTGAAGAAACGGACAAAAATAAGTATCTCATATGAAATACACCGGTCCATGGCAATGGTCTAAAACTTTTATTCATTAATGGAGTTTTTGACAATCCTAACAAAATAGAAGCAAGATTGATTCAAGCACTTCATTAATGAAATAGAAGCTCAAAATGCCCTAAACAAACAAACTAGGAAAGTAAATGACTCAACTTCCTAAACATTAATCTAGAAATGAAACAACAAGATTGACTCAAACACTTCATCTAGCTTGATCAATATACACTCGGGACACCACTCGGCGCAATCGCTTATTCTCCTCTTGAGCTTTTTCAGCAACCCTTTTGAGGCGTTTATTTTCAGCGCGGTTGGTGATCTTCAGTGGCGCCTCTGGTATCTTTGGAAGTAACTCCTCTGGAATCTTGTGTTGTTGAATGTACTTAATTGAGGCATAGTACTTTAATTCTTTGCCCTTGAGTTCCTCTCCTCGGGCCACTTGAGTTTTCGTGGCTGGCACATATCCCACATTGATTTAATTGTGAGAATGGAATCTTCATGGTCTCGGTCTCCATCAACGAAGTTGGCTTGGAGTGGATCTCGCTTGCAATGCCGGGGAAGCTCTTGCACAACTTGATGCGACGGGTTACTCTAGTTGGATAGTACTCCGTTGCTCCAGTGTATCCCAGTAGAGGGATTGGGCCAACACCTCCACATGAAAGTCTCGCCACACGAACTTGGAACCACTTAGCATGCCATAGGAAACCCTTGGAAGTTGGTTTTTTCATGAAAGCTAGCCATCTAGAATAATGGTAATCCGGTGCATGTTTTTGGTTGTTCTCAAATCTCATAATAGGGTGATTAGAGTTATTAACATCAAGTATAGTCATTGAACCACCAAACCCTTTTATATGAGAAAGAAACCAAATTTGTAAAAGCTCAGGAGAGGAATGGAAGGTCTTATCATCGCTTCCTTTAAATCGAGTGAGGGAAAGAAAGGTTTCAGCCAAAATAGTGTTCACGAAATTTTTTTCTCCCAACACTTGTTCAACTAAGTGAGCCATCAAAGGGTTAATAGCATTCTTGCAATGAGGAAAAAGTATAAACCCAAAGAAAGCTAAAAGGAAAACTCTTTTCATTTGAAATGAATTGCCATTTTCAAAACATTCTTTTAGAAAAGACAAGTGACATGTATTGCGGTGAGCTTTTAAAACCTTTCTTACATTATCCTCCTTAATTCTCAGAAAATCGGATAAGGCCACAACGGGGTCTATTCCGATAGGTGGGCTAATTAATTCAGCTTTCAAAGGCTTCCCTATGGCAATACTATACTCTTCCAAGGTGGGCGTGAGTTCATGCTTACCGCCAAAGATGAAAGTAGAAGTCTCGGGGCACCAACAATGAGCAAGTGCTTGGATGAGGCCGCCATGGATGTTGATACGCAGCAATGGAAGTAGTCGACTAATGTGTGACTCCACAAATTGACGGCCAGCTTGGTCTAACTTGTCCCACCATGCGCTAAGCTCTTCTTTTGGAGGGAGAATAATTCGAATGTCCGGTATTCCCATTGTATATTGATCAAGACTCAGGACAATCCTAATGCCATGGACCGACAAAATGATATAATAATGTAAGTAGATTGCAAGAGTGCGAATTTAGAAGACTTACTTTACCAATAAACAAAGGGCAATCACATAGACATGCGCATGGTAAGTGGCTTGATTTCTAGTCTATAAGGCTTAACGAAGTGAAGCCACAAGGATGATCAGACTAGCCACGGGCGTGCGGACTAAATCGGGTCCTCATGACTTCGGCTTGGTCAAAGAGCCGACCTGAGTTGCGGGCATGCGAACCGAGGTGGGTACTCTTGACACCAGAAAAGAAACTTCGGGATTGAGATGGGCGACTCGTACCGCGGGCGTGCGGTCGAAGTGGTATCCATTTCAATACCATCCTAGATGATCCTATGCGGCCCAGGTCCGGCGGCTGGTTGTGTGTGCAATAGTGTAGTGCTAGATGCAAGGCATGCACGGCAATTTATATCAAGCAACACTTCATAAGTGAAAGTAAACCATACATTCCTACACCTCCCTGCAAAACAAATGTCAGCAAACACTTCCCCTTATACCTCCCATTCTGCAAAAAAACATTTAACACCTTAAATGTTAGGGACATACCTGGGATCCTCGCTGCCAAACAAAAATATTTTTCAAAAAGAAAATTGGCCTAAGTCCACTAAAAGTTTCAACTCAAGTCCCCCGAGTCGCCAAGCTGTCGCGACCTCCCGAAGCGGGTTTGGGCCACCTAAGGGTTCGGCTAATGGATTGCTAAGCCTAGACTTAGCTCGAGCTCTCCCAAGCCCATACCAATTCGCGACTTAGGGTTTAAGTTCTTAACATGCAATTGATTTTCAATTAGGAGTCGCCACTAATCTATTTTTGGTGGGTCGATTAGAAACCCAAGTAAAGTAACGGGAGAATTACTTCACTCCTACGAACCAGAGATTGTGAGTTCGGGGACTTGGTTACGCTAGATTTCTCTAACGCCCTTTCGGTACCTTTCTCTTTTTTAAAAACATGTTTTGCAGGCAGCTTGGATTGATTTTAATTCACTTTCCTAACATGTGAGGTGATCATGCGGATGCGCAAACCACCAATTTAACACCCAAGAAAGCGATGAATAAATTGCAGGACTTACTTTATAGCAACGAAAGCATCTGCATTGTTAGATCAGAATTCACATTAACAGACCTATATATGATTTCTAATTAACAGGCAAATTCCCCCCTTTTTTTTTTGGTTTTTTTACTTGTTTAATGATAATCATGCAATATGTAATGCATGCTACTAATCTAACATGGAATGGCATGACAATGTTTTCTAAACTACATGACATGAGTAAAATATTATTATTTTTTTTGTGTTTTCTTAATGAACATGCAACAATTAAATATGCAAATCAAAATGACCTAATTATAATGACGGGCAATTTTTTTAATTAAATGTACATTTTATGAACATAATCCTACATGACGTGCACATGATATTTCTATTCCTAAAAATGCAATTTATCCTAAAAATTGAAACTAGTTTATCTAAAGACAAATTTTTGTAATTTTTCATGATATTCGAAATTAAGACAAATGCAAATATTACCTAGCTAAATTAAAATTCCATCCAATTTAAACTTAGGATTAAGTCATGCTAAATCCTAATTTAAACTAAGACGTTATTTTAATCTAGCAATTTCTAACCTAAGATGCAAATTGACCTAATCCTAAAATGAGACATGCAATTCTATTCTAAAATGCATGATGATTTTTTGTTTGTTTTTTTTTATATATAAAATTCGAAATTTTAAAAATTTGCACACAATTAAACATGCAACCTAAAAATCTAGCATCCAAAATTAATTAATTTTTTTTTGGAGTTTTTTTTTGTTATAAAAAAATTGAAGTAAAAGTCTAATTCTAGATTGACACGTGCAATTGTAAAAACTAATATCCTAAATGCATTTTTTTGGATTTTTTTTTATTTTTTTAAAAACGAAAAAAAAAACGAAATAACTAAACATGCTAACCCTAGCCTTAATCTAACTCGCATTTTTTTTTTTTTGAATTTTTTTTTATGCAAAAACAAAAGTTAATTCAAATAACCCGATATCCAATCCAATCAAGATAAGATTAATACCCAAAATTGACAAACCATATCTCGCGCATGAGATCGGGTTGGTCAATTTTAAATTAAATCGCGAATCGAATCTCGGGCATAAGATTGGATTGTCGATTTTTGCAAGAGATCGTGAGTCGGATTTCAGGCGCGAAAATCGGACTCCTAATCTCTAATTTTGAGGGGTTATTTCGCATTGGAACCTCAATCATGCATTAATGAATAATCACACTAAAAAAAACTATATGAAAACAAACTAGAAACTATATAAAAGAGGATAAAATAATAATAATATAAAAACTACCTAGTCCTCCCCTTTTGCTTTTTTTCTTTTTCTTTGCTTTCTTCTTTTTCCTTTCCCACGCACGGCTTGCTCGTGGAGGTGTGCAGCCGTGAGTGGTGGTCGGCGTTCCTGGGTGATGGGCGGTGGGCGCGAGGCTCGGGGGCGAAGGGCGGCAACCGGCGAACCAACAGCGGCAGAGGGCGGAGCAGCTTGGGACACCGGGGCGGAAGTGCAGGCGCGGGCGGCAGCAACTTCACGGGCTGCTGGTGTCGCGAGGAACCGAGCGGCGGTGGAGCGCAATGGCGTCGGGCAGCAGCGACTTCACGGATGGACGGGATGAGGGACAGCAGGAGCGGCGTCGTGACTGGGTCGCGGTGACGCAGGTCGTGGGTCGTCGGGTTGAGGCCGGCGACGGGTGAGTGGGGCTCCGGGTCGTGGTAGCTTGGCCTCCGGTTCTGACGTCGCGGACCAGCACGCACCAGGCGAGGCGGCGCGGCGCACGGGGAGGTGGAGACGGCGGTGCGGCGGCGCGGGCGAGGCGGAGCGGGCGCGGACGCGGGCAGCAGATCTTGGGCCGACGGGTGAGGGAGCGACGAGGCAGCAGCGGGCGTGGAGCAGAGGGCGCGAGAGCTGGGTTGCAGCTGCGTCGATCGAAGGCGGAGACCGGCACGGGGGACGAGCGGGGGTTCGGTGGCTTGATCGGCGAGGAGGGCTGGTGCGAGTAGTGGCGGCGTGCTCGCGGGATTGCAGCGGAGGTGGCGCGGAGAGACCGGTAGCGCAGGAGCTCGGTCTCGGCAGCAGCGAACAAACCAGCGAGGAAGAAGAACCCGCGAAGAAGAAGATCCACAGTGTTTTCTTTCTTCCCCTTTTTGTTCTGCTGCACACACCATTTTCTGACTTCACTTTTCTTTTTTTTCTCTGCAGGTTCTCTCCTCCTCCCTCCCTTGTGTTGCTCGAAGTCTTCACTTTAAGAAGACAATCCCTTCTTCTTTTTTTAATATTTTTCCTTCACGTTCTTTTTTTCTTTCTTATTTCCCCCTCTGACTTCACCTTCTTTTTCTGAAGAAAGAGCCCCTTCCCAATGTATTTTTTTATCTTTCTCTGGCACTCTTTTTTTTTTAATCCCCTTTCTTCTCTCCGCTTGCGTGAACGAAGGGGAAGCCCCCCCTCACAATGGACTTTTTTATTCTTTCTTTTTGCTTCCCCCCTGTTCTCTAGCAGGGAAATTTTCGTGCGTGGACGTGTGTGCATTAATGAGGAGGTTCCTTCTTGGTGTTACTAAAACAGACATATTGTATAATATTATGGATATATTATAATAATACAATATGGGCATATTATATAATATGTTGTGAGCTGCTTTTGCTTCTTTGAAGATTTCTCCCGAATCCGCACTCCACCGAATTTGTGTATGCAATCGACCGCGAGCCCCTGCTTCTTGTTGTCCTCTTAGTACAAATGCAAATGTGGCTACATGAAATGCAATTTTAATATTTTTTCTTAGGGGTTAAAGATTAATCCCTAAATTTTTATGCAATTAATTACTAAATGATTAGTCAAAATTTAGGTGTCAACAGCTGCCCCTCTTTGAAGGTGAGCTCGCAGAGGTTGCATTCAAAGACAATATGATACCTAAATTTTGACCATGCACATGCAATGAATGATATTTTGGCAGCCATGGATTTTTTTTTTTTTTTTTTTTTTGAAATGCAATTTATATGATGCATGGAAATGCTAATGCCGTGATAAAAGGAACTTACCTAGAATAGCTTACCTTCGAGGAGGGTAGAGTAACTCGAGATAGTTGGTGTTACATGTTCAGGACCCGTACCATTCTACGGTCGCCTAGAATAGTAACATGACTTCACAAAGAAACTGCTTTCCCGGGACCCGTACCATTCTTCCGGTATGGCATTGGTTGGTTGTGTCTAGGACCCCATACCATTCTACGGTCGCCTAAACGGGAAGAATTTTGAGACATCCAGATCCAGCCTGAGATGTCAAGAATTTGGGAACTTAACCAATAGACACTCAATGTTAGGTGAGATGAATATTGGATTAAGAGGGTTCGAAATACCTAGATCCAGACTAAGGTATAACGAGAAAGATCAGAAAGCATTCATATCCAGAATGAAATGCTTGATGAACAATTTTGAGACATCCAAATCCAGACTGAGATGTCAAAACATTGGGGACTTAATCAATAAACACTCAATGTTAGGTGAGATGAATATTGGATTAAGAGGATTCGAAATACCTAGATCCAGACTAAGGTATAACGAAAAAGGTCGAAAAACATTCACATCCAAAGTGAAATGTTTAACAAAGAGTTTTGAGACATCCAGATCAGACATCGAGATGTCAAGAATTTTGGGACTTAACCAATAGACACTCAATGTTAGGTGAGATGAATATTGGATTAAGAAGATTCGAAATACCTAGATCTAGACTAAGGTATAACGAAAAGATCGAAAAACATTCACATCCAAGAGTGAAATGTTTAACGAAGAGTTTTGAGACATCCAGATCCAGACTGAGATGTCAAGAATTTTGGGACTTAACCAATAAACACTCAATGTTAGGTGAGATGAATATTGGATTAAGATGATTCGAAATACCTAGATCCAAACTAAGGTATAACGAAAAAGATCGAAAAACATTCACATCCAGAGTGAAATGTTTAACGAAGAGTTTTGAGACATCCAGATCCAGACTGAGATGTCAAGAAATTTGGGACTTAACCAATAAACACTCAATGTTAGGTGAGATGAATATTGGATTAAGAAGATTCGAAATACCTAGATCCAGACTAAGGTATAACGAAAAAGATATCAAGAATTTGGGAATACCTAGGACAAACTCCGGGATATTCGTGAGGGTCACTTACCTCTTGGTAAACAAAAATTTTGGAACATCAAGGATGTACTTCAAATATTCATGGAGGTTTCTCACCTCGGGGCTTCTGAAAGGCAACATAAATGTCAGGAGCTCTTGGGTCTTCGAAGAAACATTACCTGTCAGACATGATTAGAGCAAAATACATGCATTCGCCAAAGAAGTAAGCAATTCAACACACTCAAAAGTCCACTGAAGTTTTTATCCATTCAGTCAAGATTTATGCATGATGGTTTTACCAAATTTGCACCATCGAACTTCCACTCGGGGAGAATCATCATTTATGACAATTTTCACTCATGACATGGATTTTCAAGAATACCAAATGAGAGACTTTCAGTTAGAAAGGACTTTCACTCACTCTCATTAAGAAGGCTATTTTGTCCCGACCATTAATGTCGGATCACGGAATCACTCAATCTTACTTTCATCATGTCAACAAGGGTTCGAGTATTCTCGCAAGCGGTACGACCTTGTCAATCTGAGAGGTCTTTATCAGGACTGTAATGTAGGCTCGGTCAATGGCTCAACAAAGAGGGACTCTTCGAGTCAAGGCTAATGAAAGAACAATACTTCGCAATCACCTTCAGGTTTACAAGTCAAGGAACCTGCGGAATGAGATAGAAATGGTCTTGCTCGCACTTCTTCGAGCGATGCTTTTAAGCATATGAATTCCTACGTTAATTTCGGTGCCCTAATCTGAAGAGACTTTGTAAGGGACGTAACGTAGATTAAGTTCATGGGTTGAGAAGTGAATGGATCATTAGGCTCAAAATGTGTATAAGGGGATGAGAATTGGTGATCATCTTGGCATTGTCACCGGTCTCTTTCTTCACCATTGGGATTTTCCTCATAGGTACTATAAAAACTTGGCATTTGAGTTCTTTGAGTACCACTCCTACTGGGAATACATCCTTTAATCATTTATCTTGACTCTTTCTTTCATTTTCCATGGGCATTGGCCTTGCTTTTACCAGGCACTCTGCTTTTTCATGCTCCTTTTGTTTTTTTTTTTTTTTTTAATAACCACGTAATGCTTTAACATTTGGGTTCTTGAGGAGTTTTCATTTTTTGTCAGCACTCGGGATTTTGCTGCTTGAACATTTGCCTTTTGCCTTGCCCCGGTGTGGGGATGATCACCAATTGAGTTTAAATGAAACGAATTTACAGGCTCAAGGGGCTACGCAATGGATAAAGTGTGTAGGATAGAGAAAGAACTGCTCTTCATCATCCTAAGGCACTTGAATTATCGTATGAATTCAATGTAATAGCAATACCTGAAGATTGACACAAGTGAGAGCAAGAATATTCCTATCAAATTCCTCACCTCATGATGTCGTCTTACCTCCAGCTTGCCCCAATGTGGGGTGGTTCTTGACAGGGGTAATTTAAAATTATTCACGTGTGTGGGCTCAAAAGGGTTTAAACAATGGATGATCACATAGTGTTTGGGATAGAGAATGAACCGCCTCTCATCATTTCGATCATCGTACCTTTCGCGAGAAAACTCTTTTCCTTAGAAACATGGAACTTCCTACACTCATCTCAGCAGTATAAGCAAGGGACTGTGTATAGGATAAGGCTTGCCTTTCATCATCCCGACATGTCTCATTTAGCATGTTCAATTCATTCCACATCATTCATTAACTTGATTGATGGTGACGATCCTCGTGAAATTGGTAATTAAACGGGTAAAACTATCATGCAAAATTCTCCTTTGAAAGGTCACAATTACTTCATGAACTCATCAGCTTTGAACACAAAGAGTTTGTAGCTCAAAAAGAAAGAAAAGGATTGGCAAAAAAAAAAAAAAAAAAAAAAATTTTTTTTTTGTTTTTTTTTTTTTTTTTTTTTTGGCAATCTTGTTGCCATTTCCAGGGATCGAACCCTGGTCGCTTCTCGGACCTTTTCATTCCCGTGCCACCAGGCCGAGGCGCTGGTGGTGTCCTCGTGGCATTTCCTTTTTTATTTAATTGAACCGACGCCGAGTCAACACGTTTGACATACCAAATCAAATGAATTTGATATGTGTATGGAACATGGCCTACTTCTCATCTCATTCAATCCATTCCCACACAATTCAACGAAGAAATGAGTTCCTTCAATTCACAACAAATTTTTCAAGGGTAATACTTCTTCACAGCATCAGAGTTAACAGGATTAGAAAACTCACGACCATCCATTTCTGTAAGGATCAAGGCACCTCCAGGGAGTACCCTCTTCACCATATACGGGCCGCTATAATTTGGAGCAAATTTGCCTCCGGGATCAGGAAAAATCGGCAACACCTTTCTTAGAACTAGATCATTCACTTCAAAGTGTCTCGGCCGTACCTTCCGATTAAAAGACCTGGCTACTCTCTGTTGATACGTCTGACCATGGCAAAGAGCTTTTAATCTTTTCTCATCAATCAGGTTCAACTGCTCGAACCTTTGTTGTGTCCATTCTGCCTCGGACAATTCCACTTGGGATAAGACTCTCAAAGAGGGGATTTCTACTTCCACGAGCAAGACCGCCTCCATGCCATAAACTAAGGAGAAAGGGGTTGCCCCGGTAGATGTTCGGATCGATGTTCGATACGCCATTAGAGCAAAGGTAACTGTCATGCCAATCTCGATAATTCTCGGCTGTCTTAGCCAGGATCTTCTTAATGTTCTTATTAGCTGCCTCAACAGCTCCATTCATTTGTGGGCGGTATGGTGATGAATTCAAATGCCTGATTTTGAACTCACCGAACAACTCATCAACGAACTTGTTATTCAGATTTGTCCCATTGTCGGTGACAATTGCTTCGGGGACACCATAACGGGCGATTATGTCACGCCTAATAAATTTCACCACGTTTCGAGCTGTGACATTAACATATGATGCGGCTTCAATCCATTTTGAAAAATAATCTATTGCCACCAATATGAATCGGTGTCCATTTGAAGCTTTGGGATTTATTGGGCCAATTACATCAATCCCCCACATTGAGAAAGGCCATGGTTCAGATAGCTGGTGCAACTCCGTTGGAGGAACATTTATTTTATCTCCATGAATTTGGCAACGATGGCAACTTCTAACATGCTGTATGCAGTCACTTTCCAGCGCAAGCCAATAGTAACCTAGTCTCATAATCTTCTTGGCCAACATGTGCCCATTCATGTGTGGGCCACAAACTCCTTCATGCACTTCATGCATGATTTGGGTAGCTTCGCTTCATCTACGCATCTCAATAGAACCGAATCATAAGATCTCTTGTATAAATTCTTACCACCGACAAAGAACTTTGAGGCCATCTTCATTATGTATTTTTTCTATCGGCCGGAGTGCTCCCTTCGGAAATTCCTGCTTTTGAATATAGTTCATGATGTCATAATACCATGGCTTCTCATCAAAGCTCTTCATTCACGGCCATGCAATAAGAAGGTTTGGCTAGAACCTCAATTTTCAAAGGCTCAATTTCTAAACCATCGTAACTTGCAACATAGATGACAACGTCGCCAGGGCATCGGCAAACTGATTATGAGATCTAGCCAAATAGTCAAACGAGATTTCGTCAAACTCCTTCACCAACTCTTCGAGGTACTTATGATATGGCAGTAATTTGGCATCCCTGGTCTTCCATTCACCTACGGTCACTGGAGTATGATCAGTGCAGAATCTCCATATACTTTCAATTTGGCCACTCCCATTTCAATTGCGGCCTGAAGTCCGAGAATACAAGCTTCGTATTCAGCAATATTGTTAGTGCATGGAAATATTAATTTCGCAGCAACTGGGTGGTGTTGTCCGTTTGGGGATATCAGTACTGCCCCAGTACCAGAACCGGACAAGTTCACAGCTCCATCGAAGAACATGGACCATGCATCTTCATTTATGGCCAAGATACGATCATCCAGAGGACAATCATCATCATTGAAGATTCTAGGATTCTCAGCCAATATGTCAGCAATTACTCGGCCTTTAACTGATTTTTGTGGCATGAACGCGCACGTCGAATTCCGAAATCAAGACTGCCATTTGGCTAGCTTACCCACCAAAGCTGGTTGATTAAATAAATACTTGATGGGATCGTTCTCGATCACGAGAAACGTCTCGGTAATGCAAGGTGTCTTGTCGCGTCTATGCAATACCCATACTAACGCAAAGCACAAGTTTTTTCAGCATCGAATATTTTAGCTCCGAGACAGTGAACTTTTTGCGAGGTAATAAATGGCTCGTTCCTTCGATCCACGGGGCTTTTACGAGCTAACATCGCGCCAAGTGACTCACTATGGATTGTGAGGTACAAAATCAAAGGATGCCCCGATATTGGTGGGACAAGAACTGGTGGATTCATCAAATATTGCTTCAGCTTATCGAACGCCTCTCGACATTCATCATTCCACTCAATTCGTACGTTTTTCCTCAAGAGTTTGAAGAATGGCTTAGCGGTCTCAGAGAGTTGGGAAATGAATCGTGCAATGTAATTCAATCTCCCTAGGAGACTCCGGACCTCCTTCACTGTCGACGGAGGTTGCAGCTCACATATTGCCTTGGCTTTAGATGGGTCAATTTCGATCCCTTTGCTACTCACCATGAACCCAAGTAATTTACCCGACGTTGCCCCGAACACGCACTTGGCAGGGTTTAAACGGAGCTTGAATTCACGGAGTCGATCAAATAACTTCTTGAGGGTTTCAACATGACTTTTCCCGGCCGGGTTTTTGCAATCATATCGTCAACATAGACCTCGATTTCTTCATGCATCATGTCATGGAACAACGTAACCATGGCTCGTTGGTAAGTTGCCCCTGCATTTTTGAGTCCGAAGGGCATGACCTTATAATGAAAGGTTCCCCACGGGGTGATAAATGCTGTCTTCTCTTTGTCTTCATCCTTCATTCTTATCGGTTGTAGCCAGAAAAACCATCCATGAAAGAGAATAATTCAAATCCGGCAGTACTATCCACGAGAACATCGATATGTGGCAATGGGAAGTCGTCCTTTGGGCTGGCCTTGTTCAAATCCCGGTAATCAACACACACTCGGACTCGGCCGTCTTTCTTCATGACCGGTACTATGTTGGCCACCCATTCAGGGTATTGCGAGACTTCGATGAATCCCACTTTGAGAAGTTTCATTACTTCCTCTTCTATCTTCTTCGAGAGCTCGGTTTAGTCCTCCGAAGCTTTTGCTTCTTGGGATGCACGTACGGATTGGTGGGCAAACAATGTTCCACAATCGACGGATCTAAACCCGGCATATCAGCGTATGTCCAAGCAAAGATATCTTGATATTCTTTTAGCAATTGAGTCGGTGTTCGGCCTCATCTTTGGGAAGATTTGCCCCAATCTTTATCTCTTTGGGCTCCTCGGCATCACTCGGATTGATAGTGACGGTTTGCTCGAGGTGAGAACTTTGGGCTTTTCATGATGCTCCCAACTTTGTTGTACTCCAATGGAGTCACCATTTGGATCATCAGGGTCATTACCGCCATCGCTCATGACATTGGATTGGACCATTTTCTCCTCTTTGCCTATCATAAGGCTGCTTCTGAAACATAAAATGGATAGTTCAAAAAGACAAACATGGCTAAAAGGCATGAATTTCTTTTCTATTTTTTTTTTCGAATTTTCCTTCCTTTTGAATTTTTTGATTGATTTTTTTTTTCGAATTTTTATTTTATTTAAAGAATTTTGGCAAAATATTTTGGAAAAACTTTTTGACACGAGGAAGCATGATGAAGCCCAGGCCTCGGGAATTCTCCTTGGATTTTTCTTTTCTTTCATCGGTTGGATATCATCAACGGGCTGGTTTGGTATACCCCATCATGCCCTCAAAATAAAACTTGTAATTATAATTGATATTCATCAACCAAATTACATTTATTGGATTGAAAAGTACGGCAATCAAAGTGAAATGAAACCCTAACAATCAAACCCTAGCAAACATCAACTCCTGACAAACGACATGCAGAATACGATAAGCAAACCCTAGAAAACATCAAATCCTAAAAGCGATAAGATTCCCACGCAGGGGAGTGCAGAAAAGTAAACATGTTACTCTTGTGGGCTAGCACCCATTTCCTCCAATGGTTCTTCATCAATGGCACCTATGAGGAGATCATCGAATAGAGTCGTGATCCCTTCCATCCCATCATCTGGATCCTCTGTCTTTGAAGTTGTCGAGTCATCCATGCCATTCCATCCATCGAGCACGATACCTCGGGTGTTGATCATTCCTCCCTCATCATGCATCATTCTAGCAGGGCCCGGGAATGTCTCGCGGATATCGAGGAGTAATGAGTTTTTCCTCTCTTGTTCATGTCCTCCACCTCTTCCATGGTACCCTAATCCGCGGAACGAAACCTTCGAGGGGCTTCAATAGGATTTCGGATGCCTTGTTCTTGTCTACCAAGTCCACGGCCAGGAATAAAGCCATTTCCAACCATCACTCTTGCTACCATAACTGCTGCATTTGACACATCAGGGATGGGTGTTGTCGATCCTCGAGATGCATGGATAGTGGATACGAGCTCAAACGATTGGTAGCTCGACTCCTCCCTACGTTCCGGCTCGACATAGGGGATAGCCGTCTCATGATAGATCCGATGATCCTCCTCGCCATGAACAATGACTAGCTTTCCTTTGACAACAAATTTCACACTTTGGTGGAGACTTGATGGCACAGCTCCAGCAGTATGAATCCAAGGACGCCCTAATAGAAAATTGAATGCGGTAGGAATGTCCATCACCTGGAAAAGGACGTTGAACATCACTGGCCCTATTTGCAGATCAAGGTGGGTCTCCCCTATCACCTCCTTTCTCGTACCATCAAAAGCTCGGACGGAGGTCTTTGCAGCACTTATTTTTGAAGGATCTATTTTCAGGCGGTGAAGAGTTGCCAATGGACAGATATTCAAGCGAGACCCATTATCAATGAGTACTCGAGCCACATGGGAAGCCTTGCATTTGACAGATATGTATAACGCCTTTGTGTGTCCCCTCCCCTCAAGAGAGAATTCTTCATCGAAAAGGCTATTAAATCCTTAAGAAGAATCGATCCTACGAATTCCTCCAACCTGTCTACCTCGATCGTCTCTGGTACACGAACTTCGCTTAGAACCTTCATTAGAGACTTTTGATGTGTAGGGGATGTTTGCAAGAGTTCAAGTAAAGAGATTTGAGCGGGCAATTTCCGCAACTGATCGACCACGTTATACTCACTTGCTTTGATTATAGCCAGAAATTCTTTAGCCTCTTCATCAGTAACTGGCTTTGCAGGTTGGGTATTAGCTTGAGCATAGGTCCGACCAGACCTTGTAATCAGGTCAACATCTAGCTCGTATGACCAAGGGACTGCTTTGTTATCCTTGTACTCATATAGCTAGGGCATCTCAATAATTATTTCTCCATCAGTTGAAGGCACTTCCACTATCAATCCTTCATGGTCGGAGGCGTCCTCAAGTGGGGGCATGTCCTCGATCAATGGATCTGATTCACTCTTTTCAGCACTTAGCTTAGCAAATTCCTTCTCCCAATCAATGACGACTTCGGAGATAGTTGACACTGTTCCAGCTTGGTCAGCATATATGATCACGCCAGCCTTAACCATTTCTTGAACCCTTTCCTTCATGGTTGGCAAGGGAGGATTCTCATTTGTCGGATAGTAACCAACTCTAACTAATCCGCTATAGATATCTTTGTGAGACACCTTCAAGTTCATCTTTTTGCCAGCATTGAACTCAAAGATTGCATTCACGTTTCCACGATGTTCCGGCAACGGATTCTTCTTGACATTCGGTTGGGTGGTACGGAAAGAAAATGCCTTAGTATCCAACAAATTTTGGATCTTGTGTTTCAAAGTCAAACATTCATCAGTTGAATGGCCGACCTCTCCCATATGATACTCACATTTTTGGAGGGATCATAGTTGGAGAATTTTTCAGCATTGGGCCGCTTTGGTTCGTGGGAGATCAATCCCTTGTTTCGGAGTATCGGTAAGACACGAGATAGAGGGCCGGGAAGGAGAACCGCCTTTTGGTGAATTGCCGTTGTGCGGGCACTCGGCCTCCATCTTGCGATTCCGGGGACACGAACCATCGGAGGCTTACTAGGGGCTGGTTGCACATATGCAACATTGACTTCAGTGGTTGGTTCTTTATCTTTCTTCATGGTGAACCTTTTGCCTTGATGAGTTGGTTCATTAAACCATCCATCCCTTAGCCCCATCTCGATCTGTTCACCCACTGGGATAAGCTGGTTGAAGTTCTCAACGTATGTGCTAACCATCCGGTTACGGAACTCATATGGGAGGGTCTTGACGAACAACTTCATCAACTCCTTATTTGTAGGCTCGGGAGTGATTTGAGCCGCCAAGTTTCGCCACCTTATAGCATACTCCTTAAATGACTCACTTTTCTTCTTCTCCATCCGCTCAAGATCCTCTCGGGAAGGTGCAATGTCCATGTTGAACTTATCTTGCTTTAGGAAAGCGTCGGCCACTTCATTCCAGTGTCGAGAAGGTTTACATTTTCATTATGTACCCGGTTGAGTGCGGGCCCCGTCAAGCTTGCATGAAACGATTGGATCATGAGAGGCTCGTTCTTGACGTATTGGGCCATGCGTACGTGGTACATTTGCAAATGAGCTTTTGGGCGGGAAGTACCATCGTATTTCTCGAACTCCGGCATCTTAAACTTCTTCGGCATTTTGACTTTCTCATAAACCGACAAGTCGAATGGGAGTGAATTTCTGCGATTCTTGCAATTGTTTCAGTTTCTCTTCAAGTTTGGCGAAGCGTTCATCTTGCTCCGCCTTAGGGACATTGTCGGGCTTAGCCTTTTCGGCGTGACGAACAATGGGTCATCCTCCACTCGGGCATGTCATCATCACCCATTTGGGCCTTGTCGTATGCTTTGGGACTACTATCTCGGGGAGTAGTGGGTGCAAGAGTCGATTCACTTGGAGGGATTGCATTTGATTTGTCATAAGTTGCATAGAGGTGAGCAACCGCTGGAGTTGATTTTCCATGGCGGTCATACGATCACGCATTTCGATTTGGTCGGCCATTTTTGCTCTTGATCGTGTAATGATGGGCGAACGTGGAGGATCCGTTATCACCTAATTTGAAGAAACGGACAAAAATAAGTATCTCATATGAAATACACCGGTCCATGGCAATGGTCTAAAACTTTTATTCATTAATGGAGTTTTTGACAATCCTAACAAAATAGAAGCAAGATTGATTCAAGCACTTCATTAATGAAATAGAAGCTCAAAATGCCCTAAACAAACAAACTAGGAAAGTAAATGACTCAACTTCCTAAACATTAATCTAGAAATGAAACAACAAGATTGACTCAAACACTTCATCTAGCTTGATCAATATACACTCGGGACACCACTCGGCGCAATCGCTTATTCTCCTCTTGAGCTTTTTCAGCAACCCTTTTGAGGCGTTTATTCTCAGCGCGGTTGGTGATCTTCAGTGGCGCCTCTGGTATCTTTGGAAGTAACTCCTCTGGAATCTTGTGTTGTTGAATGTACTTAATTGAGGCATAGTACTTTAATTCTTTGCCCTTCAGTTCCTCCTCGGGCCACTTGAGTTTTCGTGGCTGGCACATATCCCACATTGATTTAATTGTGAGAATGGAATCTTCATGGTCTCGGTCTCCATCAACGAAGTTGGCTTGGAGTGGATCTGCTTGCAATGCCGGGGAAGCTCTTGCACAACTTGATGCGACGGGTTACTCTAGTTGGATAGTACTCCGTTGCTCCAGTGAATCCCAGTAGAGGGATTGGGCCAACACCTCCACATGAAAGTCTCGCCACACGAACTTGGAACCACTTAGCATGCCATAGGAAACCCTTGGAAGTTGGTTTTTTCATGAAAGCTAGCCATCTAGAATAATGGTAATCCGGTGCATGTTTTTGGTTGTTCTCAAATCTCATAATAGGGTGATTAGAGTTATTAACATCAAGTATAGTCATTGAACCACCAAACCCTTTTATATGAGAAAGAAACCAAATTTGTAAAAGCTCGGGAGAGGAATGGAAGGTCTTATCACCGCTTCCTTTAAATCGAGTGAGGGAAAGAAAGGTTTCAGCCAAAATAGTGTTCACGAAATTTTTTCCTCCCAACACTTGTTCAACTAAGTGAGCCATCAAAGGGTTAATAGCATTCTTGCAATGAGGAAAAAGTATAAACCCAAAGAAAGCTAAAAGGAAAACCCTTTCATTTGAAATGAATTGCCATTTTCAAAACATTCTTTTAGAAAAGATAAATGACATGTATTGCGGTGAGCTTTTAAAACCTTTCTTACATTATCCTCCTTAATTCTCAGAAAATCGGATAAGGCCACAACGGGGTCTATTCCGATAGGTGGACTAATTAATTCAGCTTTCAAAGATTTTCCTATGGCAATGCTATACTCTTCCAAGGTGGGCGTGAGTTCATGCTTACCGCCAAAGATGAAAGTAGAAGTCTCGGGGCACCAACAATGAGCAAGTGCTTGGATGAGGCCGCCATGGATGTTGATACGCAGCAATGGAAGTAGTCGACTAATGTGTGACTCCACAAATTGACGGCCAGCTTGGTCTAACTTGTCCCACCATGCGCTAAGCTCTTCCTTTGGAGGGAGAATAATTCGAATGTCCGGTATTCCCATTGTATATTGATCAAGACTCAGGACAATCCTAATGCCATGGACCGACAAAATGATATAATAAAGTAAGTAGATTGCAAGAGTGCGAATTTAGAAGACTTACTTTACCAATAAACAAAGGGCAATCACATAGACATGCGCATGGTAAGTGGCTCGATTTCTAGTCTATAAGGCTTAACAAAGTGAAGCCACAAGGATGATCAGACTAGCCACGGGCGTGCGGACTAAGTCGGGTCCTCATGACTTCGGCTTGGTCAAAGAGCCGACCTAGGTTGCGGGCATGCGAACCGAGATGGGTACTCTTGACTCCAGAAAAGAAACTTCGGGATTGAGATGGGCGACTCGTACCGCGGGCATGCGGTCGAAGTGGTATCCATCTCAATACCATCCTAGATGATCCTATGCGGCCCAGGTCCGGCGGCGGGTTGTGTGTGCAATAGTGTAGTGCTAGATGCAAGGCATGCACGGCAATTTATATCAAGCAACACTTCATAAGTGAAAGTAAACCATACATTCCTACACCTCCCTCGCAAAACAAATGTCAGCAAACACTTCCCCTTATACCTCCCATTCTCGCAAAAAGAACATTTAACACCTTAAATGTTAGGGACATACTGGGATCCTCGCTGCCAAACAAAAAATATTTTTCAAAAAAGAAAATTGGCCTAAGTCCACTAAAGTTTCAACTCAAGTCCCCAGCGGAGTCGCCAAGCTGTCGCGACCTCCCGAAGCGGGTTTGGACCACCTAAGGGTTCGGCTAATGGATTGCTAAGCCTAGACTTAACTCGGCTCTCCCAAGCCCATACCAATTCGCGACTTAGGGTTTAATTCTTAACATGCAATTGATTTTTCAATTAGGAGTCGCCACTAATCTATTTTTGGTGGGTCGATTAGAAACCCAAGTAAAGTAATGGGAGAATTACTTCACTCCTACGAACCGAGATTGTGAGTTCGGGGACTTGGTTACGCTAGATTTCTCTAACGCCTTTCGGTACCTTTCTCTTTTAAAAACATGTTTTGCAGGCAGCTTGGATTGATTTTAATTCACTTTCCTAACATGTGAGGTGATCATGCGGATGCGCAAACCACCAATTTAACACCCAAGAAAGCGATGAATAAATTGCAGGACTTACCTTATAGCAACGAAAGCATCTGCATTGTTAGATCGAATTCACATTAACAGACCTAGATATGATTTCTAATTAACAGGCAAATTTTTTTTTTTTTTTACTTGTTTAATGATAATCATGCAATATGTAATGCATGCTACTAATCTAACATGGAATGGCATGACAATGTTTTCTAAACTACATGACATGAGTAAAATATTATTATTTTTTTTGTGTTTTCTTAATGAATATGCAACAATTAAATATGCAAATCAAAATGACCTAATTATAATGACGGGCAATTTTTAATTAATTAATTTTATGAACCTAATCCCACATGACGTGCACATGATATTTCTATTCCTAAAAATGCAATTTATCCTAAAAATTGAAACTAGTTTATCTAAAGACAAATTTTTGTAATTTTTCATGATATTCGAAATTAAGACAAATGCAAATATTACCTAGCTAAATTAAAATTCCATCCAATTTAAACTTAGGATTAAGTCATGCTAAATCCTAATTTAAACTAAGACGTTATTTTAATCTAGCAATTTCTAACCTAAGATGCAAATTGATCTAATCTTAAAATGAGACATGTAATTCTATTCTAAAATGCATGATGATTTTTTTGTTTGTAATTTTTTTATATATATAAAATTAAAGGGAAATTTTAAAAATTTGCACACAATTAAACATGCAACCTAAAAAATCTAGCATCCTAAATTAATTATTTTTTTTTGGGTTTTTTTTTGTTATAAAAAAAATTGAAGTAAAAGTCTAATTCTAGATTGACACGTGCAATTGTAAAAACTAATATCCTAAATGCATTTTTTGGATGTTTTTTTTTTTTTTTTTAAAAAAACGAAATAACTAAATATGCTAACCCTAGCCTTAATCTAACTTGCATTTTTTTTTTTTTTTTTTTTTATGCAAAAACAAAAGTTAATTCAAATAACCCGATATCCAATCCAATCAAGATAAGATTAATACCCAAAATTGACAAACCATATCTCGCGCATGAGATCGGGTTGGTCAATTTTAAATTAAATCGCGAATCGAATCTCGGGCATAAGATTGGATTGTCGATTTTTGCAAGAGATCGTGAGTCGGATTTCAGGCGCGAAAATCAAACTCCTAATCCCTAATTTTGAGGGGTTATTTCACATTGGAACCTCAATCATGCATTAATGAATAATCACACTAAAAAAAACTATATGAAAACAAACTAGAAACTATATAAAATAAAGATAAAATAATAATAATAAAAACTACCTAAGTCCTCCCCTTTTGCTTTTTCTTTTTTTTTTTTTCTTCTTTTTCCTTTCCCACGCACGGCTTGCTCGTGGAGGTGTGCAGCCGTGAGTGGTGGTCGGCGTTCCGGTGATGGGCGGTGGGCGTCGAGGCTCGGCGAAGGGCGGCAACCGCGCGCGAACCAACGGCGTCAGAGGGCGGAGCGTGAGCTTGGGACACCGCGGGGCGGAAGTGCGGGCGCGGGGCGGCAAAGCAACTTCACGGGCCGCGGTGTCGCGAGGAACCGAGCGGCGGTGGAGCGCAATGGCGTCGGGCAGCAGCGACTTCACGGATGGACGGGATGAGGACAGCGGGAGCGGCGTCGTGGATCGGGTCGCGGTGACGCACGGTCGTGGGTCGTCGGGTTGAGGCCGGCGACGGTGAGTGGGGCTCCGGGTCGTGGTAGCTTGGCCTCCGGTTCGACGTCGCGGACCGGCACGCGGAGGTGCAGGCAGGCGGGCGCGGGGAGGTGGAGACGGTGGTGCGGCGGCGCGGCGAGCGGGCGGAGCGGGCGCGGACGCGGCAGCAGATCTTGGGCCGACGGGGTGAGGGAGCGACGAGGCGCAGCGGGCGTGGACGCGAGGGCGCTCCGACGGTTGCTGCGTCGATCGAAGGCGGAGACCGGCACGGGGACGAGCGGGGTTCGGTGGCTTGATCGGCGAGGAGGGCTGGTGCGAGCGACGGGCGGCGAGCTCGCGGGATTGCAGCGGAGGTGGCGCGGAGAGACCGGTAGCCGGGGCTCGGTCTCGGGTGAAGCGGCGAACAAACCGGCGAGGAAGAAGAACCCGCGAAGAAGAAGATTTGTGTGTTTTCTTTCTTCCCCTTTTTGTTCTCGCACACACCCTTTTAAGAAGACTTCACTTTTCTTTTTTTCTCTAGGTTCTCTCCTCCTCCCTCCCTTGTGTTGCTTTCGAAGTCTTCACTTTAAGAAGACAATCCCTTCTTTTTTTTAATATTTTTCCTTCACGTTCTTTTTTTCTTTCTTATTTCCCCCTCGACTTCACCTTCTCTTTCCGAAGAAAGAGCCCCTTCCCAATGTATATTTTTTATCTTTCTCGGCACTCTTCTTTTTTTAATCCCCTTTCTTCTCTCCGCTTGCGTGAAAAGGAACCCCCCCCTCACAATGGACTTTTTTATTCTTTCTTTTTGCTTCCCCCCTTCCTCTAGCAGCAAGGAAATTTTCGTGCGTGGACGGGTATGCATTAATGAGGAGGTTCCTTCTTGGTGTTACTAAAACTGACATATTGTATAATATTATGGATATATTATAATAATACAATATGGGCATATTATATAATATGTTGTGAGCTGCTTTTGCTTCTTTGAAGATTTCTCCCGAATCCGCACTCCACCGAATTTGTGTATGCAATCGACCGCGAGCCCCTGCTTCTTGTTGTCCTCTTAGTACAAATGCAAATGTGGCTACATGAAATGCAATTTTAATATTTTTTCTTAGGGGTTAAAGATTAATCCCTAAATTTTTATGCAATTAATTACTAAATGATTAGTCAAAATTTAGGTGTCAACATAAGTCAATTTAAAAGTTTTTGAACCTATTTCAGCTAGGCCTCTATATATTTATAACTCATATGGAAACCGTTAATATAAAGTATAAGTTAAAAAATGGGTCATGGATTCATTTTGACACCCCTAAGTGTTACAAGGCTCCATACAACACCATCAAAGTAACTAGACATATCTGGAAAGGATTATCAAGACAGAATAGCAGCACTGTTAGAAGACTATCCATAGGGCTTTTCTCCCATGGTCTCACCATTCGAAATGCTCCGAGAGCGCCACTAATAGTTCTCCTGCCTATAGTAGTGAATTGCCTTAATCTTGCAATATAATAATGACTTTGAATCACCCTATCAATTGTATTAGATTCTCTTTGGCACTTCAGATTCATGCATGTCAGGTTGTAATCGTCGTCGATAGGGCCAAACACAGCCTAGGTTAACATATATCTGCCTCAAATCCACCGCTAAAAGCTCCACACACCTGGCAAACAGTGCAAGGACTCTCAGATTTCTCAACTAGACATGGTATCGAGCGAAACGGGCCACTATCTAACAGAACATAGCATCCAAACTAAGCATCACCGATCCGACGGCGAATAAGCAACTGCTGTAGCTATATCACTTGATGGATGAAGCTGAGGAACGGTCGACATGATTTTTAGTAGGGAAAAAGTACCAAAAAAGTCCTAAACTTATTGCATTGGTACCAATTCGAATCCAAACATTTCAATTAGACTAATTCAATCCTAAAACCTTTTACATCACTACCAATTCAGTCCATCCAGCCAATTTTGGCCTGCCGGCATTGATGTGGACATCAACCGATGATTGGACGCTGATGTGATAATTCTTAAATTTTTTTTTTTGAATTTTTTTTGAATTTTTTCCTCTTTTTTTTTTTCTTCCTTCTTCCTCCTTAGACTGTTTTGGTAGTGGCTGGCGAGGGCTTGGCCTCGAAGCCCTCGCCTGCCACCGACGAGGGTCGCGGCTCTCGCTCAGCCTCTCCCAGGGTCGCCGGCGAGGCTGGCCTCACCCTGGCCTTGCCGCGGGTGATGGCCGCCTTTGCCCACAGCAAGGCCTAGTGAGGGTCGTGTTAGCCTCGCCGGCCGCGGATGAGGTCGCCTTCGCCCGTGACAAGGCTAGGGCGAGGCTAGGCTCGCCCAGATCCGAGTGAAGCTGCCTCGCCCGTGGCCCCAAGCGAGGTCGAGCAAGGGCCACGAAGCCCTCGCCAGCCGCTGATCCATTTACGAAGACTATTCCTAGAGACATGTTCTTGACCCATAGGATGTCACTAAGATTGCATATAATGTGATATCTGTTATTGTAGAGGATCATTGGTTTATGTATTTGTGGATAGATGTATTGTATTTGTTTGTTTATTAATGATTTGATGTTTTATCAATAAGTACAAATCTACTATGAGACTAGCACAAACACACATATATTATTGAAAAGTATGTTAGCAGGCAATGATTGGCTCACTCACACGAGCAGTCGCCTCAAGTGCTGTAGTTAGCATGTTGAGATGGGACATTATGTACAAATAAATGCTGAAGAGCAAGTTTGGTACATAAAATATGTCGCATTGATTGGAGTCAAGATAAGGTTTGTGATTTGTTTATAATAAGACCGAACATAATAGTCCCACAATCATGTATGCCTGAAAGATACCGGATGTGAGTACTTAATTGGGCGCTATAGAAAGCGAACTGATATAGCACTAGGGCTAATTATGAGTACGTGAGAAGCACATGACTATATTTAGGCTAAGATTCATATAGTGGATATGGTTAATAAATGACATATGCTCTTATAAAAAGAGAAATCAACTATAGCATGTAATTCATATTACATGTGCATTATACGACTAACAAAGGAAGGTGAGTAAGGTGAGTAAAATTATCTCAATTTACTCATCGTGTGAATCCTTGAGATAATTTATAATTTACCTGAATTTTGTGCCCTATGTTACTTCTGACTATGTTCTCGAAGTGAAAGATCAATGTTATTACTTTAGAATGTTACGGGCGGTCATGAATGGATATGGCCTATGAGACGTGTCTAAGAAAGCAGTTGTTCTGAAATTGAGAGAGACATGATTGCGAAGGAAGATTATTGTTGTTTTACATCTATCACATGTATTTACTGGTCGACCAATTATATCGCCATATGTGGTTACGGATGTAATTATAAATACATGGTGTTTTTGAGAATAGTCAAGTATAGCCTTAAAGGGATATGTATACTTGGACTGATGTAACAAAATATGTCTGGGGCACTGTGAGACATCCATTGTTTATTTCTTTTATGAGGTTGTAGCCGTTATGTCATTCCTAACATGTGCATAATTTGAGCTCCCAAGTGCAGGTGTACTCACTGGTCGCACAGCTTATTTGCCAGTATGAATTGTTTTGTAAAGTTGATGAATGTTAAATGCCTTATATTTTTGATAGAGCGCTATCAAGCTCATCATGTTTGAGTGGGAGATGTAGTACTTTAGCTGGTACGTCCATGATGGGGTGCGATTGGAATGCATCGTTTCGTCTTAATGCGTTACGATGGAAAGACACTAATGGAGGGGTACGAATGGAGACATATAAAAGGCTCCCGAACACAACCGTTGATACGGTTTTGCAATTCATTCGCACTAAATTTTCTCTCCATTTCCATCAAAGAAGAAAAAGGAATTCCATTTCACTTTTGCAAGAACGATCGGCATTTACGCTGTGGAAATCGGGTGCTTTTCTCGTGATTGCATCTAGACTAACGTGAGGAAGTGTTGTTCATGATTTATTCGCAATTCAACGTTCGTTCCGGGGCTATTTTCTGTTTACGCATTGGAATCAGGTAAGTCGTTTTCCGCCGACTGAAAATTACAACAGATGTTTTGTCAATATAGTCAATATGATGAATTTTGGAAAAAAATCACTAACGTGAAAGTTAGACATTTTATGTGATATGGTTGTTGCCGACATGAACATCTTTTTTATATTTTTTGAATACTTATCTATTTTTTGTTCATTCTTTCCTTTTTATTTTCTTTAATTTTCCCTCTTCTTTTTTCTTTTCACTGTGGCTAGTGAGGGTTGCAGCCCTCGCTAGCCACTAGGGGTGAGAGGTTCCCAATTTCTTACAGGTTCTGCCAAGAACCTAAAACCTATCATTGGGTACATGTTCTTTATTTTTTGGGACCTAGAACCTACCATCGGGTACATGTTCTTTATTTTTTGGGACCTAGAACCTACCCGTCAGAACTAAGCACCTGGAACCTACCCTGTCATAGGTTCCGGGTCTATTGAAGACTGAGATGAGGAAAAAAAAATGAAGATAGAGAGATAGAAATGAATTACTTATGTTAGACCCGGTGAAGAGAAGAGAGACAGGGTAAATGCATGCGCAGAGGCAAGTGGTGGAGACAGGCGACAAAGTGTTGTGGTTGATTGTATGAATTGAAGAAGCTTTGTATTATGTCACTTACTTATGGAGTGTTTTAAATGGGTTGAAAATGAGTCAGAATGTCTGACCCATATAATTTAGTTTAAAGCTTTTTGGACTCATTTCAACTGGTCCTTGATATATTTATAACCCCCATGTAAATCATTAATACAAAATATAAGTTAAAAAATTGGTCATGGACTCATTTTGATACCCCTAAGTGTTACAAGACTCCACACAACACTATTGAAGTAAGTAGACATATCTGGAAAGCATTATCAAGACAAAATAGCAGCACCGGTAGAAGGTTATCCATAGGGCTTTTCTCCCAATGTTTCACCATTCGACATGTTTCGGGAGCGCCACTGATAGTTCTCCTGCCTATAGCAGTGAATTGCCTTAATCTTGCCATATAATAATGACTTCGAATCACCCTATCAATAGTATTGGATTCTTTTAGTCACTTCAGATTCATGCACATCAAGTTGTAATCGTTGTCGATAGGGCCAAACACAGCCTAGGTTAACAGAAAGCTGCCTCAAATCCACCGCCAAGAGCGCCACACACTCGGCAATCGGTGCAAGGGCTCTCAGATTTCTCAATTGGACACGGTATCGAGGGAAATGAGCCACTGCCTAACAGAACATAGCATCTAAACTAGGCATCACTCATCCGAGCGCGAATAAGCAACTACTGCAGCTATTTCGCCCGATGGATGAAGCTGAGGAATGGTCAACATGGATTTCAGTGGCGACACGTCGAAGCTGCAGGCAAGAGAGACAACAGAGGAGAAGAAAAAATGCTGGAAAGAAATTGATCGAATCACCTGGGAAGGAGAAACTTGGATATCAAGGTCGTTGCCAACGTGGGAGAGGCAAGTGATGGAGCGAGCCAAGGTCTTAAAGGCGCTACCGCTGAGGGTGAACTCCATTTTTTAAGCTCTTCGCTTCCCTCTCTGCACTGATGCTACAGATTTTTATGAGGTGGTCGCTGAAAAAATTGGTGGGATTTGAAGAAGACAACGCCTGGTCTTTGGCTCGGTGAATCAATGATATGACGCATTTATATGACGCCTGGTATATCACCGATGTTTACCCAAGAACTATATCACCGATGTTTACCCAAGAAAATATTATAGGTTATAGCATTAACGCGTAACTCACCACTTATAACTTGATGGGAAATCACAAAAATGGTTCATGCACGGGTATTTTTGTTCAATTTTAATCCTGATGCCTTATTTATGTCACATATTTTGTCAGTAAATTAATCTCCAATCTTGATTTTAGGATAAATGTCGATTTCTTCGTCGAAATGCAAACAAAAGATGCAAAGTGAAACCTTTACCAAAAAAAAAAAAAAAAGATGCAAAGTGAGGGCTAAAGATTGTCATGCGGCATGTGTAAAACCAGTGGGCACTCGCTTGTTGGGGAAAAATAACTTGTTATATAGTTTGATACATCAAAAAATAATAAACAGTTTTTTTTTTTTTTTTTCAGCTTGGTTCGACGGCTTCGTTCATTATTGTTGAGTACATTTACAGAAATTATCTATGATAGATGATATTGCAATTGTTAAAATGCTTTAATTGCCACTTAATTTAATATTAATTAGTTTGAAGTGATAGAAAAATGCTTTTGTGTTGTATAACCTTCCATAAACTAGTTAGGTCAATGCAAATAATTAAATATCCAATTGTTTCAATCAACTCCACGGAAAATTCTATTATTTTTCAGTAACTTCATATTTTTTTTCCTTTTTTATGAAATAATATCCATTTTGAAGTTTTAAGAACCCTAGGATTTCGTTAAATAACAATAGCAAGTCTAAAATAGAAAGACCAAACCTACAGATCTTTCTTTATCTTGTTGAATTTTCCTCCTCTTCAAAGGATTAATCAACAACGATAGACAAAAAAAGGTACACATTTTTCATATTATTTAAAAATGAAAAGAGCTCATATAAGAAGAAGAAAAAGAGAAATATGGAGGAAAAAATTTCAGGGCGAATGAGAAATATGATGATTTTTTGCCACTATTTTACTATTTATCAAAGGCTCCACAGAGCATCAATACGGGAAAGAACAAATAGTGGTACCATAGCATAACAATTTTTTTTTCTCACTATAGATATATTGTCAAATACAAATTACATGTACAAAATACAATAGTCTAATTATATATAGGTACATGTATCATCATTATTCATGGGAAAAATACCAAAAAAGTCTTAAACCTATTGTATTGGTACAAATTCAATCCTAAACTTTTCAATTGGACCAATTCAGTCCTAAACCTTTTTACATCGGTACCAATTTAGTTCATCTGGCCAATTTTAGCTTGCTGGCGCTAACGTGAATATCGGCCGGTGAACAGACGCTAACATGCCAATTTTTAAATTTTTTTTTGAATTTTTTTGAATTTTTTCCTTTTTCTTTTTTTCTTTTCTTTTTTTCCTTCTTCCTCCTTGGACTGTTCCGATGGTGGCCGGCGAGGGTCGCGGTCCTTGCCCGGCCTCTCCCAGGGCTGCTGGCAAGGTGGCTTCGCCTGGATCTGGGCAAGGCTAGCCTCGCTGGCCGCAGGCGAGGGGTTGGCGAGGTTGGCGAGGTTGGCCTCGCCTAGATCCGGGCGAAGCCACCTCACCCGCGGCGCTGGGCGAGGCCGAGTGAGGGCTGTGAAGTTGCCGGTGAAGAGGCCGGGTGAGGTTCGTGACCCTCGCCGGTGGCAGGCGAGGGCTTCAAGGCCCTCGCCCAAATTCGGGCGGAGCCACCTCTCCCGCGGCCCTGGGTGAGGTCGGGCAAGGGCCGTAACCCTTGCTTGCGGCTGGCGAGGGCTTCGCGGCCCTCGCTTGACCTCGCCCTGGCCTTGTCGCGAGCGATGGCCACCTTCGCCCTGGCAAGGCCGGGTGAGGGCCGCGTTGGCCTTGCGGCCGCAGGAAGTCGCCTCCCCGCGGCCTGGGCGAGGCCGAGCAAGGGCCGCGGGCGAGGTACCTTTGCTTGGGTTTGGGCGAGGCCAAGGCAAGGTTGGCCTCGCCTAGATCTGGGCAAAGCTGCCTTGCTGGCGACCCTAGGAAAGGCCAAGCGAGGGCTTCGAGGCCCTCGTCTAGTGACCAGAGGCTTTCCGGCCACCGCCGGAACAGTCCAAGGAGGAAGAAGGAAAAAAAGAATAGGAAAAAGAAAAAATAATAAAAATTCAAAAAAATATTAAAAAAATTTCACGTCAGCGTCCAGTCGCCGGCCACGTCAGCATCGGCAAGCTAAAATTGGCTGGATGGACTAAATTGGTATCGATATAAAAATGTTTAGGACTGAATTGGTCCAATTGAAAAGTTTAAGACTAAATTGGTACAAATATAATAGGTTTAGGACTTTTTTGGTACTTTTCCCTAATTTTTTGCATATAAGTGGTATTGTTTTTGTGAATGTGTTGTAAGAGAAGGTTAGGAAAGGTTTATTGGTGTTAAGGATGTATCCCTTCGTATTATGATGTTCTAGTTTGTCGAAAAGAAGAGTTTTTCGGTAGCTTAATTCGCCTTCGATCAATAGATGGGCTATACTCTTGAAGTGCATATATAGGTTAGAGTTTTGCAGTGCATAAACACGTTAGCTATGATTTGCACTGGAAGCTTGGTGTCTTGCCACATCAAATTTTGTTTAGAACTTAAATTGGTAGTTCTTGAAAGCTTTTGGAAAGACTGCCCTCTTGTGTGATGCAAGAGGAGCTTAAAACTTGAGCTTTCCAAAATACTGTACACTAACAAATGGTTTGCTGATTTTATTTCCAAGACGTGGAGTAAAGTGTGTAGACATAATTGCTACAATTCATTTCTTGGAGAAGATCCTGCTAAAGATTATGATTGGTGCCATCGGAATCATGGGTAGCCATCTCTAACCTTGAAACCATCGTTTGTATTTACACAATGCTCGTAATTATTGGGCAATTACTAATACTCAAGATGGGAAGGCAAGATATGGACCCAAGATTGCAACTTACATCCACTTGCATCACTGTTGTTCTTGGATGTATTAGGTGTTGCTTGCTTATGTACATTCCGCTTCATGTCATGCCTTGGTCGATTTTCGCTCTTCACGTCCTTGAGTTGATGAACCCATAAGCATTTACTGCGATTAGAGACTTGTGACTGTTTTTAGTTTTCCTAATATTGTGGTTTGCTCTTTGGGAAGTTGGTATGATGTGCATTGTGCTAACATTGGCTAGGACATGAATCTTTTGCTATATTGTTGTTACCTTTGGGACACGAACCTTGTATTGTACTATTATTATGTAGAACATCTTGTATATGTAGAAAGTGTAGTATGTGATGTGATGAGGATAATGGTACTACTTAGTTACGATCCCAGTGCAATACAATGAAGTTGGAGACACATGGGATTTTTTATTTTTTTTCCTTTGGCTAGGGGAACTGATTCATAACATTTGAAAAATAATCACATTATCCTTGTTCCCTAATCTTATGATCCATGAATTGCAATTTAGACGTAGTTTGTACTCATATCCAACCTTAGCAATATTTTAGATAGGCACTCTCTCGAATGAACTTCAACGCACAATTAAAACTATTAAGTCTGGCATAAAGGAAGCATATAATATGTGAGAGGGGAAGAAACCAGCCACAAATTCTTCAATGAAAGATTTACACATCTGAGAATAAAGTGGAATCACATTGGGAAAGTAAAATGCACGACCTTTTGTACGTTGATGCATATTTGGAAGAAATTGAATGGGGAAACAGAGTAATTTTGATTCAATATAAGTGTAGACATATATAGATAGATGTTCATGACTAGGAAGTTTTTGTTTTTGGTGTTATATATTAAAAGGGTTGGGAGACAGAGATTTCTTGGGAGATGGGCCTAATTCGTTAAGATGAAAAGTCAAATGCGTACCATCAAAAATCCAAAGAAAATCATAGGAACATCTGTTTGCTTGCACTTTGTCTTGTTGGCAATGTTGGAACACCAAGCTGTACCCCCAAGATAAAGGACAATATGTCCTTTATAGGACATATCTTGGGGTACAACCACAAATTCTTCAATGAAAGATTTACCCATTAGAGAACAAAGTGGAATCACATTGGGAAAGTGAAATGCATGACGTTTGGTACGTTGATGCATATTTGGAAGAAATTGAATAGTGAGACACAGTAATTTTGCTTCAATATAAGTATAGACATATATAGATAGATGTTGATGACTAGGAAGTTTTTGTTTTTGGTGTTATATATTAAAAGGGTTGGGAGACAGAGATTTATTGGGAGATGGGCCTAATCCGTTAAGATGAAGAGTCAAATGTGTAAAATCAAAAGTCCAAAGCAAATAATATGAAGTTTCGTTTGCTTGCACTTTGTCTTGTTTGATTGTGAGCAACTCATAGATGGCAGTGTTAGAACACCAAGCTATACCCCTACAAGATATATACATTTTTGTTAATATATCTGGATTTTTATTCTTGATGTTCCTAGTGACTCAGAGCAGACAATATAACTATTGACATATTCACTTACTGTAAATCTTTTGAAAAGTAAAATTTAATGTTAATAACCATTGACCCTTTTTCTTGGATGTGGATTCTTTGTCCCACAAAACCATGAGCGTGTGAACAAATTTTACCCGTTGATTAAAGAACATACTTTTGTAATATGTGAACTTCTTTCTTTGGTAAGTATTATCCGCTCCCACGTTAAACAAATTCATAAAAAGTAGTAAATTGTTTGCGAGATAGATAGAAGGAAACATTACTTCCTCATTCAGTCACTTTTGCGTTTCAGATTCAAAAAATGATTCAGATCGAAATTAGTAAACCCATTTCCTTTCTTGAGAGCCCAGACTGTTTTTACTTAGACAAATAGTTGACCGAAGTTGCTGTAAACAAAAATAACCCATGAAACTCGTCAAATACAAATGCGCCGCAAGTGGCAAAGTGCTTATTCATTGTAGTGGAATCTACAGGGTAAAACATTTTACAAGCAGGTAACACTAGGATCAAGCTAAAGAATCGAAGCAAACCGGCTAGTTCTTGGTCCAATTCCCACTTCCTAAAATTTGGAGTCGATAAACATCGTAACCTACCTTTTCCATTTGGAGGGGAAAAGGCATAGGTTTAGGGGCATTGCTTGAAAGACAGGCCTACGGTTCTTGACTAGACGGCGACTTTCTCAAGCTCATACACATCACAACATTGAGATATTCGATATAAAATCAAATTGATGCCATGTGAATTTTTAAATTAGGAGTCTCTACTAGTCTATTGGGATCAACTAGAAACCAAGTGAACCATGAGGCATGGGAGTATAACTCATAGAGCTGTTAAACGAGTGGGTCGGGTCGGGTCATTAATGGGTCGACCTAAATTGACCCATTAACTCATTTATGACCAATTTATATCTAATGTAAATTTTTCGACCCATATCTGACCCGACCCATACCCAACCTATATCCGACCCTACCCATATTAATAAAATATTTTCATATTTAACCAAATTTAGGAAAACTTATTCTTATTTTTTTTTTAAAGATTATATTACTAAAAACTTTCAAGCAATACAAATCCAATCAATAAATTTTCAATTTTTTATAATTCTTCAAAAAAATTATTTCTTATATATAAACTAAAATAGTTTTATACATCGGACAATTTTTATAATTTTTAAAATAATTATTTTAAAAATCGAATTTTAATTATTTTCTTTTTCTTTTTTGTTCTTCTTCTTTAGTTGGCCGCCGGCCACAATGACGGCCGGTGCCGGCCATAGGCGAGCCTCGAGCTCGCCCCTCGCCGGACGTCGATGAGGCCTCCGTCTCGCCGAGCATCGGGCTCGCCCTCGCCGGATCCGGCGAGGCTCGAGCTCGCCCAACGCCGGTGAGTTCGAGTCTTGCCACATCGTGCCGACAACCGGAGGAAGAAGAAAGAAAAAAGATAAAAGAAAAGAAAAGAAAAATAAAAAATAATTATAATTTCGTTTTTAATAAAAGAATTTTTTTTTAAAGTTAAAGAGAGGAGAGACAGATGGTGAGGTTTTGAGTGAAAATAAATGAGTTCGTTTTTAAGGGGTTGATAAATGGATCAGCTTTCTAACCCATTTAAAATCCATATATCTTAGTCTTGACCCATTAAAACCCATTATGGGTGCTTTATGAAATAAAGCTTAACCCATTAACGACCCATTTAACCATAAATGGGTTGCACAGCCCATTTAACACCTCTAATAACTCATTTTCTATGCAACCAAAGAATTTAGGGTTGGTAATTTGATTATACTAATTAATCAATTAAAGCCCTTTTGGTATCTAATTTTGTTCAATTACCAACCAAAATGTTCGAGCAGTCTTCTTACTAAGCATGAGTTCTAAGGTGTTATTCCTAACCAGGTTAAAAGGAAACAACTATGAATATATCGAAATTGTGCAATCTCGTAAAAATCAAAATAGAGATGCACAAACAAAGACTTAGCATTTATCTCTAAGAACTTAAGTAACACTGACACCAACATGTGACAGGCGACAGGTGACACGACATGACACATCGACATGATATTTTTCAAAAGATAGAGAATTCCAACACATTGTGACACGTTTTATATTTAATATATATTTAATATATAAATAATAAGTTATTATTTTTATGATTATTTTAATCAAATTAATCTAATTCAAATTCACAAATAAATAAATAATAATAAATCATATAATAAATTACACTAAAAACACTAATCCACCATTTATTAACATCCTTCATTATTGCAATTTGATGAATTCAACTCCATTTCAGTAAATCCATAAAACTTGGAAAGAAAACAATAAGTAATTCATATTCTAGACTTGCGTGTTAGACGTGTTGAAAGAAAAAAAGAAAAAAATTGAGGATAAATTATGTATCACGGAAAGTAAGAGTCAAAAGAGAAGAGAAGAAAATATTAGGTTTTTCTTCTTTCCTAATTTGTTATTTTTATTATTGATTTTTATTTTTTCATATATATATTGACCCTTTATTTATTGATTTTTTTAAAATTGACCTTGCATGTTGGAATTGTCAGTCGGAAATATTGACCAAGTATCGGATTTTTGGACACGTGTTGATCAAGTATTAGAGAGTGTCAAAGAATGTCGAGAGAGTGTCGGACACGTGTTGAAATGTTTGACACGATACGAAAGCTCCCGGAGAGTATTGATGCTTTCTAGTTAAGAACAACCAAAACTCTATTGTCGAATTTTTAGAGCTTGTTCAATTTTGAGTATAATTATTTTATCAAAGATTTCCATACATTTAAAAGAAAACTACTCAAAAATATAATTTCTTAGTTTTTTTCCTAATTTTAAAAATATAAAATTCTTTCTGAACTTTTTTAAATTTAAAAATATATTTTTTAATCCAAAAATAGGAACCCGGATCGCCAGGCCCTCAGCCGGATTGGGCTTGACATGTGGACGCAGTCTAGCTCAAAATTGAGTCCACTTGAAAAAGAACACCTAAATAACTAAGCCTAGCCCATGATAAAATAACCCTAACTCATTACTAAACTAAGCCGCAAACAACACAAGCTCGGGCCGGCTGGACCCGCGATCTGGTTCCGGCTTGGCTCGTCTCCCTCCTCGCCCATAGCAATTTTGCTGTGATGGAGATGGCCGCGGCGAATGACGTCGGTTGTCTCCGTTTGGCCAAGGGCGCTTCCAGTCGTTGCCTCAGCTGACCTGGGCCAAACGCTTGACCCTCGCCTGGCTGGCAACACGTCGATGACAGCCACGGTGGACGTCGCTCGGACAACCAATTCGCGAGGACTGAGGGGACCTCCCTAGACGACCACAATGGTGGCCACAAGCCGAGAAAAAGCACGACCACTCCGACTATGACGCCTTGATAGAACAAAAAACTCGATCGCATTGGGGCATTTCAACAAACAGTTATAGTGCACTACCGAAACAAGGAATTCCCTGCTCAATCGAGACTCGAACACACGCCGGAACCCTCGACACTGGACAAACAAGAACAATAGAGACAAAACGCGGGGGTGACATGGGCTGAAGCTCACGTGAGCCGGACAGCCGCGAGCTTGGCTCGGTGTGGCCAAAACAAGGCAAAGCACATCAGTTTTTGGAACATGATGATATATGTTTTATGGATCAATGAATTCCTCGGGAGCAGGAAACGATAGTTTGGAATTTTCTCTGAGAAGAGGGGGAAAGTCAGTATTATGGAACATGGCTATAGAAGAAGTGGGTGGTGCTTCTACTGGAACTTCAAGGGGGTAAGAGTGCTTCTTAGGGGAATCCAGTGCCGAGAAGATCTCTTCACATCATGAATACAGAACCAGAAATCCTCGAAACACCCGTTTCTCTTGCTCCTTCTCCTTCATCATTAACCCCTCTAGAGTTTCGTGTTTGCAATGCTTCTAAGATAGATTATCTTTATGAAGTCTCTCTTAGCGATGAAACCAAGATCTCCGAAACCTAACTTCCTCTCATGAATCCTTACTCTGCTTTTGCTAAGCCCAACTCATCATTCTCGCCCATCCGCTCCATCTGCTAGCTTATTCACCAAACCCCAAAGCAAGTAAAGGAGTACGTCCAGTCCTCCAAATTCGACTAGCATCTCATCCCTGCTACTGAAAATGAGTACTTTGTTACTCTCCAGATTCCTCCAGAATTTCCCAGACAATGGGTGAAACAGGGATACACTCATGTCCATTACGGTGCTGTTCGTCTTGCTCTTACTTTTCATGGTCATAAAGGCTTGCCAGTTGTGGCAAGAATTGCGTTGTTGGATACTAGGTTTCTATAATATCAGCATACTTGCATTGGTACTGTTCAAACCACCTTGAATGCTGAAACAGTTTTTGTGATTCTGTATCCAAATTTCAACATCACTCTTTCAGATCCCCAACTACTCTCTTTTTTGAAAGTCCAAGTCCAGCTCATTGGAGCACCTCAAACTGTTGACTCTATAGCTGCAACACTCCATTACCAAATGGTTTATCGAGTGCAAAATCATGCTCTTGATCTTAATTTCAACAATGGCAATGAAGATGCCTTGTTTATCTCCATGCAGAATGACCAAACATCATGTATCCATGTTCCCAGACAGATTCCAAAGGATACGTTGGCCAAGCTCCTTCCAGAGACTTGGATCACCAATTATGAGAAGCTACACCAACATAACAAGCCATTTCAGTCTACAGACTCAGAGTTTGTCCGGAAAAAAGATGGAACTGTTTCCATCAAATTTGGCAAGGAAAAGGAAGAAAGTCTTTCTATCTTCCAGACCCTCTTCATGATTGAACCATGCATTCCTGAATCAATTTCCGAGCCAAACCCAAAAAAGCTTGTTCGACACTTTAATAGTGATGGACATCCTGTCCATGACTATAAAGACAACTATGGTCTTTGTTTTTGGGATCCTTTTTTTATCAATGTTCCTATTGCACAAATTCCCCCGACGAGGTAGATCCTTTAGCAAGATCTCCACCTCGACGAAAAAGGCCAAAGGATAGGGTGTACTAAAGGTACTTGAACGGAGAACCCTCCGTTGATACTCTTGGTGAGTGTGATAAATACCAGTTCATGGTTTCTTATGCTCCACCCCCACCATCAGAGTTGAAAACTACACCCCAAGTTACACCAGATCCACCGAAATCACCCCCACCATCTCCTCTTAAGAAAAAACAAGCCCTCTCTCCATTCTATAAACCAATCCTAAAATGGACTAAGAAGCACTCTTACCCCCTTGAAGTTCTAGTAGAAGCACCACCCACTTTTTCTATAGCCATGTTCCATGATACTGACTTTCCCCCTCTTCTTAGAGAAAATTCCAAACTATCGTTTCCTACTCCCGAGGAATTCATTGATCCACAAAACAGATATCGTCATGTTCCAAAAATAGCAACCCCCACTGATGTGGATGAACATGGAAGATAGAGAAAGACTCATGCTGCTGAAACTGTTCTAAATTGGCAATCAGAGACTCTGTTAGCACAAAACAATGCCTTCAAAGAAATCGATTCCAAGATTGGAAATGTGCAACAAGATCTCTGAAGGTATGATGAAACCACCAAAAAGATACTTTCTGAGTTCTAGAAAAGGCTTCATGCCTTGGAATGAGGACAACATCTTGGGTATCATTATCTTGAAAGTCCAAAGCCAGAGATAGAAAAACTTAAAAGGCAAATCCAACTTCTTGAAGAAGGAAGGTTTAGACCTTTCGATCCATTAGCACATTCTGTTAGAGCTAGTTATTTGCCTCCACCACCACAAACGTCTATTTTTGCTGCCATTCCAAAAGATCCCTTCAAAAAGGAACTAGATATGGCAGAAATACGAAATCATCTCAAAAACTTGCAGAAGGACAAAGGAAAAGAGAAGATGCCACCTACAGAATCCAGTTCGATTGTTATAAAGGAAAGGCCAGATCAGATGATATTATCCAATCCATTAGAATCTTTTTAAAAGGATTTGGGTACTCAGGATTTGGGAACTCATGAACTTGATCCTGCCATCTGACAGCCTGATCTTGTCATCCTAGAAAAATAGATTATGTTCTCAGTTGAGCAAACTTCTCCTGATACTGAATCAAATTCAGTATCTCTTTCCTCCTCTTCATCCTTCTCAATTCCTACAGTTGATTCTCTTCCTATCGCACCAGTAACTTCATCAATTTTCATGGCCGATCCTCCAGATGATGAGATGGAATCAAACTATTCTGAGCCAGAAAATGGTTCAACCTTTCTCTCTTTCAGTTTCTCAGAGTCACAGCCGAAGCCTTCTAATGGCCGGAGACGAACCAGCCGGCTCCTTTCCTTCCCCTCTCTCTCTCTCTCTCTCACAGAATAATCCCCCCAAAGAAGAAGAAGAAGAACCAGACCCCTTTCTTCCACGAGCTCTGTCTCTATTTTCCCGAGCGCTCGCCCCTCTCCTCCTCTCCTCACCCGACAGAACATCATCCCCCATAAGATTCCTTTTTGCTCGTGCACCGTGGTGACGTCACGGCCGCGGAGGGGCTCTCCAGTTTATGCCCGTGAGCGTGTGCCAGCGGGTGTAAAGAGGGGAAAGAAGTGATGGGCTGGGCTTTTTTTTAGGCTCTGGTGGGCCAAAGAAAAGAAAGGAAATGGGAAGCTGGGCCGAAGGGTGAGCCGAAACAACCAAGTGGGCTAGACAAGCCGGTCCGCTCGATTTCCTCCTTTTAATTTTGTTTTTATTTCATTTTTGTTTGGTCCACTTTGTTCATTTTTTCAATTTTTCTTTTTCTTTTGCTTCTTATCTTTTATAATTTTTTATATTTTTGCAAAAATGGATATTTAAAAACGTCAACAAAAATTTGGGTGTCAATCACCGTAAACACTTTGAAGATGTTTGCCTTGAAGGTAATCAATTCACTGTCAGATTTTAATGGATTGAGTGCGTGAAGGGAAAAATGGAGGTTGAATATGAATATTAGAATCTTAATTAGACATGTGTAAGTAAGAATGTGATATGTATACCGATCAATATTATTTCTATTCCAGTTTCAATTAATCACAAATAGCGCCAAGTGCCAAACATGAGCTTAGACTTGGAATTTCTATTGTTATATGGTAATCAAATAAGACGAGGCAAAAGGACATCCTGGAAAAGTATGGTCATGCGAGAGTTTTTCTAGTAAATGCAATTGTGCTTTCACTTATTGAGTGTCACAAACCTCCATGCGACACCATCAACTTCACCATACAAACCAGGAAAGAATTATCGAGACAGAATAGCAGCCCCCATAGAAGCTTATCCACAGGGTTTGTTTTCTCTGTTTCACTATTTGACATTTTCTTCAAGTAGCACTAGTAGTTCTCCTAGCTATAGCTGTGAATTGCCTTGGTCTTATGATATAATGATTTTGAAATCCCCCTATCAACAATATTAGATTCTTTCAATGAAATGATTTCATATATATGAACGTCTAGTTCTTATCATCGTTGACGGGACCAATCACAACTTGGATTAATAAGTTTCTGCCTCAAATCCACCACTAGAAGCTCCATGCACTCGGCAATCGGCAATCCGTTGAAGGCTCAAATTTGTCAATTGGACATTGTATCGAGTGAAATGAGCCAATACCTAACACAGCATAAGCATCTAAACTAAGCATCACCCATTGGGGCACCGATAAGCAACTACTTTGCTTTTCACTCAATGGATGAAGCTGAGGAACAATTGACATGGATTTCAATGGCGACCACGAACTTTTTGACCGGAGCTGTGGGCGAGAGAGACAACGGAGAAGAAGAAGAAATGAGGGAACAAATTAAATCACCTGGGAAGGAGAAGCTTTGATAGCGAGGTTGTTGCCGACACGGGAGAGGCAAGTGATGGAGTGAGCCAAGGTCTTCAAAGGCGTTGCCGCTCAGGGTGATATCCATTTTTATGAGGTGGTCGCTGAAAAATTGGCGGGATTGGAAGAGGGAGACGCTTGGTCTTTCTTTGGCTCGGTGAATTAATGATATAACACGGTAATTATCATTTTTTGGCCCCAAAGATACGATTATTTCACTGATGCTTAACCAAGAAAGTATAATGACAAAATTGAATTATTAAAGATAATGTATTTATAACATATGTGATCAAAATAGTTATATCTTCATATAAAAGCTTTTGCCATATATAACATAATTGATATTAATAGCATCATTTTTTAATTTTCTCATAATGTAAGTGCGAGCTATTTCACGTTTTTCAAAGAAAAATAACAAAAATAACAAAAATAACATTACACAGAATCGTTGGGGTTAAATGGGTAATTTGACATTTTATGCCCCATAAATGGTAAACGAGGCATAAAATATCAAAGAGGCATAAAATGTCAAATTACCCATTCAACCCCACCGATTCTATGTAATGTTAATAAATTAGTCTAAATGGATTGACTTAATCGGTAATTTGACATTTTATGCCTCGTTTGCCATTTATGGGGACATAAAATGTCAAATTACCCATTCAACCCCACCGATTCTGTGTAATGTTAATAAAGTAGTCCGAATGGATTGGCTTAATCGGTAATTTTTGGGAAGTAAAGAGTGGTCCCTCGAGAGAGTCAACAAAAGGGAACAGTCCCAGGAATTACAAAATCATAGGAAATGTTGGGGTTCTGTGACTAGTAAGACCATTGGATGGGAGACAGAAAAGCGGGACCAAGATACGGACAGATGACGACTAAGATTTGTCGTTTATTGTGCACATGGGGGCGGGAATGACAGATTTGCTGGATGATGGACCTGATCCACTGAGATTCAACGCATTGAAATCGCCCTAAGTCCTCATCAATTATCTCTTTTTCTTTAGTAAAGAATGGGGTTTAAGCTTTCACGAAGCGGACTATGCCGTTTTCTCCTGCTCGACTTTAGGTGTACTCGAGATAAGTGCCAAATGCAGACCCTCAAAAGCCCGAAAGCAAATCACAAGAAAATTCCGTTTACTTTGTAACTTGTTTGGTTTATTTACAAGAAACTCATAGATGGGATGGGAGTGTTGGAACACTAATTTTTACCCCCGAGTTTTGTATTGTATTCTTTTTCCCCCTCATTTTGATAATATATATGGGTTTTAATTCTTGATCTTCCTAGTGACTGAGACTCACGGATCAGATAATATACTTAGGACATGATGTTTTTATCCTGTAAGACATTTCCATAGATCGCAAGTGTCTTAAAATATCTCGACCATCGATATGTACATCATTTACTCGAATCAATGATTGCTCTTTACCAATCGTACCTTGGACATTCACTATCATTTTTTGTCATTGTACTTTGTTTTATAACGGATTTGGTCCCTCAACTAATCCCAAGTCACAAATTCAGGACCAATTCCATATTTTTGGTCCAAATATGGACAGAACGTGCTAAGTTAACCCTGGAGATGAACATGTGGCACTGACGCATAAATCACAACAAAATTTTATTTTGTCATGTAATTGGCCGGTGGACCAATGTTCAATCATGATTTGAGGAATGTCGTATGTTTTTTTTTTTCCGTCCAAATGCAAACAAAAAGTAAGGGCTAAAAGCTCAAGATCAATATGTGGCATCAACATGTTATAATAGTACAAAACTAGTAGGCATGTTGCCGAAAATTAACTATGTTATGTAGTTTGACCCGTCAAAAAAATAATAAATAGTTAGTTTTAAGGTGAAAAATTATGCAAAAAGTATAAATCTATTGTACGGTTGTCAAAAAAATTTATCCGTGTCAATTTAGTCATCTACCTTTTGACTGTTTGATAATTAGTCCTAAACCTTTTTATAATTTGCCAATTTAGTCATGTCGGGACCTAAATTTCGGGTGCACCACCTAAGTTTAGGCTAATGGACTACTAAGTATTTAAACTTAGCTCGAACTCTCCCAAACCCATACCAATTTGCGACTTAAGGTTCAAATATTTAACATGCAAATGATTATTATCTAAGAGTCGCCACTAATCGATTTAGTATAAGTCGATTAAACACCTAAGTGAAATAATATGAGAATTATTTTACTCCTATGAACCAAAGTTTTTAATTTTCAAAAATATTTTTTTTGTAGGCAGTTTGGATTTATTTTATCTAAAATTTCTATCATGCAATAAGGTGATCTGCTCAATCATTATTAAACACTCAATGAATCAAACAAATTGCATTAAAAAAAAAAATTAAACACAAAGCAAGCAATTTTTGAGTTTTTCTTTTAATTAGAACTTTATTATAAGACATGCATTTAACTACACGACCTAACTTTACTAACAAACTATTTCCAATGAACCTAACATGCAAACTAATTGTCATGCACCTAATATTTTTATATTTTTATATTTATTTAATGAAACCTAATTTATGTGCAATGCAATGCAATGATGTGTAAAAATTTATCTATACTAACACAACATGCAACATGCAATATAATAGGCAAACTATATGTCATGCGATGTTATTCACATGAACTAAGCTAATGATGGGCAAATATTAGTGCATCTATCCTAGTATGTCACACATTTAAATGATCCTAAACATGCAATAACTAAATGATGTGCAAAAGAGATCTAATTTTACATGACACATGTATGATATTTTTTTTGCTTTTTTTATTTATTCGAAATTAAAATTACCTAATAATTAAACATGCAAGAAAAGGAAACATAACACCCTAGAGCAATGTTTTTGGCGCTTTCATTTATTAAAGCTAGCAATTATATCTAAAATTTCACAAAAAAAAAAACATTCAAGACATCGATCAAGATTCAAATAAAAGATTATAATATCCAAAAAAATAATCCGTCATCTCACGTCTTAGATTAATGGATATCGTAACCTTGATAAGGTACTTACGCAGAATCAAACATAATCAAAAAAATGATCCGTTGTCTCAAGGCTCAAATTAAAGATTATCGCAATCTCAGATATCGCAATTATCCAATAATAAGTTGAAATAATTAAAAAAATGATCCAATATCTTTACAGATCAAGTTAGTAATTAATTAAACTTTATTAATAAGCCCTAATTGGATAAAGATTGTTACCTAATCCGAACACGCATAATCTGGATCAGAATCGGACCGGATCACGGCTTGTGGATGATGCTCGAGGGATCCCTACAAGGAAGAATTACGAAACTTAGTGTTATCTATTCTTGCTCTAAAAGATCCGCACGTTGCCTCACGTTCCCCAACTCTTCACGATCTCCTCCCAAAAAAATGTCATTTTGCATGCATAAAGGAAGATCACAAAACCCGAAATATTATTGTCAAGTTTGGACAAAATCCAAAAGAAAACAAATCCACCGCTTGGACTTGTGACTTTGACCAAAGATCTGTCATTTCTTCCATGTAAATGACGGCGTAATGAATTGGGGCAAATGATAGTGGAAGGATGGTGATGGTGATGATGATGATTGGGATTACGACGGGAGGTATCAATATTCTGAGGACTCCCTCAGACCTGAGATAGCCTTTTTGCATGAATCCGCTTGACACTAGGAAGACCCGTTGAAGAACACCAGGAAATTACGGATACGGTAGGGACACCAACGTAGCACGAGATGATGTACAGGCAGAGACGAACAGCCGCTAGCACTTGAAAGGAATTCGAGGGCACCTGAGGAGCCCCGAAGGATCAACGGAACAGTGCCTTCAGGAGGTCTTCCTCTCCTCTCTTTCGTGCGTTCGCCCTTTTGCGATTCTCTGTTCATCTCCTCTTTTTTCTGCAGGGGTTTAATCTGGACAAGAAATGAAGACACGAAAAAAAAAATATTTTAAATAGCGAAATGGAATTTCACACAATCAAACTAAAAGAATGCTTGACTTAGCTTTATACTTGTCGTCAATATCCATGAAGCATGATGAATGTGGAACGTCGTCAAGAGGACTGCACCATCCTCCGAGATCCCTGAGGGTGTGTGCTCTTATATAGAGAGGGAAAGCTTAGGTCCAAGGAAAGAAGCCAAATCTTCTTGAGATATTTAAATATATTGCCCTTTTGTCGCTTCCCCTTTCAATCTATATTTTCCCTTTTCCTTTTGAACAAATCTAGCACAAGACCATTACTTCCTCAAACAACCGAATAATGTTGACATCTTTCTTTATTTGGCCTTTTCAATGCCTTTGTCCGCACTTTTATTTATTTACCAGATCAGCAAAAATTCTTTCCCCTTTCCTTTCTATTTCTTTTCTTTTTTCCTCAATTAATCAGCCGTGAATGGGATCTATGAAGATATGCACAATATTTCCTTTCGTCTTATTTCGATTGTGAATTTTCGATTCTCACGTTAATCCATATATTTAACAAAGATGTTCATTCTCTTTTGCTTTATTTCTTATTTTAAACAAAGATATGTCGCATCAAAGAATCGAATATCTCTATATCAATTAAGCTCATAATCATTCATTCGAATCTATTCACCATCGCCGATTCAATGCGAAATGCAATAATGCCCCCTAAAATTATATGTTATGCATTTTTTTTAGGGCTTAAAAATTAATCCCTAATTTTCTTATGCAATAAATGACTAAATGTGAAGTCAAAATTTAGGTGTCAACAATTCATAAACATTTTAACAATTAGCCAATTTAGTTATTCCGATTAATTTTGGTTGAAAATAGTTGACATGACAATCTAATCAGTGTTGTTCATCTTATAAGGTATAGTCGCCTAGTCGGCGCTGACATGGACAATTTTTGTAATTTTTTCCTCTTCTTTTCTTTTTTCATTTTCCCTGTTTCCCTCAATCCCCTTGGATGAGGGATGCCTATGCCTTGGTTGATGAGGGTAGCCCTCACCTAAGGCCGGCTACCTCTGCCGACCATCAAGGTTCACAAAAAATTCATACAATTATATTACTGATGTTTAACCGAGTATATTATGTTTTTATTTATTTATTGATCATTAGATAGTTTGAGTTATTGACAAAATTCAATTATTAAGGATAATGAATTGATAATGTATGTAATCAAATTAGTTATATCTTTATATAAAAGCTTTTTTCATTCATAGTATAATTTATTCTAATAGCATCATCTTTGAATTTTCTCATAATATATGCGCGAGCTTTTTCAGTTTTTGTTTTTTTTTTTAAATAAGACAATTTGTATTGTATATTTTTGTCCTTTCTATGAAGACATACTAAGTTCTTTTTTGAGCATTTGGCCAAAGAAAATTAATGTAGAGCCAATTCAAACTATGCATCCTCGATATTACAGGATTCATAGTGAGACTGCTTTTATATTAACTAAGCTTGGTGCTTAAATATCGGGAGAGCATTAGCAGTTGGAGATCAATTGACGACATCGAACTATACATAATTAGAGTGAGATAATGCAACTAATCCTATATTAGTTTACTATCTCATAAAATGATTTAAATTCATTTAATAATAATTTATTTTAACATTTACAATAAAACTAATTAAAGAACAATTAAAAATATATACTTATAATAGAGCATCGAAATGAAACGAAAATAAAAGTATTTTTATTTAAATTATATATAACTACCAATATCTAATTTCACTGCACAATTTAGTAACCAATAAATTCGCCTCATTTAAAGATGAATAAAATTAATCAAAGCAAAAATTTAACAAATATAACTTTTAAAAGTAAAAAAGTAATATACAAAAATAAAATAGAGCTTCCCAATAGAAAGTGAGATACAATTAAGAATTCGAAATCGTTAGCACATGACATAGTTACCTAAATTAATTTTCATGTCACAAAAATTTCCGAACTAGTACCATTGCCCTGATGTATATTTTATTGGATTATGTCCAAAATCCCATTAAAAAGAATATGTGTTAACACATGTATTACTAAGTATTTTTCATTTGTGACTTGAAATACTTATTCATGTTTAGAATATTGCTGACGTTGGGATATAAGGATCGACGACTAAATCAAAATCACAATTCTTGTATTGAAAGATTAGTGAATGAGGGTAATATGATTCTTTAGCAAATTCTTTGAATCAATTCCCCCATCTCTCTCTGACAAATATATATATATATATAAAATTTATTTTCTATTTCTCCGATTTCATTGAATTGCATCAGAATTTTAACTAAGTAGTATCATCATCATCATTATATATTCTGCAATATGACGTAAAAAGTGTTTAAGGTAATAATAATACAACATGAGGTTCATGTCTGAGCTAGCACTGGCAAGATGCACATCAAAACCAACTTTGCAAAGGGCTTACTACAACATTAGGAAAACCGAAAACTGTCGCCATTCTCTAATTAATCCCTAGGTTCGAATTTGAATGGGATTATCAACATTAGAATGCAAAGAACGAGAATCAACCAAGGCATATCACGAAACAGAATGTACATTAGCAGACTGCATGTGACACATCCGAGAGCAAAAAAGATGAGAGCATACACAAGTCAGAACCTTAGGCAGATCTTGATGAATTGAGCGTGTAAAAGTAAAGCCGGCAGTTGATCACGAATATTAGAATCCTAACTTGATAACTACAAGCACAAAGGTGATATTTTTTATACGGATCAATGTTATCCCAGTTTCAAATCAGCACAAAAGTGCTTAGTGCCAAACATGAATTCAGAACTTGAACCTTCTATTGTTATTTGGTAATGAAGCACGACGAAGCAAAAGGTCGTAAAAAATATGGTCATATGAGAGTTATGGTAGCGAATGCAATTGTGCTTTTTTGCTTATTGAGTGTTGCAAAACTCCATACAACACCATCAAAATAACTAGACAAACCAGGAAAGCATTATTAAGACTGAATGGCAGCACCAATGGAAGGTTATCCATAAGTTTTTCCTAATGGTGTAACCATTCAGTATTTTCCGCGATTAGCACTGATAGATCTACCGGCTATAGCTGTGAATTATTTTATTCCTAGGATGTAATGACTTTGAGTCACCCCATCAAACGGTATTAGATTCTTTCAATGACTTCGAATTTATGCATGTTAAATTCTAATCATCGTCAATATGGCCAATCACAACCTAGGTTAACAAATTCTCCGCCTCAGTTCCCCCGCCAAAAGCTTCGGTCCAAGGACTCTCGAATTTCTCAATCGGATACTTTAGCTAGCGAAACAAGCCAAATACCTAATACAACGTAGCATCTAATCCAAGCACCACTCATCAGGGCACGAATAAGCAACTGCTTTGCTTTTCACTCCGAAGGATGAACCTGAGGAACGATTGACATGGATTTCAATGGCAACCCCGAACTTTTTGACCGGAGCTATGCGTGAGAGGAGACGGAGGAGAAGAAGAAGAAGAAGAAATTTTGGAAGAAATTGAATCACCAGGGAAGGAGAAGCTTGGATAGCGAGGTCGTTTCCGATGTGGCAGAGGAAGTGATGGAACGAGCGAAGGTCTTCAAGGCGTTGCCGTTGAGCATGAACTCTATTTTTTGAGTTCTTCGCTTGTCTTTCTACACTTACGGTACAGATCTTTGTGAGGTGGTCGCTAAAAAATTGGCGGGTTTAGAAGAATGTCACAATGCATTTCTTTGGGTTCATTGGTACTACTGGCAATTTTTTTTATAAAGTATCCGATTACACCATTTTTCAATGTACTCTCATTGTTTGCAAGCTCTCTAATTAAAAAAAATACAAATCAAACAAACGTTATTAGACTCATAATAAAAAGTTTTGGGTTTTAACTAAATTGTTATAATTTTTATTAATCAGTTAATGATGTAAATATTAACTATCATTTTCATGTCGAAGAAAGGATTATATCATGTAGTACTTATGCTACGAGGTTTATAATTTTATTTTAACAATACACCGAAATGACCGGATTAACCCTCTCGGTGCTGGAGCTGCCCCTCTGGGCCTCTGGCGGCTGTAGTTCTTCATATCATGTCAGCTAAATCCATTGTTTCCACATTGCTTCATCTTTTCCAACTCTCCGGGAAGGCAACGTCGGAAGGTTAATGGAGAACAACAATCCAGCTGATCACGGTGGCTGGAGGTGAGCCTCAGCGACCTTAAATATATCTCAAGCTCTGTGGTCCTTCTCCAACAGTACGTCAGAGGATCCGGAGGAAACTCACGTCAAAATCTTGATGTTCTTCCCTGTTCCCACCTCTGATCATGTTACACCGTGTATTCCAATACGTGAATGCCATTTTATAGCGAAAAAACCTGCACTCTAGGTAAATCAGGTAAACTCGTTCAAGAATTCTTGAACTTGTACTGTTCAAACTTACAAGCCCAGGGGGAGTTGCCTGTAGAAAATGACCTGTTTCTCGCATTAGATCGCGAGAATTGGATTGGAACACCAATTTGTACCGCCCAGAATTTTTTGTCCTCTATTCCTTTTTTCTTTTTGTTGATTGAGCCAGGTTTCCGTTCTCGATGTTCATAATGATAGACTCTCAAAGAACAGAAATAATGGGCTCTACTCCGAACGGCGCATTTAGGGGCATATTCTGGTGGATGTAAAATGACTTGTTTCTTGAATTTCTTGGGCTGGGGTAGTTTGTCTGAGAAAAGTGAAATGCCATAGCAACTGGCATTTCTTTGGAAAGAATCTGAACCTTCTCTTCAAGTTATTGGATGGGAAAATTCTGTCACATCAATGAAGGGACACGACTGTAATACACTCTCTTTCTTTCATTTCTCAAGACAAACTCATATCAAGAACGTATTAAGTGAAAGTCTCATTAGCTTTTCCTCTTAATAAAAGATGAGACCTGCAAGTAGCATTAATCAGCTTCTACCTCGTAAGCATGGGGCCTTACCTGGTAGTTTCGTGCTGTGCGGGTGGTTTTGTTCGTGACTAAGCGTTGTTAGAGGGGGTTGGGAAAGGTTTGTAAGTGCTAAGGTGGTATCCCTTGAGTACTCTCATGTTGTATTTTGTCCAAAAGAAGAATTTTCACTAGCTTAATTAGCCATGGATCAACAAACGGATTATACTCTTGCAGCACATACTCATTAGCCGATAGCTATGATTTGCACCAGAAGCTTCGTGTCAAACTGCGCATTAATTTCCTTTTGAACTTAAATTGGTTCTTCTGGAATCTTTTGGAAAGACTGTCGTCTTATATGATGTAGAAGGAGCTCAACAGTTGAGCTTTTCCAAAAGACTGTACACTAACAAGGATTTCATTGATTTTATTTCCAAGACGTGGAGCAAAGCATGCAGATTGGATTGCTACAATTCATTTCTTGGAGAAGATTTTGCTAAAGACCCTGATTTGTGCCATCGGAATCATGGATACTCCGGTCATCACTAACCTTGAAATCATCGTGTGTTACTACACAATGCTCAGAATCGTTGGGCAGTTACTAATCCTCAAGATGGGAAGGCAAGATATGGAACCAAGGTTCTGACTTACATCTGCTCGAATTGCTGTTGTTCTCGGATGTGTCAGGTATAGTTTGTTGATGTACATTCTGCTTCATGCCATGCTTTGACCAATTTTTGTTCTCCGCATCCTTGAGTTAATGAACCCCATAAGCATTCATTTCATATTAGAGAACCGTGAGTGTTTTTGGCTTTCCAAATATTATGTTTTGCTTTTTCGGAAGTTGGTGTTGATGTGAATCACGCTAATGTCGGCCAGGACACAAACCTCGTGTGTACTATCATACCACAAGACATACTCTTCCCTTGTCTTATTGGGAACCTCCGATAACTAGTATAAGTAAGTACAGATAATATGTCATAGAACTAATTTATGATCCCTTCTTCTTGCGCCGAAGATTTATCTTTCCCGAGGGAACTGGAGTTGCAGGGGTCACGCAAAGACATAGGCCCCTTCCCTTCTCTTTTGGATGAATGATCCTACTCTTTTTCTCTTTTTGTTAATACATCCAGGTTTTTATTTTCGAAAGATGCCAGTGTTTCCAACTCTCGGAGCAAATAATGTAACCTAACAGTGCCTGATTCTGATTTTTTGTTCTCAAGAGCAGTTTCGGAATAGAATCGCGTTTGGTAAAATATTTGTTTCCGGGAACAAATTTCTATTTTTTTGTTCCTGAAATTAGATTTGGAACAGAATCAAGAATAAAAAAAAAAAAAAAGTTGATTATTGTTCCGGAAACAAATCTAAAAATCAAAACCAACTCTTCTTCCTCTTCTTCATTGACGGCCATCCCGCGGTTACCGTCTGCCACCACGCTCGCCATCGCCCATCGCCGTTTGCCGCCGGCCACCGGTCTGGGCAAGCTTGCCGGAGGCTCGCTAGGCCGCTGGTGGCCAAGCTGGCCTTGCCCAAACCCAATGAGCCTCGCCCGGCCTTGCCGGTGGCTAGGCGAGGCTCGGCCTCACCAGATCTAACGAGACCAAGCCTTGGCGGGCCGGGCGAGGGCCGGGCAAGCCTCGCCTAGGCGCCGGCGAGGCTCGGCCGACGAGGGTCGGCCTCACCTAGCCGCGATAACACTCTGGTGAGGTCGCCGCCGCCCTGGCGACCAACCCGAAGAAGAAGAAGAAGAAGAATAGGAGAAAAAAAAAATGAAAAAATGAAAAGGAAAAAAATGAAAAAAAAATAAAAGAAAAAATGAAAAAATGAAAAAAAAGGAAAAAAGAAGAAAAAAAGTATAAAAATTATTTAAAAATTAAAAGAAATTGATTTAGAATAGAATCAATGAGCACGGTACTAAACACAATTCTATTCCAGAATCATAAATTTTGGATAGTTACAAAACGGATTAAAATGCTTATAATCTGTTCCCGGGATTAGAATCGAAAAGAATCATTTCTTATCAGAATCTACTCCTGGGAATAGAATCGTTACCAAACGTGTCCTAATATATAGTCCTGGTGCGAAGAAGGTAGAGAGTGATTGCCGGGGCTAGAGGGCTGGACAAGGAGCGGCTCCTAGCAGCAGACTCTAGGATAGCGAAGGGGGTGGGATGAACCAAACTATATATTGAACAAGGGAAGAGCGATCCAGATGTGTGTGTGTGAACTAGAATTAATTCACGAAGGCACCTTTTGACATAATGACAAGCTTTGCTTTGGAACTCCAAAGTTAAGCGAGCTTAGGCATGAACATTGCTAGAATTAGTGACCTCTTAGGAAAGTGCTTGGCTGTACATCAAAGGACAAAACCATGAAACTCGGTATGGGATGGACCAAAGTGGACAATATCTCATGTGAGTTAAATCCAGGGCATTACAAAAAGCAAGCAAGGGACTACTCCAACCGTTCGAAGGAACGTAGGACGGGAAACATCAAGCATTGGAAGGCACGACCACTTACCAGTAAAATCAAGATAGCAAGGTTATATAGTTAAGAAAGGAACATAATGCTATCGGTCTTCATAGTATGGTGGTGTTAATCAAATGCTGATTTCATCACCATCCTGATAATGATCATCCTCATCCTCGTTGGCATCAACCCAATACTTTGATAAGTTGTGAAAAACCGTGTCCATTTACACAACCAAGCAACAAAGAAAATCGTTTTAGAGGGATTTTCCAATTTAACCACTGACGCAGCTGCACAACCATACTTATGATGGCGCTAATTAGTGCTATGTTTGTGAGAATCTTGTTCAATACCTTTTCATCTAAAAACATTTAGAACCACTGACAAACGAAATGATACAAGGAGACTAATCGAATGGATACTGAGAAGCCCAAGAAAGGCATATGAGTTCAGTCTTCCAAAGATAGGTACTTGCACAGGGGTGTGCAATGCATCATCCAGGTTCATGGTCGAGTGAAAAGCAGTGAATGTTTTGGCTCCACTTTGTCTATGGTATCATATGGACAGTCGCAGTAAAAAGTGGAAAGAAAGAAATGCCAACAGGTTTGATAGGCATATATGGACTTTGCCAGAAACTTTTGCTTCTTGATGCAAGAATTAAGAGTTAAATGTTGCAAAACTCCAAGATAAAGTCGCACAATCAATTGGCCTAAGCCAAATGCTTTCTTGTAAAGCAGCATTTACAGAAGGGAAACAGGCGATAGAGAAAGTAGCACCTTTATTAAGTAATATTTGTATGAGACAGCAAAATAATGCGACCTAGAGAGATAAGGATGACGTTCATCATACACAAACAAACTGAGAGAGACATTGAGAGATGAAGAATCTGGACCAAATTTTGATGTTTCCTTCAGCCGATGCAGCTTTTGATATTTGAATGGTGCTGATCCTTTCAATTCCTGACTGACCGCCAACTTTTCGGATGCTTTCTTCTGAAACTTGCGTTCCATCAGAACCTCGGCCACTTCTCGCAGCACTTCCTGCCCAAAGTTAGTAAACCACTCAAATTTGATTCCCAAGAGATATCTTCCTATTGACTTCATAAATAAAAGTATCTTACGGACGACATACACAGCATTTCATTTTAGAGCAAAGCGAAGGCAGTTTCGTTGCCATCATTGAGATAATAGTGCCACAGGCTACAAGGATCACTCACCCTAGAGTTCAGACTATATTCTGGTATGATTTGATGGAACCTCGGAAGCAATCGTTCTCTGGCTGTTCTCCAGAAGCTTCCCCATTATCAGCCTGGCCCAGCATTCATTTGCTGAAGGTCCAGTGTTAGCTTCATGTAATTGTGATGTGAGCATGGTGGCCAGTACAAGTGTAACATCAATATTGAAAGAGTCCCCCTCATCAATGCCAAATTTAGGGGCCATCAAAATAGGCATGTTTCATGAAAACATGCAGTTGAATTAAGTTCTTTATTTTTTTCTATTTTGCATTTAGCTGCACCAAAGCCCTCTGTGATGGCAGAGATGTTGCACTTGAAACCACCAATTTAGTATAAAAAAGAAAGTCAAAAGACACCCATTAACTATCAAGTTTTGCACTGATATTTTTAGCTGGCATATTTTAGTAGCATCTTGCATTGAACTTGATATTGAACTTGATAAATAAACCATTTATCATCCGAGCTTAAACCGCCATAAACCATTATTATCCAAACTTGATTCGAAGGTGCACTATAATTTATCGACCACATTTTCAATGATAGTCTTTCATTTTCTGCATTCAGCCCAAAATTAAAATTTGACTTTACGATTGTGATTATGAAGCTAGTTATTAGTATGTATTAAATCTCCAAGTAGATAACTAGCAATCATTCATCTATTAAAACCAGTTATGGACTGATGCATCAAAACTACTCATTGAATCCAAACTACTTGCATATACAAAATTGAAGTGAAGCGTGGAAAAAAAATGGATAGAAGGTAAGAATTGATGCCTTCTCAAAGTACAAATGAATGTCCACTTCACATTCCTCACAGAATGCAAGAAATGCCTGGATTTCCATGAGATGGACAGAGTTGAATATTATCATGTTCACTGAAAAACACAAGGAAAAACTTCAACATAAAAATAGTTCCAATGGCATTTTGGCAACTAGGTGGACTCATTTTAGGGAAATGGAGATAAGTTTGAAAGTGAAGTCATATGTTCAAGGGGGTCCAAAAAAAAAAGTCATATGTTCAAGAACTTCTAACTGCATTTATGATCAAATGTCTTGATAGTTAATATAATAACAAATGAATCAGATGGAACACCTTCAACTCTTTCTATTGAAAATCAGAATCGAATTTTCCGGTTATTTTGTTTCCAGATTTTCCAGATTTTATTTTTCCAGATTTTGTTTGTTAGTTTTTAGAAATTTGTTTACTACGTTTTTAGGGTGCTGTAGCAGCTATGAAAAGGTTAGGTGTCTCATGTAAATATTCATTCTCTGGAAAATAAAAACTCGAAGTAATTTCTCCTAAAATTCTTCATGGTATTAGAGCACGATCTGGACCATTCTCTTCTACCTTATTTCTGAGAGTGCCCACCATGACAAAATACCCTAGAGCTGCCATGGCAAGTGAGGTTGAGAGTGAAACCTCAGACCCTAGAGCTTAGAACTCTCCTCATATTATCCAACCTATCAATGTATCCGAAGGTGGAACTCTTCTCATCACCGGTCATAAACTTACCGGTCACAACTTCAATCAATGGTTCCATTCTGTCATGATTTTCGTTTGCAGAAAAGGTAAAGAAGATTACCTAACAGGAGCTGCCGTACAACTTGAGGAGATGAGCCCAAATTATCGAACATGGAAGGCAGAAAATAACATGGTGATGTGCTGGCTGCTGAATTCAATGACAAATGAAACAGGGGAGAATTTCATGTACTACAAGACAGCAAAGGAGATTTGGGATGCTGTTCATGAAACTTATTCAAACAAAGATAACACATCGGCCATTTTCGAGATCAAGGGCATTCTCCATGACCTAAGGCAAGGGGAATCTTCTGTCACTAATTATTTTAACCAACTTATACGTCATTGGCAGCAACTTGACATGCTAGAAGAGGTGATGTGGAGTTGTCCTGAAGATAGCAAGTGGTACAAGTAGATTCAAGATCGAGAACGCATCTACAAATTTTTGTTAGGCTTGAATCAAGAGCTTGATGAGGTACGTGGACGAATTTTGAGCATAAAGCCCCTACCTAGTGTACGAGAAGTTTTTGCTGAGGTCAGGAGAGAAGAGACTCGGCGAAAGGTGATGCTTGGTTCTTCAAACAACCAGACCAATCTAGCAAATTCTGCTTTAATAGCTCGAGGATCTCAACCATCCTACAGTCGAGGCACTCAATCAAACAACAACTAGCGAAGGGGTGGTCGTCCATGGTGTAATCATTGCAAACGAACAGGTCACACAAAAGACACATGCTGGAAAATTCATGGTCAGCCAAATGATTGGAAGCCATCAGCCTCACATCTTACTCAAAATCGAGAGAGCAGAAGCAACGTAGTTCAAACCGAAACAATTGCTTCGGTAGATTCAAGTCCCTTCAACAAAGAGCAGTTGGAGATGCTAAAAAAGCTGCTACAAGAATCAGTTCAGAAGGCAACCCATCCAGAAGGGGTTAGTACAACAACGATAGCTCAACGAGGTAATTCTCTAAATGCCTTTAATGCTAAACAAGAGAAGATCGCCTCTTCGATTGTAGACTTAGGAGCATCTGATCACATGACCGGAGATATCACCGTGTTCAACAAGTACAATCCATGTCAAAATGGCACTAATGTTTGAATTGTTGATGGTTCTTGCTCAAAGGTGGCTGGTGTTGGATCAATGGTTATTTCAAAAGATATAACACTGAATTCAGTATTATTTATTCCCAAACTCAGTTATAATCTTCTCTCCATCAGCAAATTAACCAAAGATTTAGGCTGCATTACTAAATTTTTCCCACACTCATGTGAATTTCAGGTTTTGGACTTAGGGATGACGATTGGCAGTGCTGAGATGGATGCGGGTTTCTACCTTCTACGAGTTAATGCCTCAAAGTGGAAAAACAAGAAGATGTCATGTGTAGCATCTCATGCTAAAGAAGAGAGTGACGTAAGATTGTGGCACTATAGGTTAGATCATCCAAATTTCTCGTACTTAAAAAGGTTGTTACCTTCTTTGCTCAATAAAGATTCAATAAAATTTCAATGTGAGGTGTGTCAATTATTCAAACATACTCGTAGTTCGTATCCCTTGCAACCTTATAAGTCTTCTCATCCATTTCACATGATTCATAGTGATATTTGGGGACCTTCTCGTGTCAATAATATTTCTACTTCTAGGTGATTTGTTACTTTCAATGATGATCATGCAAGAATCACTTGGCTTTTCCTAATGAAAGAAAAATCGAATATTGGCCAAATATTTCAAACCTCCAACCTAATGATCCAAACCCAATTCAGCACAAAAATCCAAGTTTTCAAAACAGATAATGGGAGAGAATACTTTCACTCACAGCTCGGGTCATATCTAAATAGTCATGGTATCATACATATTAGCTCTTGTGTAGAAACTCCACAACAGAATGGAATAGCGGAGAGGAAAAATAGACATCTTTTGGAAGTCGCTCGTTCTCTTATGTTAACCACCCATGTTTCTAAACATTTTTGGGGAGAAGCAGTGTTGACAGCCATATATCTCATCAATCATATGCCTTCCTGTGTCCTAGATTTCCAAACACTATTTCAGAGTCTACTTCATATTTACCCACATATTCGTTTTGCCTCACATATCCCACTCAAAGTATTCAATTGCACAGCTTTTGTTCATATAAATCAACAACATCGTAGCAAGCTAGATACTAGGTCTCTCAAATGTGTGTTTCTAGGATACGCTCCAAATCAAAGTGGATATAAGTGTTATTGCCCACAAACAAACCGTTTTTTATACCACCATGGATGTTACCTTTTTTGAGCACCAGCCCTTCCACTCCAAAAATACCATTCAGGGGGAGAGTTGTGAGGAATATTAATTTTTGGACACTTTTCATTCACTTGGGTCACAACAAACAAATACCAACTCTGCTTGTCTTTCGTGTCTACCCATCCCAACATTCGAGAGTCATCCAACATCCAAAAGTCTTTCGTGTTTACCCATTCAAGATGCTACACAAGACAAAAATAAAGAGGTAATTGTCTATTCTAGGCGGAAAACTCAAAAGGAGTTGGAGGACCGTACTACATCAAAGCTAGCTCAAGAGACAAACCTGAGTTCAAGACCCACAATAGATAAAGGTAATGCTCCTATAAGCTCAGAAAATTTTGCTGTACTTGATGATCTTGATCAGCCTATTGCTCTTATGAAAAGGAAGAGACAGTGTACTCAACATCCCATTAACAATTTTGTGTCTTATGAAAAGTTGTCTCCTAAATACAAGGCATTTGTTTCAAATTGAGCAACATTCAAATTCCTAAGAATATTCAGGAGGCACTTGCTCAATCCGAGTAGAAAAAAGCGGTTCTTGAGGAAATTCATGCACTTGAGAAGAATAATACTTGGGAATATACAGAATTGCCAACTGGGAAGAAATTGGTAGGATGTAAGTGAGGCTTTACAGTTAAGCACAATGCTGATAGTAGTGTTGATCTTTTCAAGGCAAGGCTGGTTGCTAAGGGATTCACGCAATCATATGGTATAGACTACGAAGAAACCTTTGCTCTGGTGGCCAAACTAAACTCTATTCAGGTGTTGCACTCCCTTGTAGCTAACTTGGACTGGCCCCTACATCAATTAGACATAAAGAATGCCTTCTTGAATGGGGAATTGGAGAAAGAAGTCTTTATGGAGGTTCCACTGGGAATTGACACTAAAGAGAGCTTCAACAAGGTATGCAAACTCAAGAAATCCCTATACGGCCTAAAGCAATCACCCTGTGCTTGGTTCGAAAGGTTAACAAGAGTCATTAAGAAGCTGAATTTCATTCAATGTCAAACAGATCATACAATGTTTGTCAAGAAGTTAGCTGAAGATAAAAGAGCAGTAATGATTGTATACGTCAATGATATAATCATAACTGGACAATCATTACTGGTGACAATCTAGATGAGATTGGAAAACTAAAGAATATCCTGTCAGAAAAATTTGAGATTAAAGACCTAAGTCAACTCAAATACTTCCTAGGTATGGAAGTAGCTTGGTCACAGAAAGGAATTGCAATTTCCCAACGCAAATATACTCTTAATCTTTTGAAGGAAACTAGTATGCTTGGGTGTAAACCAGCTGACACACACCCATGGATTCTACAAATAAAACCGAGATGGAAGAAGAAGGACCATTAACGGACAAAGGGATGTATCAAAGATTAGTTGGCAAACTGATCTATCTCTCGCATACTCGGCCAAACATTGGTTTCGCGGTAAGTATGGTTAGTAGATACATGAACCAACCAACAAAGAAACACATGCAGGCAGTTTTTCGAATTTTATAGTACTTGAAGAAAAGTCTTGAAAAATGGCTCTACTTTAAGAAAACGGAGGAGAGAAACGTAGAGATATTCACGGATGCAGATTGAGCTGGATCTCTCATGGACCAAAGGTCGACAATAGGGTATTGTACCTTCATGTGGGGCAACATGGTTACTTGGAGAAGCAAGAAGCAACCTGTTGTTGCTAGGAGCAGTGTTGAAGTGAGTTTAGAGCAATGTGTCAAAGAATATGTGAAGGCATATGGCTGAGAAGAATATTAAATGAACTAGGATTCACTAATACCAATCCTATGTCATTATTATGTGACAACAAAGCTGCTATTGAGATTGTCAAGAACCCGGTTCATCATGATAGAACAAAGCATGTGGAGATCGATCGACATTTCATCAAAGAAAAAGGAATCTTGAAGCTCTCGTATGTTCCAACCAATTATTAAACAACGGACATACTGACCAAGGTTTTATCCAAAAATAATTTCAAGACTCTAAGGTGTAAGTTGGATATGATAGAAATTCATAACCCAGCTTGAGGGGGAGTGTTGAAAATTAGAATCAAATTTTCTGGTTATTTTGTTTCCAGATTTTCCAGATTTTATTTTTCCAGATTTTGTTCGTTAGTTTTTAGGAATTTGTTTACTACATTTTTAGGGTGCTGTAGCAGCTATAAAAATGTTAGGTGTCTCATGTAAATATTCATTCTCTGGAGAATAAAAACTCAGAGTAATTTCTCCTAAAATTCTTCACTTTCAAAGCAAAAGTCACATCTACTAGGTTGCCGTTATGAGCATACTGCACAAACTCTTCCGCAGGATCTATCCACAGCTGAGTGTGCAGCAAAGAGTCATTCTCTGCGGCCAGAATCTGAACCATGATATTCTTCTCTACATTCGATTGAAAAGAAAAAAGTTAATCTCTACCTTTGGTAGGTTCGATGTAGCTTTGAAACTCGACAGCTTTCCCACCAAATTCACTTGCAGCATTAGAAGGATCAGAGGTGCGTTCTGTTGCGATAATAGTAATTTCCTAAGGGATGATTGAAAGTTCACAAGCAATCTGTTCAGATCACGAGGCCTCACTACAAAATTGCTTGGGTATTTTCTCCTATCCAGAGATAATTGTCGTATGTCGGGCCAACATTGCAAGTAATCCAGTATGTTTTCTTAATGCCTGCATGCATATAACAACATCATATATGCATGAACAAAAACTCACAATTGGCATAGTGAGATAAACATGTATCTCTGCATGGTGCAGCTTCTTATCAAATTAATGCATGTTTGACAGGTGCCGGACTCCGATTTATATTACAGTTTGATAACATACTGAATAGTATGTAGTTAGCGTGACTGAGTCACAAAGACTTAAAATGTTAAGTGGCCAACAAAAAAAGAAGTCGGCCAACAAAAGAAGAAGTAAAAGTGGTAGACAGTGGAATCTAATTTTAACATAAAATTCCCCATCTCTTTATTCTGAATACATTCACTTTATAGGTCATATTGGGGCGCTGCAAAATCACTTTGACAGAGTTCATGCTGCTTTTAAAGATGAGAAATTATAAAAGCTCATCTCCATGGACATATATGACATGATAAATAAATGCTTCTCACAGCATCTTGCAGTCATTTTCCCTCAACGAACATGTCAGTTTCAAGACTTCAATTCTACTGTTCTTCCATAGAATCGGAGCAAATTTATTTTTAGGGGGAAAAGGGAATCAGCTAACTTTTCCATATGTGCCACAAGCTTGCAATGTTAACCATCAAATACACCATTTCAAACATAATCAATTCAGAGCACCACGCATGCAATTGAAAGGTCTTTACCACTGAAGCACTGCAGAGCTCATTGAACTTTTGATGCATTGATCTCTGGTACTTGCACACCCAAATAATCAATGTTTGAAATAGGCGTTCTAAGGACAGAACCGACAGCCTGCACAGAGTACTTTGTAAGCGTTGGTAAGTTAATACAACTATAAACTGACAAATATACTAGAAAGATGAGCAATGACAGTATATCTTTAGAAGAACGCTGCATTGAACCTGTGTGCCAGATACCGTAAACACATCAAAGAGGTCTGGCTTGAAGGTTATCAATTGATAGGCAGATCTTGACGAATTGAGCACGTGAAAGGAAATCTGGAGGTCGAACATGAATACGAGAATCTCAATCTGATATATACGAGTAAGAAGGCGATATTTTTACACAGATCAATACTATTGCAATTATAATACATCAAATAGTGCCAAGTGCCAAACATGAGTGTAGAACTTGGAACTTCTATTGTTATTTGGCAGTTAAATGTGGTGAGGCAAAAGGAAGTCATGCAAAGTACGGGCACACAAAAGATCCGCTAGGGAGTGCATTCGTGCTTTCACTTATTCAGTTTTGTGAAACTCCAAATAACACCATCAGAGTAACTAGAAAAACCAGCAAAGCATTAGCAAGACAGAATAGCAGCACTGGTAGAAGGTTATCCATAGGGCTTTTCTCCTATGGTTTCACCATTCGCCATTTTGCCCCAAGTACTGCTGATAGCTGTCCTTTCTATAGCAGTGAATTGCCTCAGTCTTACGATATAACGACTTTAAATCACCTTATCAACAGTATCAGATTCTTTTAGTCACTTCAGATTTTTATGCGTGTTGAGTTCTAATCACTGTCGACAGGGCCAATCCCAACCTAGGTCCATAAATTTCCGCCTCAAATCCACTGCCGAAAGCTCCAGACACTCGGCAATCGGTGGAAGGACTCTCGGAATTTATCAATCGGACGCTGTATCGAGCGAAACGAGCCAATACCTAACACGGCATCATAGCATCTAAACAAAGCATCGCTCAGCAGGGCACGCGAAGAAGCAACTGCTGTAGCTATTTCAACTCGATGGATGAAGCTGAGGAACGATGATCGACGTGAATTTCGGAGGCGACACGCCGGAGCTATGGGGGAAGAAATCGGTGGAATGACCTGGGAAGGAGAAGCTTGGATGGCGAGGTCGCTGCCTACACGGGAGAGGCAGGTGATGGAGCGAGCCAAGGTCTTCAAGGCGTTGCCGCTCAGGGTGAACTCCAATTTTCCAGCTCTTCGCTTCCCTCTCTGCGGCGACGCTAGAGATTTTTATGAGGGGGTCGCTGAAAAATTGGCGGGACTGGAAGAAGAATTAGACGCTTGGTCTCAAGCTCGGTGAATCAACGATATCACACGTTAATCATCACTTTTTGTCCCCGAAGATGCGATTATATTACCGATGTTGCCTCAAGTGAATATGTTAGTTTTACAAACAAATTCATAAAAAAAGAAAAAAAAAAAGGAAATAGTCTGCTAGATAAATAAGCAAACGTGACTTCTCAATTGGGCCACTTTTCGCGTTTCAATGGGGGGTGGGCACTAGACTTTCCAAAATTTAGATCGAAATGAGTAAATTCATTTTTTTTTTATCGAAAATAAACTTTCAGCCCAAGCTGTTTTAATTATCACTTATACTTGACCGAAGTCAACTGTAAATCTAAACCATGAAACTCCCCAAATACAAATGCGGCACAATCGACGAAGCAATGAATAAAAATCATTTTGATAATTGATCTATGTTCGTAAAAAAATACAATGCGTTGTACTATTATTTGCTTTATTAATCACGATGCAATCTATAGTATTTTACGAGCAGGTGGCACACAAAATCTATGAAATTTACGAAGGAAGAGCGGACAAAAAAAGGCACCAAACGCATAGCCACTTAAGGCGTGCATGATAACCATTTTTTCATAAATCAATTTATGACTAAAATTTGATTTTTTTATTTTTATTCCTTGAACGAGTTTTTTTTTTTTTTATAGCAAAAATACGCATTTGATAATCTTATAAAATTTCTATTCTTAAAATAGAAATTCCTTTGATAAGGATACGAAATTTTTTGATTTCGAGTGGTGGTGGGAGTCGTCTGACGTTTGGTGGCAAGCATTCAATGACTGGCCGCCGATTGGGCATCCAACGACTGGTAGTGGGCAGGCGATGTATGGCGGTTGGCGACAGGTGTCCGATGTCCCATAGGTAATGGGTGGGTGGCATATAACGACGGGAATGAATGATGAGAAATTTTTTTATTTTTTACTTTTGTTTCAAAAAAAAAAAAGTTAAAATTTTTAATTTTTGATTTCTACTATAAATCTATTTTTAGAATAAAAATCTATTTCTAGAATAGAAATCTATTATAAAAATAAAAAAATAAAATTATGTTATCAAACGGATTTCTATTTCAGTTCCGGGAAATAGAAAAATAAAAAAATTGAAAAGTAAAATAATTATCATTCGCGCCGTCAATGGGCGTGATGTAAGCGTTTACATTTCCCACCTCCCAAGCTCCCTGTTCCCACTGCTGGGCTGGCGTAGTATTCTTCCAGTGTCCTTTCCCGCGTGTCGACACTCAATGTATTCAGCACGCGCAATCCTCAATAAATAAAACCCCTTCCTTCTCTCTTGCTTCATCCCTTCGTTGAATCAAAGGTCCAAGGTTTCTAGCTTCCGGGTTTCCCTCATCCCTTTCGAACGTGGATTCTTCATCCCATTTCAAAAAGAGAGAAATGCCTACTCGCATCTGGACGTGAATTCTTTATTCCACAAAATGCTCCCATGAATTATAAGTATCTTAATATATCTATTGTTGATACATGCCTTTTTAACATGCATCATTATTAAGAATTGATTGAGATGTCAATGGAAACAATGATTAGGATAGAGGAACTTCATCCTCTTTTTCTATGCATATTTAAAAAGTTTCATGATATTAGGCTTCATCTGCTTCGCAAAATTCTAAAATAACATTTTCCTAGTTTCCAGCATTTGCATTGTTTAAAAAAATTAGTCAACGGAAAATTTTTTCCTAGTTAATGGAAAGCTAATGTCTAATTAAGGAAAATGATTTCATATTTAAAAAATCAAATATTATTTTTCAAAATATGACTAAATATAGATACTTTAACCGTAGACTCTGCATTTAGGCACATAAATTATTGACTTTTAGATTGGATATTCGGAATTAGGTCATTTCTTGGATCCTCTCAACCTGTTCTTTCTCAGATCTTAGGGCTTTTGTCAGGATGAGATTGCATAATTTTCGCAACACAATTAACTTGTTAAGTTAATTATTTTACACCAGAGTGAGATTGGACGAACAAAATTTAATCAGCAGTAAAACTGAAATCGACAGTCGATCTTTTGAAGTTCTATTTATCCGTTGAATGAATCTCTCTCTCCTTTTATAGCGTTTAATTCTATTCTCTGTTGGGAAGACCAAATTCTTCATCCCAGGCTTTGATTGGGTCGAAGCAGAGAAGAGGGAAGAAGGTGTGATGAATCGAACCTTGGGAGGGGGCACTTTTGTCTTTTCACGGTATAAGCAGTCGATTCAGAGAATTTGAAAAGAATCATGTCAGATGTCGATGACTGAGATTATGCATATATTTTAGGGAAATGATTAGCTAAGAAAGCAAACAATGAACCCCCCACCACACATTTGCCGAGAGAGGGAGAAAGATTTGTGCTTTGCTTGGCAGTTTCCACACGCGTACGCTGGAAAAAGAAAACTTTTGTGGCTATCCTTTGACCGTGAGATGGTTAGACCGTCTCGCCAGATTACCCTATTTTTTTATATGTAAAAACAGTGGGAGAACAGAGATTTTTTGGGAGATGGGCTCGAATCTCAGGCGCAAACCATTGAGATTTAGAGAAAGTAGTAAGTTATGATCGTTTTGGCGTAGCTGTTAAAGCAACTACCTTTGTTCAACTTTAAGGGTCCAGAGATGAAGTCTCAAATAGGGACCATGGAAAGCCAAAGCAATGCCAAGAAATTCAATTCACTTGCATCTTGTCTTACTCAATTAATTATTTTAAATTCAATTCACCTTCTTCCTCCATCAGTCGCATGCCTCGGCAATGGCCGGAGCTGATGACCGAATCACCTAGGAAGGAGAAGCCTAAATGGCGAGGTCGTTGTCGACAAGAGAGAGGTAGGTGATGGAGCAAGCAAAGGTCTTCAAAGCAATGCCATTCAGGGTGAACTCCATTTTTTATCCTTCGCTTCTCTCTCTCTATGCACGTTATAGATTTGTATGAGCGTTGAAAAATTGGCGGGATTGGAAGAAGACAAGATTTGCTTTGGATCGGAGACACGTTAATTATCAATTTTCTTTGCCCTCAAAGATATGATTATATTACTAATGTTTACCCAAGAAAGTATTTTAAGTTTATTCGATTTATCATTAGATAGCATTGATGCCTAAATCACAACTTATTACTCAAAGGAAAATCACAAAAATGATTCATGTATGAGTATTTCCTTTCAATTTTGATCATAATACTTTATTTTTATGGCATATTTGGTGTGAAGTTTAATGGTTGAAGAGAGGGCGACGGTTCACCATTGAACTGGCATATTGATTTGGACTTACTTAGCAATTTCCGTCAGCATATGGAAGAAAATATTTAAAATTGAAAATTGGAAGTTGGGCGAAGGACTAAATTTGTAATAAATAAAGGATTGACCACCAAAATTAAACATCAATGATAATACACTGGCCTTTTTGTAATTTCTTTTGAATAATCATTATTTCATTTCATGTCAACACTACTTGTATACCTTTAGTGCTTAGTAAGCATATTCAGTCAATATTCGATCAGCAACTTGATGATTGGAGGTTAATTCATGGACCTAGTCCATTTCAAAGTACGGAAATGCACTAACTGGAGAAAAGGGAATGCGCATATTTAATAAATATATGAACGATTGCTTAGTCAGCATATAATGACTTTGAATCATCCTATCAACAGTATAAGATTATTTTTATCACTTTAGATTTATAATCATCGTTCACAGGGCCAATTACAACCTAGCTTAACAAACTTCTGCCTCAATCCACCGCCAAAAGCTCCCCGCAGTGATTGGCGTGGATATCATGAGCGATCGCAAACTTTTCACTCTCCGGTCGCCATTCTTTTCGGCCCCACATGGAAGGTCACCATCATCACATGGGATATACTAACTAAATTAGTTTATGTTCCAAAATACAATCATTGTTCCTATTCGTGCACTAGATCAGTTAATGATTTTTCGGTAATTATCGTAGGAAAACGTGGCCAAGATATCTTTGGGGCTTGGAATTTTCAGACGCGCCAGCAACGACCCCTTTTCTTGGACATACTCTATTCCATTATTTTAACCCCGGCAGTTTCTCCTTTTCTCTTTTAATCTTCGGAAGAATTGTTTCTGCGGTATCTTTCACCATGCTTAAAAAATCATCAGTACATAAGCATTCCCATGATAGGGCTATGAAGAATTTCTGCATCGGTTGTCTATCCAACCGTGCGGGTCAAGAGTGTTCCTCTGGAACTGTTGTTTAATTGTGCTGGGGCGAATTATGCCTCCCGCCACTGACGGAATTAATGAAAGCAACCATCGGAGCCTCATGTGGCACCTAATTCCTTCAGCCAAGTGGCATTGAAGAACAAAATGTGCACGAGATCAAAAGCGGCACTAAGGAAGGACTTGAAGCTCGGGACAACGGACTTGAAGCTTGCGGACGATGGAACTTGTGAGAGAACAGACAACTGTGGACGATGGATGGAAGCTTGCGGCGAGCGATGGGGATTAGGCAAGGAGTGGTGAGGACTGAGTGCCGAGCGGTCGAGGATAGGGCGGAGAGGAAGAAAAAAAATGTTAAAAATTGAAGTAAGAACCTAACTCTAATTCAAGTTGGGGATTTTTTTTTTTTTTTTTTACTCAATTGCAAATTTTGTACAAAATTACCCCTATTCCAAGTCTCAAGAAGATGGTTATAGGAAAACATTTGGTCGACTGGCCACTTCAAGTATTTAAATCTTTTTATAAGAAAATAAATTCATTTCAAATTTTCATTTGGAATTTTTTCTGATAGCTAAACTAAAAGAAGAGGAAGGAGGGCGAGTTGGGGTTTTCTTTTTCCCGGGGGGGGATGTGTGTGTTGGATACGGGGCTGGGGGAGAAAGCAGCCCCACCGACGATCCATGCAAAGAAGGTACCTCCTACATCTACTGCTAATGGATATTTGTCTCTTCACTACGTGCAACATGCATATGAAGTCAATTGTAAGTATCATGAGTTTCTCTTAACAAAAAGAAGAAATTAAAAACTTAGCCAAAAAGAAGAAAAAAATGGGGCCACTTTCTTCCCAGCTGACTTCTTTTTGTGGCTCAGCCATTGTGTTTTCCTTGTGAGTAATTCCCTTCTTTCTTGTTAATTAAATCCTAATCAATACACTTAATATGAAAACAGACAATAAAAGTGTCAAAAAAGTCTTAAACTTATTACATTTATGTCAATTTAATTATAAATTTTTTAATAGTATCAATTTAGTCATAAATATTTTGATATAGTACCAATTTAGTTATTTTAACTAATTTTGACAGGAATTTCTCAATCGGATGCTGTATACAGCGAAACGAACCTATACCTAACACAGCATCATAGCCATCTAAACGAAGCATCGTTCAGCAGGGCACACGGAGAAGCAACTGCTGTAGCTATTTCACTCGATGGATGGAGCTGAGGAATGATGATCGACGTGGGGTTCGGTGGCGACACGCCGGAGCTATGGGGGAAGAAATCGATGGAATCACCTGGGAAGGAGAAGCTTGAAGGGCAAGGTCATTGCCGACTTGGGAGAGACAGGTGATGGAGCGACCGAAGGTCTTCAAGGCATTGCCGCTCAGGGTGAACTCCATTTTTCGAGCTCTTCGCTTCCCTCTCTGCGGCGACGCTATTAGGTGGTCGCTGAAAAATTGGCGGGATTGGAAGAAGAATTAGGCGCTAGGTCTCAGGCTCGGTGAATCAATGGTATAACACGTTAATCATCACTTTTTGCCCCCGAAGATGCGATATATTACTGATGTTCCCCTAAGTGAATATGTTAGTTTTATAAACAAATTCATAAAAAAAAAAAAAAAATTAGGAAATAGTCTGCTAGATAGATAGAAGCAAACATGACTTCTCATTTGGGCCAATTTTGGCGTTTTAATGGGGTGGGCACCGGACTTTCCAAAATTTAGATCGACATAAGTAAATTCTTTTTTTTTATCCAAAATAAACTTTCGGCTCAAGCTATTTTAACTATATCTTATACTTGACCGAAGTCAGCCGTAAATCATAAACCATGAAACTCCCCAATTACAAATGCGGCCCAATCGACAAAGCAATGAATACAAATCATTCTGATATTTAATTGATGTTCGTGAAAAAAACAATACATTGTACTACAATTTGCTTTATTCATCGTGATGGAATCTACAACATTTTACGTGTAGATGGCACACAACATCTGCAAAGTTCACATAGGAGGAGTAGACAAAAAAGGCACTAGATAGTCACTTAGGGCGTGCATGACAATCATTCCGTTTCATAAATCAATTCCGACTAGAAATGGATTTTTATATTTTTATTCATCGGACAAGTTTTTATTTGATAATTTTATAAAATTTATGTTCATAAAATAAAAATTTGTTTGATAACGACATAAAATTTTCTCCCTCCTGAATGGTGGTGGGAGGCATTTGGCGTCTAGCGGCGGGTGTCTAGCGATCGACGGCAGGTGTTTGGCATCCCACGGGCAACAGGTCGGCGTTTTGCGGCAAAGAGAATGAACAATGAGAAGGTTTTCATTTCTCACTTTTGTTCCAAAAATTAAAAAACTAAAATTTTTAACTTATAATTTATGTTCCAAATCTATTTCTGGAATATATAGAAAAATGAAATTACGTTACTAAATGTATTTCTCTTATGAACTTTGTCCAGGGAATAGAAAAACAAAGAAATAGAAAAATAAAATGGTTATCATTTGCGTCTTAACTTCTTTCATAATTCTTACAAGAAATAACACTGATTCCGGCCATGTTCAACTATCGATCTCCCTGCCCTTGCTCCAATTTTTAGGACTCTTAAAGCATTAAAAAAGGTACTATGTGCTCCATTTAAACATTTCTTGAAAATGCCGACAAAAAAAAACATTTCTTGAAAATATTGAACCACAAGCGACCCCAATTACTTTTCCATCGATAATCATCTTAAACTAGATTAAAATGGTAAAACTAGGGTCATTTTGGCAATTTAAATTATCATAGACAAACTTATCAAAATGCAATTCTATATTAGAAGTAAGTATTTCTTTTCTTTTGTGACAAGAAGAAGTAGATACAAATTGTTATTTCTACTAGTACTCTCACAAAGTTATGGACAATATTGTTGGGAAAGTATTTTCCAAGAAACCGATTCTTTTATGTGGTGCCCCAAATTAGGGAATAATCTTTTTTTTGTTTTCTTTTGGTGGGAGAAGGAAGAAAAGAAGAGCTACCAGATATTATAATAATTATTACCAATTAGGCGAGACAGAATATTTGATATTGATTGGTTGAAAATGGCTTTAGGGGGAAACAAAGAGGCATCGCTTTCAGAGTTCCGCATGATTGGGCAGTCATAAAACGATGATCACAGAGCCTTAAAAAATAATATTTATTTATTATTCTGTATTGGAGGAATATGGAAACATAACTTATAAATAAATGTTTATTTAAATGTTTATTCTCATAATGATTCTGGGAAAGTTACCCATTTCCCGCAACTTTAATTGGCCGACCAGGGCTAATCCCAACATTATTAATTATTTAACTGCATGCGTTTCAAAAAATTGATGCTTCGTAGCTCACCATAGAAAAGCGAGTTTTTTTTTTTTTTTTGGTCGGTAGAAAAGCGAGTTGACTCATGTCATTTATATATCAATCTCCTATTTAAATAATCTCTATGCTTTCTTTTTTTTTTCTTTTTTTAATTTTAAAGGTCCAACACTAATAAATGCACATATAATAATCATTCTATTTTAGAAATTGATTTTTTCTATTTCCATTCTTTAGCCAAGTTTCTTGAGCAAAATTATGTGTTTGATAATTTCATAAAATTTATGTTCCTGAATTAGAAATTCATTTAATAACAATACAAAATTTCTCTCTTCCGAGTAGTAGTGGAAGGTGTCCAATGTTTGGCGACAAGCATTCAATGGTCGGCGATGGGTGGCGAGGGGTGGCGTCCGGTGACCAGTAGCTGGTAGCTGAGGGGAGGGGGCAGTGGCCAGTGGCAAGCAACCGATATCCGACATTCAATGGCTGGCAGTTGGCAGTTGGTGCTAGGCAGTTAGCGACGGGCGTTTGGCGTCCCATGGGTGATGGGTGGGTGGCAAGTGGTGACAAGTGTAAATGATGAAAAGAATTTTCATTTCTCATTTTTTTTTCACAATTAGAAAAGTTAAAATATTTTAGGGCACGTATGATAATTATTATGTTTCTCCATTTCTTTATTTCTTTGTTCCCTCAAAACATGTTTTGAACAAAAATCCGTCTGGTAATGTAATTTCACTTTTCTATTTACGGAACAGATTTCTATAAATTAATCTCCAGTTACCCGATAACTAATCAAATATAGACTAAATATGCTTATTAAGCACCAAAGATGTACAAGTAGTGCTGATGTGAAATGAAAAAATATATATTCAAGAGAAATTACTAAATGAAGCCATTGGTCTATCAATTAGTGGTAAACTCGCAAGCCATGTGACTAGTTTTCAATATCAATTCAAATGAAATGCTAAGCGAAGCAAAGGTAATACTTGGGATAATGATATGATTAACAGTAAGTGAATATCTTACGGAAAATCTCTTTAAGTAGTATCAAGAAAGGCCGCACTCACTAAAAGAAAAAGTCGAACCCCAGGTCCAAATATCTCCCACCTTATTTTTTGCCAAGCGATTTTGACCACGGTGTACTTATGGTGGGTGTTCTGGCAATGTTGGTCGGACCGCTATGGGTATACGTGTCCCTGCCGGCTTGAATTAGGGACTCTGCCGCGGAATCAAGCTGTTGCTTATTCATTTTAGCATTTTGAGCTGCACGTTTTGATGTACGAGGAATTAAAATGACAAAAACACTAATTTATACAGCAGTCTTTTGCGGAAGCTCAAGTTATCAGGGAATGTGTCCTCAGCTCGTTTATTAGGCACACTTATCAAGTACTTCAAAAAAACGAAACATGTCTAAATATTTTCTCGTATGTAAATCGGGCAATACACATGAAATACGAGATGTAAGGATTTGAACCTACTAAGTATCATAAGAGACAACAACTTTTTTCTAACAGCAAGATACGAATTTAAAATGAGCATGGTGCGTATTTCTTAATATTACAAGCTACATATACTCACAGGAACACAACCCGAACTGCAAGTCTAGATTCAAATTCAATGTGAGGTATAATACCATGCCTTTAGTATAAATCATATCCAATGAGAAAGCGCGACCCGAACGCAAAACATCCGAAGGACCCAACCAAACGCAAAAGCGCGATACGAATCCCAGAGCACGACTCCAGAGGTCAAAACATCCAAAGGACCCACTCAAACGCAGAAGCGCGACCCGAATGCACTCTGTTGATATAAACGGACGCCCGACCCGGATGTTCAAGTTTTTCTGTTCAGGAGCAACTTGGAAAGTAGCGAAAGCGTAGAAAGAACAGGAGAGATTCGGCAGAGTCGGGAGGTTAACGGAGGGCAACGACCTGGCTGAGCACTTCGCTTGGAGGTAAAGCGTCATCAACCTCAAACATGTCTTAAGCAGTGTCGCCCAGCACTCCGGTCAAGCAAGTTGGAGTATTGGAAGTAAAATAGGCCAAATCTTGATATTATACAGATCCCATATCTGATCATGTCCATTGTCGACCGTGCTCATTCCTCATAACAGAGCGTATTCCGTGAGTATAAATCCGTCCAAAAGTACGAACGTTTCTTGGAGTCATTGACCCTGTTTTTTGTGATTGAAAAATTTTCATGATATCCATGACTCATGCGAGGAACAATCCAAGTATGCATAACATTAAAACAACTGAGTTTGTCTGAGAAAAGTAAAATCTACCATTTCTTTTTGAATGTCACGGGGTTGGAAAGAACGTGAGCCTGTAGTGGAGGATTGCTAGAATGCAGTCTTCATTTCCTTTCGTGAAAAAGAACTCCTTAATCTCTCTGTATTTGTTCCATCATTTCGAAACCTTGGTGCAAGTATGAACTGCTCACACGCTTTTCATTGTTAATCTTTTATATGCCTATTCTTGATCCTTATTGAGCTTTGTGAAAGACAGATTGTCTAACCAATTATTTGCTGATTCTATATCTAGGTTTTTGTTAGAGGAGGATGTTGTTGGAATTAACAGAGCTCTTGATACCATCCTGATTGTCTTGCATTCGCTGATCATGGTTAGGGAGACCTTGACAGGTCCAATTCTCAGTGCAAAAGGCATTCAGCATATCTGTATTGTCATCCTTATCATCCGGTGTCCATTAAACGAGGAGACAGGATATTGACCCAAATTTCCAGCTCGTCTTTTCTTGGATTGCTGCTATGCTTGGATGTGTTGAGTGTGCTCTCCTGATATGCGCTCTGCATAGCGACTGGCCTGTGCCGATTATGATTGCTTGGGACCTAACGTTGGTACTTCTGCTCAAGTTCATCGTGAATTGAAGGATTGGCTTTTCTAATGTGTTGATGTGGTCGATTTGCTCGGGAACCTTCCAATGCCGGCTCGGATATGACCCTTGTGTTGTAGTATTACCCTGAACAACTATTACGTAATAGCAGTATAAATTATGACGATGATTACAATCCTTTCTGGCGCAATGTCGTCTCCAGTTAAGTGTACTTTGAGTTAGTTTAAGCATATCTCGGTGAGTTCCTACCATCCCCTTCCCTGTAAGGCAAGTTTAATCCTTTTGCTAGCGTGCCAGTTTCAGTTTAAGTCCTAAGTGCGTTTAGGTCCATTACTTCTGCCTTGGATCGAGTTGCATCGGTAAGATAAAACTCATGGAGTTGCATTACCAGTAAACAGAACTTAGAAATGGAGGAAATTGGAGAAACAAGGCGAGTTTTTCCTATGGGCCAAATAGAAACAGGGCAAATGAAAGTATACAAGAAAAAAATCCCATGCGCTCATTCACTATTCTTTCATTTTGGATACACACACTGTTAGTTTAATATAATTTATAGGTCATCCCACATATAGTTTTGATCATTATCGTTATGCTTTTGAGGCTGGTTCATGATAATAAATGACGAATCAAATCGATTGTGTTTTAGGTTCTTAAATCCATGTAAAAGGTTGCTTTATTCCCATGGTATAAAAAGAGTACACACATACATGGGGGTGTGTAAAAAAACCAGGAACTAGTGGGTACCGATCTAATTTCCGGTTCTAGGTGTGGGGTTGTGTACTCATCCACCTAGACCGGACCGATAATATATAAATATATACATTTAATTTTCAAGAAAAATTTCCAACCAAAAAAAAAAATTAAGAAAAATGATAACCCTAAAATCCCTAATTTGAAGCTCGGCACCCATTAGTTGAATGCTCATCTTGTCTCACTCTCACCTCATCTAAGTCATTTCTCTATCTTTCACAAGCTCAACGTCCATCAACTTGCAGCGCATCGACTCTCAAATTTTAGTATGAGTCCGATCTTTTTACTTATCTTGCTATTAAGAATAGGAACGTTCTTTATTTTTCACTTTACTTTGGCTTATTGGAAAATGTTGCATTGAGTGTGTGAAGCTTGATGGGACCGGTTTTATGGATTTACTTGAGAACCAGATTGAACTGGTGGTCATGGAATCAACGGGCAATTCTCGATTCTAGGATGGGAATTGCTCATTTGGACAATGCTTACCCCTACACATGCATGTGAAGAAAACATTTACATGGGTGGAGAGAGATAAATACAAAAAAAATAAATTAATATAGGTATAAAATTAAAATGATTGTAAGATTAAATTCAATGCTAGTAAGATATATGAAGTATTATTATCTTAGGTATATTTATGTTGCAATTTTGTCCATTTTGTTGAGCTACGTCACTATGATATATCTAACAAATGGACATAAGCATTACATAATTTTTTATTATTTTTTTTATAAAAATTGAAATCCTCGTTTGGATTTGTTTTATACAGTAGTAATTAACTGGCACTCACCCTATGGATAATCGATTAAATTAGCATGGGCCATAAATATAATTTTTATAGTTTGGCTTGATTATTCTCAATGTTCCCATGCAGCGGGGGCTTTTGGGCCTGGGCCGGCCCGCTGCCGGTCAAGGATAGGACTGGAGTTTAAGCTCTGTCCCGTTTAAAATCCCCAATCCACGGTCCCGCCTTGTGCCTTCTTTCATCTTCTGCCGGCGCCTAGCTCTCGGTCCTCCTCCGGCTAAATTCCGGTAATTATTCATCCCTCCGAATACGTAGTTTCCTATTCCGATGCTTTCATGGGGGTTGTTTTCCTTTTGCATATGATATGAATGATTTTGTAAAACGAAAGCTGCATTTGACTAGTAAATGTGTGTATCTTGTTTATGAATGGGTTGTTGCGTTGTGAAAATGCAGAAAGATCCAGGTGAATTGCACAACTTAAGACTTCAATTAGTCGGTGATGGAAGGAGTGAAAAGGGAGAGTTCCCAAGTTCTAGCACCACAGATGAAGCATGTCCCAAGCTCAAAATGTGTGCAAATCGGAAGTCTTTGTAGTTTTTGTTGGGTCAGAAGTCTTTGTAGTTCACTCTACCAAATAGAGAGTACATATTTAGTATCCACATTTGTCCATACTTGGAAGAGGAATCGTGCGACTTTGGAATCCATTTATCTAACTATAGCTTGTATATGTCAAAATAGATACATTTTAAAGAAAGTAAGCTATGGAATTGTGATAAATTAATATGGGAAAAAAATTAGGGCACACCATACACTTTTAAAAAATAAAAATAAAAATTGCGATGAAGCTTAGGGTGCATATATTTCACGGAAAATGGATGATTCAGGAAATATTTTCCAAAAAATGATCGCTTATGTCATTTAGAAAATAAATGAATGGAAAATTTTCCATCACCCATGATAATATTTAGGCATAGATTATTATTGATGATGAAAATATTTTTCATTGATTAATTTTTCTAAATAATATAAGTAATAATTTTTCGAAAGGCTTTTTCTCAAATAATCCATTTTCCGTAAAACAAACATATCCCAAATATATTCAAACTCGTCCTTTATGATTTTGGGAGTACCAATTTTTTTATTATTATTCGTCTTTCTCAATAAGATTTTAAGTTTAAATTTTCGGCCACATTTCGTTTGTCCGTCTTGTTTGACAAGTATTTTTATTAGATTATTAATAGAGTTTTTTTTTTTTTTGAATTGAGGACTCCACCACAGGCCCCCCACGCCCGAATAGCTCTTGAGGGCCGAGCCCCTATATCTCGAGAGAGACTAGCCCAGCAATCCACCGCCAGGCCCCCCACTTAAATTGCTAGCAACGGTAGGTTTCAAACTCTCGATCTCAACGATGAGGGAGGGACTCTCAATCAACGCAGCTACCCATAGATGGGTGATTATTACTAGAGTTTTTTTTTTTCCTGGTGACCAAGGAACCCGCGCAACGTACCAACATGGACAGCCCAAAAGGCCCGGGGTAATGGGGGGTAAACCCCTAGGGGCAACACATGCTAGCCACCACACACGTGCCACCGGGTAAGTCACCCTACGACGCCCGAGAATCGAACTCCTCCCCTTGTGTTAGGGGGAGAAGCTTGCCGCCAGCAGCGCCACCCGTGTGGGTGGTATTATTACTAGAGTTAATACCATGAAAAACCCTAAATTGATACACTTAAGACAAATTTATCTCAAACTAATTTTTTTTTTTTATCACCAAAAACTCCAAATTAGTATACTTTTGACAAATTTGCCTCAAACTGATACACTTATTCATGTGTTAGTTTCCATTGAATTTTGTTGTTTGAGATTTTACTCTCCATTTGTCATTATTGATTTTTTGTGATATGAATTTAATTTAATGGAGGGTAAATTTGTTACAAAAATACTAATTTATAATTTTTTGTGGTAAAAAAACTTAATTTGAGGAAATTTTTTTGTAAGTGTACCAATTTAGAGTTTTATGTGGTCATTTAGGATAAATTTGTCACATGTGTATCGATTTAAGATTTTTGGTGATAAAAAAATTAGTTTAGAATAAATTTGTTGCAAATATATCAATTTGGGGTATTTGATGAAATTAACCCTTATTACTATGCTCATTTGATGACAAGCCTAGATAACGTGATGTCAAAATTGGTGACAATAATAACAAAAATAAAAATAAAATGATAAACTCATGTCAAAACGTGTTTGTCGATAAGCTCATGTCCAACATATAAATCAATTCATGTGAAAGTGTGTTTACAATATATGTCCGCTTAAAGTGCATATCACAAAAGTAGTTCGAGGTGATATATAGAGATAGAAATACGTTTTAACCACTACCACAACTTGCAATCAAGCAGGACTGCATTCATACATTGAAAATAAAACAGAGACTAGAATGATCAGACTGAAGCCTATGGATGTTTCATCGTCGACATGGGCGGTCCCAGGGTGGAAATATTCATCATGGAAATGGGCAGTGCCAAGGCGGACTCACTTGATGTTGAGGTGGCCATGGGCAGTGCCGAGACAGATGCTGGTGCTAGGGTGGAAATTTTCATCATGGAAATGGGCAGTGCCAAGGTGGACTCACTTGATGCCGAGGCGGAAATGGGTAGTGCCGAGGTGGACTCACTTGATGCCGAAGTAGACATGGGCAGTGCCGAGACAGATGCTGGTGCCGGTGCTGAGGCGGACATTGGTGGTGCTGCCAACGAGGTCCGAAGCTTGTTGAGATCAAAGGCCCTCCAAATTTGTGTTCCTACGTAAAAGCCTCCTTCTGGTGTTGGCATCAGATGGAACATCTGAAAAAGGCAAAGAATCAGGGTCAGACTCTCAGAATTTATGCGCAGGAGGATTGATTCATCGATTAATCAATTGATCGATAGGAAATTGCAAATAGTTGACAAGAAATAACAACTTAGAAAAAGGTTTAATTTATTTAGCTTTTTCCTAAAACAACTTCATCATCGGAGCAACAATTCAACAATTCCTTTCCATTACGCTACAGACACGACGGATAGTCTCTGCTAACAGTGGTGGTGGGCGATGTTAAATCAACAACAAAAATGCCCAACATCTCCTTCATCTCAAAAAATCAATAGAGGGAGAAAGAGAGAGACCTGGTTTGTAACGACGGCGTCCGCCTTGTCCTTGGTGCCGCCTACCCACGTCTGGCCGCAGACCCAGACGAGCATACTGCCGGGTGTGCGGTGGCGCAAGCAGTTGAAGTCGGCGATTTCGTTGTGGCACTCCGGAATGGAGGTAAGTTTGGCGAGGATAGCCTCTTTGCCCTTGATCTGCTGGTCTTCGAAGGCCAGCACCGACTCTTCTCGGAACAGGTTGACCAAATCCGCCCGGTTCGCGTCAAACGTCCTGTAGTATTTCTCCATGAATCGCTTCGCCTTCTCTATCAGATCCTTGTCTTCTGGCTTGATGCTCCACATCTCTTCCTCCTCCTCGCTTTGTGCACGCGATTCAGACGGTAACCCCAAGATAAAAAGCCCTAGCACTGCTTCGAGAGTTTCTTATTAATTCGGAATCGGTCGGGTCAACGGACGGACCAAGTTTCGGGTCGGGTCGGATTTTTTTTAATAAAAAAATCCTCCCCCTTCTCTTCATGTGGACCCGAGAGACCCAACGATTCCTTATGGAAAACAAAACCGCTGTAAACCTAAGGTTACTTTGGCAGTCGGGATAAAATTCGGGATATAATCCTATCCTACGTTTGGTGTTCACTCAAGACAGGATAAAGTCGGATATAATAGAGATATAGACAAGATAAAATTATCCCATGAGGGAGGTGGGATAAAGGTGGATATGATTTCTAATATCCATAATATGAAAGTTATTTTTATTGATTGACAAACTTATTAAATTAACAAAATTGAAATTATATTTCAATATAAATAATATTTGTATTCTAATTTAAGAAATAAGAAATAAGAAATATATTTTAAATTAATCATATTTTAATTTATATATTCAACTTTAATTATATCCTATAATAAACATTCAATCTATAAATTAAATTATATATATTAATTATATATTTTAGGTATTTTTTTATTTTAGGTATGTTATTATAGTTTACTATTTGATAAAATTTTATTAAAGAATGATGAAAGGGGAAAAAAAGAAATAATAAAGAAAATAATATAAAAAAGAGGAAAAATAAAATAAAAATAAATTAAGGAATAGTGTTACAAGAGATTTTTACCATCTCCGTTTATGAACATTTATGTTCATTTATAATGATATGCCGTTTATATCAAAAAAATGTACATGATATGATGTGAATATATCCGATTTTAATACTGTGATTCACCAAATAATGGATAGGATATAAAAAAAATCCAAAATTTTATATCTTATCCTATCTAGTCCTATTCCGATTAGAAATCTGGACGACTAAACGTAACCTAAAATCCCAGATGTCTCGTTGCCCACCTCCCCCTCCAAGAACGCTCTAATTGCCAAAATCCAAACGCTCTCTCGTCACTCTTGCTACGCCAATGGACCACGCTTAATCGCCGCCTTTTTTGGCAGTCAATACTACTTCGCCTTCGACTCTAGCTGCCCATACCTGCTGGCCCCACATCGAGGATTGATTTCGATGGCCAAGCTGCCAACTTGGCGAATTAAAGTTGCTAGATTGCAGTCTTCATTTCCTTTCACGAAAAAGAACTTAATGTCTCCATATTTGTTCCATCATTTTGGAACCTTGGCTGCTACTCTATTATGGCCCCACATCGAGGATTGATTTCGATTGCCAAGCTGCCAACTTGGCGAATTAAAGTTGCCATATTGCAGTCTTCATTTCCTTTCATGAAAAAGAACCTAATGTCTCCATATGAACCGCTCACAAATATCAAGGTTTGTGTTAGAGGAGGATGTTGCTGGAGTTAACAAAGCTCTTAATGCCATCCTGATTGTCTTGCATTCATTGATCATGGTCAGGGACCTTGACAGGTCCAATTGTCAATGCATAAGGCATTCGGCATATATGTAATGTCATCCTTATCATCCGGTGTCTATTAACCTTCCTAACAAGGAGACAAAGAATAATGGCAGGAAAAAATAAGCCAAAGAGAAAAGGCTGTCGTTGGTTTTCTATATTCTCTCACTAAAGAATATTATTGACATCTTACAAGCGTAAAAAATCACATGAAGAAGTCATCGACATCTAAGATGTGACACTGGTGAAGAAGAGTAAAGTGGTGATAACATCTCCTGCTATTGACCAACTGAATCACCTATAGTCATCAAACAAGACTTGTCTAAACTCCTATTTATGAAAGAGGTCAAATCACAAGTGCATACTGATTTAGCAAAAGACGACGGGGTGTTTTAACTCTCAATTCACTGATGTCTCAAGCTCTTTTGGATTGCTCACTACAGAGAAAGTTTTTAGAGAGAGAATGTCTCAAGCTCTCTTGGATTGCTCACTAGAGAGAAAGTTTCTAGAGAGAGAAGTTCTGGAAGAGAAATGAGCCTTTGATTATTGAAATAGTTGGATGGATACAAATTAGGGAGGGCACCCATTTTTATACTTGAGGTCCTTAGATTACAATCATTGATCGAGTTTTCATCCAGCGGGCGAGATCGTACCGTCCAACCTACCAACTACCGACACTAATGACAGGAGAATTCTAGACCTTGGCTCAATTACCGTATCGCCCGCCCTTGGAACGTTTCGGAAGCTCTCTTGTTGGAAATCTTCCGAAACGTTCCAAGGGCGGGCAATACGGTAATTGAGTGAAGGTCTAGAATTCTCCTGCCATTAGTGTCGGTAGTTGGTAGGTTGGAGGGTACGATCTCATCCGCTAGATGAAAACTCGATCAATGGTTATAATCTGAGGCCTCAAGTATAAGAACGTGTGCCCTCCCCTCATTTGTATAGAAGATCCTCATCGAAAAGCACGACCCTTTAGCTACAAAAACCTTTTGGCTGTGACACAAGAGTGCTCCCCCCCTAACCATTGATTCTTTGACCCGCATTGCGTGCAAAATAGAAGGGAGAGGGAGAGAGCCAAACCAACTTCAAGGAAAATAGAAGGGAGAGGGAGAGAGCCAAACCAACTTCAAGGAGAGTCCCGCATTGCGTGCAAAATAGAAGGGAGAGGGAGAGAGCCAAACCAACTTCAAGGAGAGTGAAGGTGAATTGCTTCCCAATTCACATCCAAAAAAACAAAGCGGTGTATTGCAGACTGTAACTGATATTTTCCCGCGGCCTCAGAACTGTGCCAATTGTATTAGATAGCGATTCTCTCTATCTCTCCTCCGTGTATTTCTCAAGAACACGGAGAGCCTCTCGAAGGAGGAAGAGAATGGATCAAAGGTTGTAGAGGCTCTTGTTGGACTTTTTGCCCGAAAGTATCATCGGATCTTTGCCACAAACTATGCGGAGGCAGCCCGGTTTTATCGTGCAAACTCATTCCTACACTTCAACGGCAAGAAGATCCTGGGCTACAAGAGAATCCTCACCAAATTCACCAACTTGGAGTTCCAGCAATGGCAGCACAGGATCATCTCCGTCGACGCCCAACCCTCCCGCATCCCTTGCAGCATGCTCGTCTTCATCAATGGCAATGTCATCTGTGTGAATCATATATTGATCACATACGGAGTGCCTGCTATGAGTGTCTTTGATTTCGTGATGCAAATTACATTTAATTTAAATTATATTAGTTGACTGATATGTCAATTCAAATTATGGTTGTTTGTCTAGATTAATCAAAAAGTTAAAAAGTATTTTGTACTTTCTTGTTAATTCTAAAATATTATTTAGATTTTAAAAGATCATGAGAAAATCACATATGAATATTCATACTCATGTCAATAATGATCTATTATGAAAATTTTAGATGTTTAAGGTTCAAAAAAGGCAAAGGGGATGCCCCTCAAGATGTGCGAAAAAGAAAATACAAATTACTGTAAGCAAGTTCTAGATATTATTATGTAGCTAGAATGATACATAATAATGTAAATGTAAATCATCATGATTTCTGTCCATCCTTTGAGATTGATGGAGTTAGAAGTATTTATCCATGTGTTGATTTTTTTTTTTTTTTTTGGGTTAATATCTTGAAAAATCTTAAACCGGTACACTTGTGACAAATTTACCAAAAACTATTTTTTTTACCATGAAAAACCCCAAACCGGTACCCCTGTGACAAATTTATCCTGACTGACTATAAAAAAACCCTAAATTTGTACATTTATAACAAATTTACCCTAAACTAATTTATTCAACTACAAAAAAACCCAAAACTGGTAAATTTGTGACTAATATACCCTCCATTAAATTGGATTAATACCACAAAAAAATCACAAAAATTGTAAACTGTGACAAACAAAGCGTAAAATCCCAAATTGAAATTGTCACATTGTCATTTAACTTAATAATTTGATAGTAAAATTTAACAAAAACTAATAGAGGGTAAATTTGTCACAAGTGTACCAGTTTGGGGTAAATTTGTCAAAAGTATACTAGTTTAGGGTTTTTGGTGGTTAAAAAAATAGTTTGGGGTAAATTTGTCACAAGTGTACCATTTTGGGGTTTTTTAGGGTATTAACCTTTTTTTTTTTTTTGCGAATTAAAAAATTAAGGCACATCGTGGATGGCCTCGAGAAGGTCCCACCCATATAGACTTATTTTTCTCCAAATTGCCACTTGCTTTCTTTTGATTTCTCGAAACTTAACGAACAAGTCATCCGGTATTCCACAAATAACTTTATGGTCCGTTTGGGGCGAAGCGAGGAATGCACCGTTACCCTCTCGTAATTCTATAATTTATAGTTGATTTTAATTTTCTAGGTGTCGAACAGAGCATGGAGCTTATTTGAGCAAGCTGTATAGAAGGGAAAAATATCAAATTAGTCATAAACCTATTGTATTAGAAAACAAATTTGATTGTAAAACTTTTAATTATGCCAATTTAATTCTAGACCTCTTTTACACTTGTAGTAATTCAGTCCATCCGGTCAATTTGGGCCAAAAAATGTTGATGTAGATGTCGATCATCCCATAGCACAACTGTCACTAATGTGGACACGTTATTTAATTTTTAATTTTTTTAATTTACTATTATTTTTCTTTTCTTTTAATTTTCTTTGCTTTCCATCTTTTTCTTTTTTCTTTCCTTTCTCTTTTTCTTTTATTTGTGTTATCCTTTGCCAGTCGCAAAGTTGGCAAAGGTCACTAGCTAGGGCAAAGGCTAGTGACGGCTAGGCGAGGCCGCCCCTCACTAGATCTTGATAGGGGACCCTTGCTTGAGGCCCTTGGCAATGGCAGCGATGCCCCTTGCCTAGGGTCCCCTCTTCAATCGTCGCCAATGGCTCGTGAGGGTATCTAGGCCCTCGCCCTCGTTACTAGCCGGTGACCTTCATCGGCAAGTGACTGGTAGAGGGTAATAAGAGAAAAAAGAAAGAGAAAGGAAAGAACAAAAGAGGGAAAGAAAAAAAAGAAAAAGAAATGAAGATGACAATAAAAAAAAGGAAAAAAGAAAAAATTGAAAAAAAAATTGAAAATTTAAAAAAATTGTCCATGTCACGTTAGTCATCATGTAAGATGTTTGGCGTTCACGTTAGCGATTTCCAATCTAAATTGGTCAAATTGACTGAATCGATACTAATATGAAAATGTTTAAGACTAAATTGGTCCAATTCAATGGTTCAGGATTAAATTGGTACGATATAATAAGTTTAGGATTTTATTAAATACTTTTTCCTTATATAGAAAACAAATTCAATAAGGTAATTGACCAGATTAACGATGCTTCGATTTTGTCATCAGTATTGTGCTTTTAAAACTGGTTTACCAAAATTATTTGGGTAATTTATGTTGGTAATTTGTTTATAAAACAAAAGAAGAGGTGCCTTGTCCCACATCGAAAAAATGTGGGTGCGCATATAGACGAGATTTGGCATTAACCAACGATCATTATTTTTTATTTATTGAAAATATTTAGATTATTTCTATAAAAATTAACTATAAAATCTTGTTGAAAAAGTGCAACTATTCACGAAAAGTTACGGTTATTTATTTATTATTTATTTAACTCAGAATTTTTTATTATTTTTTTCAACATGACCTTTGAGACATACTTATTCATTTTGTAACCTTTCCCGAAAGGTTGCCTTTGTTCTTTTTTGCAACCATTTGAAGAGTTGTCTCTATTTGAAAGAAAAAGATAAATAACGTTGTTTTGAGATCAAATAATCATCTTCTTCCATTTTTCATCTTCTTTTGAAAAAAAAAATATAGCCATTGTTTTCAATTGTTTTCTATGAGAGACCCTGAAAAAATATTAGAATTGCTATCTAGTATTCTCATTTGAGATTTTGTTGTATCATGAAGGAAATTTGCTGATGACCATTAGCAACTTTGTAGGGCAAATAAATCCTTAAAGAAAGTGATATGACGCATCAAAGTTTGATTTGAATACTTTAAAGATCCGATTTCATTGTTCTACCCAATTCAAAACCCTGTTTTTCCAACAATTTTAAGGATTTATTTGTGCAACAATGGAGTTGAAGGGAAGGAATTGATGGCAGAAAATGAGAGAGGCTGATCTGTGCCACTACCAAGAACCAAGTTGCTATGAATCCCACCGACACCATCTTTGATGTGAAGCGATTGATCGGGAGGAGAATCACCGACCCTTTGGTCTAGAGTAATAGGAGGCGTTGGTCGTTCAAGGTCATTACTAGTCCCGGCCACAAGCCCGTGATTGTCATCAATTTCAAGGGCGAAGAGAAGCAGTTTGCTTAGTAGGAAATATCATCCATGGTCCTCACGAAGACACTTGTTTCCAAGTCGAACACTTTGCTTTCCAAGTGCTCCACACCACAGTTCTCCGCCGGATCACTTATTTGCACCTTCGAATCGACGCGCTCTCCCAAAGAATCAACAACAAATGCCAACAGACTCTCAGATACGTGACTACCTCTTTGGTATTCAAATGCCATAAAAAGAATTCTCTAACCCGACAAGCGAATTCAAGGGACGAATTCAAATCCCCAAAAACCAGCAACTGGAGGATTGTCAACCTTCATGGCTGGTTTGTTCAATGTGATTATCACTAAGAACGGTTTCAAAGTGATGGATGTGTGTCTCCATCTTGAAGTTGTCCGAGGAATTATTTGGAGACGCCCCATGCCTAAACTGCAGCCGTGACTCTGGCATAAGATCACACCCACAACTGCTCCCCAGCGAACAGCCACGACGCTTCACCATACCCACGCCATCACTGCCGGGTCTCACCCCATGCCACTCCCTGTTTTTGGGTTTGCACCAGCGAGCTTTCATTCTTTTGCAGGTCCGTGGACGGACTCAGCGACCTTCGACAAACCCCTTCAGTGCCTTGTCCGTTTAGTCCAGTTTCGTTGGTGCCGCTCCAGTTGTTCACCAACAACTTACTGCAATTATGGAAAATGGATTTCACACCTACACCGCAGTTTGTGATTGAATATCGCCAGTAACATGTGACAAATACTGGGCGTCGAACTAGCTGACATGATCGCCATCAATGGATACTAGACAAAACTATGAATGAAGAGTCTTGGGTGGGTTTATCAATCAGCGACTATTTATGACGTTGAGAAGGTCCTTTTCCATTCGATAGAGCTAGTACCTTTCCGCTCACTACAGGTATCATCAATTTATGGATGAATTTGTTGCTAAAGAAAAATGAAAATTTTTATGGGTTTGATCAATAGGAATAAATGATCTGATAAGGCTATCTACATAAAGATGCACAGTTTTTCCCTTTTCTGATATCATTTATTCTGATGCATCCATATCTATCTTGATTAGAGGTGAACAAACTGGACTTTGACGCTGACAACTAGAAAGAGTTTGTGGCATGTGTCAAACCACCATTTAGGTTGGTTATGTTAGAGCAAACTCTACAGTTTATGTCCAATGTTCAGTGAAGGGTGTTCCTTGTTTGGTTCTGATGTGTTCCATTTGCTGTCCTTGCTCCTCATAGAATTGATTCTAAGGAATAGTATAAATGAGCTAAGAGAGTAGGATTGCATTGGTCTTCTATTTTGATATTTGTATTTCATTGAGCATGAAAATTTGACGATGCATAGTTTTGATTGGATGCCTCATGATATATTCTTGTGGTGGGGTATCCGAAGGGGACTTGAAGTCATTGAGAATAAGAAGTATTTAATTTTCATTTTAAAATAAAAGATTTTAGTGAAGTAGGTATCTTATTGGGTGTTAAAATTATATATATATATATATATATAAATAGCGGGGGTTATTCTTTAAGCCAAAATGATGACATGGAAAAGATGTTAAATAAATTCAAACATCTTGGCTTCAAAGAAATGTGTACTCCATTTGATTTCAGTATTAAATCAAATTATAATACCGGTAGAGCAATAGCACTATTTGAATATGCAAGTACTATAAGGTCTTTAATGTATGTGGTGCATTATATTAGACCCGATATTACTTATTCCATATAAGTTGAGTACATATATTTGTAATCCAATTATAGAACATCAGAAAGTTATTACCCAAAAATTTGATTATTATTGAGAACAAAAATTTGTGATTGTTCTATAATAATTATCCGAGTATATTATAAGTATGAGAGATAAACAATTCACTAATGGATTAATTTTCACATTACCTAAATGTGTTGTTTCTTGGACGAGCAAGAAATAAATGTACATAACTCACCCAACTATAGAATTTGAATAATTGCTTTAGCATAATTTGGGAAAGAGGTTGAATGGACTATGAATTTGTTGTTGAATATCAAATTATGGCCTAGTCTTATGCCTCCTATTTCTATCCACTGTGATAGTTAGACTACTTTGGCAAGCGCCTATAGTAGCACCTATAATGGTAAGTCTAGACATATTAGTCTAAGACATGATTATGTGAGACAATTGATTAAAGACAATTGATTAAAGATGATACAATAACAATTGTCTATGTGAGGTCAAGTAATAATTTTGTCGATCCCTTGACGAAGGCTTTACCAAGACACATGGTAATAATGACCTCACAAGAAATGGGGCTGAAACCCTTTACTTAAAATCACCAGTAATGGTAACTCGATCTTTTTCTAGAACATCACTAGTTACAAGGTTTAATGGATAAGAACAAGTTACTAAATGTGATTTTTTGATACTGACGCAGCCCTGATATGAGAAGTCAGTATCGTCTATTACATTTTGTGTGTTGAATTGAATTCTTAATGAAGTATAGTACAAATTTGTAATGTGTTAATAGTGTCATAAGCACATTGTAAATATTTCACCTATATGAGCTTAGAAGTGGTGCCACTTCTTAAGAAAGTTAGGGTTGCTTTCTAGAGAGCTCATGAAACATGATCAAGCACAATGCCATGTGCATAGTAATATAGAACTTCTTGTTGAAACAGTGTATGTGTGGTATGTCCGGTTCTATTATATAAAAGTACAAGTTTAAAGCCGAGCTACTTGTCACTTTGATAGAGCTTTGAGATACTTGCACTAAGCAAATGTTTAACTCGAAAGAGACCTTTATGTATGTATATTAATCTCATAAAAATTTTGGCTATATATTTCTAACGTTTTATTTTTTGTTTTTGTTTTGTAAACAAAAGTGGGGGATTGTTGGTAATTTGTTTATAAAACAAATAAAGAGGTGCCTTGTCTCACATTGAAAATATATGAGTGCGCATGTGGACGAGATTTTGCATTAACAAACGATCATTATTTTTATTTATTGCAAAATTTTCGATTATTTCTATAAAAATTAACTATAAAATTTTGTTGAAATAGTGCGACTGCGTTCATGAAAAGTTATGGTTATGTTTTTATTTTTTATTTATTTAATTCCGAATTTTTATGTCTTTTTAACGTAACTTTTGAGACATATTTGTTCATTTTGCAACATTTCCTAAAAGGTTGCCTTTGTTCTTTTTTGCAACCATTTGAAGAGTTGCCTCCATTTGAAAGAAAAAAAAAAAGTAACGTTGTTTTGAGATCAAACAATTATCTTCTTCCATTTTTCGCCTTCTTTCAAAAGAAACTACAGCCATTGTTTTCAATTGTTTCCCATGAGAGACCCAGGGAGAAATATTAGAATTGCTATATAGATTCTCATTTGAGACTTTGTTGTATCCTAGAGGAAATTTGTCGGTGACCATTAGCAATTTTGTGGAGCAAATAAATTCTTAAAAAATGTGATATCACATCTCAAAGTCCAATTTAAGTACTCTAAAGATCCGACTTCATTGTTCTACTCAATTCGAAGCCCTGACCAACAATTTCTTTGTACATCACTTGAAAATGTCACGTACTCATGCCTAGTGCATGGTCATAGAACAACGAACATGTGTGCTTATTATGTATTTTCCTACTCACATGACAATAACAGATAAATCAAACCAGTTTAGGTTTAGGTTTGTAAATTCACGCATAAAGTTACTTTTTCTTCTCATACTATAAAAAGAGTACACGTGTTTGTGTGAAATAAATTTAAATGTGCGGAGAGAGTTACATATAAAATATAAAATTAATATAGGAAAAATATTTAAGTGATGGTTAGATTTAAATTCAATGTTAGTAAGTAAGATTTTAAGAGGATCATTTCTTAACTATTTTTAAATTACAATTCTGTCCATTTTGTTATATCATGTCACTGTGATGTATGTGAGAAAAAGGACAAAATCATCACATGGAGATATTCTAAGTTTGTTACAACTAAAACTAACACGATACACCAAAAAGATTTGCAATTACACTACACCTTCAAAAATTTGCTGCATTAAATCTGTGCGTCACATACTACAAACACATCAAAGAGATCTAACTTGAAGATAATCAATTGATAGGCAGATCTTGAACTGGAGATTGAATATAGATATTAAAATCATAACCTGATATGCACAGATACGGAGGTGATAATTGTACGTAGCTCAATAATTTTCTATTCCACTTGGAACTTCTATTGTTATTTGGGCAAAAGGAAGCCATGAAAAAGTATGGTCACATAAGAGTTATGATTGGGTGTACAATCGTGCTTTCATTTAACTTATTGAGTGTTACTAGACCCGTCAAATTGGTGGGTCAAGTAGGGATTGAGTTTCGAAATTGGTCTATTCATATTAACTCATTTAACTCGTTTTGATGTATATTTATGTAGTGTGGGTTTAGTGATCCATACCCATCCTAATTGGACCCATATTGCTAAAATCTATTAATATTCTAGGAAAATCCATGCCCACTTTAAGCTCTATATTAAAATCAAATTTAAAAACTAAATCGAACAATTAAATCAAATTTAATAGGATGCAGCCTTGGTGCCGCGGCACCATGTCCCGCACTGCGTGCTTCGCCCCGTGGGAGGCCCTGTAGAGGTTGATGCAGAGGATGCGATCGAGATCGGCAAGGGATGTGTCGAGGATGCCCCTGAAGGGCCGGTCGAGGACCCCCGCATCGTTGTGTACGTGATGTCAAGTTGACCGTGCTTGGCCACGGTGGCGTCCATGAGGTCGCGCACCTCGGCCTCCGCGGAGACGTTGCAGTGGCCATTGGAGGCTTGATGGCCCAGCTTCACGGCCAAGGCCCGGCCCAGCTCCTCCTGGACATCAGCGATCACGACCCACACGCTGTGCTAGTGGAAGAGGCTCACCGCGCTCGCGTCGATCCCGCTGGTGCCGTCGGTGACGATGGCGATCTTGCCTTCTAACCTGGAATCGAAATTATAGAGCTTCTCGACCTCCATCACAACACCCAGAAAACCCTAAGTAGATAACACTAAAATTTCCATGCAAGGGCCAGTGAAAAAGGACGAGCTGCATGCATTGTCATGTTCCGGCGGATGCCTAGTCAAGTACCTTTCGCACGAACTTTCCGCCATGTCAAATTCCTTTTTCGAGCGAACATCCCCATCGCTCTCGTGGTAGTTACTTGCTCCATGACCCAAAATTCTCTCAGTGAAGACTGAGATGAGAGAAAAAAATAAAAATAAAATAAAGATAGAGATGGAAATAAATTACTTAGATTAGACCTTGGTGAGGAGAAGAGAGATGTGATAAAGGTGGGTGTAAAGGCAAGCAGCGGAGGTGGGCAACAAAGTATTACAGTCGATTGTATAAGTTGAGAAAGCTTTGTATTACGTTACCCATTTATGTAGTGTTTAAAATGGATCGAAAATGGGTCAGAATGTCTGACCCATATAAGTCAATTTAAAAGTTTTTAAACCCATTTTAGCTAGGCCTTTATATGTTTATAACCCATATGCAAATCGTTAACATAAAATATAAGTTAAAAAATGGGTCATGGATTCATTTTGACACCCCTAAGTGTTACAAGGCTCCCTACAACACCATCAAAGTAACTAGACATATTTGGAAAGCATTATCAAGACAGAATAGCAGCACTGTTAGAAGGTTATCCATAGGGCTTTTCTCCCATGGTCTCACCATTCGATATGTTCCGGGAGCGCCACTGATAGTTCTCCTGCCTATAGCAGTGAATTGCCTTAATCTTGCGATATAATAGTGACTTTGAATCACCCTATCAACAGTATTAGATTCTCTTAGTCACTTCAGATTCGTGCACGTCAAGTTATAATCGTCTTCGATAGGGCCAAACACAGCCTAGGTTAACAAATATTTGCCTCCCACCGCCAAAAGCTCCACACACTTGGCAATCAGTGCAAGGATTCTCAGATTTCTCAACCAGACATGGTATCGAGCGAAACGGGTCAATATCTAACAGAACATAGCATCCAAACTAAGCATCACTCATCTGACGGCGAATAAGCAACCGCGGTAGCTATATCACTCGATGGATGAAGCTAAGGAAAGGGTCGACATGGATTTCAGTGGCGACATTCCAGAGCTGCAGGCAAGAGAGACAACAGAGGAGAAGAAGAAATGCTGGAAAGAAATTGATTGAATCACCTGGGAAGGAGAAGCTTGGATGGCGAGGTCGTTGCCGACGCGGGAGAGGCAAGTGATGGAGCGAGCCAAGGTCTTCAAGGCGTTGCCACTGAGGGTGAACTCCATTTTTCAATCTCTTCGCTTCCCTCTCTGCACCGACGCTACAGATTTTTATGAGGTGGCCGCTGAAAAAATTGACGGGATTGGAAGAAGACGACGCTTGGTCTTTGGCTTGGTGAATCAATGATATAACACGTTCAATTATCATTTTTTGCCCCCTAAAGATACCATATATCATTGATGTTTACCCAAGAAGATATTTTAGGTTATAGCATTGATATGTAACTCACAACTTATAACTTGATGGGAAATCACAAAAACGGTTCATGTATTTCTGTTCAATTTTAATCCTGATACTTTATTTTTGTCACATATTTAGTCATAGAACTAATAAATAATCTTGATTTTAGGATAAATATTGATTTCTTCGTCCAAATGCAAACAAAAGATGCAGCCCAGTTGGTTAGGGCTTAGTCGACCTTGAGGTCTTGGCTTCGATTCCCCAATTGGTTGTCATGCAGCATGTGAAGTATAGTCGCCGGTCTTTAGTCATAAGGTTGTCATGCACTAAAGCCAGTGGGCACTCACTTGTCGTGGAGAAATAATTTGTTATATAGTTTGATACATCAAAAAATAACAAGCAGTGTTTTTTAGCTTGGTTCGACAGCTGCGGTCATTATCGTTAAGTACATTTACAGAAATTATCTATGATAGATGATATTGCAATTGCTTAAATGCTTTAATCACCACTTAGTTTACTGTTAATTAGTTGAAGTGATAGAAAAATGCTCTTGTGTCGTATATACCTTCTACAAACTATTTAGGTCAATGCAAATAATTAAATATCCAATTGTTTCAATCAACCCCGCGGAAAATTCTATTATTTTTCAGTAACTTCATAATTTTTTTTTTCCTTTTTATGAGATAATATCTATTTTGAAGTTTTAGGAACCCTAGGATTTCATTAAAAAACAGTAGCAAGTCTAAAATAAAAAGAACAAACCAACAGATCTTTCTTTATCTTGTTGAATTTTCCTCCTCTTCAAAGGATTAATCGAGAACGATAGACAAAAAAGGTACATATTTTTCATATTATTGATAAAAGAAAAGAGCTTATATAAGAAGAAGAAAAAGAGGAATATGAAGGAAAAAAAATTCAGGGCGAATGAAAAATTTGATGATTTTTGGCCACTATTTTACTATATATCAAAGGCTCCACAAAGTATCAATACGGGAAAGACAAAATAATGGTACCATAGCATAACAAATTTTTTCTCACTATAGATTTATTGTCAAATACTAATTACATCTGCAAAATACAATAGTCTAAATATATATAGGTACATACATCATCATTATTCATGTAATTGGAAAAAATATGAACAAAATATAAAGATTAGAAAAGTTAAAAGATAATTAAAAAAAATATGAAAGAGCCTGGAGATTCAAACCTGGCTTCCTTTGACCTTTGGCAGCAATTCTCTCTTAAGCCTTATTTAGTAACTGATCAATTCTTGGCTATTTCTGTTTTTTTGTTTAAAAAATAATAGAAATTTGTTTGGAAACATTGGCTGATTTTTTATTCCCGAGAACAAATCAATGGCCAGGGAATATATTTGGAACATAATCAAAAAAAAAAAAGTTACTATTTTATTTTCAGAAACAATTTCTGAAACAAGATTTTTTTTTGTCTTTTTTTTTTTCGTTTTCTTTTTTTTCCTCCTTCAGCCGGTCGCTAGGCTCGGCAATGGCCAGCAACTAGTCAGAGACAAGGTCTTGCAACCTTGCTGTGGCTAGGCGAGACCCCTTAATAGCAATTGAGTATTTAGTCCATTTGAACTAGGGGAAGCATTATAAGTATATGCTAAATTGTCCTTCATAAAATGACAATTCCACAGTAATTGAGCAATAGTCAAAACAACCGTGCTAATGAGCGAGCGATATTATTGGATGTCCGAGGATAGCCCGACTGAAAACACATGTGCAAATTTCTTTGCGTGAATCACCTTTGATAATTTCTTTAAATTGGGTGAACTAGTATATTGATTTTGGCACTTACCCAGCAATTTCCATTTGCATATGGAAGAAAATATTTGAAATTGGTATCGAAAGTCAGGTTAAGGACTAAATCTACAATAAAATAAGGGACGGTCACCAAAATTAGACATCGACGATAGGAAATGGACCATTTTATAATTTCTTTTGAATAAATATTTTTTCCTTCCATATTAGCGCTACTTGTATAGCACCGGTGCTTAGTCAACATATCCATTCAATATTTGGTTAGTTATATAATATTTTGTCCTGATAATTAGAGATTAGTTTAAGATAAAGTATGATGATTAAAATTGAATAGTGGCAACAGTATAGGAATCTTTTTTGTAAGTTCTCCATGATACAACTTCCAATGCTTCATGAATTCTTTTCTCAAAGATCATCATTCATTTTTAATTTGGTGTAGAGACATTAGTCTATTAATTAGTGGGAAAACTCACAATCCATGCTATTAGTTTTTTCTGTATCAATTGTAAAAAATGCTAAGGTAAGAGAAGGTAGTATTTGGAAAACTTATACAATTTGAGTTACGGTGATATTATAAATTATAAGTGAATATCTAAAACTCTCTCTAAGTAGCAAAAAGGCCGCCCTCACCCCCCCCCCCAAAAAAAAAAAAAAAAAAAATCGAAACCCAAGTCCAAATATTATCTTCTGATCTCATTTTCGCCGAGCAATTTTGATGACAGTGTACATAACCATGGCGGTTATTTTGGCAATGTTGGTTGGACCGCTATGGGTATACTGTCCCTAATGGTTTGGATTCCTCCATGGAATCAAGATGTTAGTCATCCATTTTAGCATGAGCTGCATGCTTTGCTCCATACTAGGAATTAAAATCAACAAAAAATACTTATTATACGATTGTCTTTTGCAAAACCTCAAGTCATCAAGTACACTTCTCAAGTATTTTAAAAAATGGAATTTGCCTTTATACTTCACTAGTATATAAAATGGGCCTTGCACATGAAATGTGAGATATAAAGATTTGGGTCCTTTAAGTATCATAGAAGACAGCAGTTTTTTCTAGTAACTAAAGTTATCAAGATACGTGTCTCAAATGAATATTGTCTGTACTTCTTAATACTACAAACTATTGGGGAGAATTGGGGCTACAATTCATCAAGAACTAAGCTAATCTAGGATCAATTTTTTCTACAAAACTAAATCAATGAAAATTGACTTAATCTCAGCAATAATCAACAATATATAATGCCCAAATGATAAGAAAACAATAATACAAAAGATTTAATGTGGAAACCTAAGGTGGGAAAAACTATAGACCGTCCAAAAACTTCCATTAATCACTAAGAATAGTGAGATATACAAAGTATTATTATCTAGTTATATGTTAGAAACTCAACATCAATATTACAATCACAATTTCTAATAAAAAAGATGGATTAATATAAACATGGCAATTTTTTTTTTAATTATGATTGGAAAATTTGAAGGAGGTTCTCAACAAATGAAGCCGATCAATTCGTAGTGCTTCGGTCTCATGAATAACATACTCATATTTGAGTAAATTTTATCGACATTTGCCCTTCGAAGAGCCGTAAAGTTTCAGGCCCTTTTGTTTCTTTCTCCCCTGTTCTCGGTGAGCTCTCACTTTTGTTGCTCTCTCTCCTCTCTCCGGCACACGCCTCCTTCTTTCTCTTTCTTTTGTTTTTGACTTTTTTTTATCCTTTTCTTATTTATTTTAACGTTAGCTGGGCTCCACACGAAGGTGGACCCAGATAACTCAAACTATAAATATTCACTGGAACGCATATAGAGCTGCATGTGGAAAAGTCACTTTACCTAGGCCGCCTTAAATTTCTATCTGTTGACTAATTTCTTTTTGTGAGACCTGCAGTTGACTAATTTCTTTTTGTCAGACTTGCAGTTCTTTTTCTTTTTGTTAGACTTGTAGTTCTATATAGAAATTTGAGGCAGCCTATGTAAAGTTACTTTGCCACCTGCAGTTCTACAGTTTGTGTTGTTTTGGTGGACTTTGCCATAAGGCAGCCAACCTAGCAGGGGTATTAAAGCCCTACCTTCTCACCTCAAGTGTGGGAAGTCACTATACTTACCAACCTGATAGTCGTCAAAATTGAAGTCTTGACGTGGTGTCTACTTTCACTATCGAAGGTATCCCAATTTCCTCTCAGATTTTTTTCTTACTTGAGGAGGAGAGAATACGATAAGTCATATTGCGAGATAGGTCTTCCACTTGTTTCTTCTATCTTGAGCTTTTTAAAGACTTGTTTAGATCTGTTAATGCATGGTATTATAAATCATATCCAATGAGTGTACGGATCATTATAGGAGTATAACCTATATGGCTGTATTTGGATATATTAACAAAACTCTGGATATATTAACACAAATAAAAATAGAGGTGGGAAATGCAAAGGCGATCACAAAAAAAAGAAGAAGAAAAGCAATGGTCATCAAATCGTCAACGGGGGGCCCCACACGAAAATACCCACAGCGCCTGCCGCCCACTAGTTAATCTCCTGAAGAACTTCGTTCACGAGACAGCAATCCGCAAACACTCAAAGAAACAACATTTGCAGGAAAGAGAAGGAGAGATCGGGCAAATTTGAAAGGTTAATGGAGGACAACGGTCCAACTGATCACGGTGGCCGGACGTAAGCCTCAGCGACCCTAAAAATATATAAAAGCTCTGTTAGCCCAGCTTCGTCAGTAAGTCCGACGATTCCGAGGAAACTCGTGGCAATATCTTGATATTCTTTTCTGTTTCTGTCTCTGATCATGACATTTTGCATATACGTTATGTGAATGCTGTTTTATGGCGAAGAAACCTGCATAGCCGATGGGAATCTTTCACTTGCCCGTAGAAAATGGCCCGTTTATCGTGTTAGATTGTGACAGTCGGGTCAGTCGAGAAACTCATACTGAGAACACCGAATTAATTGAAAGTCTTTTTAGCTTTTCCTCCTAGAAAAGAGAAGACATCCGCTTAGCTATACTCTGTTTTTACCCGTAAACAGGGGGCTTACCTGGCAGTTTTTGTGCAACTGGGTGGTCTTTTTTTTTGGGTGAAAAGTGTTGTAAGAGAAGGTTATGAAAAGTTTATAGGTGTCAAGGAGGTATCCCTGATACTCTGATGTTCCAGTTTATTGAAAAGAAGAGTTTTTCTCTAACTTAATTAGTTTTATAGATGGGCTATACTCCTCCAGTGGATACGTAGGTTAGACTCCTGCATTGCATACACTCGTTAGCTATGATTTGCAAAAGCTTGGTGTCATAGGTAGTTCTTGAAAGCTTTTGGAAAGGTTGCCCTCTAATGTGATGCAAAAACAGCCCAAACTTGAGCTTTCCAAAAGACTGTACACTAACAAATGGTTTGCTGATTTCATTTCCAAGACCTGGAGTAGAGTATGCAGGTCAAATTGCTACAATTCATTTCGTGGAGAATATCTTGCTAAAGATTATGATTGGTGCCATTGGAATCATGGGTATTCTAGCCATTACTAACCTTGAAACCATCGTGTGTATCTACATAGTGCTTGCAATCATTGGGTAGTTACTAATCCTCAATATGGGAAGGCAAAAATATGGACCCAAGGTTCTGACTTATGTCCGCTTGCATCATTGTTAATCTTGGATGTGTTAGGTGTTGTCTACTGATGTACATTCTGCTTCGAGTAATGCCTTTGCCAATTTTCATTCTCTGCATCCTTGCGTTGATGAACCTATAAGCATTCATCGCGAATTAGAGAATTGTGACCATTTTCGATTTTCCTAATATTGTGGTTTGCAATTTGGGAAGTTGGTGTTGATGTGCATTGTGCTTATGTTCGGGACACGGACCTTGTCTTATACTATTATTACCTTGAACATCTTACATATTGGAAAGCATGATATGTGATTTGATGAAGGCAATGATACTACTCAATTAAGATCCTAGTGCAATACAATGAAGTTGGAGATACAGGCTTTTTTTCTTTTGGCTAGAGAGAAATAAGATATTGATTCATAAAATTTAAGAAAAAATCACAGTGTCCTCATTCACTAATCTTTCAATTCAAGAATTGCAATTTTAGTGTAGTTTATAACCCGATCCTCATATCCAACCTCAACAATATTATAGATAGTATCTTGACCTAAACTTGAGTCACAAATGAAAACCACCAAACTTGGCATAAAGGAAGCATGCATGCGAGAGTGGGAAGTAACTGGCCCCAAATTCTTTAATGAAAGATTTACTCATTTGAGAGCAAAGCGGAATCACATTAGAAAAGGGAGATGTGTGAAATTTTGTATGTTGAGGCATATTTGGAAAAATTTGAAAAGTAACATGGAGTAATTTTGCTTCAATCTGAGTATAGACATATGTAGATAGACTTCGATGACTAGGAATTTTTTGTTTCTATCGTTTACATGCTAAAAGGTTGGGAAACAGAGATTTCCTAGGAGATGGGCCTAATCCATTAAGATGAAGAGTCAAATGGGGACACTCAAAAGCTCAAACAAATCACAAGAAATTTTGTATAATTGCACCTTGTCTTGTTTGAACGTGAGCAACTCATATATGGGGAGTGAGGAACACCATGATGTACCCCCAAGATTTTTTTTTTATTTTTTATTTTTAAAAATATATCCAGACTTAATTCTTTGAATTGATTCCCCTATTTCTCTCAGGCCAAAGGGAGGAAGAAAAAACATCTTTGTTTCTCCAATTTCATTGAATTGCATCAGAGTCCTAAGTAAGTAGGTACATTTTCTCCATCGTCATCATATATTTTTGCAATGTTATATAGAAAGTGTTTAAGATAATAATAGTACAACATGAGGTTCATGTCCAAGCTAGAATTGGCAAGACACGCATAAAAACCAACTTCCCAAAGAGTGCACAACAACATTAGGAAAATAAAAAATTATCACCATTTTCCATTTAATCCTTGGGTTAGAATTCAAATGGGAGTATCAACATTAGAATGTGGGGAATGAGAATCAGGTAAGGTATGTCATCGAGCAGAATGTATATTGGTAGACTGCAAGCACCATGTCTTATTTAATCACAAGAAAGTCATAGAATTGATGTGTTGGAACTCCAAATTGTACCCCCAAGTTTTGTTCTCTTTTCCTCTCTCTCTCTCTCTCTCTCTCTCTCTCTCTCTAGTGACTTAAGCCTCTTGGAGTAGACCATGTACTCGAGCAGTTCTACTCTATTTTCTTTTGGTCGATTATACTCTACTCCTACTTTTACTTTTTATTTTCAGACTTTTGCTCTACTTCAGTTCTACTTTATTTTATTTTATTTTTTCTCGATTCTACTCTATTCCTACTCTTACTCATATTCTTATACTTTTGCCTTACCTCTCTATAAGGTGTGGGAGTTGAAACACACATCTGAAGTTAAATCATTCCTACTTTTACTAAGTAGGACCATTGTTTCCATCATCATCATATATTTTTTCAATGTTATATAGAAAGTGTTTAAGATAATAATAGTACAACATGAGTTTTGTGTCCAAACTAGAATTTGGCAAGACACGCATCAAAACAAACTTCCCAAAGAGCACACAACAACATTACGAAAATCGAAAATTATCATCATTTTCCAATTAATCCTTGGGTTGGAATTCAAATGGGAGTATCAACATTAGAATGTAGGGAATGAGAATTAGGCAAGGCATGTCATCAAGCAGAATGTATATTGGTGGCTACACACTTCATGTCTTGTTTGATCACAAGAAAGTCATAGATAGGTGTGTTGGAACTCCAATTTGTACCCCAAGTTTTGTTCTCTTTTCCTTCTCTCTCTCTCTCTCTCCCCAGTGACTTAAGCCTCCTAGAGTAGACCATGTACTCAAGAGCGATTCTACTCTACTTTCTTTTGGTTGGTTCTACTATACTCCTACTCTTACTTCTATTCTTAGACTTTTGCTCTACCTCGGTTCTTCTTCTTTTCTTTTGTTTTTTTTTTTTATTCTACTCTATTTCTACTCTTACTCATATTCTTAGACTTTTGTTTACCTCTCTATAAGGTGTGAGAGTGGAAACCTACACCTAAAGTTAAATCATTCATACCCCAACACTTTTGAGAAGATGATGATTCAAACTCCCCACCTTTTCCTTCCCATATAGGAAGGGTGACCACTAGAGCAAACCACAGTGGTTACTCAAGAGTGTATTTAGTGGCTGTAAATCTATCGAAAAGTAAGATTTATTGGTAATAGTCCTCGACCTTGACCTTTTTCTGGAGTATCTCAAATTATTTCAGCGGTTGATATGTGCCTCATTTACATTCTTTTATAATAATTTCTTTTTAATTTTTATTTAGCTAATATCATTGTAATAGTTCAACTAAGTTATTATTAAATGAAGTTAAACAAAGTTATGAGATGAGCTGTATTTAAAATTCAGAATAATCAGCCTACGATTCATATGTGTTGTTTTTAATCGTAATTGTATATAGTTTGATATTATCAATTATATTTGGAATAACCTGCATCGTCAATGTTATTCACACAATGAGTAATGGTTGTCACTTTACCTTAGCATCAGACTAAATTAATATTTTCCCATTATGAGTTATATTAAAAAATAACATATATTAGTTAAAAATTATTTTACAACATGTTATCTGGAAATTAAAATGAGCATACTATTGTTTGACAATAATCTTTTAGAAAAGCTTTTTGCATCATACAAGACGGCAATTTTTCCAAAAGCTATCAAGATGTGGGTCTATGATGAACATCAACATACTCGCAAAAACACATTAGAACTACCAAAACTTAAGTTTAGAAGGAAATTTAATGCATGGTATGATGCCACTATTCTAGTGCAACTAATAGTAATGACTCTATGCATTGCAGAAGTCTAACCTATGCATGTACTAGAGGAGTGCATAAGTCATCTATTAATCCACGGCTAATCAAGAGAATAAAACGTTAGTACAAGGGAATGCCTCCTTAACACGAGACAAGGCAACCCATTTTCCACCCCTATTAACGGCGTTGGATTTATGGTAGGCCGCTCCAATTTTATGAGTGGGTTAAAAAGTATTACAAAAATCAAAGCCCAATTATAAGTGGGTTTTACTCATACCCATATTTCAATTTTAATTGGGCCATGTATTGCTTTTTAGCCGTTGGGGCCTATTTCGTGAACCACGACCTACATGCTAACACGTCCACCCTATAACTTCTAGTGGATTACATAGGCAGGGAAAAAGGCCACTAAAAATTCCAAACTTTATCCAGTATGACAAATTTATCACAAACTTTTCTTTGTGGTATCAAACCCCAAACTTTGTCTAATGTGACAAATTTACCTCAATTTTTTTTTTATGACATCAAAAATCCCAAATTTTTCCAACTTTGTCTTATGTGACATATTTATCTCAATTTTTTTTTTTGCAACACAAAAATTTTCAAACTTATATCTATATGATATATTCACCCCAAACTATAAGGCATTTTCGTCTTTTACTTTTAAAATTCTTTTCTTTTTCTATTGTTTTTTTTTCCTTCTTCTCTCTTCCCTCCACCATGGTCGGTAGAGGGAAGCCGGACGAGGCAAGGGCCACCCTTGCCGGTGTAGGGCAAGGGCTGCCCTCGCTTGCGTCGGGTGAGGGCGGCCCTCTTCGGATTTGGCGAGGGCAAGCCTTGCCCATGCTGGCGAGGGCGGCCCTCGCTAGATTTGAGAAGGGCAACCCTCACTTGACGTAGGTGAGGGTTGCCCTCAAGGGCTGTTCTTGAGTTTGGCAAGGGCTGTTAGGTGAGGGTCGCTTCGCTTGACGTTGGCGACAACGACACTCGCTTGAGTCCGGCTTCCCTCCGCCGGCCATGGCGGAGGGAAGAGAGAAGAAGAAAAAAGGAAAAAAAAAGATAAAGGAAAAATATAGAAAGGAAAGAAAATTATAAAATTTAGAAGAAAATGCCCATGGCCATAAAATTTGGGATAAATGTGTCACGGTCGGTAAAATTTGTGGTTTTTTTGTGTCACAATAAAATTTTGTGATAAATTTGTCATTTTGAGCAAAATTTGGGGTTTTTGTTGTTTTTATGGGCATATATAAATTTTCGTAAATTGAATTAAATATTGATGTATTTTAATAATATGGATCGGGTCATTATAAGTCACTAAAATTTTATTGCTGAAAAATAGGTCAATACACGTTAAATTAATTAATTTTGGTAGGACCAATTTCAATCGTATCTAAATCCGGCCTGATTCACCTATTTGATGAGCTGCTTTAACTACCCACAAATCTTTCCGGGCCTGCTCCAACAGCATTTTTAAGCAACCGTGTAGCTATTTCACTTGATGGATGAAGTCGAGGAATGATGATCGACATGGATTTCAGTGGCGACACGTCCGAGCTGCGGGCGAGAGAGAGACGGAGAAGACGAAGCGTGTGAAGAAATCGAGTCGCTTAGGAAAGAGAAGCCTGAATGGGGAGGTCGTTGCCAACGCGGGAGAGGCAAGTGATGGAGCGGGCGAAGGTCTTCAAGGCGTCGCCGCTGAGGGTGAACTCCATTTTTTTGAGTTCTTTGCTTCCCCAGTCTGCACCGACACGCTACAGATTTTCATGAATTGGTAGCTGAAAAATTGGCGGTATTGGAAAAATGACAATGCATTTCTTTTGGTTCATTAGCATTACTCGCAATTTTCTTACTATAAAATATCCGATTGCACCATTTTTCAATGATACTTTTATTGTTTGCAGCTTTCTATTAAAAAAATAAAAATAAAATGAACGTCATCATACTCATAATAAAATTTTGAGTTTTAACTAATATGATATATTTTAATTAATCAATTAATGGTGTAAATATCAAAAATCATTTTCGCGTCGAAGAGAGGATTATATCATGTAATACTGATGCAACGGGGTTCATAATTTCATTTTAACAATCCACTGAAATGACCGGATTAACCTTCCTGGTGCTGGAGCTCACCCCCCGGCGGCTGTAGTTCATATCATATACCAGGAGAATCCACTGTTTCCACATTTCATCTTCTTCTTTAACTCTCCAGGAAGGCAACATCGGCAGCTTAATGGAGAACAACAATCCAGCTGATCACGGTGGCTGGAGGTAAGCCTCACTGCCTCAGTGACCTTATGTATATCTTAAGTTCTGTAGTCCTTCTCCATCTGTAAGTCGGAGGATCCTGAGGAAACTCACGTCAAAATCTTGATGTCTTCCCTGTTCCTACCTCTGATCATGTCACACCAAATATTCCATTACTTGAATGCTGTTTTGTAGCTAAAAAACCAGCACTCTTGGTAAATCAGGTGAACTCGTTCATGAATTCTTGAACCTGTACCATTCAACTTACGAGCCCATGGGGAGTTGCCTGTGGAAAATGACCTGTTTCTCACATTAGATCGTGAGAATTGAATTGGAACACCAATTTGTACCGCCCATAATTTTTTGTCCTCTATTCGTTTTTTCCTTTTGTTGATTGAGCCAAGTTTTTGTTCTCTGTTCATAATGACAGACTCTCTCAAAGAGCAGAAATAACGGGCTCTACTCAGAACGGTGCATTTAGGGGCATATCTGTTGGATGTAAAATGACTTGTTCCTTGTATTTCCTGGGCTGGGATAGTTTGTCTGAGAAAAGCGAAATGCCACAACAACTGCCATTTCTTTGAAAAGAATGTGAACCTTCTCCTCAAGTTGCTGGATGGGAAAATTCTGTCACATTGATGAAGGGACACGATTCTTTCTTTCATTTCTCAAGAGAAAATCATATCAAGAGCAACGTTTTAAGTGAAAGTCTTATTAGCTTTTCCTCTTAAGAAAGGATGAGACCTGCAATTAGCATTAATATGTTTATACCTGGTAAGCATGGGGCCTTACCTGGTAGTTTCGTGCTGTCTGGATGGTTTTGTTTGTGAATAAGTGTTTCTAGAGGGGGTTGGGAAAGGTTTGTAAGTGCTAAGGTGGTATCCCTTTAGTACTCTCATGTTGCATTTTGTCCAGAAGAAGAGTTTTCACTAGCTTAATTAGCCGTGGATCAACAAATGGATTACACGCCTGCAGCGCATACTCATTAGCTATGATTAGCACCAAAAGCTTGGTGTCAAATCGCGCATTAATTTCCTTTTGAACTTAAATTGGTAGTTCTAAAATATTTTGGAAAGTCTATCGTCTTATATGATGTAGAAAGAGCTTAACAATTGAGCTTTTCTGAAAGATTGTACACTAAGGATTTTGTTGATTTATTTCCAAGACGTGGAGCAGAGCATGCATATTGGATTGCTACAATTCATTTCCTAGAAAAGATCCTGCTAAAGATCTTGATTGGTGGCATTGGAATCACAAGTATTCCAGCCATTACTAACCTTGAAATCATCATGTATATCTACACAGTACTCATAATCGTAGGGCAATTGCGAATCCTCAAGATGGGAAGGCAAGATATGGACCCAAGGTTCTGACTATGTTTGCTCACATCATTATTGTTTGAGGATGTGTTAGGTGTAGTCTGTTGATGTACATTCTGCTTCATGTCATGCCTTGACCGATTTTCGCCTCCGCGTCCTTGAGTTGATGAACCCATAAGCATTCATCACGAATCAGAGAATTGTGATGTTTTTGGATTTTCCAAATATTGTGGTTTGTTCTTTGGGAAGTTGGTATTGATGTGCATCGTGCAAATGTTGGCCGCGACACGAACTTGTGTTGTACTATCATTACCTTGAACATCTTATGTGGTAGAATGCATAATATGTGATTTGATAAAGATAATGGTACTACTTAGTTAAAATTCTAGTGCTCCACACTGAAGTTGGAGAGATGGGAATTTTTTTTTTTTTTTCTGTTGGCTAAAGAGAAATAGGGGAATTGATTCATAAAAATTGAGAAAGAATCACATTATATTCATTCACCAATCTTCCAATCCACAAATTGCAATTTAGGCGTAGTTCGTAACGTGATCCTCATATCCAACCTCGGCAATATTCTAGACACTATCTTGATGTGAATTTTGAGTCACAAATGAAAATCACTATGCCTGGTGTAACATATGGATTTTTCGTTCGAGCAAGTCTTGAATGTTTGACAGTCTACGCTGCATTAGCAAGCTTGCCATCTAACTGCGCCGTTTGTGTTCTCACCACATCATCATTGATGCCATTTTCACCTCAGACGAGGACGCATCTACATTATAGAGTCACTGTCAATACCTCATCGTCAATAAACTATTATGATTCAAATATTCCAATAACTTTGGGAATTTCCAAGCTGTCGCTGTTAGATGTATGCCCTAAAGCTGCTATGTAATAGTTACATATTAGGGATTTCAGTTGTACTTTCATTATTATTATTTAATTAATGGCAATGACGTATTCATTCATTTGTCTAATTATTTTATATTGATGAATGATTCCATAAGATCAGTTGCAATTAGACCTATTATTGAGACGTCAAGAATATATGTGACGGGTTCATAGTTAGACTAAATCTTTAAATCGTTCCCGGTCGATAGATTATTAAGTGGATATTAATAATCCTGTTGAGATCGGTGTGTTCTTAACTTCGCCATTAAGTATTGGATACTTAAGGGAATGATGAGTCACATGTCATTGGGTATTATGATGCCTAAGTTAGAACACAGGTGTTTGTATTAGACAAATTCACTGAACGTGACGCATATGGAACGATTAGTGACATGGAAGCTTTTAGCGTGGTCAATGTCTAATTGTTCATGCTTTGGTCTTGTGTAAATAATCCTTAGACCTGAGACACAGTGTTAACTTGTGTATTGAACAACTATGGTTCACGGGTGCACATAATGTCGGGTCATTGATCCATCTTTATACATGATGGTCATAGTTTGTTCATATATGAAGTTACACGTGTGTGTAATATGGAATCTGTCTTCTTATTATATGCAAGGTATGATAATGATGTCCCATGCAATCTAATTGTGACACTGCATTGAAATCCTCGGCCAGGGTTGTAACCGAGAATAAATTATTTATGTCTCGAATAAAATGCATGTCAATTAGATTTGTGCATATGATCGAATTAATGACTTGACTAATATTTATTGATCTTTGTTTGATCGGGACATAGTAAGACAGAATGATTGAATTGCACTGTAGCCAAAGCTGACAGGTTCATTATGTTCTTAAAATATTCACACTATATGGGTAGCCATGACATATTGCTAGATGTCAATTATGGCTTGTAAGACCCAAAGATTAATCAGGATAATTAATTCTTATGGGAGAACTAATGTGTTAGTACAAGTCTTACTACCAGCTTAGTAATGAACCTAGGAATGTCACATACCATAAACAATTAGGATAACGTGGAACAAGAGAGAAATATAATTGCAAATGTGTTTGCAATTACTGCAATCGAATTGTGTCGATTTGAAATTAAATTAAATGAGATTCAATTTAATTTGTATTATAGTCACAAGCCTACTTGCATATGATGTACACGCATTCCCGAAGTGGATATATGTTAACGTATTCTCAAATGTACATATAAAGAATATGTTCTTTTTATTTTTAAAAGGGATTGATTAATTATTTATTTATTAGTTTAATTAATTAATGCCTTTTAATAACTAATAAAAAAAATTAAAATGTGCATGTGCACGATTTGCACAAAATCGTGCGAGATGGTTAGCGGTTGCTAACCATCATGCACGAAATTGTGCACGAACGGTTGCTGACCGTTCATGCACAATCGTGCATAATCGTGAGGATCAACAACGGTTGCTAATCCCACGATCAGCAACCGTTGTTGAACCGTGAAGTGCTCATCCAAGAAATGCCTTAAAAGGGTTAAAAAATTGGTGCGAAAAGAGGTGTGCTCATTGTTGAAAAAACGGAGAAAAGTGTCATTGTGTTTTGGTTTTGCTCAAGAGAAACACAAGCAAGGAATCAGTGATGCTTTGCTGAAAATAGAGAGAAAAGTGTGTGTGTGTTCTTGTGTCTTTTAGACGCAAGAAAGGAGAGCGTTATCTCGTTCGGGCCGTGACTATTATACATCAATAATACGACGGATTCTTTCCACATGATTGCTAGCACGATCGAAGTGGTCGATATCCAAAAGTTCTCTTTTCTATTCAACGTTCGTTATTGGTGTGTCTGAACTAGAGGTACGACTCTTGTGGGACTCGAACTGTAGAACATCCGAACCGACTTGTTTCAAAGTGCGCTTCGAGAGGTATTTCGTTTAACTCCCTTTTATGTTTAGATTTTTGATTAAAACGCATGAACAACGCCTTAAGAGAATCGTGTATAAAATATATCTTTATTTCCGCTGCTTTCCTTTTGTAAAATTTTCTTATACATGATTTATGAAACCCCAACAGTGGTATCAGAGCCAACCTTAGGCGTTTTTCATGCGTGCGTTTAATTGATTATAGTTCAAATATATTTTTGCGTTCTAATGGCCAATTTATTTTTATTAAGAGAATTGGTTCTCTTGCTCAAATGTGGCCTATAGAAGTTGATTGATTTATGTGATAAATTTAATCAACAAAGCAAAAATTAGAACTAAATTAATTTTGAATCAAAAATCCGTAACTTGTTATACTTTATGTTTATATTTTGCAAATGATATGCATAATTTTATGCATGCCTTCCAGAGCTTTAAATTTTGAATTTATGGCTCGTAAGGAAGGGTGATCATGGAAAAATCCCTAATTGTTGTGATTGTTGTATGGATGAATGTCTGATGATTACAGGTATTCTTTTTGGGGATGTAATTATTAAATGGAGGCTGCGTCCTTCCTTTTATGTTACTTTAATTTTTATTGATATGTAATTTTAGTATAGTTTAGTATTTCAATTGTTGATGTAAATACTACAAAAGAGGATGAGCCATTGGAGGAGCCATTAAACCGGTAAGCTCTTTGGGCCCGGTTTTTGAAGAGTTCAAAGATTGAAGAAAAAGTGAAGAGCAAGTCCATATTATTAAAACATTAAAATGGCTAAATGGGTCTTTTTGGCTCGAGACCCATTGAACCATAATTCCATGATCACCACATAGGATAGATATTATGTGATATCTATTTATTTATTGTGTTTATGGTATCATGCATGTTAAACTAGTTAATGTGCAAAGTGAGACTGTTAATAACGACCCAAATCTCCTTATAAAGAATATTAAGTCGAAATGGGTTTCGGACTCGTGGCCTTCCATCGTCGTGGTTTGATCCAATAGTATAGTGGTTAACTAACCGGTTATGGATACATAAGGGGTTAATTACCATTTATAATATTGGACCACTCCATTATGCATATGATGCTGTGGGGTTGGAGCCAAATGAATTCTAATAACTGTCAGGTGAGGGAATTATTTGTGCTTTCAATACTTGCATGAGACGATGGGCTAGACTTAACTATGATCATGATGCCAATAACTGTTATGTGAGGCTTTCATGGTCTAGAGGCCGAAGTTATGATTGGGACTCGCATATGATGCGTTGAACAAGCTGGTTCACTCACTAAGTTCATAAGACACCAATAACTGTTAGGTGAGGTGAACTTTAGGCTAGTGGGACTCCAATCCCCATTAGTAATCTTTACCCAACAAAGATTACCGCTTCCCATCTTAAGGAGTATGAGATTCAAATATAAATTTAGTGAGAAGATCTATTTCATTTAAAGGCTAAAATGAAATAGTTACTTTGAAAGATACAACGGCTAACAATTTATTTTCTGCAACAGATATATTATTACTCTGAAAATGGTGACCACAAACCCATTCGCTTCTATACTTGACAAGAATTGTTTGACTGGACCCAATTTCACTATCTGGGTGAGGAATTTAAGAATTGTTCTCAATTCAGAAAAAATTGGGTATGTGCTTGATAAAATATGCCAACCTCCTTTCCTGAGGGTGGGACCCAAGAGGAACGTGTCACTTATGATAAGTGGCATGATGAAGACTTAAAAGTTTGGTCATATATGCTTGCTTTGATGAATAATGAATTACAAAAAAAGTATGAATCTATGGAAGATGCTAGGTCGATCATTTTGCATTTAAATGAATACTCTGATGAGAATGGTCGAACCTCTAGATATGAGATATCTAAGGCATTGTACCATATGAGGATGGCTGAAGGATCATCAGTTAATAATCATGCTTTGAAAATGATCTGACACATTGAAAAATTGGCTAGGTTGAATCTCGTTATGGACAATGAGTTAGTTATGGATTTGATCCTTCAATCTTTACCCAATTCCTTCTTTGGTTTTGTCCAAAACTTCTATATGCATAAGATGGAGAAAACTCTTGCTGAGTTACATAGCATGCTGGTAGTTTATGAGAAGGAAATGCATAACACAAGGCCAAATGTAGTGGCTATGATTAAGACTTCTTCAATGGGTAAGACTATTTTAAAGAAGAATAAATGGAAGAGGCCTGCCAAACCTGTTGTGCAACCAAAACCCATGATTGATAAAGGGAAATGTCATTACTGTGGTGTCAAAGGGCACTGAAGGAGGAACTGTAAGAGGTACCTCGCGAGCTTGAAGGTCAAGCCCAAGAACTAACCTTATGAAGGTATGGTGTCTATACTTATTGAAACTAATCTTATGGTTAGTGCTGAATCCAGCTCATGGGTTCTAGATTCTGCTGCAACTTCACATATTTGTATGTTTTTGCAAAATCTGGAAATAAGCAGGATGCTAGGGCGAAGTGAGATTGTCCTGACGTTTGCCAATGGAGCAAGAGTTGCTACATTAGCTATAGGGACTTTTCATTTATGTTTGCCTTCTGGACATGTAATGGTTTTAAAGAACTGTTTGCATTATAAGAATGCTGTTAGGAACATTATATCTATACCTCGTTTGGGTAAAGAGAATTATGAATTTTCTTTTGCTGATGATGTATGTTCTATTTATCATAATAGAAAATGTGTTGGTTCTAACTTATTAACCAACAATCTTTATACCATTACAATGTCCAGTAATGTGATTACTAATGTCAATAAACAAAATAGAATTGATATAAATGCCATAACTAATAAACACCCTAAATATGGTTCAAATAAAAAGTATGTTTGGGATTTCCGATTAGGTCATATTGAAGAAGACAAAATTAACAAGTTGAGTAATGATGGATACATTGATCTTCAAATTTTGAGTCATACTCGACTTGTGAGGCATGTCTTCTAGGAAAAATGACCAAAGCGCCTTTTGTGGGATAAAGTGCGTGAGCTGCTGACATATTAGAATTAATACATACATATGTATGTGGATTAATTAATGAAACTACTAGAGGTGGTTATAATTACTTCATTACCTTCACTAATGATCAGTCACGATATGGTTATTTATACTTCATGAAGTATAAATTTGAATCCTTTGAAAAGTTCAAGGAATTCAAGGCTGAAGTTGAGAAATAAACAGGAAAATGTATTAAGGCTCTTTGATCGGATTGAGGAGGTGAATACCTTAGTATTGAATTCTTGGACTATCTTAAAGAGAATGACATTTTATCATAATGAACACCTCCTGGAACTCCAGAACATAATGGTGTATCTGAACGAAGAAATCATACTTTATTAGATATGGTACGATATATGATAAGTTACATCGATTTGCCAATATCCCTTTGGGGATATGCCCTCGAGACAGCTGTATATATACTGAATAGAGTGCCGTCCAAATCTATTCCAACTACGCCCTATGAGATATGGCATAGTAGGAAACCTAGTCTTAATCATATTAAGATTTGGGGTTGTCCAGCTTTTGTGAAAAAGCTAAAAATTGAAAAATTAGAGGCAAGATCCGAACAAGGTCGCTTCATTGGATATCCAAAGGAAACTCTTAGATATTATTTCTATTTTCATTCAAACTAAATAATTTTGGTATGCAAGCACGCTTCTTTTTTGGAGAATCAGTTCATTCAAGAAAGTGGTGCTGGGCAGAAAATAGTCTTACAAGAAGAAAATAATGAAGTACCAAACAATCAAGTTCAGATACCAACATTTGATTCAGTGGGAGCTTCTGATACACAACCTCTTAGGAGAAGTGCGAGAACGTCTCGCCCACCTACTCGTTATAGACACTCGGTTGGTCATATTGAACCATTATTCATTGTGAATGATAGTGATCAACTTGGTGATCCTAAAACCTATGAGGAGGCGATGTTGGACATCGATTCTAGTAAATGGCTAGAAGCCATGAAATCCGAAATGGATTCAATGTATTCCAATGAGATTTGGATCTTGACTGACTTGCCTGATGGTATTGTACCAATTGACTGTAAATGGATCTTCAAGAGGAAGATGAATGTTGAAGGTCAAATTGAAATTTACAAAGCATGGCTGGTGGCGAAAGGATATCGTCAAAAAGAAGGAATTGATTATGACGAAACTTTCTCACCTGTGGCCATACTAAAATCCATTCGGATTATGTTGGCTATAGCTGCACACCTTGATTATGAGATATTTCAAATGGATGTCAAAACGGCTTTTCTAAATGGTTTTCTCGAAGAGGACATCTATATGGAACAGCCACAGGGTTTTGAATCCAATAGTGAAAGACGGAAGATGTGTAAGCTTAAAAGATCCATTTATGAACTCAAACAAGTCTCCAGAAGTTGGAACATCCGTTTTGATGAGGTAGTCAAATCGTTTGGCTTCATCAAAAATCTGGATGAACCTTGTGTAAACAAGAAGATCAGTGGGAATGCAATTGCACTTCTAGTTTTGTATGTCGATGATATACTTTTGATTGGAAATGATGTATCAATGATATCATCGATAAAACTATTCTTGTCACAGAAATTCTCAATGAAAGATTTAGGAGAGGCAACCTACATTTTAGGTATCAAAATCTATAGAGATAGATCAAGACGACTGATTGACCTCTCACAATCTACGTACATAGACAAAGTGTTAACACGGTTTAACATGCAAAATTCCAAGAGAGGATTATTACCTTTAAGGCAAAGGATCCGTCTTTCTAAGGAGATGTGTCCCAACACTTCTGAAGAAAGAGAGCGGATGGCAAATATACCATCTGCATCCGCTATCGGGAGCATAATGTATGCTATGCTATGTAGTAGACTTGATATTGCGCATGCTGTAAGTATTACTAGCAGATATTAGTCTAATCCAGGAGAAGAGCACTGGATAGCAGTCAAGAATATTCTTAAGTACTTGCGAATGACTAAAGATTTATTCTTGATATATGGAGAAGGAGAATTTAAAGTTGTAGCTTATACTGATTCTGATTTTCAATCGGATTCTAATGATTATAAGTTTACGTCTTGGTTTGTCTTTACATTCAATGGTGGTGCAGTTAGTTGAAAAAGTTCCAAACAAAGTATAACTGCCGATTCCACCACTGAGGTAGAGTATGTAGCTGCTTCTGAAGCAGCAAAGGAAGCCGCTTGGATGAAGAAGTTTATTTCTAAAATTGGAGATGTTCCTTCAATTGAGCAACCGATCACATTGTTTTGTGATAACAATGGGGCAATAGCTCAAGCTAAGGAACCAAGGTCTCACCAAAAGTCCAAGCATATTGAGAGACGCTTCCATCTCATCAGAGAAATTGTTGGGAGAGGTTATATCGCTTTGCAGAAAATTGACTTAGCAGAAAATGTGGCAGATCCCTTCACAAAGGCCTTACCTCAGTCTTCTTTTGAAAGACATATTGACAAAATGGGTTTGAGGTACCACAAAAGTTGGCTTTAGTGCAAGTGGAAGATTGTTAGATGTATGCCCTAAAGCTGCTATGTAATAGTTACATATTAAGGATTTCAGTTGTACTTTCATTATTATTATTTAATTAATGACAATGATGTATTCATTCATTTGTCCAATTATTTTATATTGATGAATGATTCTATAAGATCAGTTACAACTAGACCTATTCTTGAGACATCAAGAATATATGTGACGAGTTCATAGTTAGACTAAATCTTTAAACCGTTCCCGGTCGATGGATTATTAAGTGGATATTAATAATCCTGTTGAGACTGGTGTGTTCTTAACTTCGCCATTAAGTATTGGATACTTAAGGGAATGATGAGTCACATGTCATTGGGTATTATGATGCCTGAGTTAGAACATATGTGTTTGTATTAGACAAATTTACTGAACGTGACGCATATGGAACGATTAGCGACATGGAAGCTTTTAGCGTGGTCAATGTCTAATTGTTCATGCTTTGGTCTTGTGTAAATAATCATTAGACCTGAGGCACAGTGTTAACTTGTGTATTAAACAACTATGGTTCACGGATGCACATAATGCCGGGTCGTTGATCCGTCTTTATACCTGATAGTTATAGTTTGTTCATATATGAAGTTACACGTGTGTGCAATATGGAATCTTTCTCCTTGTTATATGCAAGGTATGATAATGATGTCCTATGCGATCTAATTGTGACACTGCATTGAAATCCTCGGCCGGGGTTGTAACCGAGAATAAATTGTTTATATCTCGAATAAAATGCATGTCAATTAGATTTGTGCATATGATCGAATTAATGACTTGACTAATATTCCATGGTCTTTGTTTGATCGGGACATAATAAGACAGAAAGATTGAATTACACTGTAGCCAAAACTGACAGGTTCATTATGTTATTAAAATATTCACACTATCTGGGTAGTCATGACATATTGCAAGATGTCAATCATGACTTGTAAGACCCAAAGATTAATCGGGACAATTAATTCTTATGGGAGTACTAATGTGTTAGTATAAGTCTTACTACCAGCTTAGTGATGAACCTAGGAATGTCACACACCATAAACAATTAGGATAACGTGGAACAAAAAAGAAATATAATTGCAAATGTGTTTGCAATTACTGCAATCGAATTGTGTCGATTTGAAATTAAATTAAATGAGATTTAATTTAATTTGTATTATAGTCACGAGCCTACTTGCATATGATGCACACGCTTTCCCGAAGTGGATATATGTTAACGTATTCTCAAATGTACATATAAAGAATATGTTCTTTTTATTTTTAAAAGGGATTGATTAATTAATTAATGCCTTTTAATAATTGATAAAAAATTAAAGTGTGCATGTGCACGAAATCGTGCACATGCACGATTTGCACAAAATCGTGCGAGATGGTCAGCGGTTGCTGACCATCATGCACGAAATTATGCACGAATGGTCAGCGGTTGCTGACCGTTTATGCACAATCGTGCATAATCGTGAGGATCAGCAACGGTTGCTCATCCCACGATCAGCAACCGTTGCTGAACCGTGAAGTGCTCGTCCAAGAAATGCCTTAAAAGGATTAAAAAATTGGTGCGAAAAGAGGTGTGCTCATTGTTGAAAAAACAGAGAAAAGTGTCATTGTGTTTTGGTTTTGCTCGAGAGAAACACAAGCGAGGAATCAGTGATGCTTTGCTGAAAATAGAGAGAAAAGTGTGTGTGTTCTTGTGTCTTTTAGACGCAAGAAAAGAGAGCGTTATCTCGTTCGGGCCGTGACTATTATACATCAAGAATACGACGGATTCTTTCCACGTGATTGCTAGCATGATCGAAGTGGTCGATATCCAAAAGTTCTCTCTTCTGTTCAACGTTCATTGTTGGTGTGTCTGAACTAGAGGTCCGACGCTTGTGGGACTCGAACTGTAGAACATCCGAACCGACTTGTTTCAAAGCGCGTTTCGAGAGGTATTTCGTTTAACTTCCTTTTATGTTTAGATTTTTGATTAAAACGCACGAACAACGCCTTAGGAGAATCGTGTATAAAATATATCTTTGTTTCCGCTGCGTTCCTTGTAAAATTTTCTTATATATGATTCATGAAACCCCAACAGTCGCGTGACCTACACCAACTGAAGACGCTTGAATTTTCTTATGAAGACTCTTGAATCTTCTTCATGGCTGCTGCTTCCAGCTAGCACGAAATGAAGCAGCTGAGTCAACCAAAAAAAAAAAAAAAAAATCACCGCCGGAGAGAGAAATAAAAGTCGCTCGCTCTCTTAATTCCACCGCCAGCCTCCACTACCTCGATTCCTTTCCCCGTCTCACCTCTCGACTATACCCAGAACGAGCAAACTGACTACCACACCTCAGTCCACTCCTCTCCCCTCTCAAGTCCAACTTCATTTCTTCTCTCCCTCTTTTCTGTTGTAACCGTGACACGAGAAGCCAGCGAAGGAGCCCTTCCCCTTTCCTTTCTATTGCGACGCCAGCACCTCACGTCCGCAGAGACCAGACGCAGCGAAAGCCAACAAGCAGAAGCAGCAAAGACCGTCCCTTTCTGTCATAGCTACTTGCGCCGCTGCCGTCAACCTCGCCTTCATCTCGTCAAGTCGTAACTGCCTTCCATGACGACCCGAGACAAGTGGATTTCCTCCCTTCTATCCTATACTGATTGCCTGTCATGTGATGATGAGAGTTTCCCCAAAAATTGGTTGGAATTTGGAATTAAACCTGTGCTGGGACTGACGGCAGGTTCGGATCCTAGCCCAATGCCGAATCTTTCTAATTTTGTAATGATTTATGCAAATTTCATGAGTCATTGCAAGAAAGTTGTCTCTTATTGGCTATTTCATGAGTCATTGCAAGAAAGTTGTCTCTTATTGGCTGTTTTATGACATACTTTAATTTCAGAATTTTTAGACTTTGTACGACAAAAATATATTTGGAAAACTTCGGAATTCAAAATCTATTTTTGGACTTATTGCATTGACCACTCCTCGTTTTTCTTTTTCCACAGATTTTTCGATCCAGAATTCTAACACGCGTCTTCCATGAAAGTTGTAGAATACATCCTAGGTTACCACATATTAAATTTTCATACTTTTTTGGTCTCATTTGGTTGGAGAAATATTTATTTTTTCTACTCAATTTTGTTCTGGAAATTTTGACTGTTTTGGGCACGGTCTGTAAAAAATTATTTATAACTATATAAGCTGAATTGGACTTTGAATCATTCATGAAAATGTCTCTGAAGATCATGTCTACCTCATATTAAAGTTTCATGATTTTTTAAAACCGTTTACCTAGATAACAGCCATTGTTTCCAAAGGCACGTGGGACGCTCTATAAGGCTAGTTTAGGCCTAGGATGTGGGACGTTCCTTATAGTTCACTTAATTTTTTGTACGAATAAGTTTATATTAGTCTAAGGGATGAAAATGACTAATGATTCATTAGATGTATGCTTGGATCCCTGAATAGTAGTGATGTTAAAGTTCTTTTAATTGAATTATGAAATTATTGTATCATGGTGTGAATATATGATTGAGAATACTATCTGTCCTTGGGACGACAATCCCTTGAGTTGTAGTAGAGATGCCTAGAGGGGTAACTGGGTACCTTTGGAGGCCTTGGGAGTGTAACATGGTTCCCCCAGATGCCCTCGCGATGCCGAATGGGTGCGAGATGCCCGAAGGGTAACAGGTTCCCTTGATGATGAAGGCAGCATGAAATTATATTGATCATGACTTTGGTATTCCTGAATTAAATTACTAATTATATGTTAGGAAAAATTATTACCGTATTGGTCTACCATGTATTTTGAAAAGGTTCTCAAGTGAGTTGATGTACATGTGATTTATTGAACTTTCTATTGAGGCTTTCTTTGTTAGTACGGTGGTCGATTTATGTAATATAGATCGGTGGACCTTTTGCTTGCTGGGTTGTGACTTATTGGTTGATTAATAGAAAGTCAATCCCACCTATTTCCTCGATGGTTCATTATGGGGTGCTAGTTGACTTTACGAAAGATGGAAGCGAGACTTTTAAAGCTGGGAAGGTTTTGATGGTGTTAGGGCTTAGGTTAGGCAAAACGTGTACAGTTAGTGGACATGGGTTATCAATGTACAGTTTGGAGCAGTTAGTAATACTAATCTTTTGAATTCTCTAGCACCCCACTTGTTTTCTAATGTACATATATAAATAAAGAAGAAATGAAGTTACCTTGTTTACAGGAAATCATGTGTACCACAGGATTTTTTTTAATCTGTTACGCTTCCGCATGCTTAAGAAAGATGAAATGGAAAAGATAATGACACTAGTAGTTCCATAATAGCCGTGACGTTTTGAGGTTGTCACACTAGTATAAGGAAGCATGTAAAATGTGAGAGAGGGAAGTAACCATCCGCAAATATTTCAACGAAAGATTTACCCATTTGAGGACAAAGCGGACTCACATAAAAAAAAAAGGGAGATGCACAACCTTTTATTTGTTGACGCATATTTGAAAGAAATAGAAAGGTGAGAGTAATTTTGCTTCAATATAAGTAAGGACAGGGCTTGAGTCCTCAGCACCTGAGCTCGAGACCTCGCAGCTAGTGCTTGAGTGCTTGACACCCAATCTTAATTCCATTGAGGCAAGGCCTAGGTCCACTGAGGTCCAAACTTGGGACCGAGGGCCCAATCTTAATTTCATGGAGGCAAGGCCTAGGTCCATTGAGGTCCAAACTTGGGACCTCGGTGCTTGTGCCCTCTGTCCCGAGCCCTCGACGCTCGAGCTTAGGGCCATCGAGTTTGAGGGTGGAATATTCTCAAGTCCTAGGCTTAGATATTAGGGATCTCGGCATAGGCACTAGCGTCCCAAACCTAGCCTTTGTGGACCTTGACCCACTCGATGGGGCTGACCCCAAGTGCTAAAGATCCAGGCACGAGCATTGGGTTCCCCACCCATCCTCGATGGGCCTGAGCCTAGGGAGTTGGGGATAGAATCCGAGGTCTCAAGCCCTACATGGATTGATTGAGGCCCAAGCACAAGGGGCCCAAAATCTCAAGTTTGGACTCCATAGACTTTGGCCCTACCTCGATGGACCCGGCCACAAGCACCTTTCGTGAGTCCATAGAGGCCATATCTCGGATCCTGTGCTCATGCTTGGTTTTTCCTTATCTATGCTCAAGTTACTAGTATCTAAATAATGCATATTTATTTAGGTAAATAGAAGCAGGTTTTCATTTCCAAACAGCAAAATATAATTTCCAGTTCATTTTCCATTATTGGCCAAACACCAAAAAATTTAATGATTTTCTAGAAAACTATTTTTAGAAAATAGTTTTCTAGAATATTAAATTTTTCCACAAAGCAAACGGAGTCTAAAGTATCGAATTAATATCATTTAACTTTTTGAATATGAATAAAGAAATAAAGAGAAAGAAGATGGATATTCTCTACCTCGAAGTTGGTTCTAGTATTTCACCAATTCTCGACCATCGATTCAGGTAAATGAGACATGTGTCAATAATTGAGATATGTGGATACACTTTATGACCAGCGGTAGTATCGCGTGGGGTTACTAATACGCAGACAAAAAAATTGAAGTTAACGTGTCTTAGCAATAAGTACTTTTTTATGGGTCTGTACAATCATCAAATGTCCATAAGTACATTGTCTGCACTGATGGTCCCAGTCATTAGGACAATCGTGAATGATAATCTGGATATATTAACAAAAAACAAAAGAAAAAGACAAAACAGAGGATAGAGGACGAAAATATCGGTGGAGCTTGTTGATGATACGTTCACCTCTAGTCAGGGAAACGGTAGAACGAAGGAGAGTGGATCGTGGGTTCAATTATTTTTTATTTTCAAGTAATTGCCCGGCACTTGGCAATACGCACGGACAATAAGATTTTAAAACTAAAATTAGGATATTATGAGATTTTGTGGACCACTATCGAGTATTTTAAAAACTTAAACTGTTAGATGGAGGCATGATTTAATATTTAATTATTTTAATACTCACCCTCATGTTTAGTCTTGTCTTTTTGCCTAGTATTAAATGTTAGACATATTTAATTAGAGAGGTAAATGAAGCCTATAAATATTTGAATTTTGAGATCTTTAACTCTAATATCTTGCAAGACTTTGTGAGATTACTGCCAACTGTTCTAAAAGCTTAAATTGTTGGATAAATGCGTAATTTAATATTTAATTATTCCAACATATATACGTTAACATAAGAAAAGAGATCAGAGAACAAAACTTGGGGGGCGACCTTAGTCGCTTTTGCCTTTTTGTTTTCTTTGGTCAGATGCCGCAGCCTCTTCCTTACTATAAGTGAACTTGGGCTGCTGAGTGCTGACAAAGCTGACGCATCCAACGCAAGAAAGCGCCAGCAAATAGCATGAAGGACTTCCCATGAGGAGCTCCTAGCGCGCTGCAATCGCCCCGTGCTTGAAGAAACCTCGTTCTCGGGAAGAAAGAAGGGGAGGCTAGCCGAAGTCGGAAGGTTAATGGAGAACAATAACCGTCCAGCTGATCACGGCCGTTGGAGGTAAGCTGCCGCAACCTTGAATATATCTTGAGCTCCGTAGCCCAGCTCCCTCAGTAAGTTGGAGGATCCCGGGCAAACTCACGTCGGATTCTTGATATTGCTTCCCGTTCCTGCCTCTGATCATGTCACACTGTTTCGCGGCGAAAAAAGCTGCGGGTGAAGTCGTCGCAGACCTCTGAACTTGTACTGTTCACTTGCACCTGCGAGCCCCATGGGGGTCTTCCACTTTCCTGTGGAAAAAGAAAAGGCTTTGTCTCTTGAAGTAAGCTGTTGAGAGTCGGATTGGAATACCAACTTGTTACCGTCCAGATTTGTTCCTGTGCTCGTTTTTTTCTCTTTTTGTTGATTGAGCCGGCTTTTTGTTCTCGATGTTCATAATGACCACTTAGATGCCGGTTTGAGGTAGTTATATCTGGTGGATGTTAAATAAGAGAGTGCTTAGGGGCATATCTGGTGGATGTAAAATCATTTCCTTTATTGGGGTAGTTATATTGTAACATTCAGATGCTGGTTTTTATACTCGACGTTCATAGTGGCTTAGACACTCGGGACAGCGCATATGGGCTCGCGCTCATAATAGAGTATATTCAGTGGGTGTAAATCCGTCGAAAAAGTACGAATATAGTAGGACTCATACGAGGAATAACTGCCATTTCTTTCTGAAAATCATGAAGTTGGAAAGAATGTTAACATTCTCCTAGAGTCATTGGGTGAGAGGGAAAATTCTGTCACTGTGAGGAAGAGACACGACTTAATATGCACTCTGCAGCCTTCTTTTGTCAAGAGAAACTCATATGGAGAACACCGCATCAATTGAAAGTCTTCCTAGCTTTTCCTCCTAAGAAAAGAGAAGATGCGCAGCTAGCTTTACTCTGTTTCAACCACTAAACAGGGGGCTTACTTGGTAGTTTTGTGCATGTGAGTGGTCTTGTTTTTGTGAATGTGTTGTAAGAGAAGGTTAGGAAAGGTTTATAGGTGTTAAGGAGGTATCCCCTTGTGCTCTGATGTTCCGGATTGTTGAAATGAAGAGTCTTTCACTAGCTTAATTAGACATGGATCAATAGATGGGTTATACTCTTGTAGTGCATTTATAGCTTAGAGTCCTGCAATGCATAGACGCCTTAGCTACTATTTGCACCAGAAGCTTGGTTTCATACATAATCAAATTTCCTTTAGAACTTAAATTGGTAGTTTTTGAAAGCTACTAGAAAGACTGCCCTCTTATGTGATGCAAAAAGAGCTCAAAATTTGAGCTTTTCCAAAAGACTATACGTACACTAACAAGTGATTTGGTGATTTTATTTTGTAGACGTGGAGCTGAGCATGCTAATTGAATTGTTACAATTTATTTCCTGGAGAAGATCCTGCTAAAGATCTTGATTGATGCCATCGGAATCATGGGTATTCCAACCATCACTAACCTTGAAACCATCGTGTGCATTTACGCAGTGCTCGTAATCGTCAGGCAGTTACTAATCGATGGCAAGGCAAGATATGGACCCAAGGTTCCAACTTACGTTTGCTCACATCATTGTTGTTATTGGATGTGTTAGGTGTTGTTTGCTGATGTACATTTTGCTTCGTGTCATGCCTTGGTCAACTTTCTGTCTCCACGTCCTTGAGTTGATGAACCTACAAGCATTCATCGTGAATTAGAAAATTGTGACCGTTTTCGGTTTTCTTAATATTGTGGTTTGCTCTTTGGGAAACTAGTATTGATGTGCGTCGTGCTTATATTATCCTAGACATGAACCTTTTGTTGTACTATTATTACTTTAGGGACATGAACCTTGTGTTGTACTATTATTACCTTGAACATCGTACATATCGAAAAGCATAATATGTGATGTGATGAAGAGAATAGTACTATTTAGTTAAGACCCTAGTGCAATGTAATGAAGTTGGAGACATAGGGAATCTTTTTTTCTTTAACTAGAATCAATTCATAAAATTTGAGAAAAAAATCTCATCATCCACATTCATTAATCTTTTGATTCGTGAATTGCAATTTAGGCGTAATTCGTAATCTGATCCTCATATTTAACCTAAACAATATTTTAGAAACTATCTTGACCCAAACTCAGTCATATGAAAACCACTAAGCTTGGCATAAAGGAAGCATGCGATATGTGAGAAACGGGCCCAAATTCTTCAACGAAATATTTACCCACTTGAGAATAAAGAGGAATCACTTTAGAATATGGAGATGCATGACCTTTTGTAAGTTGAAGCATATGTGGAAAAAATTGAAAAGTGAGCCATAGTAATTTTGCTTCAATATATAGATAACTAGGAATTTTTTGTTTTTGGTGTTTATGTTTTAAATGCGTTGGGAGATAGAGATTTCCAGAGAGATGGATCTGATCTATTGAGATAAAGAGTCAAATGGGGATACTCAAAAGCCCAAAGCAAACCACAAAAAATTCCATTTGCTAGCCCTAGTCTTGTTTGATCGCGAGCAACCCGTAGATGGGGAGCATTGGAACACCAAGTTTTACCCCAAGATTTGTTCTCTATTCTTCTTCTTTTGTTTAATATATACGGGCTTTATTCTTTGAATCAATTTCCCTGTTTCTCTTTGAATCAATTTCCCTATCTCTCTAGCCAAAGAAAAAAAATCCTTATTTCTCCAATTTCATGAATTGCATCTTAACTAAGTAGTACCATCATCATCATCATCATCATATATTTTTGCAATGTCATGCAAAAAGTGTTTAAGGTAATAATAGTACAACATTGGATTCATATCTAAGCCAGAATTGGAAAGATGCACATCAAAACAAACTTCGTAAGAATCACACAACAACATTAGGAAAACTGAAAACTATCACCATTGTCCAATTAATCCTCTAGTTCGAATTCGAATGGGATCATCAACATTAGGACACAAGGAATGAGAATTAGCCAAGGCATGTCACCAAGTAGAATGTATATTAGTAGACTGCATGCAACACAACTGAGAGCAATAGAGTTGAGAGCATATGCAAATTGGAATCTTGGGTCAGTATCTTGCCTTCCTATCTCGAAAATTAATTTGTGTCAGACATTTTTTATCAATGTGTAGATGAGCATGATGGGTGCAATGGTAGTGTTGATTGGACTTGTGTAGCTATACATGTCCCTGATGGCTAGTAAGATCTCCTCCATTGAATCGAGATGGTCATCATACGTAGCAGCAATTTGAATTACAAACTCTGTTCCATATCTTTGAATAAAAAAAAAAAAAAAAAGCAAATTACTAGTTAGACGCTAGTTTTTGGCAAAATCTTAAGTTGTGAGCTCTTTTTACACCATACATGACGACATTTTTTCCAAAAGCTATATCAAGATGCTAGTCCACAATAAACAACAAGCGTTTCCCAAGACCTATTGTGACATCTGGATTTTCGGATTTTAATTTCGACTGGATAAATAGGGCCGTCTTCGTTCAATTGAAGCCAGAGATTGTGAAATTGGGATGCAAGTACGCCATAGTGGTAAGGAAAAATACCAATTTGATTGATGAGGTGTTGAATGAATTAATGGGGGTCAATTTGATATAATTCAAGTGGGATTAAGATTTAATTGGAAGAGAATTGATGAGAATTGAAGAAATGGGACGTACAAGAATTGGACCCCGGTGGAAAAATAAAATGGACCCATTGGAAGAGGTTGTGGGACGATTGGGTGAGTGGAGTGTGATGTCATTCTGTGATGTCATGGTGGTGGGCCATTTTTGTGGGTTAAAAGAAAGAGAAAAAGAAAAGAAAAAGCCCCCCTCTTCTCTCTCCTCCCTCTCTTCTTCCTCCTCCCGTGCGATTCCTCCATGGCCATCTTCTTCTTCTTCCTCGGACGCTTCCAGCAGCCCGCGCCCCGCTTCATCCCGCTCGTCCGTCCGCCGGCAGCCTCGCCCGTCACCGCCAGCTCGCCGCCGGAGCCGCCACGGTCGTCGCCGTCGCCGTGCATTTGCGTGAAGCCCCCGCGCCCGCTTCGCCCAGCTCGCGCTAGCCCACGCCGTCGTCGCTCTCCGTCGCCGTCGCCGCCGTGAGCCACCACCGATCGCCGCCCGAGCTACCGCCGCCCCTCTCCGCCGTTCCTCCGCCCGAACCGGCGCCGGATCCGCCTCCTCCAGCCCCAAATCAGTGGCTGGAAAAAATGGGTATGGCAGCCCCTTCTTGGCCCGTTTTGGCCGCCTTCTCGAGCCCGGATGCTCGGCCCGCTTTGAGAAAAGTTGTTCTCCTCGGCGTCCCCGTCGTTTTGGTCCGCTCGGCTCGCTAATCCGGTGAGTTTAGCTCACTAAACCTTGATTAGATGGTTAATTATGCTTTAGGTGTGCTTAGTTTATGTTAAGTGTTTATTAGGTGGTTAGTTTAATTTATTTAAGTGTTGATTATTAATGTGTTTAATTAGTTAAAGTGAGTTTAATTTAAAGGTTAAATGAAGGTTTATTTTTAATATAAAGCCTTGATGTGACATAATGGGGTTTTATTTTTGAATTATTTAAAATGAAATTATTTAATAATTTAATAATATATTATTATTTATATTTTCGAAATAAATTAAAAATTATTTAAAAAAATTCGAAAATTTTTTTGACCCTAAATTGCTCAGAATTTCGTGCCGATCGCTTATGTATTCGGATTTTGAAATTGATGGTTGGATATTATAAATTGAATGTGGATTGCGAAAAATATGGATATTATTATTTAATTAATTTTCGGAATAAATTTAATTATTTATTAAAATTCAAAAATTTCGTCGGACCCTAAACTCTCAGAATTTTCGTGATCGATCGCTGCTGTATATTTAGAATTTGAATTTGATGATTGATTGTGGCAAATTGAGTGTTGATTGTGATAAATATGGATTTTATTCATAAAATCCCAAGTGTCAAGTTCGGGCATTGAAATTGGATTGTTAATGGCTAATATCATAATTGGATTATGTGAGTGAAATGTAAAGTATCCAAGGATCGGTATCGAATTGTCGTGTGCTAGTTGAAAGGCTCGGGTCGAAGTAGTGGCTAGCAGCAGACCGGATCCTTATTCTACTAGATCCTTATTCTTTTAGAATGCGAGACCGACTGGACCTTTATTCTTCTATAAATGCGTCGATATAACGACATGGCTTGGTCGCGAGTAAGTGGCGAGACCGATGGGACCTTTATTCTTCTAGAAATGCCGTCGATAGAACGACGTGGCTTGGTCGCAGAGTGGCGAGACCGACTTGACCATTATTCTTCTAGAAATGCTGTCGATAGAACGATTTATTCTGGCGAGACCGAGAACCTTTATTCTTCTCGAAATGCCGTAATGTTAATAGATATCGATCTCTGTGAGTAGGCTATGCCATTGTGTGGTAGTGAATAATAATTGTGAATGCGTGCTAAGTGCGATCGTGATTTATGTGAAAGTAATGGCGTTCCAATTGTTTGAATTATTATTACTACCTAAAATTGTGTGATACAAATTGTGCTAACTGCGGGAAGGAATTGAGGCGAGGTAAGTTTCTCGTGTGATGTGGCTAGGCCACCCTTGGGCGTATTTTCTTTCTAATAGGGATTTAGGGGTTGAACTTGCCGAGACGTTGTCTCAAAGTGGTTATTGAAAAACCATTTCAGTCCCGGTGGATGGGAGCGGCGATAGCTTTGGTTGGCCTTGAGGAGTTGCAGAGGTGAAGTCATAAGGATTGGAGAGCGTGTCCGACTTGTAGGTCGTAGGACAGTTCATTTTTAAGAGTCGATCTTTTGTAGACTTTTGGCTGTAGGCCTTCATCTGTAACTTCGTTGGTTTGAGTAAGTGATTGGTTGTGAAATTGTTTCCTGATTTTCTATCCCGTATTTCATTGTCAGGGGTTTTATAATACGTTCCGCTTGCGCATTAATAAATGAATGGGGTCGGCGACACTACTTGGGAATGTCGCATTTGCATGACCATGATGGGATGTTGGCGCGCTAGGGGTTCGGGGCGTGACATCCCCGCTTAAGTGGTATCAGAGCATGGTCTGAGTATGGAGTGATAAGGTGCGATGAGTCATGGGATAGTTAGTAGGAAATGCTTTTAATATGCTAAGGCATGTGGTTGATAGTTGATTGGTAGTGTGTTTGTGGGGTCACTCAAATTCTAACATGATGTTGGAATCGGAAATCAGGCGTCTATAAAGAGCTTGTAGGATGAGTGACCAGGAGTGGAGAACTCCTTGGAGAAGGTCAGTAGGACCTATACCTCGGGGTAGGATGCTGACGAGAGTCAGTACCCGAGGTAGAACGCAGGCTTAGGCCAGCGTGAGTGTGAGAGTACTGTTGCAAGTCGGTGCTGAGAGTGTTGCAGTACCAAATGATCCTAGGTTCATCGGGATTGTTTAGGCGCCAAAGTCTTTGGGAAGTATTTTTGGGTTTGTAAGCTCAGGATTGAGCCGCCGCTATTGCCGTTGTCTCTACCGCTACCAGTGTTGTGACCGTCGTTGTTGTTGCCATGCTTGTTGAGGCCCGATCTAGAGTTGTGATCGAGGATTAAGTCGCCGTATTTGAGTCAAAGTTTAGTTTAAGCAGAAACGGAAATCGATTGGAGGAAATGCTGATATCATAAGAAAAATGCCCTGCTTCACCCAATTGGAAGAGTAGAATGAGAAAGTCAGTGCTCAACTCGATCGATGTGTGTCGTGTTTGTAAGAAAAGACGGGGATCTGTTCTATGCTGTAAAAGAGAAATGACTTGTTACAGGTGTTGCCTATAAGATCATTTAATCAAAGATTGTCTGTATAGGCAGATGGAGTCATAGCTGTTTCTATCACTGTCGTTGATAAGATAGAACAGAGGAAACATGCTCAGGATGTTCAATGGGGTACTTGGAACGGATCTCAGTGCAAGGAAGGGTGCATGATGTTCCTTGATGGGAGGTAAAGGACTCACTGATTGTGTGCCGAGTTTGTGGAAAGGAGGCATGAGTCAGTCTGGTGTCAGAGTAAAAAAAAAAAAAAATGGAGCATGCTTTGAATGTGGTTAGCACGGCCATCGAGTTAGGAACTGTCCGTGTAAGTTCAGGAGAGCGTAAGCACTGTTACTGCAGAGAGGACGCCACTAGGATGGCTAGAGGAGCATGAAGGGATCGACCATGCATCAATCAGAAGAAGAATGTTTATGAGATGTTTTATGCAGAGTAATGCAGCAGAATTTTCAATGAAGGTTGTAGGGTTTTCGTTGTGGTAATAAAGTAATAGAAAGATGAGTCTCTGACTATAGTTGTACCTGATGGGTTTGCTTATGTATGACTTGGAAGTCATCTATGAAAAGGTTTGGCTCGAGGAGCTTTCTGCTGTTACGAATCGTGGCAGTGATATAATTCAATTTGTTCAGTTAGCGTATAAAAGTTTTGAATTACTGAAAGTTGAAGAGGAACTTCAATCCTTGTTATTCATCACTGAAGATGACCTGGTTATGGTTGTTGGTTACCGAATCTTCATGGCAACTATAATGGATGCGTCAATTGATGAGCCGAATATGGAGAATATAATTGTGGTACATAAGTTTTCTAAGTTTTTAAGAAGAATTGTCAAATTTGCTGTCAGAAAAAGAAATAGAGTTCGTGATTAAATTAGCATCCAAAGCAGAGCCAGTCCCTAAGGCTCCTTACTGGATGTTGTTACTCGAATTAAAAGAACTAAATGTGCAGATGCAGGAAGTGTTGAATAGGGGATTCATACGTTCTAGTGTATCACCTTGGGGAACGCCCATTCTATTAGTGAAGAGGAAAGTTGGTTCATTTGTGTATGTGCATCGATATTCTTTAGGATCGACTGGAGGTCAAGGTATCATTAGTTGAGAATCAAGAAGAAAGACACACCGAAGTTAGCATCTCGTACTCGATATGGCAAGTATGAGTTCGCTGTAATACCGTATGGTTTGATGGACACCATAGTAATTTGTTTAGGTATAATGAACATAATGTTTAAGGGTACTTGAATCAGTCTTGATCGTGTTCATTGAAGTTATCCTAGTGTGTTCAAAGAGTGCCGAGGAGCACGAGAGACATTAGAAGATGATACTTCAAACCTTGAGGACTCTTCAATTTTATGCTAAGTTTAGCAAGTGTGAGTTTTGGATGACTTGTGTTGCGCTCCTAGGTCACATGATTTCAGGCGAAGAAATCTCCGTAGACCCCGTCCAAGATTAAAGGATGCCGAGATTGACTTGAGAGATTAGAAGTTTTTGGGGATTTAGGATATTAGTAGTTGATTCTACTCACGAGGAAGTAAGGTTTTACGGGTGAATGCTTAGTTTTCAAGAGCTTAAGCAAAAGGAAGACCTTTGACCATTGGATAAAAGCTATGAGATCTGCAATGATGCATCGTTTAAAGGATTTGGTTGCTTGTTGATGCAACAAAATAGGGTTGTTGCATATGCGCTCCATCAGTTAAAACCTCGGGAGTTGAATATGAGACATCGTCGTTGGACGGAACTCATTAAGGATTATGACTATGATATTTTATATCACTCTAGAAAGAATTGAGCCAAGAGTACTAATCAGAATCAAGATGCTTCAATGGACATATTCATAAATTCAGAAGATTCTATAAGAGAATGCAGATGAGAGAGATGTTGATTTTCAGATTTCTAAAGATAGGATGCTAAGGTTCTGAGGACGATTGTGTGTAAGTGACGATACAGAGATTAAAGAAGAAATCTTATGGGAAGCTCATCATAGTAACTTCAGCATTGTCCAGACAGTACGAAGATGAGTCAGAATCTACATCATCGAGATTGGTAAATTGGTATGAAGATAGATATCGTTGAACAAGTTGCAATTATCAGAGATGTCAGTAAGTGGAAGTTCAGTGATGTAAACCAGGATGACTTTTACCATCACTTGAAAGTCCTAAGTGAGAATGAAAATATATCACAATGGGACATTGTGATAAGCTTACTAAGGATTCAGGGGATTACTGATACCATTTGAGAATAATAGTCGATCGATAGATGGAGTTGGTCCACTTTGGTACAGTATGAATAGATCTTGTTTTGAGCGTGTGACATCCTAATTTTCAAACTCTGATTTCGATTGGTTAAATTGGGCATTTCATCGACGCGATTACAGTGTTTTTCTCTGAGTTGGCCACTTACGAGATAACTAGACTAGCTGGGTGAGTTATTAAAGACTTTAAGGCAGATAGACTAAGAATTCGACCAGGAATCGATTTCTCGACCATGCTTATCTTTAGAGATCATTACGGCACAGTTAAAGATCGAATTAAGATCAAAGATAGGTCGGCTCGACTGAGATGAATGACCAATCGTGGGTGACCCCACTAAATTGGAAAACTCTCGTCGACTGGCACTAATTTGACTTTACTGTCGGTTTGGTACCCTGTGTCCGTATTTGAATCTTTGAGATTTTCACGACAATTGAGAGTCGCTAATGTGTCGAGTGGGAAAATTGACCACAAGTCATTTGTCCTAAAAAGCTCTGAACACTACCCAATAGCCTAGGTCACACTAAAAGCGTGTCGGAGTGAAATTAACCGCCAATCTAAATTCGATTTCAAAAATTGAGGATTCTATCTTGTCACAAAGTGGGTATATCGAAGTGTGAGCATTAGATAATTCACCAACATGGAGTGCCGGGGATGAATTATATTTCGGATCCATATCATAAATTATAAGTTTGGTAGAATTTTCAGAAGGTTCTTCCTTAATCAATGCATAGTAGAAAGTGTAGAATTTCAATTGCTGAGATGAAGTCAAGGAAAGAAAGATCACAGGCCAAGGTCTGTACAGTAGTCAGTGATTGTAGTTGCTAAGATCAGTGCCAGAGTTATATAAGATCTTGACCAGAGGTTCCCAGTTTCAGCAGATTAGTCAGATAGTTTCTTTTAATCAATGCAAAGTAGAGTGTTCAGAACTTCAGTTGTTGAGATGAGATCAGAGATCAGAAAATCGCAGGTCTAGAGTTGGTTCAGAAATCAGTGATTCAATCGCAGTTAGCAGGGACAATCTTGAGACCGCTCAGAATCGCCAGTTTAGCTTCGCAGATTTTGTGTTGAAGACCTTTAGAATTTTAAGTGGGCAAGTGTTTAGTATTTTGGATCCGAAGTGGTTTGGGTAAGATAGTAGTGATCTGGCAACATTAGTGCAGAAAAAGCAACCTGAGAAAGAGAAGAGGATATGAGACGACTGTACCCTCACCTCCTTATTAAGAATTAGTAAAGGTTTAAATTTCGAGGACGAAATTTTTATAAGAGGGGAAGAGTTGTGACATCCGGATTTTCGGGTTTTAATTTCGACTGGATAAATAGGGCCGTCTTCGTTCAATTGAAGCCAGAGATTGTGAAATTGGGATGCAAGTACGCCACAGTGGTAAGGAAAAATACCAATTTGATTGATGAGGTGTTGAATGAATTAATGGGGGTCAATTTGATTTAATTCAAGTGGGATTAAGATTTAATTGGAAGAGAATTGATGAGAATTGAAGAATTGTTGCAAAGTTTTGGACCCCGGCGGAAAAATAAAATGGCACCCATTGGAAGAGGTTGTGGGAGATGAGTGGAGTGTGATGTCATCCATGATGTCATGGTGGTGGGCCATTTTTGTTGGTTAAAGAAAAGAGAAAAAGAAAAGAAAAAGCCCCCCCTTCTTCTCTCTCCTCCCTCTCTTCTTCCTCCTCTTCCGTGCGATTCCTCCATCCATCTTCTTTTGTGCGAAGGACCAGAAAAATTTGCAGAGAAGAAGAAGGAGCAGCCATGGACGGCCGTCCGTCGCACGCCGTCGTCGCCGCCGCCGCCGTGCGTCCGTCCCGCCCGCCTACGCGCGCTTGCCGCCGCCGTCGCACCACCTCCGCCTCCCACTCCGCCTTAGCTCGCGTCCCACGCTGCTGCAACAGCTCGTGCCGAAGCCATTCGGCCACCTCCGCCGCCACCGTCCGGGTCACCACCTTGGTCCGTTCGAGCCCCTCAACCTTCCCCGATCCTTCCCCATCTCATCCAAGCTCCGGATCTACCCTTCCTCGGCCTCAAATCGCAATGGACAGCAGCTGGAAAAAATGGGTATGCAGCGAATGTTTGGCCCGTTTTGGCCGGCTTCCCGACCCCGGATGCTTGGCCCGCTTTGGAGAAAGTCGATCCCCTCGTCGTCCTCGTCGTTTTGGTCCACTCGGATCGTTAATCGGGTGAGTTTAACTCACTAAACCTTGATTAGATGGTTAATTATGCTTTAGGTGTGCTTAGTTTATGTTAAGTGTGATTAGGTGGATTAGTTTATTTATTTGTGTTGATTTTATTAATGTGTTTAATTAGCTTAAAGTGAGTTTAATTAAAGGTTAAAGAAGGTTTATTTTTAATATAAAGCTTGATGTGACATAAAGGGTTTTATTTTTGAATTATTTAAATATTTCGAAATTATTTAATAATTTATAATATATTATTATTTATTAAAATATTATTTAAAAATTTATTAAAAAAATTATTTTTAACGGACCCTAAATTTTCAGAATTTCGTGCGATCGCTGCTGTGTATTCGGATTTTGAAATTGATGGTTGGATATTATAAATTGAATGTGGATTGCGAAAAATATGAATATTATTATTTAATTAATTTTCGGAATAAATTTAATTATTTATTAAAATTCAAAAATTTTGTTGAGACCCTAAACTCTCAGAATTTTGTGCCGATCGTTGCTGTATATTTAGAATTTGAATTTGATGATTGATTGTGGCGAATTGAGTGTTGATTGTGATAAATATGGATTTTATTCATAAAATCCCAAGTGTCGAGTTCGGCATTGAAATTGGATTGTTAATGGCTAATATCGTAATTGGATTATATGAGTGAAATGTAAAGTTTCCAAGGATCGGTATCGAATTGTCATGTGCTGGTTGTAAGGCTCGGGTCGCAGTAGTGGCTAAGCCGACTGGATCCTTATTTTTTAGAAATGCCGTGGCTTGGTCGCTAGGTCGAGAGTGGCGATACCGTGGACCTTTATTCTTCTAGAAATGCCATCGATAGAACGCGTGGCTTGGTCAGTAGTGGCGAGACCGACTGGACCTTTATTCTTCTAGAAATGCTCGATAGAACGACGTGGCTTGGTCGCGAGAGTGGCGAGACCGACGGACCTTTATTCTTCTAGAAATGCTCGATAGAACGACGTGGCTTGATCGCATAGTGGCGAGACCGACCGGACCTTTATTCTTCTAGAAATGCCGTAATGTTAATAGATAGAACTTTATTCTTCTAGTAATGCCTTAATGTTAGTAGATAGGCTATGCAATTATGCTATTGTGTGGCAGTGAATAATAATTGGGATGCGTGCTAAGTGCGATCGTGATTTATATGAAAGTGATGGCGTTCCAATTGTTTGAATTATTATTACTACCTGAAATTGTGTGATACAAATTGTGCTAACCTACAGGAAGGAATTGAGGCGAGGTAAGTTCTCTGTGTGATGTGGTTAGGCCACCCTTGGGCGTATTTTCTTTCTAATAGGGGTTTAGGGAGTTGAACTTGCTGAGACGTCGTCTCAGTGGTTATTGAAAAACCATTTCAGGTCCCCGATGGACGGAGCGGCCAGATAGCTTTGGTTGGCCTTGAGGAGTTGCAGAGGTGAAGTCATAAGGATTGGAGAGCGTGTCCGACTTGTAGGTCGTAGGACAGTTCTTTTTTAAGAGTCGATCTTTTGTAGACTTTTGGCGTAGGCCTTCATCTCGTAACTTCGTTGGTTTGAGTAAGTGATTGGTTGTGAAATTGTTTCCGATTTTCTATCCCGTATTTCATTGTCGGGGTTTTATAATACGTTCCGCTTGCGCATTAATAAATGAATGGGGTCGGCGACACTACTTGGGAATGTCGCATTTGCATGACCATGATGGGATGTTGGCGCGCTCGGGGTTCGGTGCGTAGCTAATGAGTCTATGCATTGCATAACCACTGGGAGTTCGCCCCAGTGGCCACCCTTCCAAGTTGGAAGGGGAAGGTGAGGGGTTCAAATACCCATCTTCTTAGGCGGAAATTGAGGTGGGGACGATTTTAGGAGTGAGTTTCGACTCCCACGCCTTGCAATGAGGTAGGACAAAAGTCTGAGAGTGAGTGTTAAAGTAGGACCGACAAAAAAAAAAGTCTATGCATTGCAGGAGTGTAACCCGTGTATTGATCCACGACTAATTAAGCTGGTGAAAGCTCTCCTTTTGGATAAAATGTAACACCGGACTACAAGGGATACCTCCTTAACTCCTTCAAACCTCTCCCAACTCACTCGCGATAACACTTAATCACAAAAACAAAACCACCCACTAGCACAAAACTACCAGGAAAGCTCCCGTACTCATCGGGTAGAAACAGAGTAAAGCCAATTGCAAGTCTTTTCTTTACTCATGTGGAAAGCTAACAAGACTTTACATTGTTCTCGATATAAGTTTCGCTGGACAAAAGAACGAAACAGAGTGTAAATGCAGTCGTGTCTCTTCATCACCATCCAGAATTTTTCCACCAGGTAATTTTAAAAGAAGGTCGCATTCTTTCCAAATCTGTGATTTTCAAAAAGAACTAACAGTTATTACGATATTTCACTCTCCTTGGACAAACGTCGTTTGGGATTGTTGCGCTCCGAATCCAACCGTATTCAATCACCAAATGAATATCACGAGTATTTATCAAGTCGCAAAAAAAAAAAAAAAAAAAATGTCCATGAGTGCAATTTCACTTCACCGAATATGCTCTCGTTTTGAGTGCGACCCAAGATGCTCGTTCGATAGTCAAGGCATTATATACATCGACAATAAAAAGCTCGATCATTTAGCAGGAATAGAAGACAAAATATGGGAGTACAACTTCCAGAAATGCCGAAACAAGCTGTTTTACAGCTAGCAAATGTGCCTCTAAGTACGTGCCTGTTCCGAGAATCGAGTCATCATGAACATGGATAATGTAAAAACCGAATCAATAACCGAAAGATAGAAAGAATATTGGAAAAAAGCTGGGTGGTACAAAGGTCGCCCGATTTAGCGCAAGTGTTCTCCATGAATCTTTCCTCCTTTTGCCTCGCTAAGTGACTTCCTTTCTCGCGTGAATATATAGCTACGCCGCCCCAAAAATAGAAACACAATGGGAGATCATCCTATAATCAGACCCCATGTCTCGAATTTCTAAGGCCCAATGTTAAATGACAAGGCTGGGTCGGAGAAATCCGATTTCTCAGACCCCGCCAATGCTCGCGGGGTCTGAGCATCTGCAGGGTTTGTCTGTCGAATTTCTAAGAACCAATGTTAAATTACAAGGTTGGGTCGGAGAAGTCCGATTTCTCGGACCCTACAACGGCAGGGTTTGTCTAACCGATTCCGATTCCTGAGTACCAACGTTAAAATTACTCCTGAACCCAAGCCATTCTGTGTAATGTTGATTAAGGAGACCGAATGGGTTGGGTTAATGGGTAATTTTCCTTTGGTGCTCTTTGCCATATCATTTGGAAGAACATGAATAACACCCTTTTCAGGGATCAACCCCTCACTGTCCTAGCGATGAAGAACTATCTAATTAAGGTGGTGAGAGATAAGGCTAGCACCTTCAGAAATGTGGAGGACAACTACAGGAACAGAAGGTTGCAAAGAAGTTGGGGGCATCGATCCCATTATCTTCACGGGGGGTCCTTAAATGGCCCGTCTCATTATTGACACTTGAGGAAGTCCTCTGCTCCTATGTTGAGGGGTTGTGTCTAGCCGGTTGTATTTTCGCCGTGCTTGCTTTTATTGTTGTTTTCCTAGTCATTGTATTTGGACGCCGTGGCTGCGGCTTTTACATCATGTCATCCTTTTACTCATAATGTTTATCATATTGAGTGCAAGTTTTTGATGCCATGATCTTTTATACATTTGACATTTCCTCTATATATCTATTGCTTTAACAAAAAAACAAAAAAAAGATTTCGTGCCTATTCTATAAGTTGAGGTGCCTATTCTTTTTAACAATGTCCGTCCTAGTCTAATGTTTTAGGCCGACCTTTTGTGGTTTCTAGTAATTGTTTGTCTCCCGATTCTTAATGAAACGTTTCATTTCACAGCCACGCAGCTCTTCATCAAGCTGCTTTTCCTAAAAATAACCCTGGCTTTGTCCTGGATGCATTTGCTCGCTCGTCTCTATGGAAGATCGGCCTCGACTATTGGTATGGTACATTTCATTCTTTAACTGCTTAGTTATTCAAAATACCTATGAGAATACATTCAAGTGTGGCCTCTTTTTCTTTCCTTGTAATAGGAGCTGGACATGCCGTGGGAGCTGCACTATATGTTCATGAAGGACCTCAAAGTATTAGTTTCCGTTACGGGAATCTGACCTCCTTATAGAAAGGGATGGTCATGAGCAATGGACTTGGTTACCATGAAGACCATGCCTTTGGCATTCGTATCAAAGTACGACATCAATTATGATATGAATAGTTCATTTTCTCAATAAGATTTAGGAGAGATCTTGGCCCCTAAATCCAACTTGGGGGATGGTAAAAACAAAGATTTCGTTCCTATTCTATAAGTTAAAGTGCCAATTCTTTTTGACAATGTCCGTCCGAGTCTAATGTTTTAGGACGACCTTTTGTGGTTTTTAGTAATTGTTTGTCTTACAATTCTTGATGAAACATTTCATTTCAGGGCCAGATAGCTCTTTATCAAGCTGTTTTCCTGAAAATACCCCTGACTTTGTCCTGGATGCATCTGCTCGCTCGTCTCTATGGAAGATCGACCTCGACTATTGGTATGGTACATTTCATTCCTCAGCTGCTTGGTTATTCAAAATACCTATGAGAATACATTCAACTATGATCTCTTTTTCTTTTTTTTGTAATAGGGACTAGACATGCCGTGGGAGGTGCACCTAATGTTCATAAAGGACTTCAAAGTATTAGTTTCCGTTATGGAAATCTGACCTCCTTACAGAAAGGGATGGTCGTGAGCAACGAACCTGGTTACCATGAAGACCATGCCTTTGGCATTCGTATCAAGGTACGACATTAGTTATCATATGGATAGTTCTTTTCCTCACTAAGATTTAGGAGAGATCTTGGCCCCCAAATCCAATTTGGGGATGATAAAAACAAAGATTTCATGCCTAATCTATAAGTTGAGGTGCCAATTTTTTTTGACAATGTCCGTCCTAGTCTAATGTTTTAGGACGACCTTTTGTGGTTTCTAGTAATTGTTTGTCTTACAATTCTTGATGAAACGTTTCATTTCAGGGCCAGATAGCTCTTTATCAAGCTGTTTTTCTTGAAAATACCCCTGATTTTGTCCTGGATGCATATGCTCGCTCGTCTCTATGGAAGATCGACCTCGACTATTAGCATGGTACATTTCATTCCTCAGTTGTTTGGTTATTCAAAATATTTATGAGAATACATTCAAGTGTGGCCTCTTTTTCTTTCCTTGTAATAGGGACTGGACATGTCGTGCGAGCTGCACTAAATATTCATGAAGGACCTCAAAGTATTAGTTTCCGTTACGGGAATCTGACCTCCTTACAGAAAGGGATGGTCATGAGCAACGAACCTGGTTATCATGAAGACTATGCTTTTGGCATTCGTATTGAGATACGACATCAGTTATCATATGAATAGTTCATTTCCTCAATAAGATTTAGGAGGGATTTTGGCCCCCGAATCCAATTTGGGGATGGTAAAAACAAAGATTTCGTGCCTATTCTATAAGTTGAGGTGCGTATTCTTTTTTACAATGTCTGTCCCAATCTAGTATTTTAGGCTGACATTTTGTGGTTTCTAGTAATTGTTTGTCTTCCCATTTTTGATGAAACGTTTCATTTCAAGGCCACATAACTCTTTATCAAGCTGTTTTTCCTGAAAATGCCCTTGGCTTTGTCCTGGATGCATCTATGCGCTCGTCTCTATGGAAGATCAGCCTCGACTATCAGCATGGTACATTTCATTCCTTAGCTGCTTGGTTATTCAAAATATTTATGAGAATACATTCAAGTGCGGCCTCTTTTTCTTTCCTTGTAATAGGGCCTGGACGTGCCGTGGAAGCTGCACTAGATATTCATAAAGGACCTCAAAGTATTAGTTTATGTTACGGGAATCTGACCTCTTTACAGAAAGAGATGGTCATGAGCAACGAACCTGGTTACCATGAAGATCATGCCTTTGGCATTCGTATTGAGATACGACATCAATTATCATATGAATTGTTCATTTCCTCAATAAGATTTAGGAGAGATCTTGGCCCCCAAATCCAATTTGGGGATGGTAAAAACAAAGATTTCGTGCTTTTTCTATAAGTTGAGATGCCTATTCTTTTTGACAATGTCCGTCCCAATCAAATGTTTTAGGCCGACTTTTTGTTGTTTTTAGTCATTATTTGTCTCCCCATTCTTGATGAAATGTTTCATTTCGGGGTCACATAGCTCTTGATCAAGCTGTTTTCCTGAAAATACCCTTGGCTTTGTCTTGGATGCATTTGCTCGCTTGTCTCTATGGAAGATCGGGCTCGACTATCGACATGGTACATTTCATTTCTCAGCTTCTTGGTTATTCAAAATACCTATGCTAATACATTCAAGTGCGGCCTCTTTTTCTTTCCTTGTAAATAGGGGCTAGACATGCCATGAGAGCTGCACTAAATGTTCATGAAGGACCTCAAAGTATTAGATTCTGTTACGGGAATCTAACCGCCTTACAGTAAGGGATGGTCATGAGCAACAAACTTGGTTACCATGAAGACCATGCCTTCGGCATTTGTATCGAGGTATGCCATTAGTTATCATATGAATATTTTCTCTATAAGATTTAGGAGAGATCTTGGCACTCAAATCCAATTTGGGGGATGGTAAAAAAAGAAAAAGATTTCGTACCTATTCTATAAGTTGAGGTGTAATAGAGCACAATAGGCTACCTGGATCTATACAGCGGATCCCCTGGGACAGGAAAACGGACGCGGTGGATGCGGTGGAAAATCATCTGGGCGTACAAATTTCCTGAAAACTCCACGTCCTGCATATGCATATGTATTTTATGGCACTTATTCTATACATCTTTGTAGCTCTTTGAATAAAGAGTTTCAGAGGTGCATCACTGCTGAACGGATGGATAATTTTTCGAACTGAGCTCTCACGTTGTCATTATTCTGGCTGGTTGCTTCTCGAGATAATATTCATCATTTCTGGTTCATGCAGTTGCTTCGTACCCTTGCTGTATTACTTGCCTCACATAGAGATTCTGATTTAATTGGAGTTTGTTATCCTTTGTCTATTGACGTCACGAATCCCTGAATTTTCTGTGGCGACTCTTGAGATTGTGACCGTCTTTTACTCTGCAGAACCTTCTTTCTGTGGTGGAGATGAACACACCATATCACTTTGGAGGGGTCGGATATCTGGGATTTGAGAAACTCACGTTTGTTCCAATTCAGGTGCGTGGTGCTTTATTTATATATTTTTTTCTCAACAGGATGTGTTACTTGGTGCTTTTGGCTGTTGGTGCTCGTCCTTATTTCGTGAGTTTCTGTACAGACTAAAATGGTGGACTCGGTCTTGCTCTCTTCCACCGAGATTGACGGGCTCAACGACTACCATGCACAAGTCTGGGAAAAGGTCAGGCCCTACTTCGAGAACAGATGACTAAAAAGAGAGTTCATCGCCCCCTTAAACCCCACCGATTCATCTTACTTTTCTGCTGTCCTCGTTCCGCAGGTTTCTCCGCTGCGAGACGTTCTGCTCGTCAATGGCTTTGGGACAATACGCAATCCCTCCCAATTGAGTGATTACCATGAACTTTCTTTCCGTTTTTATTTTTCCTTTTCCTTTTTCACTTTCTAAGGATTTTGGGACTGTCCCTCCCCTATTCCGTGGAAATGCCATCGGTTACAATGTGTTGTACAATGATTTGCTGAATCGGCTTAAAAGCGAACAGCGAGTTGCGGAACCATAAATGCTGTGAAATTAGAAATTAAACAAGCCCATCCGCAGAGCCAATTACAGAGACCTGTTCGGTAGCGTGTGCCTCCATCGGCATCTGCCTCGTAGCTTGAGTAACTTGTCAGATGTTACTTGGATTTTCACATGTTATTCGTAACGAACGCATCAGGAAACAGGTGTATCAGATGTAGAAAGCTCAGTTCACATGTCCGATATTGCCTTAGCAAAGTGGGCTTTGGCTTGAGAGATCTCTCTTTCTTGATTTGGCTTGAGAGTCACTTTCATATCATTCACCAATTGCGAAGAATATTGGCAGGGGAAAGCACTTGTTCCACTTTTGGAAGACCCTGCGTTATATCACCGGATCTCGATTTATCATATATAAATGTAACTAATGTATCTCCTTCGTAAAGGATTTCTCCATAATGACCATGAACAGTTGCTCCTGGAGTGGCCAAATAAGGCTTGGCGTATCTTATTACTACAGAGTCAACTTGAACAATCAAAACTTGACCCGATTTGAGATGGGGTCCGTTTTTGGATATACATACATTTTCACAAATAAACTGTCCAAGACTAATTATTGTGGATCTTTCTTCAAAATAATTATGATAATAATTATGATGGAGAAAATACCAATTCAAAAACTGAATTGATTTCATGGATTTACCTATCGCTCACTAAAGAATCGCATGAAGGAAGTCATTCTCGACATCTTGGAAGCGCAAAATATATCGCATGAAGGAAATCATTCTCGACATCGCAGAAGCGCAAAGAATCGCATGAAGGAAGTCATAGACATCTAAGATGCGACATCAATGAAGAAGAGGAAAGGAAGTGGTGATAGCATCTCCTGCTATCAACCAACTGAATCACCTACAGTCATCAAACAAAACTTACAATGTCTAAACTCCGAGGTCAAATCACTAGCGCATACTGATTCAGCAAAAGATAGCGTGTTCTCATCACAGAATAACTGAATAACTCTCAATTCACTGATCTGCAACCGAGAGTGCTCCCTCCCTAACAGCTTCTTCGTTTGGCCCTACTTTGACGAAACGAGAGTGGTGGTTGAGAATATAGAGGCCTCCGTCCTCTTCCGGCATAAGTTGAAAAGTCTAAAAGGAAGTTCATCAGGATTCTTTGACCCGCATTGCGCACAAAACAAAAGGGAGAGGGAGAGAGACAAACCAACCTCAAGGAGAGTGAAGGCCAACTGCTCCCCGGCTTGCGCACAGATGACGTCGCCGTTGACGAAGACGAGCACGCTGCCAGGGATGCTGGAAGGCTGGGCATTGACAGAGATGATCCTGTGCTGCCATTGCCGGAACTCCAAGTTGGTGAATTTGGTGAGGATTCTCTCGTAGCCCAAGATCTTCTCGCCATCGAAGTGCAGGAACGAGTTTGCACGATAAAACCGGGCTGCCTCTGCGTAGTTTGTGGCAAAGATCTGATGATACTTTTGGGCAAAGCGTCTGGCAAGAGCTTCCGCAACCTGTACAGGATCCATTCTCTTCCTCCTTCTTGAGAATCTCCGTGCTCTTGAGAAATACACAGAGGACAGATACGGAGAGAACACGCTAGCTAATACAGTCGGCACGGTGTATGGCAGATAGATTAGTTCTGGAGATTGGAGAGAGATTTGAAAATATCTGTTTTTACCAGATTTTGTTGTTATATTGTTGTTATCCAGGGGCCGTGTGAAAGTCTCAACGGCAATACACCGCTTTGTTCGGATGTGAATCATATATTGATCGCATACGGAGTGCTTGATACGAGTGTCTCCGATTTCGTGTTCCAAATTATATTTAATTTAAATTATAATGAGTTGACTGATATGCCAATTCAAATTATGGTTGTTTGTCTAGACTAATCAAAAGTTAAAAGTAACTTTTGTACTTTTCTGTTAATTTTAAAATATTATTCAAATCTTTAAAGATTATGAAAAAATTAGATAGGAATATTCATACTTGCGTCAATATTTATCTATTATGAAAATTTTAGATGTTTAAGGTTCAAGAAAGGTGAAGGGGATGCCCCTGAAGATGTGCGAAAAAGAAAAAGTACAAATTACTGTAAGCAAGCTCTAAATATTGTTATGTAGCTAGAATGATATATAATAATGTAAATGTAAATCATCATGATTTTTTAAAACTTAACGAACAAGTCATCCGGTATTCCATAAATAACTTTGTGGTCCGTTCGGGGCAAGGCGAGCAATCCACCATTACCCTCTCATAATTCTATTATTTACAGTTGATTTTAATTTTCTAGGTGTGGAACGGAGCATGGAGCTTATCCAAGCAAGCTATATAGAAGGGAAAAGTATCAGATTAGTTATAAACCTATTGTATTGGGATATAAATTTGATTGTAAAACTTCTAATTATACCTATTTAGTTCTAAATATTTCCATATTTTTATTAATTCAGTCCATCCGTTTAATTTGGGCAAAAAAATGATGACATTGATTCTGATCATCCCATGTGGTACGCTTGCACTAATATGGACATGTTATTTAAGTTTTAGAATTTTATTGAATTTTTTATTAATTTTTCTTTTCTTTTTTGTTTTCTTTGCTTTCCATCTTTTCTTTTTTCCTTCCTTTCTCTTTTTTTCTTTTATTTGTATTATCCTCAGCCAGTTGCAAAGCTACTGAAGGTCACTGGCTATGACAAAGGCTAGCAACGGCTAGGCGAGGCCACCTCTCACTAGATCTTGAGAGAGGATCCTAACTTGAGGCCCTTGGCAATGGCAGTGATGCCCCTTGCCTAGGGTCCCCTCTTCGACCATCGCTAATGGCTCGTGAGGGTGTCTAGGCCCTTGCCCTTGTTAGTAGCCAGCAACCTTCATCTACTAGCAACAAGTAGAGGGTAATAAGGGTAAAAAGAAAGAGAAAGGAAAAAAAGAAATGAAGATAACAATAAAAAAAGGAAAAAGAAAAAAATTAACAAAAAATTTAAAAAAATTAAAATTAAAAAAATTGTCCATGTCACGCTAGTCATCACATAGGACGTCTAGCATTCACGTTAGCGATTCCCAACCTAAATTGATCAAATTGACTTAATTAATACTAATATGAAAATGTTTAAAACTAAATTGGTCAAATTGAATGGTTCGAAAGTAAATTGGTACAATACAATAAGTTTAGGATTTTTAAAAATACTTTTTTCCTATATAGAAAACAAACTCAATAAGATAACTGACCAGATTAACGATGCTTTGGTTTTGTCATCAGCATTGTGCTTTTAAGACTAGTTTACCGAAATTACTTGGGTAATTTCTTCATACATCACTTGAAAATGTCATGAGGTACTCATGCGTAGTGCATGGCCAAAGAACAACAGCCATGTGTGCTTATTATGTATTTTCCTACATCACATCACATGACAATAAAAGATAAATCAAACCAACTGAGGTTTAGGCTCATAAATTCATGCATAAAGTTACTTTTTCTTCCCATACTGTAAAAAGAGTACACATGTTTGTGTGAGATAAATTTGAATGTGCGGGGAGAGTTAGATATAAAATATAAAATTAATATAGGAAAAATATTTAAGTGATAGATTTAAATTCAATGATGGTAAGTAAGATTTTAAGAGGATCATTTCTAAACTATTTTTAAATTACAATTCTGTCCATTTTGTCATACCGTGTCCCTGTGATGTATGTGAAAAAAAGGACAAAATCATCACAATGAGATTTTTTAAGTTTCTTACGACTACAAACTAACACAATATACCAGAAAGATTTGCAATTACACTACACCTTCAAAAAAAATGCTGCATTAAATCTGTGCGTCACATACGGCAAACACATCAATGAGGTCCGACTTGAAGATAATCAATTGATAGGCAGATCTTGATGAATTGAGTGGGTGAAAAAAAATAAAAATTGGAGGTCGAATATGAATATGAAAATCATAACTTGATATCCACAGATACGGAGGTGATAATTGTACATAGCTCAATATTTTTCTATTCCAATTTAAAATCAGCACAAATAGTGCCATGTGCCAGAGATGAGCTTAGCACTTGGAACTTCTTTGTTATTTGGGCAAAAGGAAACCATGGGAAAGTATGTTCACATCAGAGTTATGATTGGGCATACAATCGTGCCTTCATTTAACTTATTGAGTATTACTAGATTCGTCAAATGGGTGGGTCGAGTAGGAATTAGGTCATGTTGAAAATAGTCTACCCATATTGACTCATTTAACCCGTTTTGATCTATATTTATGTAGTGTGGGTTTAATAACCCAAATAACCTGACCGGACTTATATTGCTAAAACCCATTGATATTTTAGAAAAACCCACATCAACTTTATGCTCTATATTCAAATTAAATTAAAAAACCAAATCGAACAATTAAATCAAATTTAATGCAGCATTAGTGCCGCGGCACCATGTCCCGCGCCGCGTGCCTCGCCCCATGGAAGGCCCTGTAGAGGTTGATGTAGAGGATGCGATCGAGGCTGGCAAGGGATGTGTCGAGGATGCCCCTGAAGGGCCGGTTGAGGACCCTCGCATTCTCGTACATGATGTCAAGTTGTCCGTGCTTGGCCACGGTGGCGTCCACGAGGTCGCGCACCTCGGTCTCCACGGAGACGTTGCAGTGGCCATTGGAGGCTTGATGGCCCAGCTTCTCGGCCAAGGCCCGACCCAGCTTCTCGGCCAAGGCCCGACCCAGCTCCTCCTGGACATCAGCTATCACGACCCACACGCTGTGCTCGTGGAAGAGGCCCACCGCGCTCGCCTCGATCCCGCTGGCGCCGTCGGTGATGATGGCGATCTTGCCTTCTAACCTGGAATCGAAATCATAGAGCTTCTCGACCTCCATCACGGCACCCAGAAAACCCTAAGTAGATAACACTAGAATATCCATGCAAAGGCCAGGGAAAAAGGACGAGCTGCATGCATGGTCACGTTCCAGCGGATGCCATGTCAAATACCTTTTGCACGGACTTTCCGCCATGTCAAATACCTTTTTCGAGCAAACACCCCAATCGCTCTCGCGTAGTTACTTGCTCCATGACCCAAACTTCTCAGTGAAGACTGAGAGGAGAGAAAAAATAAAAATAAAAATAAAAATAAGAATAAGAATAAGGGACAATACTTAAAAACAAATTTACCCCAAACTATTTTTTTGACTATGAAAAATCAAAAACTGGTAAACTTGTGACAAATTTACCCCGACTGATTATAAAAAACCCTAAACTGGTACATTTATGACAAATTTACCCCAAACTAATTTATTCGAATGCAAAAAACTCTAAACTGGTAAATTTGTGACAAATATACCCTATGCTAAATTGGATTAATATCACAAAAAAATCATAAAAATTGTATTTGTGACAAACGGAACGTAAAATCCTAAATAGATATACTGGTTAACTGTCACGTGTCATTTAACTTAATAATTTAAGAATAAAATTTAACGAAAACTAACATAGGGTAAATTTGTCACAAGTGTACAAGTTTGGGATAAATTTGTCAAAAATATACCAGTTTTGGGTTTTTGGTGGTCAAAAAAATAGTTTGGGGTAAATTTGTCACAAATGTACCAGTTTGGGGTTTTTTAGGGTATTATCCCATAAAGATAGAGAGATGGAAATAAATTACTTAGATTAGACCTTGGTGAGGAGAAAAGAGATGCAATAAAGGTGGGCGTAGAGGCTAGCGGAGAAGGTGGGCGACAAAGTATTACGGTCGATTGTATGAGTTGAGGAAGCTTTGTATTACGCTACCCATTTATGTAGTGATTTAAACGGATCGAAAATAAGTCAGAATGTCTAACCCATATAAGTCAATTTAAAAGTTTTTAAACCCATTTTAGCTGGGCCTTTATATGTTTATAACCCATATACAAATTGTTAACATAAAATATAAGTTAAATAATGGGTCATGGATTCATTTTGACACCCCTAAGTGTTACGAGGCTCCCTACAACACCATCAAAGTAACTAGACATATCTGGAAAGCATTATCAATACAGAATAGCAGCACCGTTAGAAGGTTATCCATAGGGCTTTTCTCCCATGGTCTCACCATTCGACATGTTCCGGGAGCGCCACTGATAGTTCTCCTGCCTATAGCAGTGAATTGCCTTAATCTTGCGATATAATAATGACTTTGAATCACCCTATCAACAGTATTAGATTCTCTTAGTCACTTTAGATTCGTGCACGTCAAGTTATAATCGTCGTCAATAGGGCCAAACAAACACAGCCTAGGTTAACAAATATCTGCCTCAAATCCACCGCCAAAAGCTCCCCACACTTGCCAATCAGTGCAAAGATTCTCAGATTTCTCAACTAGACATGGTATCGAGCGAAACGGGCCAATATCTAACAGAACATAGCATCCAAACTAAGCATCACTCATCCGACGGCGAATAAGCAACCGCAGTAGCTATATCACTCGATGGATGAAGCTAAGGAACGGTCGACATGGTTTTCAGTGGCGACATGCCAGAGCTGCAGGCAAGAGAGACAGCAGAGAAGAAGAAGAAATGCTGGAAAGAAATTGATTGAATCACCTGGGAAGGAGAAGCTTGGATGGCGAGGTCGTTGCCGACGCGGGAGAGGCAAGTGATGGAGCGAACCAAGGTCTTCAAGGCGTTGCCGCTGAGGGTGAACTCCATTTTTCAATCTCTTCGCTTCCCTCTCTGCACCGACGCTACAGATTTTTATGAGGTGGCCGCTGAAAAAATTGACGGGATTGGAAGAAGACGACGCTTGGTCTTTGGCTTGGTGAATCAATGATATAACATGTTTAATTATCATTTTTTGCCCCCTAAAGATACCATTATATTATTGATGTTCACCCAAGAAGATATTTTAGGTTATAGCATTGACACGTAACTCAACTTATAACTTGATGGGAAATCACAAAAATGGTTCACGTATTTCTGTTCAATTTTAATACTGAATACTTTATTTTTGTCACATATTTAGTCAGTGAACTAATAAACAATCTTGATTTTAGGATAAATGTTGATTTCTTCATCCAAATGCAAACCAAAGATGCGAAGTGAGGGCTAAAGATTGTCATGCAGCATGTGTAAAGCCAGTGGGCACTCGCTTGTTGTGGAAAAATAACTTGTTATATAGTTTGATACATCAAAAAATAATAAACAGTTTTTCTAGCTTGGTTCGACAGCTGCGTTCATTATCGTTAAGTACATTTACAGAAATTATCTATGATAGATGTTATTGCAATTGTTAAAATGCTTTAATTACCACTGAGTTTAATATTAATTAGTTTGAACTGAGAAAAATGCTCGTGTGTTGTATATGCCTTCTATAAACTATTTAGGTCAATGCAAATAATTAAATATCCAATTGTTTCAATCAACCCCGTGGAAAATTCTATTATTTTTCAGTAACTTCATAATATTTTCCCTTTTTATGAAATAATATCCATTTTGAAGTTTTAGGAACCCTAGGATTTCATTAAAATCAGTAGCGAGTCTAAAATAAAAAGAACAAACCTACGGATCTTTCATTATCTTGTTGAATTTTCCTCCTCTTCAAAGGATTAATCAAGAACGAGACAAAAAAGGTACATATTTTTCATATTATTGATAAATGAAAAGAGCTTATATAACAAGAAGAAAAAGAGGAATATGAAGGAAAAAAAAATTCAGGGCGAATGAGAAATTTGATGATTTTTTGCCACTATTTTACTATATATCAAAGGCTCCACAGAGTATCAATACGGGAAAGACGAAATAATGGTACCATAGCATAACAAACTTTTTCTCACTATAGATTTACTGTCAAATTCTAATTACATGTGCAAAATACAATAGTCTAAATATATATAGGTACATATATCATCATTATTCATGTAACTGGAAAAAATATAAACAAAATATAAAGATTAGAAAAGTTAAAAGATAATTTTAAAAAAAATATGAAAGAGCCTGGAGATTCAAACCTGGCTTCCCTTGACCTTTGCCAGCAATTCTCTCTAAAGCCTTATGTAGTAACTGATCAATTCTTGGCTATTTCTATTTTTTTTTGTTTATTGGAACAAAAGAAAAAAATAATAGAAATTTATTTGGAAACATCGGCTAATCCTTTTATTCCCGAGAATAAATCAATAGCAAGAGAATAGATTTGGCATAATCAAGAAATAAAAAAAAAAGTTACTATATTATTTTTGAAAACAATTTCTGAAGCAAGACATTTTTTTAATTTTTTTTTTTGTTTCTTCCTTTTCTTTTCTTCTTCCTCCTCCTTTAGTCGGTCACTAGGCTCGGCAATGGCCAGCAACTAGCGAGAGACAAGGTCTCGCAACCTTGCTGTGGCTAGGCGAGACCCCTCAATAGCAACCGAGTATTCAGTCCATTTCTCAATAGCAACCGAGACAATGTTGAAGATTGACGACCAGAATTGGAGCAGAGACCCCACGATGCTTAAACAACATATAGTAGATTATTATCACTCTCTCTATGAATCGGTTGGCTCCAGGAATATTTAACCAATGCAAGAAAGTAGTGACATCAGAGATGAATGCGCATTTAATGGCAACCATTTCACCCGAAGAAGTAAAAGAGGCTGTGTTTCAGCTTGGCAATCAAAAGGCTCCAGGGCCAGACGGTCTAAATGGGCAATTTTATCAGCACTTCTGGGATGATTTACAAGGAGATGTGATGATGTTAGTCCAGAACTTCTTCGACTCAGGTACTCTTGACCCCATCCTCAACAAAACACACATTGCACTTATACCAAAAGTTAAACATCCAGAAAGCATCAACCAGTTTCGACCAATCAGCTTATGTAACTTCAGCTATAAAATAATTTCAAAGGTATTGGCAAACAGATTAAAGCCTTGGCTACCACAGATCATTGAACAAGAACAGAGTGCCTTTGTCCAAGGCAGGCAAATTCAAGATAACATCCTCATTGTTCAAGAAGTGTTGCACCAAATGAGGGTAAAGAAGAGGAACAAGAAATTTCAAGCAATATTGAAACTGGACATGCAGAAAGCATATGACAGGGTGGAATGGGACTTTCTTCGGCTGAGTATGATACATATGGGCTTTAGTGAACAGTGGGTCCATTTAATCATGCAATGTGTGACAACAGTCACTTATAATGTGAAAGTAAATGGCGAGCCAACAGAGTTTTTCACCCCAACACGGGGTATCCGACAAGGAGACCCGTTATCTCCCTACCTATTCATACTAACAGCCAATGTTCTCTCTTGGATGATGAACACAGCAATAGAGGATGGAAGTCTAAAGGGGATAAAACTAAATAGGAACTGCCCAATTCTATCTCACCTGTTGTTCGCCGATGACGCAATCTTCTTTATGGATGGCACTATTAGAGAATGTCAAGGCCTAGCAGCTATACTAAACCAATATTGCTATGCGACAGGGCAGTGCAATCAATCTGAATAAGTCAGGCATTTTCTTCAGTCAAGGCTGTCCACAAGCTTTAAAGGAGAACATGGCTCAAGAAATGCGCGTACCGAGCATTGAAAGAACGGGGAAATATTTAGGGATACCATCGATTGGGGTCAAACCAAAAAAGAAATGTTTGCGTGGATCTTGGCACGAGTAAACATGAAGTTAGAGGGCTGGAAGGAGAAATTTTTGTCTAAAGCTGGGAAAGAAATATTGATTAAAACCGTTGTGCAAGCGCTGCCGCATTATGCAATGTCCATCTTTAAAATAATTGTCTCAATCGTCGAGCCATTGAAAAAAGAATAGCAGCATTCGGTGGAAGCAAAATGAAGCGAGGAAAGGCATACATTGGAAGAGTTGGGAGGTCCTAAAGTCCGGAAAAGACAGAGGAGGTCTAGGCTTTAAAGACTTGCTCACTTTAAACAAAGCCTTATTGGGAAAACAAGCGTGGCGTTTATCCCGATCACCCGCACTTTATGGAGTCGATTCGAGGGGTATATACTTTCCTAATGGCAACTTATGGCGAGCAAAAAAAGGCCAACGACCCTCGTGGGGATGGCAGAGCATCCTAATGGGACAGGATGCTATTGAACCAGCTATTCGGTGGACAGTGGGAGATGGAAAATCCATTAACATTCGACAAGATCACCGGTTATCACGGGCGTGCTAGGAGGTCCAGAAAGCAGAGAAGAGCCTCAACTGGTAGCGGAATTAATTGACGAGGAAAAAAGAGAGTGGAAAGCACCGGTGCTGAATCACTTTTTTGAACGGAGAATTGTCAATGAAATCTTAGCTTTACCTATCACGATGCGAGACTAAACCAGATCAAGCGATTTGGTGGAAACAACACGGGGAACTACACAGTTAAAAGCGGGTACAACAAAGTGTATGATCATTCCAATCGGCAAGACGAAACAGAGCATCCACTTCATATCGGCCTCCCGAACCCTCCGGACAAAGCTATGGCAACTATCAATCCCCCCAAGGAAAAAGTGTTCTGTGGAGCCTTTGCCAGGATGCTATCCCAACAAAAGAAAAACTTTACCGAGAGAAGAATCCTACACGACCCACTCGCCCGCTTTGCTCCAAATTCCCGAGACAGTCGAGCACTTATTTTTCTTCTCGCAAAACAACAAACCGAGTATTCAGATCCAAGTTTGAACCTCGGCACTAGTACACGATCGGCCACAAGAATGGATAAATGGCTCGCAGAATTTTTGAAGCAAAGACAGACTCACCGGATGCGGGGCTCGTGGTGGAGGTGCTACGCGCAGATCCGGAAATACCGAAATCACCACATCTTCCGTGATCGGAAGCCAAAAAGCGAGGCCATAATGGCGAATGCCCTAGCACAAAATCGAAGCTTCAAAAGATGGAACCAACGCACCAGAAACAGAACAACCACAGCGCAAAACTTACCCACGAGCTGGACCGCGCCGGAAGGAGGAAACCTGAAATTGAACGTTGTTGCTCTTGGGTGGAAGGAGAAACCGCCAGCTGTTGCAGGCCTTTGCGAAATTCCAGCGGAGAAATGGTTGAGGGCTTCGCCAAAGCCATCCACGCCTCCTCACCCCTACAAGCGGAAACCCTAGCCGTGCTCCATGGACTGCTTTTGTTGAAGAAAGAGAACGACACTCACGTGGGGCAAGTACAAGAACTGCAGAAGTCTTTAGTTTGTGAAACAGATTGCCGCACGGTTGTAGAGTCCATTATGGGCCGGATAGAAGCACCATGGGCCGTGAAGGACCTGATCCAGGAGTGCCAGCAGATTTTGGCCCAAGTGCCCCACGCAAAGTTAACCCACTGTTCCAGAGATGCAAATTATGCTGCAGATTGGGTAGTAAAAGCATTTCGCCTACAAAACCTTCCCTCAGGTTGGCGAATCGAACCACCGCAACCCCTTTGTAATATTTTAAGTTCTGATTTCAACTTATCTTTTCCTTGTAATTCTCGTTTCAAAGAATGAAATGCAAGCACTACTTTCGACCAAAAAAAAAAAAAAAAAAAACTAGGGGAAGCATTATAAGTATATGCTAAATTGTCCTTCGTAAAATGATCATTCGGCAATAGTCAAACCAACTGTGGTAATGAGCGAGCAAAAGCGATATTATTGGATGTCCGAGGAAAGCCCGACTGAAAACACATGTGCAAATTTCTTTGCGTGAATCACCTTTGATAATTTCTTCAAGCTGGGTGAACTAGTATATTGATTTGGCACTTACCCAGCAATTTCCATTTGCATATGGAAGAAAATGTTTGAAATTGGTATCGAAAGTCAGGTTAAGGACTAAATCTACAATAAAATAAGGGACGGTCACCAAAATTAGACATCGACGATAGGAAATGGACCATTTTATAATTTCTTTTGAATAAATCTTCCATCGCTTCATGAATTCTTTTCTCAATAATCATCATTCATTTTTTCATTTGGTGTAGAGACATTAGTCTATTAATTAGTGGTAAAACTCGCAATCCATGCGATTAGTTTTCTGTATCAATTGTAAAAAATGCTAAGCTAAGAGAATGTAATATTTGGAAAACTGAAATTACCTTATAAAATTTGAATTACGGTGATATTATAAATTATAAGTGAATATGTAAAACTCTCTCTAAGTAGCATTAAAAAAGGCCGCCCTTACCTTCTCCCCACCCGCGCCCCCCCCGCACCCCCCCCCCCCCCCCAAAAAAAAAAAAAAAAGAAATCGAAATCCAAGTCCACATATTATCTTTCGATCTCATTTTCGCCAAGCAATTTTGACCAGTGTACATAACCATGACGGTTATTTTGGCAATGTTGGTTGGACCGCTATGGGTATACTGTCCCTAATGGTTTGGATTCCTCCATGGAATCAAGATGTTAGTCATCCATTTTAGCATGAGCTGCATGCTTTGCTCCATACTAGGAATTAAAATAAACAAAAAAAAAAACTTATTATACGATAGTCTTTTGCAAAACCTCAAGTTATCAAGTTATGTGGAAATGTGTTAATGACTTGTCTTGTTAAGTACACTTCTCAAGTATTTTAAAAAATGGAATTTGCCTTTATACTTTTTTTTTTGGTCGAAAAAACGGATTTGCATTCATTCATGATACTAAACGAGCCTTACAAGTCGACGATGGGTAAAATTCTAAACAGAGAATTTCCACAAGGTAAAGAGGAGGATAATTCACCCAATTTGGAGGTAGATTGTTGGACCGGTGGGAGTTTGCAAGCCAATCGGCAGCTCGGTTTGCTTCACGAAGACATTTCTCTACCGTGACTTCAACGCCTCTAACAGATTGAAGGAAATGAAGCTCTTCTTTGCACAGTTCGATAATATCTTTTGTGTCCTAAGAGGGTTCGGCCCGGCCCATGACAGCTTCCACAGTGTTGGAACTGTCACTTTCAACTATCCAACCTCTGTTTTGGCCGAAGCTCTGTTCCACGTGCGAAGCTGCACTTCTACTCACGAAACTCAACCCCTATAACAGAGCTAGGGCTTCTGCGTGTTGTGGGGAAAGCGCCCGGATCTGCTCCGCAAAGCCATCGGCCACCGTCCCCGACAAGTCGCGCAGTATACCAGCAGCCGATCCTGAGAAAGGGGACCACGAGGCGTCGATATTCAGCTTCAGTTTCTTCTGTTCGGGTGGTACATAAAATGGGCCTTGCGCATGAAATGTGAGATGCAAAGAATTGAGCCCTTTAAGTACCATAGAAGACAGCAATTTTTTCTAATAACTAAAGTTATCAAGATACGTACTTACCAAAAAAGAAAAAAAAAAAGATACGTGTCTCAAATGAATATTGTCTATACTTCTTAATACTACAAACTATTGGGGAGAATCGGGGCAACAATTCATCAAGAACTAAGCTAATCTAGGATCAATTTTTTCCACAAAACTAAACCAATGAAAAGTGACTTAATTTACTCACATTAGAAGCTCAACATCAATATTACAATCACCTTTCCTCACCAAAAAGATGGATTAACATAAACTTGACAAAAAAATTATAATTGTGATTGAAGAATTTAGAGGAGGTTCTCAACAAATGAAGCTGATCAATTCGTAATGCTTAGTCTCATGAATAACATTCTCATATTTGAGTAAATTTTATCGACGTTTGCCTTCGAAGAGCCGCAAAGTTTCCGCCCCTTCTGTTTCTTTCTCCCCTGTTCTCGGTGAGCTCTCACTTTTGTCGCTCTCCCTCCTCTCTCCGGCACACGCCTCCTTCTTTCTCTTTCTTTTGTTTTTGACTTTTTTTTATCCTTTATTTATTTTAATGTTAGCTGGGTTCCACACGAAGGTGGACCCAGACAACACAAACTACAAATATTCACACGAACACATGTAGAGCTGCAAGTGGCAAAGTCACTTTACCTAGGCTGCCTTAAATTTCTATCTGTTGACTAATTTCTTTTTGTGAGACTTGCAGTTGACTAATTTCTTTTTGTCAGACTTGCAGTTCTATTTCTTTTTGTTAGACTTGTAGTTCTATATAGAAATTTGAGGCAGCCCATGTAAAGTGACTTTCCCACCTGCAGTTCTATATGTGAATATATAGAGTTTGTGTTGTTTCCGTGGACTTTGCCATAAGGCAGCCAACCTAGCAGGGGTATTAAAGCCCCACCTTCTCACCTCAAGTGTGGGAAGCCACTATACTTACCAACCTGACGGTCGTTAAAATTGAAATCTTGATGTGGTGTCTACTTTTATCACTGAAAGCTTCCCAATTCCCTCTCAGATTTTTTTCTTACCCGAGGAGGAGGGAATATGGGAAGTGACATTACGAGATAGGTCTTACACTTGTTTCTTCTATCTTAAGCCTTTTAAAGACTTGTTTAGGTTTGTTAATGCATGGTATTATAAATCATATCCAATGAGCATACGGATTGTTATAGGAGTATAACCTATACGGCTGTATTTGATATATGAACAAAACTCTTGATATATTAACGCAAATTAGAAATAGAGGTGGCAAATGCAAAGGCGATTACAAAAAGAAAAAAAAGAAGAAAAGCAATGGTCATCAAATCGTTAACGGGAGGCCCCACACGAAAATACCCACAGCGTTTGCCGCACACTAGTTAATCTCCTGAAGAACTTTGTTCACGAGACAGCAATCCGCAAACACTCAAAGAAACGACATTTGCAGGAAAGAGGAGGAGAGATCGGGCAAATTCGAAAGGTTAATGGAGGACAACGGTCCAAATGATCACGGTGGCCGGACGTAAGCCTCAGCGACCCTAAAAATATTTAAAAGCTCTGTTAGCCCAGCTCCGTCAGTAAGTCTGAGGATTCCGAGGAAACTCATGGCAATATCTTGATATTCTTTTCTGTTTCTGTCTCTGATCACGACACATGGCATATACATTTTGTGAATGCTGCTTTGTGGCGAAGAAACTTGCATGGCCGATGGGAATCTTTCACTTGCCCGTAGAAAATGGCCTGTTATCGTGTTAGATTGTGAGAGTCGGGTCAGTCGAGAAACTCATACTGAGAACACCGAATTAATTGAAAGTCTTCTTAGCTTTTCCTCCTAAAAAAGAGAAGACATCCAGTTAGCTTTACTCTGTTTTTACCCGTAAACAGGGGGCTTACCTGGCAGTTTTGTGCAACTGGGTGGTCTTTCTTTTTTCTTTTTCTTCTTTTTTTGGTGAAAAGTGTTGTAAGAGAAGGTTATGAAAAGTTTATAGGTGTCAAGGAGGTATCCCTGATACTCTGATGTTCCAGTTTGTTGAAAAGAAGAATTTTTCTCTAACTTAATTAGTTTTATAGATGGGCTATACTCCTCCAGTGCATACGAAGGTTAGACTCCTGCAATGCTACACTCGTTAGCTATGATTTGCACCAAAAGCTTGGTGTCATACGTAGTTCTTGAAAGGTTTTGGAAAGATTGCCCTCTTATGTGATGCAAAAAGAGCACAAACTTGAGCTTTCCAAAAGACTTTACACTAACAAATGGTTTGCTGATTTCATTTCCAAGACCCGGAGTAGAGTATGCGGGTCGAATTGCTAAAATTCATTTCGTGGAGAAGATATTGCTAAAGATTATGATTGGTGCCATTGGAATCATGGGTTTTATAGCCATCACTAACCTTGAAACCATCGTGTGTATCTACATAGTGCCTGCAATCATTGGGCAGTTACTAATCCTCAATATGGGAAGGCAAAAATATGGACCCAAGGTTTCGACTTATGTCCGTTCACATCACTGTTAATCTCGGACGTGTTAGATGCTGTCTGCTGATGTACATTCTGCTCCGAGTCATCCTTGGCCAATTTTCATTCTCCACATCCTCGCATTGATGAACCTATAAGCATTCATCATGAATTAGAGAACTGTGACCATTTTCGATTTTCCTAATATTGTGGTTTGCAATTTGGGAAGTTGGTGTTGATGTGCATCATGCTTATGTTCAAGACACTAACCTTGTCTTGTACTATTATTACCTCAAGGACACAAACCTTGTGTTGTACTATTATTACCTCAAACATCTTATATATTGGAAAGCATAATATGTGATTTGATGAAGGCAATGGTACTATTTAATTAAGATCCTGGTGCAATACAATGAAGTTGGAGACATGGGGGATTTTTTTTTCCTTTGGCTAGAGAGAAATCAGATATTGATTCATAAAATTTGAGAAAAAAATCACAGTGTCCTCATTCACTAATCTTTCAATCCACGAGTTGTAATTTTAATGTAGTTCGTAACCTGATCCTCATATCATGATGCTCATATCCAACCTCAACAATATTCTAGATAGTATCTTGACCTAAACTTCAAGTCACAAATGAAAATCACCAAGCTTGGCATAAAGGAAGCATGCATGCGAAAGTGGGAAGTGATTGGCCCCAAATTCTTTAATAAAAGATTTACTCATTCGAGAACAAAGTGGAATCACATTAGAAAAGGGAAATGTGCTACATTTTGTATGTTGAGGCATATTTGGAAAAATTTGAAAAGTAAGATGGAGTAATTTTGCTTCAATTTGAGTATAGACATATGTAGATAGACTTCGATGACTAGGAATTTTTTGTTTTTGTCATTTACATGTTAAAAGGTTGGGAAACGGAGATTTCCTGGGAGATGGGCCTAATCCATTAAGATGAAGAGTCAAATTGGGACACTCAAAAGCTCAAAAGCAAATCACAAGAAATTTCGTGTGCTTGCACCTTGTCTTGTTTGATCATGAGCAACTAATAGATGGGGAGTGTGGAACACCGAGATGTACCCCCAAGATTTTTTCTCTATATTTTTTATTTATAAATATATCCATATTTTATTCTTTGAATTGAGTCCCCCATTTCTCTCTAGCCAAAGGAAGGAAGAAAAAGATCATTGTTTCTCCAATTTCATTGAATTGCATCAGAGTCCTAACTATGTAGGACCATTGTCTCCATCATCATCATATATTTTTGCAATGTTATATAGAAAGTGTTTATGATAATAATAGTACAACATGAGGTTCATGTCCAAGCTAGAATTGACAAGACATGCATCAAAACAAACTTCCCAAAGAGCACACAACGATATTAGAAAATCGAAAATTATCACCATTTTCCAATTAATCCTTTGGTTGGAATTCGAATGGGAGTATCAACATTAGAACGTAGGGAATGAGAATCGGGCAAGGCATGTCATCGAGCAGAATGTATTTCAGTAGACTACACACTCCATGTCTTATTTGATCATAAGAAAGTCATAGATCAGTGTGTTGGAACTCCAATTTGTACCCCCAAGTTTTGTTCTCTCTCTCTCTCTCCCCTTAGTGACTTAAGCCTCTTGGAGTAGACCGTGTACTCAAGAGTAGTTCTACTCTACTTTCTTTTGGTTGGTTCCGCTCTACTCCTACTCTTAATTTTTATTTTCAGACTTTTGCTCTATCTCGGTTCTACTTTATTTTTATTTTTTGTCGATTCCTACTCTTACTCATTTTCTTAAATTTTTGTCTTACCTCTTTGTAAGGTGTGAGAGTCAAAACCCATACTTGAAGTTAAATCATTCCCACCACAACTCTCTTGAAAAGATGATAATTCGAACTCCTCACTTTTCCCTTCTCATGTGGGAAGGTCAAACCCCAATGGTTACTCAAGAGTGTATTTAGTGGTTGTAAATCTATCAAAAAGTAAGATTTATTGGTAATAGTCCTTGACCTTGACCGTTTTCTGGAGTGTCTCAAAATATTTCAGCAGTCGATATATGCCTCATTTACATTCTTTTATAAGAATTTCTTTTTAATTTTTATTTAGCTAATATCATTGTAATAGTTCAACTAAGTTATTATTAAATGAAGTTAAACAAAGTTATGAGATGAGCCGTATTTAAAATTCAGAATAATCAGCCTACGATTCATTTGCATTGTTTTTAATCGTAATTGTATATAGTTTGATATTATCAATTATATTTGGAATAACCTGCATCGTCAATTTTATTCACACAATGAGTAATGGTTGTCACTTTACCTTAGCATCATACTAAATTAATATTTTTCCATTATGAGTTATATTAAAAAAATAACATATATTAGTTAAAAATTGTTTCACAACATGTTTTCTGCATATGTCTTTTCGCATTTCAAATCAAAATAAGTAATATTTTCAACTTAAATTGATAATTTTACTATTATGAGTTTCTTTAACAAACTAGCGTTCACCTTTTATGACTTTTTACACTTGTACTTGATAATATGACGATATTTTTGTTTGTACTAAACTTAAACTAAGGCTTTGTTTGTTTCACAAAAAATAAATGATTTATAAAATATTTTTTAAAAATGATTGTTTATATCACTTAAAATAATTACCCCATAAATATTTTCATTTTCAACAACAATTTATGTTTAAACATTCTTGTGAATGGTGGAATTGTTTTTTGCTACTTCATTTTTTATAAGTGATACAAGCAATTGTTCTTAGGCAAATGTTTTCCAAACATACCCTAAAAAACACATCACATAAATTCAATAGATTTTAAATATTTTATCAAATAATGATATAACATGTTAGTTATCATTCTTTACGCCAAAATTATGATCATATCATCTGATGATGCCAAGTAAGTATATTTTTATTTTCATTTATTATTAGATTGCTGGAAATTATTATAGAACTTAAATTGTTAAATGCAATCTTTTATAACTTATAATATAAATGATTCATAACAGCATCATTTCCAATTTTTATCATAATAACAACTTGAACTTTTTCACTTTAAAAAAATACAATAATTTGTACCGCATAATTTTTGACGTTTTCCTAAGACATGATTAAGTTCTTTTTCATGGGATTCAAAGTGAGGCTGTTTCTATATCATAAAAGAAATCCCAAATTGGAACCACATGACACATTTACTTCAAATTAACTTTTCACACAAAATATTATAAACTGCTACCTAACTAAAATCAACCATCCGTTAGGATTTTGTCCAAACTACTGTGAAAATGTTTAAGGGAACACGTTTATTGCTAATTGAAGTGTATGTCAAGAGAGAGGATGGGACAAAAGGATCAACTTATGGACTATGTCAAAATCGTAATATGTATCGAGACTGGAGAGATTAGTGAACAATGATAATGTGATTCTCTCTCAAGTTATTTGAATCTCTAGCCAGTACATATATATATTTCCCATTTCTCCAATATAATTGTATTGCACTAGGATCTTAAATAAGTAGTATCATCAGCTTCATCATCATATTATTCTTTGCTTTGTGACAGGAAAGGTGTTCAAGGGAATACACCTTCGTAAGAAGGGCATTGTGGCCAGTCTAGCAGTGGGTTGGGAATCTTTTTCAAGGCCCCAACCTGCCTTTACGGGAGACAGCACGGGGTCTCCCACCCCAGGGCGGATCTCCCACCTGTTTCTTCCCTTGAGCAGTTTAAGGACCTGCTCAGGTCCAATACAACCGAAGGTTCATGTCCAAGCTAGCATTGGTAGAAATCATATCAAAACCAACTTTGCAAAAGAGCAAACCTTGGCTTTGAATGTGAATGGCATTATCAACATCAAGATGTAGGAATGAGAATTAGACAAGACATGTCACTAAATAGAATATATATCAGCAGATTGCACCTGACACATCCAAGAGCAATAGCAGTGAGGGTGTGTGTAAGTTGAAACCTTGGGTTGATATCTTGCATTCGCCTCTCGAATATTAATTTCTACTAGACATTTTTTACCACTGTGTAGATAAGCATGACCTGTGTACTGGTAATGTTGGCTGGATTTGTATCGATATACATGATATACATGTCCCTGATCGCTTGAAGCAAGGACAACTCCGTGGAGTCAGGATTTTGATTTTATAATGCAGCAAGTTGAGCTCCATGCTCTACTCTATTTCTTGAAATTAAAATGAGCATACTATTGTTTGACAATAGTCTTTCACAAAAGCTTTTTGCATCATACAAGACGGCAATTTTTCCAAAAGCTATCAAGATGTGGTTCTATGATAAACATCAATATACTCTTATAAACACATTAGAACAACCAAAACTTAAGTTTAGAAGGAAATTTAATGCATGGTATGATGCCACGATTCTAGTGCAACTAATAGTAATGACTCTATGCATTGCATAAGTCTGACCTATGTATGTACTAGAGGAGTGCATAACTCATCTATTAATCCACGGCTAATCAAGAGAATAAAACGTTAGTACAAGGGAATGCCTCCTTAACACGAGACAAGGCAACCCATTTTCCACCCGTATTTAGGGCGTTGGGTTTATGGTTGGCCGCTCCAATTTTATGAGTTGGTTAAAAAGTATTACAAAAATCAAAGCCCAATTAAAAGTGGGTTTAAATGGGTTTAACTCATTTGCTCAAAAAAAAAAAAAAGGGTTTAACTCATACCCATATTTCAATTTTAATTGGGCCACGTATTGCTTTTTAGCCCTTGGGGCCTATTTTGTGTACCGCAACCTACATGCTAACACGTCCACCCTATAACTTCAAGTGGATTACATGGGCTGGTAAAAAGCCACTAAAAACTCCAAACTTTATCCGGTATACAATTTATTTTTTTATATCAAAAACCCCAAACTGTGTCTGATGTGACAAATTTATCTCAAACTTTTTTTATGATGTCAAAAATCCCAAATTTTGCCAACTGTGACATATTTATTTCAAACTTTTTTTCGTAACACAAAAAACTCCAAACTTATATTTGTGTGACATATCCACCCCAAATTATAAAACATTTTTGTCTTTTACAGAATCTTTTTCTATTCTTTTTTTTTCCCTTCTTGTCTCTTCCCTCCACCATGGCCAATAGAGGGAAGTCGGACTCAGGCGAGGGCCACCCTTGCGGCGTTGGGCAAGGGCCGCCCTTGACCGAGGGCGACCCTCCTCGATTTGGCGAGGGCAGCCCTCGCCCAACGCTGGTGAGGGCAGCCCTTGCCAGATTTGAGAAGGGCAACCCTTGCTTGACATAGGTGAGGGTTGCCCTCATTGAGTCTGGCAAGGGCTGTCCTTGCCTGACCTTGTCGACCCAGGCAAGGGCCGCCATTACTAGCGTCAGGTGAGGATTGCTTCTCTTGACGCTGGCGATAACAACCCTCGCTTGAGTCTAGCTTCCCTCCACCATGGCCGAGGAGGGAAGAGAGAAGAAGAAAAAAGAGTAAAAAAAAAAGTTAAAAGGAAAAACATAAAAAGGAAAGAAAATTATAAAATTTAGAAGAAAATGCCCATGTTCATAGAGTTTGGGATAAATGTGTCACAATTGGTAAATTTGTGGTTTTTTGTGTCACAAAAAAAAATTGTGATAAATTTGTCATTCTAAACAAAGTTTGGAGTTTTTGGTTATTTTTATGGCCAGATATAAGTTTTTAAATTAAATTAAATATTGATGTATTTCAATAATATGGATCGGATTGTTATAAGTCACTAAAATTTTATTGCCAAAAAATAGGCCAATACGTTAAATTAATTAATTTTGGTAGGACCAGTTTCAATCGTATCTAAATCCGGCCTGATTCACCTATTTGATGAGCTGCTTTAACTACCTACAAATCTTTCCGGGCCCGCTCCAACAACACTTCTAAGCAACCGTGTAGCTATTTCACTTGATGGATGAAGCCGAGGAATGATGATCGACATGGATTTCAGTGGCGACACGTCCGAGCTGCGGGCGAGAGAGAGACGGAGAAGACGAAGCGTGTGAAGAAATCGAGTCGCTTGGGAAAGAGAAGCCTGAATGGGGAGGTCATTGCCAACGCGGGAGAGGCAAGTGATGGAGCGGGCGAAGGTCTTCAAGGCGTCGCCGCTGAGGGTGAACTCCATCTTTTTGAGTTCTTTGCTTCCCCACTCTGCACCGACACGCTACAGATTTTCATGAATTGGTCGCTGAAAAATTGGCGGTATTGGAAAAATGACAATGCATTTCTTTTGGTTCATTAGCATTACTCGCAATTTCCTTACTATAAAATATCCGATTGCACCATTTTTCAATGATACTTTTATTGTTTGCAAGCTTTCTATTAAAAAAATAAAAATAAAATGAACGTTATCATACTCATAATAAAATTTTGAGTTTTAACTAATATGATATATTTTAATTGATCAATTAATGGTGTAAATATTAACAATCATTTTCACGTCGAAGGGAGGATTATGTCATGTAATACTAATGCTACGGGGTTTATGATTTTATTTTATCAATCCACTAAAATGACCGGGTTAACCTTCCTGGTGCTGGAGCTTACCCCCTGGCGCCTGTAGTTCTTCATATCATGCCAGGAGAATCCACTGTTTCCACATTTCACCTTCTTCTGTAACTCTCCAGGAAGGCAACATCGGAAGCTAAATGGAGAACAACAATCCAGCTGATCATGGTGGCGGGAGGTAAGCCTCAGCGACCTTATGTATATCTTAAGCTCTGTAGTCCTTCTCCATCTGTAAGTCGGAGGATCCAGAGGAAACTCACGTCAAAATCTTGATGTTCTTCCCCGTTCCTACCTCTGATCATGTCACACCACATATTCCATTACGTAAAGCTGTTTTATAGCAAAAAAACCAGCACTCTAGGTAAATCAGGTGAACTCGCTCGTGAATTCTTGAACTTGTACCATTCAACTTACGAGCTCATGGGGAGTTGCCCGTAGAAAATGACCTTTCTCGCATTAGATCGTGAGAATTGGATTGGAACACCAATCTGTACCGCCCATAATTTTTTTGTCCTCTATTCGTTCATTTTTATTTTTATTTTTGGTTTATTGAGCCAGGTTTTTGTTCTCGATGTTCATAATGACAGACTATCAAAGAGCAGAAATAACAGGCTCTACTCAGAACGGCGCATTTAGGGGCATATCTGGTGGATGTAAAATGACTTGTTCCTTGTATTTCCTGGGCTGGGGCTGTTCGTCTGAGAAAAGCGAAATGCCACAACAACTGTCATTTCTTTGAAAACAATGTGAACCTTCTTCTCAAGTTACTGGATGGGCAAATTCTGTCACTTTGATGAAGGGACACGATTGTATATATACTCTCTTTCTTAGATTTCTCAAGAGAAAGTCATATCAACTTATCAAGAGCAACGTATTAAGTGAAAGTCTAATTAGCTTTTCCTCTTAAGAAAAGATGAGACCTGCAATTAGCATTAATCTGTTTCTACCATGGGGCCTTACGTAGTAGTTTCGTGCTGTCTGGTGGTTTTGTTTGTGAATAACTGTTTCTAGAGGGGGTTGGGAAAGGTTTGTAAGTGCTAAGTTGGTATCCCTTTAGTACTCTCATGTTACATTTTGTCCAAAAGAAGAGTTTTCACTAGCTTAATTAGCCGTGGATCAACAAATGGATTACACGCCTGTAGCGCATACTCATTAGCTATGATTTGCACCAAAAGCTTGGTGTCAAACTGTGCATTAATTTCCTTTTGAACTTAAATTGGTAGCTCTGAAATCTTTTGGAAAGATTGTCTGTCTTATATGATATAGAAAGAGCTTAACAATTGAGCTTTTCCGAAAGACTGTACAATAACAAGGATTTTGTCGATTTTATTTCCAAGATGTGGAGCAGCGCATGCAGATTAGATTGCTACAATTCATTCCCTAGAAAAGATCATGCTAAACATTCTAATTGGTGTCATCGGAATCACGGGTATTCCAGCCATCACTAACCTTGAAATCACCACATATATCTACACAATACTCATAATCATAGGGCAACTACTAATCCTCAAGATGGGAAGGCCAGATATGGACCCAAGGTTCTAACTTACATCTGCTCAAATCATTGTCATTCAAGGATGTGTCAGGTGTAGTCTATTGATGTACATTCTGCTTCGTGTCATGCCTTGGTCGATTTTCGTTCTCCATGTCCTTGAGTTGATGAACCCATAATCATTCATCACGAATTAGAGAATTGCGACGTTTTTGGGCTTTCCAAATATTGTGGACTCTTTGTGAAGTTGGTATTGATGTGCATCGTGCAAATGTTGGCCGGGACATGACCTTGTGTTGTATTATCATTACCTTGAACATCTTATGTATAAGAATGCATAATATGTGATGTGATAAACATAATGGTACTACTTAGTTAAAATCCTAGTGCTCCACAATGAAGTTGGAGGCATGGGAATTTCTTTTCCTTTGGCTAAAGAGAAATAGGGGAATTGATTCATAAAATTTGAGAAAGAATTACATTATATTCATTCACCAATCTTCTGATTCGCAAATTAATTGCAATTTAGGCATAGTTCATAACCTGATCCTCATATCCAACCTTGGCAATATTCTAGACACTAGCTTGACATGAATTTCAAGTCACAAATGAAATCCACTAAGTCTGTGTAACGTATGGATTTTTCGTTCGAGCGAGTCCCAAATGTTTGACGGTCTGCACTACGTTAGCAAGCTCACCGTCGGACTACGCCGTTCGTGTTCTCGCCGCATCATCATCGAGCGATGACATTTTCACCTCAGACGAGGAAGCATCTACATTGTAGAGTCACTGTCAATACCTCGTCGTCAATGATCCAAATATCCCAATAACTTTAGGAATTTCCAAGCTGCCACGGCCCCTACACCAACTGAAGACGCTTGAATTTTCCTATGAAGACTCGTGAATCTTCTCCATGGCTGCCGCTTCCAGCTGGCACGAAATGAAGCAGCTGAGTCAACCAAAAAAAAAAAAAAAATCACCGCCAGAGAGAGAGAGAGAGAGAGAGAGAGAAAAGTCGCTCGCTCTCTTAATTCCACCACCAGCCTCCACTACCTCGATTTCTTTCGCCTTCTCACCTCTTGACTATACCCAGAACGAGCAAACTGACTACCACACCTCAGTCCACGCCTCTCCCCTCTCGAGTCCAACTTCATTTCTTCTCTCCCTCTTTTTTCTGTTGCAACCGTGACACGAGAAGCCAGCGAAGGAGCCCTTCCCCTTTCCTTTCTATTGCGACGCCAGCACCTCACGTCCGCAGACCAGACGCAGCGAAAGCCAACAAGCAGAAGCAGCAAAGACCGTCCCTTTCCGTCAGAGCTACTCGCGCCGCCACCGTCAACCTCGCCTTCATCTCGTCAAGTCGCGACCGCCTTCCATGAGGACCGAGGCAATTGGATATCCTTCATTCTATCCTATACCGATCGCTTATCATGTGATGAGGAGAGTTTCCTCAAAAATTGGTTGGAATTTGGAATTAAATCTGTGCTGGGACTGAGGGCAGGTTCGGATCCTAGCCCAATTTTCATGAGTCATTCTCAAGAAAGTTGTCTTTCATTGACTATTCTACGACATACTTTAATTTCAAAATTTTTGGACTTCGTACGATAAAAATATATTTGGAAAACTTTGGAACTCAAAATTTATTTTTGGACTTACTGCACCAACCACTCGTTTTTCTTTTTCCACAGATTTTTTGGTCCAGAATTCTAATACATGTCCTTCATGAAAGTTGTACAATACATCCTAGGCTACCGCATTAAAATTTCATACTTTTTTGGTCTCATTTGGTTGTCGAAACATCTATTTTTTCTACTCAATTTCGTTTTGGAAATTTTGACTGTTTTGGGCCTGGTTTGTAAAAAATTATTTAGAACTATATGAGCTGAATTGGACTTTGAATCATTCACGAAAATGTCTCTGTAGGTCATGTCTACCTCATATTAAAGTTTCATGATTTTTGAAAACCGTTTACTTAGATAACAACCATCGTTTCCAAACGTACGCCGGATGCCCTATAAGGCTAGTTTAGACCTAGGATGTGGGACGTTCCTTATAGTTCACTTAATTTATGTATGTATAAGATTATATTAGTCTAAGGGATGAAAATGACTAATGATTCATTAGATGTATACTTGGATCCTTGAATAATAGTGATGTTAACGTACTTTTAATTGAATTATGATATTGTTGTATCATGGTGTGAATATGTGATTGAGAATGTTGTCGGTGGTGGATGGCAATGCCTCGAGTTGTAGTAGGGATGCCTAGAGGGGTAACTGAGTACCTCCAGAGGCCTTGGGAGTGTAACGCGGTTCTCCCAGATGCCCTTGCGATGCCGGATGGGTGTGAGATGCCCGAAGGGTAACAGGGTTTCCTTAATGATGATGGCAGCATGAAATTATATTGATTATAACTTTGGTATTCTTGAATTGAATTACTAGTTATATGTTGGGAAAATTTATTACCATATTGATCTACCATGTATTTTGAAAAGGTTCTCAAGTGAGTTAATGTACATGCGATTTACTGAACTTTCTATTGAGGTTTTCTTTGTCAGTACTCGTCGATTTATGGAGTATAGATCGGTGGAACTTTTGCTTGCTGGGTTGTGACTTATTGGTTGATTAATAGAAAGTCGATACCTACCTCCTCGATGGTCCATTACAGGGTGCCAGTTGACTTTACGTAGGAGGGAAGCAAGACTTTTAAAGCTGGGAATATTTTTGACCGTGTTAGGGGCTTAGGTTAGGCAAAACATGTATAGCTAGGTGGAGATGGGCGATCAATGTACAATCCGGTGTAGTAAGTAATACTAACATTTTGAATTCTCTAGTGCACCCTACTTGTTATCTGATGTACATATATAAATAAATAAATAAGAAATGAAGTTGCCATGTTTACAGGAAATCGCATGTATTGCAAAATTTTATTTAGTCCCTTACGCTTCCGCATGCTTAAGAAAGATGAAATGGAAAAGATAATTATGCTGGTAGTTCTATAGTAGCCGTGACGTTTTGGGGTCGTCACACTAGTATAAGGAAGCATGTGAAATATGAGAGAGGGAAGTAACCGTCTGCAAATATTTCCACGAAAGATTTACCCATTTGAGGACAAAGCAGACTCACATCAGAAAAGGGGGATGCACGACCTTCTATTTGTTGATGCATATTAAAGAAATAGAAAGGTGAGAGTAATTTTGCTTCAATATAAGTAAGGACAGGGCTTGAGTCCTTAGCACTTGAGCTTGAGACCTCACGGCTAGTGCTTGAGTGCTTGATGCCCAATCTTAATTTCATCAAGGTAGGGCCTAGGTCCATCAAGGTCCAAACTCAGGACCAAGGGCCCAATCTTAATTTCATCGAGGCAAGGCCTAGGTCCATTGAGGTCCAAACTTAGGACCTCGGTGCTTGTGCCCTCGGTCTCAAGCCCTCGACGCTTGGGCTTGGGGTCATCGAGTTCGAGGGTGGAGCACTCTTAGGTCTCGAGCTTAGATATCAGGGATCTTGGCATGGGCACTAGGGTCCCAAACCTAGCCTTTGTGGACCTTGACTCGCTTGATGGGGCCAACCCCGAGTGCCAAAGATCCGGGCACGAGCATTGGGTTCCCTGCCCATCCTCAATGGGCCTAAGCCTAGGGAGATGGGCATATAATCCGAGGTCTCAAGCCCTACATGGATTGATCGAGGCCCAAGTACTAGGGGCCCAAAATCTCAGGTTTGGACTCCATAGACTTTGGCCTTGCCTCGATGGACCCGGCCACAAGCACCTTTTGTGAGTCCACAAAGGCCATATCTCGGACCTTGTGCTCATGCTTAGTTTTTCCTTATCTGTGCTCAAGTTACTAGCGTCTGAATAATGAATATTTATTTAGGTAAATAGAAGTGAGTTTTCATTTCCAAATGACAAAATATAATTTCCAGTTCATTTTCCGTTATTGGCCAAACACCAAAAAATATAGTGATTTTTTAGAAAACTATTTCCTGGAATTTTTTTTTTCAAAAATGTCAAATTTTTCCACGAAACAAATGGACTCTAGACTATCGAATTAATATCATTTAACTTGTTAATATGAATAAAGAAACAAAGAGAAAGAGGATTGATATTCTCTACCTCGAAGTTGGTTCTAGTATTTCAACCAATTCTCGACCATTGACTCAGGTAAATGGGACATAAGTCAATGATTGAGATATGTGGGGACACTTTATGACCAGTGGGAGTTTCGCGTGGGGTTACTAATACACAGACAAAAAAATCGAAGTTAACGTGTCTTAGCAACAAGTACTTTTTTATGGGTCTGTACAATCATCAAATGTCCATAAGTACATTGTCTGCAGTGATGGTCCCAGTCATTAGAATCATCGTGAATGATAATCTGGATATATTAACAAAAAGAAAAGAAAAGAAAAAACAAAACAGAGGATAGAGGACACAAATATCGGTGGAGCTTGTTGATGATACGTTCACCTCAAGTCAAGGAAACAGTAGAACGAAGGAGAGTGGATCATGGGTTCAATTATTTTTCATTTTCAAGTAAGTGCCCGGCACTTGGCATTTTGCATTCACGCAATACGTGCGGATGGTAAGATTTTAAAATTAAAATTCAGATATTATGAGATTTTGTGGGGCCACTATCAATTATTCTAAAAGCTTAAATTATTAGACAGTGGCGTGATTTAATATTTAATTATTCCAATACTCACTCTCATGTTTAGTCTGATTTTTTGGCCCAATACTAAATGTTGACATATTTAATTAATGAGGTAAATGGAGTCTGAAAATATGTGAATTTTAGGACCTCTTACCATGCAAGATTTTGTGAGATTATTGCTAACTGTTCTAAAAATTTAAATTATTAGACAAAGGTGTAATTTAATATTTGATTATTCCAACATATATATTAACCATAAGAAAAGAGATTAGAGAACAAAACTTGCGGGGCAACCTTGGGTCGCTTTCGCCTTTTTGTTTTTTTTTGGTCAGATGCCGCAGCCTCTTCCTTACTATAAGTGAACTTGGGCTGCTGAGTGTTGACAAAGCCGACGCATGCAACGCAAGAAAGCGGCTGCAACTCGCATGGACTTCTCATGAGGAACTCCTAGCGCGCTGCAATCGCCCCGTGCTTGAAGAAACATCGTTCTCGGGAAAGAAAGGAGGCGAGGCTAGGCGAAGTCGGAAGGTTAATGGAGAACAATAACATTCCAGCTGATCACGGCGGTTGGAGGTAAGCTGCCGCAACCTTGAATATATCTTGAGCTCTGTAGCCCGGCTCCCTAAGTAAGTTGGAGGATCCCGGGCAAACTCACGCCGGATTCTTGATATTGCTTCCCGTTCCTGCCTCTAATCATGTCACACTGTATTCCACTGCGTGAATGCTGTTTCACGGCGAAAAAAGCTGCGGGTGAAGTCGTCGCAGAACTCTCAGCTTGTACTGTTCGTAATGACGACTTAGATGCCGCTTGCACCTGCAAGCCCCATAGGGGTCTTCCACTTTCCTGTGGAAAAAAGAAAGGCTTTGTCTCTTGAAGCAAGCTGTTGAGAGTCGGATTGGAATACCGACTTGTTACCGTCCAGATTTGTTCCCGTGCTCGTTTTTTCTCTTTTTGTTGATTGAGCCGGCTTTTTGTTCTCGATGTTCGTAATGACCACTTAGATGCCGGTTTGAGGTAGTTATATCTGGTGGATGTTAAATCATTTCCTTTATCGGGCAAGTTATACTGTAACACTCAGATGCTGATTTTTATACTCGACGTTCAGAGTGGCTAAGACTCTCGGGACAGAGCATATGGGCTCGCGCTCATAATAAAGTATATTCAGTGGGAGTAAATCCGTCGAAAAAGTATGAATATAATAGGACTCATACCAGTAATAACTGCCATTTCTTTCTGAAAATCATGAAGTCGGAAAGAATGTTAACCTTCTCCTAGAGTTATTGGGTGAGAGGGAAAATTCTGTCACTGTGATGAAGAGACACGACTTAATATGCACTCTGCAGCCTTCTTTTGTCAAGAGAAACTCATATGGAGAACACCGCATTAATTGAAAGTCTTCTTAGCTTTTCCTCCTAAGAAAAGAGAAGACGCGCAGCTAGCTTTACTCTGTTTCAACCACTAAACAGGGGGCTTACTTGGTAGTTTTGTGCATGTGAGTGGTCTTGTTTTTGTGAATGTGTTGTAAGAGAAGGTTAGGAAAGGTTTATAGGTGTTAAGGAGGTATCCCCTTGTGCTCTGATGTTCCGGTTTGTTGAAATGAAGAGTCTTTCACTAGCTTAATTAGACATGGATCAATAGATGGGTTATACTATTGTAGTGCATTTATAGCTTGGAGTCCTGCAATGCATAGACGCCTTAGCTACTATTTGCACCAGAAGCTTGGTTTCATACATCATCAAATTTCCTTTAGAACTTAAATTGGTAGTTTTTGAAAGCTTTTGAAAAGACTGCCCTCTTATGTGATGCAAAAAGAGCTCAAAATTTGAGCTTTTCCAAAAGACTATACGTACATTAACAAGTGATTTGCTGATTTTATTTTGTAGACGTGGAGCAGAGCATGTTGATCGAATTGCTACAATTAATTTCCTGGAGAAGATCCTACTAAAGATCTTGATTGGTGCCATTGGAATCATGGGTATTCCAACCATCACTAATCTTGAAACCATCGTGTGCATTTACGCAGTGCTCGTAATCGTTGGGCAATTACTAATCCTCAAGATGGGAAGGCAAGATATGAACCCAAGGTTCCGACTTACGTTTGCTCACATCATTGTTATTATTGGATGTGTCAGGTGCTGTCTGTTGATATACATTTTGCTTCGTGTCATGCCTTGGCCGATTTTCATTCTCCACATCCTAGAGTTGATGAACCCACAAGCATTCATCGCGAATTAGAAAATTGTGACCGTTTTCGGTTTTCTTAATATTGTGGTTTGCTCTTTGGGAAATAGTATTGATGTGCATCGTGCTTATGTTATCCTAGACATGAACCTTTTGTTGTACTATTATTACTTTAGGGACATGAACCTTGTGTTGTATTATTATTAACTTGAACATCGTACATATCGAAAAGCATAATATGTGATGTGATGAAGAGAATAGTACTATTTAGTTAAGACCCTAGTGCAATGTAATGAAGTTGGAGACATAGGGAATCTTTTTTTCTCTGGCTAGAATCAATTCATAAAATTTGAGAAAAAAAATCACATCATCCTCATTCATTAATCTTTTGATTCGCGAATGGCAATTTAGGCGTAATTCATAATCCGATCCTCATAATTAACCAAAACAATATTTTAGAAACTATCTTGACCCAAACTCGAAGTCACGTGAAAGCCACTAAGCTTGGCATAAAGGAAGCGTGCAATATGTGAGAGACGGAAGTAATGGGCCCAAATTCTTCACCGAAAGATTTACCCACTTGAGAATAAAGAGGAATCAATTAGAAAATGGAGCATGACCTTTTGTAAGTTAAAGCATATGTGGAAAAAATTGAAAAGTGAGCCATGGTAATTTTGCTTCAATATATAGATGACTAGGAATTTTTTGTTTTTGGTGTTTATGTTTTAAATGGGTTGGGAGATAGAGATTTCCAGAGAGATGGATCTGATCTGTTGAGATAAAGAGTGAAATGGGTATACTCAAAAGCCCAAAGCAAACCACAAAAAATTCCATTTGCTAGCCCCAGTCTTGTTAGATCGCGAACGACTCGTAGATGGGGAGCATTGGAACACCAAGTTTTACCCCAAGATTTGTTCTCTATTCTTCTTCTTTTGTTTAATATATACGGGCTTTATTCTTTGAATCAATTTCCTTGTTTCTCTCTAGCCAAAGAAAAAAATCCTTGTTTCTCCAATTTCATGAATTGCATCAGAATCTTAACTAAGTAGTACCATCGTCTTCATCATCATCATATATTTTGGCAACGTCATGCAAAAAGTGTTTTAAGGTAATAATAGTACAACATGAGGTTCATATCTAAGCCAGAATTGGAAAGACGCACATCAAAACAAACTTCAAGAACCACACAACAATATTAGGAAAACTGAAAACTATCACCATTGTCCAATTAATCCTCCGGTTCAAATTCGAATGGGATCATCAACATTAGGACACAAGAAACAAGAATTAGCCAAGGCATGTCACCAAGTAGAATGTATATCAGCAGACTGCATGCAACACAACCGAGAGCAATAGAGGTGAGAGCATATGTAAGTTGGAACCTTGGGTCAGTATCTTGCCTTCCTATCTTTAAAATTAATTTGTGTCGGACATTTTTTACCAATGTGTGGATGAGCATGATGGGTGCAATGGTAGTGTTGATTGGACTTGTATAGCTATACATGTCCCTGATGGCTAGTAAGATCTCCTCCATTGAATCGAGATGGTCGGTATATGTAGCTGCAATTTGAATTACAAGCTCTGCTCCATATCTTTGAATTAAAAAAAGCAAACTACTAGTTAGACGCTAGTTTTTGGCAAAAGCTTAAGTTGTGAGCTCTTTTTACACCATACATGATGACATTTTTTCCAAAAGCTATATCAAGATGCTAGTCCACAATAAACAACAAGCGTTTCCCAAGACCTCTTTAACTAATAAACTCGCTGAAACACATCAAGAACTACCAATGTAAGTTCAAAAGGAAAATTAATTCGTGGTATGATGTCAAGCTTCTGGTGCAAATCATAGCTAATGAGTCTATGCATTGCATGAGTCTAACCTATGTATGCACTGCAGGAGTGTAACCCATGTATTGATCCACGACTAGTTAAGCTGGTGAAAGCTCTCCTTGTGGACGAAATGTAACACCGGAGTACAAGGGATACCTCCTTAACTCCTTCAAACCTTTCCCAACTCACTCGCAATAACACTTAATCACAAAAACAAAACCACCCACTAGCACAAAACTACCGGGAAGGCTCCCGTACTTATCGGGTAGAAACAGAGTAAAGCTAATTGCAAGTCTTTTCTTTACTTATGTGGAAAGCTAACAAGACTTTACATTGTTCTCGTTATAAGTTTTGCTGGACAAAAGAACGAAACAGAGTGTAAATGCAGTTGTGTCTCTTCATCACCATCCAGAGTTTTTCCACCAGGTAACTTTAAAAGAAGGTCGCGTTCTTTCCAAATCTGTGATTTTCAAAAAGAACTAACAGTTATTACAATATTTCACTCTCCTTGGACAAACTCTGTCGTTTGGGATTTTTGCTGCTATGAATCCAACTGTATTCAATCACCAAATGAATATCACGAGTATTTATCAAGTCGCAAAAAAAAAAAAAAAAAAAAAAATGTCCATGAGTGCAATTTCACTTCACTGAATATGCTCTGTTTTGAGTGCGACCCAGTATGCTCTGTTCTGATAGTCAAGGCATTATATACATCGACAATAAAAAGCTCGATCATTTAGCAGGGAATAGAAGACAAAATATGGGAGTACAACTTCCAGGAAATGCCAGAAACAAGCTGTTTTACATCCAGCAAATGTGCCCTTAAGTACGTGCTCTGTTCCGAGAATCGAGTCATCATGAACATGGATAACAGAAACCTGAATCAATAACTGAAAGATAGAAAGAATATTGGAAAAAAGCTGGGTGGTACAAAGGTCGCCTGATTTAGTGCAAGTGTTCTCCATGAATCTTTCCTCCTTTTGCCTCGCTAAGGGACTTCCTTTCTCGCGTGAATATATAGCTACGCCGCCCCAAAAACAGAAACACAATGGGAGATCATCCTATAATCAGACCCCATGTCTCGAATTTCTAAGGCCCAATGTTAAATGACAAGGCTGGGTCGGAGAAATCCGATTTCTCAGACCCCGCCGATGCTCGCGGGGTCTGAGCATCTGCAGGGTTTGTCTGTCGAATTTTCTAAGACCCAATGTTAAATTACAAGGTTGGGTCGGAGAAGTCCGATTTCTCAGACCCTACAACTGCAGGGTTTGTCTAACCGATTCCGATTCCTCAGTACCTATGTTAAAATTACTCCTGAACCCAAGCCCTTCTGTGTAATATTGATTAAGGAGACCGAATGGGTTGGGTTAATGGGTAATTTTTCATGAAGCAGAACGTGGTCCCTCGAGAAGGTCAAAATAACGTGGTCCTAGTAATCACAAAATGATTGGAGATGGTGGGGTTCTGTGACTAAGAAGAAGATGGGGTGGGAGACAGAAAAGCTGGACCAAGATATAAATAGATGTCGATGACTAAGATTTTTTTCGTTTCTATGCACACAGAGGGCGGAAATAAGAGATTTGCTGGGAGATGGGGCCTGATCCATTGAGATTCTGGGCAAGCAAGTCGTCTCAAGTCTCTTTTTGTCTAGTGGAGAATGGGTTTCAAGCTTCCGCGAAGCGGACTATGCCGTCTTCTCTTGCTCGACTTTATGTGTAATTGAGATGAAGTGTCAAATGTGTAACCTCAAAAGCCCAAAGCAAATCACAAGAAAATTCTGTTTACTTTGCACCTCATTTTGTTTATTTACAAGAAGCTGGCAGATGGGAGTGTTGGAACTCCAATTTTTACCCCAAATTTTGTTCTCTATTCTTCTTCTTCTTTTCTTCTTTTTTGTTAATATATCCAGATTTTAACTCTTTATATTCCTAGTAACTGAGATTCACAAAAAAGATAATATACTTGGGACATAATATCTTTGTCCCGCAAAATACTCCCATAGGTCATGAGTGTTTTAACATATCTCTATCATCGATATGTGCATCATTTATATGAATCAATGGTTGCTCTTTGCCCATATTACCTCGAATATTCACTATTATTTTTTGTCCTTGTACTTTGTTTTGTGACGAATTTGATCCCTAAACTAATCCCAAGTCACATATTCTAGATTAGTTCCGTATTTTTTTTTCGTTCTAATCTTGATAGAAAATGCTAAATAAACATTGCAAGTGAACATATGGCACTAATCATAACTTAAAATTTGAGAGGAAATTCAATAAATGATCCCTCGATTAATACTCATGTTCATTTTTTATCCTCAAACTTTATTTTTTGTCATGTGATTGGTTGGTGGACCAATGTTCAATCTTGGTTTTAGGAATGTCGTGTGTTTTTATTCGTCCAAATGCAAACAAAAAGTAAGGGCTAGGAGCCAAAGATGAATACGTGGCATCGTGTTATAATAGTGCGAAACTAGTGGGCACGTTACAGAAAAATAACAATTACATGTAGTTTGGCACGTCAAAAAATAATAAGTAGTTAGTTTTTGAGGAAGGTTCGAGTCGTTCGACTGCTGCATTCATTATCATGAAGTATATTTATAATAACTATAAATAATAATATTCGATTAACGAACTGCAACGTACGAGGGCAATGGGCTCATTACACGTGGACTCCGCTTGCTTCCGCTGCGCCAAAAAAAGCGAAGCTTTCGTACGGAACTCCTGCAGCTCAGCCACGTGGCCCATATCTGTTGATAAGGCAACGTACATTTCTCTCCCATATAAAGAAATCGATATATTATTATGACATTTTTGATAATTTATTTCACAATTTGACAAACAAAATGTATTTTACCCCCACAGTCAATGTGTCTATCTAGATACAAATGAGTTTAGATAGCGACCGGAGTCCCTCTCATCTTTTAAGAAAAGGAAAAAAATCCAGAATTTATTTTCTTATAAGTGGAGTTTGAATCATGATCCTAATGTCCAAAGGAGTTGCTACCATTGGTTGCGTCTTGCACCATTTTAAAAGATGAAAAAAGAAGAAAAGAAAAATCCAAAATAGTTTATTTCATAATTTGATGTAACAATCATATGGCACTCTGTTTATGAAAAATCAATTAAATTCCTTTTCCAGCATGGGCCATTAATGTATTTTCTCTGAGTCTGAGCCAAAATGTACTCAATGTGCCCATGTGGCAGGTATTTTGGGCCTGGGCCAGCCCTCTACATCGAGGATTGGATCTGTTTTGGGTAATAGAGTACCGTGAGGTTAGAGGACTGCAATATTCGTTTGACATGAAGTTCCCGGTATCTGCATTATGAACTTGTTGGGGCACTGCAATATCTGTTTGACAAATTTGACGCTCCTTTTACTTGGTGAGAATATGGAGAAGCTCATCTCCATTTCTATGGGCACACATGACGCGTCGATGCTCATCACGGCATTTTGCAGTCATTTTCCCTCGATGAATGTCATTTCCAAGACTTCATTTCTGCTAGTTTTTCCATAGAATTGGAGCGAGATTACTTTTTGGGTGAAAAATAAATCCTCTAATCCTTCCACCTATGTCCACAAGTTTGCAATCTTAACCGTCAAATGCACCATTTCCAACATGATGAACCAAGAGTTAAAACTACAAACTGGCAAATGTACCAGAAAATTGAGTAAAATGAGTTAGTGAATGCATCCGTACTTTGACTTATGGAATCCAAAAAATATGTAAGCTAAGGTCAAGAACTGTCCTGTCATTTCCTTGATGGAGGAAAACATTCTTTCTTACAGTGGAGTGATTACCTTTGATCACGGCCTAAGTGCAATCTAACTGCCAATACATACCATCAACTTAATAACCAAGTTCAATTCAAAATGGAAATCCAAGCCAGTGTTGCAAACTCCATGTAACACCATCAAATTAAGTTAATTAACGTGACAAACCAGGAATTTATTATTGAAACGGGAGAGCAGCAACCACTGAAAGATGGTTTCCCCATTTGACATTTTCTAATAAGAGTACTGACAATTCTTCCAGCTTCAGATATAAGCACGTCTAGTTCTATCATATTCAACAGGGCCAATCACAACTGATGATCGATCACAAGCATTTCAGTGGTGACGGCAAACTTTTTGACGGGAAATGTGGGTGTGAGAGAGACGGAGAAGCAGAAGAAATATAGAAGCAATTGATTCAACTGGGAAGAAGAAGCTTAAGTGGCAAGGTCATTCACGACACGTGAGAGGCACGTGATTGAGCAAGTGGAGGTCTTAAAAGGCAGTGCCCGTGAGTTCTTCGCTTCACTCTCTGTAGTGTAGTCCGAATTTTATGAGGTGGACGCTGAAAAATTGGCGGGATCGGAAGAATGTCACAAAGCATTGCCTTGGGTTCGATTAGCATTACTGGCAATCTTTTACAAAATATCCAAGTACATCATTTGCAATAAAAATTCCATTGTTTGCAGGCTTGCTAAACTTACACACACCCACCACAAAAAAAAAAAAAAAGTCATAAAACTCAAAATATTATGAGTATAATTTGTTTGAATTATTTTTGTTAATCTATTAATGGTGAATATCAATTATCATTTTCACCTTGCAGAGAGGATTACATCATGTGATATTATTTACTCAAATGAACGTATAATTCTTTTGTATATTGCTTCTACACGAACTTTTCTCATTTATAATAAATTAAACTCACAATAACATTGTTCTATATTCTCTTATGATAGAATGTCGATTATTTACATAGTTTTCCGAATTTTGTTGATATATAGAGTATGTTTTAGTACCGTTAGTGTAGACTTTACGTGTATGATGATCTCGCCTTTCAGTGGGAGAATCTGGGGACAATTGGGCGGTGTTTCATGTTAAATAGGTCGCGGTAATAAAAACATACGTCATGTAAAAATATTTCTATAGATAATATCATTAATTAATCAATTAACGATATGACACGTTTATCATATTTTGCTCCCAAAGATACGATTCTGATGTTTAGTCAAGTGAGTATTTTAGTTTTTTGATTTATTATTAAGATAGCACAAAATAATACAAAATTAATTATTAAATAAAAATTATTTTGAAAAGTGTAATCCAAATATTTATATTTTTGCATACAAGCTTCATTTTATAATATAATTGATTCTAATAATACAAATTTTAAATTTGATCATAATGTAAATTTCGAACCTTTCCACGTTCTTTAATAAATAATAATTTGTACCTTTATTGCACATCATCTAAAAACCCTACAAAATTTTCTTAGTTTGAAAATGATTATGCTAACAGACTTTCAAGAAGAAACTCGAATTATGAATAAAGGAACTTTTAAGCCACCTCCAAACTTCATTCATTAGAGAGGAAGGGACAGTTTTAACTTTATAATTTTACCCTCTTTTTTAAGGTGTACCAAGTTCATTTTGGGGCAGTTGACCAAAGAAAATCAAGGTAGTGCCAGTTCAACCGCACATCTTCGATATTATAGATCTGTCAAAATGGGTTATTAACTCATTTCTTAACCCACATTTGATGGTTGTTATATGGATTAGTTATATCTAGTAAATGGGTTATAAATGTGTTTTAGAATATTCAAGTTCAAAATATTATAAGTGTTAAATGGGTTTACAATTTACTTGGACTTAACCCATCTATATGACCGTCTCTTTACTCTCTCACCCTAAGTCAATTTTGCACTTACTAACTCCGTTCTCTCACCTTAGTTCTTCAAAACTATTCAGAAGTTTTCATAATTAATCTCCCAAATTTTAGAATATCATTTTATTTCAATTGATTTCCTAAATTAATAAAAAAATATGCTATCTTTCTTTTATTAACTTTTTAATCTTTATAAACATTATGATAGTTTCATTTAAGACTATTTTAAATTAATATTTCTATAATTATAAGGATTAATACCATAAAAAAAACTCCAGACTTATATACTTACAATAAATTTACTTTCCATTAGTTTCCATTAAATTGAATTAATATAACTAAACACACAAATTGATATACTTGTGATAAAAGGAGGATAAAACCCCAAACTAACCTATCAATTACTACATGTTATCTAACTTAGCAATTTGATGATAAAATTTAATGGAAACTAACGGATGTTAAATTTAGGATTTTTTGTGGTGAAAAGAATTAGTTCAAGGAAAAGTTGTCATAGAAGTATTAGTTTAGAGTTTCCGTAGTATTAGCCCTAATTATAGAAGTAGAACCTCATTTAGAGTTGTATCATGTTGATATTCCTGCTACTATAATTTTTTAATTCATAGATTTAACTAAATTCAAATAAGAAAGTACAAAAAACAAAAGCTTGAAAATTTTACCTCTAAAAAATTAGGAATATGATTTAAATTAATTTTAGTATCGTACTTGTAATCCTTACAAAAACATTTAGACATAGCATGGATATCGACACAATACAATTCTGATTAGTAATGAATTGAAATGAAAAGAAATTCCGAAATCTAGAAAATGATATGGTATGAACTTGAGAATAGTACTGAAAAACTGATATGACTTTATTATGGACTATTGGGGGACTAAATTAAACAAATTCAAAGTTTACAGACTACATTAAACATTTATAATTCGTTCAAGGACCATGTTGCATAGATAAAGTCCATGGATGACATTGCAAACTAAGCTAATGCTTAGAGATCATTAGTGCCATTTTCCCTAACTTAATTGAACTATTAAATCAAACAACAACTTAAAAGATACACTAATAAAAGAAAATAGAAACAAAATAAGAATAAAATGCTTCTTTTCAAGTTATTATTAATTGAAAACATATCTTATTTCATTGCGTGATTAAATTTAGTAACCAATAAACTCACTTCAAGTAAACATGATGATAGAATTATTAAAATTTAAACTTTAAAAGATGTAACTTTTATAGGTATAAAATAGTTACAAAAAAAAAGAGCTTCCCAATAAAAAGGTAAGCCTAATATAAAGTATATCCACTACTGAGTGATAAAATTATACTTAATTCATTGATTGAAATATAATATAATTAATCAGGAAAAAATTAACACGATAAACAATAATTAAGTGTAACTCATTGATGGTTACTTTGTTTTGTTTCCAATTTCTCTATTCATTTAAAATAAGCAGGAAAAAAAATTAAAATAATAGAAAACATTGAGTTATATTATACGGCAGGACATAGGGTATAGTTTTGCCAAACATCTAACTTCTAAAATAACGTGGCCACCTGGCATAGTATCGTCATGTTGGATCGTGGACTGGACTGAAGTAAACATACATATGGAAATGACGTAAAGATACGTTCTGTGTAATTAAACAGCTGGATAAACATTGTTCCTCTCGGCTATGCCACGCCATGCTTCTAGAGGAAATAACTTTTCTTTTTAACTTACAAGTTTTATTTCATGACTTTAATGTAGTAGAGATCATCATGAGTTAAGATAAAAATAAATAGGGAGCACTTTACATTTTGGTCGCCATTGGCGAAATGGAAAGTAGACGCATGACTCTGAGACTACCAACGAATTCAGCGGAGCAAGCCGGTCATTTGACTAGTTGATTACGACATTTTCAGAAAAATGCAGGAGAAGCATATCCTTTTTTTATCTTCATATGAGACTTTGCGGGGCTCCTCCGTTGTATTGACCATGTTTATCCACCGTCTTACTTTCAAGCATGACCGAGAAAAAGGAAAAGAGAAGGGTTCCTTCCACGTGGACTTTTTCGTGGGACAATGGATGCTTACATAGTCTTCTTTTGAAGTGCCCGAGGAAGTAGGAAAAGGGACCCACCATTGGTCTACAAATTCGTTTGCTCGATTCACAGCCTCAGCGGAAAATTTTTCTTTCAGACAGGGAAAGAAGAGAGCAATCCCTCAAAGCTCGGGGTTGATGGCAAACAACAATCCAGCCGATCGCGGTGGTCCGAGGTAAATCGACGGCAACCCACGACATCTCTTCACTATTGTAGTCCAGCCTCCTTAAATAAGTTGGAGGACTGCGAGTAAAATCATGCAGTCTTGAGTTCCTTTACTGAAAGAGAAACTCCAATATCTCTTCACTTCCCCTGTGTGTGCTCCATTATTTAATGCCGTTTTATTCGGAACGAATCAGTGCTATGCATAGATAAGGTGAACTCGTCCTTTCTCTTGTTGCATTCAGCAGCCATGGCACAAGTACAAATCGTCTCGAAGTTTTTTTTATTTTTTTGTCTGGTGTTTATTCTCTATCCTTATGTTTTGAGCTTCTATGAAAGTCGATTGTCTAACATGTAGCTTCCTCGTTTTGATTCCAACAAATGGAGTAGAGCATGTGGCTCAACTTGTTGTAAAATATAACCCATAGTTTGATTCCCTGACGAAGGCCGTCAACTCATCCGAGTTAGTCATAGCTCTATAGGTTTAGCCAACATCACCGGTGAACCCATCATTCTACCTATTTGCAAAGTGATCATAAACATCCAGCAGATATTAATCTTCATGATGGGAAGGGAAGATATCAACCCGGGGTTTTTACTTGCATGCGCTCTCATCTCTATTGCTCTTGGATGTGTCGAGTGTGGCTTGTTGATGAACAATCTGCTTAGCGACATTCCTCAACTGATGTTCGTTCCTTGTGTCGTTATGTCAGTGATCCTATTCATGTTCATCACAAATTAGAGGATCAATAAACGAACGGCTATCTTTTATGACTTTCTTGATGCGGTGATGTCTAAGTGATCTTCCAGCACATTATATTATTATCTTGAACACCTTTCACATTACAAAGCAGAATATATATGATGATCAAAAAAGGAATAGTTACTTTTTCATATGAGATATATATATGCTATTTATATAGACGTGTATCTCTCCATTTATAAGCTTAAGATGTTGAACTCTATGTTTTGGTAGTACTTCCAATCCTTTCCGGTGCAATTCAAAAGTGAGAAATGATGGAAAGGATGTGAACTTGATAAACATGTCGTCATCTTAAATGTCAAAGGAAACAAATCCCTACAACGTTGATCATGGAACTACTACATATCCTCCAGGATTTAGTCATCAAGTCAAATTATTTCCTTCTACGAATACACCTACAATTCCTCCACGACTTACTCCTCCAGACAGATTATTTTCTAAAGATTGTATCTCACAAAATCACATATCATGTAAACCTAGTGCTTAGCCTATACATATATATATATATATATATATATATATATATATATATATATATATATATATATTCATTGTGTAGTATAGCAATAAGTGTACAAAAGATATTCTCTTGAAGTATATAGAAAATACAAGACAACGTTGTGCCTGAATCTTCTTCTTCATTCAGCCCTCTTTTAACATTTTAACATGGTATCTGAGGAGACCATTGCGAAAGCAAACATAACCTTCTGATATTGTCCTTATTTGTTTTTTGAAATCTCCATGAAAGACTCATCAATCTCAGCCTCTGAATTAGCTGCTGCATCCTTAACAATCACAGCAATTCCACAATCTACTCCAAGAAATTAGTCCCACACCATTACCCTTCCAGCCATTGAAGTAAAGCTTAACGGTGATAACTATGTTGTATGGAAAGCAAGGCTACTTCTACTTCTCCAAGCAAACAAAGTTCTACCCATTGTTGAAGGTACCTATTCTTGTCCTCCAACTCATATCACACAAACAAGTGCTGGTGGAACTACTTCAACTATTCTGAATCCTACCTATGAAGAATGGTCAACTCGTGATCAAGTGGCGCTTGCATGGATTCTTAACACCTCGGCTGATGCAATTGTCGGACAGCTCTTAACATTCAACTCTTCAATAGACGTGTGGCGATTCATAGCCACATCCTATGCCACACGAAATCATGCTCGAGCAGCTCAACGTCGGATGCAGAATTTCTTCACCAAGCAACAACAATCGTAGATCAGCTATCCTCCATTGGTGAAGTCATCTCTCCTCAAGAATACCAAACCCATGTGTTTCATGGGTTGGGCCTAGAATATCAATATCTTGTAGTCTCTATTTTAGTTCAATGTCAGTATCAAAACATGACCCGTGAGACACTTCATGGTTTCCTTTTGTCTCATGAGGCGAGGCTTGAGCTCATGGAACCCTCACTGCAAGGTACAGTTGCATGTATAGGGAAGGCTAATGATGTCTTTCCTCTCATCGATTCCCGAGGCGTGTTTATGAGAATAGCACATGTGGTGCTAGGCCATAAAATGTCAATAGATTCTCAAACACTCGCAATTCTAGGCGTGGCAATGGTGGTAACAGATGTCAAATTTGCAACAAACTTGGCCACAGAGCCAATGTTTGTAAGGAAAGATATATGCAGCAGTAACATGAGCAATTCCATACATCACTGCAGCTCAATTTGTTAGAAATTCCTCCTCTGCCGTCTATTTTCTCCTTAGAGTCATCGTATCCAGATTCGGGTGCATCACATGACAAACAATATCTCTAAGCTATCTGCAGTTCAACCTATCATGGTAATAATTAGGTCACCATAAGTAATGGATCTAGCTTGCCCATCACTCATACTGTTGGAAGATATGATTCACTAAATCGTATCATATTATAATTGATTGTAAATCTTGTTTATTTTAGGACTAGAAAAATAGGAGAATATCTAGTTTCCTTTATTGATTCATTCTTTGTAATTAAATACATGTACCGTGTTACATTGAATAGAACAACACACAGAAATTCCTCTCTGTTTCTCACTTTCTTACATGGTATCGAGCCTACGGGTTCAAACCTTTTTGCTTCCGCTCAAGATTGCCTCATAAAGGAACTTCAATCTTCAAAGAAGTTGCCGGAGGAATCAAAGCCTTCAACCATTTCCAAGAACTCAGCCTACAAAAGAGTTGCCGAAGGAATTAATTTCCACTTATCATGACAAGGCCGGAAGACATTACCTCGAATCCAGTCGATCATCTGTCGGGAACACCATGCCACAGAATCTCGACAATCAAGACCCCTCTGTTGTGGCTTCCGAATCAGGGCAGCAGCAGGGTCAGATCGCGTTGCATCCGCAACACGCACAATGGCAGCACTACCAGGCTCAGACCAATCTGGGGTTGCCCTTCTCGGGGCCTCCTTACCAGTGGATACCATATCCATGGTATCATGGACCAAGCCTTAGTGCATCATTGCCAGGCTACCAAGGCAACGTGCGAACCGATGGAGGCCCACCGACCAATGACGGGGCGAGCTCAACCATCGGCGCAGAGCAGACGGGCGGATCGACTGGACCGGGTATGGGAACGAATCCCTACCCGGGTTTTCACAATGCAGGGCCTACAATAGGGTCGGGTCAGAATGCAAATCACTATCCGGGTTTCTTCCCGTATCAATTCCCTATTTTGTCGGTGGTCGCGGAACCCGGCGACCCACTTTATACATCAAATGCCGAGGGATCTGAATTGAAAATTATCAGCCAACAGTTAACAGGCGTCGATAATTACTCAACCTGGTCACGCGAGTTCCGGCGTGCACTGATCACGAAGGGAAAAGAAGTTTTCATAGATGGAACTTTCCCCATTCCGTCCGACGAAAGGTCGGCGCGCCTTTGGAAGAGATGCAGCCAATTAGTCAGAACTTGGATTGGAAACGCATCTCGACCGGGTCGCGGCCGGACTTCCGCCGACGGAAGACCCACAAAAATTATGGGAAAGCATAAGGGGATGTACGGAAAGCTCGACCAAGTAAAGATTTTTTATGTCACACAGCAAATATCAGATCTGAAGCAAGGGAACTCAACAGTTGCTGAGGTTTACAATAAACTCTCAGCACTGTGGAACGAATTAGAGGCCGTCAAAGAGAAATTCGACTGGCCCGAATAGATACAACAGCAATACAGAAGCATGAGGGAGAGGGAGAAGGCGACGAGGTTCCTTCTCATCCTCAATGAAGCTTACCAGACGTTTCGCTCCCAAATCCTTACCATGGAGCCGATCTTTGAGCCTCGGTCGGATTTACCAACTCGCCGTTCAAGAGGAAAGTCAGCAACGGACGGCGGATCATGGAAGGGGAGGAGAAGGAATCGTTTTGGCAGCAAGGGGCCATCCCCGTTTCTCACAGAGGAGCACGGCGAGAGGAAGAGAGGCGGGGGCAGATCTAGGGTTCCTCGATGAGAACCCTAGACATATCCGAAAACATTCGGACGGTCCAGATCAAGCGAATCAATCGGACGGCTCGCGTCTAATCTTGGCCGCGAACGAATCCAACGGCCCGCGTGGATCTGGCTTCGGTGGATCGGACGGCTCGCGCGGAATGAGCTTCAATGGGCCAGACGGCCCGCGCGGTCCTTTTCTCGGAGGTTTTGAAATGAATGGGCCCAATTCGTTTGGCCCAACTTCAGCCCAAGCCTTCCAGCCCATGAACAGGTTTTCCTCAGCTGCAAAAAATGGTGGGCCAAGAGGAAAAGGTAAATTATATTGCGACTATTGCAAGCGGCCACACCATACTATAGAGAACTGCTGGAAATTACATGGAAAACCAGGAGAAAAAGAAAAGGGAAAATTTTCCTCAGTTTTTCAGGTATCAGGTCAACAAATGGGAAAAACAGTCACCCAAGATCAATATCAGGAACTTATGGAGGCATTAAAAAAATTGGATGCTTCTGATAAAACTGGGAGCTTTACAGGTACATCATATTGTCTGATAAATGCAATTTCTCAGAATGCATGGATTATTGATTCAGGTGCTAGTGACCACATAGTCTGCAATAGATCTTTCTTTTCTGAAGTTAAAAGGTTGTCTTGTCCCATATCAGTACAACTTCCAAATGGAAACACTACTCAAGTAGTCATGTCCGCACTCGTGAATCTTAGCTCACTCATTACTCTTCAAAATGTGCTATATGTTCCTAATTTCCATTTCAACTTGATATCGGGTCTCCGAGTTTGTAAAGAAAATTCATGCCGCATTCTATTCTATCCTGATAATTGTTTCTTTCAGGCCCTTTCGACTGGCAAAATGATGGGCTTGGGTAGAGTCAATCAAGGGCTGTATTTTTGGGAAAATTTCCCACAGTATTTATCTTCTGTTGATCTCAATAAGTCATTGTGTAATGTTGCTACCAATGATATGAATTTTCTTAATCATAAAAGATTGGGTCACAGTGCATATTTTCCTTGTCCTCAGTGTCCCATCTGCCCCATGGCAAAACAAACTCGTGCTCCTTTTCCACATAGCACTTCTCGAGCAGATGATATTTTTTCTTTAATACATGTCGATGTTTGGGGACCCTACCATACCTTGAATCATGAAGGATCCCGTTTTTTCCTCACAATCGTGGATGACTTCTCCGTGCCACATGGATATTCCTCATGCAGTCAAAAAATCAGGTTCTTTCACATCTGAGAACTTTTCTATCTCTGTCAAAAACTCAATTCGGGAAAATAATCCGTCGAATTAGAACTGATAATGGTAGAGAATTCTTCAATAAAGAGTGTGACTCATTTTTTTCCCTGAATGGAATATTGCATGAAAGTTCATGTACTTATACACCACAACAAAATGGTGTGGTAGAAAGAAAACATCGTCACCTTTTAGAAGTTGCTAGAGCTCTTAAGTTTCAAGCGTCTGTTCCTGAAAATTTTTGGGGAGATTGTGTGGTCACGGCAGCATATCTGATCAATCGCATGCCATCTCGCATGCGAAAGGAAAGACACCTTTGAGCTGTTATATGGAAAGAAACCAGATTTGAGTCATCTTAGAATCTTTGGATGCCTATGTTATGTAACTACAGTGGGACATAAGGATAAGATGGCTCCTCGTGCTCATCAATGTATCTTTATGGGTTATCCAGCCTTAAAGAAGGGATATCGCATTTATATGCCATCCACAGGAGAATTTATTGTCGCAGGGATGTTGTCTTTCATGAGGATATTTTTCCTTTCAAAACCATAACTCCTTCCCCGAAGATACCAAGACAGCTCATAAGGAATTCTTAGAAGATGACTCGCCTTCCGGAGGAACTCTTGTTATTACTTATCCTCCAAGATCAACTGGAGTATCTCCTTCAACACCCATTGAGACTCCTCTGGGTCATGCTATTACAGAACATCATGAAGAGCCAACACAATCAACAGGAGACATCATAGCAGAACCATCTCAATCACCAGCAATATCAGAAGCAAGCACTAATGAAGACTTGCCTTCAATGCAACATGAGCTGCCAATACAACATGAGCCATCCCGACGTCCTAGTCGCATTACTCGCCCACCGACTTGGACCAAAGACTACATATGCGGTTCTTTGAGGTCATCAGGTACTCGTTATCCTATCTCGTCCTATGTTTCATTCAGTAGGCTATCACCAGAACATCTATGTTGTATAAGCCGTATTTCTGAAGAACGAGAACCTTCTAGTTATAATGAAGCACGAGATGATCCTCGTTGGCAAAAGGCTATGGCAGCTGAATTATATGCATTAAATGAAAATCACACCTGGGATATTGTACCTTTACCTCGATAGAAAACCCATTGGGTGTAAATGGGTGTACAAGATTAAATACAAAGCAGATGGTTCAGTTGAACGATACAAAGCACGATTGGTGGCCAAAGGATTTACACAGCGAGAAGGTTTTGACTATCATGAAACATTTTCGCCAGTGGCGAAGGATGTTACAGTTCGTTCATTTTTATCGGTTGCTGCTTTCCGAGACTGGCCGCTACATCAGATGGATGTTCATAATGCTTTTCTGCATGGTGATCTGGATGAAGAAATCTACATGGATCTTCCACCAGGATTACGGAGACAGGGGGAGTCTAAGGTATGTCGTCTCCGTAAATCTCTCTATGGACTAAAGCAGGCTTCTCGACAATGGTATGCCAAATTTACCAATGCACTCATGGCTGCTGGATTCAAACAGTCCAAATATGATTATGCGTTATTCACTGGACAAAAGGTATATCATCTATTTACTTGATGATTTATGTAGATGACATACTTATCATGGGCAATGATGATTCTGCTGTAAAAAGACTTAAAGAGTATCTACATTCCACTTTTCACATTAAAGATTTAGGGCCACCTAAGTTTTTCTTAGGAATTGAGATAGCTCGTTCAGATCAGGGAATCTCCCTTAGTCAGCGGAAATTCGTGATGGAAATCATATCAGAAGCAGGATTGTCAGGCTGCAGACCAGCAATTATTCCTATTGAGCAGAATGTCAAATTGACTTCTGTTGACTATGATGCTGGTATATCATCTTCCTCTGATGATCCATTGCTAGAGGATCCGCTAGGATATCAGAGACTGGTGGGAAAGCTTATATACCTTACCATGACTAGACCAGATATTTGCTATGCAATACAGACTCTCAGTCAATTTATGCACAAGCCAAAGCAATCTCACATGAGTGCAGCCTTGAAGGTCGTGAAATATTTAAAGACGTGTCCAAGATTAGGGATTCTTCTTTCTCGAAAATGCAATATGGAAATGACAGCCTATTGCGATTCGGATTATGCTACATGTCCTATGAGCAGGAGATCCATCACTGGCTTTTGTATCAAGTTTGGGGAGTCATTGCTTTCATGGAAGACAAAGAAGCAATCTATTGTGTCCTTATCTTCAGCTGAAGCCGAGTATCGATCTATGGCCAAGACAGTTTGTGAAATAGTTTGGTTAAGGGGTTTACTCTTAGATCTTGGCGCAGAAGTTAAAGGACCATCTATGCTCTTTTGTGACAATGATTCAGCACTCAAGCTTGCAGCAAATCCTATATTACATGAAAGGACGAAGCACATAGAAGTTGATTGCCACTTTACTCGAGAAAAAATTCAAGAAGGAATTGTCGAAACAAGAGGAATCAGAACCTCGGAGCAACCTGCAGACATGTTTACCAAACCGTTGTGTCAAAGACAACATGCATATCTTCTGAGCAAGCTTGGCGTCTTGGACATATATAGACCACCAGCTTGAGGGGGAGTGTTGGAAGATATGATTCACTAAATCGTATCATATTATAATTGATTGTAAATCTTGTTTATTTTAGGACTAGAAAAATAGGAGAATATCTAGTTTCCTTTATTGATTCATTCTTTGTAATTAAATACATGTACCGTGTTACATTGAATAGAACAACACACAGAAATTCCCTCTCTGTTTCTCACTTTCTTACACATACAAGCAGCTATATTTCCCCAAATTTTCATGTCTCATATCTTAGTTGTCCCTTCCATTAAAAAAAATCTGCTATCAGTTCATCGATTGTCTAAAGAGAATAATTGTGATTTGATATTCTTACCCACTTCTTTTCTTGTGAAGTGTTGCTATTCGGGGAAAATCATACTTCGAGGAGATCTTGATCATGGCCTCTACTCTACTTCCATGTCTTCAGCTTTGTCTTCATCATCACCACTTGCTTTTCCAGTTGATAGGATAGATTCCATCTAGCAATGACATTTTCATTTGGGTCGCGCCTCTTACAACACAGTCAGTACAGTCTTTGTTTCTCCTTGTCCTACATGTATTTCTAGCAAGAGTCACAGTCATGTTCATCCAATAGCGAAAAATCCTGCACTCTAGGTATATCAGGTGAACTCGTACAATCTTACTGAGTTCTTGAACTTGTGCTGTTTAACTTACGAGCCGATGGGGAGTTGCCTGCAGAAAATCGCCTGTTTCTCGCATTAGATTATGAGCCCAGAATTTTTTGTCCTCTTCCTTTTTTTCTTTTTGTTGATTGAGACAGGTTTTTGTTCTCGTAGACTCTCAAAAAGCAAAAACAATGGGCTCTACTCAGGACGGCGCATTTATAGGCATATCTGGTGAATGTAAAATGACTTGTTTCTTGCATTTCTTGGGCTGGGGTAGTTTGTCTGAGAAAAGTGAAATGCCATAGCAACTGCCATTCCTTTGGAAAGAATCTGAACCTTCTCCTCAAGTTATTGGATGAAAAATTCTGTGACATCGATGAAGGGACACAGCTGTATATGGACTCTTTCTTTCATTTCTCAAGAGAAACTCATATCAAGAACAACGTATTAAGTGAAAGTCTTACTAGCTTTTCTTCTTAAGAAAAGATGAGACCTACAAGTAGCATTAATCAGTTTCTACTCGGTAAGCATGGGGTCCTACCTGGTAGTTTCGTGCTGTGTGGTGGTTTTGTTTTTGAATAAGGGTTGTTAGAGGGGTTGGGAAAGGTTTGTAAGTGCTAAGGCGGTATCCCTTTAGTACTCTCATGTTGTATTTTGTCCAAAAGAAGAGTTTTCACTAGCTTAATTAGCCGTGGATCAACAAATGAATTACACTCCTGCAGCGCATACTCATTAGCTGATAGCTATGATTTGCACCAGAAGCTTGGTGTCAAACTGCGCATTAATTTCCTTTTGAACTTAAATTGGTTGCTCTGGAATCTTTTGGAAAGACTATCGTCTTATTTGATGTAAAAAGAGCTCAACAATTGAGCTTTTCCAAAAGACACTCGTCTTATATGATGTAGAAAGATCTCAACAATTGAGCTTTTCCGAAAGACTGTACACTAACAAGGATTTTGTTGATTTTATTTCCAAGACGTGGAGCAGAGCATGCAGATTGGATTGCTACACTTCATTTCTTGGAGAAGATCGTGCTAAAGATCCTAATTGGTGCCATCGGAATCACAAGTATTTCGGCCATCACCAACCTTGAAATCATCGTGTGTATCTACATATGCTCATAATCATTGGGCAATTACTAATCCTCAAGATGGGAAGGCAAGATATGAACTCAAGGTTTTGACTTACGTCTGCTCACATCGCTGTTGTTCTAGGATGTGTCAGGTGTAGTCTATTGATGTACATTCCGCTTTATGTCATACCTTGCCCATTTTTGTTCTTTGCATCGTTGAGTTAATGAATCCATAAGCATTCATTGCATATTAGAGAACTGTGACGGTTTTTAGTTTTCCAAATATTATGGTTTGCTCTTTGGGAAGTTGGTGTTGATGTGAATCACGCTAATATTGGCCAGGACGCAAACCTTGTGTTGTACTATCATTACCTCGAACATCTTATGCATTAGAAACCATAATAAGTGATGTGATAAAGATAATGGTACTACCTAATTAATATCTTGGTGCTATACAATGAAGTTGACACCGGATTTTTTTTCCTTTGGTTAGAGAGAAATAGGGGAATTGATTCATAAAATTTGAGAAAGAATCACATTATATTCAATCACTAATTTTCCAATCCATATTGCAATTTAGGCGTGGTTCATAATCTTGTCCTCATATCCAACCTCGGTAATATTCTACACACTGTCTTGACGTAAACTTCGAGTCACAAATGAAAACCACTAAGCCTAGTATAAGGAAGCATGTAATATGTGAGAGGGAAGTCACTAGCCACAAATTCCTCAATGAAATATTTATCCAATTGAGAATAAAGTGGAATCACATTAGGAAAGGGAGATGCACGACCTTTTGTATGTTGATGCATATTTGGAAGAAATAGAAAGGTGAAAGAGTAACTTTGCTTCAATATAAGTAAAGACGGGGCTTGAGTACTCGACACTTGAGCCCGGGACCTCAAGGCTAGTGCTTGAGTGCTTGATGCCCAACACCGATCTCATTGAGGTGGGGGCCTAGGTCCATCGAGGTCCAAATCCGAGGCCCCAATGCTTGTGCCCTCGATTCCACCACTAGTGCCCTAGACCATTGAGTTCAAGGGTGGAATACTCTCGAGTCCTAGGCTTGGATATCAAGGATTTAGGCACGGGCACCAGGATCCCAAACCTAACCTTTGTGGACCTTGAGCTACTCAATGGGCCTAAGCCCAAGTGCCGAATATCTGAGAATGGGCATTGATGTCCGTGCCTGTCCTCAATGGGCTTGACCCTAGAAACCGGGGATCTAGGCATAGGCTCCAAGGTCCTACGCCCTACCTTGATTGATTGAGGCCCGGGCACTAGGGACCAAAAATCTTGGGTTTGGGCTCCATAGACTTTGGCCCTACCTCGATGGACTTGGCCACAAGCACCTTTCGCGAGTCCACGAAGGCCATATCCAAGACCCATTCTCATGCTCGGTTTTTTGCTTGTCTGTGTTCAAGTCACTAGCATGCAAATAATAAATGTTTATTTAGGTAAATAAAAGTAGGATTTTGTTTCCAAATGATGGAATATAATTTCCGGCTCATTTTCCAATATTGGCCAAACACTTAAAAATATAGTGATTTTTTGGAAAACTATTTCTTGAAAAATATTTTCTAGGAATGTTAAATTTTTTCACGAAACAAACAGAGCCTAAATTATCGAATTAATATCACTTAACTTTTTGAATATGAATTAAAAAAAAAAAAAAAGATGGAGATTCTCTACTGGGAAGTTGCTTCTGGTATTTCAACCAATTCTCGACCGTTGATGCAGGTAAATGAGACATGTGTCAATGTTTGAGATACATGGAGACACTTTATGACCGGTGGGAGTATCGTGTGGGATTAATAATCCACAGACCAAAAAAAATAAAAAGCTAATGTGTATTAGCAACAAGTGTTACTTTTTAATGGGTCTATACAATCACCGAGTGTCCATAAGTACATTGTCTGCACTGAGAGTCCTAGTCATTAGAACCGTCGTGTATGATAATCTGGATATATTAACCAAAAAAAGAAAAGAAAAAAAGAGGATAGAGGACAAAAACATTGGCGGAGGTTGTTGATGATATCTTCTCCTCTGGTCAAGGAAATAGTAGAACGAAGGAGAATGGATCATAGGTTCGATTATTTTTTTATTTTCTGGTAAGTACCCGGCACTTGGCATTCTCCATTCACGCAAGACGCGCGGACGGTAAGATTTTAAAACTAAAATTCGGATATATATTAACATTTAGCCATAAGAAAAGAGATCAGAAAACCAAACTTGGGGGCCGAACTTGGGTCGCTTTCGCCTTTTTCTTTTCTCTGGACAGATTCCGCAGACTCTTCCTTACTATAAGTGAGCCTGGGCTGCTGAGTGCTGACAAGTCAGCTGACGCATGCAACACAACAAAGCGGCCGCAACTCGCATGAAGGAGTTCACATGAGGAACTCCCAGCGCTGTTGTAATCGCCCCGCGCGTGCGAGACAAGAAGAAACCTTTTTCTCGGGAAGAAAGGAGGGGCGGCTAGGCGAAGTCGGAAGGTTGATGGAGAACAATAACAGTCCAGCTGATCACGGCAGTCGGAGGTAAGCTTCGGCGACGTTAAATATATATTGAACACTGTAGCCCTGCTCCCTCGGTAAGTTGGAGGATCCCGGGCAAACCCATGCTGGATTCTTGGTATTCTTTCCCGTTCCTGCCTCTGATCATGTCACACTGTATACTGCACTGCGTGAATGCTGTTTCATGGAGAAAAAGCTGCACTCTACGTAAATTAGGTGAAGTCGTCGCGGAACTCTGAACTTGTGCTGTTCACTTCCCCCTGCGAGCCCCTAGAAATCTTCCACTTGCCTGTAGAAAAAAGGCTTGTCTCTCGTTACCGTCCAGATTTTTCCTCTATTTGTTTTATTCTTTTTGTTGATTGAGCCAGTTTTTTTGTTCTGGATGTTCATAATGACTCAAGACTCTCAAGGAGCAGAAATGGGCTCCTGAGAAGAGAGTGCTTAGAGGCATATCTGGTGGTTGTAAAATGACTAGTTTCTCGCACTTCCTGGATTGGGGTAGTGATATCGTACCCCAAAGATGTTGTCTTCTATTATTTTGCTAATTGATCCTGGCTTTTAATTGTCGATGTTCATAGTGACTCAGACTCTCAAAACAGAGCATATTCGCTCGTGCTCATAATAGAGTATATTCAGTGGGTGTAAATCCGTCCAAAAAATAAAAATGCTTCTTATAGTCATCGACCCCTTTTTTGGTGCAAATTGATAAATTTTCATGATACCAATTTGGTAATTGAATATAGTAGGACTCATACCAGGAATAATCCCTCTCAAGTATGCATGCCACTAAAACAATTGAGTTTGTGCGAGGAAAGTGAAATTCATAATAACTGCCATTTCTTTTGGAAATCACGTAGTTGGAAAGAATGTTAACCTTCTCTTAAAGTTACTGGGTGAGACGGAAAATTTCGTCACGTCGATGAAGAGACACGATTAAATATGCATACTGCAGCTTTCTTTTGTCAAGAGAAACTCATATTGAGAACACCGCATCAATTGACAGTTTTCTTAGCTTTTCCTCCAAAGAAAAGAGATGACGTCCAGTTAGCTTTACTCTGTTTCACCCACTAAGCAGGGGGCTTACCTGGTAGTTTTGTGCATCTGGGTGGTCTTGTTTTTGTGAATGTGTTATAAGAGAAGGTTAGGAAAGGTTTATAGGTGTTAAGGAGGTAATCCCCTTGTACTCTGATGTTCCAGTTTGTCGAAAAGGAGTTTTTCACTAGCTTAATTAGCCTCGGATTACTAGTTAGGCTATAATCTTGCAGTGCATAAATAGTATTGCAATGCATAGACGTGTTAGCTATGATTTGCACCATAAGCTTGGTGTCATGCCGCATCAAATTTCCGTTAGAACTTAAATCAATCAGTAGTTCTTGAAAGCTTAGGGAAGACTGCCCTCTTATGTGATGCAAAAAGAGCTCAAACCTTGAGCTTTTCCAAAAGACCGTACGTACACTAACAAGTGATTTGCTGATTATTTCTTAGACATGGAGTAGACAATGCAGCTCGAATTGCTACAATTCATTTCCTGGAGAAGTTCTTGCTAAAGATTATGATTGGTGCCATGGAATCTTGGGTATTCCAACCATCACTAACCTTGAAACCATCGTGTGTATCTACACAGTGCTTGTAATCTTTGGGCAGTTACTAATCCTCAAGATGGGAAGACAAGATATGGACCCAAGGTTCCGACTTACGTCCGCTCACATCATTGTTGTTCTTGGATGTGTCAGGTGCTGTCTATTGATGTACATTTCACTTTGTGTCATGCCTTGGCCAATTTTCGTTCTCCATGTCCTCAAGTTAATGAACCCATAAGCATTCATCACAAATTAGAGAATTGTGACCATTTTCAGTTTTCTTAATATTGTGGTTTTCTCTTTAGGAAGCTGGTATTGATGTGCATTGTGCTTATGTTGGCCAGGACACGAACCTTTTGTTGTACTATTACTATCTTAGGGACACAAATGAACCTTTTGTTGTACTATTATTATCTTAGGGACACAAACGAACCTTTTGTTGTACTATTATTATTGTAGGGACACAAACCTTGTGTTGTACTATTATTACCTCGAACATCTTATATATTAAAAAGCATTATATGTGATGTGATGAAGATAATGGTACTACTTAGTTAAGATCTCAGTGCAATACAATGAAGTTGGAGACACCAGGGGATTTTTTTTCTTTAGCTAAAGAGAAATAGGATATTGATTCATAAAATTTGAAAAAAAAATGCCTTATCATCATTCACTAATCTTTCGATCCATGAATTGCAATTTAGGCATAGGTCGCAATCCAATCCTCATATCTAATCTCAACAATATTCTAGACACTATCTTGACCCGAACTTCAAGTCACATGAAAACCACTAAGCCTGGCATAAAGGAAGCATGTGATATGTGAGAGAGGGAAGTAATGGGCCCCAAATTCTTCAACAAAATATTTACCCATTTGAGAACAAAGAGGAATCACTTTAGAAAATGGAGATGTATGACCTTTTGTGTGTTGAGGCATATATGTAAAAAAATTGAAATGTGAGACAGTAATTTTGCTTATATCTAAGTATATATGTATATAGATAGATGTCGATGACTAGGAATTTTTTGTTTTTGGCGTTTACGTGTTATAGGGGTTGGGAGACAGGGGTTTCCTAGGAGATGGGCCTGATCCATTAAAATGAAGAGTCGAATGGGGACACTCAAAAGCCCAAAGCAAATCACAAAAAATTTCGTTTGCTTGCACCTTGTCTTGTTTGATCACGGGCAACTCATAGATGGGGAGTGTTGGAACACCAAGTTGTACCCCCAACATTTGTTCTCTCTTCCCTTATTTTTGTTTAATACATCGGGGTTTTAATTCTTTGAATCAATTCCCCTGTTACTCTTTGGCCAAAGGAAGAAAAAAATCATTGTTTCTCTAATTTCATTGAATTGCATCATAATCTTAACTAAGTAGTACCATCATCTTCATCATCATCAACATATATTTTTGTAATGTTATGTAAAAAGTGTTTAAGGTAATAATAGTACAACATGAGGTTCATGTCCAAGCCAGAATTGGCAAGATGCACATCAAAACAAACTTTGCAAGAAGCTCGCAACAACATTGGGAAAATCGAAAACTATCACCATTCTCCAATTAATACTCGGGTTCAAATTCAAATGGGATCATCACCATTAGGACACAAGGAACAAGAATCAGCCAAGGCATGTCACCAAGCATAATGTATATCAACAAATTGCATGTAACACATCCGAGAGTAATAGAGATGAGAGCATACGCAAGTCAGAACCTTGGGCCATTATCTTGCCTTCCTACCTCGAAACTTAATTTCCATCAGACATTTTTTACCATTGTTAGATAAGCATGACGGGTGCACCAGTAACGTTGGCTGGACCTGTATAGCTATACATGTCCCTAATGGCTTGAAGTAAGGTCTCCTCCATGGAATCAAGATGGCCATTATATATTGCAGCAATTTGAATAACTAGCTTTGCTCCATATCTTCGAATTAAAATAAGAAAACTACTTGTCAGACGCTGGTTTTTCACAAAAGCTTAAGTTGTGATCTTAAGTTGTGAGCTCTTTCTACATCATACAAGATGACAATTTTTCCAAAATCTATCAAGATGCAAGTCTACAGTAAACATCAAGCGTTTCCCAAGGCCTCTTAACTAATCAACTCATAGAAACACATCAAGAACTACCATGTTAAGTTCAAAAGGAAAATTAATTCGTGGTATGAAGTCAAGATTCTGGTGCAAATCATACCTAACGAGTCTATGCGCTGCAGGAGTATAACCCATTTATTGATCGACCGCTAATTAAGCTGATGAAAGCTCTTCTTTTGGATAAAATGTAACATCGGAGTACGAGGGATACCTCCTTAACTCCTTCAAACCTTTCCTAACTCACTCCTGTAACACTTATGCACAAAACTAAACCATCTAGACGCACAAAGCTACCAGGGAAGCTCCCATGCTTACTGGGTTGAAACAAAGGAAAGCTTATTGCAGGTCTTATCTTTTCTTAGGAGGAAAAGCTAACAAGACTTTACATTGTTCTTTTATGAGTTTCGCTGGACAAAAGAAATAAACATAGCATGTATACAGTCGTGTCTCTTCATCAACATACAGAATTTTCCCACCAAGTAACTTTAAAAGAAGGGTCGCATTCTTTCCAGCTGTGTGATTTAAAAAAAAAAAAAACTGTTATTATTTTATTTCACTCTCTTCAGACAAACTCTGTCGTTTGGGATTATTGCTGCTATTAATCCCAACTGTATTCAATAGCCAAATGCATATCACGAATGTTTGTCATTTCGCACAAAAAAATGTCAATGAGTACAATTTGACTCCACTGAATATGCTCTGTTATGAGTACTACATACTATGCTCTGTTTTGAAAGTCAAGTCATTATAAACCTCGTGAATATAAATCTGGATCAATTAACAAACAAATATAGAAGACAAAATCTGGTGGTACAACATGACTAGCCCAATGTAGCCAATGCCAGAAACAAGTCATTTTACATCCACGAAATGTGTCCCTAAGTACATCGTCTGTTCTGAGACTCAAGTCATTATGAACGCCAACAAAAACCTGGATCAATAACAAAAAGATAAAAATAATATAGGAAAAAAGCTGGGTGGTACAAAGTTCACGGGGCTTTACGTAGAGCGCAGGTTTTTATGCAGGATTATTCACGTAATGGAATAGGCGCAGTGGACATGATTAGAGACGGAATTGGAAAGAATATCAAGATCTTGGCATGATTTTAATCGCAATCCTTTAACTTACAGACGGAGGCTGGGCTACATTACTTAAGACATGTTTGAGGTCGACCAAGCTTGCCTCCAACCACCATGATCAGCTGCTGGATTGTTGTTCTCCATTAGCCTTCCCACTTTGCCTCGCTAAGTCTCTTTCTTTCTTGCCTGAATGTATAGACTACCGGCCCGGTAGAGAAACAAAAACGCAATGGGAAAAATACCCATTTACCCAACTCATTCGGCCTACTTAATTAATATTACGCAGAACTGGTTGGGTTAATGGGTAATATGACATTGTCGATTAAAATACAACCCATGGCCTTCTTCAATTATCGTTAATTAGTTTTATTGTTGTTAAAATCCAATCTTCAATTATCTTTAATAAGTTTTTTTGTAGTTACAATCCAATTTACGATTAAAATACAAAGTCAATGTCAAATTAATTAACAGCAATAAAATTAAACAATACTTGGATGCCATGGGATTATATTTTAATCGACAATGTCAAATTACCCTTTAACCCCCATTATGTGTAATATTAATAAAGTAGGCCCAATGATTTAAGTTGATGGGTAACTTTTCATTGTCGTCCCAAAGAAAGTCCACACACAAAAGCAAGAGAGTAATTTTGGTTAGGAAAACTTGCTCAAATAAAAAAAAAAAAATGGTCAGGAAAAAAGTTATCAAAAATCTCAAACTACAATTACGATAACACGTCTACCCTAATTTTTTTTTTTATGACACTAAAAATTTCAAAATTATATTTATGTGACACATTTATCCCCTATCAAGATTCTAAAGGACTAAATCTATGATGAAATAAAGTATGATAACTAAAATTGAACATTGGCAATAACATAAGAACCATTTTGTAATTTATTTTGAACAATTATTTTTTTCATTCACGTTATCGCCACTTGTAAACCTTCCATGCTCAGTCAACATATTATGTATCTCTTTGGACATAAACATAGTTTTTTTTTTTTTTTCTTAATATAATATATGGACTCAATATGTCACAAAACAAAGTATGATGACCAAAGTTCAATAGTGACAATATAGGTATCATTTTAATAAATTTTCCCCTCAATATATATTTTTTAATATTTTAATATTTTCTTTTCACAAAGATCGTTATTCATTTTTTGTTCAATATAAAACAGTAGCCTATTAAATAACATAAACGCGCAAGTCATGCGACTTGTTTGCCATTTCAATTCAAAAGAAAAGCTAAAGGAAGAAAAGGTAATACTCAAGATACTGAGACTACTTTAGAAAATTTAAGTTATAGAAAGTAGTAATGTGATAAACTGCAGTGGAAATTTAATGAAATCTCGCTAGGTACTATTAAAAAGAAAACCACCCTCACAAAAAATAGTCATAAACCCGAGGTCCAAATCTTGTCTTCCCATAAGCTGGACGAATGTTTAGGCAATATCAGGTACGTATAAATGTCTTTGATGACTCCTCCATGGAATCAAGATACTGGTTATGCATTCTAGCAATTCGAGCTCCATGCTCTGCTTTGTACTAAGAATTAAAATCAATAAACTAGTTGTTGCACAGCAATCTTTCGCAAAGCTCAAGTCATCAGGGAAGGTGTCCACGGCTTGTGTATTAAGCACATTTCTCAAGTACTTCCAAAAAAACGAAATATGATCTTACTACATCCTTTGTATGTGAACTAGGCCTTGAATGTGAAATATAAGATATAAGAATTCAAAATCTTTAAGTATCATGAAAGGCAACAGTTTTCCTAATAGCTAAAATTATTTAGATATGACTGTAAAATGAACATCATGCAGATCTCTTAATATCACTAACTACATATAATTACATGAACACATCCAGAACTGCAAGTTTAAAATGCATGGTATAAAACCATGCTTCTTGTGTAAATCATAGCTAATGAGTTTGTGCATCGTTGCAGGTGTACATTGTAGGTAAGGACGGGGCTAGCCTTTTTCTTACGGTGAGTGCATTAATTTGATGATGTTAGTTGATGAGGATTTATATTTCCATTTTATTATTTTCAGTTATAAAAAATGAGTGACATAACAATAAATCGTGTCAAATTCTGAGCATGATTCAAACGCAAGACTCAAAAATGCAAAACAGAATATGAGATATCATGCGTCAAGGATGGTCAAAATAGATTTTTGGTGGGGGTCCAAGGTTAAATAACAAGAAAAACAAACTAAAACTTCTTACAAGAATACACAATAGCTTAGTATAAAAAGAAAAAAAAAAGACAAAATAATGCAAGAATACTACATGATCAATAGGATTAGAATGTCACAAGGCAAAAGCCAAAAGAAGAAAATCAGTCTAACTGCGTTAAATGTGGTTTTTCTATTTAAATATGAAAGAAGCATAGATAGGAGTGAAGAATATAGGGAATTGGATAACTATACTAGAAGTGTACAAAGTTGTGAGCGGTACTTACTTTAGTACCAAAAGTTTTTTTTTTTTTGATCACTTAAGTACCACTTTTTTTTTTAAAAAACTTGCCAACTCCGACGAAATCTAGCTGGCCATATTTTATTAATTTCTCAATTTTACGTGGCTCACCGGCATGCCTAGTCAGCATATAACCCTTAAATGATGTCATTTAAAAGTTGTAATTAATTATCATTTGAGTGCCAAATTTTTTTTTTTTTTTTTGGTCGGTGAGTGCCAATCTTTATTTAAAGTGATCACTTTGATGCCAATCGTTGTTAAAAATTGATTATTTTCAGTACTAAGCATGCCACATGGACTGGAGTTTTTTAAAAATTTGCTAAGTCATAACATAATTTTTTAAAAAATGTCATGTAATTAATTTGGCCGGAATTTTTTGCCATTAGCATTTAAATGATCATTTTTTTCCTCATTTGGCACTTAAGTGTGCCGGTGAAAAATTTTGGCACTTCTAATGTACTTATCCTAAGAATATACATGATAAAGAAGAATAGACAGGAACTAGGAATTTACATGACAGAAAAATAGACAGGAACGAAGAGTAGACAGGAAAGTAAAATAGACATATTTAAATGTTTAAGGAGAATACGCCAACATGTTTAAACGTGAAAATAGAGCACGACCCTGTTCTCATAAGGAAGGAAGAGACTTTGCGAGGCAAAACCGGAAGGGTAATGGATGACAACAATCCAGCTGATTACGGAGGTAAGCTGCGGCAACCTCAAACATATCTTTCATTCTGTAAGCCTGTCTCCATCATTAATTGGTGATGTTAGAATATTTAAATAATAAATTATACATTTATTTAAGGTTTTTAGAATAGTTGGCAATAATTGCACAAAATCTTACAGGAGGCTTGCGAGTAGTACATGCCAAAATCTTGATATCCTTTCCTTTGTCCATCTCTGGTCATGTCCACTGTGTATATTCCATAACGTGAATGCTGTTTTATTGAGAGAAAAAACCTGCACTCTATATATATCAGGTGTACTCAGGTGTACTTGTGGACGCTTTCTAAACTTATTCTTGAACACTTGAGAGCCCAATTGAGAGGGGCGTCTTTCACTTGGCCGTGGAAAATGGCCTGTATCTCGCATTTCTTAGAGAGAATGTTGAGTCGTACTCATAACAAAGTTAATCATTGGGTGAAAATTTGATGAAAAGTGAGATTGTTTCTTGTGTTCATTGACCCTCTTTTAGTGCAAATTGGTAAATTTTTCATGATCTTCATTTGGTAATGGAATATAGTTGGATTCATAGTAGTAATGATCCTTCTCAAGAACAAATACCTTTTTCGTCTAAGGATAGTGAAATGCCACAATAACCGTAATTTCTTTTTGAAGATCACAGCTTTGGAAAGATTGTGCTAAAGTTATTGGGTGGGATTATTTAGTCGCATTGATAAAGAGTGTAGAAATTTATGCATTATTAAGAACAATGTATTGATTGAAAGTCTTATTAGCTTTTCCTCCTAAAAAAGATAAGACCTGCCATTAGCTTTGCTACTTTGTTTTTGCTCGGTAAGCATGGAGGCTTTGTGCGTTTGAATGGTTTGTGAATAATCGTTGTGAGAGTGGATTGGGAAAGACTTGTAGGTGTTAAGGAGGTACTTCCTTGTACTCAAATGTCACACTTGTCCAAAAGAACAGTTCTAATTAGCTTAATTAGCTGTGGATCGATAGATGGGTTACACTCCACAGTGTGGACACAGATTAGACTCCTGCAATGCATTGACTCATTAGCTATGATTTGCACTAGAAGCTCGGCATCATCCCATGCATTAAATTTCCTTTCGAACTTATACTGGTAGTTATTGATGTGTTTGTCCAAGTATATAAGTTGGTAGCATTGAGATTTGCATTGTTATTTGTTGTAGACTCATATCTTGATGGCTTTTGGATATTCTGTCATTGTATATGATGCAGAAAGAGCTCAGAACTGGAGCATTTGCAACATACTGTTGTTGTTGATACAACATATAACCAAACTCTTGATTCCATGTGTTAAAATATGTCTCGAGTTTAAGCCCGAAGCGAAAAGTTTTTTTTTTTGAAAATAAATTGAAATAAACAGAGATGGGTACACAAATTAATCTTCTAGACGTCATATTCTTAAAGCTGGTCAACAAATCTTGGAAGCAGTTGACAGAGGCACGTTTGCTTCTTCTGGAGTTGGACGAAGGAAATAAAAAAGGGAAAGTCAATCTTTTACTTCCCTGTTGACCGAATCTTGGATGATTCGGTTTCTTCATGCATGCATGCCGGCGGTGGATTAAAGATTTCCTTAAAAAGGCTTGCTCGTGGGATTTCTTTTACAAAGCATCGTAGTCGATCGAAGGGGCTGTTTTTCTTCACTTTTGGTGCCATGGTTTTCTCTGTTTGTGAGAGACGTCCCGTAGGCCTTGGGTGCTTGACATTGGGTTTTCGTGTTTCTCGTGCGGCAAAGCTTATTCGTGATTTACATCCAAGAAAGATTGGTGCATTTGGTGTAATTGGGGTTTGGGAAACACTGAAAGAGTGTTTGAGTGACTTGAGTGTGTAATCTCCTTGTATCGCTTGATCTATAGTGAAATTCGTTGCTGCTCTTCCCGTGGACGTAAGTCTTTACGACTGAATCACGTAAATCCAGTGTCCGATTTATTTTTCTTCTTCCGTCTATATTTTATTCAATCGCTCACCCTATCGCAACACCATGGAGGTGTCCTTGCTTCCAGCTATATAGGGTCATGTATAGCTATATAGCTCCAACCAATAATACCAATGCACCTGTCATGCTTATAAATTTATAGTGGTAAAAAAATCCGGACGGAAATTAATTTTAAGATGGGAAGACAAGATATGGACCCAATGTTCTGATTTGCAAACGCTTTCATGGCTATTGCTCTCGGTTGTGCCGGGTGTAGTTTGCTAAAGTACATTATACTTGGTGACATGCCTCAAACAATTTTCATTCCTTGTGTCCTACTATTAATAATCCCATTCCCATTCCAACTCGAGGATTAATTAGAGAATGGTGATACTTTTTTATTTTCTTAATGTTGTGGTTTGCTTTTTGCAAAGTTAGTTTTCATGGGTGTCCATGCCAATGCTGGCTCAGACACAAGCCTTAACTTGTATTTTATTACCTCGGACATCTTTTACATCACAAAGCAGAATGTGTAATGATGACAAAGACGATCACATTGCTTAGTTAAGATCGTGGCGCAATACTTTGAAATTGGAAAAATAAGAATTATTTTTTCTTTGGCCAGAGAAAAACTAGGGAATTGATTTAAAGAATTTGCGAACAAATCACATTATCCAAATTACAAACTCTTTCGGTACGCAAATTGACAATTTGGATTTAGTTCATGACTCATCCTGATATCCCAACCTCGGCAACACTCTATATACTATCTTGACACGTACTTCAAGCCCCAAAGGAGGCATAATATGTGAGAGAGGGAAGCAACCAATCACAAAGCCTTTAATGAAAATATTTTCCCATTGGAGAACAAGGCCAATTCACATTAGAAAAGTGAGATGCACGACCTCTTGTCTGTTGGGTCATGTTCCGAAGAAATAGAAAAGCGAGAAAGAGTAATTTTGGTTTGATATGATAAAGACGGATAGAGATAGATGTCAACGTCTAAAATTATTGTTTCTTTTTACAAGAAAAGAGGGTGGGACTCGAAGTAGCCTGGGAGATGGGCCTGCCCCATTGAGATTCAAGGGGGAGGAAATTGCTGTAAGTCCTCAGCAATTATTGTCATTGTCAACTTTTTGTGTTTAATAGAGATGAAGAGTCAACTGGGGATCCGCCAAAGGCCAAAAGCAAATCACAAGAAATTCCGTTTACTTGCACCTTTGTCTTGTTTAATGTAAACATCTGTTCTCGATCCTTTTGTTTTCATTTTGTTAATTCATCCAGGCTTCAATTCCGTTCCTAGTGACTTAGACTACCGGACCAGACAATGTAACTAGGGGACAAAAAGTTGGTCATATATCCTTCTGGGAAATAGCCTAAAAAAGTCAAAATCAAAGAGATAACATCACATCACAGCTGAAGATGTTTTTAAACATGTTGAGGGCAAATGAAAACGATAAGATAGGTTGCATAAAGCTGCCTTTTTATCTTCCTTCTGTAAAAAGATTTACAGGCATGCGCATGGAAAAAGAATTTAAAGGTGCAGAAAGAGTTAAATATATAATTGCAAATTAAGAAAAAAAAGTATAAAAGATTGTAAGATTTAAATTCAATGTTAGTAAGTAAGATATTTAGAGGATTACATCTTAACTATTTTTAAGTTACAATTCTGTCCATTTTGTTCTACTATGTCATAATAATATATCTAAAAGAAGACATAAGCATTACTTGAAGCTTTTTTATTAATAAAAGTTGAGCTTGAGCTTTGATCCTGGTAAGACAATCAAATATGTCCAAATTAATATGGAATTTTGCTCAAAAATGTCAATCAAATTCTGCAATGAGGTGAGCATAATGAGACACATATTAATACTAATGAACCACAACATATTGCAAAGTTGATAAATAAAACATTATTAAAGATGGCTCATAAATGCTATCTAATACACGTATGGCTAAGAAGTTCCTCGCAATTGCGTTTATCACAACAAGTTACCTAGTGAATGGATTGGATGTCGAACTCCCAAGAAATTATAATTAGGTAAGGTTATTGATTATTTCTTTTTTAGAATATTTGGTTTTTTATGTCATTTTTGAGTGAGTAATTATAAAGCTCAATGAGAGGACAAGAAGCTATACATGAGATGAGGGGGCTACTAGAGATGTTAGAGTTTAATTTTCCATATTTACATAGAAGTTACATTTAATGAATCTTTCATGAGTGATTATGGTCAGTTTTTATGGATTTGGAAGGTGTTCAACATAAGGTGAAGTTGTAACAAGAAACTTATGAGGCAGCAGGTGCTAGTGCAATAATCAATCCAAGCGATTCTTATGGCCGAGTTGGGCCTATAGAGCCAACAATTTGCTGAAGCTATTAAGCTTGACAAGTTGTGTGTTTGATTTCCTAATAAATATGGATACAATATTGGTTTTGCTTTATATGTGGTAAATGAGTTTGTATTTGAAAATCCTGGATAGAGTAGCTAACAGTACAAGTAGAATTGGTATTATAAATTGGTATTATAAATAAGTTCTATTGTTATAGCGACGTTCAAGTTATAGATGGACTTAGAAGAAATTTGTAGTGGTTGAGCCCATGAAAAGAAGGAGCAAAATTCAAATTCCAATGTAATGATTATTAGTTGACTCAAACGGGGAAGGAATCCTCTAACTCTTCCATCTATGGCAACGAGTTTGCAATCCTAGCAGTTGAATACACCATTTCCAACATAAGGAACTTAGTGCACTATGCACACAATTGAAAGATCTTTACCGTTGAAGCACTACAGAGTCCATTGAACTTTCGATCCATGTCTAATTACATGATCAATGTCTAGAATAGGTGCTCTAAGGATAGAACACACTGCCTACAAAGATTATTTTGTTAGTTGCTTACAACTATAAAGTGACAAATATACCAAAAAATTAGCAATGACACTATAATTTCGAATAACACCGGACTAAATCTGTGTGCCAGTTATTGTAAACACATTAAAGAGTTTTGGCTTGAAGGTAGTCAATTGATAGGCAGATCTTGACAAATTGAGTGCGTAAAAGAAAAGCTGGAGGTTGCATTAGCTTAGAATCTTAGTATGATAATTACAAGTAAGAAGGTGATATTTATACACTAGCACAAATAGTGTCAAGTGCTAAACATGAGGTTGGAATGGCGATTTTCATTTGGTATTTAAATGCGGAGAAGGAAAAGGAAGTCATGAAATGACTGGTTACATAAGAGTTATGCTAGTGCATGCATTCGTGCTTTGACTTTATCGAATCCAAAGCATATGTAGACTAAGTAAAAAACCGTCCCTCATTTCCTTGATCACGACATAAGTGCAATTTAATCAACTTAGCAACGCAGTTTGATTCGAACTGGAAATCCAAACTAGTGTTGCAAACTCCATATAACACCGTTAAATTAAGTTAATTCATTTGCCAACCGGAGAAGCATTATCAAGACAGGATAGCATCAACCATAGATGGTCATCCATCGGGCTTTTTTCCCTGTGGTTTCACCATTTGACATTTTCCGCCAGTAGTCCTTATGCGTTAAGCTTCAGATTTATGCACGTCATGTTCTACTCATCTTCAACAGGGCCAATCACTAACCTCGACTAAAACAATTGTATTACTGTAGTACAGATTCCTTATGACGTGGGGGCTGATGTGCGTGCTTCCTGCTTTGGTTTTGATTTGCATTACTGGCGATTCTTTATAAAATATCCGTATGCATCACTTTCAATAAAAACTTTCTCTGTTTGCAAGCTTGCTAAACTTACTCAAAAATAAAACATACCTTAATTATACTTATAATAAAATCTCGAATTTTAACTAATTTGATATATTATCAACTTTTTGTTTTTGTCTATCATACTCTAACTCTCAACTCACTCTCATATTTTTGCTTTGCCTCTTTTCTCATTCACAATCTAATTGAAGATAACTCACAATAACATTATTTCTAATTTTCATTATAATGTAATGTCAATTTTTCGCATGCTTTGCCAAATGTAGTTGATATATAGACTGTTTACATACCGTATCGTATTTGGTTCTATTATAAAGGCACACAAGGCCTTTTTTATTCGGGGTTGGTCAAGCATTAAATGTTGGGAATGAAACATTGCTTGGTGGCGGTTGCTACGTGGTTTATTATTTTATTTCAAAAACACTGTAAAGGGTGAAAAGCTGAGAACGACGGCCTTGGACGGTTTATTATTTTATTTCAAAAACAGTGTAAAGGGCGATTAAAAAGCTGAGAACGACGGATCCTTGAAGGGGCGACTTTGCCCACCTCGTCTCTGATACCATTCTCCCTTTTATACACCTTCTCCGTCCCATAATAGGGGCCCATCCCCAATTAAAACCATCAGAAAGGAAGAGACCTAGCGAGCCAAAGTCGGAAGGTTAATGGCGAACGAAAATCCAGCTGATCTCGATGGTCGCAGGTAAGCTTCAACGACCTCAAACCAAATCCCAATTGCTGTAGCGCAGCGCTTAAAATCATGCCAAAATCTTGTGATCCTTTTTTCTTGTTACTGTCTCTGATCCCACTGCCTATGTTACTTTACGTGAAAACTGTTTTTCCGGGAAAAAGCATGCACTCTACGTAAATCTGGTGAACGGGATGACTTGTTCTGGACCCGCACTGGTTGACGCGTTTTGGTCTATTGAGAGGGGCGTCTTTCACCTGACGGTACAAGATGGCCCTGTTTCTCTCATTTTAGACTCTGAGAGTCGGATTGAAACAGCAAGTCGTAACACCCAGATTTCTTCCTTTGTTCTTTTTTCCTTTTCTGTAGATCGATCCAGGCTCTCGTTGTCGGTTATCATAAGCCTCGAAACAGGGCGTGGGCCCTACTCAGAACAGGGGATGATGAGTGTAACCCAAAACAGAGTATATTCGGTGGATGTCGTCGAAAAGTAAGATTGTTTCTCGTAGTTATCGACCCTTTCGTGTGGTCGAAACAGCAAGTTGTACCCCACAAATTTTTTTATCTGTTCTTTTTTCCTTTTTATGGATTGATCCAGGTTCTTGTTCTCGATTTGCATAAGCCTCAGAACAGGGCGTAACAGAGGATGATGGGCGTTACCCATGACATAGTACATTCAGCGGGTGTCGTCGAAATAGTAAGATTGTTTCTCGTAGTTATTGACCCTTCGTGTGCGTGAATTCGCAAATTTTCATGGTATGAATTTGGAATGGAATTCATTTGGATTCATGGCAGGAATGATCCCTTTCAAGTTTGAATGCCATTAGAACAGCTGGGCTTGTCTGAGGAGAGTTAGATACCATGATAAATGTAATTTCTTTTTGAAATTCAGAAAGTTGGGAATGATGTGAACTTTCTTCTCAAGTCACCGGGTGAGAAATTTATTACATTGACGGAAGAGACACGACTGTTTATACACGGTCTCTTTCTTTTATCAAAAGAAACCCATGCTAAGAAAAGATAGACCTGCAATTAGCGATACTCTTTTTCTACCCAAGAAGCAAGGAGGCTTACGAAGTAGTTTTGTGCTTATGGGTGGTGGTTTTAAATTGTGAACAAGTGCCATTAGAGTAGGTCGGGATAGGTTTGTAGGTGTTGAGGAGGTATTTTCCCCTTGTACCGTCATGTTATATTTTGTCCATAAGATGGGCTATACACTCCCGCAGTCCAAACATAGGCTAGACTCCTGCATTGTTGCGCTAGGAGCTTGGCATCATACCGCCCATTAAATTTCTTTTGGAGTCATATTGGCAGTTCTTGATTTGTTTATGCATTGAGAACCGCTTGATGCTCATTGTAGATTCATATCTAGATATCTTTTGGAAAATTTGTCTTTTTGTAAGATGCAGAAGAGCTCACAACTTGAGCTTAAGCCATTGTTTAACAAGTAGTTTGTTAATTTTGGACCAGAGCATGGAACTCAAATTGCTGCAACATATAACCAGCACCTTGATTCTCTGGAAGAGTGCTTGCTTCAATCCATTAGGGACATGTATAGCTACACAGGTCCAACCAACACTAGCAGGGCACCCATTATGTTATCCACATGATTGTCAAAACTGTCCAACAGAAATTAATTTTCAAGATGGGATGACAAGATATAGACCTAAGGCTTCAACTTATGTACACTCTCATCGTGGTTGCTCTAAGATGTGTCTTGTGCAGCCTACTAATGTACATTTTGCTCGATGACATGCCTTGGCTGATCATCATTCCTTGCATCCTGATGTTGATAATCCCATTGAATCCAAGGATTAATTAGAGAATGGTGGTGATTTTTTATTTTCCTATCGTTGTGATTTGCCCTTGTGAATGTGGCTTTGATATGTGTCCTACCAATGTTGGCTTGGACAGGAACCTCGTGATTTATTATTATTACCTGGAACATCTTTTATATCACAAAGTAGAATAAATTACGATAATGATGACAGTCGAAAATATGTCTCGAGTTTGAACTGAAAATTTGTTTTAAGTAAGTTTCTTAGTTAGAGCATATTTCCTAACTTGATTAAGTTTTCTAGAAGAGTTCTCTCTTTTTTGGATTCAAATACACTAAATATAAGGTGGGTGTCTATGCCTTATGTAAAGAAGTAAGAGGAGGCTTATTGATGAATTACACCATGAAGCAATCCATAGTATTGAAACTGATTAAATCTTGTGGGTTAGACTTCTTCTATTCATTTGTGCGATCTAAATATTGTTTCATGGAAAAATTATTAGAGTTAAACACTATGTGAATTATTGAATATAATTGAGAGTTAGTAAATATTAAGTAGCTTGACTATGGTTGTAATCTCTGCGAAATAACATTATTCTCATTCACTGATATTTCGATACACAAACGACAATTTTGACCTAGATCATAACTAGGTCCTCATATCCCAACCTCAGCAATAATCTGCACGCTATCTTCACATGCACCCCAAGTTACAAATGAAAGCTACTAAGCCCAACGTCTCCTTCACACAAAGAAAGCATGCATGCATGCAATATGTGAGAAAGGGAAGTAACCGGCCATACAAATTCTTCAATGAAAGATTTACCTATTTGAGAACAGAGAAATTCACGTTAGGAAAGTGAGACGACTTTTTGAATGTTGAGGCATATTTAGAAGAAACAAAAAAGTGAGACAGAGTAATGTTGCTTCAATATAAGTGTAAATATGTACTGGAAAAATTACTAAAAAAAATCTAAAACCTATCAATATTTATATCAATCATGTCATAACCTTTTAAACAAATAAATTGAATCTTAAATATTTTAACATTTTTGTCAATGTAGTTCATTATGTCAGTTTTGACGGAAAATCATTGACGTCGGTTAGCCTACATGGCACGACTTTGATATTGAGGTGAATAATTTTTACAATTTTTTATTATATTTTCCTTTTATTTTCTTTCCTTTTTCCCCCTTTCTTCCTTGTTGATCGATGGGCCTCAACGATGGCTCACCACAAGCAACGATTGGCAAGGGTCCCCTCGCTAGCCTTTGGCTAGGGTGACCCTTGTCGATTGTCGCCTTTGGTTGGTTGCGGGCTCTCTTTGAGGCCTAGCGACCAGCGGAGAAAGAATAAAAAGAAAGAAAGAAAAAAGAAATTTAAAAAAAAAATTGTAAAAATTGCCCACGTCCGTGTTGGCTCACTTGGCCAACATCTACACATTGATTTCTGGATAAAATTAGCTGGATAGACTATATTAACAAAATTTCAAAAGGTAAATGACTCAATTTGTACAATTGAAAATTCGGTTTAGAACCAAATTGATATAAGTATAATAGATTTATGATTTTTTTTATTTTTTTTTGCCAAAGGATCGGATCAGTTTCAGAATACTGGTTTGGCCTACCTTATCGAGGATCGGATTTGTTTCAAGTCTTAATAGCGAGCATAAAGGGCTGCAGTATCTGTTTGACCCAGAGTTCCTCTATCCTTTTACTCTGAACCTGTTGGCTTTCTGGGTCATACTTGGGATTGCCATATCCGTTTGACAGATCTCACAAAGAAGCTCATCTCCATAGATACATACAACGTGACAATGCTTATCACCGCATTTTGAAGTCATTTTCTCTCCATGAACACGTCCATTTCAAGACTTTATTTCTTCTTGGTTCCATAGAATTGAAGCGAGATTATTTTTAGGGTGAAAAAGGAATTCTCTAATACTTCCATCTATGCCCACAAGTTTGCAATCTTAACCATCAAATACGCCATTTCCAACATAATGAATTCAGAGCACCATACACACAATTACAAGACCTTTACCATTGAAGCATTGCAGAGTCGATTGAACTTTTGACACATTTATGTCTAGTAATTGCACACTCAAATAATGAATGTTTGTAATAGGTGCTCTAAGGATAGAATAGATTGCCTGCACAGATTATTTTGTTAGTTGCTTAAAACTATAAACTGTTGAATAATTCCAGGAAGGTACCTTCAAAAGAAGGTTGCATGAACCTTAGCGCCAGATACTATAAAGATATCAAAGAGGTTTCTCTTGAAGGTAATCATTTTTATTTTTATTTTTTGGTCAAAGAAGGTAATCAATTGATAGGCAAATTTTGACAAACTGAATGTGTGAATAGAAAGATGGAGGTTTTACAAGAATATCAGAATCTTAATATGATATTTACAAGTACAAAGACGATATTTGTATATAGATCGATATTAATCAGCACAAATGGTGCCAAGTGCCAAACATGGCCTTGGCACTCGGAACTTGCTATTGTTATTTGATAATTAAATGTGAAAAGGCAAAAGTAAGTCATGAAAAAGTTTGGTCATGTAAGAGTTATGCAAGCAAATGCAATGGTGCTTTCGCTCATTGTGTTACAAAACGCCATACAACACCATCAAAGTAATTGGACAAACCAGGAAAGCATTACCAAGACCGAATAACAGTTCTTTTCCTATGGTTTAACCATTCTGCATTTTCCGCGACTAGCATTGATAGATCTACTAGTTAAAGCTGCGAATTACCTTAGTATTAGGATGTGATGACTTTGAATCACCCTATCGACAGTATTAGATTCTTTCATTGACTTCAGATTTATGCATGTCAAGTTGTTTATCATTGTTGACAGGGCTAATCACAAAATTGGTTAACAAATTTCTGCCTCCAATCCACCATCAGTTAATGTCTCTAGATTATTTCTTTTACAGTAAGTCCATTTACATTCTCATTTCACCACCTGTCGATAAAATCCAGGTATCATTTTAATTATTGAGCTACTTTTCAAAGAGGGATGTTTGTATAATAACGAAAAGGACAACAACAAAAAATAGATAAATAATAAGCAATTCAATAAACAGAGAAGAAAAAACATACAGGGAGCAATTCGGATTCTCTGGTAAAAGGGGGTAACTAGACCTTTTAAACCAACCCATCTCACATGGCCCAGATCAGTTAACGGCCCATAAAACTATAATCTCAGTCCATGCTTAAAACAGATTAAGGTGGGCTCATTTAGAAAAACTCTCCCATTCGGGCTGATACGACCTCTTGCAAACGAGTGAGCTTTTTTGAATGAGAAATCGCAGACGGTGTCGCTAGCGTCCAAGGATGAAGACGGTTGACTATCCCGGGAAACTCTCCCATTCGGGCTGATACGACCTCTTGCAAACGAGTGAGCTTTTTTGAATGAGAAATCGGAGACGGTGTCGCTAGCGTCCAAGGATGAAGACGGTTGACTATCCCGGGGATAGTCAACCGGGATAGTCAACCGTCTTCATCCTTGGACGCTAGCGACACCGTCTCCGATTTCTCATTCCTAATAAGAAAAGCTCACTCGTTCCTCTTCCATGGAATTTTTCATAGGCAAGGTCTGGGACAGCTCCACCCTATTCTCATTTTCAGCCAAGCAAGGAAGAGATTAGCGAGGCAAATCTGGAAGGTTAATGGCAAATTCAAACAATCTAGCTGATCATGTTGGTAGGAGGTAAGCTTCGGTGACCTGAAACACATCTTAAACAGCCCAGCCTCCGTCTGTAAGTTGGAGGATTACAAGTAAACTAATGCCAAATGTTGATATCGTCTCCTGTTCCCATCTTTGATCATGTTCGCTGTGTATATTCCATTACGTGAATGCTGTTTAATTTCGCTACAACCTGCATAAATCAGGTGAACTTGTTGATGCATTATGAACTCGTACTGTTCATCACTTAGAGCCCAATTAGCGGTCTTTCACTTGTCTGTAGAAATGGCCAGTTTTTGGCCTTGGATTGTGAGAGTCGGATCAGAACACCAGCTTGTTCACCCAGATTTTTTCCTCTATTCTTTCTTTCTGTTGATTGAGGCTTGAGACAGGTTTTTGTTCTCGATGTTCATGATGACTTGATTCTCAGAGCAGAAATGGCTCTTTTCAGAGCAGAGCAGGTACTCAGAGCCGTGTCTGGTCGATGTGTAGTATGGCTTGTTTCTCGCATTTTCCAGAAGTGGGTAGTTAGGTTGTATCCTCATTTTTTCTTCTATCATTTTGCCGATTGATCCAGATTTTGATTCTGAATGTTCATAATGACTCGACTCTCAGAACAGAGCATGCTGGCTCGTGCTCATGAGAGTAATATTCAGTGGCAAAAAGAAAGAATGTTTCTTGTTTTCACTGACCCTTTCTTTATGCGAATGGGTAAGTTTTCATGAATCCACTTGGTAATTGAATACAGTTTTTTTCAAGTACGATTCACCTCAAACTGTCAGATTTTGTCCGAGGAATGTGAAATGCCATAATAACTGTCGCCTCTTTTTGATTAATCACGAAGTTGTAAAGGATGGAAATCTTCTCCTAAAGTTACTGGGCGGGAAAATTCCCTCACATCATTGATGAAGGGACGCGACTGTATATATACTACGTGTCTTTCTTTTGTCAAGAGAAACTCGAATTAAGAACAACGTACTAATTGAAAGTCTCACTAGCTTTTCCTCCTAAGAAAAGCTGAGACCTGCAATTAGCTTTCTGTGTTTCTACCCGGTTAGCATGGGGCTTACCAAGTAGTTTTGTGCATCTGGTTGGTTCTGCTTTGTGGATAAGTGCTGTTAGAGTAGTTGTTAGGGAGGTATCCCCTAGTACTCTGATGTTATTTTTTTCCCAAAAGGAAGTTTTCGCTGGCTTAATTGGCCGTGGATGAATAGATGGGTTACTACTGCAGTGCATGCATCGTTTAAAATCTTGCAATGCCTAGTCTTGTTAACTATGAGTCTATGATTTGCACTAGATGCTTGGCCTCGTGCCGTGCATTAAATTTCCTTTTGAACTTAATTTGGGAGTTCTTAATAGCTTTTGGATGGACTATCGTCTTATATAACGCAGAAAGAGCTCAAAACTTGAGCTTTTGCAACAAATTGTTGCCTAACACGTAGCTTGTTGATTTTAAATCCAGACGCGGAGCAGAGCTTGCAGATCAAATTGCTGCATTTATCCCACGTCTTGATTCGCTGGAGGAGCACCTGATTGAAGCCCTCCAATACATGGATGTTCCAGCCAACACTACCCATGCAAAAATTATGCGGATCTACACAATGCTCGAATTCATCATGATGAGAGGGCAAAATATGGACTCAAGGTTCCAACTTGCGTTCACCATCATTGCTGTTGCTCTGAAATGTGTCAAGTGTGGGCTATTGATGTACATTCTGTGTGGTGACATGCCTCTGCTGATTTTCATCCTCTGTGTCTTGATGGCATTCGCGTTCGTCGCAAATTAGACAATGGTGATAGTTTCCAGGTCTCTGGATGTTGTGGCTTGCTTTTTCTGAAGTTGTTTGTCATTTGCTCAAATATGATGCGAATTGGACAATTGTGATAGTTTCCAGGTCTCTGGATGTTGTGATTTGCTCTTTTTGAAGTTGTTTGTTGTTTGCTCATATGCGAACCTTGTGTTGTACTATTATTACTTTGAACTACTTTTACATTACAATGCTTTGATTTTACCACTATCGTTGTACTTTTAAGATTAGTTTATCAAAATTACTCAGTAATTTTTATTTTCATACGTTAGTTGCTAATATAATTAGGTACTCATGCCTAGTGCACGGTTGTGGACCAAAAACAACGGCCGTTTGTGCATGTTATGTAATTTACTACATTACACACGATAATAACACATGAACAAAGCTGATTGAGATCTAGATTCTTAAATCTACAAAGAGAGTTGCTTTTTCCCCTATTATGAAAAGAGTACACAGAATGTGCCAAAAAAAAAAATTATGGAAGTCAAATATGAAAATAAATATTAATAAATGATTGTAAGATAATGTTCAACGTTATTAAGATATTTAGAGGATTGTCCATTTTGTCCACAATGTTATATCTAAGAAAAAGGCAAGCATTTCATAAACCTTTTCTATAAAAGTTTGAGGTTGAAATCCTCGTTGAATTTGTTCTCTGTACAGGAGAGATAAACCAGTACTCACTCTATGAAAATTTGATTAAATTCCTTCTTCTGGCCCATGGGCCATTGACATATTTTTCTCTAGTATGGGCCTACTTCGTTTTCTAGCATGGGCTACTCTATGGAAATTTGATTAAATTGCTTCATGAGGATATGGAGAAGCTCATGTCCTTGAACACAGTTTGAAGACTTTATTTCTGCTGGTTTTTCCATAGAATTGGCGCGATACTATTTTTAGGGCGGAAAAAGGATTACTTTAACTCTTGCATCTATGCCCACAAGTTTGCAATCTTAACCATCAATCACACCATTTCGAACATAATGAATTCAGAGCACTATACACCCAATTTGAAAGGCCTTTACCATTGACGCACTATAGAGTCCATTGAAGTTTTGAGGCATTGATGTCTGGCAACTGCACACTCAAATAATCAATGTTTGTAATAGGTGTTATAAGGACATATCAGACGGCCTGTGTGGATTAGTTTGCTAGTTGTTAAAAGTATTAACTGTCAAGCTATTCTAGTAAGATGAACAAAGACATACTTACCTTCAAAAGAAGGTTTCATTGAACCTGTGCGCTAGATACTTTATAAATATATCAAAGAGGTCTAACTTGAAGTAATTAGTTAATAAGCAGATATTGACGAGTTGAGTCCGTGATAGGAAAGCTAGAGGATTTATAAGAATATAATAATCTTAATATGTTATTTATTCCAAATGAGCACAGATGATGCCGATTGCCAAACATGAGCTTAGAAATCAGAACTTCTAGTGGTATTTGGTAATTAAATGTGATGAAGCAAAAGTAAATCATGAAAAAGTATGGTCATTTAAGAATTATGCAAGCGATAATCACGCTTTAGCTTATTGAGTTTTGCAAAACTCCATGCAACACCATCAAATTAAACTAGGCAAACCGGGAAAGCATCACCAAGACTAAATGGTAGCACCCATAGAATGTTATCCGTAGGTTTTTTCCTATGGTTTAACCGTTTGGCATTTTCTGCAATTAGCATTGATAGATCTACTGGCTAAAGCTATGAAATGCCTTAGTCTTAGGATGTAATGACTTTGAATCATCCTATCGACAGGATTAGATTCTTTCAGTGACTTCAGATTTATGCACATCAAGTTGTAATTATTGTCTACAGGGCTAATCACAAACTTGATAACAAATTTCTGTCTCCAATCTATCACCAAAAGCTTCATGACCTGGCAATCAGTTGAAGGAGACTCAAATTTCTCAATCGGACATTCCTAACACAGCATAGTATCTAAACTAAGCATCACTCATCAGGGCACAATAAGCAACCACTTAGCTTTTCACTTGATGGATGAAGCTAAGGAATGATTGACATGGATTTCAGTGGCCACCGCGAACTTTTTGACGGGAGTTGTGGGTGAGAAAGAGAGAGAAGAAGAAGATACGTTGAAGAAATTGATTCAGTTGGGAAGGAGAAGCTTGAATAGCAAGGTCATTTCTCACGTGTGAGAGGCAAGTGATCGAGCGACCAAATGTCTCCACAGAGGGGGAACTCCATTTTTTCTTTATGCATCGGCGCTTACACGCCTCTGCGACGGCAGAGATGTTTGCACTTGAAACCAAGAAATTAGTACCTAAAGGAAAAAGAAAACAAAAGACATATCCACCATCAAGTTTTGCACTGATATTTTTAGCTGGAATACTCTACTAGCATCTTACATCAAACTTGATAAGTAAACCATTTATCATCTGAACTTAAACCTCCCTAAGCTAGTACTATACAGACCTAATTCGAAGGTGCCATATATTTCCAAATTTTCGATGACAGTCTCTCTTCCTTTTTTATTTTTATTTTATTTTATATATATATCTAGCGCAAAGGTAACGTTGCCATGGGCCTTTACAATTGTGATTGCGAAGCTATGCATTAGCACGTTTTGGTATCTGAGCAGATAACTAGCATTCTGTTATCTAATAAAACCAGTTATGCACTAATTACATGAAAGCTACTCTTTGCATCTGAGCTACTTGCATAAACAAAATCGAAGGGAAGCACGGAAAAAAATGGATTAGAAAGTGAGGTACAAAAGAGCATTTAGAATTTACTTGCCCGCCGGCCTTTGGAAAGTACAAATGGACGTCAACTTCAGATCCCTCACAGAATGCAAGAAATGCCTGGATTTTGTTGGAATTTGTGATCCAATTCTAGAAACATCAAGATAGATTTGAGCTAGAAAATTTAAGAAAAATTCTAGAAGAATCTACAAGCTACCATCTCTTGTAATTTCTAGAATACTCCATGTTATGTACCTATTGGTAGAGAAGTCTAGAGACTTCCTCCACCTACTTTGGAAGCCTATATAAAGGAGCAAGTGCTCCATGTTTTGGGTAAGGGAGCTAACCATAAAAGCCACACATCATGCTCCCTCACCAACACCTCCCTCAACTATTGTATAATCATCTTTATAAATTAGTGAAACAATCATTGTCCCATAAACCTTCTCAATTATTCTATCCTGGTCCCTTGTCCATCCTCTATCAAATATAAACTATACCATGCTTCCGCGCTCAATTAAATTTTTTAACAGATTTCCATGAGATGAACAAAGGTTAAATAGCATCGTGTTGACTGGAAGACAGAAGGAAAAACTTCAACAGAATAGATGGTCCTGGATGTAACTCCAATAACATTACTGCGATTAGGTGGACTCACTTTATGGCAATGGAGATGTGTTTGAAAGTAAAGTAATATATTCAAGAACTTTTAGTTGCCTTTATGACCCAAATGTCTCGATATTTGACATAATCAATGACACTACGATCAAATACCTTTAAATCTTTGACGGCAAAAGTCATGTCTACTAGGTTGCTGCTATGAGCATACTGCACAAACTCTTCTGCATGATGTATCCACAGCTGAGTGTAGCAAGGAGTTGTTCTCTGTGACCAAAATCTGAACCATGATATTCTTCTCCATATTCAGTTGAAAAGAGTAAATCTGGCGTCTCACTTTGGTAGGATCAATGTAGCTTCAAACCTCAATGGCTTTCCCACCAAATTCACTTGCAACATCAGAAGGTATGGAGCTGAGTTCAGTTGCTGGAGCATCTTTTGAAGGATATCCGAAAATTTGCAAGCTAGTAAAGATGACGAGGCCTCCTTAAAATTTTTGCCGGGGCATCTTTTTTTATCCAGAGAAAGTTGTTGTACGTCGTGTCAACAATTCAAGCTATCCAGTATGTTTTCTTAATGCCTGCATACATATGACAAGAACTTGGCTTAAACCTCCACATGTACGCATTAACAAAAGCTCATGGTTGGCGCAGTGAGATAAACAAGTATCTCTGCATGGTGCAGCTTCTTATCAAATTAATGCAGGTTTGACAGGCGCCATCCTCTGATTTGTGTCGCAGTTAGAAAACATACTGAATGGTATGTAGTTGACAAGATTGAGTCAAGGACTTAAGTGGCCAACAAGAAAAGAAGTATAAGTGGCAGACATTGGAATCTAATTTGACAAACTTCCTGCGGTCTCTCTATTCTGAATCCATCGGCTTTATAAGTCATATTGATGCACTGCAAAATCCGATAGACAGAGTTCACACTGCTTTTGCATAATAAGAAAATGGAGAAGCTCATCTCCATGGCACATACGACGCAATGATACTTATCACAGTAGTTTGCTGTCCTTTTCCACAATGAATATGTTATTTTCAAGACTTCATTTCTGCTGATTTTTAAATAGAATTGGAGCGTATTATTTTTAGGAAGAAAAAGGAATCATCTAACTCTTACATCCACAAGTTTGCAATCTTAACCGTCAAAACACCATTTCCGACATAATGAACTTAGAGCACTATGCAAACAGCTGAAAGGTCTTTACTGTTGAAGAGCTGTAGAGTCCTTTGAATTTTGGATGCATGTCTGGTCATAGCACACTCAAATAATTAATATTTGTAATAGGTGTTCTAAGGACAGAACGGATAGCCTACACATATTATTTTGTTAGTCACTTATAATTGTAAATTAACAGATACACCAGAAAGACGAGCAATGACACTTGTTGAAGATACGGTTGCCAATAGTTAATGATCTTAATTGATCTTGTGCTGATAGGAAGTGATCTTAAATGATCTTGATTGCCAGAAATGTTCTTTTATTTGATTTATTGTATATTATCCTTCCTTATAGACTTAGATCTCTTGTATTAGAAACAGTGGTGTAATTATACACATGAATGATATAGAAAGAGTTTCAAATTGTCCAAAACCATCTACTGCTTTCTATCCAAACTTCTGACAACATTAAACCTTCAAAAGAGCACTACATTGAACCTGTGCGCTAAATACTATAAACGCATCAAAGAGGTTTGGCTTGAAGGTAATCAAATGATAGGGGATCTTGACAAATTGAGTTCTGAAAGGAAAGCTGGAGGTTGAATACGAATATTAGAATCTTAATAAGAGATCTACAAGAAAGAAGTTTATACTTGTACACAAATCAATATTATTTCTATTCCAGTTTCAAATTAGCACAAATAGTGCCAACTGACACACACGAGCTAAGAACTTGGATTTTGTTATTTGGCAGTTAAATGCAATGAAGCAAAATGAAGCCATGGAAAAGTATGTTCATATTAGAGTTATGCAAGCAAATGCAATCATGCTTTCACTTATTGAATGTTGCAAAACTCCATACAACACCATCAAAGTAACTAGACAAACCCGGAAAGCATCATCAAGACAGACAGCAGGACCCAATAGAAGGTTATCCATAGGTTGTTCTTTCTTATGGTTACCCCATTCGACATTTTTTCCACATACAACTGATGGTTCTCTGGGCAATAGCATTGAATTGCCGTAGTCTTATCATATAATGACTTTGAATCACCCCATCAACAGTATCAGATTCTTTCAATGACTTCAGATGTATGCACGTCAAGTTTTAATCATCATAGGTTAACGAATTTTCTGCGTCACATCCACCGCCAAAAGCTTCAAGCACTCGGCGACCAGTTGAAGGACTCTCAAATTTTACTCGGACGCTGTATCGACTAAAACGACCCACTACTTAACAAAGCATAGCATCTAAACTACGCATCATTCGTCAGGGCTCGAATAAGCAAGTTCTTAGCTATTTCACTCGATGGATGAAGCTGAGGAATGATCGACATGGATTTCAGTGGCAACTTGCGAACTTTTTGACCGGAGCTGTGGGTGAGAGAGCGCGGAGAAGAAGAAGAAGAAGAAGAAACGTGGAAGGAGAAGCTTGAATAGCGAGGTCGTTCCCGACGCGGGAGAGGTGAGTGATGGAGTCAACGAAGGTCCTCAAGGCGTTGTCGCTGAGGTTGAAGTCCATGTTTTTCGTTGGCGCACGTGCTTGGGTTTTGGTATAGTAAAATGAAACGCGCGAAGGAATTAGGCGGTTAATATGAAGACAGACGGGGTGGAATGCATATGCATGTTTCCGTAATTTATTTTTTGGCCATCTGATTATTATAGTCGATTGTTTTTCTATTTATTAATTTTTTTATAAAGAGCCTTTTTTTTTTTACTTAAAACCTTAAACTTGCCCATTATAACACAAATACCCTAAAAAAAAAATTATGTCATGATTACTTTCAAATTTATACCAATGTGATAAATATACCATAAATAGAACTGAAATAAAAGGTATATATGTTACATCTATATAAGTTGGGGAACAAATTTAGGATTTTTATGACATAAAAAATATTGGGATATTTGTGTCACAATAAGTATAATTTAAGATTTTTTTTGTAGTATTTGCTTTGATATAAATTCGAATTTTATTGCCATATAAAAAAAAAAATAATTTGTACCCCATAGTTTTGTCCTTTATTTTAAGACGTAGTAAGTTGTTTTGTGGGCAATTGGCCAGGAGAATCAATGTAGAGCCATTTCATTTTCAACCTCGATAATGTGGGATTCAATGCGAGGGCCGTGAGGCTGTTTCCATATGACACGTCAGCGCGTCGCGCATCAGGAGGGCGTTAGTCCGTCTCGTCGATTGGAGACCGTACAGGTCAAAAATGATGCAGCAACATCGGTCGTGGGGGCAATTTTTTTTTTTTTTTTTTATTAAACGAAGGAAATCACGAAAACATCGCAGACCAATGGGGACCCGGAGGAACTGAGAACCGGATCCGCCTATTTTTTGTTTTTATTCTAATCAACGACCTCCGGACCCGCCTATTTTTTGTTTATATTCTAATCAACGAGCGCCGTACCTGGCTCCAAGCCTCTTCTTCCGCTGTTTTTTTCCCTCCGAACCTGTTCCTTCTAAACTCTTGATCCAAACGTCTTCATCTTCCACGGCTCTTTTCATTATCAGGAAGGAAGAGACGAGGCAAAGTCCGAGGTTAATGGCGACCAACGGTCCAGCTGACAACGATGGTCGGAGGTATGTCTCAGCATCCTCAATCATGTATTAACTACTGTTAGCCCATCCTCCGTCTGTAAGTTGGAGGATTGCAAGCAAGAGGAGGATCCTCCTCCATGAAGCTCCATGGAGCATGGAGCTCTACCATCGGGCTCCATGGAGATCAGCTTACATAGAGCTTGATGCTCCATGCTCCATAGAACGCCTCCTCCAGGAGCATCCTCCTCCATGGAGGATGACGGCGTATGGAGGATGACGGCATCCTCCTTCCCGGGCCTCTTGGACTATTTGTTTAATTCTCATACCGGGAATAATCCCTCTCAAGTATGCATACCATTAAAACAGCTGAGTTTGTCTTCGGAAAGTGAAATCCATAATAACTGCCATGTCTTTTTGAAAATCACGAGGTCAGAAAGAAGGTGATTGTGGAGGATTGCGAGTGCTGTCTCATTTCCTTTCATAAAAACGAACTTCCTATCTCTTATCATGTTTCTGTGTGTGTTCCATTATGTGTATGCTGTTTCGTTAGGAAACAATATGCGCTCTACGTAAATTAGGTGAATCCGTCCTTTTTATTGTTTCATTCTGAAACCATGGTACAAGTATGAGTTGCTCATATGTTCTGTGTTAATTTATCCATATGCTTATTCTTGATCCTTATTGTTTGAGTTTCTGCGAAAAATGATTGTCTAACAAGCGATTTGCTAATTTTTATTTCAAGGAACGTGTTGGATCATGTGGCTCAAGTTAACAAAGATCTTGATTCCCTTGAGAATGCTTTGCATCAGCTCATTAGAACAATGCATACCTCTATAGGTCCGGCCAACATTTCCAATGCACCAGGCATTATGCTTATCTGTGAAGCAATCAAAATCATTCGACAAAAATTAATCTTATGGATGGGAAGGCAAGATATTGACCCAAGTTTTCGACTTGCCTTTGCTATGATCATTGTTGCTCTTGGATGTGTCATGTGCAGTTTCCTAATGTGTGCTCTGCTCAGTGACTTGCCTTAGCCAACTTTTGTGGCCTACGTCCTAATGTTGGTTGTCATTTCATGTTCATCGCAAACTAAAGGATTAATTGGGGTGATAGTTTATGGCTTTTCTAATGTGGTGATGTGTTGTTATAAGAATTTGATTTGCTCGAATGCTGGGTCGGATGTGAACCTCATGTTATATTATTACCTTGAACACCTTTTATATAACATAGTAGAAACATTATGATGATGATTATGGTGCAAAGTCCTCTCAGCTAAGAGTATTTTGAGCTAGTTTAAGCATATCTGGGAAATTTTTCAGCAGCCCCTTCCCCATAAGGCAGTTTTAATCATTTTGCTAGATTGCCAGTTTCAGTTCAAGTCCTAAGTGCTTTTAGGTCCATTACTTCGACTTTGTATCAAATTGCATTGGTAAGATAAAAGGTCATGGAGTTGCATTACTTGAAAATAGAACTAAGAAATGGGGGAATTGGAAAAACTGGGGCAAGATTTCCCTTTGGCATGAGAGAAACAGGGGAATGAGAGTATATAAAAATGAATCGCATACCCTCATTCACTATTCTTTCGTTTCAGATACACGCATCATATTAAAAAATCAGCAATCTCTATACAACAAAATTGAAACTAAAATAGCTACAAGTTCTAAGTAATTTGTTCCATCGAACTACACGCTTTCAACAAGCTGGACAGGTACAAGCTGGATTCGTCATTTGTCCGCCCAATAAGATAGCTAACCAGATTAACACAGCTCAGTTTTGATCACTACGATTTTGCTTTTGAGACTGGTTTGCCAAAATTATTTGATAATTTCATTCATACATCACCCGTAGTGTCACAAGGTAGTCATGCATGGTCCATGGTCGAAGAACAACGATGGTCACGTGTGCATTTTCGTGTATTTTATTGCATCATATGATAATAAATGACGATTCAAACTAATCGTGATTTAGGTTCTTAAATCCATGTAAAAAGTTGCTCTATTCCCCTGATATAAAAAGAGTACAGGCATGCGTGTGAAGAAAACATTAAAATTTGTGGAGAGAGTTAAATATGAAAATAAAAATTAATATGGGAATTTTTTAAAGATGATTGTAAGATTAAATTCGATGCTGGTAAGTAAGATAATTAGAGGATTATATCTCAACTATTTTTTAATTACAATTTTGTCCATTTTGTTATGCTGTCTCTATGATATATCTGACAAACAGACAAACATTACATCAAGATTTCTATAAAAGTTGAATCCTCGTTGGATTTGTTTCTTTACAGTAGGCAAAAACCAGCACTCACTTTATGGATAATCGACTAAATTAGCATGTGCCATAAATATAATTTCTCTAGTATGGGCCTAATTGTTCTCAACTTTCACATGAAGCAGGCACTTTTGGGCCTGGACCGGCCCGCTGCACCGAGGATCGGATCTGTTGCGGGTCAGAGAGGACTCTGATTTAAGATCCAACCCGTATAAAATCCTCCATCCACGTTCCCGCATCGTCGCTTTACTCACCTGGTGCCGCTGCATAGCTCTCGATCCTCCTCTGGCTGAATTCCGGTAATTCTTCATCCCTCTAAATACGTAGTTTCCTCCATATTGCGATGATTCATGTAGGTTTTTTTTTCTAAAAAAATTTGCATACGATCGACTCTGTAAATGATTTTGTTAAACGAAAACTGCATTTGACTGATAAACTCGTGTATCTTGCTTTTGAATTGATCGTTGCGTTGAGAAAATGCAGGAAAGATCAAGGGGAATTGCAGAATTTAAAAGACTTCAATTTGTTGGGCCTCCGACCAAAAAAATTAGTTGGGCCTGGTTCTCGCCGAATTGCTGGTTACAGGGATGAAAATTTAGCTCGCACCCGTCTTTTCATGGGCTTCCTTCTTTTTTTGCAGGAATGTAGCTTTTCTTCTTGGGGATGATAAAGTCATGTTGGTAAATGATTGACCCTTCTTGGTGATGATAAAGTCATGAATGGTCCATTTCACAGTCCCCTCTTCGCATGAAAAATATATTGGGACTTCTCTAACGACTCGTGGAGCTGGGAAACGTGTATTTGGTCTAAGTTTGGAATTTCTTCAAAAGTTTCATGGGATCCGACAACATGGGAAGCATGGCGTTAACTGTTTTTAACAAGACCAGTGATGGAAGGAGCGAAAAAGGAGAGTTCCCAAGTTCCACCATCATAGATGAGCATGTTCTTGGCTCAAATGTGTGCAAATCAGAAGTAGCAGTCTTTTGTAGTTCAATCATCAATCAAATAGAGTAAAATTTAAGTATCCACATCCATCCATACTAGGAACAGGATTCATGCAACTTTGAAAATCCACCTTATCTAAATATAGCTTATATCTATCAAAATAGTTACATTTTTAAGAAAGTAAACAATGACAATGATTTTAAATAAAATCCACACAATTTGAAATTGATTTTAAAAAATTAGATACGAGAGAAGTTCATGAGCTTTAATTTGTTTTTTATTGTTTGACGACTTTTGTTCTCAATCTTACAATTCAAATAACATTTGAATGATGGATAAGGAGAGATGACGTCTAGTTTTCATTTAGTCTCTATTTGCTTCTAAAAAATGAATGATTTAAAAAATATTTTTATAAAAATGATTGCTTATATCGGATGCCAAAATGAATATATAAAATATTTTCAATATAAATAACAAAAGAGGATGAAGATCCTCTACTTCAAAGGTGCTTCGATTGGCATTTCAACCAATTCTCAGCTATGGATGCTCATAAATGAGGCGTGCATCAACCGTTGAGATATATTGAGATACTCGTCTTTGTCTTGTGAGGTGAATAATCCGTGTCCAATTAAAAAAAAAAAAAAAGGATTAATGACAATTAGCAATAAATCTTACCTTCTAGGGGATCTACAATGAATGAATAACGAATATGCGCTTGATTACATATGCTTGCCCCAGGAGTTTCTGTCATTAGAAACCTCGTGAAGGAAAATCTGGATATATTAACAAAAGGTTAAAAATGAAAAATAGAGAACAAAGTAATGGTTGAGCAAGTGGCTGCCCCGAACCTCGATAATCCATATTCAAGTCGTGGCGGAATTAACTAGGCTTTGGAGGGCCCGCATTCGAATGTAGAGCAACAGCAAAAACAGATAAAACGGTATGAAAAAAAAATTCGAAAGTAGAGCATCAGCAAACATTGTCCCGTTTTGTCTGTTTCTGCTGCTCTACTTTCGATCTGCTTTACTCAGACAAAACGGTATGAATCCCGTTTTGTCTCTTTGCTGATGCTCTACTTTCGATCTGCTTGACTTTCTATCTGCTTTTCGGGTGGGTCCAGTCAAATGCGGAAAAGCACTGCCCTAAACCAAGTTGTTGCACTAGAAGAAATGAAAACCACCCCAGAGTCCACATCACCATGTTCAGGTCTCTTTTTCCCCTGAAGCACTTCGTTCACAGGACAGCAATCTGCAAACGCTTTGAAGAAACCATATTTTCAGGAAGAGAAGGAGAGATTAGGCAAAGTGGGAAGTTTAATGGAGAACAACAATCCAGCTGATCACGTTGGTTGGAGGTAAGCCTCAGCGAACCTAAAATATATAAGAAAGCACTGTAGACCAGCTCCGTGTCAGTTGGAGGATTCTGAGGAAACTCATGTCAATATCTCGATATTCTTTGGGGAAACTCATGCTGAAATCTTGATATTCTTTCTAGTTCCTTCTTCTGATCATGTCACACTGTATATTCCATTACGTGAATGCTGTTTTATGGCGAAAAAACCTGCACCCTATGTAGAACAGGTTCTGGAACTCTGAACTTGTTCAGTCAAACGCCTGAGGGGGTCTCTCACTTGCCTGTAGAAAATGGCCTGTTTCTCGCATTAGATTGTGAGAGTCGGATTTGAACACCGATTTGTACCATTTAGATTTTTTCCTCTATTCATTTTTTTCCTTTTGTTGATTGAGATGTTCATAATGACTCGACTCTCAAAGAGTAGAAATGGGCTCTCCTCAGAACTGTACCTAGGGGCATATCTGGTGGACGCAAAAAGGGTTGTTTCTCGCATTTCCTGGATTAGGGTGTCCTACCACCCAGATTTTGTCTTTTTATTTTCCCAATTGATCCTGGTTTTTGTTCTCGCTGTTCATAATGACTAGACTCCAAGAACAGAGCATGTTTGCTCGTGCTCATGTCAGGGAATGCTCAGTGTATGAGTAAACTTGGGTAGAGATAGAAGTCAGTTTCTAAGTGAAAAGGGTGGGAGTCAGAGATATCCTGGGAGATGGGCCTAATCCATTGAGATTTCAGGGAAAGGATAAGGCAGCCATTATTTTCTTTCTTTGTCAACTTTGTGTTTAATAGTACATTGAGTTTTGCTCAAAATTGTTAAATACCTAAAAGGGGAACAGCATGGTGAGACACCACACTAGTGTTAGTGAACTATAACATATTGTAAAGTTGATAGGCAGAACATTAGCAGAGACAATCTATAAATGATATCTAATGCTAGTTTAACTACAAAGTTCTTGATAGATGTGCTTAGCACAACGAGTTACCTAGTGAATAGATCTCCAATGACCACGATTAGATGCCGGACCTATGGAACTCTAGTCAGATATCGTTAGTGATTATCTTGATTATTAGAAAATTTGGTTGCTTATGTCATGACCAAGTGAGTAAAGGTAAGCTCGATGAGTGAGCAAGAAAGTGCACTTTATACATGAACCAGCATTTTTCTTTGTTAAAAGGAAAGAAAAAAAGAAAAACATAACTTATCATCCGAACTTAAACCTCCTCGAGCTATTATTATCAAGACTTAATTCGAAGGTGCACTATGTTTGTCAACCAAATTTTCAATGATGTCTCTCGTTTTTCTATATTTAGCCCAAAAGTAACATTGCCATGGGCCTTTACTATTGTGATCGTGAAGCTATGCATGAGGATGTTTTAGGTCTCTGAGCAGATAACTAACAATTTGTCATCTTATAAAACCAGTTATGCACTGATTGTGTGAAATCTACTTGTTGCATCTGAGCTACTTGCATAAACAAAATTCAAGTGAAACATGGGAAAAAAAGGATGGAAGGTAAGAAGCAAATGAGCATTTAGAATTTACTTACTTGCCGGCCTTCTAAAAGCAGAAATGAATGTCAACTTCACATCCCTCACAGAATGCAAGAAATGCCTGGATTTCCATGAGATGAACGAATGTTAAATATTATCGTCTCCACTGGAAGACACAAGGAAAAACTTCAACATAATAGATGGTCCTGAATGTGACTCCAATGGCATTACTGCAATTAGGTGGACTCACTTTATGGAAATGGAGATAAGTTTGAAAGTGAAGTCATATATTCAAGAAATTTCAGCTGCACTTATGACCCAAATGTCTTGATATAATCAATAACAAATAAGGTCAAATACCTTCAACTCTTTGACAGCAAAAGTCACATCTACTGGGTTGCCGCTATGAGCATACCACCAAACTCTTCCACAGAATCTATCCATAGCTGAGAGTGCAGCAAAGAGTCGTTCTCTGCAACCAGAGTCTGAACCAGATATTCTTCTCCATATTCAGTCGAAAAGAGTAAAACTAGTGTCTTCCTTTGGTAGGATCAATCTTGCTTCGAAACTCAATGGCTTTCCCACCAAATTCACTTGCAGCATCAGAAGGTATGGAGCTGCATTCTGTTGCAACGAGAGTAATTTCCTGAAGGATGAAGGAAGATTTGCAAGCAAGTTCAGATGATGAGGCCTCCCTACAATATTTTCTGGAGCATCATTTTGTATCCAGAGATAATTGTTGTACATTGGGGTCAACATTGCAAGCTATCCAATATGTTTTCTTAATGCCTGCATACATATGACAAGAACTTGTTTTAAACCTCATCACATGTATGCATGAATTTCTGCATGGTGTAGCTTCTTATCAAATTAATGCAGGTTTGACAGGTGCCAACCTCTTATTCTATTGCAGTTAGAAAACATACCGAATGATATGTAGTTAGCATGATTGAGTCAAAAGACTTAAAATGGTAAGTGGCCAACAAAAAGAAGTAAAAGTCATATACACGGAATCTAATATTCAATAAGTTCCCTCTGTCTCTTTATTCCGAATCCGTTGACTTTATAGGTCATATTGGTGCATTGCAAAATCCATAAGACAGAGTTCACGCTGCTTTTGCATGATGAGAAATTAGAGAAGCTAATCCCGGTGGACTCATACGACATGATTTATTAATGCTCATCACAGCATTCTGCAGTCATTTTCTTTCAATGAAAATGTCAGTTTCAAGACTTCATGCTTTCAGTTATTGAGTGTCGCAAAACTCCATACAACACCATCTAAGGAACTAGACAGACCAGGAAAGCATTACCAAGACAGAAAAGCAGCACCCATAGAAGGTAATCCATTGGGTTTTTTCCTATGGTTTCACCATTCAACATTGTCCGCGAGTACCCCTGATACTGATAGTGCTCCTGTCTATAGCAGTGGATTGCCTCTCACAATATAACGACTTTGAATCACCCTATCGGCAGTATTATTTTCTTTCAGTGGACTTCAGGTTTGCGCACGTCAAGTTCTTACCATCGTCCACAGGACCAATCATGCCCTAAGTTAACAAACTCCTGCCTCAAATCCACCACCGAAAGCTCCACGCACTCGGCAATCGGTGCAAGGACTCTCAGAATTTTTCAATCGGACACCGTATCGAGCGAAACGAGCCAACACCTAACACGGCATCATAGCATCTTAACTACTAAGCATCGCTTAGCAGGGCACACGAAGAAGCAACTGCTGTAGCTATTTCACCCGACGTGGATTTCAGATGAATCACCTGGGAAGGAGAAGCTTGGATGGCAAGGTCGTTGCCGACGCGGAAGAGGCAGGCGACGGAGCGAGCCAAGGTCTTCAAGGCGCCGCCGCTGAGGGCGAACTCCACTTTCGGGGACACTTCGCTTCTCTCTCTCTCTCTCTCTCTCTCTCGGTTTGGTCGCTGAAAAATACATGTGGTGGCGACCAAATTAGAAATCGAAAAGTCACGTTGATTTTTCACGCTAAAGAAGGAAGGCAGGAGCGGAACGAGTACAGAAGAGTAGGAAAAACACATTAAACTTTCTAACAAGAATGCACGATAACTAAGCAGAAAAAAAGAGAGGAAAAAAGAACAAAAAACAAACACCATGGCCAATGTGTTAGAATACTCACACCATTGACCTCCAAGGTTAAACTCTACTGCAGAGGACATCAATAGATATGGTTCAATTAATTTTTTAATAATTAAGAGTTCTATCTTATTTTATTTTATCAGGAAGATCAAATCATTGTAATTCATTTCCTACGACCTCACTTCTACGGCATATAGTAGCATTCAAAGTGCATATTTCTAGGTCCATGGCATAAATATGAAAAACCACACGTTGGATGTCCATGCAATGAGCTTTTCATATTTATATGGAAAAATCTATTCCATCTCCATTAGAGGTCCATGGAGTGAGCTTTTCATATTTATATGAAAAACCTATTCTATCTTCATTGGACTTCCTGATAATAAACAAAAAAAAATCAAATCAAATAAAAAAGGATTAATCATCATGGTGAGCTGCTCAAAAGTGCATCAAGCAATATCAAGATGCGAGGTCAATGTTAACCGTTAATGTCTCTAAATTATTATTTTTTAAGTTAAGTCCATTTATATTCTCATTTCACCACCAGTCAATAAAATCTAGATATCATTTTAATTATTGAGCTAATTTTTAATGAGGGATAGTTGTATAATAACCAAAAGGACAAAAAAAAAAGATAAATAATAAGCAATTCAAAAAACAGATTAAAGAAAAAAAATAGAGAGAGCAATTCGGAATCTTTGGTAAGAGGGGTAACTAGACCTTTTAAACCAACCCATCTCACATGGCCCAGATCAGTTAACGGCCCATAAAACTATAATCTCAGTCCATGCATCAAACACGTTAAGGTGGGCTCATTTACAAAAACTCGCCCATTAGAACATCTTGGGAGATGAGTGAGCTTTTCTTATTAAAAAACTCAGGAAATTGAACTGATATGACACCCAGAACTGACATCCAAATAGTGAAATGAAGCTAAAGGTCTTGATACTATTTCATTATCACTATTTCACTTTAGCTTCATTTCATTATCACTACTATTTCATTATCACTATTTCACTTTAGCTTCATTTCATTATCACTATTTCACTTAGTGAAATAGTGATAATGAAATGAAGCTAAAGTGAAATAGTGATAATGAAATAGTATCAAGACCTTTAGCTTCATTTCACTATTTGGATGTCAGTTCTGGGTGTCATATCAGTTCGATTACCTGAGTTTTATAATAAGAAAAGCTCACCCCAGGGAATTTTTCATAGTCAAGGTCTGCGACAGCCCCACCGTGTTCTCATTTTCAGCCAAGCAAGGAAGAGATTGGCGAGGCAAAGTTGAAGGTTAATGGCGAACGACAATCCAGCTGATCACGATAGTTGGAGGTAAGCTTCGTCCACCTCAAACGTATCTTAACCAGCCCAGGCTCTGTCTGTAAGTTGGAGGACTGCAAGTAAAATAATGCCAAAATCTTGATATCCTTTTCTGTTCTTAATCATGTTCGCTGTGTATATTCCATTACGTGCGAATGCTGTTTAAGGAACCGTCACTCTTAAGTATATCAGGTGAACTTGTTGATGCCTTCTGAACTCGTACTGTTCAATACTTAAGAGCCCAATGGGGGGTCTTTCACTTGTCAATAGAGATGGCTTGTTCTTTGCCTTAGATTGTGAGAACTGGATCAGAACACCGATTAGATTGTGAGAATTAGATCACAACACCACCTTGTACATGCACATTTTTTCCTCTACTTTTTCCTTTTCGTTGATTGAGGCTTGAGACAGGTTTTTGTTCTCGATGTTCATGACTCTCAAAGAGCAGAAATGGGCTCTTCTCAGAACAGAGCATGTACTTAAAGCCATATCTGGTGGGGATGTAAAGTGGCCCGTTTCTCGCATTTCCTGGATTACGGTAGTTATGTCGTACCACCCGGATTTTGTCTTCTTTTATTTTGCTAATTGATGCAGGTTTTTGTTCTCGCTGTTCATATGACAGACTCTAACAACAGAGCATGTTGGCTCGTGCTCATATCAGGGTATATTCAGTGGGTGTAAATCTGTCAGAAAAGTAAGAATGCCTCTTGTAGTCATCACCCCCTTCACCCCTTTTTCTGTGCGAATGGGTAAATTTTAGTGATATCCATTCGATAATTGAATACGGTAGGACTCACACCAGGAATAATCCCTCTCGAGTATCCATAACATAAAAACAGCAGGTTAGTTTGTTTGAAGAAAGTGAAATTTATATTAACTATCGTGTCTTTTTTGAATATCAAGAGGTTGGAAAGAAGGTGAGCGTGGAGGACTGCGAATGCTGTCTTCATTCCCTTTCATGAAAAAGAACTTCCTATCTCTTATCATGTTTTTACGTGTATACTGTTTCATTAGGAAACAATATGTACTCTATGTAATTTAGGTGAATCCGTCTTTTTTAATGTTTCATTCTAAAACCATGGTACAAGTATGAGTTGCTCATATGTTCATTTGTTGATCTATCAATATGCTTATTCTTGATCCTTATTGCTTGAACTTTTGTAAAAGACAATTATCTAACAAGCGATTTGCTGATTTTTATTTCAAGGAACGTGTTAGATCATGTGGCTCAAGTTAACAAAGATCTTGATTCCCTTGAGAATGCTTTGCGTCAGCTCATCAGGGACAGGCATACCTCTATAGGTCCAGCTAACATTTCCAATGCACCAAGCATTATGCTTATCTGTGAAGCAATCAAAATCATTCGGCAAAAATTAATCCTGAGGATGGGAAGACAAGATATTGACCCGAGTTTTCGACTTGCCTTTGCTGTGATCACCGTTGCTCTTGGATGTGTCACGTGCAGTCTCTTGATGTGCGTCCTGCTTGGCGACTTGCCTTGGCCGATTTTTGTTGGCTGTGTTCTAATGTTGGTAGCCACGTTTGTGTTCATCGCCAACTGAGGATTGATTGGGGCGATGGTTTGTGTTGTTTAAATGTATTTGAGTTGCTTGGTAACCTTCTAATGCTGGGTCGGATGTGAACCTCGTGTTATATTATTACCTTGAACACCCTTTGCATAACATAGTAGAATAAATGATGATGATGATGATTAGAATTTGTTATGGTGCAAAGTCCTCTCCATCTAAGAGTATTTTGAGCTATTTTAAACATATCTTGGAAAGTTTCCACCAGCCCCTTCCCTATAAGGAAGCTTTAATCCTTTTGCTGGAGTGCCAGTTTCAGTTTAAATTCTAAGTGCATTTAGGTCCATCAATTCCACTTTGGATCGAGTTGCATTGGTAAGATAAAGCTTATGGAGTTGCATTACCAGTAAACAAAACTAAGAAATGGTGAATTAGAGAAACAGTGCAAAATTTTCCTTTGGGACTGAGAAAATAGGGAAATGAGAGTATATAAAAAAGAATCGCACACCCTCATTTAGTATTCTTTCATTTCGGATTCACGTGTTGTTAGTTTGATATAGTTCTTTTTTTTTTCTTTTTTTTTTGTAAGGGTAAGATTTTGTTAGTTTGATATAGTTTATAGCTTCTTCCTCATATAATTTTCATCACTACTGTTGTGCTTTTGAGATTGATTTAACAACATTATTTGATAATTTCATCATTCATCAATCACAATGTCACTAGTTACTCATCCGTGGTCCATGGCCGAACAACAATGATGGTCATGTGTCCTTTTTTATGTAATTTATTGCATTACATGATAATAAATGACGAATCAAACCGATTGTTATATAGGATCTTAAATTCATGTAAAAAATTGCTTTATTCCCCTATAATAAAAAGAGTCCGAACATGCATATGAAGAATATATTTAAATGTGTGGAGAGAGTTAGATATAAAAATAAAATTTGATATAGGAACAAAATTTAACTTATTGTAAGATTAAACTTGATGCTAGTAAGTAAGATAATTAGAGGATTATATCTTAACTATTTTTAAATTACAATTTTGTCCATTTATCATAACATGTCACTATGACGTATCTGAAAAACAGATATAAGCATTAATTAAATATTTTTATTATAAAAGTTGAAATCCTCGTTACATTTGTTTGTATGCAGTAGTAATTAACCGGCACTCACTCTATGGATAATCGATTAAATTAACATGTGCCATAAATATAATTTCTCTAGTATGGGCCTAATTGTGCTTAACGTTCCTATGAAGCAGGGGCTTTTGGGCCTGGCCGGCCCACTGCATCGAGGATCGGATCTGTTCTGGGTCATAGAGGACTCGGTTTTAAGCTCCGACCCATATAAAATCCATAATCCACGTTCACGCCTTGTCGCTTCTCTCACCTGGTGTCGCTGCATTGCCCTCGATCCCCCTCCGGCTGGATTCGGGCAATTCTTCATCCCTCTGCATACGTAGTTTACTCCGGACTGCGAAGTTTCATGGGGGTTTTCCTTTTTCCTTTTGCATATGATCAACTTGATAAATGATTTTGTAAAACGAAACAAACAAAAGCTGTGCTTAACTGGTAACCTCGTATATCTTGCATTTGAATGGATCATTGTGTTGTCAAAATGCGGAAAGATCTTGGTGAATTACAAAACTTAAAAGACTTCAATTAGTTAGCCGATTCTCACTAGTGTCTTTGCTTTAAGACAGCAGTGATGGAAGGAGTGAAAAGGGAGAGTTCCCAAGTTCCAACACCACAGATCCAGCACATCCCAAGCTCAAAATGTGTGCAAATTAGAAGTCTTCGTAGTTCGATCATCTATCAAATAGAGAGTATATAATCTGTATCCGCATCCGTCCGTACTTGGAAGACGATTTGTGCGACTTTGGAAATCCACTTATCTAGATATAGCCTGTATCTATCAAAATAGATACATTTATAAGAAAGTAAGTGATGAAAATGAGATTAGATAAAATCTATATAATTTGAAATTGATTTTAAAAAATCAGATAAGAGAGAAGTTCATTAGCTTTAATTTGTTATTTTGTTGTTCAACAACTTTTGTTCTCGATCTTACAATGCAAATAGATTTAAATATGGATAGGAAGATATGACGTTTAATTTTCACTTAGCCGTTAAAATTTGAAGAAAATATCAATTGAAAAATATAACAAAGAATAAAGAAATCCATATACTTCTAAAAAAATAAAAATTGAAATTGTGATGAATCTAAATGTATACAAACTCTTCTTTTCTGATCTTTCTATTGTGCGAGTACCAAAAATTTCTATTATAGGTCTTTTTCAGCAAGATTTGATGTCAAACTTTCAGCCACATTTCGTATGTCTGGTTTAACAAGTATTCTTACTATGCCCGCTTGATAACAAGCCCGGATAACATTATGCCAAAATTGGTGACATTGATTAAAAAAACAAAAAAGAATAAAAAACAAATGTCAAAATGTGTTTATTAATAAACACATGTCCAACATATAAATCAATACATGTGAAGGGCGCTTACAATATATGTCGGCATAAAGTACATATCACATAAGTAGTTCATAGTATTACAAGCAACAATTGGTCGTTGTAATGCACATTATATTTATTTGACGTCAAAATCCAATAACACGAATAATGAGAAAATGATACATGACTTGCTCCTAAGAAGCCTTGACCTAGTAACATTGTTTTAGGGTCTTTAGAATTCCCTTTCCTGTTCCGGTCCGACAATGAGGACGCTGCCTGCCCTTCTCCTGCCGTGGAAGGACTTCAGCCTATGGTGTGGTCCAACCCATGGGCGGAGTCGCCCTCATCTACCCCATCGCTTAGTGCTCCCTGCTGCTTTGCTGGGCTTTACCCGTCCTCGGTGTGGACACGGGCTTACAGGCCAAGATGGTTCGATCAAAAGGGATAGAGGTCGGGCCGGGGCTCTGCGCTCTTTCTTTCTGTGTGGGACGATGCCGGGGGAGCAATTGTCACTAAATGATCACTCTTAAGTATTACTTTCAAGAATTTAGTCCATTTGGACTAAGAGAAGAGTTACAACACTAGGCCAAATTGTCTTCAGTAAAATGTTAATTCCAGAATAAATGGGCAATAGTCATGAGTATGAATAAAAGCTATGATACTTAAGAATAATCATATTAGAATCACATGTGGGAGTTTTCATCTTTGATAACTTCTTTAAATTGTGTCAACTAGCATATTCATTGGGCCCTTATTGACCAATTTCTGCCTGCATTTGGAAGGATATATCTGAAATTGGGATCAGAAGTCGGGTAAGGACTAATTAGTTGTAAGATGAAGTACGAGAACCAAAATTAAACATAGACAATAATATGGGGAACATTTTGTAATATCTTTTGCATAATTATTTTTTCATTCCATATTAGTGCCGCTTGCATACCTCCGTCCGTTAGCATATTCCCTTGGTCGGTCATTGAAATTTTTCCTAAAATGATAATTGACGAATATTTTATGGACCCTATCTATCACAAGATAAAGTATGATGACCAAAATTAAATAGTGGCAATAATACAAAGATCGTTTTTGTAATTTTTCCTGGATATATATTCCAATAATTTTATGCTTTCGTCATCTCAATGATCATTACTAATTTTTTATTCGATGTAAAACATTAGTCTATTCATTAATAGTAAACTCACAAGTCACACAACTAGCTTTCTCTTTCAATTCAGAATACTCAGACTATTTTGAGTTACACTAATGTGATAATTTGTGAGTAAATTTTTATATAAATCTCTCTAGATATTATTTAAAAAAAAAAAAAAATCATCGCCACCAAAATAGTTGTAACCCTAGGTCCAAATTTTATCTTCCCATTTCAAAGATTAATTTTGCCAGACAATTTTTACCATGGTATATATAAGAATGACATGTGCTCGGAGAATGTTGTCGGATTGGTATGGGTATATATGATGATGATGTTTCCAATCCTCTGTGGTGCGATTCAAAATTGAGAAACTCCTGACTTAGCAATTGTCTTACATTGAGATTCCTTATAAATTAAATCATTTATCCTTGTAATAGGTTTTGGAAAACCGACGCAACTGAACCTTGTTTGGATGAGAAACATGGGAATATGCAACAGCAAGGTGTAGGATGATATGCTCACAACTCAAAAGTTCATAATGTCTTTTTGGGAAAAGGCCCAAACAATTTAAAACCAAAGAGATAATAGTATGCCACTAACAATATTCAAATATGTTGAATGCAAGAGCACAGGATGGAAAAGTCACGTACGACAAGAGAGCTTCTAGACGGTCCAAACCACAATCAATTTGCGCTTTAGGGACCCTGTCGGGCATGTAAACTTTAAATACTACGAATCGATTTGTGTGACCGTAGTTGGTTCCGTTACTGACAGAAAGAGTAATTGAGTGCAACCCTCCCATTTTCCGGAAACAATAGACTCTTGGTGGCGGCGTGAATATTTCGGGGCCCAAGACGCGAGTTGAATTGCCAACAGTCAATCCTAGCAGATCAAAACGCCAAACCCATTTTTCTCCAAGTCCATTTATAGTCAAAGCATAGCTCACTCAACATCTTTTTTTTTTTTTTTTGGTAATTGCTCAGCCATATGAAGGGAAAATTCAAATTATCCTAACCCTATTATACAACTAATTCAGTTCTAAATTTTTTAATTTTGCCAACTTAGTCCTTAATTTTATAACAACTTATTAATTCAGTCTAAGCATTTTGATTATGCTAATTTAATCATAAGTTTTTAAATGATTTTGGCAAAGTAGTCTTTGGCAATTCAATTAGCAACAATCGTCTTACGTGACGCGATTAATATTAACATGGACAAATTTTTATTTTTATTTTTAAATTTCAATTTTTGTAATTAATCTTTATTGATTTTTTTTTTCTTTCTTTTCTCTTTTTACATAAAGCTAGTGGGCTGCAAAGCCCTTGCTGTGGGCGTGGGCGAGGGTCATAACCTTTGCTGTGGATGGAAAGCACATCACAAGCCCTCACCCAAGGCCCAACGAGGACCATCAACTCTTGCTTAGTGGTAGCAGAGGTCTCTGATAGGGCCGCTAGCCTTGTGTAAAAAGAGAGAAGAAAATAAAAGATTGAGGATAATAAAAAATGGATTTTTTAAAGTTTAAAATTATCTACATCAAAACCGATCATGTCACATAAGAACAAGAGGCGCTAACTAGGTTATTATTTTAGTAATATCCGGCTAAAATTAGTTGGAAAGATTAATTTCACAATTTGTTAAAAGCTTTAGGCCTAGTTTGGTAATTCATCAAAATTTTAGAATTAAATTAACATAATTTGAAAGATTTATGGTTGAATTGCCAAAATTGAAAAATGAAGAGTTTTTTGGACATGCTCAAAAACAACGATGTTTGAAATGATTTGATGGAAAGCACTCTCTCCCACAACTAATTATGGTGTTTTTCATGTTGATCGATACTCCACGGATGAAGAGACCTTCCTTTAGGGTACTTTCACAAAGAAATGACAGCACCAGCGTGGCCCTAATATTGCATATGTGTTAGCATCTTACCATAGAACAGACAGACAATTGAAGTTGGCTTATTTGATGGGGCAATTTCTCCAAGAGAGGACAAACGAGAAGCAAGAAGACGAGTTAAAACAAACACAAGAGGGACTTTAGCGGTAAAATATCCAACAGTAGCAAATTTTGACCATGCATCATACGGCGATTCGCCGAAGCAGAAAAAAGAAGGCACACCTTTTGCACAAAGACGCCATCTGTACCATAAGGGAATTGTTTAGGTGCAAACCAGACATTTGGAAGAAAAAAGAAGAAGATAAAATAAGCAAAAGCCCATGCAATTGCAACTGTGCCCGTTGGACACTATCGTAGGTGTGACATAATCAGCTTTTACATGGGCCCAATTACTATGAACATTCCGTGATCCAATCACTTATACGTACATCGGGCCTAATTAAATTGGCCCACTTCTCTCGAATCGAGATGCAAAGGCCCACATCTTATGGCCCACTGGGTAAAGCTCATAGTCTATCTCTATAAATACAAAGATGTTATAATTTCATCAAAACAAATTTCTCCAGGAACCAGAACAAAAATCTACGGGGAAAATTAAAAGTTAAAAGGAGAGACATTCGTTTCCCCCCAAGTTCGCGGATGCACCCCTTTGATTTAACAGCTCCAATTCCATAACCTACCTCACCCGATTCGTCACTTCCCATTTTCCTCCTATTGTACCACATCACAGCCGCTCAGTGATCTCCAAGCGGCGAGCTGAGCCGACTTATGAGAAATGGCCAGTTTAGCTGATGTAAGTGTTTACATCACCCATCCTCCAAGCTCCCCCTTCCCACTTGCTGGGTTGAAGAGCCACTCAACCTTGGACTCGTCTACAACCTTCAACGTCATCCTCCTAGAGTCCACCGTATTTAGCACGCCCAATCCTCAATAAGTAAAACCCCTCTGTCTCTCTTGCTTCGTCCATTCGCCCAATCGAATGTCTGAGGTAACGTTGATTCTTTTTCCCATTTCGAAAAGTGAGAGAAATGCCGACTCACAATTGGACGTGAATTCTTTATTCCACAAAATGCTCCCACGGATTATAAGCATCTCAATATATCTCAATCATTGATATATGTAAAATCACTGATGCATGGCGTTAAGAATTGATTGAGATATCAATGGAAACACCATTCGGGATAGAGGATCTGCATCCTCTTTTTCTATGCATATTTGGAATGTTTCATGACATCATGTTCTATTTGTTTCGCGAAATTTATTTTCTAAAATAATACTTTCCTTATTTCCAGCATTTGGATTACTTAGGAAAATTAGTCAATGAAAAAATTTTTCTTAGCCAATGAAAAATTAATATTTAAATTCAAGAAAATGATTTCATATTTAAAAAATCAAAAATTATTTTCCAAAATATGACTATATATTGATACTTTAACTGAAGACTCTATGTTCGGGCATGGGAATTTATTGGCTTTTAGATTGGAAATTGGGAATTAGAGCATTTCCTAGATCCTTTCTTAATATGTTCTTTCTTAGATTTTAGGGATTTTCTCAGTATGAGATTGCATTATTTCCATAACGTAATTAACTTGTCAAGTTAATTGTGTACCAAAGTGAGATTGGATGAACAAAATTTAATTAGCAACATAACTAAAATCGACACTTCTTTTGAAGTTCTATTTATCCATTGAATGAATCCCTCTCTCCTTTTATAGCGTTCAATTATATTTTATGTTGGAAAAACCAAATTCCTCATCTCAAGTTTTGATTGGGTAGAAGCAGAGAAGAGGGAAGAAGGCGTGATAAATCAAACTTTCTTCCACCTCCATCGCTGGGGGTGCATTTTTGTCTTTTCATGGTATAAGGCCGTCGATTGAGAGAATTTGAGAAAGAATCACATTAGATGTCGATGACTAAGATTATACATATGTTTTATATGTAAAAAAGGTGGGAGAGGAGAGATTTTCTGAGAAATGGCTCGAACAATTGAGATTTAGGGGAAGGAATTCGCCCCAATTTATGATCCTTTGGCTTAGCTGTTAAACCAACTGCCTTTGTTCCACTTTATGGGTCCAGGAGATGAAGTCTCAAAAGGGAACCATGAGAAGCCAAAGGAAATCCCAAGAAATTCCATTCACTTGCATCTTGTCTTATTCAATTTATCATATAATTATTTAATGAAAAATATTTTTATTATCAACAATAATTTCGTCTAAATATTTTTATGGACAACAAAAATATTTTCATTTTTTTTTGTAAGTAATAGAAGCGATCGTTTTTAAGAAACTATTTTTCAAATCATTTATTTTTCATGAAACAAATAAAACCTAAGTATAATTATTTTTTCTAATATAAGTAAGTAGTTGTAGGTACTAAAACTTATGTAGAGGGATTGCTTTGGCCATAAGTTTTACCTATACTAATTTACCAAATAAATATGTAGATCTACTTTTTAAAGAAGTGTATCTGCTTTGAAGGAGCTTCCATTGCCATTTTAATCAATTCTCCACTAGGGATGCATGTAGATAAGGCATTTATCGACGGTTGAGGTATGTTGAGTTATTACCATTTGGAATAAAAAATCCACATCCAAAAAAGAAAGGATTAATGACTATTAGCGATAAATCTTACTTTTTGGTGGATCTACAATGACTGAATATGCTTCTAAGTGCATATTGTCTGCTCTGAGGGCCTCTGCCATTAAAAATCACGCGTATAGAAATCTAGATATATTAACAAAAAGAGCAAAAGAAAAATAGACAGGGTAATCTTGGGTTCAAATGGGTGCTCCGCGTTCAAGGCAAGGCGCAAATAAAGCAGACTTTAAAAGACGATTTAGCCTTTTCGCTTTCGTCACTTCCGCGGGAGAGCCCACATCAAATATAAAAAAGTAAACCCGGAGGGAATTTTGTTAATATATAAAGATCAGCGCAGACGTTTTTCTGTCGGGACATTTCCTTAGTCCACGTATAAAAGCTCGGCTCGGCTCGGCCTGGCCCCGATATGAAAGCTCTCGGCACTAGGCAGGCACCCATATAAAGCTCGGCACAACCCAAATAGCCAACCCGCCCCCCGAGAACTCTGATCTCATATTCCCCTGAAGCACTTTGCTCGTTCAGGAGATAGCAATCTGCAAACACTTGAAACCACATTTTCAGGAAGAAAGGAAGGGGGAGATCAGGCAAAGTAGGAAGGCTAATGGAGAACAACAATCCAGCTGATCACGGTGGTGTTCGGAGGTAAGCCTCAGCAACCTCAAATACATAAAAAAAGCACTGTTAGCCCAGCTCGTCTGCAAGTTTAAGGATTCTGAGGAAACTCATGACAGCATCTTGATATTCTTTCCTGTTTCTATCTCTGATCATGTCATACTGCATGTATCATTACGTGAATAATGTCTTGTGGTGAAAAAACTTGCATTTTAGTCGTTGGATGTACTGTTCACGTAAGATCTCCCACTTGCCTGTAGAAAAATGGCCTGTTTCTCGTGTTAGATTGGGAGAGTTGGATTGGAACACCAATTTATACCGTCCAGATTTCTCCATCTGTTCATTTTTTCCTTTTATTGATTGAGATGTTCATAATGATTCGACGCTCAAAGAGCAGGAGTGGGCTCTGCTCAGAGCAGAGCATGTACACGGGCATATCTGGTGCAGGCAAAATGCCTTCTTGTAGTTATTGACCTCCTTTTTAAGTGCGAACTGGTAAATTTTCAGGATATCCATTTGGTAATTGAATACAGTAGGACTCGTTCCAGGAATAATTCCTCTCGAGTATGGATACCATTAAAACAGCTGAGTTTGTCCGAGGAAAGTGAAATCCATGTTAACTACCATTTCTAGTTGAAAACCGCGAAGTTATAAAGAATGTAACCTTCTCCTAAAGTTACTGGTAAGAGGGAAAGTTAAAGAGACGCGACTGTATATGAAGTCCGCAGCTTTCTTTTTGTCAAGAGAACACCATATTAATTGAAAGCCTTCTTGGCTTTTCCTTTTAAGAAAAGGGAAGATATTCAGTTGGCTTTTCTACTCGGTAAGCAGCGGCTTACCTGGTAGTTTTGTGCATCTGGGTGGTCTTGTTTTTGTGAATGTGTTGTTAGAGTAGTTTAGGAAAGGTTTATAGGTGTTAAAGGAGGTATCCCCTCATCCTATCATGTTCCAGTTTGTCGAGAAGAAGAGTTTTTCACTAGCTTCATTAGCCTCAGATCACTAGAGGGGCTATACTCTTGCGGTGCATGTATAGGTTAGAGTCCTGCAATGCATAGACACGTTAGTTAAGATCTGCACTAGAAGCTTGGTGTCAAATAGCATCAAATTTTTAAGCTTGGTGTCATACAGCATCAAATTTTTTTTAGAACTTAAATCGGTAGAGTTCTTGAAAGCTTTTGGAAGGACTGCCGTCTTATGTGATGAAGGAGGAGCTCAAAACTTGAGCTTTGCCAAAAGACTGATCACTAATAAGCGGTTTGCTGATTTTATTTCTTAGACATGGAGCAGAGCATGTGGATCAAATTACTTCAATTCATTTCGTGGAGAAGATCTTGCTAAAAATTGTGATTTTTGCCATCGGAATCATGGATATTCCACCCATCACTAACCTTGAAACCATCGTGTGTATCTACACAATGCTTGTAATTGTCGGACAATTACTAATCCTCAAGATGGGAAGGCAGGATATGGACCCAACATTCCCACTTACATCCGCTTGCATTGCTATTGTTCTCGGATGTGTCAAATGCTGTCTGCTGATGTACATTCCGTTTCATGTCATGCCTTGGTTGATTCTCATTCTCCGCGTCCTCTTGTTGATGAACCCATGAGCAATCATCACGGATTAGAGAATTGTGACCATTTTTGGTTTTCCTAATATTGTGGTTTGCTCTTTGGTAAGTTGGTATTTATGTGCATTGTGCTTATGCTGGTCAAGACATGAACCTTGCGTTGTACTGTTATTACTTCGAACATCTTATATATCGAAAAGCATAATATGTAATGTGATGTAGATAATGCTACTACTTAGTTAAGATTTGGTGCCATACAATGAAGTTGGAATCACAAGGATTTTTTTTTTCTTTGGCTAGAGATTATTTAATCTTTCGATCCACGAATTGCAATTTAGACATAGTTCGTAACCTGATCCTCATATCAAACCTCAATAATATTCTAGGCACTATCTTGACCCGAATTTTGAGTCACAAATGAAAACCACTAAGCCACTAAGCCTGGCATAAAGGAAGCATGCAATATATGAGAGAGGGAAATAACCAGCCCCAAATTCTTCAACGAGGGATTTACCCATTTGAGAACAAAGCGAAATCACATTAGAAAAGGGAGATGTGCGACTTTTTGTATTTTAAGACATATTTGGAAAAAACTGAAAAGTGAGATGCAATAATCTTGCTTCAATCTGAGTACAGACATATATCAATAGACGTCCATGACTAGGAACTTCTTGTTTTTTGAATAACGTGTTAAAAGGGTTGGGAGACAGATTTCCCGGGAGACGGGCTTGATCCATTAAGATGAAGAGTCAAATGGGGACACTAAGCCCAAATCAAATCACAAGAAATTCTGTTTGCTTGCACCTTGTCTTATTTGATCGCGGGCAACTCACGGATGGGGAGTGCTAGAACACCCAGTTGTCCCCCAAGATTTGTTCTCTATTTTTTTTTTTTTGGTTTTTATGTCCTGGATTTTTGAATCAATTCCCCCGTTTCTCTATGCACAAAGGAAAAAAAAAATTGCTTCTCCAATTTCAATAAATTGCATCAGAATCTTAACTAAATAGTACCATCGTAGTCTTCATCATATATTTTTGCAATGTTATGTAAAAAGTGTTTAAGGTAATAATAGTACAACACAAGGTTCTTGTTTGAGTCGGAATTGGCAAGATGCACATCAAACCGAACTTTGTAAGAAGCATACGTCAACATTAGGAAAATCGAAAACCGTCACCATTCTCCAATTAATACTCAAGTTTGAATTTGAATGTGATCATCGACATCAAGACGAAGGGAACGAGAATCGGCCAAGGCATGTCACCAAGTAGAATGTAAATCAACAGGTTGCACGTGACACATCCAAGAGCAACAGAGTTGAGAACACACGCAAGTTGGAACCTTGGGCCAATATCATGCATTCCTATCTTGAAAAGTAATTTCCATTTTTTTACCATTGTGTAGACAAGCATAACGGTTGCACTAGTAACGTTGGGTGGACTTGTATTGCTATAAATGTCCTCGATGGCTTGAAATAAGGTCTCCTCCATGGAATCAAGATATTCGTTATATATTGCAGCAATTGGAATTCCAAGCTCTACTCCATATCTTTGAAATAAAATTACCAAACTACTTGTTAGTCGATAGTGTTTCATAAAAGCTTAAGTTGTGAGCTCTTTTTTGCATCATACAAGATGACAGTTTTAACAAAACCTATCAAGATATGAGTCTACAATAAACATCAAGCGATTCCCTAGGCCTCTTAACTTATATACTCCCAAAAACACGTCAAGAACTACCAATTTAAGTTCATAAGGAAATTTAATTTGCAGCATGATGTCAAACTTCTGCTGCAAATCATAGCTAATGAGTCTACTCATTGCAAGAGCCTAAATTATCGATGCATTGCAGGAATGTAACCCATCAATTGATCCACGGCTAATTAAGCTAATGAAAACTCTTCTCTTGGACAAAATGTAGCATCACAGCACAAGGGGATACCTCCTTAACACATACAATTCTTTCCCAACCCACTCCGACGATGCCTATTCATAAAATAAAACCACCAAAACTCACAAAACTATCATGGTAGAAACAGAGCAAAGCTAATCATAGGTCTTTTCTCTTTTTAGGAGGAAAAGCGAACGAGACTTTCAGTATACATTGTTCTTGATATGAGTTTCTCTTGACAAAAGAACAAGAGGGTATATAAAGTCGTGTCTCTTCATCAACGTACAGAAATTTTCCCACCAAGTAACTCTAGGAGACGGCTCACATTCTTTCCGACTATGTGAATTTCAAAAACAAATGATAGTTATTATGGCATTTCACTCTCCTCGGACAAACTCAGCCGTTTCAATGGTGTTCAAACTCAAGAGGGGTTGTTGCTGCTATGGATAAAAAATATATTCAATCACCAAATGAATACCGTTAATATTTACCGATTAGAATTTACCGATTAGTACAAAAAATGTCAACGAGTACAATTTACTCTACTGAATATGCTCCCTCATGAATATAGCCCAACATCCTCTGGTTATGAGAATCAGGTCATTACGAACGTTAAGAATAAAAACCTGGATCATTTAGCAAGAGAATAGAAGACAAAGTCTAGGTGGTACAACAAAACTTGCCCAAAAACTAGCCTTGATATAGGAAATGCGAAAAACAATCCGTTTCGCATCTAATAAATGAGCCCCTAAGTACATGCTCTGTTCTGAAAATCGAATCAATGTGAACAGCGAAAATAAAAACCTGGATCAATAACTAAACGATAAAAAGAGCATGGAAAAAAAGTTGGGTGATCAAAGTTTACGTAGAGTGCAGGTTTCTTCCCAATAAAACAGCATTTACGTAATAGAATACATGCAGTGGACATGATCAGAGATGAAAACCGGCAAGAATATCAAGATTTTGGGATGAATTTACTCCGCAATCCTCCAACTTACTGACGGAGGCTGGGCTACATTGCTTAAGACGTGTTTGAGGTCGACGAGGCTTACTTCCGACCACCGTGATCAGCTGCTGGATTGTGGTTTTCCCTTGAGCTTCCCACCTTGCCTCGCCAAGTCTCTTCCTTTCTTGCTTGAATGTATAGAGTACCCGCCTGGGAGAAATAGAAACACAATGGGAAAATGTACCCAATAACCCAACTAATTCGGGCTACTTAATTAATATTAACACGGGATGGGTTGGGTTAATGGGTGATTTGACATTGTAGGAATTGATCGATGTCAGACGATCGGAATTGAACCATTTATACAATCTTATTGAATCCGACAATGTTGGATGATCGGATGATTGGATGATCGCATGATCGATATCCTATTGACCCAACCAATTCCAGGCCCAATGGATAGGATTAATGGTAATTTTCCCATTGTGGTCTCCCAAGAAAGTCCGCGCACAAAACGGACAATCCCAGAAGAGCGAGAGAGGTAATTTCGCTTAAAGTATAGGACATATGTAAATAGATGTCGATTACTAAGAACTTTCTTTTTCTAATATATGCAAGAAGGGTTCGGGGAGTTAGAGATTTCCCATGAGATGGGCCTGATCCAATGAGATTCATGGGTGGGACGGAAGTCGCCCCAAGTCCTTAGCAATGATCTTCTTTATGCTTTGCTAGAATAATAATTTTTGAGCACTGTGAGAATAACAATATATTATAAACTATAAATTCTTGAAAAAAATAGGTCATATAATAATTTATAATTATTTGTAATTTGATTTTTGGTGATTTTGAATAAATTGTTATTTTTATAATATGTTAAAAACTGTTACGAAATCTTTTCTTATATTCCTTTTTATGTTTAGTGGGGAGAGGGTTTTGAGCTTAAGCGAAGCCCGACTATATATCCATTTTCTCTATGCAGTTTTTATGTGTAGTTGAGATGAAAAGTGTCAAATGCAGACCCTCAAATCAAAAGCCCAAAGCAAATCACAAGAAATACCATTTTTCTAGCGCCTTGTCTTGTTTAATCACTCCTTGATAGGAATATTGGAACACCAATTTGTAGCCCCAAGTTTTGTTCTCTATTCTTTTTTTTCCCCTCTTTTTGTTACTACATCCAGATTTTTTTTTTTTAATATGAAAAGGGGCAAAGCCTAATTATTACATTAGGACTTGCCTAACACAGCTTAAACCAGACCTCTCTTCTACCAATAGTGTTATATATTTATATTTTAATTCTTGATGTTCCTGGTGATTGAGATTCACAAAGCAAATAATGGGCATATCTAACAGTTGCATATCAATAAAAAAAGTAAAAATTTATTATCAATCATCATCAACCCTTTTTTTTTTTATATTATAATTTCAGACATAATATCTTTGTACCACAGTATACTCCCATGAGTCATGAGTATCTCAACATATCGCGATCATCAATACATGCATTACTTATATGAATCATCTATTGATGATTGGTTGCTCTTTGCCAATTCTACCTCGGACATTCACTATTATTTTTCGTTCTTGTACTTTATTTTGTGATGGGATTTGGTCCCTTAACTAACCACATGTCGGGACAAATTCCAGATTTTTTGTCCAAATGTCCATAGAAAAGTACGAAGTAAAGACTGGAAATGAACATGGGGCACTGATGCACATAAATCACAACTTAAAATTTGAGGGAAAATTATACAAATGATCCATTTACTTATACTCATGTTTGATCTTCGTACTTTATTTTTGTGGTGTGATTGGTCGGTCGACCAATGTTCAATCTTGATTGTAGGAAGGTCGTATGTTTTTCTTTGTACAAATGCAAACAAAAAGTAAGGGCTAAGAGCTATAGATCAATATGTGGCATCAATGTGTCATAATAGTGCAAACTAGTGGGCATGTTGTTGAAAAAATAACTTTGTCATGCAGTTTGACAAAAAATAATAACTAGTTAGTTTAAAGGAGGAAAATTGTTTAAAATGTCGTAAGCCTATCATAAAATGGTTAATTCAATCCTAAACTTTTTAATTGTGCCAATTTAGTCTTAAAATTTTTGACAATTTGTTAATTTAGTCCTAAAATTTTTAATTATGCCAATTTAATTGTAAGCTTTATGATAATTTGTCAATTTAATCCTAAATCTTTTAATGATTTGCTAATTCAGTCATTTTGTTCAATTTTTTTGCCAGAAATGGATGATATGGAGGTGTAGTTAGCATCGATCATTTTATGTGGCATAATTAGCACTAACATAAATAATTTTTGTAATTTTTTGGTTTTTCGATTTTTTTTTCACTTTTATTTTCTTTATCTTTTTCATTTATCTTTTTTTTATCTTTTTAATTTTTTCAATCGGTCGACATTAAGCGAGGGCTGCACTCGCTGGCTTGGGGAGGGACGCCTGCACTTGGGCTAACGAAGGCAGCCCTCGCTAGGGTTCACAAAAAATTCATACATTTGTATCACCAGCATTTAACTGAGTATATTAGGTTTTTTTTTTTTAGGAAAAAAATTATTATCATTACATAGCATGAAAAAAGGGCAAAGTTTAATTATTATGGATAATTTATTTATAATGTACGTAATCAAATTAGTTATATCTTTATATACTAGCTTTCTTCATTCGTAATACGATTGATTCTAATAGCATCATCTTCGAATTTTCTCATACTACAAGTGCTATCTTTTTTCAGTTTTTTTTAAAGAAAAACAATAATAATTTGTACCTTATATTTTCGTCCTTTCTTGTAAGACATACTAAGTTCCTTTTAGAGCATTTGGCCAAAGAAAATAAATGTAGAGCCAATTCAAAGTATGCATCCCGGGATTCATAGTGAGACTGCTTCTATATTACCTAAGCTTGGTGCTTCAGTATTAGGAGAGTATTAGCAGTTGGAGATCAATTGACGACATCAAACTATACATGATTAGAGTTAAATAATGCAACTCAATCCTAATTAGTTACTAACTCATAACATGATTTAACTTCATTTAATAATAATTTAATTTAACTTTTACAATAAAAATTAATGAAAGAACAATTAAAAAGATATACTTATAATAGAGCATCTAAATAAAACAAAAATAAAAGTATCTCTTTTAAAATAATTTCTAACTAAGAATATCTAATTTCATTGCACAATTAGTAAACCAATAAACTCGCTTCTTTTAAAGACGACAACAAAATAAATCAAAGAAAAATTTTAAAAAATATAACTTTTAAAAGTAAAAAAGTAATATGCAAAAACATAATAGAGCTTCCCAATAGAAAGTAAGATACAATTAAGAATTCGAAGTCATTAGCGCATGACATATATATATCTAAATTAATTTTCATCTCACAAAAATTTCCTAACTAGTACAATTACCCAAATCTATATTTTATTGGATTCCGTCCAATATCCCATTAAATAGAGTTCGGGTTAACACATGTATTGCTAAGTAGTTTTCATTTGCGACTTGAAATACATATCAATGTTTAGAATATTATTGACGTTAGGATATGAGGATTGATTACATACTAGATCATTCGTGTATCAAGAGATTAGTGAATAAGGGCAATATTATTCTTCCTCAAATTGTTTGAATCAATTCCCCCATCTCTCTTTGACCAATTTAACTTATCATCATCATCATCATCATCATCATCATCATCATCATTGTGTGAGATAAATTGAATGTGTCAAATGGGATACGTCGGAATGATGAAAGGCAAGCTTTATTCCATACATTATTTCATACACTTTCCCCAGTGAGTTGTGTGGAAAAATCCCATGCTCACAAGGAAAATGATGATCTTGCAAAAGGTACGTCAATTGAGGCAATGAGAGCCAGTTTCTTCCTCTACCCAAAACATTACAGGTATACTCATCGTTTAGCCCTTTGAGCCTACACACGTGAAGAGAATTTTAAATTATCCCTATAAAGGATCATCCCATATTGGGGCAAATTTGAAATGAATGGTAAGAATCTTCTTGCTCACACTTGCATCAATCTTTGAGTATTACTCTTGCAATGCAACTTATGCTGTAATTTAAGTGCTTTAGGATGACGAAGAGCGGTTCTTTCTTTATCCTACACAATATTGTCCATTGCATAGTCCACTTGAGCTTTCGAATTCATTTCGCACTAAACCCAGATTGTGATTATCCCCCACACTAGAGTAAGGCAAAAGACAATCATTCAAGTAGCATGGTCTATAATTCTGATAAAAAATGAGGACTTTGTGAGTCCAAAGAAGATAAGTGTGAAGAACAAGAGGCATGAAAAAACAGTGTGCCTGGTAAAAGTAAGGCCGATGCCCATAGAGAAAAATCAAAAATTGGTTGTAGCAAGTTGTATCCTCAGTGAAGCGATACTTGTAGAACTCAATGGAGTCTTGATATGAAGAAAATCCCTAATGGTAAAGAAGAAAATTAGTGGAAATGTCAAGATGATCACCAACTTTGATCCCCTTATACACTTTTTGGGCTTGAGAATCCTTTCATGAACCAAGCCTACTTTACATCCATTGCAAAGTCTCTTTAGATTATCGCACTTGAATTAACATAAAAGTTCATATATTCAAAAGTATCGCTCGAAGAAGTGTGAGTAAGACAATTTCTACCTCATTTTGTATGTTGCTTAACTTGAAAACCCAAAGATGATTGTGGAATATCATTCTTCAATAAGCCTCGACTCAAAAAGTCCCATTTGTTAAGCTGTTGACCAAGCCCACATTATGGTCCATGTTAAAGACCTCTCAGATTGGTAAGGTTGTATCACTTGCAAGATTACTCATACCCTTATTTGGCATGATAAGATAAAGTGATTGTCAAATTCCTGCATCAAAGGTCAGGACAAAATCGCCTTTTAATAAGAGTGAGTGAAAAGTCATTTCAAACTAAAAGATCCTCATTTCACATATCCATGACACTCATGTGTTCAAATTAGAGTATTCTTTTGAAATGGAAATTAGGGAATGCGAGATCAATAGAAATTATCACGCATGAACCTCACTTGAGTTAATGCATGTTTTGTCAATAACCACAAATGCATGTTACCTCTCTCATGATTAGGCTTTATAGGAGACATATCCCTAAGGAGTAGAGATGTCACCAGGTAAGTGCACCTCTACCCATACTCTAAATACTTGTCATTGTGCAGGTATTCTCTCAAGTGCACCCATACTCGACTTGGTCGAGCTATCCCCCAAAGATTTTTCTCCAAGATTAAGTCTGATTAAGGCGACCGAAGAAATGTTCGAGTCCTGATCAAATGATTTATGCTACAATGCTAGGCACCGAAGAAAGATTCGTGTCCTACCCAAGCAAAACCTCATTTTCATTGACCATGGAAAGGTATGAGTCCTGGAAAGTGATTTCCGATTTAGGTGACCATAGAGTAGTATGGGTCCTAGATAAGGTTTGTTGCTCTAACAAGCGACCATAAAAATGTAAGGGTCATGGAAAAGCTATTTCTCATTCAGACGACCGTAAAAAGGTACGGTCCTGAAAAGAGATTTCCCGTTTAGGTGGTCGTAGAATGGTACGAGTCCTAAACAATATATGTTTCCTATTTAGGCGATCGTAGAAAGGTACGGGTCTTGAAAAGTGTTTTCTTGTTTAGGTGATCGTAGAAAGGTACGGGTCTTAGACATTATGTTTGTTGCTCTAATAGGCGATCGTAGAAAGGTACGAGTCCTAAAAAAGCAATTTTTTCTGTTAAGATGACCGAAGAAGAGTTCAAGTCCTATACAACCAAAGATTGCCATACTGAGTGACCGTAGAAATGTACAAGTCCTAGGAAGGCAGCCTTCTCATACAAAACCCCGTTGCTATTCTAGGTGACTGTAGAAAGGTATGAGTCTTGGACGTGTAACACTAACTATCTTGAATTACTCTACCCTCCTTAAAGATAAGTCATTTCAAGTATGATCTCTTATCATTTGTATTAGCATTTCCATGCATAAAAAAAATTGCATTTCAAAATGGGATTCATTTTCCCAAAAAAAAAAAAAAAAAAAAAAAAAAAAAAAAAAAAAGTCATTCAGTACATGTGCATGATCAAAATTTAGTTTTCAACTTATCTTTAAAGGCAATCTTTATGAGCTCACTTTCGAAGAGGAGCAGCTGTTAACACCTACTTTTGGCAACCCTAAAAGAAATAAAATAAAAATCACATCATAGCAAATAAAAGGAAAAATAAGGGAAATCAATCTGATTAATTATGAATGGAAGTTGGAAATTCTAAAGAATATTCAAATCTTAATAAATGCGGAAGCAATTCCCAGTCGAGGATCAAGAGCTAGGAAATCAGGTGAATAAAAAGTAAGAATTTTTGTAAAAGGGAAATAATTGAAGTAAAATTGAGCTGATTGCAAAATCACGCTCTAATATGCAATCCATGAATTAATGCAACAGAGAATGGAAGCTCGAAAATTGCCATGGAAAGCGGTCATTTGAAACCACTATAAGATAGGTTTTAAGTCAAATTAACCCCCTAAAACATATTAGAAAATTATTCTTTCTAGACAATTTAATTAGTTTCTTTATTACGAATTCTAATAAAAAATACAAAAAAAATATTAGGTGCATGTCAATTAGTTTGCATATTAGGTTCATTTAATTAGAATTTGTTTATTAGTAAAATTAGGTCATGTAGTTTAAGTGCACATTATATAGTAAAGTTCTAATTTCTGTTGGAGAAATCTTTCCGAGAATATTTTGAAGCTCGACAAAACGTTTCTTTCGTCTAAAGTCGGAAGTTCGGAGACCGTCGGTTTAAAGTCGAAGACTTTGTTCTCTCGAGACTCAAGACTCAAGACTCAAGACCCAAGACTTAAGACTCGGGACTCAAGACTTAAGTCTGTTCTCACCGACAGTCTTTCTAATCCAGTGGACGAAGGAAATCCAAAGCCGAGGTTTATGGTTGAGGATTCGATCCTATTCTCTGGAATAGATTCTTTGGTTGGATAATCATTTCGGATTCTTTAATTCTTATCTAAGATCGATTGAAGATCCGTTGGTCGACGAAATAATCTTGGAATGTTCTATTCATGGAAACCGAGATCCTGATTGTATGGGCGAACAGGATTGATGGGCTATCATCGATTCCTTAAATAGCTCGGATGATCTTCTTGATTGATTCCGTCCAACGGGTAGATTGGAGGAATTCCTTTGGTAAGTGCCAACGGCTATGATGGCATGAAGGAGTATAAAAAGAAGTCGTTCTAGTTATTTTAAGAGGGTGATTGATAGAAAAATTCAGTCCGAAGATCCTTGATTGTTGTTTGAGACTGTTCGAGCGAAATTGTAAAAGAGAGAGTATATACTTGGTGACGCCTTGAGTGAGTGTGGTAGATCATCTACACCTAGAAATCAAGGAAGATCAACACCGTAACATCTCTTTGATCATAGTGGAATCCAGCCAATCGGCATCGGTGTAGAAGAGTGGACGTAGGCTTGAATCAAGCCGAACCACTATAAACCGAGTGTTCAATTCTCTCTTTCCTTACTCAGTCTCTCGATTGATATTTAACTCTTGCGATTGAATCATTAATTGTTTAAATATCGTACAAGCTTCGAGAAATTTTTTATATACCTATTCACCCCCTCTAGGTACTCATACTAGCTATATCAATTGGTATCGAGCCCGTGTTCTCACTTTGTTTGAAGTGTTTTACTTCGAGTAAAAGATCCATGGCTAGTATGCTAGCACCGGGCGATGGAAGGGCAAAGCAATACCAGACCTCCCTACTTCGATGGAAAGGATTACAACATCCGGAAGAACAAGATGAAAGCTTTCCTTCGATCAAAGGATCCTCGGAATGGGACGTTGTGGAAAGAGGAATCACTCCCGCTTTCTTTGCTTCAATCTCGAAAGAGGGAAAGAAAGCTGTTGAAGCCGCGGAATGTCTCAAGAAGAGATAAACAAGAGACAAGCACTCGATGCTAAAGCAATTTATTCTTTATATTGTGCTTTATCTCCAACTGAATATAATAGAATATCTTCTTGTGTTACAAAGCAAAAGAAGTATGGGATAGATTACACATCACCTATGAAGGGAAGATCGAGTGAAGGAGACCGAATTAACATTCTTCTTGGTCAATATGAAGCCTTCAAAATGAAACCAGGAGAATCTATAAGCGACATGTTTAGTCGTTTTACGATATTGTCAATGGTCTTGAGAACCAAGGACAAAAAATTTCTGATCCCATGAAGGTGAACAAACTTCTGCGTGGACTCTCTAAGGATTGGAATCATATAAAGACTTCAATAAGAGAAACGCAAAGAATCATGCCATTATCTCGTAGACGAGCCGATTGGAACTCTTCAGTCTTACGAAGTGGAACGAATTAATGAAGACGAAGATCCAAGAGGTAAGAAATCTATTGCATTAAAATCAAATGACGATTCGATGATGCAGATTCTCGAAGATGATATGGATGATGAGGAGCTCGCTCTTATGATAAGAAGATTCAAAACTGAATAGAAAAGGCGAAGGTTCATCCCAAGGAAACAAAGTTTTCGAGACAGAGACCAAGTCCGTTGATGATGAGGAACCAAACAAAGATGTAGTTTGCTTCGAATGCAAAAAGAAGGGACACATCGACCTAACCGTCCTCTTCGAAAAGAAAAGAGGAAAAGCGAGAAGTTTCGAAAGGCTCTCAAAGCAGAAACCTGGAGTGATACAGAATGTGAAGAGAGTGATAATGAATACGCCAACATATGTTTGATGGCACATTCAGACTCAGACTCAGATTCTGGATCAGACTCAGACAGTGAATTTGAGGTCTCTGTCAAAAAGAAGATAAAGTGGTATCTTGACAGCGGATGCTCAAGACACATGACAGGAGACTCAAATTGTTTCATTAAGCTTATTCAAGTAAATGGTGGAAAAGTTTCTTTCGGAGGAAATAGCAAAGGAAGTATTGTGGGATTCGGACCGTAAAAATTGGAAATCTCACAATAAGCAATGTCTCACTAGTGGAAGGACTCAACTACAATCTACTCAGCATTAGCCAGCTGTGTGATACTGGTTACAAGATCTCCTTTCAAGAAGGCATATGTTCTGGAACTAGCAAAGATTCGACTCAGTCTTTTATGGGTCGAAGGCATGGAAACATCTACCTCCTTGATGTACAGCCAAATGAAGAACAATGCTTAATCTCAATTCAAGATGAAGCAGTTCTATGGCACAAAAACTTGGCCATATCAACAAGAAGCAATTAGCCAAAATCTCTTCTAAGCGGCTTGTTCGAGGTCTACCTAAATTGCCATATCTAAAGTCGACCTATGCACTCCATGCATTCGGGGAAGCGGGTAAGAAATTCATTTAAGCAAGTAAATCATGTATCTACTAATCATGTATTACGTTGCTTCATATGGATCTCTTCGGACCAACAAGAACCCGAGCATTGGAGGTAAGAAGTATTGTCTAGTAATTGTAGATGATTACTCTCGCTTTACCGGGTATATTTTCTTGCAAGTAAGTCGAAACTTTTTCGTACTTTGAGAAGTTTGCTAAAAAGGTTCAAAATGAAAAAGGATTTGCTATTTCAAGTATAAGAACAGATCATGGAAGTGAATTTGAAAATCAAGATTTTACAAAATTCTCGTGATAAATCTGGTTTTAATCACATGTTTTCCTCTCCGTATACCCGAGCAAAATGGAGTTGTGGAAAGAAAGAATAGATCTCTTCAAGAAATGGCTAGAACACTTTTAATTGAAAGTAAAATTTCTTCACGATTTTGGGCTGAAGCGGTTTCAAGCGCATGCTATATTATAAATAGAGTCTTTCTAAGACCTATTCTTGAGAAAACTCCTATGAATTGTTCAAAGGTAAGAAGCCTATTGTTTCATACTTTCATGTATTCGGTTGCAAATGTTTTATTTTGAAAAATGCAAATGATCGAGTTGGTAAGTTTGAAGAAAGATCAGATGAAGGCATCTTCCTTGGATATTTCGCATCAAGCAAAGCCTACGAGTCTATAACAAGAAAAGCCGATCTCGTGGAAGAATCAATGAATGTCAAATTCCAAGACTCAGCGTAAAGATGAATCCAGCCAGACTCAATATGAAGAATCTGAACTCACGCTAGACCTTCCAAAGTCTTCAACTCAAGAAGCATCTCAGACTCAGGAAGTCCATCATCAAGATACTCATGAAGATTCAAATAAAGAAAGAGATCATCAACCAAGCAAATCAACCAGTAACTGGAAACACAAATCCAGTCATCCCAAAGATCTCATTATTGGCGAAATCAATGAAGGAATCCGCACCGAGATCAAAAAGGCGTGAAGAGTCTAGTGCTTGTTGCTCTCATCTCGAAATTGAACCAAAAAGCATAGAAGAAGCTTTATCGATGAAAGCTGGATCGAAGCTATGCAAGAGGAGCTCGATAGCAGTTCAATATTAATGATGTCCGGGAATTGACATCTAAACCGAAAGGTAAAAAACTTATTGGAGCCAAATGGGTATTCGGGAACAAGATGAACGAAGAAGGAAAAGTCGTACGCAATAAAGCAAGACTCGTGGCCAAGGATACACGCAAGAAGAAGGAATAGACTATGACGAGACTTACGCACCGTTGCAAGGTTAGAAGCTATTCGTCTATTACTTGCGTTTGCTTGTTACAAAAATTTCAGGTTATTCCAAATGGACGTCAAAAGTGCTTTCTGAATGGATTTATCCAAGAGGAAGTTTATGTGGAACAACCGCTGGATTTGAAGACCCAAAGAAGCCGACTCGGTCTTGGACCGAAAAAGGCTCGTATGGTCTCAAGCAAGCACCTCGAGCTTGGTACGACAGGACTAAGTAAGTTCTTATTACGTAACGGATTTGTCAAAGGTAAAGTAGATACTACTCGTTCATAAAAAGGGAAAACAAAAGTTTCTTACTCGTTCAAATATATGTTGATGACATTATTTTTGGATCTTCTAATGAAAGTCTTTGCAAGAAATTTTCTAAGTCTATGCGGGACGAATTTGAAATGAGTATGATGGGAGAATTAACTTTCTTTCTCGGTCTTCAAATAAAGCAATTGAAGGAAGGAACTTTTATCTTCCAAGAAAAATATGCTAATGATCTTGTCAAAAGATTTGGATTGGAAAATTGCAAGAAGACTCGACATACCAATGTCATGCTCTCGAGAAGATAGACAAGGATGAAGAAGGGAAGAAAGTAGATCAAAAGCTGCACGGGAGCATGATCGGCTCACTTCTTTATCTTACCGCTTCTAGACCGATATTTTGTTGAGTGTTTGCATCTGCGCTAGGTTTCAATCGATCCTAGAGAATCACATCTCATTGCCGTGAAACGTATTATCAAATACGTTGCTTCATCCGCAAGCATCGGTCTTTGGTATCCAAAGAGGGGAGACTTTAATCTTCTAGGATACTCGATGCAGATCGCGGTTGCTGTAGTCGATAGAAAGAGCACTTCTGGAACTTGTCAATTGCTTGGAAACAGGACAGTGTCTTGGTTCTCAAGGAAGCAAAGCACTGTAGCTCTCTCAACGACAGAAGCAGAGTATGTAGCTCTTGGAAGCTGCTGTTCGCAGATTCTATGGATAAAACAACAGCTACAAGACTTTGGCATTGAAGACTCATGCACGAAATCGAGATGTGACAACACCGTAGCGATCAATCTCACCAAAAATCCAATCCTTCATTCAAGAGCAAAGCATATTGAGATTCGTCATCACTTTATTAGAGATCATATTCAAAATGGAGAAATCTCTATTCAATTTGTTGATCCAAAGAGCCAACTAGCAGATATATTTACAAAGCCTTTGGAGAAAAATCAATTCGATTTTATCCGCTCAAGACTCAACATTTTGAAGCGTGAAGAAGTTAAAGTCTAGAGACTCACCAGCTCTAAGACTCTAAATCCCGAGACTCAATCATTCATGGCTAAAAGACCGTAAGTTGCTATTCTATCTAAAAGGTACTAATTCTTGTTTATCTTATCTCGAAAAGGTACGTTCTTTTATTCAGATATAATTCGTGTGAAATTTGAAAACTTGTCTTTTTAGAGGAAGTTATTTTTGGCGGTTATTGATTTTGAAAAAGAAGTGTTCGTACACTTTCCTTGTGCCGGTTAAACTTCTCTTTTCAAATCCGAGGCACATATAAATTCACAGTTATTCTACCCCAAATTTTCAAAACCCTAAAAAGCACTCTCCTCTCGATATCTGTTTCTACTCTTTGTTCATTGTCGAGAAAGTGGTCATCTTTCTTGGGAAAAGCAAGTGAAGGAATCCTCCTATAGACAAAGGAAGATGTCGTCTTCGAGGAAATCATCAAGAATCGCAAACAGTAGGACCACAGAGAATGGAGAAGGGACCGACACACTTCGATCTTGCGAGGATGAAGACTTACCAAGTCGGCGACAAAGTCCGATTCGCTCTCCTCCACGTCATTCAGCATCTCCCGCCCCACAAGGTGCAAACGGAAGAAGAGATAATCGAGGATCGACCCGCAAGAGTCCAAAAACCCTCTGTTATCTATAAGCTTTATCGTGCGTTGAAAGTCACCGGCACTTCATTAAAGTATATAGATGACTTCCTTAAGGACAAAAATTATGGGAATGAGTATCTTTTTCTGCGGAAAATGGAGGAATTGGGAATTGCTCCTAAAGGAAGGGCAATGGAGGCTCTTGAGAACATTCCCAGTGATCCTCGTATGCGAGGACAAAATCGATTGACGGGAACGATGATGACAAAATGTTCCTTGAATTTAAACCTAGAATGGGTGTGGCGGCGAATGTGAAAGGAAATCGGATGGATTTGTTTAAATCCAAGGATCAGGAGAAAGTGTATTTCAGTGTTTGTTGAAAAGAGGGGTGATAAACCCTAGAAGTGTCGATTTTGACTTCCTGGACTCCATCAACGTGAACTTAAGAGAAAAGTTGAAATTGCTTCAACTTGAGACTTTCTCGCTCGACTCTACAGACGGTATGCTCAACCGACCGCCTATTTCTATTCAAATCTTAGCTTTTTGGATGCGAATAGAATTTCATTCGTGTTCGAGATCAAGTCTACGTGGTAGATGTGAATATGTTGGCGGACATTGTTGGAGTTGAACGGGGACGCTATCTCCCTATCAAAGTCTCACCGCTCGTACTACTCGGATCTTGTTAAAGATATGGACGCAGAGAAGAAAATTACCTACTCGAGGATGAAGGCCATCAACATCGTGCTTCATAAGATTGTGATTAACGTCTCGGACCGAAGTCTACGTCAAAGACTTCGTGTCTCTTCCGAAGCAAAGTTGATGTATGCGATCAACTCGGGACGGAAGTTTTCTCTCCCGCACACTATTCTCTTCCATATGTACGAGCATTGTCAAAAGACAAAGGACAATTGCCTTATCCTGGTCCGGTGACCAAGATCTTCGACATCCGAACATTGAACTACCGCATACATTTTGTGATCGACCGTGTGAAAAGATGGTGGTAGGGTTGAAAATGTTAATGAAGATGCGTCGCAAGAACTCTCCAAGGCAATGGAGAAATTCAAAGTGAAATCTCCGGTCCAATCTGCTTCAAAAAGGAAAGGAAAGGAGGCCATGGGTGCCCCATCGAAGAAGAAGAGAAGAACTCTCATCCTTGATGATGAAGATGAAGATGAAGATGATGAAGATCCCACTATCCAAGCGCCGACAAGAACAAGACGTTCTCGTGTCTCATCAAACAGATCTTCAGCGAGAACAAAGAAGTTGAAGAAGAAGAAGAAGGAGAAAAGAAAAGTCTGCGACAATTCGGAGAAAAGGGAAATGAAGAGCATGATCATCACTCTTCCCCTTTCGATGTCCTAGAGACAGGGGGAGTTAGCGAGCAAGAGAGGTCTACACCTCCCGCTGTCGTCGTGAAGATCTAAGACAATCTCGAAGACCCGGAAGAAGTTCAGGTCTCTCAATTGCTGAAGAAGGTGATGCATCGATTCCAAATCTGCCCAGACCATTCAAAAACGCCATCATCGAGAGAGTCAATGCAAGTACACGAGACGGATGATTCTCAGACTTTCGTAGCATCATGAATATTCTTCGGAAATGCGGAACCAGATATATGTTCGGATCGTGAAATCCAAGCTTTGAAGAGCACTTTGGACAAGCATCTTCGTCTCTATGGAGGATAGACTCAAAGACCTCGCTCTGCAACTTCAAGCCAATGCCAAGGGAGAAGAGGTAGCTCATCCGAGAGAAGACCGAAGAAGCTCGAAGGAGTAGTCCGATCTATTGGGGATTTCAGATCGTGCGCATTCCCCAGCAGACATGACTCCTTTCTCACCCTTTTCAATGATGACAAAAAGGGGAGAATCAATTTGAACTTTCATATTTTAATCTTTGACCTTTTTGGTTATGTTTATTTTTGAGTATGACTTGAGAACTTGAACTTGGATGACTGAATTGATTTGTCGATTGTGATGCTTGATGGTCGCATTTATTCAAGTTTTGTTATATGGTGTTTCTCATGAAAGTCTAACCAATTTTCTGTGGTGGATGCGTAGTCCGGTTATTTTATTAATCTTTATGAGTTAGCCATATTACTTGAGAAATGTTTTGCAGGTCAAAGTTGTTCAAATCTTCAAGAAAGTTTTGTCACCATCAAAAAGGGGGAGATTGTTGGAGAAATCTTTCCGGAATATTTTGAAGCCGACAAAACGTTTCTTTCGTCTAAAGTCTGGAAGTTCGGAGACCGTCGTTTAAAGTCCGAAGACTTTGTTCTCTCGAGACTCAAGACTCAAGACTCAAGACCCAAGACTTAAGACTCGGGACTCAAGACTTAAGTCCGTTCTCACCGACGTCTTTCTAATCCAGTTGACGAAGGAAATCCAAAGCCGAGGTTTATGGTTGAGGATTCGATCCTATTCTCGGAATAGATTCTTTGGTTGGATAATCATTTCGGATTCTTTAATTCTTATCTAAGATCGATTGAAGATCCGTTGGTCGACGAAATAATCTTGGAATGTTCTATTCATGGAAACCGAGATCCGATTGTATGGGCGAACAGATTGATGGGCTATCATCGATTCCTTAAATAGCTCGGATGATCTTCTTGATTGATTCCGTCCAACGGGTAGATTGGAGGAATTCCTTTGGTAAGTGCCAACGGCTATGATGGCATGAAGGAGTATAAAAAGAAGTCGTTCTAGTTATTTTAAGAGGGTGATTGATAGAAAAATTCCGAGTCGAAGATCCTTGATTGTTGTTTGAGACTGTTCGAGCGAAATTGTAAACAGAGAGAGTATATACTTGGTGACGCCTTGAGTGAGTGTGGTAGATCATCTACACCTAGAAATCAAGGAAGATCAACACCGTAACATCTCTTTGATCATAGTGGAATCCAGCCAATGCGGCCGTCGGTGTAGAAGAGTGGACGTAGGCTTGAATCAAGCCGAACCACTATAAACCGAGTGTTCAATTCTCTCTTTCCTTACTCGTCTCTCGATTGATATTTAACTCTTGCGATTGAATCATTAATTGTTTAAATATCGTACAAGCTTCGAGAAATTTTTTATATACCTATTCACCCCCTCTAGGTACTCATACTAGCTATATCAATTTCAAGATAAGAGAAAACCTAAAAAATAATTGTTTACTTTGTGTGTTTAATTTTTTTATGCAATTTATTTGATTCATTGAGTGTTTAATAATGATTGAGCATCCGTGTGATCACCCTATTGTATGATAGTAATTTAGGTTAAAATTAGATCAAAAATTCTTTCAAAAATATTTTTGAAAAAAAAAAAATGGTACTAAAAGGGCATTAGAGAAATCTAGTGTAACCAAATCCCCATACTCAAAGTATCTAGTTCGTATGAGTAAAATAATTATCCCGTTATTTTACTTAGGTGTTTAATCGACCTACTAAAAATTGATTAGTGACGACTCATAGATAAATTTTATTTATGTTAAAAAACTTGAACTTAAGTCATAAATTGGTATGAGTCTGGAAGAGCTCAAGCTAAGTCTAGGTTTAGCAGTTTATTAGTCGAACCATTAGGTGGTCCAACCTACTTCGGGAAGGTCGCAGCACTTTTCTTCATATCTAGGAATTAAAATCAGCAAACTACTTGTTATATGGCAATTTTTCGCAAAAGCTGGTTTCGACAACTCAAGTATTAAGCACATTTTATCAATTATTTCCAAAAATGAAATATATTTTAGTACTTTCCTATTATGTAAACCGGAGGCTGCACGTGATCCATGGGATGTAAGAATCCGAACTCTTTTAAGTGCTACGGAAGGTCGACAAAAAAGAAAAAGTACTTCAGAAGACACTGATTGTTCTAATACCTATGGTCATCAATGAGTTGTGGTCCCCTCTCCTGTGTAGACAGATAAGACACGCAATTGTCTTTCGCCCAAAATGACCGTGTTAAGATACTACGGAAAGACAATTGCTTTTCTAATATCTGTGGCCATCAACGGGTTAAAAGTCCTCCATTTCCTATGTAGGCAAATAAAATAAATAGACAGACATATATTTATCTTATTTGCCTGCATAGGAGGGAACCTCTCTTTGGTCTACAAATATGCTTGACTTGCATGACTTCATGCATGTCCGAAAGACATATATTTATCTTATTTGCCTACATGGGAGAGAACCTCCCGTTGGTCTACATATATGCTTGACATGCATGACTTCATGCATGTCCGAAGACTGTGGCGAGTATTTTGTAAAAGAAATTGAAAATTAAAAATTTAATTTATAGAGGGGAGGAGATCGAATCTAAGTACAAAACAGGGTAAAAAAAGAAAACTATAGCTAGGCAAGTCTACAAAAACTTCGACAAAAAAAAAAAAAAGCCTATGAAAACACCTGCCCGCTCTTTTGTCCTCGAGTGGTGTTTATTATTATTATTATTGTTGTTGTTGTTGTTGTTGTTGTTGTTATTATTATTACTATTATTTCGTGCATCAGTTCACCTCCACTCGCACAATGCTCCTTGTTTTTGGTTATGCAGCAGCTTCTGTTCAGCCCCGGGGACTTCCTCTGCCTTAATATATTAACAAAAGCTGCTTTGAGAGTCTTAATTACGCATATGCAACATAAGGGTTAATTAAACTTACTTATTAGCTGGTATCCCCATCATGCAAAGAAAATGTTAAGGCATGTTTGGCTGGACTTTGGGACTCCCAAATTGGGAGTACTTGAGACTCTTTTGCCATCGCCAAAAACATTACTAATTTTTTTAAGTAATGAAAGAACCCACACGACTCTTAAATGTCGATGGTTTATATTTTCTATAACTTAGAATGCTTAAAAATCACTTCGAATGCATAGTTAATACAAAAAAAGTTATAAAAGAAAAATCTTAAACTTATTGCAATTTTTCCATTACTTTAAAAAAAAAAAAAACAAGAACGTTTTTAGTGATGGCAAGAGGGTCTTAAGTACTCCCATTAAGTCCAGCCAAACATGCCTTAACGTTTTCTTCGCATTATGGCGGTACCGGCTAATAAGCAAGTTTAATTAACCGGTGCACGAAATAAAAAAACAACACCCAAGAACAAAAGAGCGGCGGGCGTTATCGTTGACTTGACCCGCAACAGTTTTCCATTTTAACTCGGTGTTGCGGGTCAGAAAATGTTCAGTTGTTTGCTCTCACCGCTCATCAATTGATGTGGCGAACATTTTTTTTGTTCGATCCAATTACAGCTTGACCCATATTTGTTAATATGAAATTAAATAAAAAAATAGAAATTCTCTCATTCCACCACTTTCTCTTCCTCTTCCGTTCCTCCTCCGTCCACACCTCTTGAGCTTGGCCTTCGCATCTCCCGCTATTGCCGACGTCAATGCTCTGTCCAAGCCAACTGCACAGCCAAACCGAGTCACCCTCTCCGTCGTCTCCCTCAATTTGTCTTCGGCTTCAACTTCCTCCCGGCGTCTGTTCGTCTTCGTCTTCAGGTCACTAGCCAGATTTGGTTGCTTCATCTTCTTGCTATTACCATGGCTCCAGATCTGGTCTTCAGCTTCGTCTTCCTCTATTTGTCTTTGGGTTTGCCTCCATTTATCTGTCTGTCTTCAACTTCGTTTTTCATTGTTCGTCTTCCTCAATGCCTGAATGCGTTCGGCCATGGATGGCCAGATCTAGAGATTTGGAGAACGACGCCAGGGAAGGTGATGACAGCCATGGACGAAGGACGCAGTCCCAAATCTAAAGGTTGGAGAAAAATAGAAAAAGATTGAGTCGGAGAGGCCGCTCGAGCCGACCGCGAGCGATGCCAAAAGGGGTCCTTCATCATCCATGGCCTCAGCTTTGCTTGTCCATGGCTCCAAGGCATCTTATTTACAGATCTGGTGACCGCGAATCATCCATGGCCGCGAACCTTGACGGCGAGCCCCAAATCTCCTCCATGGACGAAGGGTGCAACAACCACGATAATGCGAAGGGCTCAAGGATGGAGGTTGTAGCGGCGTGGGCGGTGGCAACGATCATGCTGGGGCGGTAGCCGTCATGGCAGAGAAAGAAAGAGAAACAAAGTTTTTATTTTTTGCAATTAATTCGACATCATCATACACGCGTTGAGCTACTATTGGATGGGAGCAAAAAATGCTCGTCACGTCAACTGATGACATGATGAGAGCAAACCACTAAATATTTCCTCTAGTGGAGGACTTAGATTCGACCTCATTGTCTTCACTTCCCATATCTCTTCCCTTTTTTTAAATTAGATTTTAAAATAGAGCAGGGACTCTCTCTTGAAGAGAGGACCTCCCATTAATCTACAAATATGTTTTGCTCAACTCACAGCCTCGCAGCAAGTTTTAATTTAGACAAGGAAGGAAAAGAGTAATCACTCGGAACTCGGAGGTTAATGGCAAACAACAATCTTGCCAATCACAGTAGTTGGAGGTAAACATCAACAGTGAGCTGCAACATCTCTTCACTATTATAGTCCACCCTCCTTCAATAAGTTGGAGGAGGACTGCCAATAAAATCGTGCAGTCTTGATTTCCTTTCTTGAAAAGGAACTTCCTATCTCTAATCGTTTTCCCCGTGTGTGTTCCATTATTTGCATGTTGTTTTGTTCGGAAACAATATATACTCTACATAGATCAGGAGAACTTGTTGTTTCTATTGTTGCATTCGGAAATCATTGCCCCATTTTTCTTTATTTTGTGAATTGATTCATGTGTTTATTCTTGATCCTCATCATTTGAACTTTTGTGAAACTAGTAATTTGCTTATTTAAATTTCAAGAAACAAAGTAGAGCATGTGGCTCAAATTACTGCATAATATAATCCATAGCTTGATTCCCTAATGAAGGCCTTGCTTCAACTTGTCAAGGACATGCATATCTCCTCATGTCCAGCCAACATTCCCAGTACACCTGTCATTATGCTTGTTTGTGCAATGACCAAGATTGTCCAACATAAATTACTCTCTAATGTGGGAAGGCAAGATATGGATGCAAGGTTCCAACTTGCGTACACTAATTGCTCTAGCTCTTGAATGTATTGTGTGCAGTCTATTGATGCACATTTTGCTTGCTGAAATACCTTGGTTGATTGACGTTCCTTGGGTCCTACTATTAATAATCCTATTTGCATTCATCATGAATTAAAGGATTAGTTAGTGAACTGTGATAGTTTCCGATTTTCTGATATGGGGATGTGTATTTGATATGAATTTCATTTTGCTTTGTAACCTTCCAACACTGGCTCTAAACATGAACTTCATGGTGTATTGTTACCTTTGACACATTTTACACCACAAAGTAGAAAATGATGATGATGATGATTACAATCCCTTTTGGTGCAATTCAAAATTGAGAAATAATGAAATTGGAGGAATAAGGGAGTTTTTTTTTTTTTAGGGCTAGAGAGAATAATTGAGAGTATATAAGAAAGAATCACATGATCTTCATTCACTATTCTTACGTTTCTGGTGTATGCATTGCATGTTTGATATAGTTTATAGCTTGTTCCGTTGGAAATTTCCTATAATATGGGCTTACATTAATTAATTGATTTTCTATTTTAAATAATCGGGTTAATGGAAATTCCAATATTTGTTGAACCCTAAAGTGATATGATTGAATTGGATATTGGTATCTATTGATAACGGGCCTAATTGAGTAGCAAAGTGTAGGTAATTGTGTTTAACTGAAGCCCGTAATGGGAAGGGTCCAATTAACATGCAGTTGATTAGGGTTTGCTAGGTCCCCTCTCTAGGCTATAAAAAGGTAGGTTATATCTATCAGTTGCTTTAATCCCATTGAAAGCTACTATACTGAAATAGGTCATAGAGAGGAAGATCTAGTATTTCGATAGATTCCTAATTATCAAAGTAATCTACTTTTCTGTAAGTGAAGCAATGGCTCAAACAAATACGCTTTAATTCCGCTGTATTTATTTATCGATGTTTTACAATCATATATGGATATGATTCTTCTTGGTATTAGAGCTAGTCATATATGATTGTAGAACCCAAATTTTATCTTTTTATTGACAAATTCGAAATTTTCCTCTTTGAGCCAAATATGGGCATTATCTTTTGTGTGGATTTTTTGCTTGATTGATCCTGAAACCATAGGGCTTTTGCTCTACATGTTAAGATATTTCCAACCATATATAATTTGTATAATTTCGTTGAGAATTGAGAGAGAATTTTAAATTTGAAATTCTAGGGTTTATGATTGAAAAGTTCTAGAATTTTCAAATTACTTGTTCGTTGTAAGTCATTGCATGGGTATTGTTATGTATGTGTTTTAGCATCCTTTGTTGCATTAAAGTAAGCCCCCATCTTCCTCTCCGTTCTCTAGATTTCAAAATCTTAATTTGAAAAAATCTTGCTTCATGTTCGTTCCTTCAGTGACATGATTGTTTTGCATGGGTATTGTTATGTATGGTTGGTTTTTCTCGGATGGGTTGGTATGGGAGGGGTATGAGTATGGATTTGGATTGCTTTGCTATTGATAGCCTCTTATGCGCATGTTTCGCATTCTTGTTTCGGTGCAATGACCCTGTTAGATGCTGACATTCGGCCTTTTTGGATGATGGGTTTGCGGAGATTCTTTTGTTTTGTGAGCCTATTCAAGGGTTAAGTTGATCTCTTGAATCAGAAGTTTTTTTTTTTTTTTTGTAAGTAATGTTCAGGAAACTGTGGAATGAAGGGTCTTCCTTCTTTTATGCCCTAGGGCTATGTTTATGGCGGGGGAGGAGCTGATGGTGTTTGTTTAATTGAATAAAAATAATGCATTCACATTGAGTAGATTGGACATCGAAATTAGATTTTCTAATGATCCATGCATGAAACGCCGGAAACCCACCAACGACGAGCACGTCCGATTCACCGCCCAAGAAGGACAGTGTGACCGCGCCCCCTGCGCAAAACCCTAGGGCTCCTGTTTCGGGTGTCAGGGAGTTGGGTTTTTCTTTAGTTCGGATTCAATTGGAATGTGATTCATTGAGGTGGTTCTTTGTTTGCAATGTGGCATGCGGATGTGGATTTACTTATGAGTATTGTTCTTCTTTGGAAATTTAATGCTGCTAGGACTAGGGATTTTATTACTTCAGGTGGTTTTGCATGAGAATAAGTGGCATGTTTGCCGGGGATTTTGATTTGCGTGTGAATTGAGTGTATAATTTGATAATTCTTTATGGGATATCCGTTTTGGCTGAGCAGTAGGGAAAAGTAGTCGGAACAATGGCTTCTTGAGTAGTTTTGGTTTTGTGTGAGGCGTTCGTAGTTAGATGGAAGTAGATGATTCTATGGGAATCGGAGACCGTTAGTGATGTTTTTTTTTTTTTTTTTTTTTTTTTCGTTGTGGTGATGGTCTTATGGTTTTTTCAGGGTTTGGAGATTCTCTTCATGATGTAAAGTTACATGAGTTTTGGATTCTAGGTGGGGTGGCAGAGGCCAATTATGGTTAGGTCATGTTAGCCAAAAAAAAAAAAAAAAAAAATTTGTGGGAAAAATTGTTGCTTGATAAATGCAATATGATCTTGGGAAGCACATATTATAAAGTGCTTCATATTATTTGATGAATTTTGGGCATAAATTTTATTGAAGTTCCTTATTGATAAAAATTAGTATATACAATCACCTGCCCAAATGGGGTTATTGTGTATATTAATTTGAAAATTGCATGAAGATAAATTTCAAAATTAAAAGATGGGGATGTATGACTCAAAAAGATTTATTTGCCCAAAGGGGATAATTTTTTTGAAAGTTATGTTTAATTCCCCTCTATATTGATATATTAAAGATGAATGATGGGGATGTGTGACTCAAAAGGTTTATTTGCCTAAATGGGATAAATTTTTTAGAGTTATGTGTAATTCCCCTCTATGTTGAGATGATGGAGATATATAATTTAAAGGATTTGTCCGCCCAAAGATGATTGATCATTGAAGATTATATGTAATTCTCATTTATCGTCTCTATATATTGATATCATGGAGATGTATAATTTAAATGATTTGTCTGCCCAAAGGGGATGGATCATTGACAAGTATGTGTAATTCTCTTTGTTGTTGCTTTATAAACTTCATGCTGTGAAAAATAATGGTGCTTTATACACTCTACCCAAATGGGAGTTTATAATGTACTATTTATTTTTGTTGAATTACTTATTTCCCATAATTGATCTGATTGCATTATATGTGACAAAACAATTATCTTTACTATAAACAACAATGCCGTGGTTGAAATGTTAATTGAATCAAATATTATATTGTTAAGGACTTGGTAAAAAAGGGGAGGCATTGTGATTGAGAATATTATAATTGAGTCCATGTTGGCTAATCCTCTAACAAAAGGCTTATGACCCATTTTATTTAAAGAACATATAAAAAATATGGGTGTCTTAGATTCTTTTGATTTCTTTTGTTAGTGTGAATTATATTATTTGTATTTCTAGATATTATAGTTATATGCAGATTGATAATGCTTTTATAATGTTTATTAAAGCATTTATTTTCAATGATTGTTGTTATTGATTCTATTGTTATCCTTTCTCTTGTTGATTGAAAAATGAAAATATAAAACAGTATTTTTAAACAAATTTTTAGTTTAAAGATGATTGGATGTGACTGATTATCAGATCTCATATTGGATTGTGACATAATTGTGCAATTTCATGTTGTTTAGAAATTGCATTGAGGCAATTTCATGTTGTTTAGAAATTGCACTAATGCAGTTTCATGTCATTGAGAAATTGCATTGAGGACCGATAAGAAATAATGTATATTTTGATCACATGTTGGTACTATTTCTTACTACACTACTAGGCCCATGATCCATGAAAATATAATATTTATTATATGTGATTATGGAAGGTCTTGTGTTGTGGCATTTTCTTAATACATTGATCTCTATAGTCCTATACTGAGGTTATATAGAATTGGATTGGTTTGAGATGTTGTTATTGGAATATTATTTTTTAAAGTTGTGCCACATAAAACAAAATTTTAAGTTATTAACCCGATAGTGTCGTTTTCAATATAAAATCTTTTACAAAATAAAATAAGTTAATTAATGAAGCCCAAGTGGAAGAATGTTGGAAATTTCCTATAATATGGGCTTACATTAATTAATTGATTTTCTATTTTAAATAATCGGGTTAATGGATATTCCAATATTTGTTGAACCCTAAAGTGATCTGATTAAATTGTGTATTGGCATTTATTGATAACAGGCTTAGTTGAGTAGCAAAGTGTAGGCAATTGTGTTTAATTGAAGCCCGTAATGGGAAGGGCCCAGTTAACACGCTGTTAATTAGGGTTTGCTAGGTCCCCTCTCTAGCCTATAAAAGGGTAAGTTATACTTATCAGTTGCTTTAATTCCATTGAAAGCTGATCTACTGAAATAGGTCATAGAGAGGAAGATATAGTATTCCGATAGATCCCTGATTATCAGAGTGATCTACTTTTCTGTAAGTGAAGCAATGGCTCAAACAGGCACGCTTTAATTCCGCTATATTTATTGATATGTGTTTTACAATCATATCTGGATCCGATTCTTCTTGATTAATTAATTATTCATGTGAATAATTTTCTACATGTTCCTCACTTATAAACTTAGCAATCTCTATGCAACAAAATTTAAGCTAAAGTAGCTAATTGGATAGATCACAAATTCTAAATAGTGTAAGATGGACAGATATAAGCTTGATTCATCACTCGCTTGCCCGCACACACAACACCAACCCCCCTTCCCTCCTCCCAAATAAGATAATTAACCCAAATTGTGTCAAATTCTAAGCATGATTCAAATGCAAGACATAATATGAGTAATCATGGGTCAAGGATGGGAAAAACAATTCTATGGCGGTCAAAAGTCAAATGACAATAAAAACAAATTAAAATTACTTGTTAGAAAACACAGCAACTCAGCAAGAAAAGGAAGTCGGTGAGGACAAGACGATTCTGAGGCACTTGCAAGAGTGTAATCACCAACTGATCCACAACTGGCCTGTCATTTAGGATTAAATTGGTTTTATTAAAAAATTTATGGCTAAATTGATCATACAACAACTTTGGTATTTTTTTTAGATGAGCTTTATGAGAATTTGGAGTTGGTGATGACAAGAGAATTAAATATAGAATTGTCATTTTTTTTTTTTTGGTGACTGAGGAACCACCGGAGATCACCTTTCGAGAACCACATGACCTTCCGGTGCTCGGTAACATCGTCGGACCTTGCCGCAAACCACTATTTAGACGTAAAACCTTAGGGGAGTTGGTCCAGTAATCTACTCTCGGGACCCTTACTTAAGTCATGAAATATAATGAAAGGGTTTGAACTCTCGATCTCGGCAATAAAGGAGAGCACCCACACTATCTGCACTGCCCATGAGTGGGTGAATTGTCATTTGTTCAAGAGGAGTAAAACAAATAATTGTCTTTTGTCCAAGAGGACCAAGGGATGAAGTCTCCCCTCTCCTTAGGAAGAAAATTAAACAAATAGTTCAAGAGGAGTAAACCAGTGATAGTCTTTTGTTTGCCCCCAGTAAACAATTAATTTTTCTTTTATACGCTTGACTCAGGCAGACTCAGGTTGATGTCAGGTATACGTTTAGTCTCAGGAGGAGTCACCTGCCTGAGTCAGCCGTGTCAAAGACAAATTAATGGTTTACTAAGGAGAGGGGTTCTCTCTCCCGAAGGGAGGACCTCCTAATATGCTTGCTCAACTCGCAGCCTCGCAGCAACTTCTACTTCAGACAAGGAAGAAGGTAATCACTCAAAACTCGGAGGTTAATGGCAAACAACAATCCTGCATATTACTGTAATCGACCAAGATTTCTACTTGCGTACACTCTTATCTTTGCTGCTCTTGGATGAGTCAAATGCAGCCTGTTGATATATTGTTTGGCAACATGCCTCGGCTGATTTTCATTCCTTGCGTCCTAATATTAGCAATCACATTTGGGTTCATCGCTAAATAAGGATCAACTGCAGTAGCTTCCTGCTTTCGATATAGTGATGTGTACTTCACACAAATTTTGCTTGACTGTTGCCGGTTCTGTAGACCTCATGTCGTATTATTACCTCTTACACCCATGACATCACAAAGCCAAATAAAATGACAATTGTTAAAGTAATATGCCATGCATAATTGTTTTATCTTCCCTTCTTCTCCATTTTCCATTTTATTTCTCTGGTCATGTAAACTATGTATCGATGTGAACATGAAAATTGTGATCCCGAGCAAGATATGGACACAGGGTTCGGATTTGGGTGCAGTCTTATTGCTCTTGCTCCGAATTGTGTAGCGTGCAGTTTGCTAATATAAATTCTACTTGCTGGAATGCCTTAGCTGATTTTCGTCCCCTAAGTCCTAATGTTGGCAATCCTATCTGCATTCATTAAAGATTAAAGGATTAAATAGCTAACAGCGGTAGTTACCAGCTTTCCGAATGTGGTTATGTGTATTTTGTATGAATTTTGTTTGCTCTGTAACCTTCCACTGTTGGCTTGGAAATGAACCTCATGTTGTATTATTACCTTAAACACCTTTACGTTAGATAGCAGAATGGAGGATGATGATGATGATGATGATTAGGATCCTTTCTAGTGCAATTTGAATCGAGAAATATGATGGAATTGGAGAAATAGGCAAAAAAAAAATTTCTACTTTTGGACTAGAAAAAAATGGAAAAATCATTCAGAATGTATTGGAAGGAATCACATACTTTTCATTCACTATACTTTCATTTCGGATACATGCATTCCGAGTTTGATTTAATTTACAAGTTGTTCCTCATAGTCAAAACTTAGCAATCGTCAAACAACAAAATTCAAACTAAAGTAGCCAATTGGACAACTGACAAGATCTAAATAACTCTTTCAATCAGATTACACACGTAAAGCAAAGTGAACAAGAAGGAGCTTGATTCATCAATCGCCGCAAGCTGGTCTGATGAGATAGCTAACTAGATTAAGAAAGCTCTGATTTCATTGATAGCATTTATTTTTTAGACTGGCTTACCAAAATTACTTGGTATTTTAATTCATATATTACTTGGTATTGTCACACGGTACTCATGCCTTGGGTGTCATGTATTTAAAACTCTTCTTTTGCACAAAATATGACATCAGACTACGAGGGGATAATCCATTTGCACCAACAAACCTTTCCCAACCCACTCTAACAATGCTTATTCACAAAACGAAACCATTCAGACGCACAAAACCACCGGGTAAGCCAAGCCTCCATGCTCACCGCGTAGAAACACTAACAGAATTTTCAGGTAATACATCATTCTAGATATGAGTTTCTCTCGACAAAAGAAAGAAACAGAGTGTGTGTACAGTCATGTCTCTTCATCTATGTGATAGAATTTTCCCACCTACTAACTCAAGGAGAAGGTTCACATTCTTCCTCCAAAAAGGAAATGATAGTTCTTGTGGCGTTTACTCTCCTCAGACATACTGACATACTGAACCATTTTAATGGATCAAACTTAAAAGGGATTATTTCAGCTAATAATCTTATTGTATTCAATTATTAAATGGATATTATGAAAATTTACCAATTCACACCGGAATAAAGTTTAAAGATCACATTATATATTGAGATAAAATTGAGAAATCGTCATGAATAAATTAAAAATTTAGAAATTACATTATATATTAAATTAAATTTCAAAAATTATTTGTTTCATTTATCCTATACGAAGAACTCACTCCATAGAAGATGTACCTTTGCCGTGGTCTTCTATTTTTGCCACCAGTTGAGACAACCACGTGTCTGGGACCCAAAAGAAATCGGTTCTTTAGGATGGAATTCTTTTTGGCAAAAGTCATCCTCTGCCGTCTGCTGTCTGCTATGAGTCCTCTCCTGTCTGCTATGGGCCATAGCAGACAGGAGAGGACGACTCATACCAGACAGAAGTGGAGTTCCTTTGCCATGGACATGCATAGCAGACAGGAGAGGATGCGATGCATAGCAGACAGGAGTGGAGTTCCTTTGCCATGGACATGCATATGCGATGCATAGCAGACAGGAATACATGCATAGCAGACAGGAGAGGATGCATAGCAGACAGGAATACATGCATAGCAGACAGGAGAGGATGCATAGCAGACAGGACTCATAGCTGACAGGAGGGGAATTTTAGTGCCAAAAGGAATTCTGGGACCCATATGGGAGAAAATGGTCTTTGGAGTGAGTTTTTCATATATAAGTATGAGCACATCGCCAAGGTCTGCGACAGTTCCGTTCTGTTTTCATAGTCAGGCAAGAGACTTAGCGAGGCAGAGTCGGAAGGTTAATGGCGAACAACAGTCCAGCTGATCACGGTGGTCGGAGGTAAGTTTCGGCAACCTTAAACATATCTTAAATACTGGAGCACAGTTGTCAGTGACTTGGAGGATTGTGAGTAAAATTATGCCACAATCTTTATGTTCTTTCTTGTTCCTATCTCTGATCATGTCCACCGTGGATATTCTATTACGTGAATATTGTTTTACCAGGGAAAAAGGACCCCTGCACTCTACGTAAATGCGGCAAAGTTGTTGTTGTATTCTCAAGTTATATTGCTTGACACATACAGAGCCCAATTGAGAGGGGGCATCTTTCACTTGCCTGTATGTTTCCTCGCATTTCTTAGAGAGCATATTGGGTTGTACCCATAAGAGAGTATATTCAATGGGTGTAAATCTGGCGAAAAGTGAGCTTGTTTCTTGTAGTCATTGACCTTTTTTGTGCGAATTGGTCAATTTTCCTGATTTTCATTTTCTAATTGAATAGAGTTGGATTAGTAATAGGGAATAATCCCTCTCAAGTGTGAATACCACACTATAAAAACAAGTGCAATGCCATAATAAACTATCGTTTCTTTTTTTTTAAGATTGTAAAGTTTGAAAGAATTATGAAACTTCTCTTGAAGTTAGTGGGCATGAATATCATATTAAGAACAAAATAAAAATTGAAAGTCTTATTTGCTTTTCCTCCAAAGAAAAGACCTACAATTAGCTTTCCTATGTTTCTACCTAGTAAGCATGGTTTTCTTTCTTTGGTTAAAGGTAAGCATGGCTTTTTTTTTGGTAAGCATGGTGTTTACCTTGTAGTTTTCTTCGTGTTTTGTTTTGTGAACAAGTGGTGGTAGAGTGGATTGGGAAACGTTTCTAAGTGTCAAAGAGACATGCTCTAGAAGATCTGTCGCTGACTAAATCACCACATTAGAGATTCCAGCCAAAATTAATTAGATTGACTACATTAGAAATTTGTCAAAAAAATTTATAACTAAATTGGTCAAATTAAAAAGTTGATGATCGAATCAATCGCCGTACAATAGATTTAGTATTTTTTGAGATGATTTTTAAGAAAATTTGCATTTGATGATGACACGAGAATTAATCATATGGTTGGAAAGGACTAAACATAGAATAGTCATTTGTTCAAGAGGATAAAACAAACGATTGCATCTGGTTCTCCACGTTTGATGATGACAAGAGAATTAAACAAATAGTTCAAGAGAAGTATGCATCGACCCTATAGTCCAAGCTCCAATAACTTGGAGGACTACGCGTAATCATGCAATCTTGTTTCCTTTCCTGAAAAAGGAACTTCCTATCTTCGATCATTTCCTCCTGTGTTTCCATTAGATGAGGTGAACTCGTCCATTTCAACGTTATGTTTGGAAACCATCACCTCATTTTTGTTTACTTCATTAGTTGATTAATATGTTTATTCTTGATCCTCATTGTTTGAGCTTTTGTGCTAGACTGATTGTCTAACAAGTAATTTGTTGATTTTAATTTCAAGAAATGGACTGGAGCATGTGGCTGAAATTGCTGCAGAATATAATCAACAGCTTGATTCCCTGGCAGATGCCTTGCTTCAACTCATCAGGGATTGGCATGGTTATTCAGGTCTAGCCAATGTTATAGGTGCACCTATCATTATGCTTATCTGTGCTGCAATCAAGATTGTTCGGCAGAAATTACTCTCCGAGATGGGAAGGCAAGATATGGACACAAGGTTCCAACTTGTGTACAATCTAATTGCTGTAGCTCTTGGATGTGTTGCGTGCAGTCTATTGATGTACATTCTACTTGACGAAATACCTTGGCTGATTGACTTTCCCTGGCTCCCGCTATTACTAATCCTATTTGCAATCATCATGAATCAAAGGATACATTAGTGAACGGTGATAGTTTTCAATTTTCTAATATGGTGATGTGTATTTTATATGAATTTGGTTTTGCTTCGTAACCTTCTAATGCTAGCTTGGACATGAACTTCATGGTGTATTGTCATCTTGAAAACGGTATTAGTTTCCAATTATCTGATATGTGATGTGTATTTTATATGAATTTGGTTTTTCTTTGTAACCTTCCAATGCTAGCTCAGACATGAACTTCAAGTGTATTGTTATCTTGAACACCTTTTACATCACAAGGTAGAATAAATTATGATGATGATTACAATACTTCTTGGTGCAATTCGAAATTGAGAAATGATGAAATTGGAGAAATAAGGCAATTATTTTTTTTTTCGGGCTAGAGAGGAAATAATTTAGAGTATATTGTAAAGAATCACATTATTCTCATTCACTATTCTTACATTTTTACTTAGCAATTTCTATGCTACAAAATTTAAGCTAAATCAGCCAATCAGTAGCTCCCAAGTTTTAAGTAGAGCAAGATGGATAGGTAGAAACTTCACTCATCACCCCTGATAAGATAATTAACCCGATTTTCAAAGCTCCAATTTGATCACTGTGTTATGTTTTTTATACTTGTTTACCAAAATTACTTGGTAATTTCATTTATACATTACTTGACGACGTCTCAAGGTATTCATGCCTAGTGCATGGCTGAAAATCGATAACCATGTGTGCAAAACTACATCAGACAAACCAAGCCAATTGCTATTTAGGTCCTTAAATCCATACGGAAAGTAGCCTTTTTTTCTACTGTAAATACAATACATGCATAATTGTGGGAAAAAAATGGAAGGTGACTGTTAAATAGAAATTAAATGATTGTAAAATTTAAATTCAATGTTAACTTTCAAAAAATGGGTGTCATTATTCTCAATGTTCCAATGCAACAGGGCATATGGGGCTGAACCGGCCCGCCACATCGAGGATTGGATCTCTTTAAGGTCATGGACTAACGCGAGCTTAGAGGACTGTCTCATTTAAAATATAAATTAAAGTAAACTCAAAATAAACATTATCCACAAATTCAATTATCATACAAAGTCAATTTTTATACATATTTTTCTGAAAATTGCCGATAAATAGCACCTATTCTCATACCGTATAATATTTAATCCTCTTTGGAAGACGTAAAAAGTCTTTTCTCTTTGGGACTAGCCATGTTGAGGTTGACACTTTTAGAGTGTGTTTGGTAACTATATTATTCTTGGGAACAATTTCCGCTCATAAATGATTTTATTTATTATATTATGTTTCTTGGAACAATTCCTGAGCATTTGTAGGCACTCAAAATTTTTATTCCTAGACCAAGGCTTGCAGTGGCTAGCCACAAATTTTAGGTGAGGTTGGCCTCACCCAACCACAAGCAAGGTTGAACCTCACACAGTGGGGCCCGAGTCATTATAAATGTATCATAGTCGACTCCCGATCGCGTGTGGGGCCACAACAAGGACATTGTGTTCCCAAGGAGGGAGAATGTGACGGCCCAAGCACGGGGGCGCGTCTCCTGTCCCACATCGCTTAAGAGGGAGTCCTGTGGCTAGTTTATAAAGTTTATATCCTCTAATCTGTGTAACACGTTTTAAAGCACCGATGACTCAGTGTCCAAAGTGGACAATATTACATAATGGGGTTTGGGTCGTTACAAATCATGCCGGGTGACGCCAACCTCGCGCCACCTAGGGGAGGCTTGGCCTAGCCCAAATTTGTGAGGCAAATGAGCCACCGGCGATGATGGGTAACTAGTTGGGAGGAAGAACAAGAGAGAAGGAGAAAAGAAGAAAGAAAAGAGAAAAAAGAAAAATAGATTGGGCTTAATTCTAAAATTATTCTCAGAACTTTTTTTCTTTATTTCTTAATTTTGTTCCAAATCTATTCTTACAAACAAATTTGTCATCGGGAACAAAAAATTTACCAAATGAATTTCTATTCATTTTTTTATTTCCTTAAATAAAATAATATAATTGGCCACTGTTGAGCAAGTTAACAATCAGATCCTTAGCCGATGGCCATTTGCTCCATGCTTTATTTATTTATTTTTTTTCTTTTATCTTTAATAATGCAGCAACGGGTAAAAAGGGGAAATGAGAACCTCTGGAGACAGCCCCATCCTCGCTCTCAATTTCAGGCAAGAAAGGAAGAGGCTCGACGAGGCAAAGTCGGAAGGCTAATGGCGAACAACAATCCAGCTGATCACGGGGGTGGCTGCAGGTAAGCCTTGGCGACCTCAAGACATATCTTGACCACTGTATCCCGGCCTCCATCAGTAAGTTGTAAGATTGGAGTACAATTGCGTCGAAATCTTGATTTCCTTTCCCATTACTATCTCTGATCATGTCCACTGTGGTTTTCTGCATCTGGGTGGTTTTGTTTTGTGAACACATGATGTTAGAGCGGTTTGGGAATGGTTTGTAGGGGCTAAAGAGGCATATTCTAGTACTCTGATGTTGCATTTTGTCCTAAAGAAAAGTTTTCGTTAGCTTGCTTAGCCGTGGGTGCATGGATGGTTTACACTTCTGCAGTGCAAACCTTGGCTCGATTCCCGCAATGCATTGGCTTGTTATCTATGATTTGCGCTAGAAGCTTGGCTTTAAACCGTGCAGAATCTCCTGATGTTCATTTTTATGATGAAGAAAGCGCTCACGACTTGAGCTTTTGCAAAAGAATATCGTCTATTAGGTAGTTCGCTGTTTTTTGATTCCAAGAGAAGGAGCAAAGCATGGAACTCAAATTGCTGCAACGTATATCCAAACATCTAGATTCCCTAGAGGAGTCATTGCTTCAAGCCATCAGGAACATGTATAGATATACAGGTCCAGCCAACCATACAAGTGCACCCATCATGCTTGTCTACACAGAGGTCCAAATCGTCGGCAAAAATTAATCTTCGAGATGGTGTTGACACCTAATTTTAGCAAATCTAGGAAATAAGGAAAATAAAAATTTCATTTGAATAAATAAAAAAAGAAAAAAATGGTAAAAATTGATTTGATTGATTATGCATGGAAATTTAAAATTCCGATGGATATTCGAATTTTGTCAAATGTAAAAGGAATTTGAAAATCAAGTAAATAAATGGCAAGAATTTTTACAAAATGAAAGAAATCAGAACAAAATCAAATTGATTGCAAAATTACGCTTCAATTTACAGTCTTGATTTAATGTGATAGAAAATGGAAACTCGAAAGTTTCTATAGAAATGACTATTTTGAAATCATTATAAAAGTAGCCACAATTTTCGGGACAAAGTGAGGGCGATTTTCAAAAAAATTCGAGAGTGAATTCGAGAAAGAATTTTCAGAGCAAAAAACGTGAGGAGTTTTTTTTTTTCTTTCGGGTTTTTGAGCTCAAAAGTCCAAAGAAAATCAATTCTTTTGTTTTGTGGAGAAGGGAGAAGTCAAAAGTCAAAAAGAAAATACAGCAGAGAGAAGAGACAGAGAGAGGAGACGTAGGAAGTGACGTGAGGGAGCAGAAAAAAAAAAAAAAAAAAAGAAAAGGGGGAACCGCGACTGTTCATCTTCTCGGAAGACCCCTCCGACCGCGCCAACCGTGCTCGCGCCGTCCGCTTCGCCGGCGCAGCTCCCACAGTCGTTCCACCGGTCCTGCCTCCGAGCGCCGTTGCCGCTGAAACCCGCCGCCTTCGCCACCGACGCTCGTAGCACCGGCGCTCGCCTCCGCCTGCACCGCTCCCCGCCGTGACCTGCTCGCCTCCACTCGCTCATCTGTTGCGAGCACCCGACGACCGTGACCCAACACCCAGCCGACGCCCCCTGCAGTGCTCCGCTCACCTGTCCGTGACTCCACGAGCACCGCCGCCACTACACCAGTCCCCGAGTCGCCGCGTCCCACTCGCGATTTGCAGCGCCCACCACCGCGCGCCCCCTGTCCACGGCGACCACCCGACGCCGCACCAGCAAACCACGCAGCAGGCCGCCCGTCGCCCTCCTCCTGCCGGCGAGCCCTGCAACGGCGACCCGCAACTGTCCGAGATCCGCCGCGCAAGCCCAACCGTCCGCTCCTCGACGCCCGCGTTCGAGATCTTCCCTCGACCCAGCGGCGCCGGTCGAGCCCCGCTCGCCTACCCGGAGCACCTGCTTTGCCTCCGCCGGCCCTGTCTCCACCCAGAAGCCCCGATTCCGACGCCTCTGCTCCGGAAACCTCCATCGCCCGTGACGCTGCCACAGCCGCCGCGCCCGCGCCTGTGCCTGTCCTATCCAACCTCGGCGGACGCCCAGAAACCCGTGCCTCCGTCTCTGCCTCCGTCCGAGCGTCTCTGCCCACTGCTCGAACGCTGCCCAGCAGTCCGCGACGCCTCGACGCCAGCCGAGCCCCGCACCGCTGCCGACGTCGTCGCCCAGCAACCCGCGATCCAGATCCGCTTCCGCCGCTGCCCCGAGCAGGAACCCGCCGCCGTTCGCCTGCAGCCGCTCTCCGCCGGAGCCCCAACGACCGGTGACGACCGCCCGGCGCCATCCACCGTCATTTCCCCCTAGGTAGTTTTTTTTCTTACTTTTACTTTTACTTTTCACTTTTTTTGTGTAGTTTAGTTTATTCTTTTTTGTTATGTTATTTTTTTTTTTTATTTGATAGCATTTTTTTAGTTTAGCTATTTAAGTTGTAATATTGAATGTTAGCCTTCTTGAATTTTGTAGGCATTATTCATAGGGGTTTTGTCCATTAAAATTACTAATTTGATCCGTTATATGTCGGATCTTTTTTTTTAATTATATTAATTTTTGGGCTTTTTAATAGTATTTTAATTGTTAAATCAATATAATTATTAATTTGATACATAAGACTTCAAATTAGATTTTTAATTATTTTGAGCTTTTTGTCGTAATAATTAAGGTTAGAATAATTGTTAATTTGACCTTGTGAGACAAATACGTTATTTTTTTGATTGTTTTAATCCTTTATTTTGTTGATAGTTTAGATTTAATATTTATTTAATAATTACTTATCTTAAAAAAACCAAAATATTCAGAAAATCAAAAAAAAAAAAATCAAAACTCTGCATGAGCATGTAGATTTAGTAAATCAGACATGTATGTTTAGTAAATTAGATTTTTTTTTTTTTTTTTTTTTTTTTAGGATTACATTTTTAGGATTGCATTTTTATAAATAAGTTAGGGTTGGACCTAAATAATTTTTTAAAAATAGAGTTTTAGATAATGTTCACATATTTTAATTATCTCATTTTTCCCAAAAAAAAAAAAAAAGTTTTCTAAGATAGGATAGGGTTTAAGTCAAATTAATCCCCATAATAAATTAGAAAATTATCCCTTTTTCGATAGATTAATTAGGGTTTTTATAAATTCTGAATTTCAATAAAAAATACAAAAATACTAGGTGCATGTTAACTAGTTTGCATAATAGGTCATGAGGTGCATAATAACTAGTTTGCATAATAGGCCAATTTAACTAGAATTTGCATATTAATAAGAATAAGTCATGTAGTTAAAAAATGCATTTTTATAAAAGAATTCTAATTTTCAAGAAAATCTCAAAAAAATTGTTGCTTTGTGTGATGCAATTTATTTATTGAATGTTTAATAATGATTGAGCATCTGTGTGATTACCCCATTGCATGATAATAATTTAGGTGAAAATAAATATAAATTGCCTGTAAAAACATTTTTGAAAATTAAAAAGAATAGGGCATTAGAGAAATCTAGTGTAATCAAGTCCCCATACCCTTAGTCTGCGGTTCGTAGGAGTAAAATAATCATTTCATTCTTTTACTTAGGTGTCTAATCGACTTACTATAAACCGATTAGTGGCGACTTCTAATTAATAATCTTTTACATGTTAAATATTTGAATATGAAATCGCGAATTGGTATGGGCTTGGGAGAGCTCGAGCTAATTTTAAAGACTTAGTATTCCATTAACCTAAACTTAGGTGGTACACCCGAAAATTAGGTCATTACAGATGAGAAGCAAGATATCAACCAAAGGCTCTGACTTGTGTATACTCTCATAGCCATTGCTCTTGGATGTGTCTCATGCAGTCTGCTGATGTGGATTATGCCTGGTGACATGCCCTAGCTGATTTTCATTACTTGCGTCCCAATGTTAATAATGCCATCCGCATTCAGACCTAAGGATTAATTAGAGAATGGTTGCTGTTTCCGATTTTCCAGATGGTGGGGTTTGCTATTTGTGAAGTTGGTTTTGATGGGCATTCTGCCAATGCTGGCTCGGACATGAACTTCTTGTCATGTTGTTATTACATTGAACACCTCTTACGTCCCAAAGCAGAATGTATGATGATAACAAAGACTTGTATTACTTAGTTAAAGACTTAGCTCAAACATGAACCTTGTGTCATGTTGTTATTACATTGAACACCTTTTACATCGCAAAGTGGAATATATGAGGATAACAAGACTGGTATTACTTAATTAAGGCCCTGGTGCAATCCAGTGAAGTTTGAGAAACAGGGGACTTTTTTCTTCTTTGGCAAGAGAGAAACATGGCAATTGATTCATAGACTTTGAGAAAGAATCGCCCTATTATCCTTATTCACATACCTCTCGAGACCTGAACTGTCATTCTGATGTAGTTCGTAACTCAATCCTCACCTCACATCCCAATCTCAGCAATATTTCTACACGCTACCATGACAGTCTCATCGACATTCGACATTTTAGAGCGTGTCTGAGATGCTCCTGTTGATTTTGGCATCCGCGTACAGTACATTTCTGGAGCTATGCCATTGAGTTCATCTGCTTCAGAGAAACGACAGCACGCGAATGAGTCTAGTTATTTGCTCCTGAGCTTCTTAAGTGGCATCCACGTAGGCCTTTTCCTCGAGTTCCTCAAATTAAGGCCATCCTCATCTCGGTTTTGAATCGCAGTGTCGGACAGCAGAGCACAGAGACCTCATTCGACCATCGTGGAAGATCTCACCAGCAGCTCCTGACGCAGGGCAGCTGTGAACCCCCACCGACAAATGTGAACTCAAATTTACGTGCTTCGCCCTTTTTGTCTTGCTCGAGCTGAGTTATCCATGGCCATTGCATCCATGACTCTGGAAGCAAACTCCGCAACGTTTCTTGAACGATCTACTGAAAGCAATGTCGAGGCTTGCTTTTGAGAACCGGTAGGTGAATGTTGCATTATAAGGGATTTCCAAACTCAGAACTCTGAGCGAGGAAGCGTTCAAGAGTTCACAAGGTAGATGCAACATACACAAGGAGGAGTTGCAGTTGAAGGTTGTGTTTTTTTGTCAAATTCCACCACTTGAGACCCGAGTGCCTTTGCTTCGTTCACATTACTCACTTCATACATTAGTAATACGCAGGCTTTGCCATCTCTAGAAGTGGCCATATTGGCTGCTTCCTTGCAGTATATCCATAGGCATCCGCGAGGCGACGCCCTCATTATTCCTCCATCGATGCATGGACTTGTTAGCTATGATTTACACTAGAAGCGTGGTATTATACCACGGGTTAAATTTCTTTTTGAGTTTTAGCTTGCAGTTCTTGATGTGTTCACGTGAGTATATGCAGCTAGTAGTAGCAAGAATTGCGCATGATATCATTTTAGACTTGTACCTCAATAATCTTACCCATTAGAAAAACCGTTGGCTCATATGGTACATAAAGAGTTTGAATCCTTACATTTTATTTTCACATGGAAGACCTAATTTACATACAAGGAAGGTAGTTGAGACATATTTCATTTTTGAAAGTGTTCTGGCACATTTGTCTTGACTCTTGCCGATTTGTTGTGGAATCACCATTTTATAAAGGACAATTTAGCCTACAGTGCCAATGCTTCCCTTTACTTAAAAGGGACCAATTTCTCAGAGTACTAATATTATGACATCCCTAAATTAACTCATTTAAGATATCGTCCACTTAGCCTGTTCTATATCGAGCCTCAAGGTTTTGTCTTTTGGCATACAGACAGACGCCTTCCCATAAGACAACCCTAGTACACTAGGCAATTGGTGCATCCCATGCAGCTCAGTGCACATCCAAATAAATCCATACCGTGCACATCTAAATAAATCCATCAGCTCAATAGTGTTCACTTACAAGCCTAATATGAGAAAGTACTTAATCGAGTCCATTCCACAATAGTCATGTTTCAACGCTCATCGCACCAATTGCATTGCCTAGTCCAGCCATATTCACGGAGGGGGCATTTTTTAAATGCTAGCCACACATGCCACATTACTCAGTAACTATTTTCTCAAGCCAACCTTATAGACCGTGTCACTTAGTTATTGTTTTGCAAGCCAACCGTACCAATCGCTAGTTGTTTCCCCTTGATTCTCGACCTTTCACACGTTGTTTCGAGAAGCCAAAACCACCACTAAACTCACCACCCTCAAACAAGCTAGATCTAAATTTTTTGATATGACTAGCATCTATTCGACTTGATTTTGAACTCAAAAAATTGAGATCACTATCGACTTGAAAGGATGTCAGAGATAATTAGGGATTTCTCTCGAATAATTTCCTTTATTAGAGATATTTTTATAATTTTGTTGATTATCCGTATCTCTCAAATTACTCATATATCTCTCTTTTATTGTGCATATTTTGATTGAGATATGAGATTATACAATTATCTAATAAAACATGTAAATAGGCACAATGTACTATTTTATATATAAATCTTATACAAAAAATTTCCCAATTTTTATCTTCCGCTTTATTATGCTCAAGGAATATAATGATATTAATTGATTAGGATTTAAATAACAATAGAAAGAAGGAATTTTCTCACAGGGAATACACAATAACAAAACAAAACAAGAAGTCAGTGGGGGAGGAAGGGGCCCCACTGACGTCCATGCAAGGAATGCACCGCTCAAATCGTCTTTTGACTACGTGGATTATACAAATAAAATTTATTGCAAGTAATGTGAGTTTCCCTTCACAAAAGGAAGAAATAAGAAAAACTTAGCCAAAAAAATGAAAAGAAAGAGTTTCTCTTAACAATAAGCAACAAAGTTAATCGGTAGATTTGCACAGAGAGACTTGAGATAGTTTCTTTGGAAGGGTCCTGGCCTAGAGAGGGGTGGTGCCAAGGTTTCCTAGGATGATGTTTGTTTTCCAAAGGAGGAAGGAGGGCTAGGCATCCACAGTCTGAAAGATTGTAACAAGGCAGCAATGTTGAAACACATATTGATCCTATTTACGGATAAAGAATCCTTGTGGTGTAGGTAGATCAACTCGACCTTCCTTAAAAGGAAGAGGTTTTGGGTGATTCAGCAACCCACCTGCTACTCTTGGGTGTGGAAGCGAATTCTCCAACTTAGGACTGATTTTCAGTTATCTTTTCTATGGAAGTTAGGAGATGGTTGCTCTGTTTCCTTTTGATTCGACCACTGGCACTCGGGAGGCCCCCTCAACTTAATGTTTTCTAACTCTTTCATCTACAGATCTGGCCTTTCTAGGCATGCGACAGTGGCTGATCTTTTTTCACCTACTAGTCAGACCATGCGAGAAGTTTTACAGTCTTGGGAACATCCCCTTCCCTTTCTAGTGCAGGCTCCCGATCGTCTTACTTGACAAGGAAACACGTCTGGGTTATTCTTGGTTGCTTTGGCTTGGCATCTCATTAGAAAAAAGAAGCCTCGGGTCGATTGGGCTTCATTAGTTTGGAACAATGCTATAACTCCAAAATATCAGTTCATTCTTTGGCTTATAACTAAGAATCGTCTTCCTACGCAAGCCTTACTCTTATCGCATGGCAGGATTGGGGATGCGGTGTGCCCCTTTTGCAAAGTAACTCCAGATTCTATTGATCATTTGTTTTTTCATTGTAGCATTACAGCTAGTTGTGCCTTCTCTTGGGCCGCCAGATGCAACCTTCCTTAGAGGAATGGGACTTGGGCCGACAACCTCTACTGAGCTATAAAGTTTCTATCTGGAAAGGACTTCTATCACTCTATCGTTTGGTTCTCTTTTGGGACTCTTTGCCACCTTATTTGGAAATATAGGAATGAGATTCTCCTGAGGAACTATACCTTCACGCTTCCGGCCGTGAAGAACCACCTTATTAAAGTGGTTAAGGATAAGGCGTTAACCTTCTCAAATGTTGAAGACAACCCAAGAAACAGGAGACTTCAACGTAGCTGGGGGGATAGACCCCTGCATCTTCTCTTCTACTCTGGCGCATCCATAATATTTCCAGGTTGGAGTGGTGGTGCAGAATGGCCGCTACTATTTGTTTCGGTGCTAGCCTTGATTCCTACCGGTTGTCTCGTTCTTTCCATTTGGGCGATGACATTTTGTTTGGTTTTGGTTGCGGTTGCCTTTGTTTAGCCGGCTAGTTGCCTTCTTTTGTTTTTTGTCCTTTTTGATTGTGGCTGTAGTTGTGCGGCTTAACCGTGTATTCTGCCTTGTTGGCCCTTCTTTGTTCTCTCGACACCCTTCCACTCATTATGCCTTCATTATGAGTGTTTTTTTTTTTTGGTGCCGTTTTTTTATGTAATTATTGGTTTCAGCTTAATATAATTTACCTTTCACCAACAAAAAAAAAAAAAAAAAAAAGTTAATCGGTCTCTTCGTGCATGGGATAGTGGCTAGAGAAGATGCAGTCTGTTCATGCCTGAGACAGGCTTCTTGGCATTTTTTCGAACTTTGAGATTTTCAAAAAGAATCTGACAGCAAATGGAATTCTTTTTTCTCAGATAAGTAAGCAGTTGTAAAGGTGCTAAAACTTAAGGAGAGGGATTCGTCTAGCCATGAGTTTAACCTCCAGCCATGAGTTTTACCTAACGGCCACCGTAAACCAAGACAGGACGGTGGATTGTGGGCTACAATTTCCATTTCAAAGAAATGTGCAATCGATTGAACTTTTGTTCGAATATAAACATGGACATTGTTATATTTGCTAACCTAAATTAATTCAACAAGGAAGGTAGAGTTTTTAACCAAAAAAAGAAAATGGAAGCTAGATAAAGAACAATACATACCATGGAATGGAGGTTTTTTTTTTTTTTTAATAAATAATTTATCACCATCGTTCCTTTATTTTGGTCCAAAAATCAAAATCATCCTTCCATCTTTCTTTTTAGTTAAAAAACATATAGTCCTTCCATTATAATATTTCGCTTATTGTTCGATTTTTGTTGACATGGATCATAGAATATATGATATAGATATTAGTGAATACCATGCTAAAATACTTATGTCATGTTATATTTGGCTGAGAATTATCATGAGTCAAAAAGGCACCACATCAAACAACATAAGAAAACAAAATATTGAGAGAGAGAGAGAGAGAGAGAGAGAGAGAGAGAGAGAGAGAGAGGACCATCGTTGCTGCCATAGCTGCAAGCTTAGGGGTTTCGAGTTGCAAAGCTCAAGGTCATGGCTGCTTGATATAAGCTCACTGTTATGGCAGCTCAATTGGTGGTCATAAGTGGTTACAACTCTTTTTTTTTATATTGTTATGGATGTTTTGTGGATTTTCTTTAAGTTTATCAGTTCTCTTATTTTGTTTTTATTATGCTCACATTTAAGAAGTTTCACTTAAAGGGATTAAAGGATATCCCAATAATTGAGATTTCATTCCAAATTTCCCAAAGTAACTAGATGATTAATTTATTCAATTACCTTGGGACACCGTCTCTTTTCCAAGAGAGACGGTACTATTATATAATCATTTTCCCTTTTCAAATCGATAATAAAATTAACAAGGAGGAAGTTTTTTTTTTTAAATTAATTTATGGATTTTTAATCTGAAGAATCCCGCGGTGGGATTCATAGTTTTCTCAAGTTGTATGGTTTTCCTTGAAAAAACTTGTGGTGGGTAGAGCACGTTACTCCCTATCATTAATATCATTATACTTTTCCAGTAGGAATAACAAAAGAGGTTCAAGATCCTCTATCTCCGAAGGTGCTTCTATTGGCATTTCAAACGATTCTCCTCCGTCGATGCATGTAAATGAGGCATGCATCAATGGTTGATATATGTTGAGACACTAATGGTTATGGAAGTATTTTGTTAAATAAAGAACTAACATAAAAAAAAAAAAAAAAATCCGAGTAGGCCCCAATCGTTTCGCCAAAAATGTCATTTTCTAAGAAAATGATAGTATTTTCAAGTATTCAACTGAAACTTGAAAATAAACTAAAAAAATATTTTTTGCTGTTTGGTGGGGAAATTAAAATTTTCACAAAAAAATGACTAAAAATAAATTTTTAATTATTTTTGTTTTTCTTTTATTTCTTTCTCTTTTTCTTTTCTTTCATTTTCCTTTTCCTCATTCTTTGGCCAATGGCCAACCACGACAATGGCCGATGACTAGCCACTAACTAGGCCTTGGCCTCACTCAATCGGCGGGCTTGAGCCTCGCTAGATGAGGCCTCTAAGGAGGTGGAACCTCACTTGAGGTGAGCAAGGCTTGGCAATCAAAATTTGGTGAGGCTCCACCTCGCCTATGGTTAGTTGCCAAATATTGTCGTGTCTGGTGGTCAAGGAAGAAGGAAAAAGGAAAGAAAAGAAAAGAAAAATTAAAAAAATTAAATATTTTTAAAAAGGGAAAAAAGAAAGAAAGAAAAGAAGGCTAGGAGGGCTACGAGTATGAGATAAGAAAAAGTGAGTGGGGAAGAAAAAAATGTATTCTCCTAATTTATTAATTTTTTGTCGAACGAAAATATTTTCCTAGACTTGTTTATTTTCCGTAAATCAAATATTGGAAAATCTAAGAAAAACGTTGTTCTGAAAGTTGTTTTCCTTGTGATACGAAAGCGTTAATAACTATTAACAATAAACTGCCAAAAAAAAATATTAACAATAAATTTTACTCTTTTAATGGATACAATGACTGAATATGTCCCTAAGTACACATGTCTCCTTTGAAAAGTCCCGTCTACGGAAACCGCGTGTATAAAAATCTGGACACATTAACGAAAAGGAAAAACAAAAATAGAGAACAAATCATGGGGAAGCACGGAGGTGCTAGGACCCGCAATGTTCCTAGTAAAAGGCGCAAGTGGGCAGACTTTCTAAGGATCCGATTTTGGCCTTTTGAGGGCTCCCACTTTTTATCTTCATCTCATTAACGGACGAAAACATGGTGGAAAAATTAATAATACACCACCCCAAACGCCCACGCTGGGTCTTTCATTCCCATGAACCTCGTCGTTCATGATACAGCGATCGGCAAACACTTGAAGAACCCTCATTTTCGGGAAGAAAGGGAGAGACTTGGGGAAGGTTAATGGAGAACAACAATCCAGCTGGTCACGGTGGTTGGAGGTAAGCTTTGGCGACCTTATATTAGGTGAATCCGTACTTCTTATCGTTTCATTCTAAAACTACGGTACGAGTTGCTCATATATTCATTTATTAATCTATTGATATGCTTATTCTTGATTCTTATTGCGTGAGCTTTTGTGAAAGACAATTGTCTAACAAGCGATTTGCTGATTTTTTTTTTCCAAGGAACGTGTTAGATCATGTGGCTCAAGTTAACGAAGATCTTGATTCCCTTGAGAATGCTTTGCGTCAACTCATTGGGGACAGACATACCTCTATAGGTCCGGCCAACATTTCTAGTGCACCAAGCATTATGCTTATCTGTGAAGCAATCAATCGTTCAGCAAAAATTAATCTTAAAGATGGGAAGGCAAGATATTGACTCAAGTTTTCGACTTGCCTTTGCTATGATGGTTTTTACTCTTCAGTGTGTCACGTGCGGTCTCCTCATGTGCGTTCTACTCGGTGGCCTGCCTTGGCCGACTTTTGTTGCCTGCATTCTAACGTTAGTAGCCACATTTGTGTTCATCGCCAACTAAGGATTAATTGGGGCGATAGTTTTTGTTGTTTATATGTATTTGATTTCCTTGGTAACCTTCTAATGTTGGGTCAGATGTGAAACTCATGTAATATTATTACCTTGAACACCCTTTGCATAACATAGTAGAATAAATTATGGTGATGATTATAATTTGTTCTGGTGCAAAGTCCTCTCCATCTAAGAGTATTTTGAGCTAGTTTAAGCACATCTTGGAAAGTTTCCACCAGCCCCTTCCCTATAAGGCAGCTTTAATCCTTTTGCTAGAGTGCCAATTTCGGTTTAAATTATAAGTGCATTTAGGTCCATCACTTCTACTTTGGATCGAGTTGCATTGGTAAGATAAAGCTCATGGAGTTGCATTACCGGTAAACAGAACTAAGAAATGGTGAATTAGAGAAACAGGGCAAATTTTTCCTTTGGGCCAGAAAGAATAGGGGAAATGAGAATATATAAAAAAGAATCACACACCCTCATTTTAGTATTCTTTCATTTCGGATTCATGTGTTGTTAGTTTGATATAGTTTATAGCTTCTTCCTCATATAATTTTCATCACTACCGTTGTGCTTTTGAGATTGGTTTAACAAAATTATTTGATAATTTCATCATTCATCAATCACGATGTCACTAGTTACTCATCCATGGTCCATGGCCGAAGAACAGTGACAGTCATGTGCGCATTTTTATGTAATTTATTGCATTACATGATAATAAATGAGGAATCAAACCGATTGTTATAGAGGATCTTAAATTCATGTAAAAAATTGCTTTATTCCCCTATAATAAAAAGAGTCTGCACATGCATATGAAGAATATATTTAAATGTGCGGAGAGAGTTAGATATAAAAATAAAAATTGATATAGGAAAATTTAACTTATTGTACGATTAAACTCGACGCTAGTAAATACATAATTAGAGGATTATATCTTAACTATTTTTAATTACAAATTTGTCCATTTTATCATTGTATGTCACTATGACATATCTGAAAAACAGACATAAGCATTACTTAAAGATTTTTATTATAAAATTTGAAATCCTTGTTAGATTTGTTTGTATGCAATAGTAATTAACCGGCACACACTCTATGGATGATCGATTAAATTAGCAGGTGCCATAAATATAAGCTCTCTAGTATGGGCCTAATTGTTCTTAACGTTCCCACGAAGCAGGGGCTTTTGGGCCTGGACCGGCCCGCTGCATCGAGGATCAGATCTGTTGCGGGTCATAGAGGACTCGGATTTAAGCTTCGATCCATATAAAATCCATAATCCACGTTCACGCCTTGTCGCTTCTCTCACCTGGTGTCGCTGCATTGCTCTCGATCCTCCTCCGGCTGAATTCGGGCAATTCTCCATCCCTCTGCATACGTAGATTACTCTGCATACGTAAAACGAAACAAACGAAAGCTGCATTTAACTGGTAACCCCGTATATCTTGCTTTTGAAGGAATCATTGTGTTGTCAAAATGCGGAAAGATCTTGGTGAATTACAGAACTTAAAAGACTTCAATTAGTTAGCCGGTTCTCATTAGTGTCTTTGCTTTAAGACACTGGTGATGGAAGGAGTGAAAAGAGAGATTGAGCACAGATTGAGCACATCCTGAGCTCAAAATGTGTGCAAATTAGAAGTCTTCGTAGTTCGATCATCTATCAAATAGAGAGTACATAATCTGTATCCACATCCGTCCGTACTTGGAAGAGGATTTGTGTGACTTTGGAAATCCACTTATCTAGATATAGCCTATATCTATCAAAATAGATACATTTATAAGAAAGAAACAATGAAAATGAGATTAGATAAAATCCACATAATATTTTAAAAAATCAGATAAGAGAGAAGTTCATTAGCTTTAATTTGTTATTTTATTGTTCAACAACTTTTGTTCTCGATCTTACAATTCAAATACAATTTAAATATGGATAGGAAGATACGATGTTTAGTTTTCACTTAGCCATTAAAATTGGAAGAAAATATCAATTGAAAAAATATAACATAGAATAAAGAAATCCATATACTTCTAAAAAAAATAAAAATTGAATTGTGATGAATCTAAATGTATACAAACTCTTCTTTTCTGATTTTTCTATTTTGCGAGTATCAAAAATTTCTATTATAGGTCTTTTTCAGCAAGATTTGATGTTTAAACTTTCAGCCACATTTAGTATGTCTGGTTTAACAAGTATTCTTACTATGCCTGCTTGATAACAAGCCTAGATAACATTATGCCAAAATTGGTGACGTTGATTTAAAAAAAAAAAAGAGAAAAGAATAAAAAACACATGTCAAAATGTGTTTATTAATAAGCACGTGTCCAACATATAAATCGATACATGTGAAGGTGTGTTTACAATATATGTCCGCATAAAGTGCATATCACATAAGTAGTTCATAGTATTATAAGTAACAATTGGTCATTTTAATGCACATTATATTTATTTGACGCCAAAATCCAATAACACGAATAATGAGAAAATGATACGTGACTTGCCCCTGAGAAGCCTAGACCTAGTAACCCTGTTTTAGTGTCTTTAGAATTCCCTTTCCTGTTTTGGTCTGACAACAAGGACGCTACCCTGCCCTTCTCCTGCCGTGGAAGGACTTCAGCCTGTGGTGTGGTCCTACCCATGGGCGGAGTCGCCCTCATCTCCCCCATTGCTCAGTGCTCCCTGGCACCCTGTTGCTTTGCTGGGCTTTACCCGTCCCAGGCGTGGATGCAGGCTTACAGGCCAAGATGGTTCGATCGAAAGGGATAGAGGTCGGGCTGGGGCTCTGCGCTCTTTCTTTCTGTGTGGGACAATGCCGGGGGGGAGCAATTGTCACTAAGGGTGTGCATGGAAACGTTCTTTTAAAGAAACGATATTCGTGCCCACTACGAAAATGAAAAAAAAAAAAAAGAACTGTTGGAACCTGGCGACCGAAACCCGTGATGAGGGTAGGTTCTTCGACGGGTAGGTTCCGGAAAACCACACTGAGGGTAGGTTCCGTGTTCCGAGACGGAAAAAGAACCGCTCACCCCTACCAGCGTGGATAGGCCAAGACGCGAAAGGGTTTGGTTGCGTTTGTGTTCGGGGGAGCAATTGTCACTAAGGGTGTGCATGGAAACGTTTTTTTTTTTTGAAAATGTTCGGGAACAAAAAGGAATGTAAACGCGTTTTGCGTTGCGAAATAGGAACAGAAAAAAGAAATATAAATTTTTTGTTTCTCGTTCCGAAACGTTTCTTCAAGAAACGTTTCTCTCTCTTCTTCTTCTCTTTTTCTTTTCTTCTTCTTTTTTTTCCTTCTTTTTTCTTTCGCCGGTCGCCGGCCTCGGCCATGGCCGGCGGCCGGCCGTCGAGGCTCGGCCTCGCCCCAGATCCGCCGAGGCCGAGCCTCGCCATGGCCGGGCGAGCTCGAGCTCGCCCAAATCCGGCGAGGCCGAGCCTCACCCCACCACGGCGAGGCTCGGCCTCGCCGAGGGCCGGCGGGCCTCGCCGTGGCCTGGGCGAGGCTGCCGGCCCCTTCGGCCGGTCGCCGGAGGCCGGTGACCGGCCGGAAAAATGAAAAAATAAAAAGAAAGGAAAAAATAAAAATAAAAATAAAAATGTTTAAAAAATTAAAAGAAACAAAAAAATAATAAAATTTACCAAACGTGTTTTGTTCATTTTTTATTTCCGGACCAAACGTTACCAAACGTATTCTTTTGTTCAAAAATTGTTCCCCGGAACAGAAACACTTTTTTTTGTTTCTGTTCCCAGGAACAGAAAAAGAACAGAAACAAAACCATGCGCGCCCTAAATGATCACCCTTAAGTATTACTTTTGAGAATCTAGTCCATTTGGACTAGGAGAAGAGTTACAACACTAGGCCAAATTGTCTTTCGTAAAATGTTAATTCCAGAATAAATGGGCAATAGTCATGAGTGTGAGTAAAAGCTATGATACTTAAGAATAATCATATTAGAATCACATGTGCGAGTTTTCATCTTTGATAACTTCTTTAAATTGTGTCAACTAGCATATTAATTGGGCCCTTATTGACCAATTTCTGCCTGCATTTGGAAGGATATATCTGAAATTGGGATCGGAAATTGGGTAAGGACTAATTAGTCATAAGATGAAGTACAAGAACCAAAATTAAACATCAACAGTAATATGGGGAACATTTTGTAATATCTTTTGCATAATTATTTTTTCATTCCATATTAGTGCCGCTTGCATACCTCCGTTAGCATATTCCCTTGGTCGGTCATTGAAATTTTTCCTAAAATGATAATTGGTGAATATTTTATGGACCCTATCTACTATCACAAGATAAAGTATGATGACCAAAATTAAATAGTGGCAATAATACAAAGATCGTTTTTGTAATTTTTCCTCGATATATATTCCAATAATTTTATGCTTTCGTCATCTCAATGATCATTACTAATATTTTATTTGATGTAAAATATTAGTCTATCATTAATAGTATACTCGCGAGTCACGTGACTAGCTTTCTCTTTCAATTCAGAATACTCAGACTACTTTGAGTTACACTAATGTGATAATTTGTAAGTAGATATTTATATAAATCTCTCTAGATATTATTAAAAAAAAAAATCGTCGCCACCAAAAATAGTTTTAACCATAGGTCCAAATTTTATCTTCCCATTTCAAAGATTAATTTTGCTAAACAATTTTTACCACGGTATATATAAGAATGACGTGCTTGGAGAATGTTATGATGATGATGTTTCCAATCCTCTATGGTGCGATTCAAAATTGAGAAACGATACAAAAGAATATGCACCTCACTAAGCAATCGTCTTATATTGAGATTCCTTATAATTTAAATCATCCATCCTTGTAATAGGTTTTGGAAAACCGACGCAGCTGAACCTTCTCTGGATGAGAAACATGGGTATATGCAACAGCAAGGTGTAGGATGATATGCCCACAACTCAAAAGTTCATAATATCTTTTCGGGAAAAGGCCTAAACAATTTAAAACCAAAGAGATAACAGCACGCCACTAACAATATTCAAATATGTCGAATGCAAGAGCAAAAGATGGAAAAGTCACGTATGACAAGAGAGCTTCTAGACGATCCAATCCACAATCAATTCGCGCTTTAGGACCCTCTCGGGGCATGTAAACTTTAAATACTACGAATCGATTTGTGTGACTATAGTTGGTTCCGTCACGGACAGAAAGAGTAATTGATTGCAACCCTCCCATTTTTCGGAAACAATAGACTCTTGGTGGTGGCGTGAATATTTCGGGGCCCAAGACGCGAGTTGAATTGCCAACAGTCAATCCTAGCAGATCGAAATGCCAGACCCATTTTTCTCTAAGTCCATTTATAGTCAAAGCACAGCTCACTCAACATTTTTTTTCTTGCTCAACCATTATGAAGGGAAAATTGTTCAAATTATCCTAACCCTATTATACAACTAATTCAATTCTAAATCTTTTAATTTTGCCAACTTAGTCCTAAATCTTGTAACAACTTACTAATTCAGTCCTAAATCTTTTGATTATGCTAATTTAATAATAAGTTTTTAAATGATTTCGGCAAACTAGTCTTTGGTAGCTCAATCAGCGACAATCATCTTACGTGACGCAATTATTATTAACATGAATTTTTTAAATTATTTTTTAAAAATTTCAATTTTTTTATTATTAATCTTTATTGATTTTTCTCATTTCTTTTTTCCCCTCTCTTTACATAAAACCAGTGGGCCGCAAAGCCCTTGCTGTGGATGGAAAGCACATTGCAAGCCCTCACCCAAGGCCCAATGAGGGCCATCAACTCTTGCTTAGCAGCCAGCGGAGGTCTCTGGTAGGGCCGCTAGCCTTGTGTAAAAAGAGAGAAGAAAATAAAAGATTGAAGACAATAACAAATCGATTTTTTTAAATTTAAAATTATCAACATCAGAACCGTCTTACTTTTACCAAAAAAAAAAAAAAACATCAGAACCGTCATATCACATAAAACAAGAGGCACTGACTAGGCTATTATTTTAGTAATATCCAGCCAAAATTAGTCGGAAAGATTAATTTGGCAATTTGTTAAAAGCTTTAGGCCTAGTTTTGTAATTCGTCAAAATTTTAGAACTAAATTGACATAATTTGAAAGATTTATGATTGAATTGCCGAAATTGAAAAATGAAGAGTTTTTTGGACATGCTAAAAAGCAAACAATGTTTGAAATGATTTGATGGGAAGCACTCTCTCCCACAACTAATTATGGTATTTTTCATGTTGATCGACACTCCACCGATGAAGAGATCTTCCTTTAGGGTACTTTCACAAAGAAATGACAGCACCGGCGTGGCCCTAATGTTGCATATGGGGTTAGAATCTTATCATAGAACAGTCAGACGATTGAAGTTTGAATTCTTTAAGTACATCAGAAGAACATGTTTTTTCTAATATCTACGGTCAGCAAGATTTGAGTCTAAAATGAACATCACGCATATTTCATAATACCACTAACTGCGTATACTCACATGAACAAGTCAAGAACTATAAAATTTAAATTCAAAAAGAATTTTAATGTGTGGCCTTTTGTAATATGGCATCGTTGCTTTAAGTATATCCTATATTTGCATCGTAGCAGGGACGAAGCTAGCCTGTTTTCAGAATGTGTGGATTAAATATGATGATGTTAATTGATCGGGATTTAAATAATTATATTTAATTATTTTCAGCTAGGATAAGTGAATGAAATTGCGTCAAATTTTAAGCATAATTCAAATGCAAGATCCAAATATGCAACTTGGCTTATTTGATGGGGCAATTTCTCCAAGAGAGGACAAAAGAGAAGCAAGAAGACGAGTTAAAACAAACATAAGAGGGACTTTAGCGATATAATATCCAACAGCAGCAAATTTTGACCATGCATCATACAGCGATTTGCCGAAGTAGAAAAAAGAAGGCACGCCTTTTGCACAAAGACGCCATCTGTACCATTAGGAAATTGATTCGGTACAAACCAGAAAATTGGAAAAAAAAAAAAAAAAAAACAAGATAAAATAAGCAAAAGCCCATGCAATTGCAACTGTGCCCGTTGGACACTATCGTAGGTATCAGCTTTTACATGGGCCCAAGTACTATGAACATTCCGTGATCCAATCACTTATATGTACATCGGGCCTAATTAAATTGGCCCACTTCTCTCGAATCGAGATGCAAAGGCCCACATCCTATGGCCCACTAGGTAAAGCTCATAGTCTATCTCTATAAACACATAAAGATGTTATTATTTCATTAAAACAATTTTCTCCAGGAACCAGAACAAAAATCTACGGGGAAAATCAAAAGTTAAAAGGAGAGACATTTGTTCCCCCCAAGTTCGCGGATGCACCCCTTTTGATTATTTAACAGCTCCAATTCCATAACCTACTTCACCCGATTCGTCACTTCCCATTTTCCTCCTACTGTACCACATCACAGCCGCTCCATGATCTCCAAGCGGCGACCTGAGCCGACTTTTGAGAAATGGCCAGTTTAGTTGATGTAAGTGTTTACATCACCCATCCTCCAAGCTCCCCCCTTCCCACTTGCTGGGCTGGCGCCACTCAACCTTGGACTTGTCTACAACCTTCAACATCATCCTCCTAGACTCCAACGTATTTAGCACGCCCAATCCTCAATAAGTAAAACCCCCCTGTCTCTCTTGCTTCGTCCATTCGCCCAATCGAATGTCTGAGGTAATTTTGATTATTTTTCCCATTTCGCAAAGAGAGAGAAATGCCGACTCGCAATTGGACATGAATTCTTTATTCCACAAAATAATCCCACGGATTATAAACATCTCAATATGTCTCAATCGTTGATGTATGTAAAATCGCTGATGCATGCCTCATTTACATTCATCATTGTTAAGAATTGACTAAGATATCAATGGAAACACTGTTTGGGATAGAGGATCTGCATCCTCTTTTTCTATGCATATTTGGAATGTTTCATGACATCATGTTCTATTTGTTTCGCGCAATTTACTTTCTAAAATAATACTTCCCTTATTTCCAGTGTTTGGATTACTTAGGAAAATGAGTAAATTGAAAATTTTTCTTTGGGAAATTATTAGCTTTTAGATTGGAAATTGGGAATTAGAGCATTTCCTAGATCCTTTCTTAATATGTTCTTTCTCAGATTTTAGGGATTTTGTTAGTATGAGATTGCATTATTTCCGTAACATAATTAACTTGTCAAGTTAATCGTGTACCAAAATGAGATTGGATGAACAAAATTTAATTAGCAACATAACTGAAATCGACACTTCTTTTGAAGTTCTATTTATCCATTGAATGAATCTCTCTCTCCTTTTATAGCGTTCAATTATATTTTATGTTGGAAAAACCAAATTCCTCATCTCAGGTTTTGATTGGGTAGAAGCAGAGAAGAGGGAAGAAGGCGTGATGAATCAAACTTTCTTCCACCTCCATCGTTGGGGGTGCATTTTTGTCTTTTCGTGGTATAAGGCCGTCAATTAAGAGAATTTTGGAATTTCTCAATCGGACACCGTATCGAGCCAATACCTAACACAGCATCATAGCATCTACACTAAACATCAATCATCAGCGTATGGACAAGCAACTGCTGTAGCTATTTCACTCAATGTATGAAGCTGAGCAACGATGATCGACGTGGATTTCAGTGGCGTTATGCCGAACTGCGGGCGAGAGAGTCGACGGTGAAGAAGAAGAAGAAGAAGAAATGAGGGGAAGAAATGGATGGAATGACCTGGGAAGGAGAAGCTTGGATGGCGAGGTCGTTGCCGACGCGGGAGAGGCAAGTGATGGAGGCGTTGCCGCTCAGGTCGAATTCCATTTTTTGAGCGCTTCGGTTTCCCTCTCTGCACTGAAGCTACAGATTTTTATGAGGGCGGTCGCTGAAAAATTGGCGGGATTGGAAGAGGGGAGACGCTCGGTCTTCCTTTGGCTCGGTGAATAAATGATATAATCCGTTTTTTTTTTTTTTGGTTAATAATTAGGAGTGCGCAAAAGAATCGGAATCCGTCCAAATTGACCGAATCCCTCCAAAACTGATGAGTTTTAAGGGAACTAGTCCGGTTTTCAATTTTAATTTATGAGAACCGATGAATATCGGTTCAATTTCCGATTTCATAAGTAAATCTGTCTAGCTCATTTGGACCGAATCAATTATATTATAATAATATATTAATTTTTAAGTTGAGTTGGTTATTTAAACGAACAAAGGTCACATCCTCCTAATCATTTCAATGTGGACATTGTTTAAAAAAAAGAATGATCTCTTTATGCCGAAGGTGATTCTCTATCCAGCAGCAAAGAAGAGGGAAGAGAACTAACTTCCAAAGTGAATACTAGTCTTTCCCCATAAAGAAGTTATGTGAATATTCCTGGTATGGATTATAGATCACTTTGTCGAACATATAACAATCCGTACGTAGGATTGTTTGTTGTTCGGCACTATTTGAGATGCGTCCAGCATTTATTGTCTTTTTTTTGCCATGTGGTCCTATTAACAACAGAGTTTGTGCTTTTAACCCTTATGAAAATGTCAGTTTCATATCTATATTGTTAACTTTCTTTGAGATATCACATCGCAATTCTTATGTCACCTAGGTTGTCATTTTCACCTATGCGAGTGGTCAATGGTACTGGGAAGTATCTATGTGAGTCATTAAAGTTTCTGCCAGCGGTGGCACAAACGACGGCCCTAACTATTCAACAAGTCGGAAAGAAAACCACCACAAGTTCACTCGCATGTTCTCTTTTTCCCCACGCTCTGAAGAAACCACATTTTCAGGAGAAGGAGAGATTAGGCGAAGTGGGAAGTTTAATGGAGAACAACAATCGAGCTGGTCACGTCAGTTGGAGGTAAGCCTCAGCGACCCAAAATCTTTAAGAAAGTACTGTAGCCCAGCTCTGTTAGCTAGTCGGAGGATTCTGAGGAAACTCATGTCAATATCACGATATTCTTCAGGGAAACTCATGCCGATATCTTGATATTCTTTCCTGTTCCTTCTTCTAATCACGTCACACTGCTTATTCCATTGCGTGAATGCTGTCTTATGGCGAAAAGCCTGCACCCTGTGTAGAACAGGTTCTGGAACTCTGAACTTGTTTAGTCAAACGCCTAAGGGGTCTCTCACTTGCCTGCAGAAAATAGCCCGTTTCTCACATTAGACTGTGAGAGTCGGATCTGAACACCGATTTGTACCATTTAGATTTTTTCCTCTTTTCTTTTTTTGCTTTTGTTGATTGAGATGTTCATAATGACTCGACTCTCAAAGAGCAGAAATGAGCTCTTCTCAGAACTGTACCTAGGGGCGTATCTGGTGGATGTAAAATGAGTTGTTTCTCGCATTTCCCAGATTTTGTCTTCTTTATTTGACTAATTGATCCTGGTTTTTGTTCTCGCTGTTCATAATGACTAGACTCTAAGAACAGAGCATGTTGGCTCGTGCTCATGTCAGGGTATACTTGGTGTAAATTTGTCGAAAAGTAAGAATGCCTCTTGTAGTCATCACACCCTTTTCGGTGCAAATGGTTGAATTTTAATTATATCCATTCTTTAATTGAATACAGTAGGATTCATACTAGGAATAATCCCTCTCAAGTATCCATACCATCAAAACAGCTGAGTTGGTCTAGGGAAAGTGAAATCCGTAATAACTACCGTGCCTTTTTTGAAAATAACGAGGTTGGAAAGAAGGTGAGTGTGGAGGACTGCGAGTGCTGTCTTCATTTCCTTTCATGAAAAAGAACTTCTTATCTCTTATCATGTTTATGGGTGTGTTTCATTACATGAATGTTGTTTCATTAGGAAACAATTTACACTCTGCGTAAATTAGGCTAACCAATCCTTTTTATTGTTCCATTCTAAAACCATGGTACAAGTATGAGTTGCTCATATGTTCTTTGTTAATCTATCAATATGCTTATTCTTAATCCTTATTATTTGAGCTTCTATGAAAGATAGTTGTCTAACAAGCGATTTGCTAATTTTTATTTCAAGGAGCGTGTTGGATCATGTGGCTCAAGTTAACGAAGATCTTGATTCCCTTGAGAATGCTTTGCATCAGCTCATCAATGCTAGGTCTACCTTTATAGGTCCGGCCAACATTTCCAATGCACCAAGCATTATGCTTATCTGTGAAGCAATCAAAATCATTCGGCAAAAATTAATCTTACAAAGGAGAAGGCAAGATATTGACCCAAGTTTTCAACTTGCCTTTGCTGTGATCTTTAGTGCTCTTGGATGTGTCACGTGCAGTCTCCTGATGTGCGTTCTACTTGGTGACTTGCCTTTGCCAATTTTTGTCGCCTGTGTTCTAATGTTGGTAACCACGTTTGTGTTTATCACAAACTGAAGGATTAATTGGGGTGATAGTTTATGGCTTTATGATATGCTGATTTGTCATTTATATGAATTTGATTTGCTCAGTAACCTTCCAATGCTTGGTTGGATGCGACCCTCAAATTATATTATTACCTTGAACACCTTTTGCGTAAATAGTAGAATAAATTATGGTGATGATTAGAATTTGTTCTGGTGCAAAATTCTCACTAGTTAAGAGTATTTTGAGCTAGTTTAAGCATATTTCCGGAAAGTTTCGACCAGCCCCTTCCCTATAAGGCAGTTTTAATCATTTTGCTAGATTGCCATTTTCAGTTTAAGTCCTAAGTGCATTTAGGTCCATTACTTCTACTTTGGATTGAGTTGCCTTGGTAAGATAAAAGCTCATGGAGTTGCATAACCTGAAAATAGATGGTGAAATTGGCGAAACAGGGCAAGTTTTTCCTTCGTCATTAGAGAAACAGGGGAATGAGAGTATAAAAAAGAATCGCATACTCTCATTCACTTTTCATTCATTTCCGATACACGCATCGTTAGTTTGATATAGTTTATAGCTTGTTCGTCATATTACAAAATCAGCAATCTCTATACAACAAAATTCAAACTAAAATAGCTAATTGGACAGCTCAAAAGTTCTAAGAAATTTGTTCGACCTACACATGTACAACAAGCTGGACAAGTACAAGCTTGATTCGTCACTTGCCCGCCCAATAAGATAGCTAACTAGATTAACACAGCTCCATTTTGACCACTACCAATGTGCTTTTGAGACTAATTTACCAAAATTATTTGGTAATTTCATTCAAATGTTACTCGTAATGTCACAAGGTACTCGTGCATGATCCATGGTCGAGGAACGACGATGATCATGTGTGCATTTTCATGTATTTTATTGCATCGCATGATAATAAATGGCAAATCAAACTAATTGTGATTTAGGCTCTTAAATTCATGTAAAAAGTTGCTTTATTCCCCTGGTATAAAAAAAGTACAGGAATGGGTGTGAAGAAAACATTTAAATTTGTGGAGAGAGTTAAATATAAAACTAAGAATTAATGTAAGAATTTTTAAAATTGTTAGATTAAATTAGATGCTAGTGAGTAAGACAATTAGAGGATTCTATCTTAACTATTTTTTTTAATTACAATTTTTTTTTTTGTCATGCTGTCTCTATGATATATCTGACAAACAGACATACACATTACATAAAGATTTCTATATAAAAGTTCAATCCTCGTTGGATTTGTTTCTATACAGTAGTAATAAACCAGCACTTACTCTGTGGATAATTGATTAAATTGGCATGTGCCATAAATATAATTGCTCTAGAATGGGCCCAATTGTTCTCAACATTCCCATGAAGCAGGGACTTTTGGGCCTGGATCTGGTGCCGTTGCATAGCTTTCGATCCTCCTCCGGCTGGATTCCAGTAATTCTTCATCCCTCCGCATACGTATTTCACTCCAGATTGCGATGCTTTCATGTGGTTTTTTTTTCCCTTTTGCATACGATCGACTCAACGAATGATTTTATAAAAATGGAAGCTGCCTTCAACTGGTAACTCCGTGTATCTTGCTTTTGAATTGATCGTTGCACTGAGAAAATGTGGGAAAGACCAGGTGACCTGCATAACTTAAGACTTCAAATAGTTGGCCATGTTCTTGCCGAATCGCTGGTTACAGGGATGAAAATTTAGCTTAAACCCATATTTTCATGGACTTCCCTTATTTTATTGTAGGAATGTGGCTTTGCTTCTTGGTGATGATAAAGCCATGTTGGTCTTTGAGGCAGTATTTTCTGTTTTGGCTTGAAAATGTCTCCGCATCACCGTGTTTAGAAGTTTAAAAATTTAATTTGATAAAAAATTATTTAAGTTCGATGATACAGTAGGCGTACCCTTTTGTTTGGTCTGTATAGTATGTGTACCCTTATATCGCGCAAAAAGTGCATTATTATTTTAGGAAAATAAAAGGAAGTTTTCATTTCCAAATGACGGAATAATTTTCAGTTTTCAATTTTAACTAATTGCCAAAAAATAGGAAAATGACTTTTTAGAAATGATTTTTTAGAAATGTCAATTTTTTTTCGCGAAACAAGGGAAGTAGAAAATTACTCCCATTTTCCGAATATATGTATGCGGGTCTAAGGTGTTATTATGCATAGAAACTACCTGAATACAAACCGATTGTATTACACATGTTAGGGATGCATTTAGAATATAACAAAGTTAAATATGTCATACTAGATAATCTCAGATCAAGAAGTAAAACAGAAACGCAGACATGTTATGCAGCGTACTAACACATTTAAGACCAAATACGATTTACATATATCAATCTTGTTAATATTATATTAAGACCGACTACATGTTCCCGTGTTTATGTTGAAAGCTTTTACTCGTGCTCATCTTATAAAAAAAAAAAAAAATAGATGCATAAAAAACATATATATATATTTTTTTTGTTGGTAAAAGTAAGATATGAATAGATTTTGCAGAAGATATACAGGGGGGGAAACCAGGCACCAACAAAACAGACACTCAAAGAGATTGAAGTCAAGAAGAGTGTAGGGGTGCCTTGGATCCAATTAACAACAACAAGAACCAAACCGAAAAGGAAACCCTAATAGACAAAGGCTAAACTAAGACCGACCAACCCTCCATCAATCAAAGATAGAAGGACTCAAGTCCCAGCTCTGCTGCAGCCTTCTGTTCTTTGGGGTATCCATGACATGCTTGAAGGTCATCGCTTTGTCTTTAATAGCCTTGCCAAGATGCATCTTCATCGCCGGGATACAAAGAGTCTGATTCCGGAAGATGATGTTGTTGCGTTCTTTCCATATGATATAGCAAAGAGCACCAAAACTAAACCGAGCCAAAATGTGGTAGAAGTCTTGATCCGAAAAACGAGAGGAGGCCCAATCAAGGTTCTCACGCCACGATTTGTTGCGCCAAAAGACATTGAACTTTGCTGCCCAGAAGGAGGCAAGATTACCTGGAATTCGGCACGCAAAGAAGAGATGATCAACCGAGTCGGGTCTCGCTTGAGCAAAACGGACGGGTAGCTGTTGGAATCGAAGCAAATGAGAGGAGTAGAATTTGAGTTGGTAGCCTATTACGAGAAATAAGCCACAAGTGGGTTTGGTATCTCGGTGGCATAGATGAACTCCACACAAACAAGGACCACGACACCATATTTCCTTTGGGTCTGAAAAGGTCCCATGTAGACGTTGTCGAGAATCGCCCCGAGGGATGCCGTATCCATTGGAAACGGTCTTCTTGTTGGTTGAACTCAGGTAAGGGATCCCACAAATTAGCCATTATATTAATAACATACCACCCAAGAGGCGTGGAGAAAGCATCAGCAACCGAGGCAATGCGTGAAATACCGGACCGATAAATCTCTTGGTTAGAAAATAGAAGGTTGAGCGGTCCATTAGGGTGCCACGGGTCAAACCAGAACGATACAGCTCTACCATTACCTATCTTCCATCTAAAATGCTGTTGATAAACACCTCTAAGGCAAAGAAGCTTTTTCCAAGCCCACGAACAATAAGTGGGAATATGTGTAATCCAAAAATTCTCCCGATTTAAAAAAGTAGAATGAATCCACTTACACCAAAGAGATTCCTTATCCGAGAAGAGCTTCCAAATATGCTTGAGCATGAGGGCCAAGTTATTCTCTCTCAAAGTCCGAATTCCAAGCCCACCCTCCTCTCTCGGGAGGCATACATCGCTCCAAGCTACTTTGGCCCTACCCGGTCCCATCATCGGTCCTTTCCATAGAAATTGCCGAAAGATCCTGTCAATTCGGTCAAGAACAGCACATGGCAAAAAAAATACACTCGCCCAGAAGACTTGAATGGAATAGAGCACGGATTTGATGAGCTGAAGTCTACCAGCAAAAGACAAGAATCTATGGGTCCAAGATTGGACACGAGCCGTTATCGCATTAACCAATGTAACACAATATGCCTTCCCTAATCTTTTGGATATAACAGGAACACCAAGATAACGGAAGGGAAGGGAACCAACCTGGAATCCGAGCATAGTTAAGATGTCATTTTGAAGACTAGACGATCCACCTGAGAGAAATGCTTCGCTTTTGTTCAGATTCGGAATCAATCCACTCCAATTGGAGAATGATTCAATTCCGTCTTTCAACAGTCCAACCGAAGCTAAGGTGGCTTCAGAAAATAAGAGGACATCATCAGCAAAGAATAGGTGGGACAGCTTAGTCGACTTGCACCTCCAGAAGAAGCCAAACTCGGGCCGGCTTGTTCGCCTATCCAATAATCCAGTAAATACCTCCATCACAAGCGTGAATATATAGGGAGACATCGGATCGCCTTGTCGGATACCTCTCCCGCTAGCAAAGAATCCGTGAAGCTCCCCATTTAAGCATATAGAGAACTTAGGGGATCTAATACAAGTCATAATACGATCAACAAAAATCTGAGGGAACCCGAACGCTTGAAGACAGATTTCTATGAATTCCCAGCTTACCGTATCATAGGCCTTTGTAAAGTCGACCTTAATTACGCATTTGGCTCGGTAAGGATCATGATGAAATCCACTAAAAAGCTCTTGAGCAAGCAAGATGTTATCACTAATATGTCTCCCCTTAACAAATGCATTTTGGGGCAAGCTGACAATGGAGGGTAACACATGAGCCAAGCGGTTAGCAATGAGCTTGGTTATACATTTATATATGGTATTGCAGCATGCAATTGGCACGAAGTCATGGACGGTCGAGGCATTAGGGATCTTGGGCACAAGGGCAATAATGGTGGTATTGATTTGCTTTAACAGCTCACCCGTTACAAAGAAATCCTTAACTGCCATGATAACCGAAGCACCAACAATATCCCAGGAGCGTTTAAAGAATTCCACATTAAAACCGTCGGGCCCAGGGGCTTTTCCAGTTGCAAGAGAGAACAGAGTATTCCTGATTTCATCATCCGAAATAGGAGAGGATAAAAAACGAACCTGCTCCTCTACCAGCAAGTGATTGAGCACCGCTTGGATCTCCTCCTTTACAGGGCATCCGGAGATAGGCGAGGCCGCAAGAAGATTCTGGAAATGATCAACAAATACCTTTTGAACTTCCGAAGGATCCGAGGTAGTGGTATCTCCACTAGTCACCGATATAATTCTGTTCTGGAGATGATGCTTATTCACCATTTGGTGGAAGAATCTAGTGTTGAGGTCTCCATCCTTTAACCAACGCACTCTAGATTTTTGCCGATAGAAGGATTCCTCCTGGAGACGAAGCTCTGTAAATGCTTGAAGTTGTTGCTTTTCTGTATCAACAAGAGAAGAGCTGAACGGATCCGCTTGCATAGCATCTTGAGTAGCTTGAAGGGCCCGTCTAGCCTCGCAGTTCTCATTGAGAGATCAGAAAACGATTCCTTATTGATCTGCTTTAGCTTGTACTTAAGGAGGCGAAGCTTTGCACATAGGGTGAACATTGGCGAACCGTGGAACGGAGAATCCCATACTTCCGTAACCATTCTAGAGAACTCCGGGTGGGACATCCAAAAATTAAAGAACTTGAATGGCTTGGAAGACCTGGGGGTCGGCATAACCTTAATAACTATAGGTGTATGATCCGAAATACCTGGCGGTAAGAAAGCGGCTTCTGAAAAGGAGAAAGCCGAGTTCCAGTAACCATTTACTAGCACCTTGTCTATTTTCCTCTGTTTTCTATTGATTCCTGACGAGGTAGACCATGTGTATCTAAACCCCGTGAAACGCAGATCATCCAGACCAGCTTGAACTAGACAATCACAGAATTCATCAAAAGCCGGGATCCATGTATTAGTGCCTCCAACTCTATCCGAAGGGTCTCGGATGGCGTTAAAATCTCCAGCCACAATCCAAGGCACAGATGAGAGAGTACCACTTGTTTGAATAAGATCTTCCCATAACGGTCGTCTAGAAATAAACTGATGTTCAGCATATACAACCGACAAAAACATAACTTTGCCCGAAACCAACCAAAGTAACCTACCGTGGATGGCTTGCATTGACACAGCATTAACCAAAAAATCGACATCCCTGGGGTTCCACCCCACCCAAATTCTCCCCTTATGGGAATGGCTATAGTTATTTACCCAACTCCAACCCGGTAATAATGCTGAAGCCACCGAAATAGAAGCAGCAGAGGAGATCTTAGTCTCAATAATTCCAACACAGCAGAGATTATTGGACCTGACAAAATTTCTAACTTCGGCTTGTTTAACGGGGTCACCGAGGCCCCTGATATTCCACACACCAAAATTCATATTCAAAAAAATAGAGAGAAAGGCTCTATTACCGACGTCGAAAAGGCCTCCTTCTATTCGACCCCTTCGGAGCACTAGAGGGAGTAGCCACTGCAGTAGCCTTAGGAGCATTCTTCTGATTGGGAGGGACCTTAGTTCCAAGATGAGGATCATCGGGGTAAACCGCAGGAACCGGATCCCCACCACTGCTACTGCTACTTACCGCACATGCATCATCCTCCGATTCTTCCTCCGAAGATAGAGCTGCTGCAACATCATTTTGATTAGAGACTACTAGAGCCATTGAGTCGGTTTCAATTCCTTGCTTCTGAGTCCTCAGATCTTCAGAAGCATTTTGAGAAGATGGATCTTCTATTACCTTAGCCTTTAAGGCCGAGATTGGTGGTGCTATTTCGCCCTTCTCCTTCTGCCCTGTATTCTGGTTTTTCTTCTTGTTCGTGACCTGTTTCCAGCCATCCTCTGAAGCAGAAGAGATAAGAGGATCTGCATTAGCAGTAGACGGCTTTACAACATTAGTAGCCATAGGTTGCTTCAGCTCCTCTTTTGCTAAGCAGTTATGTCCAAACGCACAGCATTTGGCACACGAATTGGGTCTCCATTCATAGAGAACCGAAACCGAGAAAGATTTGTCATCCACCCATACTTCTACTTCCTCGCATCTCTCCAATTTTGCCGATATCGCAACGCAAACTCTAGCAAAGGATAGGCGTTTCATTTTCTCAGTTAAGGGATCCACATACAGGGGCCTCCCTACTGCACTCGCTATTTCACTTATCCCCGGAGCCGACCAGTAGGCAAACGGAATGTTCTTAAGCCGAATCCAGACCGGAACCGACGATTGGAGGTCCTTCTTCAGCTCCATGGTGTGGTGCCATTGCTTAAGCACAAGAGGGACTCTAGCCACTGTTACATGGCCTCTGTCCAGAATTTTCTTCCTGAATTTAGCATTCGGAACAATGAAAAAATAGAACCCATCATCATTGGCCAAGACTTCCGCCAGATGCAATCCCCACGCCTGTTTTAAGGCCATCTCTGTGATCTTAAATGGTACATTCTTCCCCACATAATAACCAACCAGACAGGAATTCCATTTTGGGTCTCCAGCGAATTTCGCATTATCAAAAAGCCGAACAACCGATTTCCTTCCAACCGAAATAGGCGGGGCAAAGTCTAATTCATAACCTTCAGCAGACAGGCCTGCAACATTCGCCCATGAACGGGCTTGAGTAGCTTTGGATCTATCACGATTCAAGGCATTGGGGCGTCTCCCATCTCGGCCTTGAGAGGCATATCTCCCTCGGCTACGACTACGGGCATTGGACTTGCCCTTCTCTCGACCCAAAGGGTCCTTACTCGTCGAAGCCATGTTACCACTACGAAAATTCAGAACCGCAACAGAACCCTAATCTGATCAACAAGAACCAGCTATACGGGCCATGTCGGGAGCTGAGCTTCAAGAGAAATCTTAGAGGGAGGGAGGCGAAGCTTACCCCCAAAGGATGCGGCCAATGGATGGCTAGATCGTCTGCTCCCTTCTAGAACAGAGACGGCCCCAATTCCGCACCAGAACCCTAGCAACGAACCAAGGGATCTCACGATTTAAGCCATGCCCAGCAAAATGCTTCGGTGAGGATTTGAGGGGGGGGAGAGGCGAGGCTTCCCACCAAAAATCACGCCCAACGGATGGCCGAAGTGATCGGGGCAGCTCGCAAACCAGAAAACGAGCTACAGTGCTTCGGGTGCCCAGTAGAGAGCACAAGTGAACAGTAACCCGCGAGATGGCAAAATCTTGCATAAAAAACATATTTCTTTTCCAAAAATTTAAGAACATGAATTGAATACGTCATTTAAACCCTTAAGGTAGGTGCAGCTAATTTGGGTGTCGGAAATTATAGGTTCAAATCTTGCGTGAGACACCGCTTGAACTTAACAGATTCATGAAATTTAAAGGACATTTTATGGACTTTCAAATAGCAAGGCTCAGAGGTCTGCACAAAAATTGGATTGATTCGGTAACTGAAGTATACTAAACAGGTTCAGTTCCTAGTTCCGGGTGTAGAGTCGAATTGCCTAGATTGACTGGACCCATATATATATTATCACTTTTTTCTTTTCTTTTATAAAATAGAGAAAAGGAAATTATCAAAACCTTAAATCAAATGGTCTAATTTGATTGTTAGTTCCAAAAGACTGGGAACAAGCCCTACTAGTCCAATTCCCAGTTCTAGGGTGGAATCAGTTCAATCCTAGAACCAATCACCCTTAATCAAGCGTCTACATTCATGCCCGGTAATTATTAAAATAATTTTTTTTTTGTCGATTTTGTGCACACGACGTTGAGAGTAATATTAGGAACATACTATCCCCTGTATGGTCAAAGGGTGGTCGACCATCTTTTTTTTTATTTATTAAAGCCAATTCCACTAGCCCATTATGATGTATTTAAATATGAAAAGTCTAGCGAAATTCACATCGTATTCTATTTTTGTCTGCGATTCTTTTTTTTTTTTATGATAAAAAAAGACGGACCAACCTTTTTATGTGGGAAAACTTCAAGGAAACATGCGTGGGGCCACGACTTATTGCCGAAATGAAATATATATATATGGCGAAATTGGTAGACACTACGGACTTAATTGGATTGAGCCTTGGTATGGAAACCTACTAAGTGACAACTTTCAAATTCAGAGAAACCCTGGAATTAAAGATGGGCAATCCTGAGCCAAATCCTGTTTTACAAAAACCAACAAAACAATAAGGGTTCATAAAGCGAGAATAAAAAAAGGATAGGATAGGTGCAAAGACTCAATGGGAGTTGTTCTAACAAATGGAGTTGACCACGTTGCGTTGGTAAATGAATCTTTTTCTCGAAACTCGAGAAAGGGATATGATCGAATCGGGCGATTCCGTATTCTACCTACCAAACATGACCGACCGGAAGATTGATTATGCGGAAGAGATCTGAGGTATCGTTGAAGAACATGAGTTAGGAACGTGAGACGGTAAAACAATATACAACAAAATAACAAGAAAATAAACAAAAACTGCTTAGTAGAACACACAACAACTTTTGCAAGACCTCTCTTTACATAAAGCTAGAGGGCCGCAAAGCCCTTGTTGGCCGTGGGTGAGGGTCATAACCCTTGCTGTAGATGGAAAGCACATTGCAAGCCCTCACCCAAGGCCCAATGAGGGCCGCCAACTCTTGCTTAGCGGCTAGTGGAGGTCTCTAGTAGGGCCGCTAGCCTTGTGTAAAAAGAGAGAAGAAAATAAAAGATTGAAGGCAATAAAAAATGAATTTTTTTTTTTAAATTTAAAATTATTTACATCAAAATTGACCGTGTCACATAGAACAAGAGGCACTAACTAGGCTATTATATTAGTAATATCCAACCAAAATTAGTCGGAAAGATTAATTTGGCAATTTGTTAAAAGCTTTAGGCCTAGTTTGGTAATTCGTCAAAATTTTAGAACTAAATTGACATAATTTGAAAGATTTATGATTGAATTGTTGAAATTGAAAAATGAAGAGTTTTTTGGACATGCTCAAAACAAACAATGTTTGAAATGATTTGATGGGAAACACTCTTTCCCACAACTGATTATGGTGTTCTCATGTTGATCGACACTCCACCGATGAAGAGACCTTCCTTTAGGGTACTTTCACAAATAAATGACAGCACCAGCGCGGCCCTAATATTGCATATGGGTTAGAATCTTACCATAGAACAGTCAGACGATTGAAGTTGGCTTATTTGATGGGGCAATTTCTCCAAGAGAGGACAAAAGAGAAGCAAGAAGACGAGTCAAAACAAACATAAGAGGGACTTTAGCGATATAATATCCAACAGTAGCAAATTTTGACCGTGCATCATACAGCGATTTGCCGAAGCAGAAAAAAGAAGGCACACCTTTTGCACAAAGATGTCATCTGTACCATTAGGGAATTTTTTAGGTGCAAACCAGACATTTGGAAAAAAAGAAGAAGATAAAATAAGTAAAAGCCCATGCAATTGCAACTGTGCCCGTTGGACACTATCGTAGGTGTGACATAATCAGCTTTTACATGGGCCCAAGTACTATGAACATTCCGTGATCCAATCACTTATATGTACATCGGGCCTAATTAAATTGGCTCACTTTTCTCGAATCAAGATGCAAAGGCCCACATCCTATGGCCCACTAGGTAAAGCTCATAGTCTATCTCTATAAACACAAAAAGATGTTATTATTTCATCAAAACAAGTTTCTCCAGGAACCAGAACAAAAATCTACGGGGAAAATCAAAAGTTAAAAGGACAGACATTCGTTCCCCCCAAGTTCGCGGATGCACCCCTTTTGATTATTTAACAGCTCAAATTCTATAACCTACCTCACCCGATTCATCACTTCCCATTTTCCTCCTATTTTACCACGTCACAGCCGCTCAATGATCTCCAAGCGGCGAGCTGAGCCGACTTATGAGAAATGGCCAGTTTAGCTGATGTAAGTGTTTACATCACCCGTCCTCCAAGCTCCCCCTTCCCACTTGCTGGGCTGGCGAGCCACTTAAATTATGGACTCGTCTACAACCTTCAACGTCATCCTCCTAGAGTCCACCGTATTTAGCACGCCCAATCCTCAATAAGTAAAACCCCCCTGTCTCTCTTGCTTCGTCCATTCGCCCAATCGAATGTCTGAGGTAAATGCCGACTCTTGCTTCGTCCATTCGTCCATTTGATTATTTTTCCCATTTCGCAAAGAGAGAGAAATGCCGACTCGCAATTGGACATGAATTCTTTATTCCACAAAATAATTCCACGGATTATAAACGTCGCAATATATCTCAATCATTGATGTATGTAAAATCGCTGATGCATGCCTCATTTACATCCATCATTGTTAAGAATTGATTGAGATATCAATGGAAACACTGTTTGGGATAAATGATCTGCATCCTCTTTTTCTACGCATATTTGGAATGTTTCATGACATCATGTTCTATTTGTTTCGCGAAATTTACTTTCTAAAATAATATTTTCCTTATTTTCAGCCTTTGGATTATTTAGGAAAATGAGTCAATGGAAAATTTTTCTTAGCCAATGGAAAACTAATATTTAAATTCAGGAAAATGATTTCATATTTAAAAAATCAAAGATAAAATATGACTATATATTGATACTTTAATCGAAGACTCTGTGTTTGGGCATGGGAAATTATTGGCTTTTAGATTGGAAATTGGGAATTAGAGCATTTCCTAGATCCTTTCTTAATATGTTCTTTCCCATATTTTAGGGATTTTGTCAATCTGAGATTGCACTATTTCCGTAACGTAATTAACTTGTCAAGTTAATTATTGTGTACCAGAGTGAGATTGGACGAACAAAATTTAATCAGCAACATAACTGAAATCGACACTTCTTTTGAAGTTCTATTTATCCGTTGAATGAATCTCACTCTCCTTTATAGTGTTCAATTATATTTTATGTTGGAAAAACCAGATTCCTCATCTCAGGTTTTGATTGGGCAGAGAAGAGGGAAGAAGGGGTGATGAATCAAACTTTCTTCCACCTCCATCGCTGGGGTTGCATTTTTGTCTTTTTGTGGTATAAGGCCGTCGATTAAGAGAATTTGAGAAAGAATCACATTAGATGTCGATGACTAAGATTATACATATGTTCTATATGTAAAAACGGTGGGAGAAGAGAGATTTTCTAGGAAATGGGCTCGAACAATTGAGATTTAGGGGAAGGAATTCGCTCCAATTTATGATCCTTTGGCTTAGCCGTTAAACCATCTGCCTTTGTTCAACTTTTTGGGTCCAAGAGATGAAGTCTCAAAAGGGAACCATGAGAAGCCAAAGGCAATCCCAAGAAATTCCATTCACTTGCATCTTGTCTTATTCAATTTATTATATAATTATTTAATGAAAAATATTTTTATTATCAAAAATAATTTTGTCTAAATATTTTTGTGGACAGCAAAAATATTTTTGCTCATTTTTTTTTGTAAGTGATACAAGCAATCGTTTTTAAAAAAATATTTTTCAAATCATTTATTTATCATAAAAAAAACCTAAGTATTATTTTTTTTTTCTAATATAAGTAAGTAGTTGTAAAGGTACTGAAACTTATGGAGAGGGATTACTTTGGCCATGAGTTTTACCTATACTAATTTACCAAATAAATATGTAGATCTACTTTTTAAAGAAGTGCCTCTGCTTTGAAGGAGCTTCCATTGGCATTTTAACCAATTCTCCACTAGGGATGCATGTAGATAAAGCATTTATCGACGGTTGAGGTATGTTGAGATATTACCATTTGGAATAAAAAATCTTACTTTTTGGTGGATCTAAAATGACTGAATATGCTTCTAAGTGCATATTGTCTGCTCTGAGGGCCTCTGCCATTAGAAACCACGTGTATAGAAATCTAGATATATTAACAAAAAGAGCAACATAAAAATAGACAGGGTAACCTTGGGTTCAAATGGGTGCTCCGAGTACGATCCTTGACGTTCAAGGGAAGGCGCAAATAAAGCAGACTTTAAAAGACGATTTAGCCTTGTCGCTTTGTCACTTCCGCGGGAGAGCCCACGTCAAATATAAAAAAGTAAACCCGGAATTTTGTTAATTCAGTTCAGCAGGGGGAATGTGTGAGATCAGCGGCGGCGGCGAGGGGGGAGGAATTTTGTTAATATATAAGATCAGCGCAGACATTTTTCTGTCGGGGCATTTCCTTAGTCCACGTATAAATGCTCGGCTCGGCTCGGCTCGGCTCAGCTTGGCTCGGCCTGGCCCCGATATGAAAGCTCTCGGTACTAGGCAGGCACCCATATAAAGCTCGGCACAACCCAAATAGCCAACCCGCCCCCCGAGAACTCTGATCTCACATTCCCCTGAAGCACTTTGTTCGTTCAGAAGACAGCAATCTGCAAACACTTGAAACTTCATTTTTAGGAAGAAAGAAAGGGGGAGATCAGGCAAAGTAGGAAGGTTAATGGAGAACAACAATCCAGCTGATCACGGTGGTGTTCGGAGGTAAGCCTCAGCAACCTCAAATACATAAAAAAGCACTGTTAGCCCAGCTCCGTCTGCAAGTTTAAACATTCTGAGGAAACTCATGGCAGTATCTTGATATTCTTTCTTGTTTCTATCTCTGATTCATCACGTAAGAGCCCAGGGGAATCTTCCACTTGCCTGTAGAAAAATGGCCTGTTTCTCGTGTTAGATTGGGAGAGTCGGATTGGAACACCAATTTATACTGTCCAGATTTCTCCATCTGTTCATTTTTTCCTTTTATTGATTGAGATGTTCATAATGATTCAACACTCAAAGAGCAAGAGTGGGCTCTGCTCAGAGCAAAGCATGTACACGGGCATATCTGGTGCAGGCAAAATGCCTTCTTGTAGTTATTGACCCCCCTTTTTAAGTACGAATTGGTAAATTTTCATAATATCCATTTGGTAATTGAATACAGTAGGCCTCGTTCCAGGAATAATTCCTCTCGAGTATGGATACCATTAAAACAGCTGAGTTTGTCTGAGGAAAGTGAAATCCATGTTAATTGCCATTTCTTGTTGAAAACCGCGAAGTTATAAAGAATGTTAACCTTCTCCTAAAGTGGAGTTACTGGGTAAGAGGGAAAGTTAAAGAGACACGTCTGTTTATGAACTCCGCAGCTTTCTTTTGTCAAGACAACACCATATTAATTGAAAGCCTTCTTGGCTTTTCCTTATAAGAAAAGAGAAGACATTTAGTTGGCTTTTCTACTCGGTAAGCAGCGGCTTACCTGGTAGTTTTGTGCATCTAGGTGGTCTTGTTTTTGTGAATGTGTTGTTAGAGTAGGTTAGGAAAGGTTTATAGGTGTTAAAGGAGGTATCCCCTTGTACTCTGATGTTCCAGTTTGTCGAAAAGAAGAGTTTTTCACTAGCTTAATTAGCCTCAGATCACTAGACTCTTGCGGCGCATATATAGGTTAGAGTCCTGCAATGCATAGTCACGTTAGTTATGATATGCACTAGAAGCTTGGTGTCATACAGCATCAATTTTTTTTTAGAACTTAGATTGGTAGAGTTCTTGAAAGCTTTTGGAAGGACTGCCGTCTTATGTGATGAAGAACTAGCTCAAAACTTGACCTTTACCAAAAGACTGTACACTAATAAGTGGTTTGCTGATTTTATTTCTTAGACGTGGAGCAGAGCATGCAGATCGAATTACCACAATTCATTTCCTGGAGAAGATCCTGCTAAAAATTGTGATTTTTGCCATTGGAATCATGGGTATTCCAGCCATCACTAACCTTGAAACCATCATGTGTATCTACACAATGCTCGTAATCGTCAGGCAATTACTAATCCTCAAGATGAGAAGGCAGGATATGGACCCATCGTTCCCACTTACATCTACTTGCATTGCTATTATTCTCGGATGTGTCAGATGTTGTTTGTTGATGTACATTCCGTTTCGTGTCATGCCTTGGTCGATTTTCATTCTCCGCGTCCTCTCGTTGATGAACCCATGAGCATTCATCGCGAATTAGAGAATTGTGACCATTTTTGGTCTTCCTAATAATTTGGTTTGCTCTTTGGTAAGTTGGTATTTATGTGTATTGTGCTTATGCTGGTCAGGACATGAACCTTGTGCTATACTGTTATTACCTCAAACATCTTATATATTGAAAAGCATAATATGTGATGTGATATAGATAATGCTACTACTTAGTTAAGATTCTAGTGCCATACAATGAAGTTGGAATAATAGGTATTTTTTTTTTCTTTGGCTAGAGATTATTTAATCTTTCAATCCACGAATTGCAATTTAGACGTAGTTCGTATCCCAATCCTCATATCAAACCTCAACAATATTCTAGGCACTATCTTGACCCGAATTTCGAGTCACAAATGAAAACCACTAAGCCCGGCATAAAGGAAGCATGCAATATGTGAGAGAGGGAAGTAACTAGCCCCGAATTCTTCAACGAAACATTTACCCATTTGAGAACAAAGCGAAATCACATTAGAAAGGGGAGATGTGCGACTTTTTGTATTTTGAGACATTTGGAAAAAACTAAAAAGTGAGATGCAATAATCTTGCTTCAATCTGAGTACAGACATATATCAATAGACGTTCATGACTAGGAATTTCTTTTTTGAATTATGTGTTAAAAGGGTTGGGAGACAGATTGCCTGGGAGATGGGCCTGATCCATTAAGATGAAGAGTCAAATGGGGACATCAAAAGGCCAAATCAAATCACAAGAAATTATGTTTGCTTGCACTAATGGAATACACTTGGATTCATAGTAGGAATGATTCTTCTCAAGAACAAATACTATTTTTGTCTAAGGATAGTAAAATGCTATAATAACTGTAATTTCTTTATAAAGATCACAACTTTCGAAAGGTTGTGCTAAAGTTACTGGGTGGGAAAATTTAGTCACATTGATGAAGCGACACCACCGTAGAAACTCAAGCGTGATTAAGAACAATGTATTGATTGAGTCTTATTAGTTTTTCCTCCTAAGAAAATATAAGACCTGCTATTAGCTTCACCACTTTGTTTCAGCTCGATAAGCATTAGGGCTCGCCTGGATTTGTGCGTTTGAATGGTTTTGTTTTGTGAATAATAGTTGTGAGAGTGGATTGAGAAAGATTTGTAGGTGTTAAGGAGGTACTTTCTTGTACTCAGATGTTGCATTTTGTCCAAAACAACAATTTAAATTAGCTTAATTAGCTGTGGATTGATACATGGGTTACACACCTACACTGTGGACATAGATTGGACTCCTGCAATGACTCATTAGCTATGATTTGCATTAGAAGCTCGGCATCATCCCGCGAATTAAATTTCCTTTTGAACTTATATTGGTAGTTATGGATGTGTGTGTGCAAGTGTATAAGTTGGTAGCATTGAGATTTTCATTGTTTTATGTGGTAGACTCATATCTTGATAGTTTTTGGATATTCTGTCGTTGTATATGATGCAGAAAGAGCTCAGAACTTGAGCATTTGCAGCATAACGTCGTTGTTGATTTTAATCCCAAGATATGGAGAAGAGCATCTAGCTCAATTTGCTGCAACATATAACCAAACTCTTGATTCCATGGAGACGTCCTTGCTTCAAGCTATCTGGGGACATGTATAGCTATATAGGTCCAACCTATAATACCAATACACCTGTCATGCTTATATATATAGTGGTTAAAAATATCCAGCAGAAATTAGTCTTTAAAATGGGAGGGCAAGATATGGACTCAACGTTCCGACTTGCGTACGCTCTCATAGCTGTTGCTCTTGGTTGTGTTGGGTGTAGTCTATTAATGTACATTCTGCTTCGTGACATGCCTGGGCCAATTTTTGTTTTCTGCGTCTTGGTGTTGATAATCCCATTCCCATTCCAACTCAATGATTAATTAGAGAATGGTGATACTTTTTGATTTTCCTAATGTTGTGGTTTGCTGTTTGCAAAGTTAGTTTCCATCTGTGTTCATGTCTATGCTGGCTCGAATGCAAGCCTTATGTTGTATTATTATTACCTCAGACATCTTTTACATCACAAAGCAGAATGTGAAATGATGATGAAGACAATTGTATTGCTTTGTAAAGATCCTGGCGCAATACTTTGAAATTGTAAAACGAGAGTTATTTTTTCTTTGGCCAGAGAAAACTAGGGAATCGATTAAAAGAATTTGAGAACGAATCACATTATCCTCAATTACAAGTCTTTCAGCACACGAATTGACGATTTCGAAGTAGTTCATGACTCCATCTTGATATTCCAAACTCGGCAACACTCTATATACTCTTGACAATGTTGACATGAAATTCAAGTCCCAAAGGAGACATGCAATATGTGAGAGAGGGAAACAATTGGTTACAAATTCTTTAATGAAAAGATTTCCCCATTGGAGAACAAAGCCAATTCACATTAGAAAAGTGAGATGCACAACCTCTTGTATGTTGGGACATGTTCGGAAGAAATAGAAAAACGAGACACAGTAATTTTAGTATGATAATTATAAAGACGGAAAGAGATAGATGTCAGCGTCTAAGAATTATTGTTTCTTGCTATAATAAAAGAGGGTGGGACTCATAAGTATCCTCAGAGATGGGCCTACTCCGCTGAGATTCAAGGGGAGGAAATTGCTATAAGTCCTCAGCAATTATTGTCCTTGTCAACTTTGTGTTTAATAGAGATGAAGAGTCAACTGGCGATCCTTTGAAGCTAGACGCAAATCACAAGAAATTTTGTTTACTTGCACCTTTGTCTTGTTTAATATAAACATCTATTCTCTATCCTTTTGTTTTCATTTTGTTAATTCGTCCAAGCTTCTATTCCGTTCCCAGTGACTCAGACTACCGGACCAGACAATGTACTTATGGGGCCACAACCTATGAAGCACGGACACGTTGTACATGCTTCCGTGTCGTGTCCGACACATGTCGGAGCGTGTCGGACACGTCGACACGCTCGGACACGGTCGGACACGTGGTCAACACGTGGTCAATGCGTGTTGGATTTTCCGACACGCAGTCAACTTTTATCGACACGCGTGTCGACGCGTGTCCGGAACACTGATGAAGGGTGGAGGTGAGGGAGGGCGAGGGAGCAGAGGTCGCGAGTGCCGGCGAGACGGAGCAGAGGCCGCGAGCGCCGGCGAGATGAAACCACGAACGGACCACCGCGACGGCGAGAGACGGCTAGAGGAAGAGCCGAACAGAGAGAAAGAAGAGAGAAGACAAACTCCCGCCGGCGAGACGAAGCCACGAACGAATCACGGCGACGGTGAGAGACAGCCAGAGAGAGGTGAGGGCGGCCATTGTTGCGATGGATCGGCGACGAGAGGAAGAGGAGAGGAGGGAAGGGGGTCGTGCGGCGCGGCGAGGAGGATAGGAAAAGGAGGGCTCGCGGCTCGCTAGGGTTTTTCATAAAGAAATCCAAAAAAAAATAATAGAGGAGGTTTGATGGCGTCGTGAGAGAGAGAGGGGGGGGAGGGAAAAACGTAAAATAAACGTGGGTGTGGAGGGAAAAGGACGAAGGAAAGAAATAGTGGATTTTGGGGATTTTTTTTTAATCGGAAAATTAAATAAATGAAATTAAAAAATGATTTCGAAAAATAAAAATATTAAAATTTGAATAATGATACTTTTTGGTTATTGTAGAAAATCATGAATTTATTTAAATAAATTGATTCGAATTTCTTATTAATTTTTAGTTTTATCAATAATTTTTGTTAAAATTAAAAAAATGTTTCGCATTAATTATGAATATATCTTTTGAATTTCAAATGAATTGATTTGTTAATATTATTAGTATAAATTTATTATAGGCTCTTTTTTAATTAATTAATCAAATTAATTAAAAATAAAAATATTCATTTGATATATAACGTGTCGTAACGTGTTGGAATTCTCTATTTTTTAGAAATGACGTGTCGAAGTGTTATGTCGTGTCGGACACTCGTGTCGTATCCCGTATTGGTGCTACATAGGCCACAACACAAAAGTTGTCACATATTCTTCTGGGAAATAGCCTAAAAAGTCAAAATCAAAGAGATAACATCACATCATAACTAAAGATGCTTTTAAATATGTCGAGGGTGGATGAAAGCAATAAGACCGGTCGCATAAAGCTGCTTTTTTTTAAATATCTTCCTTCTATAAAAAGATTTACAGGCATGCGCGTGGAAAAAAGAATTTAAAGGTGTGGAAAGAGTTAAATATATAATTGAAAATTGTGAAAAAAAAAGTATAAAAGATTGTAAGATTTAAATAAAATGTTAGTAAGTAAGATATTTAAAGATTACACAACTATTTTTAAATTACAATTCTGTCCATTTTATCCTACTATGTTATAATAATATATCTAAAAGAAGACACAAGTATTACTTGAAATTTTTTTAAATAAAAGTTGAGGTTGAGCTTTGATTCTAGTAAGACAATCAGATATGTCCGAATTGATAGTAACAGGAAGTTTTGCTCAAAACTGTTAAACATATTCTGCAATGAGGAGAGCATATTGAGACACACATTAATACTAATGAACCGTAACATATTGCAAAGTTGATGAGTAGAGCATTACTAGAGATGGTTTATAAATACCGTCTAATATTAGTATGGCTAGGAAATTCCTCGCAATTGCACTTAGCAGGACGATTTACCTATTGGATGTTGGACTCCCAAGAAATTATAATTAGGGAGGGTTATTGATTATTTCTCTGTGGTAAATGAGTTTGTGTTTGAAAATTCCTGGTAGAGTTGCCAAAAGTACAAGTAGAATTGGTATTATAATAAGGTTTGTTGGTATGGTGAAGTTCAAGTAAGTCACGGACTTGGGAGAAATTTGTTGTGGTTGATCCTATGAAAAGAAGCAGCGAAATTCAAATTCCAATGTAATGTAATGATTATTAGTTGACTCAAACGAGGAGGGAATCCTCTTAACTCTTCCATCCATGCCAACAACTTTGCAATCCTAACAGTCAAATATGCCATTTCCAACATAATGAACTTAGAGCTCTATGTGCACAATTGAAAGGTCTTTACCGTTGAAGTACTATAGAGTCCATTGAACTTTTAATCCATGTCTAATTACTTGATCAATGTTTGGAATAGGTGTTCTAAGGACAAAACATATTGCTTTCTTAGATTATTTTGTTGGTCGCTTACAACCATAAACTGACAAATATACCCAAAAGATTAGCAATGATACTATACTTTCGAACAATGCCGCATTGAAACTGTGCACCAATTACTATAAACACATTAAAGAGGTTTGGCTTGTAGGTAGTCAATTGATAGACAGATCTTGACGAATTGAGTGCATAAAAGGAAAGCTAGAGGTAAGATTCGCGTACAATCCAAATATGATAAGTACAAGTAAGAAGTGCTAAACATGAGGATAGAACAGTGAATTTCATTTGGTAGTTAAATGCGGAGGAGGAAAAGGAAGTCATGAAATGACTGGTTACATAAGACTTATGCTAGTGCATGCATTCATACTTTGACTTATCAAATCTAAAGCATATGTAGACTAAATTAGGTCAAAAATTGTCCCTCGTTTGCTTGATGGAGGAAAAACATCTTTGTATTATGGTGGAGTGATTACTTATGATCATGACATAAGTGCAATCTAATCAACTTAGCAACGCAGTTCAATTCGAACTGGAAATCCCAACCAGTGTTGCAAACCCCATATAACACCATCAAATTAAGTTAATTCATTCGCCAACCAGAGAAGCATTATCAAGTCAGGATAGCATTCAACCATAGATGGTCATCGACCGGGCTTTTTTCCCTATGGTTTCACCATTTGGCATTTTCCGCGAGTAGTGCTTATGATTTTCCAGCTTCAGATTTATATCCACCTTATCTTCTAGTCATCTTCAACAGGGCCAATTACTAACCTCAACTGAAAAAGACGTGGGGGCTGATGTGCGTGCTTCTTGCTTTGGTTTTGATTTGCATTACTAGCGATTCTTTATAAAATATCCATATGTGTCACTTTCAATGAAAACTTTTGCTGTTTGCAAGCTTGCTAAACTTACTCAAAATAAAATAGACCTTCATTATACTCAAAACAAAATCTTGAGTTTGAATTAATTCGATATATTCTTAATGTTTTTTCTTTGTCCTATTCTAATTCTCAACTTACTCTCATATTTTTTCTTTGCCTCTTTTCTCATTCATAATTTAATTGAAGAAAACTCACAATCACATTATTTCTAATTTCTATTATAATGCAATGTCAATTTGTCGCATGCTTTTCCATATGTAGTTGATACATAAAGTCTGTTACCGTACCGTATAGTATTTGGCCCTATTTATAAAGGCACAGAAGGCTTTTTTTATTCGGGGTTGGTCAAGCATTAAATGTTGGGAACGAAACATTGCTTGGTGGCGGTTGCTACGTGGTTTATTATTTTATTTTAGAAACACTGCAAAGAGTAAAAAGCTGAGAACGACGACCTTGGACGACCAACTCGTCTCATATTCGCCACCCTCTCCGTCCCATAATCGGGCAAGAAAGGAAGAGACCTAGCGAGCCAAAGTCGGAAGGTTAATGGCTAACGAAAATCCAGCTGATCTCGGTGGTCGCAGGTAAGCTTCAACGACCTCAGACCGAATCTCAATTACTGTAGCGCAGTGCTTAAAATCATGCCAAAGTCTTGGGATCCTTTTCCCCTGTTCCTATCTCTGATCATGCCCACTGCGTATGTTACTTTACGTGAAAGCTGTTTTACTGGGAAAAAGCATGCACTCTACGTAAATCCAGTGAACGGGCTGACGCGTTCTGGACTCGTACTGGTTGACGCGTTTTGGTCTATTGAGAGAGGCGTCTGTCACCTGACGGTACAAAATGACCCAGTAGATTGATCCAGGTTCTTGTTCTCCATCTTCATAAGCCTCATAACAGGGCGTAGAACAGGGCGTGGGCCTTACTCAGAACAGAGGATGATGGGTGTTACCCATAACATAGTATATTCAGTGGATGTCGTCGAAATAGTAAGATCGTTTCTCGTAGTTATTGATCCTTTGTGAGCGTGAATTGGCAAATTTTCATGATATGAATTTGGAATGGAATTCAGTTGGATTCATAGCAGGAATGATCCCTTTCAAGTTTGAATGCCCATTAAAACAGCTGGGCTTGTCTGAGGAGAGTGAAATACCATGATAATTGTCATTTCTTTTTGAAATTCAGAAAGTTGGGAATGATGTGGACCTTCTTCTCAAGTTACCGGGTGAGAAATTCATTACATTGATGGAAGAGACACGACTGTATATCCACGGTCTCTTTCTTTTGTCAAAAGAAACCCATGCTAAGAAAAGAGAGACCTGCAATTAGCTATACTCTGTTTCTACCCAGTGAGCACGGAGGCTTACCAAGTAGTTTCGTGCGTCTGGGTGGAGGCTTTGTTTTGTGAACAAGTGTTGTTAGAGTAGGTCGGGATAGATTTGTAGGTGTTAAAGAGGTATTATCCCCTTGTACCGTGATGTTACATTTTGTACATAAGATGGGCTATACACTCCCGCAGTCCAAACATAGGTTAGACTCCGACAATGTTGCAATAGAAGCTTGGCATCATGCCGCCCATTAAATTCTTTTGAAGTTAAATTGGTAGTTCTTGATGTGTTTATGCAATTATATTAGTTAGTAGCATTGAGAACTGCTTGATGTTCATTGTAGATTCATATCTAGAAAGCTTTTGGAAAAATTGTCCTTTTATAAGATGCAAAAGAGCACACAACTTGAGCTTAAGCTGTCGTTTAACAAGTAGTTTGTTAATTTTGATTCTTAGACATGAAGCAGAGCATGAAACTCAAATTGCTGCAACATATAACCGGCATCTTGATTCTCTGGAGGAGTGCTTGCTTCAAGCCATGAGGGACATGTATGGCTATACAAGTCCAACCAACATTAGCGGGGCACCAATCATGCTTATCCACATGATTGTCAAAACCGTCCGGCAGAAATTAATTTTCGAGATGGAACGACAAGATATAGACCCAAGGCTTCAACTTATGTACGCTCTTATCACGGTTGCTCTAGGATGTGTCTCATGCAGCTTACTGATGTACATGCTGCTTGGTGACATGCCTTGGCTAATCATCGTTCCTTGCATCCTGATGTGGATAATCTCATCAAACCCAAGGATTAATTAGAGAATGGTGACGATTTTCAATTTTCCTCTTGTTGTGATTGGCCCTTTGCAAATGTGGCTTTGATGTGTGTCCTAGCAATGCTGGCTTGGACTAGAACCTTGTGATGTATTATTATTACCTGGAACATCTTTTATATCACAAAGTAGAATAAATGACGATAATCAAGACAGTTGAAAATATGTCTCGAGTTTGAACTGAAAATTTATTTTAAGTAAGTTTTTTGGTTAGAGCAGATTTCCTAGTTTGATTAAGTTTTGAAGAGTTTTATTTATTTATTTATTTATGGATTCAAATACATTAAATGTAAGTGGGGGGGGGGGGGGTGTCCACGCCTTATGTAAAGAAGTAAGAGCAGGCCTATTCATGAATTACACCATGTAGCAATTGAGAATATCGAAACGGATTAAATCTTGTGGGTTAGACTCTTTCTATTCATTTATACGATCGAGAGATTGTTTCATGAAAAATTATTAAGGTTAAACACTATGTGAATTATTGAATATAAATTGAGAGTTATGAAACACGAGAGTAGTTAAGTAATTTGATTATGGTTGTAATTTCAGTCATATCACATTATCCTGATTTACTGATATTTCGATACACAAATGACAATTTTGACCATGGTCATAAGTAGGTCCTCATATCCCAACCTCAGCAATAATCTGCACACTATCTTCACATGTACCCCAATTTAAAAATGAAAGCAACTAAGCCCAACGTACTCCTTTACATAAAGGAAGCATGCATGTAATAAATGAGAAACGGAAGTAACCGGCCACACAAATTCTTCAACGAAAGATTTACGTATTTGAGAGCAGAGCCAATTCACATTAGGAAAGTGAGACGCACGACTTTATGAATGTTGAGGCATAATTAGAAGAAACAAAAAAGTGAGACAGAGTAATTTTGCTTCAATATAAGTATAAATATGTAATAGGGAAAATTACCCAAAAAAGTCTTAAACATATTGCAATTATATCAATTTAGTCACGTAAGTGTACGTGTTAAACAAGTAATATAATGATGAGAAAAAGTATCGTCCCACGGAAATCGATGATTAATAAATGAATTAAATACTAAAATAGACTAATTCTAAAATTTATCTAATAGATCAAAATATAATTAAGAATAAATTAAAAACGAAATTTGTAAACAAAAAGCAGTAAATCGATCAGATAAATATGTTAGAGCATCCGATTTCACCATAATCACTAGATATGAACTTCAGATTGTTGTGAATATAAGAACAATATCAAACATGTAATAGCAGAATTTCCTAATCTATTTACTATCCTATCTCTAGATATAGCAAACCTACTTAGCTTATTAATCCACTATATCTCTATGTGAATTAAAATAAACATGAGTACATTAAAAATTATGAATATTCCCGGCTTACAATGAGTCTTTTGGATAATCTTATCACCGAAAGCTACACGAATAACGCGGTATATCTCTATCCACGTTTGATTCATGGTTATATATTATAATGAGCAATTGCATATTATCACTTCTCAGTCTCAAACATGCACATCAGATCATTCAAGTGGTGACCAGTCACTCAGAAGCATTAAGTACAATAATATATAATTTACATGAATGGAATCAATTGTAAAATATAAAAATCATGAAATTCACATCATCATGGTTAGGCTACATCGTAGCCCTAACAAAAGAAAATTAAAACATAGTAGAAGAAAAAATAAAAATATAAATGAAACCCAGCATCTTGAATCAAAGAACAAGAATTTTGTTATCACTTTTGTCTTCTCTTCAAAATACTTGAAAAAACTTTTAGAAGAATGAAAAACGATCTAACAAAAAAAAAAACCTAATTGCTCTCTCTTGTTATCCTATTTATAGGATATATCCAAAATATCTATCTCCCAACGCTTGCAGATAATATTAGGGAACAAAATCAAGAATTTCCTGATTTGATATCCATCTTCCACTGCTGCTTTTATTTGAATTCCTGATAGTTTTCATTCTTTTCCTTATCCTCTCCATATCTCATTATTCTGGATAAACAAGGAAAATTCAAATAATCAGAAAGAAATCCAAATATTTTCTTATAGATATTGCATTAATTGTTACCTAAAATAGGTAAAATAACTCTATTTTTATAGAGTTATTATTCGACCAACTAGAGGAAGGAGGAGGAGAAGGAAATAATTAAAAAAATTCAAAAATATTAAAAATATTATTAAAAATTATTTACGTCAGTGTCGATTGTGCCAAGTTAGCTGACCGGCACTCAATTGACAAAATCTAGCTAGACAGAAAGAATTGAATTGGCACAAAGTGAAAAAGTTTAGGACTATATTGGCACTAACAAAAGGTTTATGACTGAATTGATACTAATAAAAGGTTTATAACTAAATTGACACAACTGCAAAAGGTTTAGAGCTTTTTTAACATATTTCCCTAAAAAACTATGGTTATGTAAGAGTTATGCAAGTGAACATAATCGTGCTTTCGCTCATTGGGTGTTGCAAAAAGCCATACAACACCAATCAAAGTAACTGGACAAACCAGGAAAGCATTACCAAGACTGAATAACAGCACCCATAGAATGTTATTTGTAGGTTTTTTCCTATGGTTTAACCATTCGGCATTTTCTGTAGCATTGATAGATCTACTAGTTAAAACGGTGAATTACCTTAGTCTTAGGATGTAATGACTTTATATCACCCTATCAGCAGTATTAGATTCTTTCATTGACATTAGAATTATGCACGTCAAGTTATAATCATTGTCGACGGGACTAATCACAAAACTGGTTAACAAACTTTTGCCTCCAATCCACCACCAAAAACTTCATGACTTGGCAATTGGATGAAGGAGACTCAAATTTCTCAATCGGACACCATATCGAGCAAAATGAGCCAATAACTAACATGGCATACATCTAAAATAAGCATCACTCATCAGCGCACAAATAAGCGACTCCTTAGCTTTTCACTTGATGGATTGAAGTTGAGGAATGATTGACATGGATTTCAGTGGCGACGGCGAACTTTTTGACCGGAGTTGTGGGCGAGAGAGAAGGAGAGAAGAAGAAATTGATTCACTTGGGTAGGAGAAGCTGGAATAGCAAGGTCGTTTCTCCCGTGTGAGGGGCAAGTGATCGAGCGACCTCAGGTCTCCGCAGAAGTTGAACTCCATTTTTTCAATTATGCATGCGCCCTTACACCCCTCTGCGACAGCAGAGATGTCGCATTTGGAACCAATTTGTTTATGGACCCAATTTGTCACAAGATAATATATGATGACCAAAGTTGAATAGCGGCAATAGTAAAGGGATCATTCTGTAATTTTTCCCTGGTACATTTTTAATACATTATTGTTCTCTTTTCTCAAAGATCAATATTCATTTTTGTTCGATATAAAACATTAATCGTCTAATTAATAGTAAACTTGCAAATCACCTGCTTATCAAGAAGAAGAAGAAGAAGAAGAAGAAGAAGAAGAAGAAGAAGAAGAAGAAGAAGAAGAAGAAGAAAAACTTGCAAGTCACCTGATTAGTTTTCTATTTCAATTAAAAGAATAGCTGAAGGAAGAAAAGATAATATTAGGGATACTAAGACTACTTCATTAAATTTGAATTACAGCGATATGATAAACTAAAAGTAAGTATTCAAATAAATCTCACTAAACATCTTTTAAAAAAAAAAAAAAAAAAAAAAAACACCCCCACCAAAAAGTCAGAACCCCAAGTCCAAATCTTTTTTTTTTTCCATCTTGAAGATTAATTTTTGCCGTGCATGATGGGTGCTCCGGCAATGTTTGTCTGACCGATATGGGTACATGTCCTTGATGGCTCAAAGTAAGAACTCCCCCATGGAATTTATACATTCTAGCAATTTGAAAATCGAACTTGCTTCGTATCGAGGAATTAAAATCAATAAGCTACTTCCTTGTGTATCAATCACATTTCTAAGGTGCTTCCAACACGAAATATGTATTTGGTACCTTTTTTAGTATTTAAATCAGACCTCACATGTGAAATATGATATGGAAAGATTTGAACTCTTTAGGCATCATATTAGGCATCATAAAAGACAACAATTTTCCTAATAGCTAAAGTTATCGAGATATCAGTCTAACTTAAACATCATGAATTTTCTTATATCTCCATATACTCACGTGAACGCATCCATAACTGCAAGTTTAATTTCAAAAAGATATTTGACGTATGGATAGTAAAAACAATATTTTTTTTTTGGTGGGGGCAAAGGTCAAATAACAAGAAAAACAAATTAAAATTTCTAACAAGAATACACAATTTTTTTTTTTAATATTTGTGTATTATATCACAATGATATATTTGCACAAAAAAGAGAGAGAGAGAGAGAGACATAAGCATTACATGAATCTTTTTATTAAAGTTTGAGGTTGTTGAGATCATGTATTTGAGAACTGTAATCTTGATAAGAAAATTAAGTATGTCCAGATTGATAGTAGCATTGAGTTTTGCTCAAAATTGTTAAATACCTAAAAGGGGAAGGGCATAGTGAGACACCACATTAGCGTGAGTGAACTATACATATTGTAGGGTTGATTGGCGGAACATTAGTAGAGACGACCTATAAATGATATCTAATGCTAGTTTAACTATGAAGTTCCTGACAGATCTGCTCAGCACAACAAGTTACCTAGTGAATAGATCTCCATTGACCACAATTAGATGCCGGACCTGAGGAACTATAAGTATCATTAGTGATTATTTTGTTTTTTAGAATATTTGGTTGCTTATGTCATGACCAAGCAAGTAAAGGTAAGCTCGATGGGTGAGCAAGAAAGTGCACTTTATACATGAACCTACATTTTCTTTGTTAAAAGGAAATAAAAAAAGAAAAACGTAATCCGAACTTAAACCTCCTTGAGCTATTATTATCCAGACTTAATTTGAAGGTGCACTATGTTTATCAACCAAATTTTCAATGATAGTGTCTCGTTTTTTCATATTCAGCCCAAAAGTAACATTGCCATGGGCCTTTACTATTGTGATTGTGAAGCTATGCATGAGGATGTTTTAGGTCTCTGAGCAGATAGCTAACAATCTGTCATCTAATAAAACCAGTTATGCACCGATTGCCGAAATCTACTTGTTGCATCTGAGCTACTTGCATAAACAAAATTGAAGTGAAGCATGGGAAAAAAAAAAGGATAGAAGACAAGATACAAAAGAGCATTTAGAATTTACTTTCTTGCTGGCCTTCTAAAAGCAGAAATGAATGTCAACTTCACATCCCTCACAGAATGCAACAAATGCCTGGATTTCCATGAGATGAACAAATGTTAACTATTATCGTCTTCACTGGAAGACACAAGGAAAAACTTCAACATAATAGATGGTCCTGAATGTGACTCCAATGGCATTACTGCAATTAGGTGGACTCACTTTCTCGAAATGGAGATAAGTTTGAAAGTGAAGTCATATATTCAAGAAATTTCAGCTGCATTTATGACCTAGATGTCTTGATATAATCAATAACAAATAAGGTCAAATACCTTCAGCTCTTTGACAGCAAAAGTCACGTCTACTAGGTTGCCGCCATGAGCATATTGCCAAACTCTTCCACAGGATCTATCCACAGCTGAGAGTGCAGCAAAGAGTCGTTCTCTGCAACCAGAGTCTGAACTAGATAATCTTCTCCATATTCAGTCGAAAAGAGTAAAACTAGAGTCTACCTTTAGTAGGATCAATCTAGCTTCGAAACTCAACAGCTTTCCCATCAAATTCACTTGCAGCATAAGAAGGTATGGAGCTTCATTCAGTTGCTATGAGAGTAATTCCTTGAAGGATGAACGAAAATTTGCAAGCAAGTTCAGATGATGAGGCCTCCCTACAATATTTTCTGGGGCATCATCTCCTATCCAGAGGATAGCTATCCAGTATGTTTTCTTAATGCCTGCATACATATGACAAAAACTAGGTTTAAACCTCATCACTTATGCATGAACAAAAACTCACAGTTGGCGAGGTGAGATAAACAAGTATTTCTGCATGGTACAGCTTCTTATCAAATTAATGCAGGTTTGACAGGCGCCAGCCTCTGATTCTCTTGCAGTTAGAAAACATACTGAATGATATGTAGTTAGCATGATTGAGTCAAAAGACTTAAAATGGTTAGTGGCCAACAAAAATAAGTAAAAGTCATATTCATGGAATCTAATATTGAATAAGTTCCCCCCATCTCTTTATTCCGAATCCATTGGCTTTATAGGTCATATTGGTGCACTGCAAAATTTATAAGACAGAGTTCACATTGCTTTTGCACGATGACAAATTATGTTGAGAAATTAAGTAGATGAAAAAGTAAAATAATCACTTTATTTTATATAAGCAATATTACAAACTCTTTACACACACCACTCTCATACACCTCTCACACCTCACATGAACACAATTTCTTGCACACACCCATTCACTCTTTCTCACTCTACACTTCACGCCACCTACTCCCACCCACTCACACTCACGTACACACCCCCACACTTTACGTACACACACTCCTCACACTTCTTACACTTTTCCACCCAAGACCCCTATCACCCTACCTCTCAACTCTCTCGTACAAGACACACTTCCTCCTATTTATAGGCTACAAAGTCAGTGGAGTCCACGGACAAAATGGTCGAAAAAAATCTGGAGAGAGAGGGAGAGAAAATTCTGGAGAGGGAGAGAAAAATCTAGAGCAATAGAGAGAGTAATCTGGAAAAATCCAAAGAGAGAGATCTAGAGAATTCTAGAGGGAGAGAGGCGGTGCTTTTTCAACAAATTAGAGAAGCTAATCTCGGTGGACTCATACGACATGATTTAGTAATGCTCATCACAGCATTCTGCAGTCATTTTCTCTCAATGAAAATGTCAGTTTCAAGACTTCATGCTTTCAGTTGAGTGTCGCAAAACTCCATACGACACCATCAAAGTAACTAGACAGACAAGGAAAGCATTAGAAGGACAGAATAGCAGCACCATAAAAGGTTATCCATTGGGGTTTTTTCCTATGGTTTCACCATTCAACATTGTCCACGATTATTCCTGATACTGATAGTGCTCCTGTCTATAGTAGTGAATTGCTTCTTACAATATAACGACTTTAAATCACCTATCGGCAGTATTATATTCTTTCAGTGGACTTCGGATTTGCGCACGCCAAGTTCTAACCATCGGCGACAAGGCCAATCGCGCCCTAAGTTAACCAACTTCTACCTCAAATCCACCGCCGAAAACTCCACGCGCTCGGCAATCGGTGGAAGGACTCTCAGAATTTGTCAATCGGAGAGCGTATCGAGAGAAACGAGCTAATACCTAACACGGCATCATAGCATCTAAACTACTAAGCATCGCTTAGCAAGGCGCACGAATAAGCAACTGCTGTAGCTATTTCACTCGACGTGAATTTCAGATGAATTCAAGGAGAAGCTTGGATGGCGAGGTCGTTGCCGACGCGGAAGAGGCAGGCGACGGAGCGAGCCAAGGTCTTCAAGGCGCCGCCGCTGAGGGCGAACTCCACTTTCGCGGACACTTCGCTGCCCTCTCTCTCTCGATTTGGTCGCTGAAAGATATATGTGATGGCGACCAAATTAAAAAATGTAAAGCTACAGCTTCCCTCTTCGTTGATTTTTTTCGCTAAAGAAGGAAGGCAAGAGCGGAACGAGTACAGAAGAATCCCCTCAAGATCATGAAAATGACATCCTGATTATTTTTTTCTTGAAAAATGGAAGGAGAAACAAAGTCGCTTCATTAAGAAATTCAAAAATTTGAATAACTCCTCTTATCTATTAATATACTACTAACTCTATCCCTCAAACTAATGAAATCGGTTTCTTACGTTATTTGACGTCTATGTGAATTCAATATCTACCTCGCCTGCAAAAGGGCCTATGGGTTATGACCCTACTTAGAATTAACCTAACTTAATAGGACAATTGTGCCTTATGAAGAAATAATCGTGGTATAAAAAAGAGCTGACGATGTCTTAAATACTCCACTTAGTGTAGAAGTACATGAATATTTTCAACGACCAAATTAGAAAATGAGAAGTTACGGTTTACGTTGTTTGACGTCTCTGTGAATTCAATATTTGCCTTGCCTGCAAAAGGGCCTATGGGTTATGACCCTACTTAGAATTAACCTAACTTAATAGGACAACTGTGCCCAATGAAGAAATAGTCGTGGTATAAAAAAAGAGCAAACGATGTCTTAAATACTTCACTTAGTGTAGAAGTACCTGTATATTTTTCAACGACCAAATTAGAAAATTAGAAGTTACGGTTTATGTTGTTTGACGACTATGTGAATTCAATATCTGCCTCGCCTGCAAAAGGGCCTATGGGTTATGACCCTACTTAGAATTGACCTAACTTAATAGGACAACTATGCCCAATGAAGAAATAGTCGCGGTATAAAAAGAGAGCAGCCAATGTCTTAAATACTCCACTTTTTTTTTTTTGGTCAGTTTAAATACTCCACTTAGTGTAGAAGTACCTGTATATTTTTCAATGACCAAATTAGAAAATGAGAAGTTATGGTTTACTTTTAACATGCATTTTACATTGGTGCACATGCTCGGGTTTTGCTATGGTAAAAATGAAACGCATAGAGGAATATGCAGCCAATGTGAAATCAAATGGAGCGGAATGGAAAATTCTATAATTTCTTTATGTCGAAGCTTGTTGACTTATTTATAATATTTGATAACACACTTTTGAGTTAGTTGAATCTAACCCTTTTGAGTACAACACTAGTATATCCTTTCTGATCTTAAGTCAACTGCCGAATGTTCGATTCATTTTTGGGTAATTGAAAGTAGGGGTCACTGAGCTCGTCACGTATCAGGAGAGGGCGTTTGTAGGGGAGGGCATATTTATCAGAAGGGATTACACGTGTGATGAGTAGTATAGGAGGAGAAACATGAACAGGTCGAAGATGATAAAGCATCATCGTGGAAATTCTTTTATCGAAGAAAACGACGTCCATCCAAAGGTGAACAGCTCGCAATTTTTAGCTTTCTATTATTTAATGACCCCACTAAGTCGGCCAAAATCTGTTTCCTTCAAAAATCTTGCTTCAGACCTCGACCTCGACCTCTACACCTCTTTTCATTTTCAGAAGGGTAGAGACGAGGCGAAGCCCGAGGTGATGACGGTGGTGGTCGGAGGTAAGCTTCGGCATCCTCGATCTTATCTTAATTACCCTCAGCCCCGTCTCCGTCAGTAAGTGGGAGGATTGCGAGTAAATCATGCGAAAATCTTGATTTACTTTCTCGTTCCTATCACCATGCCCATTGTGTATATTACTTTATGCGAATGCTGTTCATCGAGAAAAAAACCTGCACTCTACATAAATCAGGTGAAACATGATGACGCAAAGATCAAACAAATTAATCTTTGCGTCATCAAGTTTCACAAAAACACAATTGATTGTTTACTCCGCAAAACCGCTGCGCCTTGGTACAGAGAATTTGATACAAAACTCGTGCGTCAGGTACAAAGAGACAATTAATTGTTTACTCCTGGGCTATTTGTTTCATTATTCTCCGAAGGAGAGGGGGCTCTCTCCCACAGAGAGGACCTCCCATAGGTCTACAAATATGTCTTGCTCAACTTGTAACCTTGTAGCAAGTTTTAATTCAAACAAGGAAAGAAGAGAGTAATCACTCAAAACTCAGGAGGCGAATGGCAAACAACAGCCCAACCGATCACGGTAGTCGGAGGTAAGTATCGACCGTGAATCGCAACATTTCTTGACTACTGTAGTCCGGCCTCCTTCAATATGTTGGAGCACCGCAAGTAGAAGCATGCAGTGTTGATTTCCTTTTCTGAACAAGAACCTCCTATCTCCCATCATTTCCGGGTGTGTTCCATTACTTGAATGTTGTTTTGTCTAGAAATAATCTGTGCTCTGCAAGATTAGATGACCTCATCCTTTCTAATGATGCATTGAGAAACCATCGCCCAGTTTTTCTTCATTTTTTATACTCATTATTTGGGCTTTCACTGGTTATCTAACAAGAAATTCGATGATATTCATTCCAAGACATCGAGTAGAGTATGCAGCTCAAATTGTTGCAGAATATAATCAACAACTTAATTCCCTGGTGGAGGCCTTGCTTCAACTCATTGGGGACATGCATAGCTCTACAGGTCCAACCAACATTCACGATGCACCTATCATTATGCTTATTTGCGCAGCAATCAAGATTGTCCGGCAAAAATTACTCAGTGAGATGGGAAGGCAAGATATGAACGCAAGGTTCCAACTTGCATACGCTCTGATTGCTCTAGCTCTCGGATGTGTTGCATGCAGTTTGTTGATGTACATTCTGTTTGATGAGATACCTTGGCTGATTGATTTTCCATGGGTGCTACTATTGGTAATCCTATTCACATTCATCACAAATTAAACGATTAATTAGTGAATGGTGAAAGTTTCCAACCTTATGATGTAGTAACGTGTATTTCATATGAATTTGGTTTGCTTTGTAACTTTCTAATGCTGGCTCGGACATATCTTCATGATGTATTATTACCTCGAACACCTTTTACATTTTTTAATCACGTTAAATTATGGGCAGATTTCTTTTCCCACCCCTTATGTGCCTAAATCCGCCCAACCTTCTAGAACGCTGAGGTGGAATGAGCTCTAACAGAATCTGGAATCATAATATATACACGTTGGGTCGATCACGGAATAGAGAGGAGAATCAATACGCACCTCGGATGAAGCGTGCGAATTCAGAGAGGATAGAGAGCAACAGGGCTCCTCTCTACCGTCAACGATTATCAATCACCACCACCCATCAGCCGTAACATCACCTCCAATCGTCCGTCGACCAGCCATATCAAGCTCAGCCACAGGTGCAGCAGAGCACGATTTCTACGGGCCAAGCTCAGTGAGATTACTCTCTCTCGGAGCCATTCTTTTGGCCAATTTTTCCTTTTTCCGCCAACTTTGGTCCGTTCCGATTTCCCGCCACCACCATCCTCGTCATGTCCGAGCTACGTGAAACGTTCTCTGTTCTGCCCTGTTTACTGATCGAAGTGCACAGAGAGCTCGGCTCTTGCTCAATCCTTCTTCGCTGGTTCCGATCATTAGTACATTACTTTAAGCTTCGGTCTTGAAATCAAGCACATTTTATCAAGTATTCCAAAAATGAAATATATTTTAATACTTCCCTCGTATGTAAACCGTACGTTGCACGTGATGCACGGGATGTAAGAATTTGAATACTTTAAGTATATCAGAAGAGCATGTTTTTTTCTAGTATCTACGGTCAGCAAGATGCGAGTCTAAAATGAACATCACACATATTTCATTATACCACTAGCTACGTATACTCACATGAACAAGTCAAGAACTATAACATTTAAATTCAAAAAGAATTTTAATGTATGGCCTTTTGTAATATGGCATCGTTGCTTAAGTATATTTTATATCTGCATCATAGCGGGGACGAAGCTAGCCTATTTTCAGAATGGGTGGATTAATATAATGATGTTAATTGATCGGGATTTAATTAATTATATTTAATTATTTTCAGCTAGGATAAGTGAATGAAATTGTGTCAAGTTTTAAGCATAATTCAAATGCAAGATCCAAATATGCAAAACATAATATGAGTTATCGTGCATCGAGGATAGCAAAAATAGATCAATGGTAGGGTCAAAGGTCAAATATCAAGAAAAATAGAGTAAAATTGCTTGCTAGAAAACACGACGACTAACAAACCTACTGGCAATTCCGAGGCACTTGCAGGAGTGTAATCACCTACGGATCCGCGATTAATCAGGTAAAACGAAGATTCGTCTTTCGATAAAATGTATTCTACGAGTAAGGTTTATTGCAAGTCTTATCATTTCTGAGGAGGAAAAGTTATGAGACTTTCAAATCAAAGTCACTATTGATATAAGAATTTCTCTTACAAAAGAAAGAAACTAAATAAGCTTGGGCAAAAAAATGGATTTTTTTTTTCTTATCCAAAGAAAGCAAGAGAGTGAAGGTGCACTCGTGCCTCTTTCATGCATATGATAGAATTTTTCCACCTCATAACTTCTCGGCAATATTAATGACTGTATTCCACCGTTTCACAATACCACCAGGGAGAGAGTCCACCTCTCCTCAGGAAGAGAATTAAACAAATAGTTCAAAAGATTTAAACAAAAACTTGACGATAGAATTTTCCTAAAAGTCATGAGCTTATTGTATGGTGACTAATTCATTCTAAACATTTTGACAATTTTTTAATATAGTCTAATCGTCCAATTTTCATCAGACACGTCATATTGTTGGATGTGTCACGGAGGAAATTCAAGGTTGACTGAACTATTACGTGAGTGATTTCGATCAAAGTTGACTAGATGGGCTGCATTGGAAATTTATCAAAAGATTTAGGATGAAATTGATTAAATTGAAAAGTCTGTAATCGAATTGATTATCGTACAATAGATTTAGTATTTTTGTGGATGAGTTTATATAGAATTTGGCTTTGGTGACGCAAGAGAATTAAACATATGGTTCAAGAGCATTAAACGTAGAATTGTCATTTGTTCAAAGTGGAGTAAACAAATACTTTCTTTCTTCCAGGAGGACCAAGGGATTAAAGTCTCCCCCCACTTTGGTTTTTTGGGCCGCAATTGGGACCACAAAAAGTATCAGTTTAATTCTCTTCCCAAGGAGAGGGGCAGCAAAAACTATTTGTTTAATTCTTCTTCTAAGGAGAGGGGATCTCTCTCCGAAAAGAGGATTACCGGTCTCCCAAGGATCTACAAATATGTTTTGCTCAACTCGCAGCCTCACAGCAAGTTTTACTTCAGACAGACTAGGAAGGAAGAGAGTAATCACTCAAAAACTTTTGAGGTCCATGGCAAACAACAATCCAACCAATCACGGTAGTCAGAGGTAAGCATCGACGGCGAATTGCAACATCTCTGAGGAGGATTGCGAGTAAAATCATGCAGTTTTGATTTCCTTTCCTGAAAAGAAGAACTTCCTATCTCAGATTATTTTCCCTATTTGTGTTCCGTTACTAAACAATCTATATTCTACATAGTTTAAGTGAACTCGTCCGTTTCAATGTTGCATTCGAAAATCATTGTTACCTTGTGAATTGATCCATGTGTTTATTCTTGATCCTCATCGTTTGAGCTTTTATGAGAGACCAGTTATTTAATAAGTAATTTGCTGATTTTAATTCTAAGAAATGGAGCAAAGCAAGGCTCAAATTGTTGTAGAATATAACCAACAACTTGATTCCCTAGTGGAGGCCTTACTTCAACTCATCAGGATGGGCATAACTCTACAAGTCTAGTCAACATTACTAGCGCACCTATCATTATGTTTATATGTGCGGCAATCAAGATCATGTGACAAAAATTACTCTATGAGATGGGAAGGCAAGATATGGACGCGAGGTTTCAACTTGCTTATGCTCTGATTGCTCTTGTTCTCGGATCTGTTACGTGCAATCTATTGATGTACATTCTGCTTGATGAAATACCTTGGCTGATCGACATTCCTTGGTTCCTACTATTGGTAATTGTATTTGGATTCATCGCGAATTAAAGGATTAATTAGTGAATGGTGGTAGTTTTCAACTTTATAATGTGATGATGTGTATTTTTCATATGAGTTTGGTTTGCTTTGTATCCTTGCAATGCTAGTTTGGACATCAACTTCATGATGTATTATTACCTCGAACGCTTTTTACATCACACAGCTGAAAAAATTATGATGATGAGTACAATCCTTCCTAGTGCAATTCGGAATTGAGAAACGATGAAATTGGAGAAACATAGCAATCTTTTCTTCATTTTCTTCTTCTTCTTTAGGGGGGGGGAGAGGAAATAGTTCAGAACGTATCTTCATTCACTATTGTTTTGTTTCGGATGTACATATTATCAGTTTGATAGAGTTTATATCTCGTTCCTCATTCACGAACTTAGCAACCTCTATGCAACAAAATTTAAGCTAAAATAACTAATTGGATAGCTCACATGTTCTACATAGAGCAAGATGGACAAGCCCAAGCCTGATTAATCACACGCCCGTCCCCCCATAAAATAACTAGCCCCACTGTCGAAACTCCTTTTTGAGTACAGTCAATATGTTCTTTATACTGGTTAACCAAAATTACTTGGCACTTCCATTCATACATTACTTGGTAATGTCACAAGGTACTCATGCCAAGTGCACGGCTGAAAATTGACGGCCATATGTGCATATTATGTATTTTACTACATTACAAATCAAGCCGATTGATGTTTAAGTTATTAGATTAATGTGGAAAGTTGTTTTTTTTTCCCTGCTGTAAAGAGAATACATGAATGCTTGCTGAAAAAAAATTAAATGTGCGGAGAAAGTTAAATTTATAGATATTTAAATGATTTTAAGATTTAAATTCAATGTTGGTAATATAGAAATTTCAACGTTTATAGCTTTAACTATTTTTAATAATTATTTTCTCCATTTTGTTTTGTTATGTCACTATGATATATCTGAAAGAAAGACATGCATTACATGAAGTTTGTTCGGTGAAAGTAGGAGGTTGGAAATCCTCGTTGGACTTGTTTTCTATACCGTAGAGATTGACCGGGACTCGCTCCATGAAAAAATCGATTAAATTCCTTTTTATTCCAGCATGGGCCCCAAATATATTTTCTTTAGCATGGGCCTCATTGTACTGGAATCTGTGGCTGGACCGGCCCGCCTCATCGGGGATCGCATCTCTTTCGGGTCATAGACCAATGCGAGCTTAGAGGACTGCAACTTCCATTTAACATAAAAGCTTTCCATCTCTTTATTATTAACCTGTGGGCTTCGAGGGTCATATTGGGGCACTGCAATATCCGTTTGACAGATTTCACGCTGCTTTTTTCCATGATGCGACTATGGAGAAGCTCATCTCCACGGGCGCATACAACATGACGATGCTTATCATGGCATTTTGCAGTCATTTTTCTCTCTATGAACACTTCAGTTTCAAGACTTCATTCCTGTAGGAGTGTTTTTTCATAGAATTGGAGAGAGGTTATTTTTAGGGGGAAAAAGGCATCCTACGACCCTTCCATTTATGCCCACAATAGTTTATAGCTTCTTCCTCATATGATTTTCGTCACTACCGTTGTGCTTTGGAAATTGGTTTTAACAAAATTATTAGATAATTTCATTCATTCATCACTCGCAATGTCACTAGTTACTCATCCATGGTCCATGGCCAAACAACAATGATGGTCATGTCCGCATTTTTATGTATTTTATTGCATTACATAATAATAATTGAGGAATCAAACTGATTGTTATATAGGATCTTAAATTCATTTAAAAAATTATTTTAGTCCCCTATATTAAAAAGAGCCCACACGTGCGTGTGAAGCATATATTTATATGTGTGGAGAGAGTTGGATATAAAAATAAAAACTGATATAAGAAAAAATTAAAATTATTGTAAGATTAAATTTGACGCTAGTAAGTAAGATAATTAGAGGATTATATCTTAACTATTTTTAAATTACAATTTATCCATTTTATAATAGTATGTCACTATGTCATATCTTAAAAACAGACATAAGCATTACTCAAAGATTTTGAAATCCTCGTTAGATTTGTTTGTTGGCAGTAGTAATTAACCGGCACTCACTCTATGGATAATCGATTAAATTAACATGTGCCATATATATAATTTCTCTAGTATGGGCCTAATTGTTCTTAACGTTCCCATGAAGCAGGGCTTTTGAGCCTGGACCGGCCCGCTGCATTGACGATCGGATATGTTGCGGGTCATAGACTCGGATTTAAGCTCCGAGTGCACTTTGTTGCAGCGGACATCAGCCTCATTTCCATGGAAAAGATTTGGGAGAGGAACTCATTTTTCATTCTCAGAAAGCTCTTGGCGATTTCACATTTCCTCACTAAACTCATGCTCTTTCTTACTTTTCCTTTTTTAATCCTAAAACTACGGTTCAAAATCAATGAAACATGATAATAGGCAAAAAAACGCAGTGATCATGCCGTTTGGCTGCGTTTTATAAGGCTTTTGGGGAGAAAATTTTGAGGTAAGACAAATGACTTTAGGTGAGAGTTTTTTTTTTTTTTTTTTTTTAAGATGCAAGTAGTGATTGGTAAAGCGTAATTTAAAGATATATTAGGAAGCAACTTTGATTTAAATACTATTTGGAAAAAATAACACTTGTAAATGACTTTTGCTAGTTTTTTTTTTTTTGTCCTAAAAAAACCTCGAACCTTCGCCGGTGAGATACATTTGGGCAGATGTGGCCCCGTCCAAAGGCCCTGTGAACCCGGGCGACTGTTGCTCAAGGTCGTGGGCCAACAAATGTAAATGCAATAGTGGAGCTCCTTCGTCATCATTGCAGAACGTAGAAAAGGCCGGTGAATTCGTGTGGTCAAGAGCTTATATTCGTCTCACGTCCCCTTCTCTTCCCTTTCTGTCCCGCAATTCTCACTGAGGCAATCGACTCTCTTTGTCAAAATATCTCGTTAATTTTCACAACAATCTCTTCGCTAATCTCCATCGATCGTGGTTCTACAGAAGAGAATATATGCAAATCCGATTCTTCAAATGCGAAGTCCTGAGTGAGGAACCAATCGATCATGACTCATTTTCCTATGCTTTAATCAGGCGACACGATCCATACCACTGAGTCCAACTTATCTCATTCTCGGTCTTGGCCCGAGCTGGCTGATCAATGTTAGCCCAATTCGCGAGCCCATGACCACGGATTGTAACAAAAGAAGCGGCCTTGAGAGTGCAACAGGACTGTGCATGTATATTTTCAACCTCGAGAGTGCAACTGAGCTGCCCGGACACTGCTAATTAACGATGCGCAGCAGTTGAACGCATATGTATTTGATCAATATACGTCAAACATATCAAATGGATGAGTTCAGCCAAATAATGATCTGACCTAAATTGATTCATTTTTATGTAACACAAATTTAATAATCCATATTTGATCCTATCCGTATTTTGCTAAAATACTTTTACGTTAATTCAATATAGGAAAATACATAATCCACGTTCACGCCTTGTCGCTTCTCTCGCCTGGTGCCGCTGCAATCCTCTCGATCCTCGTCCGGCTGAATTCAGGCAATTCTTCATCCCTCTGCATACTTAGTTTACTCTGGACTGCGAAGCTTTCATGTGGGTTTCTTTTTTTTTTCTTTTGCATATGATCGACTTGATAAATGATTTTGTAAAACAAAAACTGCATTTGACTGATAATCTCATGTATCTTGCTTTTGATTGGATTGTTACAGAACTTAAAAGACTTCAACTAGTTGGCTGGTTCTCACTAGAGTCTTTGCTTTAAGACACTGGTGATGGAAGGAAGACTCTAAGACACTGGTGATGGAAGGAGTGAAAAGGGAGAGTTCCCAAGTTCCAACACCACAGATTGAGCACGTCCCAAGCTCAAAATGCGTGCAAATTAGAAGTCTTCGTACTCCGATCATCTATCAAATAGAGAGTACATAATTTGTATCCACATCCGTCCGCAGCTGGAAGAGGATTTGTACAACTTTGGAAATCCACTTATCTAAATATAGCATGCATCTCTCAAAATAGATACATTTTTAAGAAAGTAAACAATGAAAATAAGATTAGATAAAATCCAGATAATTTGAAATTGATTTAAAAAAATTAGATAAGAGAGAAGTTCATTAGCTTTAATTCGTTATTTTATTGTTCAACAACTTTTGTTCTCGGTCTTACAATTCAAATAGAATTTAAATATGGATAGGAAGAGATAACGTCTAGTTTTCACTTAGCCATTAAAATTTGAAGAAAATATCAATTGAAAAATATAACATAGAATAAAGAAATCCACATACTTCTAAAAAAAAATAAGAATTGAAATTGTGATGAAGCTAAATGTATACAAACTCTTCTTTTCTGATTTTTCTGTTGTGCGACTACCAAAAATTTCTATTATAGGTATTTTTCGGCAAGGTTTGAAATTTTAAACTTTCAGCCACATTTCGCGTGTCTGGTTTAGTAAGTATTTTTACCATGCCCATTTGATAACAAGCCCAGATAAGATGATGCCAAAAGTGATGACACTGATAAAAAAAGAAAAAGAAAAAAAAAAGAATAACAAACACATGTCAAAATATGTTTATTAATAAGCACATGTCCAACATATAAATCGATACATGTGAAGGTGTGTTTACAATATATGTCCGCATAAAGTGCAGATCATATAAGTAATTCATAGTATTATAAGTAACAATTGGTCGTTGTAATGCACATCGTATTTATTTGACGCCAAAATCCAATAACACAAATAATACTATTTTAATGTCTTTAGAATTGATGACCTAGCAACAATTCTCACTAAATGATCACCCTTAAGTATTACTTTCGAGGATTTAGTCCATTTGAACTAGGAGAAGTGTTACAACTCCAGGTCAAATTGTCTTCTGTAAAATGTTAACTCCACAATAAATGGGCAATAGTCATCACAAATACGCTAGTCCGTGAGTAAAAGCTATGATACTTTAGAATAATCATATTAGAATTATATGTGCAAGTTTTTCATCTTCGATAACTTCTTTAAATTGTGTCAAATAGCATATTAATTGGGCACTTATTGAGCAATTTCTGCCTGTATTTCGAAGAATGCGCAAGTTTTTCGTCTTTGATAACTTCTTTAAATTGTGTGAACTGGCATATTAATTAGGCACTTATTGAGCAATTTCTACCTGCATTTGGAAGGTGGATATATTTGAAATTGGGATCAGAAGTCGGGTAAGGACTAAATAGTCGTGAGATAATGTACTAGAACCAAATATAAACATCGACGATAATATGGGGAATAATTCGTAATACCTTTTGCATAATTATTTTTAAATTCCATATTAGCGCCGCTTGTATACGTCCGTTAGCATATTCCCTTGGTCGGTCATTAATTTTTTATTTTTTTTGGTAAGGTGGTCACTGAATTTTTTCCTACAAGATAATTGGCGATTATTTTATGGACCTTATTTATCACAAGATAAAGCATGATGACCAAACTTAAATAGTCACAATAATATTATAATATAAAGTGATAATAAGAGCGGAGAAGGCAGTGAAAATGATCCATTGGCCCCGGTGACTGATTCCCACATGCTGGTCAGCGCACGCCACATCGTGAATAGCTTCACCAGCATCCTCACGTCTATTCCTCATGCGGTCTAGTTTCACCATATCTTGATTCATGATTTGATCGACTATGACTTCATTGTAGCAAAAATAAATCTTTAAAATTATTGGGAAAATATGACTTCGAATAAGGTAGAACAATAAAGTCGGATCTTTAGAGTACTCAAGTCGAACTTTGAGGCGTAATATTAATTTCTTTAAGAATTTATTTGCCCCACAAAGTTGCTAATGGTCACCGGCAAATTTCCTCTAGGATACAATAAAGTCTCAAATGAGAATACTGTAGAGACAATTGACTAAAGATGGTACCATAACAATTGTTTATGTGAGGTCAAGTAATAATCTTGGCCATCCTTTGATGAAGGCTTTACCAAGACATATGGTAATAATGAAAGGGCATTAGTTAATTAATTAGCATAATCAAGTCACCGACCCTAGATTTTTTGATTGCGTAGAAAGTGAAGCATGCTCCCACATTTCACTTGGTCTCTAACCGACCTTAATAGGTTGGTGGCGGCTCCTTTTTTTAGTAAAATTTCATAGCATTAATTTGAAAACTTGACGTTGTGCGAGGTATGGACTTATGAGAGATCACGTCTAAATCATGGACTGTTAGGCCCATCTTTTTGGTAATACCCTAAAATATATCCTCTTCTTTCGAGGGTAGGATGCGACATTATTCAAGTTAGATTAAAAACTTTAAAAAATACCTAAAATCGTATTAAAAAAAACTGCAAAAAAAATAAAAAAGGAGAATGGAGTGCTCGTCAGTGGAGCTTCAACCACTACCACCCACTGTCAAAAGGGTTGATGACCTCCACTAACCTTGGTAAGGATGGCCGCCCTTAGACAAGGGTCAACAACCTTCAATAGATCTGGGCAAGGACGCCTAGATCTAAGCAATGTTGATCCACATAGGGGGTTGGTAACCATTGCCTACCCTAGGCAAGGCCTCATGGACCCTAGGTGAGGCCTCACTAGCCCAAGGCGAGGGCAGGCGAGCCTCACCGACCCTTAGCAAAGGTTGCCGACTCTCGTCTAAGGCCAACAAGGCTTGCTAGCCTTGAGCAAGTGCTGGCGAGGCTACCCAAGGTGAGCGATGGTCGTCTGCCTCTTGTGAGGGCGGACATCATTAAGGCTTAGTGAGGGTCATTGGCTCTTGTCTATAACCGGCGAGGCCTTACCCTCACCTATGGCTAGCGGAGGTTATCATTCCTTTCAATGGTGGGTGGCAGCAACAAAAGCTCCATCAGTGAGCCCTACATTCTCTTTATCTTCCATTTTTTTTTTTTTTTTCATAAGATTTTGGGTTTTTTTTTTTTTTTTTTTAGTTTTTAACCTAATATAAATAAGAATTGAATACAAATAATAATAATAATATGCCACATAGGAAATAAAAATATTAAAATGCCACATCAATATTTTCTATTAATCAAATTGATAGTGTTAATGGAAAAATTGATTGTACTAATTTAGTAATTTTTAGGATTTGATTATAGTTTTTATAAGTTTTAGGATTTAATTGTACTTTCACGATAAGTTTTAGGACTTTCAGTGAACATTTTTTTTTTTTTTACTTATTGACCTTGGACCCTACCCAAAATTTATTTATTTATTTATTATTATTATTATTATTATTATTATTTTTTGTATTGGAGAGGAACTACGGCATAAAATGGCGTGGCCAGTAAACCCCAAGTGACACTTAAACAGGAGGACCTACCACCCCTGAGTCACACTTAATACACCTAGTGCCTCCCCTGGGTTTTGAACCCTTCACCTCTTCGTTGAGGATCAACAGAGTCTTATCCAGTGGAGCCACCGTGGCCGGTATACCTACCCAAAATTTATTCTTAGTGTAAAAGACAAAAAATACTAAGTAACACATTTACTCCAAACTTTTTTGTGACACTAAAAACACCAAATTTATACCCACCCCAAGCTTATACAGTGTGACACATTTGCCCAAGACCTCTTTTGGTAATACTAAAAATCTCAAACTTGTATCAATGTGACACATTTAGCCTAAAAATTTAGTGTTACAGAAAAAATTTGAAGTTTTTGGCGCCACAAAAAGAAAGTTTGGGTAAATATGTCACACAACTATAAATTTATGATTTAGTTTGGGGTAAATATGTTACGCAGGTACAAATTTAAGGTTTTTTATATAACAAAAAAAATGTTTAGGGTAAGTTTCACAATCGGCAAAGTTTAGAGTTTTTGGTTAGTTTTTCCCTTATTCTTATTATCCTCAGCCCACGCTTTGCATTGCATTTGGATCATGCTTAGAATTTGACACAATTTTTGACATTCCGCTCACTTTTTATAACTAAAAATAATAAGATAGAATAAGTGAAATCGTGATAAATTAACACCATTATATTAATGCATCCACACGAATAAGTTATACTCCTGCAATTATGCATAGACTCATTAGCTATGATTTACACAAGAAGCATAGTCTTATACTACGCAATTAATTTCATTTTCTATTAAAATTGCAGTTTTGGATGTGTTCATGTGAGTATATGCAATTAGAATTAAGAAATACACATGATGCTCATTTTGGACTCCTAACTTGATGATCTTAATTATTAGAGAAACTATATTTCATGATACTTAAAAAGTTCAAATCTCTACATCTCATATTTCACGTGCAAGCCCCGTTTTACACACGAGGGAAGTATTAAGACATACTTTGTTTTTGGAAATACTTGGGAAATGTGCTTAATACACGAGCCGTAAACAACTTTCCTAATAAATTAGGCCTTTTTGAAGGCCATCATACGACAATTAGCTTATTGATTTTAGTTCCTATGCACAGAGCATAGCATGGAGCTCAAATTGCTAAATGTATGACCGGCATCTTTATTTCATGAAGGAGTCCTTGCTTCAAACTGTCAGGGATAGGGAGAATTACCAAAAAAGTCTTAAATCTATTGCAATTGCGCAAATTCAGTCCTAAACTTTTTTTTTTTTTTTGCTAATTGAGTTCTAAACCTTTTACAATTGTGCCAATTCAGTCCAACAGGCCAAAATTAGTCGGCCGACGAACGCTGATGTGACAATTTTAAAATATTTTTAAATATTTTTTTTCAAAATTTTAAATATTAAAAAAAAAAATTTAATTTTTTTTCCCACCTTCTTCTTTCTCTGGCCGGGTAGAGGCAAGGGCTGGCGAGGCTCGCCCCCGTCGGCCGGAGGCGAGGGCTAGTGAGGTCAGCCTCGCCGACCATTCGCGAGGGCGAGGCCCCACCAGATCCGGCGAGCTCGACCCTTGCCAGATCCAGCAAGGCCTCGCCCAGCCAAGGCAGATGACTCCCAAAGGGTTAGGCGCTGGAAATTGTGGCCAGCCGTTAGTCGAGACACGGCTCGACCTCCCCAATTTCTCTCCCTCTCTGCCCTATGCTTTCAGCGATCCGATCGACCGAGATGGTGGTGCTGCTGGCCTCTAGCCTCCCCAACTGCACAACCACGACGATGGTAGCGACGAGAGTTCTAGAACATGAACAAAAGAAAAGGTTGAGTGAACTATGAATAGAAAGGAGCAAAGGATGTTGGAGGTGTTCCCACTTGGCACGGCGATCGGGCTAAAGCTAGTTCTCTTGCTTGAGAAGTCTTTTTTCTCCAAATCTCTCTCTCAACCACGATTTCTTTTGCCTCGAGTCTCGGCTGCAATGGTGGCAAGGAGCCTCGCTGGCCACTAGCAAGGTCGACCCTTGCCTTGGTTGGTGAGGCCCTACCGGATCTGGCGAGGGCCAAGCTCACTGGATTTGGTAGGGCCTCGCCCTTGCCAGCAGCCAGAGAGGCTGACCTCGCCGGCCCTTGCCTTCGGCCGACAAGGCTGGCCTCGCTGGCCCTCGCCTCTAGTTGACGCTGGCTAACCAGCCAGAGGAAGAAGAATGTGGAAAAAAAAAAATATTTAAAAAATTCAAAAAAATATTTAAAAAATTCAAAAAAATAAATAAAAATATTATAAAATTGACACATCAGCGTTTGTCGGCTAGCTGTCCCTCGCCGGCTAGCTAATGTTGGCCGGATGGACTGAATTGGCACAATTATAAAAGGTTTAGGACTAAATTGGCCCAAAAAAAGTTTAAGACTGAATTGGCACAGTTGTAATAGATTTATGACTTTTTTGATAATTCTCCAGTCAGAGACATGTAAGCCCATTCGGTTCAACCAACAATGCTGCTTATGTACATCATGATCAAAATTATTCGGTAAAAATTAATCTTTGAGATGGAAAGACAATATATGGAAGTGGGGTTTTGACTTCTTCTTCTTCTTCTTCTTCTTCTTTGGGTATGGATAGTTTTTTTTTCCAGTAATTATTAGCGAGATTTATTTATATATTCACTTAAGTGTAACTCAAAATTTACAAAGTAGTCTCAATATATCAAGTATTTTTTCTTCTTTAGCTGTTCGTTTCAATTAAAATAGAAAACTAGTTGCATGACTTGAGAGTTTGCTATTAATTAATAGACTAATGTACTGCATCGAATAAAAAATGAATAATGATTTTTAACAAAAGAATGCATAAAAGTATTGGCAAACATATTAGCAGAAAATCACAAAAATGAGCTCTATACTATTGCCACTATTTAAATTTGGCTGTCATACTTTATCATGCGACAAATTGGGTTCATAAACTAATCTGTGATTTTCAATATATATATATATAACCATCCAAATTTCATTGGCGTATGCTAACGAAGCGTCAGAGGTACACAAGTGGCGCTAATGTGGAATGAAAAAATAATTATTCAAATGATATTACAAAATGGTTCTTATATTATTGTCAATATTTAATTTTGGTCCTCGTATTTTACAATGGACTTAGTCCTTAACCCAGCTTCAATATCCAGATTTAAGATATTTTCTTCCAAACATAAATAGTAACCCAGCTTCAATATCTCGATTTCAGATATTTTCTTCCAAACGTAAATAGAAATTGCTGAATAAGTGCCAAATCAATATGGCAGTTCACACAATTTTAAGAATTTATCATGGATGATCCCCGTGCAGAGAAATTTACACATGTAATTCTAGTCAGGCTTTCCTTAGAAATCCAATAATGTGCTTTGCTCGGGCACTACCGCATTTATCATAACTATTGCCCATTAATTGTGGAATAATCATTTTACGAGGACCAATTTAGCCTAGAGTTGTAACCCTTTCCCAAGTTCAAGTGGACCAAATTCTTGAAATTAGTACCTTAAGGGATGATCTTTCCGCGATAATTACTCTAGGCAATCGATTATAAAGACCTTAAAACAACGTCAGCCAGTCAACTTTTCCCATGAGCAAGCCACGTGTCCAACTGTGGTTGTCTGCAGCTTCTTCTTTTTTTTTTTTTTAATAAAAAAACATTAAAAGATTACTAAACGGCAAACATAGAACAACCAAATTGTGGGGCCATATACTTTTGATATGTGTATAGACTATTGCATTTTGCACGTGTAACTAGTATATGCACTAAATCCATACTAAGTTTAAAGTTCGTTATATTATTTTGCGTTGCCTGTGTGGATACTCCATCGAATCTTCGAGATATGTAAAATAGTTGCGAAAAATCATCAAATTCCTCATTTGGCCAGAATCGTGGCACCTCATGCTATATGATTTTTATTTCTCTTTATTATAATTTTTTTCTATCCACGTTTCTTTTCATTTATCAGAAATAACAAAAACATGTAACTTCTTGCTTTTCTTTGCTGAGTAATCCTTTGAAGAGGAGGAAAAGTCAACAAAGATAAAGAAGGATCCTTGGGTTTTCTTTTTCATTGGTAGAGTTCGTCTTATTTTTTTATGAAGTTTTAGAGTTCCTATACCTCAAATTGGATATTCTTTCATGAAAAAGAAAAAAAAATTAATGAAGTTACTCAAAATATTAGAATTTTATACATGATTAATTGTAATAATTGGACATTTAATTATCTGGATGAACCAACATAATTTATAGCATATATACAACACAAAAGAACTTTTCTATCCCATAACAAAAATCAATATATTAAATTAAGTGGCATTAGTGCATTTTCATAATCACCATTTTTTCTATTACATAAAATTCGTATAAATGTACAAATTGATAATGAATGCAGCTGTCTAGCCATGCTTAAAACTAACTTATTATTTTTATTTTCCGAAGTGTCAAACTACATAACAAGTTAATTTTTCGCAACGTCATGCGGATGACCACTGTTTTGCACTATTAATTATGTACCTCACAAAAAAAAAAAAAAAAAAAAGAACCGTCAGCGCAGAGAGAAAAGCGAAGAACTAAAAAATGGAGTTCAATCTCCGCGGCAACGCCTTGAAGACCTTTGCTCGCTCCATCACATGCCTCTCCCGCGTCAGCAACGTCCTCGCTATTCAAGTTTCTCCTTTCCGGGTTAATCGATTTTGCCCACATTTCTTCTTCTGCTTTTCCGTCTCTCTCACCCTTAGCTCCGGTCAAAAAGTTCGCGGGTCGCCCCTGAAGTCCATGTCGATCATTCCTCAGCTCATCTATCAATCGAAAAACCTATGTCGTTGCTAATTCTTGCCCTGATGAGTGATGCTTAGCTTAGATGCCGTGCTGTGTTAGGTATTGGCGTCGTATGGAGTTTTGCAACGCTCAATGAGTGAAAGCACAATTGCGTTCGCTAGCATAACTCTTGCATGACCATAGGTTTTCATGGCTTACTTTTGCTTCGTTGCATGTAATTACTGGATAACAATCGAGGTTCCAATTTCTGAGCTCATGTTTGGCATTTGGCACCATTTGCGCTGATTTGTTGTGTACAAATATCATCTTTGTACTTGTGGACATCGTTCATAAGATTATGAGATTCTTATAAAACCTCCAGCTTTCCTTTCACACACCCAATTCGTCAAGATCTGCCTACCACTTGATTATCTTCAGGCCAAACCTCTTTGATATATTTACCGTATCAATACAACCTTCTTTTGAAGATACGTTGTCAATGCTCATCTTATCGGAAGAATTTGACAGTTTGTAGTTGTAAGCAACTAACAAAATAATTTGTGAATGCATTCTATTTTGTCCCTAGAACATATATTACAAACATTGATTATTTTAAGTATTGAATTACCATACATCAATGTGTCAAAACTTCAACGGACTCTGTAGTGCTTCAATGGTGAAGGCCTTTTAGTTGTTCGCATGGTGCTCTAAATTCATTATGTTGGAAATGTTGTATTTTATGGTTAAGATTGCAAACTTGTGGGCATAGATGGGAGGGTTAGAGGATTCCTTTTTCCCTCTAAAGATAATCTCGTTCCAATTCCATTAAAAAAACTCCAGTAGAAATAAAGTCCTTTTCTGACGTGTTCTGACGTGTTCATTGAGAGAAAAATGACTGCAAAATGCTGTCATAAGCATCGTCACTTCATACGTGCCCCTGGAGACGAGCTTCTTCATATTCTCATCATGGAAAAGCAGCGTGAAATCTGTCATACGGATATTGCAACGCCCCAATATGACCCTTGAAGCCCGTAGGTTTATAATGAATAGATAAGAAGCTTTTTACATCAAACGGATGTTGCAGATCGCTAAGCTCGCATTAGCCTATGGCCTGAAAGAGATGGAAAAAATTATCCAAAATTCTTAAACCTATTACACTTTTATCAATTCAGTCATAAAACTTTTAATTTTACCAATTCAACCCTAAACATTTTCACTTCTTGCCAATTGAGCCTATCTGGCCAATTTTGACAGGAAATTGCTGACATGGACAGCCGATGTAGAGGTGACAATTTTTAATAATATTTTGAATTTTTTTATGGTTTTTTCTCCTTTTTATTATTTTTTTCTTTTTTATTTCTTTGGTGGTTTTTGAGCAAGGGCCAACCAAGGTTGTCGGTCGACCCTCGCTAACCACATGGGAGGGCCGGCAACCCTTGCTGGCCATAGGTGAGGGCCAACTGACCCTTGTCGACCCTAGGCGAGGGTGTCGAGCCCCTCACTAGCTTTGGGCGTGAGTCGCAATGCCCTCACTAGATCTAGCCAAGCGAGGGCTTGCTAGCTCTTGGCAATCCCAGGCAAGGGGTCCGAGTGAGCTCGCTAAGGGTTGTCGAGCACTAGATTTGGCAAGGGTGTCGTGGGCAATGCCCTCACTTTGGCCAGCAAGGGTTGGCCGGCTCTATGGTTGGCGAGGGTCGCCGACCCTCGCCTGTGTCCGATGATGGTCGGTTAGCCACCCTCACTGGCCAAACCCCAAACCCCCAAAAAAAAAAAATCAAAGAAAAGTAATATATATAAATTCAAAAAGTTATGAAAATATAATTAAAATATTATTAAAACGCGTCATGTTAGCACCGGCCATCCACATCAGCAAATTTTGGCTAAAATTGGCCGAATAGACTCAATTGGCAATAAGTGAAAATGTTTATTATTGAATTGGCAAAATTGAAAGGTTTAAGAATGAGTCGACAAAAATGAAATACATTTATGAATTTTTTGACAATTTTCCTAAAAGAGATGTGATCTTCGATGAGGCAAGTTGGTCCCGCCACAGATTCTAGAACAATTAGGCCCATACTTGTTGAGACCTACCCTTCAATATGGAGGGAAATAAGTTTAGAAGTATTGCCTAAAGGACATGCTTATGACACATGATTTAGACTAGGGCTTTCCCAAATGCATACCTCGCACGACATTGGAGTGTTCAATGTTAACTCAATTTGATGCTATGAGAATTTCCCGATGAGGAGTCGCCACTAATCTATTGGGGTCGGGTAGAAACCAAGTGAAACATGAAAGTGTACTTCACTTATTATGCAATTAGAGAATCTAGGGTCCCTACATTAAGTAATCAATTAGTTCCCGTTTAATACTTAATCTTGTTCATTCAAGTAGTTTGGGTTGATTTTAAATCTATCTACTAACATATGAAGTAGTCATGCGGGTATGCAATCATTATAATAGCAATCAGCAAGTAAGAAAAACGTTGAATAAATTGCATGGAAGAGTGAGGATCTAACATTAACAAATTGGGGGTATGCCGAATCTAACTAAGCTAAAAGAAAATCATAATCAATGTATCGAAGGTGCACAATCAAGAACGTTCATATCTAAGAACAAATGAAACCTTATGGTATAACTCTGAGGGCTTGTTTAATTTTGAGCACAATTTTAAATTGATCATATTCAACATTTTAAAAGAAAACTACCCAAAAACTATTTTTTAAAGCTTTTTCTATTAAAAAAATTGGAAATTTTTAATTTTTTAATTAATAAACCGAATAGAGGGACCCGGCCAGAACATGGGCTGCACTTATACTCACGGTCTTGGGCCATGGATATGAATGGGCTTATAATAAATAAAAAAAACCATTCGAATAGGAAAGCACCAAGCCCATCTCTTTGCAACTAAATGCACTAAGCCCATCTTACTAAAAAATCTCAGCCCAAGCGCATCTAAGACTAAAGCTAGCCCGAACTTACTTAAATCACTTAGGCCTAAAACCCATCGAGTCTAATTAAGCCCAAAGTGCATTAAACCAAACCAAGCCCTCTAACTCCAATACCATTTCCCTTTGTTTGTTTGTTTGTTTGTTTTTTTTTTTTTGTCAATCCTATTCTATTCATATTCTAACTCTCACTCTCAAACTTTTACCTTACCTCCTTGCAGGGTGTGGGAGTCGAAACCCACTCTTGAAACTAATTTGTCCCCATCCCAACCCCCCTAAGAAGATGGGGATTCAAACCCCCCACCTCCCCCTTCCAAGTTGGAAAAAGTCCATTTTTCTTACTTAATTTCTCCTCGTTCGTCCGCCCTTCCTCCTACACTCCTTTCCTATCCCACAACTTCAAATTTTGTTCTACACTTCATGACCAACCGGGAACAATTTCAACCAATGATTCATACCCCAAAGCCCCAAAACATGAATGCGTATAGTTCAGTCGTTCATCATTAAACCTCCAATTAATGAACTTCTCTAGCCATCGGATTGCCGTTGTAGGCCACAAATCACGAAATGCAAAACAAAGTAAAAGATGGTGTAAGAAAGCACTTGATTGTGGAAATAACTTGAGAATTGATTAATGTGATGTAATCCGCCTTCTAATGACAGAAGGAAATGAAATCAATTTGGATAGAGTTTTTTATGAGCATCTTGTCAAACAAGTTATATCCGACCGACTGGGAACAAACCAAAGCCATCTAAAACTGAGACTCATTGCCTAAATCAAACTAGGGCATCCAACGAAGTGCAAATCAATGAAAAGCATCTCATTAGCCGAAATGAATAGAGCTACTTTGACTTCATCTAGAACCGGATGGACCAATGGGGTTCGTGGGAATGAGCATTTAATTGCGGAGATTGTTGGAAGATCTTAGAGTCGATTATGATTATAATTGGTTCTAGTGAATCTTTGATTAGTACAGTAAATAGGAAATTCTAAAATTCTGATTCATGTATATTATTTTTCCTATTTTAGTCTTTCGTTCTTACACATTATAAATGTACAATGTAACAGCATACAAAATACAATACAGAGAAACATTTTCCCAAATTTCCTTCTCTTTTCTGTCATGGTATTAGGGCCCTTGCATCCTGGCCTAGCTTCCGCAACTTTCTGAATTGCCATCATTTTTTTATTTTCTAGTATGTTGTTGCACATCCCTTCCTGCAGAAGAAAGCAACAAAGCGATTAGGAATTCAATCCGATACCATGGCAAAAGATAAGAATGTTATGAATCCCTCAACAGAGGATTCATCACCCCAGGATTAGATAATCTCATCCTATAATCAAACTAAATCGACTGAAGAAGGGTAGGTGACCAACAATGTCTCTGCTCTTGCTCTTGCTCCAGTACAGTTTCCTATGCCAACCTACTGGCCCCTATCCCAGTGGTACCCTACACAATGGACCACTGGGCCTAGACAGATGTAGGCCCAGTACCCATATGGGATCGACCTGAATGATGAGTCAGGTCAAACGGCTGTGGGTCACAGACTCGAGTTCATGTCGGGTCAGAGAATAGAACCTTACCTTGTTCCACATGGACCGCCGCCTTACCTGTTTCTGTTCAACGGCGGTCGATCGGAACTTGGAGATCCGCTCTACACACTGCCGGTAGACGGACTGGAGTTACACCTAATCAGCCACCAGCTCACTTAACCGGTGAACTACCATTCTTGGGCTCGGGATCCCTGGTGAGCGCTCGTCACTAAGGCCAAGGAGGGCTTCATCGAGAGAATAGTGCCTAATCCGATGGACGAGCTAATGCAGAGACATTGGCAATGCTGCAATCAATTGGTACGCACCTAGATCGGGAACTGCTTGGCGCCCGATGTCACTGCTAGTTTCCCTTTGATAGAAGACTCAAAGAAATTCTGGGATAACATACAAGAGATGTATGGGAAATCAAATAGGGCAAGGCTTTTTTCGTTGATACAAGCCCTAATCGAATTAAAATAGGGCAACCTCTTGATCACAGGCTGTTTCAACTGGTTATTGGCCTTGTGGAACGAGATTAAAGCAACTGAAGACAAATTGGAAGGGCCGGAGGCCACTCTCCAACAATACTATGCAATCAAGGAGAAAGAAAACGCCACTAGATTTCTCCTTACCTTGGATGAGTCATACACTACATTTCGATCGCAAATCCTTGTGATGGATCCCCAACCACCACTCAGGCAAATCTTCTAGTTGGCCATGTAGGAGGAAAACTAGTGGGTTGCCGCGACTGAACAAGCTCGAGTCAGTGAAGGAACAGGCTTCGCGGCATTCCCATCTGGCCTCATTTTGACAGAAACGGTCACCGAAGCCAGGGGTTCTCGAAGTCACTAGACAGTCGAGGGGAAGAGGCTTTGTGGCTGTGGCGATAAGAAGTGAGGAAGACAACCCTAGGGTTTCACAGATGGACCGCTAGGATCGCAACTCTAGATCGAACGGCCTGGATAAAAGTGTTGGATCTAATGGTTAAGGGAGACGTGTTGGATCGGATAGGCTGGATCATTTTTCTGGAGTGGACTGCTTGGATCGACACGTGCGATCAGACGGTTTCGGTTGGATGAATTACTCATATGAATCGGACGGTTGGCATTTTGCCATGTCAGCACTAGTGTATAAAGGATCGTATGGCGCACGAAATGCCACGTTAATAGGGAAGGTCAGTGGGCAAAATTCAAAAATTAAAATAAATATTGTGATTAGTGCAAACGTCCACACCACACTATTGATACATGTTGGAAATTACATGGGAAACCCAATAATAAAAAGGAAAGAGAGTCTTCAGTCTATCAGGTTTTTGTACAGAAGAGTGGCGGAACATCTCAGCAGACTATCACCCAAGAATAATATGAAAATATCGTGTAAGCTTTGAGCCAACTCAAAACCGGTGACACTAGTGCAGGATTCTCAGGTACTTTTCTCCATAAAAGAAATTCATTATCTATTGATGCATGGATTATTGATTCAGGCACAAGTGACCACACAGTTTGTAATGAGCACTTATTTTCTCATGTCCATCGAAACCCATAATCTCCTATTACTGGTGCGTCTTCCAAATGGGAACATTACGTATGTTACCAAATCGGTACCATACATCTTGGTTAGAATTTTGTCCTTAAAAATGTCCTATACATTCCAGATTTTGAGTTTAATCTTCTCTCTGTCTCAAAAGTATGTATGGACAATTCTAGTAAAGCCATATGCAATTCCGAAAATTGTGTCTTTCGGGACCTTTTGACTGACAGAGTGATGGGCTTGGGTAATGTGGCAAAAGGGCTTTATTTTTGGGTCAATTCCCCAGGAGATTTAGAATTATTGAATAAAAGCATTTATTGTAATACAATCAGTTATAATACAAATCTCCTTTTGCATCAACGATTGGGTCATAGTGCTCAATTTCCCCATCCAAAATGCTCCATATGTCCTTTAGCTAAACAAACTCGAGCATCTTTTCTAGTTAGTACATCTCGAGCCAAAAATCTTTTTTCATTGCTTCACATGGACATCTAGGGTCCCTATCATACTCCTCATTGCGATAGATCTCGCTACTTTATTACAACCGTTGATGACTATAATTGTGCCACTTGGTTATATCTTATGCAGTCAAAGAGTCAAACATTTACTCATTTATCAAATTTCCTTTCCTTAATTAGGAAACAATTTGATAAATTTGCACATCAAATTAGTATAGATAATGGGCAAGAATTCTTTACTTTTGATTGCATAACGTTGTTGACTACTCATGGGATACTCCATGAAAGTTCTGGTACTTATACTCCACAGCAAAATGGAGTTGTTCAAAGAAAACATAGGCATCTCTTAGAAGTGGCCCGTGCACTCAAATACCAAGCCTCAGTCCTTAAAGGTTTTTGGGGAGATTGTGTGGTCACAGCTACCTATCTGATTAATCACATGCCAAGTCGAATTCTTCATGGTAAAACCCCATTTGAGATGCTTTATAAGAAACAATCAGATAATAGCCATCTTAGAGTATTTTGTTGTTTATGTTATGCAACAAATGTGGGTCCTCGAGATAAAAGAGTCCCTGTGCAACACGATGTATTTTTATGGGATACCCTTCTCTTCAGAAGGCTTATCGTGTCATGGAGTATTCTACAGGGCATTTCTTTACTGGTAGAGATGTTATTTTTCATGAAGACATGTTCCCTTTCAAAGAGAAGCCACTTTCATCACAAGACACTTTATCAGAAAACAATCGGTTTCTTTTGTCTAATGAAGATTTATCGTTAGTGCCTAGGTTTCTTATGGCGCCTCAATTCTATATGACACCAGCACCAATGGAATTCTCAAATCTTGAAACGGAATTACCAGCTTCATTTGAGGAAGTCTCTCCACTTACTTCAGCAATGGACACAACAAAAATGCATGTTGAATCATCCATGGCCTTTGAGAATATGGTTGAGCTACCTCGTCGTTTTGGAAGATAGACTTGCCCACCTACGTGGACTAAAAACTATATATGTTCTCCTATTCCATCCTATGTTTCCTTCAATCGGTTATCAGCAGAACACATGTGTTGTATCAGTTGAATTTTTTAGAAGAACATGAGCCATCTTCATTCACTGAGGCAGCGAAAGATCCCAAGTGGTGGCGTGCAATAGAGTTCGAACTTACTGCACTCATGGAGAATCATACTTGGGATGTTGTTCTCTTACCACCACATCAAAAACCGATTGGATATAAATGAGTTTACAAGATCAAGTTCAAATTAGACGGTTCCATAGAACACCACAAGGCTAGGTTGGTAGCCAAAGGCTTCACTTAAAGAGAAGGTATTGATTATCATAAAACATTCTCTCCAGTCGCAAATGAAGTTACCATCCAATCTTTTTTATCTGTTGTAGCTATATGCAATTGGTCCTTACATTAGATGGACGTCCACAACGCCTTCCTTCATGGTGATCTAGATGAAGAGATCTACACGGACCTTCCTCAAGGATTACGCAGACAAGGTGAGTATCGGGTATGTCGTCTTCGCAAATCCTTGTATGGATTAAAACAAGCATCTAGATAATGGTATGCCAAGTTTACTGCTGCATTAACCAATATAGGTTTTCAAAATTCCAAGCATGATTATGCTCTATTTACATGAAATGTGGGAAGATTATCAATTTATTTGTTGATATATGTTGATGACATATTAGTTATGGGAAACAATGATTCTCATGTTGCAAGATTCAAGGAATATTTGTCCTCCACTTTTCACATCAAGGATTTAGGACCTCCCAAATACTTTCTTGGCATTGAAATTGCCAAGTTTGATAAAGGAATTTCCCTTAGTCAGAGGAAATTTGTTTTGGAAATCATTTCTAAAGCAGAGTTATCAGGTTGCAAACCAGCAATAATTCCTATTGAACATAATGTCAAGTTGACAACACGAGTATGATCTCAATTCTTCTTCATCAAATAAGGATCCATTGGTTAGGGATCCATCAGGGTATCAACGACTTGTTGGAAAGTTGATATATCTAACCATGACAAGACCTAATATATGTTATGTAGTACAAATACTCAGCCAATTCATGCATATGCCAAAGGTGTCACACATGAATGCAGCCTTGAAAGTTGTAAGGTACTTGAAGGGATGCCTGGGGCTCGATATATTTCTATCTCGTGAGTGTGATATGGGGATGACAACATTTTGTGACACTGATTACGCTACTTGCTCGATGACTAGGAGATCAATCATCGGTTTTTGTATTAAATTGGGAAAGTTGTTGATTTTATGGAAGACAAAGAAGCAATCTATCGTGTAATTGTTATTAGCTGAGTCAGAATATCGAGCCATGGCAAAAACTACTTGCGAAATAGTCTGGATACGAGGACTTCTTTCAGATTTTGGAATATAGGTTAGTGGACCAAGTGAATTGTTCTGTGATAATGATGCTGCACTTAAGTTAGTAGCAAATCCAGTTTTTCCTGAGAGAACAAACACATAGAAGTTGACTGTCACTTTACTTGTGGCAAGATAAAAAAAGGGAGTTCTCGTAACAAAGGGCATCAGAACAGTGGATCAACCTGCAGATATTTTCACTAAGCCGTTATGCCAAAGACAACACAAGTTTCTATTGAGTAAGTTAGGTGTCCTCAACATATATAGGCCACCAGCTTGAGGAGGAGTGTTGGAAGATCTTAGAGTCGATTCTGATTATAATTGGTTCTAGTGAATCTTTGATTAGTACAGTAAATAGGAAATTTTGGAATTTTGATTCATGTATATTATTTTTCCTATTTTATTCTTTCATTCGTACACATTATAAATGCACAATGTAATAGCATACATAATACGATATAGAGAAACATTTTCCCAAATTTCCTTCTCTTTTCTGTCAAAGATCCCTACCTAGCTCGGAGATGGCGACTAGTGGGCGAGCTTGAGAGAAGTCAGGCTATGGTCTGCCCGCTGCCATGGTATCTTCAAGCCGAGATCCTTAGGCAAGGGAGGTTTGAACCAAAGAAAGAAACTCATCAGCGACTTAGAGATTCAAGAGTGAGAGATTGTGTAGTTAAGGGTGTCGGCCAGGGGTCGTTAGAGAGGGTTCCAGCGTGGCCGAGCTGCTGGAGAACACCTTCTCAGTCGCACTCTCTCCCTCACTCTCCATTCTCTCTCAAACCCTCTTCCGCCGCTTGCTCTCTCTCGCTTTCTCGATACCAAGCCTCCCCCTGAAGAACTCACAACTTCCTCCCTGTTACTCATCAATCCATCATCTTCTTTGAGCGGCACTTTCTCATGAATCCCTCCCTCATCAACTCCATCTGCCACCAAAGCACCGCCGGTGCTCTGCCCACCCACCAAACCTTCTACCTTCTTCGCAACATCCATTTCCTCGACTATCTTCTCAAGATTCTCAATCTTCGCCGATGTGCCAATTGCCTCCTCGAATTTCTCAACCTCATGTCCCGCGCTAGCATTCTCATTAAAAACATCGCCAATCGGATCAACACGTGTGACATCATCCGTATCAGGACCCGAGTACGCCGTCACCAAAAACCAGCTTCAATCCTTCCTCTCACGAGTCGCCGTGGGCATCCACTGCCTCCTCAAGAACCTCCTCTCCTTCATTGACCTTCGAGTCGTCCCCCCACCGAACTGACCCTCTCCTTTATTCTCTCCTGGTTGCTCACCCTCGAGCTCTCTCTCTCCCTCGTTTTTTCAGCTTAAAGACCCCATATTTCTCCCTCTCTCCCTCTAGCCATGCCTGCTGTTGCTGGCCAGCTCGACCTCACAACAATGCGTGCGACATTCCTCGTCCTCCATCCTTTGTACCATCCTCTATCCTTCCCTCGTCATTGTCCAGCCAATATATTGTGTTTTGTCATTGAGCTATCGTCCAACGGCAGGGAGAGAAGAAGGGGCCGGGCCGAGAAAAAGAAAAGAAGAAGTGGGCTTGGCCGGCCCAGGCAAGGAGAAAGAAAATGGCAATGGAAAAGGGGCCGGGCCAAGGCTGGCCCTTGCCCGGCCCAAGCCTACGTTTTCTGCTTTTTAAAATTAAATTTTAATTTTATTATTATTTTAAAAAAATTAATGTTTAATTCTAGTAATGCAAACGTTCCTAATGCCTATATGTGCTATAATTTAATGAAAATTATTTTTTGTTAAGGAATTAGGAATTAATCGCTAATTTTTCATGCAATTAATCCCTAAATAAACAAGCGAAATTTAGGTGTTAACAATATTAGAGAAAATATATTCATGGCCCATGCTAGAAAAGAGGGATTTAATATATGTTTTTATGGAGTGAGTGCCGGCTAATCTCTACTGCATAGAAAACAAGTTCAATGACATATTCATGTAATGCACTTTAAAGATGTCAACGTCTAATTTTCTTAATAGTTGACATTGAATATAAATCTTACTATCATTTAAATATATTTATATTCAACACCTTCTGCACAGTTTTTTTTTCTCCCACAATCATGCATGTATTGTATTTATAGTAGGAAAAAAGGTTACTTTCTACGTAGATTTAAGAACCTAAATAGCAAGCGGCTTGGTTCGTTTGATATAATTTTACACACATGATTATTGATTTTTGTCCATGCACTAGGAATAAGTACCTTGTGACATCACCAAGTAATGTATAAATAAAATTACCAAGTAATTTTGGTAATGAGTATAAGAAACATAACATAGTGATCAAATTGGAGGTTTGATAATCAGGATAATTATCTTATCAGAGGTGATGAATCAAGCTTGTACTTGTCCATGTTGCTCTACTTAGAACTTGTGAGTTACCAAGTAGCTGATTAGCTTAAATTTTGTTGCATAGAAATTGCTAAGTAAAAATGTGAGAATAGTGAATGATCATCTAATTCTTTTTGACGTACTCTTAATTATTTACTCTCTAGCCCCAAAAAAAAAAAAAAATTGCCTCATTTCTCAATTTTGAATTGCACCAAGAAGGATTGCTATCATCATCATAATTTATTTTACTTTGTGATGTAAAAGATGTTCAAGATAACAACACATCATGAAGTCCATGTCCGAGCTAGCGTTGGAAGGCTACAAAGAAAAAACAAATTCATATAAAATCCAAATCACCATATCTTATCTGAAACTATTACCATTTTAAAGATAAGAATACATCATGAAGTTCATGTCTGAGTCAGTGTTGGAAGGTTACAAAGCAAAACTAGATTCATATGAAACACACATTACCATATCAGAAAATCAAAAACTATCATCATTCACTAATTAATCCTTTATTCAATGATGAATGTGAATAGGATTAGTAACGGTATGACCCAAGGAAAGTTAATCAACCAAGGTATTTCATCAAGCAAAATGTGTATCAATAGATTGCATGCAACACATCTGAAAGCTAGAGCAATTAGTGTACACGAGTTGAAATCTTGCATCCATATCTTGCCTTCCCAACTCGGAGAGTAATTTATGTCAGATGATCTCGATCGTTGCACAAATAAGCATAATGATAGGTGCACCATTAACGTTGGCAAGACTTGAATAGCCATGCTAGTCCCTAATGAGTCGAAGCCAGGCATTTCCCAGGGAATCAAATTGTCGATTATATTATGTAGCAATTTAAGGCACGTGCTCTACTCCATTTCTTGGAATTAAAATGAGAAGATTACTTATTAGAATGCTAGTCTAGCACAAAGCTCAAACAATGAGGATCAAGAATAAATACATCAATCAATTAACGAAGTAAACAAAAATGGGGTGATGGTTTCCAAATGCAACATTGAAAAAGGATGAGTTCACTTGATCTATGTAAAGTAGACAAAGTAGCGTTTGAGTAATGTGACACACGAGGGAAATGATCAAAGATAAGAAGTTCCTTAAGGAAACCAAGACTGCATGATCTTACTCGCAATCCTTTGACTTATTGGAGGCTGGACTACAGTAGTGAAGAGATGTTGCAATTCATTGCCAATGCTTACCTCCTTAGACCACAGTGATTGATAGGATTGTTGTTTGACACTAACCTATGAGTTTTGAGCAATTTCTCTTTTCCTTCCTTGTCTGAAGTAAAACTTGCTGTGAGGTTGCATGTTGAGCAAAACATATTTGCAAACCAATGGGAGGTCCTCTCTTCAGGAGAGAGTCGTCCCTCTCCTTAGGTATTGGTGTGAAGTACTTGTCCCATCCCTCAGACCTCTTGGACAAAAGACAATTATTTGTTTACTTGTCTTGAACTACTTGTTTAATTCTCTTGTTATCGTCAAATCTGGAGAACCAAATGCAATCATTTGTTTTATCCTCTTGAAGAAATGACTATTCTATGTTTAATCCTCTTTAACTGGATGTTTAATTCTCTTGTCATCACCAAATGCAAACTTTGCAAAAACTCATTCAAAAAAATACTAACTATATTGTATGAAGGTCGATTCAGTTATAAACTTTCCAATTTGGCCAGTCAATCCTAAATCTTTGGCCAATTTTTTAAGGTAGTTCATTTGATTAATTTTGACTGGAATTACTAATGTGGTGGTCTAGTCAATGCCCAATCTCCTATTGGGGCATATCTCAACACCTAGAAACTTTTCCTAATCCACTCTAACAACACTTCTTCATAAAATAAAATACATAGAAAACTACTGGGTAAATCCTATGCTTACCTTTGACCAAAAAAAGAAACCCATGCTTACTAGGTAGAACCTATGAAGCACAGACACGTTGCCAGAGCTTCCGTATCGTGTCCGACATGTCTCAACATGTCCACCACGCTCGGACTTGTTTGGACATGCGGTCAACACATGTTGGATTTTTGGACACGTGGTTAACTCTTCTCGACACATTTCAACACACGTGTCTAAGAGAGAGGATAGTTGAAGAAGACCATGGAGGGTGGAAGTGAGGGTGAGGGAGTGGATGTGAATTTCGTCAAAACAATGTTGGTTGATCTCACTCGAAATTAATCACTCCTGAAATATTGACCTTGAGGGGAAAGGCTAATGAGGACAGAACTCATATGACTAAAGGACTCGATCTGGGAAAACGACTTGACCGTGAGATTTGCATGAGGATGATCTTGTAGATAGGCAGGCCAATTCTAAGGACAACTAAAAGTCGATTCGCAGATAGAACATAATGGAACGACAAGTGATTCCGTTTACTGTTATTGAATCCTCGAATGACCCTACGTTGATCCTCAGTAATCGTGTACTTTGAAATAAGAATCTATCCTCTGCAATTTAATGTAGTCAAAGACATCCATGCATCGAGATATCTTGAACGTGGTTTGGCACGAGTTGGTCACGCATGAATCCTTAAAGCCACCCGTCAATCTAAGTTGTTACCAAAATGGCATTTGGCGAAATTGACATGGCAAGAGAACTTAGGATTGAGCTTCCAATTGTCGGGAATGTTCATATCAGACTTTGGATGAAGCTACTTCAAACAGTCGACAACGCCAGTTAAGCTGAGCAGTTGGAAAGGGGATTTTTGTACTGAGGAAGCAAGTCCATGAAGATGTAGGCTGGGCCAAGCCAGTGTGGGCCTTAGGCCCAAGGTGGGACAGCCCATGATGGGCCCAAAGCAAGTAAGTAAGCCCATTAGGCCCAATCCACTATTCATCTTTTAAGCCCATGGACCAATTCTTGGCCATTTCAAGCCCAACCAATTCCCAAGCCCATTCCTATTCATGGCCAAGCCCAATCCTAGGCCCATCCACCAATTTCAGCCCAAGGTCAGATTGGTAAATTGGTGCAAGGTGAAATGACTATTTTGCCCCCAAAAGCAAGTGGATAAGGGCAAAGGAGGAAAGATAAATTGATGATGTCATGCATGGGGACTTGAAGTGGCCATTGAATGGCCTTAATGAGGAGTGCTCTTAGCCCTCCCATCACTCTCTCTCCCCCATTCGTCCCCAAACTGGTCGAAGCTTCTCTCTCTCTCCTCGTTCTCCCTCTCCTCCAGTTTCTGCTCCAGCTAACCCTTCGTCAAAGAATCGAGTCAAAAGTGATCTTTCCAGATGAATCAGCCAACGAGCCACCTATCATTGTGACCGGGAGAGACATACTGTTCTAATGGGCCTAATCTCACGTTGAACGGATCGACTGTCCAGCCTTGGCACCGCCGTGAAGGAACTGGTCGCCGGTCCGTCGGTCCGCCTACAAACTACACTGTTTCGCATTTTCGGCCATTTTTCTCTCATTCCGGTCCTTCCTCTGCCCATCTCGACCACCCACAAGACCCCCAAGACCCCTGGGAGCCGCCAATTGCTGGCCAAACTCATCGTCGGAGCTCCGGCTGAGCCGTTCAACTTGTTTTCTTCTCCGGCATGGCTGTTTTTCGGAAGTTTCGGTGGGAGTCCGAGCTGTGGTTGCTGTGTTGAGCTTGGGACCACCTTGGATCGTCATGGTAGAGGTCCCGAAGCATCGCCTCCATCGTCACCGCCGCATCGGTGTTTCCGGCCCGCTTAACGGGTGAGTTTAGCTCTTAATCCTTTGATTAGTGCCTAAACTTGCTTAGGGTTGGTTTAGTTAGATTTAATTCTAGTTTAAGTGATTTAATTAAGTTGTATTAGCCCTAAGATAGGTGGTTAGATGGATGAATTAGATTAGTCTAGCTTAATCTTGCTTTATTTGCTTAATGTGGTTTATGTGGTTAATTAAGTATGCTTGGCTTTAATTAATTGATGGTTCCTTTAATTAATGATTTTAATGATTTCTAAATTTAATTTATAGTATATTAAATTCTAGAAAATTACTATTCATGCGACACTATTCACGATGTATTGTTCACAATTTACTGTTCACGTGCACTGTTCATCCAGAATGCGAAAAGTGTCTTAAATTCATATGTGTTGATTCTATAAAGTAAATGGATGTGAAAATGCATGGGCACCTACATGAATTGAGTGATGATTGTGCAATTGTGTGGTGATTGGAAATTTGGTATTTATTCAGAAAATCCCGGGTGTCGGGTTTTGACACCGAAAATGGATTTTAAGTATTATATCGAACAGTGGGGTTTGAAAAAGGAAAGTATCATTTTTTTGGTTCAAATTAATGTGTGCCCACGCACGACTACTTTCTCAAATGTTTTTAATATGAAGGAAAGAGGCCGGGATTACTATTTTTATTAGGGCATTTGAGTGAAATGCAAAGTGTCCTGAGCCGATATTGAATTGTCGTGTGTTGATTAAGAGGAAACCATCACAGGCTGTTGAGTTGGACGTGCCCCTATATGGGATGCCCACGCAATGGATGCCGGTCGCAGTAGAGGCTGGGCCGACTGGACCGATGCTCCTTCGAGAATGCTGTCAACGTAGTGATGAAGCCGTGCTCCAAGGGGGGGAGACGATGCTCCTTTAGGAATGCCGTTGACGTAGTGATGAAGCCATGCTCCAAGAGGGGGAGATGATGCTCATTCGGGAATGCCATTGACATAGTGACGAAGCCGTGCTCCATGGGGAGAGACGATGCCTAACATTAATGTTAGTAGATAGCCGAACTGTGAGTAGGCTACACCCTTGAGTGGCAGTGAATAACAATTGGAACGCATGATTGTTTGAGTTGATTAGGTTGAGACCCCTGTGATTAATCGAGTGGATAAGACGTTTCAATTGTTGTATGCATTAAATATATGCATGATGTTGTTGAACTGTGCTAATGTGCAAGAACGCATGAGAATCATGGCATTTGTGATTTCAGTCATGCACTAGTTAAGCACATTGTTTATGATACACATGCATAAACCGATAACATGTAGGATGTGGCAATGGCCAGGTGAGATTGCTTGTGATGCGACTCATATGTAATTGATGAAATATATCATCTAATAGCCATGTGCATTGTGTGTATCGTGCTGAATTATAACGTACAGGGTATGGCATACAAGGTAAGGTTGTATGCAAATCGACTATTGGTTGTTGCTTGTGGTGGGGTAGTTTTGGATAGATACCCTGAGTTGAGTTGGTGTACTAACCAGGGCTTAGGGGTGGAACTTGCTGAAATTTATATCTCACTGGTTATTAAACAACCATTTTCAGGTCCCTAGTGTGAAGAGCCAGGAGATCGAAGCGGAAGGGTCAAGAGCATAGGTGGCTCAGTAGTTCTTTATGACATAGGCCTTCTGTATAAGCTTGAAGTATTTATAAAAGTGCATTTGATTTGAAGTTAGTTGTCCTACTTTTCTATCCCATGTTTGTCGTTGTCAGGGGATTAGTTAATTCGCTTCCACATGTACAATAAAATGAAAATAGTCGGTGACGAGTCCTAAGAACGTCGCGAAATTCTATCAACCACCGAGGGTTGTGCACGTGCTTGAGGTTTGGGGCGTGATAGTGGAGGCAAGGCTACAAGCGACGGTGAGGTTGTGATGGTGAGGGAGTGGCACAGGAAGAGCAGAGACCGAGCTGCGACTGCGATGGAAGGCCAGTGGTGAGGTTGCAACTGCGAAGGAAGAAGGGCCAGAGGGCTAGAGGCTAGGGGACAAACTATAGTGATGAGGCAACTGAGAGAGAGTAGAGATCGAGAGGGAGAGGGTCCTACAAGGAGGAGAAGGAGGTAGCAGTTAGGGTTTGTGAGGGAGGAAACTCAAAAAATTAAAAATGGGATTTGATGGGACTTTGGCGCGATCCTTTCTTTTTGGAGGGAGGGGAGGTGGGGTGGACAGGAGGGTGTTCAATTTCCAAGAAAGAAGTGACAAGTTGGGGAGGGGGAGAAGAAACGAGGGAAATGAAATAAATTTGGGGGTGGGCGTTGGGGGTGGACACTGGGGACTTTTTCATCAGAAAAATAAATAAGGGAGGCTAAAATTATTTCGAAAAATAAAAGTACTATTGTTGAATAATTGTAAAAAATCATAGATTTATTTAAATAAGTTAATTCTAATTTCTTGTTAGTCATTATTTTCATCAATAATTTTTGTTGAAGTTAGAAACATGTCCCCAAACATGGATACGCATTAACTACGAATGTCTTTCGAATTTCCTATAAATAGATTTATTAATATTATTAGTGTAAATTCATTGTAAACTCTTTTTATTGTTATTTATTTAATTTTGAATTTGAATAATATTAATTAAAAAAATATTCATCTAATATACCACATATTCCAACATGTCAAAATTCTCTATTTTTGAGAAATGACATGTTAGCGTGTCACGTGTTGGTATCACATGTCAATGCTACTTAGGATAGAACAGAGGAAAGCTAATTGCAGGTCTTATCTTTTCTTTGGAGCAAATAAGGCTTTGAATTGATATTTTGTTCTTAATATGAGTTTCTCTTGACAAAAGAAAGAAATAGTGTATGTACAGTTGTGTCCCTTAATCGATGCGATAGAATTTTCGCACCCACTATCTTTAGGATGAGTTTCAAACTCTTTCTGACTTCATGATCTTCAAAAAGAAATGATAGTTTATTACGGTGTTTCACTTATTTTTAAAATGGAGTTCACACTTGAGAAGGATTGTTCCTTGTTACCAATCCAACTCTATAGCATCGGCAGCCACTTTTTAAATCTATTTGCCATAATCTTCAATAAAATCTTGTATGCGAAGTTGCAAAGGCTAATACGGCGATATCGGCATGTTTTTATGGATTGGGTGTCTTCAGAATAAGGGTTCCATGAGTTCTATTTAGGGCTAGTTCTAAAACCCCTGAGCAAAAAAACCCCCTGACTTTTTCAAAGAGTCCTTGTTGATTACATCCCAATGTTGTTTATATAATATTCCATTTAAGCCATCTAGACCATGAGTTTTTTGTGTACCTAGTTGAAAAACAACACCGTGAACTTCTATCATGGTTACTTTGCCACAAGATGTACAATTATATCATTTCCAACTAATGTGGGGCATTGATCTAGTACCGGTTGACAATTTCCTAATGAGGTGTGTAAATCTTTGAAAAATGAGATGATGAGGTTCTCAAGATGCTGTTTGTCCCTTATCCAAAGCTCTTCTATATTCTTTAGCATAGTAATTGTGTTTTTTTCTCTCCTTTGTATAGTTGATGCATGAAAATATTTTGTATTTTTATCTTCCCATCTTAGCCAATTTACTCTGGATCTCAATGCCCTAAAACATCTTCTCTCTTCTACATAAAGTTTCAATTTCCTCCTTTAAGGGCCGAGCCCGACTAGTGTTTTGATCTAGTTTACATTATTTGTTAGGGATTGTAACTCTTATTTAAGGGCATTTATACGAAGATGGTTATTTGGAAATTTCCTTTTACTCCATTCTCTTAAAGCATGGGTTACGGCCTTCATTTTGTCCCTCAAACCAGCTTCATCTAAACTAAGAGATTGCCATGATTGTTTAACAACTTCTATACATTCAGCATCTTCAATCCAAAAGGCTTTAAATCGAAATACTCTTCTTTTCTTAATAGGTTCAGCACTACATGCAAGTAGTAAAGGCAGACTCGACAATTGGGAGAGCATACGCTTTTGCTTAAGGGAACATAAGCCTCTAATCTAAATTGCACATCATGCTATCCAACTTCTCCTTAACAAGGCTAGCCCCTCCCCTATTGTTTGACTAGGTAAAAGCACACTCTTTACAATCTATTTTCATCAACAAATAGTCATTTAAGCACTTTTGGGATAGCTTTTAGCCATTCTATTTCCCACCTTTTTTTCCCAATGATAGAGTACTTCGTTAAAGTCCTCCAAACGAACCCATGGTAAAGCATTGATACACTCATCTACATCATTTTTTCCCGCAAGTTTAATCTCTCCCAAAAAAAAAAAAAAATTGGGAGCATGAACGCAAGTGACCTGCATTTTTTTCCGGCTATCATAATATTCATACACCAAATTTAACATTTCCTAGATTCCACTACTACTTCCTCACTCTAAAGAGCCGCTAAACCCCTTGCAATTCCTATCGGGTTCTCCAAAAAGCTATATTTAAATTCTAATGTGAGAAGTCACATCTTCTTGGTTTTTAGTCTCTATTAATATAGCCAAATCGTGCCTTTTGTGACCCGTAATGGCTTGCAAGTTTTGGACTGTCGGTGATGTGCCCAACACCCGACAGTTCCAACACAATATCTTCATTTGTAAACCTTTGGTTTTTTAGGGCTAGCCACTATAGCCATCTCGTGGTGTCTCCTGAAGTTTGGATTCATCAAATTCAAGCAACTCTATAGAGGTAGAGTTATAAGGATCGTACCTCTTTAATTTATTTGTTAGTGACACTTTAAAGCCCTGTCTATTTTCTTTTTTACCTTTTTTTTTAGCCAGGATGAAGATTTCCCAGCCTGCAACTTTTGTTATTATGCCTCCTCAATGCTCATTGGGCATTTTTCAGTATTCTGTTGGTGTTCCTCTTCATAACCTAATATGGTAAAGTTAGTTTGTGCCCATTTAATTATGGGTTTTATTGATGTATGCTTCCCCATAAAAATAACTATTTGGGTGGTTTGGGTTAGTGTGTCAGTAGCTATTTGTTCTTCCTCATTATCTTCCACACCATCACCATAAAAAATTTGCCAAAATGGACTAGTCTCTTTGGCCTCTACTTTTAGCCAATGCCTAAATCAATTTGTACTCTTTTCTTCATATTTGGCTTCATCAAAGGGAACTTCCCAAAATGCCCAATTTTACAACAAGAGTATCAAAATCAAGGTAATCTTTTATACTTAAAATCCAGCCATATCTTTCCATCTCCTAGGTTATATAAGTTTCCTAGGCTTAATGGAGTATCTAGGTCTAGAACTACCCTTGTCCTTCCCACTTTCCAAAAAGCCACTCCCTTTTTTTCTACTTTAACTACCTGAACACAGCCTAATGTTTGAGTTATGTGGGAGACTACCTCCTCAGAACAACATTCAATAGGGAGGCCATGAACTTGAACCCAAAAGGCACAATTTGTGAATTTATAACGTTGGTCAGGTTTGTTGGGTTCCCAAGGTTTAAGGATTAGTAAATTGCTCACAAAAAACCATAGGCTATTTACTAACACTCTCTCTTTATCCATCTCAGAATCGAAAGTGAAGGATAATATACCTGATTCCCGCTACGCAAAGGTAATTGAATCTACCTTCCATGCTCTCTTCATTTTATTGAGGAATGCTTAATAGTTGATGTTGCCTCCCTAATGCAGCTTCTCAAACATTGTACAGTTACATTCATCCAGGATCTCCTAAAAAATCACTCCTTCTCATGGTGGGGCATCAACTTCCATCCTTAGATTACCCAGTCTTTGGCAAAGTACTGTTAGGCGATTATCCACCCCTCCAAGTTCTTCCATTTAACCCATCTTAGAAGCAGAAGATGATGCGAGGCCAGATCGCGAGGGATAGACCAGAACAACTAGTTTCCAACTTCATTCATCCGACCAAATACCCAGACAATTGCAGTAGAGACGAAGATTCAGACAAGGCCCAAAGTGAGGATTACCACCTACATTGACCTTTTCTCGTGAAAGAGCAGTTGATTTCAGCCAACACTAATGGAATTGGGCAAAATAGGGTTTATGGGGGCTTTTCTAGCATTATGTGGGAAGGGAAAGAAGCGGGAGTCTTCCACGGGTCCAATGTGGGGATTTCATTGTCAAAATCTCGAAAGGGGACTGTAAGGGTTTAGGGTTTATGGGACACCAAAAGGGAGGTAGGATTTTTGGGGGGTAGGCTACTACCATTGGTAGAGATAAGCTCTGCCTAACAATAGAGTTTTCCCCTCTCCTGTCTTGGACCTTTTTGAACCTATCGGCAGGCAAGTGACGAATCAAGCTTGTACCTGTCCAGCTTGTTGTACGTGTGTAGCTGTCCACTTAGTTATTTTAGTTTGAATTTTGTCGTATGGAGATTGCTGATTTTTTAATATGAGGAATGGGCTATAAACTGTATCCAACTAACGATGCGTGTATCCGAAACGAAAGAATAGTGAAGGAGGGTATGTGATTCTCTTTTATACACTCTCATTCCCTTGTTTCTCTCATGCCAAAGGAAAAACTTGCCCTGTTTCTCCAATTTCACCATTTCTTAGTCTTGTTTTCAAGTTATGCAACTTCATGAGCTTTTATCTTACCAATGCAACTCGATGTAAAGTAGAAGTAATGGACCTAGACGCACTTAGGACTTAAACTAAAATTGGCAATCTAGCAAAAGGATTAAAACTGCCTTATACTGAAGGGGTTGGTCGAAACTTTTCAGAGATATGCTTAAACTAGCTCAAAATACTCTTAGTTGGAGAGAACTTTCCACCAGAACAAATTCTAATCATCACCATAATTTATTCTACTATGTTATGAAAAAGTTGTTCAAGGTAATAATATAACATGAGGTTCACATCCAACCCAACACTAGAAGGTTATTGAGCAAATCAAATTCATATAAATGACACACCACCATATCATAAAGCTGTAAACTATAGCCCCAATTAATCCTTCAATTGGCGATGAACACGAACGTGGCTACCAATATTAGAACGCAGGCAACAAAAGTTGGCCAAGGTAAGTCGCCAAGTAGAACGCACATCAAGAGACTGCATGTGACACATTCAAGAGCAACAGTGATCACAATCAAGGCAAGTCGAAAACTTGGGTCAATATCTTGCCTTCCCATCTCTAAGATTAAGTTTTGCCGAATGATTTTGATTGCTTCACAGATAAGCATAATGTTTGGTGCACTTGAAATGTTGGCCGGACCGATAGAGCTATGCCTGTCTCTGATGAGCTGACGCAAAGCATTCTCGAAGGAATCAAGATCTTCATTAACTTGAGCCACATGATCAAACAGGTTCCTTGGAATAAAAATCAGCAATCGCTTTTTAGACAATCGTCTTTCATGGAAGCTCAAATAATAAGGATCAAGAATAATAAGCATATTGATAGATTACAAAGAACATGCAAGCAACTCATACTTGTACCATGGTTTCCTAATGAAACAATAAAAAAGAACTGATTCACCTAATCTACGCAGAGTATAAATTGTTTCCTAATGAAACATCACACACGTGATGAAACACACACGGAAACATGATAAGAGAGAAGAAGTTCTTTTTCACGAAAGGAAATGAAGACAGCGCTCACAGTCCTCCACACTCAAGTCCTTTCCAACCTTGTGATTTTCAAAAAGACACGTAGTTATTGTGGATTTCACTTTCCTAAGGCAAACTCAGCTGTTTTGATGGTATGCATACTTGAGAGCGATTATTCCCGGTATGTGTAACATCCCGGGCCCTACTGTGTGATATTGTCCGTTTTGGACACTGAGTCCTCACGGCTTTAAAACGCGTCACACATATTAAGGGACCCAAGGCATTATAAATTGGCCCAAGACTCTCTCCCTAGGCGATGTGGGACAGGGACCCCTTCCTTGCGCACGTCCGGGGACCGAGGCGCGGATGCACCGCCATCCCTCCTCCCCACGCACCGCCGCTCGGGCCGTCACAGTATGAGTCCTACCGTATTCAATTACAGAATGGATATAATTAAAATTTACCCATTTGCACAGAAAAGGGGTTATGACTACGAGAGGCATTCTTACTTTTCGACAGATTTACACCGAGTATACCCTGACACGAGCACGAGCAAACATGCTTTGTTCTTGGAGTCTAGTTATTATGCTTTTCGACAGATTTACACCGAGTATACCCTGACATGAGCACGAGCAAACATGCTTTGTTCTTGGAGTCTAGTTATTATGCTTTTCGACAGATTTACACCAAGTATACCCTGACATGAGCACGAGCAAACATGCTTTGTTCTTGGAGTCTAGTTATTATGAACAGCGAGAACAAAAAATTGGATCAATTAACAAAATAAAAGAAGACAAAATCTGGGTGGTACGACATAACTTCCCTAATCCAGGAAATGCGAGAAACAAGCCATTTTGCATCCACCAGATATGCCCCTAGGTACAGTTCTGAGTAGAGCCAGTTTCTGCTCTTTGAGAGTCGAGTCGTGATGAACATCTCAATCAACAAAAGGAAAAAAAAAAAACAAAAAGGACAGAGGAAAAAATCTAAATGGTACAAATCAGTGTTCAGATCCGACTCTCACAATCTAATGCAAGAAACAGGCCATTTTCTACAGGCAAGTGAGATACCCCCTCAGGCTGACTGAACAATTTCAGAGTTCCAGAACCTGTTCTACATGGAGCGCAGGTTTTTTCGCCATAAAACAGCATTCACGTAATGGAATATACAGTGTGACATGATCAGAAGAAGGAACTAGAAAGGATATCAAGATTTCGGCATGAGTTTCCCCAAAGAACATCGAGATATTGACATGAGTTCCCTCAGAATCCTCCAACGTTAACGGAGCTGGGCTACCGTGCTTTCTTATATATTTTAGGTCGCTGAGGCTTACCTCGAACCAACTTGATCAGCAGGATTGTTGCTCTCCATTAAACTTCCTACTTTGCCTAATCTCTCCTCTTCTTCCTGAAAATATGGTTTCTTCAAAGCGTCTGCATATTGCTGTCCTGTAAACGAAATGATTCAGGTGAAAAAGAGACTGTGGACTCGGGGTGTTTTTCATTTCCTCGTGTAATATTTTATGGTGTCAGGCTGTCCTTTCCTTTTCCGCTATGGATTGTACCGCCCCCCGAAAGGCATGTAGAAAGTCAAGCAGATCGAAAGAAGAGGTCTAATTAGACGTCATTGAGGCCTTGTTAGACGTCATATTCCCTACTTTTTGATCTGAATTTTCTTTCTGCTTTTCGGGTGGGTCCAATCAAAAGCGGAAGATGACAGCCCTATGTCGTTTTGTCTGTTCTTGCTGTTGCTTTACACTTGTTCACCTATTACTTTGCCCTCTATTGCTCTTTTTTGAACTTTTTGTTAATATATCCAGATTTTCCTACACGAGGTTTCTAATGACAGAAACTCCCGGGGCAGACAAATGTACTCAAGGGCATCTTCGTTATTCAGTCAGTGTAGATCCACTAGAAGGTAAGATTTATTGCTAATAGTCATTAATCCTTTTTTTTTAAATTGGATGCAAATTATTAACCTCATAAGGCAACCACGAGTATCTTAACATATGTCAACGGTCGATGCATGCCTCATTTACGCACATCCACAGCTGTGAATGGGTTGAAATGTCAATTGAAGCACCTTCAAGTAGAGGATCTTCATCCTCTTTTTCTATTTATATTTAAAATATTTATTTATTTATTTTTGTATGTGATCTAAGTAATCATATTTATAAAAATATTTTCAAAATTATTCATATTTTGGAGAAGCAAATAGAGACTAAGTGAAAACTAGACATCATCTCTCCTTATCCATTACTTAAATTCTATTTGAATTGTAAGATCATGAACAAAAGTATTCGAACAATAGAATAACAAATTAAAGCTCACGAACTTCTCTCATATCTAATTTTTCAAAATCATTTTCAAATGATGTGGATTTTATCTAAAATCACTGTCATTGTTTACTTTCTTACAAAGGTATCTATTTTGATAGATATAAGCTAAATTTAGATGAGTGGATTTCTAGGACGCACATGACAATATTTCTATTTCTTTATTTCTCTATTTTTCTATTCCCAGGAATAGGTTTTGAATAGAAATTCGTTTGGTAACGCAATTTCATTTTTTATTTTTGGAACAAATTTATATTCCAGAAATAAATTTGGAGTAGAAGAAGTTAAATTTTTAGCTTTTCTATTTTTTGAACAAAAATGAGAAATCAAAATTTTTCTCATCGTTCACTCTTGTCACCACTCGTCACTCACTTGTCGCCCGTGAGATGTCGAACACTCACCTTTGATTGCTAATTGCCGACCGTCGGCCACCAGCCACAGATCGCCAACCACTAGCCATCGAACTCCGGCCACTCGTCGCCAACCACCGGTCGCCAAATGCCGGACACTGGACATCGGACGCCCACGGGTCATTGGCCACTCATTGCTAATTGTTGGATGCGGAGGCTTACCACCAACCACCAGATGTCCGTCGCCTACTGTCCGCCACTCACCACCGGCCATCAGCCACCCGCCATCAACCTTCGGTCGTCGAACTCCTGATGTTGAACATTGGACATAGGTGCCGGACGCTGGACGTCTAACTCCAGACTTTGGCCATCCGCCGCCGGTCATCGGAGGCCAAACGCCGATCGCCGAACGTCAGACTCCGGGCATTGAACGCTGGTCATTGTCGCTCCTAAAATTAGAAATTTTATTCTGTTATCAAACGAATGTTTATTTCAGAAATAGAAATTTTAAATCATTATCAAATGCGTTTCTTTGCTCAGAAACTCGTCCATGAAATAGAAATTGAGAAATCAATTTTTGATTAAAAATTGATTTCTATTCCAAAAATTTTGCCATGCGTGCCTCTAAAGTCGCACGAATCCTGCTCCTAATACGAACAGATGTGGATACTTAATTCATACTCTAGATTTGATTGACAATTGAACTACAAAAGATTGCTACTTATGATTTGCACACATTTGAGCCAAAGACATGGTTGATCTCTGGAGGTGGAACTTGGGAACTCTCCTTTTTCGCTCCTTCCGTCATCAGTCTCATTAAAAATAGATGACGCCATGTTCCCATGTCGTCGGATCCCATGAAGCTTTCCAAAAAAAACTCCAAACTTAGACCAAACACGCGTTTCCTAGCTCTGCAAGTCGTTAGAGAAGTCCCAATATATTTTTCACACGAAGAGGAGACTGTGCAATAAACGGACCATTTATGACTTTATCATCACCAAGAAGCAAAGCTATATTCCCACAAAAAAAAAAAAGGAGCCCATAAAAAGACGCGTGTGAGCTAAATTTTCTCAACGTAACAATCAATTTGAAAGCAAGATACACGAGTTTACCGGTCAAATGCAACTTTCGTTTGACAAAATCATTTTCCGAGTCGATCGTATGCAGAAGGGAAAAAAAACACATGAATCATTGCAATCTGGAGGAAACTACGTATTTAGAGGGATGAAGAATTACCGGAATTCAGCCAGAGGAGGATCGAGAGCTATGCAGCGGCACCAGGTGAGTAAAGCGACTATGCAGGAACGTGGATGGAGGATTTTATACGGGTCGGATCTTAAATCGGAATCCTCTATGACCCGTAACAGATCCGGTTGTCAATGCAGCGGGCCGGTCTAGGCCCAAAAGTGCCTGCTTTGCGTGAACGTTGAGAACAATTAGGCACATACTAGAGAAATTATATTTGTGGCACATGCTAATTTAATCGATTATCCATAGAGTAAGTTTTTTTTTTTTTTTGGGAACAGGAGGAACCAGTTTGCACCGATAGTGCGCCATAAACCCCCCGGTAACGCTAGCAGTGAAACCACCACCCCGACGTCACGCTTAAGTCACCACACAGCGCTTCAGCCTCCCTGCTTTGTAGGGGCTTCGAACCTTGGCCTCCATCAGGGAGGGCCAAGGATCTACCATCCACACCACCGGCTGGTGGTTTCCATAGAGTAAGTGTTGGTTTTTGCCTACTGTATCGAAACAAATCCAACGACAATTCAACTTTGATAGAAATCTTTATGTAATGTTTATGTCTGTTTGTCAGATATATCATAGAGACAGCATAACAAAATTAACAAAATTGTAATTGAAAAATAATTAAAGATATAATCCTCTAATTATCTTACTTACCAGCATTGAATTTAATCTTACAGTCATTTTTAATAAATTCCCATATTGATTTTTCTTTTCATATTTAACTCTCTCCAAAATTGGCAAAAGAACGCTTCAAGTGCCATAACTTTGGCCAAAGGGACACTTAAGTGTCATAACTTACGAAAGATACACTTAAGTGCCACATTCGAAGAAAAACGGATCACTTGAGTGCCACTCCGGTCAAAGTCCGGCCAAAATGCTAACGTGGCGTTTTTCCGGCGAAGCGCGCCCAAAACGATGTCGTTTTGCATGCCGACGTGGCCAAAACGACGTTATTTTCAGGCGACGTGGTAAAAAAATTAAAAATTAAATTAAATTACATTTAGTTAAAATATTTAAATTAATAATTTTAAAATTAAATTTAGTTAAAAATAATAAATTAAAAATTTTAAAAAACTAAAAATTAAAACAAAAAAAAAAGGGAACGGGGGTGGCGGCCGAGAGCTCTCGGCCGCCACCGCGTCGCCGCCCGCCGCCGGAAGGCCGGTGACGGTGGGGAGGGTCGGCCGGGCCCCGGCCGGGGGTCGGCGACCTCGGCCGACCGCAGCCGAGGGTCGCAGCCCTCGCGCAGTCGGCGAGGGTCGGCGGCCCTCGCCCGACCGGGCCAAGGGCGGCCGCCCGACGGGGCGACTCCGGCGGCGAGGGCTCGCAGCCCTCGCCCAGATCCAACGGCGAGGACTCGTGAGCCCTCACCGGAACTAGGCGAGTGCCGCAAGCCCCCGGATCCGGCGGCGAGGGCTCGCGGCCCTCGCCCAGATCCGTGGCGAGGGCTCCCGAGCCCTCACCGCCGGTCGGCCGGGGTCACCGACCCCGGCCGGGCCCGCAACCCCAATCGACCCTCCCCCCGCCGTCGCCTTCGGCCGTCGCTGGCCCTTCCCAGCGGCGGCGGCGGCTAGGGCTGATCCCTCAGCCGCCTCCCCCATCGCTTTTTTTTTAAAATTTTTTTTTTAATTTTTAAATATTTTGACTAAATTTAATTTTAAATTAAATTAAATTAATTAATTTTTTTTCCACTTCAATCCAAAACGATGCCGTTTTGACCACATCAGCGTGCAAAACGGTGTCATTTTGGGCGCGCTTCGCCAGAAAAATGCCACATTGGTGTTTTGGCCAGATTTTGGCCGAAGTGGCATTCAAGTGATCCATTTTACTCCGATTTTGGCACTTAAGTGTACATTTCATAAGTTATGGCACTTAAGTGCCCCTTTGGCCAAAATTGTGGCACTTAAGGGCTCCACACATCCTCCAAAATTTAAAAGTTTTCTTCACACGCATGCCTGTACTCTTTTTATATTAGGGGAATATAGCCACTTTTTACATGGATTTAAGAACCTAAATCACAATTAGTTTGATTCATCATTTATTATCATGTGATGCAATAAAATACATGAAAATGCGCACGTGACCATCGTTGTTCTTCGACCATGGACAATGCATGACTAACTCATGACAAGACGAGTGATGTATGAAATAAATTATCATATAATTTTGGTAAACCAGTCAAAAAAGCAGAATCGTAGTGATCAAAACGGAGCTGTGTTAATCTGGTTAGCTATCTTATTGGTCGGGTAAGTGACGAATCAAGTTTGTACCTGTCCAGCTTGTTGTACGTGTGTAGTTCGATGGAACAAATTACTTAGAACTTGTGAGCTATCCAATTAGCTATTTTAGTTTGAAATTTGTTATATAGAGATTGCTGATTTTGTAATATGATGAACGAGCTATAAACTATATCAAACTATCGATGTGTGTATCCGAAATGAAAGAATAGTGAATCAGGGTATGTGATTCTTTTTCATACATTCTCATTCCCTTGTTTCTATCATGCCAAAGGAAAAACTTGCCCTGTTTTTCCAATTTCACCATTTCGCAGTTCTGTTTTCAAGTAACGCAACTCCATGAGTTTTCATCTTACCAATGCAACTTGATCCAAAGTAGAATTATTGAAACTAAACGCAATTAGGACTCAAAACTGAAATTGGCAATCTAGCAAAAGTATTAAAACTGCCTTACAGGGAAGGGGCTGGTGGAAACTTTCGGAGATATGCTTAAACTACCTCAAAAATACTCTTGGCTGGAGAGGACTTTACACCAGAAAAAATTCTAAACATCATCATAATTTATTCTACTATGTTATGTAAAAGGTGCTCAAGGTAATAATATAACATGAGGTTCGCATCTGACCCAGCATTGGAAGGTTACCGAGCAAATCAAATTCTTATAAACTATATCGCCACATCAGAAAAGCCATGAACTATGGCCCCAATTAATCCTTCAGTTCGTGATGAACACAAACATGACAACCAGCATTAGAACGCAGGCCACAAAAGTTGGCCAGGGCAAGTTGCCAAGGAGAGCGCACACCAGGAGACTGCACATGATACATCCAAAAGCAACAGTGATCGCAACAAAGGCAAGTTGAAAACATGGGTCAATATCTTGCCTTCCCATATGTAAGATAATTTTTTGCCGAATGATTTTGATTACTTCACTTATAAGCAAAATGCTTGTGCATTGGAAATGTTGGCTAGACCTCAAGAGGTATGCCTAGCCCTAATGAGCTGACGCAGAGCATTCTCAAGGGAATCAAGATCTTTGTTAACTTGAGCCACATGATCTAACACATTTCTTGGAATAAAAATTAGCAAATTGCTTGTTAGACAATTGTCTTTCACAGAAGTTCAAATAATAAGGATCAAGAATAAGCATATGGATAAATTAACAAAGAACATATGAGCAACTCATATTTGTACCATGGTTTCATAATGAAACAATAAAAAGTACGGATTCACCTAATTTACGCAGAGCGCAAATTGTTTCCTAATAAAACAGCATACACATAATGGAACACACACAGAAACATGATAAGAGATACGAAGTTCATTTTCATGAAAGGAAATGAGGACAGCACTTGCAATCTAAGTAGCACGGACACACGACATGGATACGCGACATGATATGATACGTTGACACGTCATTTCTAAAAAAATAGAGAATTCCGATACGTTGCGACACGTTGTAAATTAAATGAATATTTTTATTTTTAATTAATTTGATTAAAATTTATAAATAATTAATTAATTAAAAAAGAGCCTATAATAAATTTACACTAATAATATTAATAAATCAATTCATTTGAAATTCGAAAGATATATTCATAGTTAATGCGAAACATGTTTTTAACTTTAACAAAAGTTATTGATGAAACTAATAATTAATAAGAAATTATAATCAATTTATTTAAATAAATCCATGATTTTCTACAATGACCAAAATTTATCATTATTCAAAATTCAATACTTTTATTTTTTGAAATTATTTTTTAATTTCATTTATTTAATTTTTCGATTAAAAAAATCCCCAAAATCCACCCCTTCTTTTCCTTCATCCATTTCCCTCCATCCCAAATTTATTTTACTTTTTTCCCTTCCCCACCACTGACAGACAAGCTGTCAACCTTCACTTCCCCTCCCCCAAAGCTCAAAAGTCATACATTGTCCCCCTTTCTTATTATTTTTTAATTCCCTTATCAGAAACCCTAGTTACCCTTCTTTTCCTCCTCCTTCTACCTCTCACCACACGACCCCTTCAGCCCTTCTTATGGCATCCTAAAATTTCATGACAACCCATGGATATACCATGAACCTTATAAGTTGGATTTTATTGATTATTGTTGCAATTTTATGGCCATGTGAGTATTTGAGATTATGAAATTAAGTGGAGATTTAAAGTAAATTGTTAAGAGCAATTATGGGCTTATTTAGTATTATTTTTGGGCCATTTAAAAGTGGGACTTCAGACCCAAAAGTGTTGGACCCAAAGTGGGCCAAGAAGCCTGGCCCACGAAACCTAAAGGAGCTACCGTCAACCGAAGGAGGAGAGGGAGAGGCCCGGCCCATTTGGCCCATCAACCTACATGGGAAAAAAATGCCAAGTGGCGAGAGGGACTTACCAAGTGGCATCGGCATGCAAAGCTAATAATTGCTAATCATGAGTGGAAAGAAGAAAAAGGGGAGAGAGAGGAGCGGATTGCTTGAGGGTTTGAGCAGAGAGAGAGAGGAGGTGTCGCGTGCGAGGAAGAGAGGAAGAGATAAAGAGAGAAAGCAGGCGTGCAAGAGAGAAAGAGGAGGAAAAGACTGGCCGCCATGCACTCGCCTAGTCCCGCTGTCGAGCCCGCCTTGCCCCGCCGTTGTGCTTGCTGTGATTTTTCTTGGATTAGAGGCAAGTAGAGTCCTTTGATCTACACTTTGCTTGCTATGATTGTGTATATTGTATGGTGAATTTCGGAGGTGGTGGAGGTGAGAATTTTCAAAGTTATGAGAGTAGTGCCTTAGCCCAGTAATATGTTTTCTGGAAAAACAGTCCGACTTTTGGTGATTTCGTGAGCTGCATGCAATTTTCTAGTTGGAATCTCACTTTGAATTCTTGATGAAAGTTGTAGAGGATTTCTTGAAGATTAAAATATCAAAATTTGAGGGAAAACAAACAAGTATTTGTTGGTGAAACCATTTTTCTTCAAAGATACTAGATCTGGAAACTATTATGTTGATCCCTTGCGATTCTATGAATTCCAGTCCAAATTTGATCCCATGTCCTGGATAAGAGTTGTAGACGACATCTTGAGGAGAAACATACTGAAATTTGAGAATAAACGGACCAGTACTGATCGCGGAAATGATTTTTCTTTGAAAGGGTTAAATCTGGAAATTGAGCCGGGGGTTAAGGTGAGTTGTAATAATCATATCTTTTAATACAGAATGAATTAGACTTCGAATTCTTCATGGAACTTATTCCTCTAGGTCTTGGCTATAACATATCAAAATTTCGAAATTTATTAAGATCATTTGTTAATTTTTCCAAAATTTTAACTAAAGGAGTGCATTCTGTTTTATCCGAAATTTGCTGTATTTTCAAGAATAAATGGATTGCTCTATGAAATATGATGTCTTGGGTGGTTAATTATGCTGCATGTGTAGTGACATTTAGCATGCCATATAGCATCAAAAAAGGCTGGTTTAGACCTCGGATATTATTGCATCAAATGCTGATTTGAAAATGAGATATATATGTGAATATATACTGTGATGATAATGATACCGTCAGAGGTGTGAGCCAACGATGCCCCGAGAGTGTCGGGATGCCCGGAGTGTGTGTGCCGGAGGGTCCTCGGAAGTTTCAGGATGCCTAGTGGTATATCAGTACGTAATTCCAAGGGATGTTTGGTGGTATGTCGGTACGTAATTCTGGAAGGCAGGGGTAACCATTTTCATGGTGAGCCCCGGCGATTCCTCGTGATGCCAGGTGGGATGCGAGATGCCCGGAGTGTGTGTGCCGGATGCCTAGAGGTGTGTGCCGGAGGTTCCTATCGACGCCAGGTTGGGTGCGAGCGATATATGAGGGATGCAAACATTGGTCCCTAGTAGAATGATGAGATCCTTTCGAATATCAAAATGGGAATTGAATCATGCACGTGTGTGTGTGCATATGGCATGTGGTATAATTGCTTGTGAAATTGAGTTGATATTATTTGGCATTGAGAATGCAATCATGATGGCATTGAATGGATTTCATGAGGATATATACATGATTGTGTGGATGACATGAATCATGCGTATGAGTATGTGCATATGGCATGAGATATAATTGTTCATGAACTTGAATTGGTATTGCTTGGCGTGGGAAATATGATTAGTAAGGTCGTGAATGAATCTCATGGACATATATGTATGATGGCATGGATGATATATGCATTTCGCATGAAATTGTGGTTGTCTTGCATGTTGCATTGTGTAGTTTAATGGATTTTTACTGCTGAGTGGTTGTACTCACCCCTTTGGGGACTAACATTTCAGATTGAGCGATGCCTCTAGCACCTGTCACACGTGGTACATTCTATGACTTACCATATGATGTTGAGGTCGAGTGCACAGAGCACCCTTGTATCGGTGTTCGTGGTCTGGTGTTTATCCGAGTCTGTATTTTGGTCATGTATGATGCGGGCCTACCTGATGGCGCTATAGTTCAGGAGTTCCTTTCTGTACACGTTCAACACAACGGACTGATGATGGGGATGCTACCGCCGCCACCGGCCGATGCACCAGATTAGGTGTGATTGGAGCATGTGACTAGTGGAGAACAACACTTTTTGGAATGGTTAACACTAGCTGATGGATTGATGTACATATCTGATGTATAGTTAGGTAATTTTAAGTATACCCGAGCTTAATTAAAGTCTTAGCCTTTTATTGTACCAACTCGTGAAATCCATCTTAGTTATGTAAATAAAAGTGATTCAGCCCAAAAGTATATATATATGTGTGTGTGAGTGTGTGTGAAAGGTTGTAGTTGGTGTGTATTGCATTGTATTATTTGGTTTGAGTACGGGTTAGGGAGATGATAAGTATGCTTTCGTTATATGATTTGCGCTGGAACCGATTAAGGTAATACAAACCCCAAAGTTGTATGGACCCGCTATAATTCAATGGTATCAAAGTGACTTGTCAATAGGGCAAGTGAAAGGTAAGCGAACTATGGCGACCCTAACGGATCGGGGGCCGTTCGAGGGGTGCCACACTTCCTCTCCTCTTCCTCTCAATCTTTCTCCTCCTCCTCCTCCTCCTCCTCCTCCTTGCTGCACGACCACTGTCCTCTCTGCATGACTCCCTTCCTCTCCTCTTCCTCTTGATCCTTCTCCTCCTCCTCCTCTTCATCGCCAATCCATCGCACCACTCTCTCTTGCTATCTCTCACCGTCACGGTGGTCCGTTCGTGGCTTCGTCTCACCGACGGGAGCTTGCTTTCTCTCTCTTCTTTCTCTCTGTTTGGCTCTTTCTCTAGCTATCTCTCGCCATCACTTGCGGCCTTTGCTCCCTCGCCCTCCCTCGCCTCCACCCTCCATTAATCTTCCGGACACGCGTCAACACACGTGTCGAGAAAAGTTGACCACATGTCCAAGGGTGTCAACGTATCTGACACGCGCTGACACATGTCGGACACGACACGGAAGCAATCATGTCACAAAAAGGGACAAAGAAGAAAAAAATTTTGGAGTCGTGAAGGAAGACATAGAGGAAAAGTTGTATTCCTTCATTGAATTGTAATCTCTGTACAATATGTATTTAATTACAAAAGAAGAATCAATAAAAGGAAATAAAAATATTCTCCTATCTTTTCCTATCTTTCTAGTCCTAAAATAAAAAAGGACTTTGTATCAATTTACAATTGGTATATTCTAAGTGAATCATATCTTCCAACACTTCCTCTCAAGTTGGTGGTCTATATATGTTCAAGACACCAAGCTTATTTAGAAGATATGTATGTTGTCTTTGACAAAGAGGTTTAGTAAATATATCCGCAGGTTGCTCCACGATTCTGATTCCTCTTGTCTCGACTATCCCTTCTTGAATCTTCTCTCGAGTAAAATGACAATCCACTTCTATATGATTTGTCATCTCATGTAGTACGGGATTTGCTGCAAGTTTGAGTGCTAAATTATCATCACAAAAAAGTAGAGTTGGTCCTTTAACTTGTGCCTCGAGATCCAGAAGTAGACCCCTTAATCAGACTATTTCACAAACAAGCTTGGCCATAGATCTATATTCAGCTTCAGCTGAAGATAATGATACAGTAGATTATTTCTTTGTCTTCCATGAAAGTAATGATTCCCCGAATTTGATATAGAAACTGGATAGATCTCCTACTCATAGGACATGTGGCATAGTCCGCATCGCAATAGGCCATCATTTCCATGTTAAATTTTCGAGAAATGAATATCCCGGGATAAGTACACTAATGGTGCCATAAGTTGTGTACGACGCTCACTTTGGTGCCAAAGGTTTCCGTCGGATCACTTAAGTGCCAAATCGGAGGAAAAACGCTCACTTTGGTGCCACCGACGAAAGATTCCGGCCTCCGGCGAAAGATTCCGGCCAAAATGATTTTAAAAAAAAAATCGATAAGCCTTTAAATGACATCGTTTTCGGTCCTCCTTAAGAAAACGACGTCGTTTTGCTGTCCTACGTGGATGGCTTCATGGAAACGACGCCATTTAGCTCACATAGGGAAGAAATTAGGGTTTCGATGGGGTCGAAGCCGTGGCCGTCGTCGGGGTTGGGGTCGGAGTTGGGGTCAAAGCTGCGGCCGCCGAGTGGCCATCATCGAGGTCGGGGTTGGGGTCGGGGTCGAAGCTACGGCCGTTGAGTGGCCATCATCGCGGTCGGGGTCGAGGTCGGGGTCGGAGCTACGGCCGCCGAGTGGCCATCGTCGGGGTCAGGGTCGAGGTCGAGGTCGGAGCCACTGCCGTTGAGTGGCCATCGTCGGGGTGGGGTTCGAGGTCGGGGTCGAAGCCGTTGCCGTCGAGTGCAAGGACCGTCGAGGACGGCGACGGCCGGAGATTAGGGTTTTGAATTGGGAGAGACACCAAACGGCGTCGTTTTGGTGTTTAGATGCTGACTCAACTCTCCGACAAGCCATGTCGGCGTCAAAAATTAATAAAAAAAGGCCACGTCAGATTTCTGGCCAATTTCGTCCGAGTTGGCACCAAAGTGAGCGTTTTTCAAATTTTTTGGCACTTAAGTGATCCGACAGAAACTTTTGGCACCAAAGTGAGCGCCGTACACAACTTATGGCACTATTAGTGTACTTATCCCGGAATATCCCTAAGCCTAGACATGTCTTCAAGTATCTCACAATTTTCAAGGCTACATTCATGTGAGATTGTTTTGGACTCTGCATAAATTAACTAAGAGTCTGTACTGCATAGCAGATATCCGGCCTAGTCATGGTCAGATATATAAGTTTCCCTACGAGTCTCTAGTATCCCAATGGATCTTTTAACAGAGGATCATCAAAAGAGGATATACCAGTATCATACTCGATAGAAGTCAGCTTGGCATTTTGCTTGATAGGAATAATTGCTAGTCTGTAGCCCGACAGTCCTACTTCTAATATGATCTCCATCATGAATGTTCGTTGGCTTAGTGATATTCCTTGATTTGAACGAGCTATTTTAATTCCAAGAAAATACTTAGGTGGTCCTAACTCTTTGATGTGAAAAGTGGAATGCAGATATTCTTTAAGTTTATTTACAGCAGAATCATCTTCCCATGATAAGTATGTCATTAACATAGATCATCAAATAAATAGATGACATACCTTTTGTCTAGGTGAATAAAGTATAGTCATACTTGGATTGTTTAAACCCAGCGGCCATAAGTGCATTAGTGAATTTGGCATACTATTGCCGAGAGGCTTGCTTCAATCCATAAAGAGATTTGTGGAGACGACATATCTTAGACTCCCCCTATCTCCATAATCCTAGTGGAAGCTCCATGTATATCTCCTCATCTAGATCACCATGCAAGAAGGCATTATGGACATCCATTTGATGCAGGGGCCAGTCACGAAAAGCAACAACCGATAGGAAAGAACGAACGGTGACATCTTTTGCTACTAGCGAGAAAGTTTCATGATAGTTGAAACATTCTCACTGTGTGAAGCCTTTGGCGCGTTTGGTAACGATTCTGTTCCCGGGAACTGATTCTGACCAGAAATGATTATTTCGATTCGTTCTCGGAACCGATTCGAGTAAAAAACGCGTTTGGTAATAAATAAAATTTCCGATTCGGAATAGAAAAAGAATAGAAACGCGTTTTGTAATTATATAAAATTTCTATTCCAATTCTTTTTTAATTACCTTTTTAGATTAAAATAAATTTGATATTGAATTTTCATAAACCATTTATACTAAGATTAATTATATTTTTATTATATAGTAAATAATAAACCATAGTATAAACTATACTAATATCCCTACAATATGTAATAAATAAAAATACTAAATTATAACATAAAATTAAATATGTATTCTATATACAACAAATATATATTTCATACTAGGAAGAAATAAAAATAAAATATAGAAATAAAATTTTTTTTTGATTCGGCACTTTTGATTCTCTTTTTTGATTCTCGACGGAGAATCATATTTTTTCTGATTCTGAATTCTTGTCCAAAACTGATTTCGGGAGTAAATTTGTTCCCGAGAATCAGTTTTGGACAAAAAATTTACCAAACGCGATTCGTTCCTAAACCGATTCTAGGAACAAAAAATCAGAATCGAGCACTTTGTTTGGATGGTTGCCAAACAGGGCCTAACTAAGCTTTGTATCTTTTTACAGAACCATATGCTTTGTATTTAATCTTGTATACCCACTTACACCCGATGGGTTTGCGATGAGCGGGTAATGATACTATATCCCAAGTTTGATTTTCTACCGAGGCATGTAATTCTGACTCCATGGCCTTTTTCCAACGAGGATCATTTCTTGCCTCATTATAACTAGAGGGTTCTAGTTCCTCATAAATACGGCTCATACAACATAAATGTTCTAGCGATAATCTATCAAAGGAAATATAAGTGGAGATAGGGTAACAAGTACTTGATGATCTTGAAGAACCACATATAAAATCTTTCATCCAAGTTGGTGGACGAGTAGCTCGACCAGAACGTCGCAGTGGCTCATGTTGTATGACAGATGATTTTTCAGTAAAATTTGCTTCTGAAGGATCCCTCAACTATGTCGGCTCTTCTATAGGGGACTCTTCAATGGAATCACCAATAGGATTTTCAATAACCACTGGGGACAAAATATCTGCTAGTCTCGGAGGAGAAGCAATAAGAAGTGTTCCCCCAGAAGATAAGTCATCTTCCATTAAGAATTGATCATTCCTTGTCTTCTCATTTTCAGATGAAGAATTGAAATGTGAGAATGGGAAAATATCTTCATGAAAAACAACATTTCTGCTTACAAAGAAGTCCCATGTAGATGGTTCATAAAGCTTGTACCCCTTTTGTAATGTTGGATAGCCCATGGATATGCATTGTCTGGCACGAGGTGCCACTTATCTATATGCTCGACTATAGTCATGTAACAAAGACACCCAAAAACTCTGAGATGACTCAGATTTGGTTTCCTTCCATATAATAGCTCAAAAGGTGCATTCCTTTTTAGAATTCATGACGGCATGCGATTGATAAGATATTATGTCATGACCACACAATATCCCCAAAAATTCTCAGGAATAGAAGCTTGGAATTTAAGAGCCCGTGCTACTTCTAAGAGATGACAATGTTTTCTCTCAACAACTCCATTTTGTTGTGGTGTATAGGTGCAAGAACTCTTATGCAAGATTCCATTTAAGGAAAATAAAGAAGCACATTCAACATTAAAAAAACTCTCTTCCATTGTTAGTTCGTATCCGACGGATTGTTTTTCCAAATTGAGTTTTAGACAAAGAAAGGAAGGTCTTTAGATGAGAAAAGGCCTAATTTTTAGATTGCATAAGGAATATCCATGTTGTACGAGAGAAATCATCCACAATTGTGAGAAAGAAGCGAGACCCATCATGATTCAAAGTATGATATGGCCCCCAAACATCAGCATGGATTAGAGAAAAAATCGCATCTGTTCTAGAAGTGTTATTTTGAAAAGGAGCACGTGTTTGTTTTGCTATGGGACAGATCGAACATTCAGGATAAGGAAATGATGTAGAATGACCCAATCTTTTATGACTAAGAAAAATCATTTCATTGGTAGTAGCATTACACAATGATTTATTGAATTCATCATAAGGTAATTTAAAAAGATGCGGAAACTCCATCCAAAAATATAGCCCTTGATTGACTCTACCCAAGCCCATCAGTTTGTCAGTCAAAAGAGCTTGAAAGAAGCATTTATCATAATGGAAAAGGATTTGACATGAGTTTTCTTGATAAGCTCGAGCAACTGATATGAGATTGAAGTGAAACTCAGGGACATATAGTACATTTCAAAGAGTAATAAGGGAACTAAGATTCACAGTGCCAGTCATTGTGACTTTAGTAGTGTGCCCATTCGGTAGTTGTACCGATATGGGGACAGATAATTTGGTAATGTCATAAAGAAAAGCTTTATCACAGACTATGTGGTCACTAGCACCTAAATCAATAATCCATGCATTCTTCGAAATTATTCATCAAGTAATAAGATATACCTGTGAAACTTCCACCCTTATCAGAAGCATCCAATTTCTTCAATGCTTCCATCACCTCGTGATATTGTTCATGGGTAACTATATTTCCCATAGGTTGGCCCAATACTTGAAAAAGTGAGGACAATTTCCCTTTCTCTTTTTCTCCTGGTTTTCCATGCAATTTCCAGCAATTCTCAATTGTATGGTGCAGATGCTTACAATAATCACAATACATTTTACCTTTTCCTTTGGGCCCATTATTCTTTGCAAATGGATATCTAGTCGTGGGCTAAGCTGTTTGGGTTGAAAAATTCCCATATGGCCCATCGGATGTGCCGAATAAATTTTCGCATGGGCCATTTGGCCCATGAGAGCTTGTGGAGCGATTGGATCTAGCAAACGGGTTTCCGTGTGGCCCATCCGGCCCATAAATGCTCACTGAACGTGAGCCATCCGATCTAGCTAGATTTACACTCCGCGAGCTGTTGGATCCAGCCGCACCTAGGAACAAAAAGGAGTCGTCCGATCGTTGGAACAGATCACAACCGTCCGCGGTCTTCCTCATAAACCTAGGGTTTTCGTTATTTTCAAACCCTAGATCCGCCTCTCCTATGTTCTTCTGCGAGGAATGGAAATGGCTCCTTGCGGCGAGGACCATTCCGTCTCCTCCCTTGCCATGGTCCGTCACTCTTTGTTGGCTCTCCTCCTATATGGCAAGTTGATAGACGCAGCCGAGACTCGGCAGGGGCTCCATGGTGAGTATCTGAGAACTTAATGACTAGTAAGTGTCGTTGAGGATGAGGAGGAATCTAATCGCCTTCTCCCTCTCTCGCATGTTCTTGTATTGTTCATGTATCTGGTCGGGCCAGTCGAATTTCTCTTATGCTACTTCCAATTCATTCCACAGGGCCGAAAGTTTATTGTAAATCATCGCAATGGTCATATTCCCCTATTTCAAATCTAAGATATGCTATGTGAGTGAAAAAATCTTTACTTGATCAAGTTTTCCATACATCTCTCGTATGTTTTCCCACATCTTTTTTGAATCCTCCGTCAGGGGAAGTCCGGCCGCGACTTCAAACGCAATGCAGTTTCCAATCTAGGTTCTGACTAATTGATTGCATCTCCTCCAAAGTTGTGCCATTCGCTCGTCAGAGGGAATCGGTAAGGTTCCGTCAATGAACACCTCTTTACCCTTCGTTACCAGTGCCCTCTGGAATTCACGTGACCAGCTTGAATAGTTGTTGGCACCCTTTAGCTGCTAACTGATAGTTTTGAGCTCCGGTTCACCTCCGTTTGTCGTGCAAAGAGGGTCGCCGAGTTCCGGCCGGCCACTAGTAGCGAGGATCTGGTATGGAGGAAAGAAGCCGGGTACGGGATTTGGGTAGGGATTTGTTCCCTTACCCAAGCTGCTCAACCCAAATCCGAGACCCGCATTGTGAAAACCCGGGTAGGGATTCGTTCCCATACCCAGTCCAGTTGTCCAACTCGTTTGCTCTGGGTTGATGGTTGGGCTTGCCCCATCGTTGGTTGGTAGGCCCCCATCGACTCGCACGCTGCTCTGGTAGCTAGGCAATGATGCATTAGGGCTTAGCCCTTGATACCATGGATATGGCATCCATGGATATGGGTAGCCCGAAAAGGGCTGCCCTAGATTAGCCTGAGCCTGAAATTGTTGCCACTCCATGTGTTGAGCCTGCTATTGGATCTGGCTTTGATGCTATTCGGATGCAGGAACCACAACTGATGAATCTTGGTCATCCAAGTTTTGCAGCGATCCTCTCCCGTAGATTGATCGACTAGAGTTGAGGTAGGATCTTGCGGTTTCATCATGGTGTATAAAATTTGATTCCTATGGTAACTCTTTTGCAAATAAAGCTTCTTCTAGGTAATCAACAATTTGATTCCTTCAGCAACATTTTTCTAGAAATCGGAGTTCCTTGAGGTAATCGAAGCGGAAGCAAGAAATTAGGTCAGAACTATGGATGGCTCTGATATCATGTCACGAAAAGGGACAAAGTGATATAGCTAGTATGAGTACCTAGAGGGGGGGTGAATAGGTATATAAAAAATTTCTCGAAGCTTGCACAATATTTAAACAGTTAATGATTCAATCGCAAGAGTTAAATATCAATCGAGAGACTGAGTAAGGGAAAGAGAGAATTGAACACTAGTTTATAGTGGTTCGGCTTGATTCAAGCCTACGTCCACTCTTTCGCACCGACAGCCGATTGGCTGGATTCCACTATGATCAAAGAGATGTTACAGTGTTGATCTTCCTTGATTTCTAGGTGTAGATGATCTACCACACTCACTCAAGGCGTCACCAAGTATATACTCTCTCTGTTTACAATTTCGCTCGAACAGTCTCAAACAACAATCAAGGATCTTCGACTCGGAATTTTTCTATCAATCACACACTTAAAATAACTAGAACGACTTCTTTTTATACTCCTTCATGCCATCATAGCCGTTGGCACTTACCAAAGGAATTCCTCCAATCTACCCGTTGGACGGAATCAATCAAGAAGATCATCCGAGCTATTTAAGGAATCTGATGATAGCCCATCAATCATGTTCGCCCATACAATCAGGATCTCGGTTTCCATGAATAGAACATTCCAAGATTATTTCGTCGACCAACGGATCTTCAATTGATCTTAGATAAGAATTAAAGAATCCGAAGTGATTATCCAAACAAAGAATCTATTCCAGAGAATAGGATCGAATCCTCAACCATAAACCTCGGCTTTGGATTTCCTTCGTCTTTGGATTAGAAAGACGTCGGTGAGAATAGACTTAAGTCTTGAGTCCCGAGTCTTAAGTCTTGGGTCTTGAGTCTTGAGTCTTGAGTCTTGAGTCTTGAGTCTCGAGAGAACAAAGTCTTCGACTTTAAACCGACGGTCTCCGAACTTCCGACTTTAGATCGAAAGAAACGTTTTGTCGGCTTCAAAATATTCGGAAAGATTTCTCCAACAATCTCCCCTTTTTGATGGTGACAAAACTTTCTTGAAGATTTGAACAACTTTGACCTGCAAAACATTTCTCAAGTAATATGGCTAACTCATAAAGATTAATAAAACAACCAGACTCTGCATCCATAGAAAATTGGTTAGACTTTCATGAGAAACACCATATAACAACACTTGAATAAATGCAACCAGTCAAGCATCACAATCGACAGTCAATTCAGTCATCCAAGTTCAAGTTCTCAAGTCATACTCAAAAATAAACATAACCAAAAAAGTCAAAGTTTAAAAAGATAATGTTTGTTCAAATTGGTTTTCTCCCCCTTTTTGTCAGCATTGAAAAGGGTGAGAAAGGAGTCATGTCTGCTTGGGAATGCGCACGATCTGGAAATCCCCAATGGACTGGACTACTCCTTCGAGCTTCTTCAGGTCTTCTCTCAGATGAGCTACCTCTTCTCCCTTGGCATTGGCTTGAAGTTGCAGAGCTAGGTCTTTGAATTTATCCTCTAGAGAGACTGAAGATGCTTGTCCAGCGCTCTTCAAAGCTTGGATTTCACAGTCCAGAACATATATCTGGCTACGCATTTCCAGAAGAATATTCATGATGCTACGAAAGTCTACGTAATCATCCGTCGTGTACTTGCATTGACTCTCTCGATGATGGCGCTTTTGAATGGTCGGCAGATTTGGAATCGATGCATCACCTTCTTCGTGCAATTGAGAGACCGAACTTCTTCCGGGTCTTCGGAGATTGTCTTAGATCTTCACGACAGCAGCATGAGGTGTAAACCTCTCTTGCTCGCTAACTCCCCCGTCTCTAGGACATCGAAAGGGGAAGAGTGATGATCATGCTCTTCTTTTCCCTTTTCTCCGAATTGTCGCAGACTTTTCTTTTTCTCCTTCTTCTTCTTCTTCAACTTCTTTCTCCTTCTCTTCTCTCTCTTTTTTCTTCTTCTTCTTCTCTGTTCTGCTGAAGATCTGTTTGATGAGACACAGAACGTCTTGTTCTTGTCAGCGCTTGGATAGTGGGATCTTCATCATCTTCATCTTCATCTTCTTCCTCCAGGATAAGAGTTCTTTTCCTCTTTTTCGATGAGACACCAATGGCCTCCTTTCCTTTCCTTCTTGAAGCAGACTGGACAGGAGATTTCACTTTGAATTTCTCCATTGCCTTGGAGAGCTCTTGCAGACGCATCTTCATTAACATTTTCAACCCTACCACCATCTTTTCACACGGTCGATCACAAAATGTATGCGGTAGTTCAATGTTCGGATGTCTCGAAGATCTTGGTCACTGACCAGGATAAGGCAATTGTCCTTTGTCTTTTGACAATGCTCGTACATATGGAAGAGAATAGTGTGCGGGAGAGAAAACTTCCGTCCTGAGTTGATCGCATACATCAACTTTGCTTCAGGAAGAGACGCAGAAGTCTTTGACGTAGACTTCGGTCTGAGACAGTTAATCACAATCTTATGAAGCACGATGTTGATGGCCTTCATCCTCGAGTAGGTAATTTTCTTCTCTGCGTCCATATCTTTGACAAGATCCAGAGTAGTACGAGCAGGTGAGACTTTGATTGGGAGATAGCGTCCCCGTTCAACTCCAACTATGTCCGCCAACATATTCACATCTACCATGTAGACTTGGTCTCGAACACTGAATGAAATTCTATTCGCATCCAAAAAGCTAAGATTTGAATAGAAATAGGCGGTCGTTGAGCATACCCGTCTCGTAGAGTCGAGCGAGAAAGTCTCAAGTTGAAGCAATTTCAACTTTTCTCTTAAGTTCACGTTGATGGAGTCCAAGAAGTCAAAATCGACACTTCTAGGGTTGATCACCCCTCTTTTCAACAGCACTGAAATACACTTTCTCCCGATCCTTGGATTTAAACAAATCCATCCGATTTCCTTTCACATTCGCCACACCCATTCTAGGTTTAAATTCAAGGAACATTTTGTCATCATCGTTCCCGTCAATCAGATTTTGTCCCGGCATACGAGGATCATCGGGAATGTTCTCAAGAGCCTCCATTGCCCTTCCTTTAGGAGCAATTCCCAATTCCTCCATTTTCCGCAGAAAAAGATACTCATTCCCATAATTTTTGTCCTTAAGGAAGTCATCTATATACTTTAATGAAGTGCCGGTGACTTTCAACGCACGATAAAGCTTATAGATAAAGGAGGGTTTTTGGACTCTTATCGGGTCAAGCATCCTCGATTATCTCTTCCTCCAGATTTGCACCTTGTGGGGCAGGAGATGCTGAATGACGTGGAGGAGAGCGAATCGGACTTTGTCGCTGACTTGGTAAGTCTTCTTCCTCAGTGAGATCGAAATGAATCGGCCCTTTCTCCATTCTTTGTGGTCCCCTGCTTGCTATTCTTGATGATTTCCTTGAAGACGACATCTTCCTTTGACTTATTGGAAGATTCCTTCACTTGCTTTTCCCAAGAAAAGATGACCACTTTCTCGACGATGAACAAGGAGTAGAAACAGTATCGGGAGGAGAGAGTCTTTTTAGGGTTTTAAAGATTTGGGCGAAGAAAAAGAAAGCTGTATATATATATGTACCTCGGATTTGAAAAGAGAAATTTAAAACGGTACAAGGAAGGTGTACGAACATGTCGTTTCAAAATCAATAACTACCAAAATTAATTCCTTGAAAAATTTTCGAATTATATCTAAAAGAGAACACGTACCTTTTTCGAGATTAGATAAAATCACTAACCAAGAATTTGTACAGCAACTTACAGTCTTTAGCCATGAATGATTGAGTCTCAGGATTTAGAGTCTTAGAGCTGGTGAGTCTCTAGACTTTAACTTCTTCAAGCTTCAAAATGTTGAGTCTTGAGCGGATAAAATCGAATTGATTTTTCTCCAAAGGCTTTGTAAATATATCCGCTAGTTGGCTCTTTGAATCAACAAATTGAATAGAGATTTCTCCATTTTGAATATGATCTCTAATAAAGTGATGACGAATCTCAATATGCTTTGCTCTTGAATGAAGGATTGGATTTTTGGTGAGATTGATCGCGCTGGTGTTGTCACATCTGATTTCGTGCATGAGTCTTCAATGCCAAAGTCTTGTAGCTGTTGTTTTATCCATAGAATTTGCGAACAGCAGCTTCCAAGAGCTACATACTCGCTCGTCGTCGTTGAGAGAGCTACGTTGCTTTGCTTCTTTGAAAACCAAGACACCGTCCCGTTTCCAAGCAGTTGACAAGTTCCGAAGTGCTCTTTCTATCGACTCGCAACCGCCAGATCTCGCATCCGAGTATCCTAGAAGATTAAAGTCTCCCCTCTTTGGATACCAAAGACCGATGCTTGAAGATGAAGCAACGTATTTGATAATACGTTTCACGGCAATGAGATGTGATTCTCTAGGATCCGATTGAAACCTAGCACAGATGCAAACACTCAACAAAATATCGGTCTAGAAGCAGTAAGATAAAGAAGTGAACCGATCATGCTCCTGTACAGCTTTTGATCTACTTTCTTCCCTTCTTCATCCTTGTCTATCTTCTGAGAGCATGACATTGGTATGTCGGTCTTTTTGCACTTTTCCAATCCAAATCTTTTGACAAGATCATTAGCATATTTTTCTTGGAAGATAAAAGTTCCTTCCTTCAATTGCTTAATTTGAAGTCCAAGAAAGAATGTTAATTCTCCCATCATACTCATTTCAAATTCATCCTGCATAGACTTAGAAAATTTCTTGCAAAGACTTTCATTAGAAGATCCAAAAATAATGTCATCAACATATATTTGAACGAGTAAGAAACTTTTGTTTTCCTTTTTGATGAACAGAGTAGTATCTACTTTACCTTTGACAAATCCGTTACGTAATAAGAACTTACTTAGTCGTCGTACCAAGCTCGAGGTGCTTGCTTTAGACCATACAGAGCCTTTTTCAGTCTGAAGACTGAGTCTGGCTTCTTTGGGTCTTCAAATCCAGGCGGTTGTTCCACATAAACTTCCTCTTGGATAAATCCATTTAGGAAGGCACTTTTGACGTCCATCTGGAATAACCTGAAATTTTTGTAACAAGCAAACGCAAGTAATAGACGAATAGCTTCTAACCTTGCAACTGGTGCGTAAGTCTCGTCATAGTCTATTCCTTCTTCTTGCGTGTATCCCTTGGCCACGAGTCTTGCTTTATTGCGTACGACTTTTCCTTCTTCGTTCATCTTGTTCCTGAATACCCATTTTGCTCCAATGACAGTTTTACCTTTCGGTTTAGATGTCAATTCCCAGACATCATTAATGTTGAACTGTCTGAGCTCTTCTTGCATAGCTTCGATCCAGCTTTCATCAGATAAAGCTTATTCTATGCTTTTTGGTTCAATTTCAGAGATGAGAGCGACAGCACTAGATTCTTCACGCCTTTTTGATCTGGTGCGGATTCCTTCATTGATTTCGCCAATAATGAGATCTTTGGGATGACTGGATTTGTGTTTCCAGTTACTGGTTGATTTGCTTGGTTGATGATCTCTTTCTTTATTTGAATCTTCAGAGGCTTCTTGATGTTGGACTTCCAGAGTCTGAGATGCTTCTTGAGTTGAAGACTTTGGAAGGTCTAGCGTGAGTTCAGATTCTTCATATTGAGTCTGGCTGGATTCATCTTGCGCTGAGTCTTGGAATTTGACATTCATTGATTCTTCCACAGACTGGCTTTTCTTGTTATAGACTCGTAGGCTTTGCTTGATGTAGAATATCCAAGGAAGATGCCTTCATCGATCTTTCTTCAAACTTACCAACTCGATCATTTGCATTTTTCAAAATAAAACATTTGCAACCGAATACATGAAAGTATGAAACAATAGGCTTCTTACCTTTGAACAATTCATAGGGAGTTTTCTCAAGAATAGGTCTTAGAAAGACTCTATTTATAATATAGCATGCAGTTGAAACCGCTTCACCCAAAATCGTGAAGAAATTTTACTTTCAATTAAAAGTGTTCTAGCCATTTCTTGAAGAGATCTATTCTTTCTTTCCACAACTCCATTTTGCTCTGGAGTATACGGAGAGGAAAACATGTGATTAAAACCAGATTTATCGCAGAATTTTGTAAAATCTTGATTTTCAAATTCACTTCCATGATCCGTCCTTATACTTGAAATAGCACATCCTTTTTCATTTTGAACCCTTTTTGCAAACTTCTCAAAGTACGAAAAAGTTTCTGACTTATTTGCAAGAAAGTATACCCAGGTAAAGCGAGAGTAATCGTCTATAATTACTAGACAATATTTCTTACCTCCAATGCTCTGGGTTCTTGTTGGTCCGAAGAGATCCATATGAAGCAACTGTAATACATGATTAGTAGATACATGATTCTTTTGCTTAAATGAATTTCTTACCTGCTTTCCCAGAATGCATGGAGTACATAGGTCAGACTTTTGATATGGCAATTTAGGTAGACCTCGAACAAGCTGCTTTGAAGAGATTTTGGCTAATTGCTTCTTGTTGATATGGCCAAGTTTTCTGTGCCATAGAACTGCTTCATCTTGAATTGAGATTAAGCATTGATCTTCATTTGGCTTTACATCAAGGAGGTAGATGTTTCCATGCCTTCGACCCATGAAAGACTGAGTCGAATCTTTACTAATTCCAGAACATATGCCTTCTTGAAAGGAGATCTTGAAACCGGTATCACACAATTGGCTAATGCTGAGTAGATTGTAGTTGAGTCCTTCCACTAGTGAGACATTGCTTATTGTGAGATTTCCAATTTTTACAGTCCCGAATCCCACAATACTTCCTTTGCTATTTCCTCCGAAAGAAACTTTTCCACCATTTACTTGAATAAGCTTAATGAAACAATTTGAGTCTCCCTGTCATGTGTCTTGAGCATCCGCTGTCAAGATACCACTTTATCTTCTTTTTGACAGAGACCGCATTCAAAAGAGAGTCTCAAGCTTTCTTTGGTACCCAAACTTTCTTGGGTCCTTTGGTGTTAGTAGGATGAGCATTATTAGGCCATACTCTCTTAACAGGCTTCCAAACCATAGGACATTCTTTTTCAAAATGATCCCGATGTTACACTTAGAACACCTTAAAGCATTTCGACCTACAGACTTTACAAACACTCTTTTGAAATGATTTTTATAAGCCTCTTTTGATGGTCTTTTCTTAATTCTTTCTTTTACTTTTGGAAAATCAATCAAGGGGATTGTTTCCGCTGTCATACCTAGACCAGACTTATTAAAGTAAGGTCTTTGGACTGAAAGCACTTTTTCGAGCTTTTCGGATCCTATCGAAAACTTCTTTGAAATATTTGATAAGTCTGTTTTTAAGAAAACATTTTCTTTCAAGAGATCATCTTCTTTTTCTTTAAGAGCAGAAACATTTAGGTCTAGACTTTTAACTCTTTCTTCTAAAATAATTTCCTTTTGTTTCAGAAATGAGTTTTCCTTTTTAAGTTCAGAAATTCTTTTGAGAGAAGTCTTGAGACTGAAACACAGTTCATCAATATATTTAGAGACTTTGACAGGAATTTTAAAATTACTTACCTCAAATTCACTGTTCGAGTCGATCCAGAATCGAGTCCGAGTCCGAATGTGCCATCAAACATATGTTGGCGTATTCATTATCACTCTCTTCACATTCTGTATCACTCCAGGTTTCAGCTTTGAGAGCCTTTCGAAACTTCTCAGCTTTTCCTCTTTTTTTCTTTTTCAGAAGAGGACAGTTGGGTCTGATGTGTCCCTTCTTTTTGCATTCGAAGCAAACTACATCTTTGTTTGGTTCCTCATCATCAACGAGACTTGGTCTGCTGTCTCGAAAACTTTGTTTCCTTGGGATGAACCTTCGCCTTTTCTATTCAGTTTTCTGAATCTTCTTATCATAAGAGTGAGCTCCTCATCATCCATATCATCTTCAGAATCTGCATCATCGAATCGTCATTTGATTTTAATGCAATAGATTTCTTACCTCTTGGATCTTCGTCTTCATTAATTCGTTCCACTTCGTAAGACTGAAGAGTTCCAATCAGCTCGTCTACATATAATGGCATGATTCTTTGCGTCTCTCTTATTGAAGTCTTTATATGATTCCAATCCTTAGAGAGTCCACGCAGAAGTTTGTTCACCTTCATGGGATCAGAAATTTTTGTCCTTGGTTCTCAAGACCATTGACAATATCTCGTAAAACGACTAAACATGTCGGTTATAGATTCTCCTGGTTTCATTTTGAAGGCTTCATATTGACCAAGAAGAATGTTAATTCTGGTCTCCTTCACTCGATCTGTCCCTTCATAGGTGATGTGTAATCTATCCCATACTTCTTTTGCTGTAACACAAGAAGATATTCTATTATATTCAGTTGGAGATAAAGCACAATATAAAGAGTAAATTGCTTTTGCATCGAGTGCTTGTCTCTTGTTTATCTCTTCCTGAGACATTCCGCTGGCTTCAATAGTGTCTTTCCCTCTTTCAGAGATTGAAGCAGCAGCAGGAGTGATTCCTCTTTCCACAACGTCCCATTCCAGAGGATCCTTTGATCGAAGGAAAGCTTTCATCTTGTTCTTCCAGATGTTGTAATCCTTTCCATCGAAGTAGGGAGGTCTGGTATTGCTTTGCCCTTCCATCAGCCCCGGTGCTAGCATACTAGCCATGGATCTTTTACTCAAAGTAAAACACTTCAAACAAAGTGAGAACACGGGCTCTGATACCAATTGATATAGCTAGTATGAGTACCTAGAGGGGGGGTGAATAGGTATATAAAAAATTTCTCGAAGCTTGCACAATATTTAAACAGTTAATGATTCAATCGCAAGAGTTAAATATCAATCGAGAGACTGAGTAAGGGAAAGAGAGAATTGAACACTCAGTTTATAGTGGTTCGGCTTGATTCAAGCCTACGTCCACTTCTTCGCGACCGACAGCCGATTGGCTGGATTCCACTATGATCAAAGAGATGTTACAGTGTTGATCTTCCTTGATTTCTAGGTGTAGATGATCTACCACACTCACTCAAGGCGTCACCAAGTATATACTCTCTCTGTTTACAATTTCGCTCGAACAGTCTCAAACAACAATCAAGGATCTTCAGACTCTGGAATTTTTCTATCAATCACACACTTAAAATAACTAGAACGACTTCTTTTTATACTCCTTCATGCCATCATAGCCGTTGGCACTTACCAAAGGAATTCCTCCAATCTACCCGTTGGACGGAATCAATCAAGAAGATCATCCGAGCTATTTAAGGAATCGATGATAGCCCATCAATCTGTTCGCCCATACAATCGGGATCTCGGTTTCCATGAATAGAACATTCCAAGATTATTTCGTCGACCAACGGATCTTCAATTGATCTTAGATAAGAATTAAAGAATCCGAAGTGATTATCCAACCAAAGAATCTATTCCAGAGAATAGGATCGAATCCTCAACCATAAACCTCGGCTTTGGATTTCCTTCGTCACTGGATTAGAAAGACTGTCAGTGAGAACAGACTTAAGTCTTGAGTCCCGAGTCTTAAGTCTTGGGTCTTGAGTCTTGAGTCTTGAGTCTTGAGTCTTGAGTCTCGAGAGAACAAAGTCTTCAGACTTTAAACTGACGGTCTCCGAACTTCCAGACTTTAGACTGAAAGAAACGTTTTGTCAGCTTCAAAATATTCTGGAAAGATTTCTCCAACACAAAGAAGAAAAAATCATGGAGTCGTGAAAGAAGACGTAGAGGAAAAGTTGTATCCCTTCATTGAATTGTAATCTCTGTACAAGATGTATTTAATTACAAAAGAAGAATCAATAAAAGGAAATAAAAATATTCTCCTATCTTTTCCTATCTTTCTAGTCCTAAAATAAAAAAGGACTTTGTATCAATTTACAATTGGTATATTCTAAGTGAATCATATCTTCGAACAAATTGCAATCCTCCACACTCACCTTCTTTCCGACCTCGTGATTTTCAAAAAGACACGGCAGTTATTATGAATTTCACTTTCCGAAGACAAACTCAGCTGTTTTAATGATATGCATGCTTGAGAGGGATTATTCCCGGTATGAGAATTAAACAAGTAGTCCAAGAGGCCCGGGAAGGAGGATGCCGTCATCCTCCATGGAGGAGGCGTTGTATGGAGCATGGAGCATGGAGCTCAAGCTCTATGTAAGCTGATCTCCATGGAGCTCGATGGTAGAAGAGCTCAATGGAGCGCTCCATGCTCCATGGAGCTCCATGGAGGAGGATCCTCCTCTTGCTTGCAATCCTTTAACTTACAGACGGAGGCTGGGGTAACAGTAGTTAATACATGGTTGAGGACGCTGAGACTTACCTCCGACCATCGTTGTCAGCTGGACCGTTGGTCACCCTTAACCTCGGACTTTGCCTCGTCTCTTCCTTCCTGATAATGAAAAAAGCCGTGGGAGAAGAAGAGGTTTGGATCAAGGGTGTAGAAGGAGCAGGTTCGCGGGGAAAAGAGCGGCGGAAGGAGAGGCTTGGAGCCAGAGCTACAAAGGAACAGGTTCGGAGGGAGGTTTGATGACGACACTGAAGATAAAAACGAAAAGTAGGCGAGACGGGGGTCGTTCTCAGTTCCTCCGGGTCCCTATTTCCCATTGGTCTGCCATGGCATCGTGATTTCCTTTGTTTAATGAAAATTTTTTCCCAACAACCGATGGTGCTTAATCATCTTCGACCTGCATGGTACCCAACCCAGTAACGCGCTCCTGATACACGAGGCGCTGACGTGTCATAGGGAAACAGCCTCACGGCCCTCGCCTTGAATCTCATATTATCGAGGTTTTAAATGAAATGGCTCTACGTTGATTCTCCCTTGGCCAATTAACCACTAAACAACTTACTAAGTCTTTAAATAAAGGAAAAAATTATAGAGTTTAAGTTATTGTTATATTTTTGATATATTGCGAAAAAGTTCAGATTTATATCAAGGCAAATGCCATAAAAATCCTTCAACTATGCCTATTGCGACACAAATATTTCAAACTTTTTTTTGTATCATTAAAAATACTAAACTTGTCCTCCAACTTTTTTTGTGTTAAAAAAAAAACTCAAAATTATATATATGTTACATATATACCCTCTATGTTACATTGGTATAAGTTTGTGAGCAATTATGACATTATTTTTTTTTAAAGGTATTTGTGTTATAATGGACGAGTTTAGGGCTTTTGGTAATACAAAAAAAAAAAATATGGGATATTTATGTCATAATAGGCATAGTTTAAGATTTAGTGAATTGGAATAAGACATTTTTTTCTCAAATTTTATGAATCGATACCCTATTACTCTTTAGCCAAAGAAAAAAAAATCCCATGTGTCTCCGACTTCATTGTATTGCACCGGGATCTTAACTAAGTAGTACCATTATCTTCATCACATCATATAAAATGCTTTCTGATATAGAAGATGTTTGAGGTAATAATAGTACAGCACAAGATTTGTGTCCCTAAGGTAATAATAGTACACCAAAAGGTTCGTGTCCCAGCCAACATAAGCATGATGCACATCAATACTAGCTTCCCAAAGAGCAAACCACAATATTAAGAAAACCGGAAACAGTCACAATTCTCTAATTCGCAATGAGCACTTATGGGTTCATTAACTCAAGGACGCAGAGAGTGAAAATTGGCCAAGGCATGACGCAAAGCGGAATGTACATCAGCAAACAGCACCTGACACGTCCGAGAACAATAACAATGCGAGCGAACGTAAGTCGAAATCTTGGGTCCATATCTTCCCTTCTCATCTTAAAAATTAGTAATTGCTTGATGATTACGAGCACTGTATAGATACAAGCGATGGTATCAAGGTTGGTGATGTCTGGAATATCCAAGATTTCGATGGCACCAATCATAATATTTAGCAAGATCTTCTCCGAGAAATGAATTGTAGCAATTCAAGCTGCATGCTCTGCTCCACATCTAAGAAATAATCAACAAACCACTTGTTAGTGTACGTACAATCTTTTGGAAAAGCTCAAGTTTTGAGCTCTTTTTGCATCACCTAAGAGGGCAGTCTTTCTAAAAGCTTTCAAGAACTATCATTTAAGTTCTAAAGAAAATTTGATGCGGCATGACACCAAGCTTATGGTGCAAATCATAGCTAACACGACTATGCATTGCAACACTCTAACCTATAAATGCACTGCAAGTATAGCCTATCTATTGACCCGGGGCTAATTAAGCCAGTGAAAAACTCTTCTTTTCGACAAACTGGAACATCATAGTACAAGGGGATTACCTCCTTAACACCTATAAGCCATTCCTAACCTTCTTTTACAACACATTCACAAAAACAAGACTATGCAGATGCACAAAACTACTAGGTAAGCCGCCTGCATAGTGGGTGAAACGGAGTAAAGCTAACTGGACGTCTTCTCTTTTCTTTGGAGGAAAAGCTAAGAAAACTTTCAATTAATGCGGTGTTCTCAATATGAGTTTCTCTCGACAAAAAACATTGCAAAGGCATAATGATAGTGGGGTCAGGATATTCCCGCCCTCCGAACCGGATGTGAGGGTCTCCCCTCATCCAGCTCTCTGCAGGGAAATTTCCACTCACTACTTCCTCTAATATCCTCCCGAGTGCATATAGAATCATGTCTCTTCATCGACGTGACAATATTTTCCCTGTCACCCACTAACTTTAAGAGAAGATTAACATTCTTTCCTATGACATGATTTTCAAAAAGAAATGGCAGTTATTATGGACTTCACTTTCCTTGGACAAGTTCAGCTGTTTCAGTGGCATGCATACTTGAGAGGGATTGTTCCTGGTATTCCAACTATATTCAATTACCAAATGGGTATCATGAAAATTATCAATTTGCACAGAAAAAGGGGTCGATGACTATAAGAAGCATTTTCACTTTTTGGACGGATTTACACCCACTGAATATACTCTATCATGAGCACGAGCGAATATGCGCTGCTTTGAGAGTCTGAGTCACTGTGAACATCGACAATTAAAACCATGATAAATTAGCAAAATAATAGAAGACAAAATCTTCGTGGTACAATATCAACCATGGTGTACATAACCATGACGGGTGCTTCGGCAACGTTGGTTGAACCACTATGGGTTTACATGTCCCCTATGTTTCTAAGCAAGGACAACTCCATGAAATAAAGATGCCAGTCATACATTCTAGCAATTTGAGCTCCATACTTTGCTCCATATGTAGGAATTAGAATCAATAAGCTAACTGTTCTACGGCAGTCTTTCGCAAAGCTCAAGTTATTAGAAAAGGTGTTCACGCCTCGTGTATTAAGCACTTTCTCGAGTACTTTGAAAAATGAATATTGTCTTATTACTTCCCTCGTATGCAAAACGGGCCTTGCACATGAATATATGAGATGTAAGGATTACAACTTTTTAAGTAGTACGGAAAACAAATTTTCTAATAGTTAAAGTTATCAAGATACGAGTCTAAAGTGAACATCTTGTGTATTTCTTAATTATACTAACTGCACATACTCACATGAAAACGTCCACGACTGCAAGTTTAAATAAAAAATGATATTCAATGCGTGGTATAAAACTATGCTTCTTGAGTAAATCGTAGCTAAACAGTCGATGCATAATTGCAGGAGTATAACTTATACGTGAATTGCATGTGGGGACAGAGCTGGCGTGTTTTCAGAATGGGTGCTTTGCTATAATAATGTTAATTGATCGGGATTTAATTTATTCTATTTTATTATTTTCATTTATCAAAAGTGAACGAAATGGGACAAACTGCGTCAAATGCTAAGCATGATTCAAATGCAAGACCCAACAATGCAAAACATAATATGAATTATCATGGGTTAAGGATAATAAGAATAAATTTTGTGTACGGTCCAAGGTCAAATAACACAAAAATTAAACGAAAATTTCTTACAAAAATACACAATAACTAAGCAAAAAAAAAACAAAAATACACCATGGCTAACGGGGTTAGAATGATTTTTCGTATTTAAACCTTAAAAACTTACTACATGGACCTCCAAGATGTAGTTTGAAATCGGAAGTCCATATAGGTGGAGTGATTTTTCAAATAGTCATATAGGTCCGAGGTCCGTATGGTCATCACTCTATATGGTCATATGACCTTCAACTTTTTCGCTCTGCTCTTACATATGAAAAACTCACTCCATGTGTGTCATGATATAGTTTCGCGGTGACCAGATTTTCCACCATGGCAAAAGTTGAGACAAAACTCTGCTTTTCCAACTTTCTGCTTTTCCGTTTCGCTGATTTCAGCGAAATGGAAAAGCAGTATGATTTCGCTGATCTCAGCGAAGTAGGAAAAGCAGAAAGGATCTCAACGAAATGGAAATGGAGAAGCAGTATGTTTCGCTGATCTCAGCGAACCAGGAAAAGCAGAAAGTTGGAAAAGCAGACGACGTGTTGTCTCAACTTTTGCGATGGTGGAAAAGCAGGTGACGGAGAAACTATATCATGACCATATGGAGTGAGTTTTTCATATATAAGTAAACAAAACCACACCATGGCCAGAATATCGCCAAGGTCTGTTACAGCCTCATCCTGTTTTCATTTTCTGGCAAGAGACTAAGCGAGGCAGAGTCGGAAGGTAAATGGCGGACAACAACAATCCAGCTCACCACGGTGGTCCAAGGTAAGTTTCAGCGACCTTAAATATATTAAAAAACCACTGTATCCCAGCCGTCAGTGAGTTGGGAGAATTGCAAGTAAAATTATGGCACAATCTTGATGTCCTTTCTTGTTTTTATCTTTGATCATGTCCACCGTGTACATGCCATTACGTGAATGTTGTTTTATCAAGGCGGGGGGGGGGGGTGGGTTGGTAACTCTTCACTAGGCGAAGTTGTAGACGTATTCTCAATTTATATTGTTCGACACTTAAGAGCCCAATTGAGAGGGGCGTCTTCCACTTGCCGGTGTGTTTCCTCGCATGTCTTTGAGAGCATACTGGGTTGTACTCACAATAGAGTATATTCAGCGAGTGTAAATCTGGCGAAAAGTGAGATCGTTTCTTGCAGTCATCGACCTTTTTTGTGCGAATTGGTAAGTTTTCCTGATTTTCATTTTGTAATTCAATAGAGTATGATTAGTAGTGGGGAATAATCCCTCTCAAGTGTGAACACCTTATAAAAACAAGTGAAATGCCATAATAAACTATCGTTTCTTTTTTAAGATCACAAAGTCGGAAAGAATTTGAAACTTCTCCTAAAGTTAGCGGGTGTGAAAATTCTGTCACATCAATGAAGAGACACAACCGAACACAAATTCTATTTCTTTCTTTTGTTAAGAGAAACTCATATTAAGAACAAAAAATTAATTGAAAGTCATATTTGCTTTTCCTCCAAAGAAAGAAACAACAAGACAAGACCTACAATTAGCTTCCCCTTGTTTCTAGCTAGTAAGCATGGGTTTCTTTTTCTGGTCAAAGGTAAGCATGGGATTTACCTTGTAGCTTTCTGCGTGTTGTGTTTTGTGAACAAGTGTTGGTAGTGTGGATTGGGAAACGTTTCTAGGTGTTAAGGAGATACTTTCCAGTAGGAGATCTGATGCTGACTAGATCACCAAATGAATGATTCCGAACAAAGTTGATAAGATGGATTACATTAAAAAAAACTGTCAAAAGATTTAGGATTAAACCGGCTAAATTGAAATGTTTTTTTTTTTTTTTTGGTGCTGGAGGAACCGGCTTGCAGCTGACAGCCGCGCCGTAAACCTCCAAGTGACACTTAAGCAAGAGGACCCACCACCCCTGAGTCACACTTAATACACCTAACTAAATTGAAATGTTTATGACTAAATTAGCCATCATATAATAGGTTTAGTTTTTTTTTTTATATGAGTTTTTAGAGAATTTGCATTTGGTGATGACAAGAGAATTAAACATATGATTCGAGAGGACTGACATAGAATAGTCATTTGTTCAATAGGATAAAACAAATGATTGCATATGATTCTTTGCATTTGATGATGACAAGAGAATTAAACAAATAGCTCAAGACAAGTAAACAAATGAGTGTCTTTTGCCTGAGAGGTCCGACGAAAGGGACGAGTACTTCACTCCTCTACCTAAGGAGAGGGAGGACTCTCTCCTAAAGAGACCTCCCATTGGTCTACAAATATGTTTGCTCAACTTGCAGCCTCGCAGCAAGTTTTACTATGGACAAGGAAGGAAGAGAGGAATCACTCAAAACTCGTAGGTTAATGGCAAACAACATGCCAGCCAATCATTGTAGTCTGAGGTAAGCACCAGCATCGAGCCACAACATCTCTTCACTGTTGTAGTCTAGCCTCCAATATATTGGAGGACTGCAAGTAAAATCATGCAGTCTCGATTTCCTTTCCTAAAAAGGAACTTCCTATCTTCAATCATTTCCCCCGTGTGTGTTCCATTACTCAAACATTGTTTTGTTTCCTTTGCATAGATCAGGTGAACTTGTCCTTTTCAATGTTGCATTTGGAAACCATTGCCCCATTTTTGTTTACTTCATTAGTTGATTAATGGTTTTATTCTCAATTCTCATTGTTTGAGCTTTTGTACCAGTTGTCTAATAAGTAATCTGCTGATTTTACTTTCAAGCAATGGAATAGAGCACGTGGCTCAAATTGCTGCAGAATACAATCAACAACTTGATTCCTTGGTGGAAGCCTTGCTTCAACTCATCAAGGATTGGCACGGCTATGCAAGTCTAGTCAACATTACCGGTGCACCTATCATTATGCTTATCTGTGTAGCAATCAAGTTTGTTCAGCAGAAATTACTCTCCAAGATGGGAAGGTAGGATATGGACGCAAGGTTCCAAATTATGTACGATCTAATTGCTCTAGCTCTCAGATGTGTTGCATGCAGTCTGTTGATGTACATTCTGCTTGATGAAATACCTTGGTTGATTAACTTTCCTTGGGTCTTAGTATGCCTACTTTTTTTGAAACATTTCCGGTTGTTTTGGTAGACGGAGACGGAATTGTTCGAGCCGACGTCCCTTTTCGAAGGGCTCATTCTTCACCATCCCATTGTCAGAAAAAAGATATCGTATCCAAGCTCATTAGCTTACCCCCATCTATCTAAATGATGGGTCGTAGTTCGGGAGGAAGAATTGGCAGAAAAAAGCCGGCTATCGGAATCGAACCGATGACCATCGCATTACAAATGCGATGCTCTAACCTCTGAGCTAAGCAGGCTCAAAAATAGTAGAAATTGTTGAAGCAAGAGCAGACAGTAAGCGTCTTTATTATGGACGCTTTATTCTATCTCCCCTTATGAAAGGGCAAGCCGATACAATAGGCATTGCGATTCAAAGAGCTCATCATATCTAAGGGATTCCTTGGTTTGGGCCAAAGTAATCCTATTTGCATTCATCATGAATCAAAGGATTAATTAGTGAACAGTGATAGTTTTTTATTTTCTAATATGGTGATGTGTATTTTATATGAATTGGGTTTTCCTTTGTAACCTTCCAATACTGGCTCGAACATGAACTTCATGGTGTATTTTATCTTGAAAACAATGATAGTTTTCGATTATTTGATATGGTGATGTGTATTTTATATGAATCTGGTTTTGCTTTGTAACCTTCCAACACTAGCTTGGACATGAACTTCATGGTGTATTGTTATCTTGAACACTTTTTACATCTAAAAGTAGAATATATTATGATAATGATTACAATCCTTCTAGGTGCAATTCAAAATTGAGAAATGATGAAATTGGAGAAATAAGGCAATTATTTTTTTCAGGCTAGAGAGGAAATAATTTAGAATATATTGGCAAGAATCACATTATCCCCATTCACTATTCTTACATTTTTACTTAGCAATTTCTATGCAACAAAATTTAAGCTAAATCAGCTAATCGATAGCTCATAAGTTCTAAGTAGAGCAAGATGGACGCTTGATTCATCACCTCCGATAAGATAATTAACCCGATTATCAAAGCTCCAATTTGATCACTACCTTATGTTTTTCATACTTGTGTACCAAAATTACTTGGTAATTTCATTCATACATTACTTGATGACGTCACAAGGTGCTCCTGCCTAGTGCATGGCTGAAAATCAATAACCATGTGTGCAAAACTACATCAGAACCAAGCCGATTGCTATTTAGGTTCTTAAATCCACGTGGAAAGTAGCCTTTTTCCCTACTATAAATACAATACATTCATACTTGTGGAGAAAAAAATGTAAGGTGAGTATTAAATATAAATTATATTTAAATGATTGTAAAATTTAAATTCAATGTTAACTTTTAAAAAATGGGCCTCATTGTTCTCAATGTTCCAATGCAACAGGGCATATGGGGCTGAACCGGCCCGCCGCATCTAGGATCATATCTCTTTAAGGAGGACTGCAATATCCGTTTGACATAAACTATTAAGTTATTAACTGACAATTATACCAAAAAGTTAAGCAATGACACCATACCTTCAAAGGAATCTGCAGTGAACCTGTGCACCTGGTACTCTAAACACATCAAATAGGTCTAGCTTGAAAATAATTAGTCGATAAACAGATCTTGATGAATTAAGTCCTTGAAAGGAAAGCTGGAGGTCGATATTCACCTATACCGATTGATATTTCTTCTGATCATGGTTCAAAACAGCACAATAGTGTCAAGTGCTAAACATGAGCTTAGAATTTGGAATTCTTACGGTCATTCGGTAGTTAAATGCGGCAAAGGAAAGGAAGTCGTGAATAGTAATAGAGATATTTGTTTTTTTTCTTTAATTCTGTATATCTCCCCGGATCATAATCTGAATTGATTATAATTGATATTGTAATTATATTTTTATAGATAATCATATCGTAAAACCTATAAATAGGCTCATATATTATTCATCGCAATATATTGAAATTCCACAATTCTATTTTCGACTTTTTTTTTTATCAAATAGTTTGGTGATGTAAGACTGATGCTAGGGAATGCATTCGTGCTTTGACTTGTTGAATACAAAAGATATGTAAGCTAAGTTAGGTCAGAAACTGTTCTCTCATTTACTTGAAGAAGGAAAACATTTTTTCTTTTTATATTTGAGTGATTACCTTTGATCGTGGGATATGTGCAATATAATCACCAATAAATAACATCTACTAAGTAATCCAGTTCGATCCAAACTACTGTCGTAAACTCCATATCAGATTAAGGTAATTAACTCTAACAAAACCAAGAAAGCCTTACCAAAACAAAATAGGAGCAACCATAGACAGGAATGTCAAACTTTTCCTACGAGACATTTTCGGCGACTAGTACTGATGATTCTTCCAGCTTCAGATATGGGCACGTCAAGATCTACTTATATTCAATAGGGCCAATCACGAACCTAGACTAACAAATTTCTGCCGCAAATCCTCCACTGAAATGCTAGCAAGGACTCTCAATCGGACACTTTATCGAAGGAAACGAGCCAATAACTGACGAGGCAGCATAGCATCTGAACTAAGCATCACTCGTCAGGGCATCGCTATGCTTTTCACTCGATGAATGCACCTGAGGATGCAAAGTGGCGACAGCGAACTTTTTGACCGGAAATGTGGGTGAGAGAGTCAGCGAAGAATTATGGACAAAATCGACTCACCTGGAAAGGAGAAGCTTCAATGGCGAGGTCGTTGCTGCCGCAGGAGAGGCACTTCATCGAGCGAGTGAAGGTCTTCAACGCGTTGCCGCTGAGGGTGAACTCCATCTTTGAGTTCTTCGCTTCCCTCTCTGCACTGTAGTGAGATCTTTATGAGATGGTCGCTAAGAAATTGGCGGGATTGGAAGAATGTCACGGGGCGTTGCCTCGGGTTCGACTTGCATTGCTGGCAATGTTTTCATAAAATATCAAAATACACGACGTTAAATAAATGTTTGCAAGCTTGCCAAACTCAGCATAAGATAAAACAGAAGTCATTATACTCATAATAAAACTTTGAGTTTCAACTTATTTGATATATTTTCGTTAATCAATTAATGATGTAATATCAATTATCATTTTAATATCAAAAGAGAGAATCATATCAAGTAACATTTACGCATGTGAACAGATTTTACTTTTATATATTGTTTCTATAGAAACTTTTCTCATTTATAATATAATTAAAGTGAACTCAAACTAAACATTATTTGGAAATTCGATTATCATATAAAGTCAATTTTGTATACATTCCTTTCTGAAAATTGCCGATATATGGCGCCTGTTCTCATACCGTAAAATATTTAATCCTTTTTGGAAGACATGGAAAGTCTTTTATCTTCGCGACTGGCCAAGCATCAGATGTTGAGGTCGAGACTTTTTAGCCGATGGCGATTTGCCACGTGGTTTATTTTTTGTCTTTAATAATGCAGCGACCGGTAAAAACTGAAAACGATGACCTCTAGAGCCTCATCCTCGCTCTCATTTTCAGTGAAGAAAGGAAGACTTAACGAGGCCAAGTCGGAAGGTTAATGGCGAACAACAATCCAGCTGATCACGGTGGTGGTCAGAGGTAAGCTTCAGCGACCTCAAACATATCTTGACCACAGTATCCCGGCCTCTGTCAGTAAGCTGCAGCATTGGAGTAAAATCGTGTTGAAGTCTTGATTTCCTTTCCTGTTCCCATCTCTGATCATGTCCACTGTGGTTTTGTCCGTCTGGGTGATTTTGTTTTGTGAACACATGATGTTAGAGTGGTTTGGGAACGGTTTGTAGGTGTTAAAGGAGTTATTCTCTAGTGCTCCGATGGTGCATTTTGTCCTAAAGAAGAGTTTCCGTTAGCTTACTTAGCCGTGGGTCAATAGATGGTTACACTACTGCAGTGCAAACATCAGTTCAACTCCTGCAATGCACAAGGAAAAACTGCAATTAGTCGGACTCACTTTATGGAAATGGAGATAAGTTTGAAAGTGAAATCTTATATTCAAGAAATTTCAGCTGCATTTATTACCCAAATGTCTTTGATATAATCAATAACAAATAAGGTCAAATACCTTCAACTCTTTGACAGCAAAAGTCACGTCTACTGGGTGGCCGCTATGAGCATACTGCCGAACTCTTCCACAGGATCTATCCACAGTTGAGTGCAGCAAAGAGACATTCTCTGCAACCAGCGTCTGAACCGGATACTCTTCTCCATATTCAGTCAAAAAGAGCAAAATTAGCGACTACCTTTGGTAGGATCAATCTAGCTTCGAGCCTCAACAGCTTTCCCACCAAATTCACTTGCAGCATCAGAAGGTATGGAGCTGCATTCAGTTGCAACAAGAGTAATTTCCCGAAGGATGAACGAAAATTTGTGAGCAAGTTCAGATGATGAGGCCTCCCCACAATATTTTTTGGGGCATCATTTCCTATCTAGAGATCATTGTTATACATTGGGGTCGACATTGCAAGCTATCCAGTATGTTTTCTTAATGCCTGCATACATATAACAAGAACTTGGTTTAAACCTCATCACGTATGCATGAACAAAAACTCACAGTTGGCAAGGTGAGATAAACAAGTATTTCTGCATGGTGCAGCTTCTCATGAAATCAATGCAGGTTTGACAGGTGCCAGCCTCCGATTGCATTGCAGTTAGAAAACATACTGAATGATATGTAGTTAGCATGATTGAGTCGAAAGACTTAAAATACTGAGTGGCCAACAAAAAGAAGTAAAAGTCGTACACACGGAATCTAATATTCGATAAGTTCCCCCTATGTCTTTATTCCGAATCCATTGGCTTTATAGGTGACATTAGTGCACTACAAAATTCGTAAGACAGAGTTCACATAACTTTTGCATGATGAGAAATTAGAGAAGCTAATCCCGGTGGACTCATACGACATGACTTAGTAATGCTCACGACAGCATTCTGCAGTCATTTTCTCTCAGTGAAAATGTCAGTTCCAAAACTTCATGCTTTCAGTTATTGAGCGTTGCAGAACTCCATACAACACCATAAAAGTAACTAGACAGACCAGGAATACCAAGACAGAATAGCAGCACCCATAGAAGGTTATCCATTGGGGTTTTTTCCTATGGTTTCACCATTAAACATTGTCCGTGAGTACCCCTAATACTGATAGTGCTCCTGTCTATAGCAGTGAATTGCCTCTTACAATATAACGACTTCGAATCACCCCATCGGCAGTATTATTTTCTTTCAGTGGACTTCAGATTTGCGCACGCCAAGCTCTAACCATCGGCCACAAGGCCAATCGCGCCCTAAGTTAACAAACTCCTGCCTCAAATCCACCGCCGAAAGCTCCACGCACTCGGCAATTGGTGAAAGGACTCAAAATTTTTCAATCGGACACCATATCGAGCGAAACGAGCTAATACCTAACACGGCATCATAGCATCTAAACTACTCAGCATCGCTCAGCAGGGCACACGAAGAAGCAACTGCTGTAGCTATTTCACTCGACGTGGATTTCAGATGAATCACCTGGGAAGGAGAAGCTTGGATGGCGAGGTCGTTGCCAACGCGGAAGAGGCAGGCGACGGAGCGAACCAAGGTCTTCAAGGCACTGCTGCTGGGGGGCGAACTCCACTTTCGCGGACACTTCGCTTCCCTCTTTCCCTCTTTCCCCCCCCTCTCTCTCTCTCTCTCTCTCGATTTGGTCGCCGAAAAATATGTGATGGGGACCAAATTAGAAAATGAAAAGTTACGGTTTCCTTCCCCGTTGATTTTCTTGCTAAGGAAGGAAGGCAAGAGCAGAATGAGTACAAAAGAATCCCCTCGAGATCATGAAAATGACATCCTGATTCTTTTTTCTTGAAAAATGGAAGGAGAAACAAAGTCGCTTCATTAAAAAATTAAAAAATTCGAATAACTCCTCTTTTCTATTAATATACTACTAACTATATTCCTCAGACTAATGAAATCAATTTCTTACGTTGTTTGACGTCTCTGTGAATGCAATAACTGCCTCGCCTGCAAAAGGGCCTATGGGTTATGACCATACTTAGAATTAACCTAACTTAATAGGACAATTGTGCCCAATGAAGAAATAGTCGTGGTATAAAATAAGAGCAGATGATGTCTTAACATACTCCACTTAGTGTAGAAGTACCTATATGTTTTTCAACGACCAAATTTGAAAATGAGAAGTTAGGGTTTACTTTTAACGTGCATTTCGCATTGATGCACATGCTCAGGTTTTGCTATGGTAAAATGAAACGCATGGAGGAATATGCAACCAATGTGAAATCAAATGGAGCGGAATGGAAGATTTTGTAATTTCTTTATGTTGAAGCTTGTTGACTTACTTATAGTATTTGATCACACACTTTTGAGTTAGTTGAGTCTAACCCTTTTGAGCACAATACTAGTATATCTTTCTAATCTTAAGTCAACTGCCGAATGTTTGACTCATTTTTGGGTAATTGAAAGTAGGGGTGTGCAACATGACCAATTCTACCTAGGAATAGGATTACTTCTACCTAGAAACCAGACAAAGCCGCCCAAAAAACAAGTCTCTGAAGTAGTTACCATTGAAACTTGTTTGAGAACAGGTTCCAAATTTTTGGAATTGATTTAAATCGGTACGGAAATAGGTTTTAAGTGAATACCCACCCTAGAACTGAAGTAAACCGCCCTATTTTGGAATAGGTTTTATAAGTTAAAAAACCAAAACCCTAATTTCTTTTTCCCTAAAGTCTAACCTCAGTACTTCTTCATCATTTGTCCTTCCTTGAAACTCCTTGCAATCTTTCCTCTTCCCCTATTTATGGATGAAGGAGAATGGGGTTTTATAACTTATATTTTATGTTACGTGTTTGAATGTAAGTGACTATGTGTTAATCTTAGGGATTATTTGTTTTTGGTGGATAGAGATTTCTGTTGTTTAGCTTTTACTTTGAACCGTTTTGTTGCTCCTAACCCCATATGATTTTGCTGTAAAAAAAGAACTAAAAAAAAGGAGCAACAAAAAAGGTTCTCAAGTAAACCCTAGAACCGGATCATAAAAACAGAGTAGGTTACATAGCTGGTTCCAAACAAATAGGGTAAATTCACAGTCCAAAAACTAAAAATAAATTATAATAGGGTACGTTTTAGGTTCTAACTCTAGAACTTACCTATCTTTAAACCAATGACCCCTAAATGAAGGAAGTAAACTCACACTTAACTAGTATGTCACGTAAATTTTCATTAATTAATATAACACGATAACTACCATTTTTTGCTCCAAAGATAAGATTATATTACCTTATGTTTACCAAAGTGAATACATTAGCTTTCCGACTAATCACTGGATAGCATGAAATAGTAGCACATTTTAAGTATTACTTACAATATAATTATGAAATGTGTAATCTACATAGTTATATTTTTATACACAAGCTTTAATCATTTATAATATTATTGATTCATGATAGCTTCGTTTTGGAGTTTTATCATAATACAAATTCAATTTTTTTCACATTATATAAAATAAATAACAATAATTTGTGCCCTATAGGTATTTATTTTAGGCTCCATTTCTTTTGCGATGAATGATCGATTTATAAAGTATTTTTCTAAAAATAATCACTTATTGACTTATGAAAATGAATAAATGATGAATATTTTTACTATTCACAAAAATATCTAGACTTAAATTGTTATCGATAATGAAAATATCTTTTATTAGTTAATTATTTTAATAAATACAATCAATCATTTTTAGGAAAATATTTGTTAAAATATTTATCTTTTTTGCAAAACAAACGGAGCCGGTTCTTTTTAGGACGCGTCATTGAGCTCGTCACGTATTAGGAGAGGGCGTTTGTGGGGGAGAGCATATTTATCAGAAGGGATAACACGTGTGATGAATAGTACGGGAGGAGAAACATGAACAGGTCGAAGATGATAAACCATCATCGTGGAAATTCTTTTATCGAAGAAAACGACGTCCATCCAAAGGGGAACCGCTCGCAATTTTTACCTTTTTAAGATTTAATGACGCCACCAAGTCGGCCTAAATCTGTTTCCTTCAAAACTCTTGCTCCAGGCCTCGACCTCGACTCGACCTCCACACCTCTTTTCATTTTCAGAAGGGAAGAGACGAGGCGAAGCCGGAGGTGACGACGGTGGTGGTCGGAGGTAAGCTTTGGCATCCTCGATCTTATCTTAATTACCGTTAGTCCAGTCTTCGTCAGTAAGTGGGAGGATTTGCGAGTGAATCATGCGAAACTCTTGATTTACTTTCTCGTTCCTATCATCATGCCCATTGCGTACATTACTTTATGCGAATGCTGTTCATCGAGAAAAAAACCCGCACTCTACATAAATCAGGTGAAACTTGATGACGCAAAGATGAAACAAATTAATCTTTGCGTCATCAAGTTTCACAAAAACACGATTAGTTGTTTACTCCGCAAAACGCTTGCGCCATGGTACAGAGAGTGACACAAAACTCGTGCGTCAGGTAAAAAGAGACAATTAATTGTTTACTCCTGGGCTATTTGTTTCATTATTCTCCGAAGGAGAGGGGGCTCTCTCACACAGAGAGGACCTCCCATAGGTCTACAAATATGTCTTGCTCAACTCGTAAACCACTAGCAAGTTTTAATTCAAACAAGGAAGGAAGAGAGTAATCACTCAAAACTCGGGAGGCGAATGGCAAACAACAGCCCAACCAATCACGGTAGTCGGAGGTAAGTATCGACCGTGAACCGCAACATTTCTTGACTACTGTAGTCCAGCCTCCTTCAATATGTTGGAGTACCGCAAGTAGAAGCATGCAGTGTTGATTTCCTTTTCTGAACAAGAACCTCCTATCTCCCATCATTTCCGGGTGTGTTCCATTACTTGAATGTTGTTTTGTCTAGAAATAATCTGTGCTCTGCATAGATCATATGAGCTCATCCTTTCTAATGATGCATTGGGAAACCATCGCCCAATTTTTCTTCATTTTTTATCCTCATTATCTGAGCTTTTGTGAAAGACTGGTTATCTAACAAGAAATTTAATGATATTCATTCCAAGATATGGAGTAGAGCATGCAGCTCATATTGTTGCAGAATATAATCAACGACTTAATTTCCTGATGGAGGCCTTGCTTCAACTCATCGGGGACGTGCATAGCTCTACAGGTCTGACCAACATTCACAATGCACCTATCATTATGCTTATTTCTGCAGCAATCAAGATTGTCCGGCAAAAATTACTCAGCGAGATGGGAAGACAAGACATGGACGCAAGGTTCCAACTTGCGTACACTCTTATTGCTCTAGCTCTCGGATGTGTTGCGTGCAGTTTGTTGATGTACATTTTGTGTGATGAGATACCTTGGCTGATTGATTTTCCATGGGTCCTAACACGTTCATCACAAATTAAACGATTAATTAGTGAATGGTGAAAGTTTCCGACCTTATATGTAGTAACGTGTATTTTATATGAATTTGGTTTGCTTTGTAACCTTCCAATGCTGGCTCGGACATAACTTCATGGTGTTTTATTACCTCGAACGCCTTTTCTATTAAAAATCACGTTAAATTATGGGCAGACTTCTTTTCCCACCCCTTATGTGCCTAAATCCGTCCAAACCTTCTAGAACGCTGAGGTGGAATGAGCTCTAACAGAATTTGGAATCATAATATATACACATTGGGTCGGTCACGGAATAGAGAGGAGAACCAATACGCACCTCGGAGGGAGCGTACGAATTCACAGAGGATAGAGAGTAACAGGGTTCCTCTCTACCGTCGACGATTATCAATCACCACAAGCCACCCGCCGTAACATCACCTCCAATCGTCCGTCGACCAGCCATATCAAGCTCAGCCACAGATGAAGCAGAGCACGATTTCTACGGGCCAAGCTCAGTGTCATTGCGCTTAACACCGTGCCAAAAGAAATTCTCTTTTGGGACCCAAATGGGAGAAAAATGCTTCTTTTGGAGTGAGTTTTTCATATATACAAGTATATAAAACCATACCATGGCCAGAACATCGCCAAGGTCTTTGACAACCCGTCCTCTTTTCATTTTCAGGCAAGAGACTTAGCGAGGCAGAGTCAGAAGGTTAATGGTGAACAAGGTTCGGCTCATCAAAATTTGGCAAGGCTCCATCTTGTCTGTGGCTGGTTACTGACCATTGCCGTGTTTGGTGACTGATCGAGGAAGAAGGAAAAAGAAAAAGAAAAATAAAATAAAAAATTAAGCAATCAAAAGAGGCGTGGAGCGCTGCGAGAAAATGAGATAAGAGAGTGTGAGTGACGTAGAGGAAAAGATCTTCCCCTATTTTAGGAGATTATTTTTTGTTGATGGAAAAAGTTTTAATCGACTAGTTTATTTTCCATAAACCAAATGCTGGAAAACTTGGAAAGCATTATCCTGACTGTATAATGAACGGAGCCTTAATTTCTACCAATAATAAATTTTATTTTTTTAATGGATACAATGACTGAATATGCCCCTAAGTGCATGTCTCCTCAAAAGAGTCCCCGTCTACTGAAACTGCGCGTATGAAAATCCGGATACAATAACGAAACCGCGTATATAAAAATACGAATACATTAACGAAAAGGAAAAAGAAATATAGAGAACAAATCATGGGGAAGCACGTAGGTGCTTGGACCCGCAATGTTCCAAGTAAAAGGGCAAGCAAGCAGACTTTCAAGGGATCGGATTTTGGCTTTTTGAGGGCTCCCATTTGAATCTTCTTCTCATTTACGGACGAAAACATGATGGAAAAGGAATAACGCACCACCCCAAACGCCCACGCTGTCTTTTATTCCCGTGAACCTCTTCGTTCATGATACAGCAATCGGCAAACACTTGAAGAAACCTCATTTTCAGGAAGAAAGGGAGAGACGTGGGGAAGGTTAATGGAGAACTTGACACGGTGGTCGGAGGTAAGCTTGCCAAACATAAGTTTAGAACTTGACACTTCCATGGTTATTTGGTAGTTATATGAGATGAAGCAAAAGGAAGTCATGGAAAAGTATGGTCTTATTAGAGTTATGATAGGGAGTGCAATCATGCTTTCACTTATTGAGTGTTGCAAAACTCCATACAACCCCATCAAAGTAACTAGACAGACTCGGAAAGCATTACCTCCAAGCCAAAATAGCAGCACCCATAGAAGGTTATTTATTGGTGTTTTTTCCTATGGTTTCACCATTTGACAATGTCCGCGAGTACCACTGATGGTCCTCCTGGCTATAGCAGTGAATTGCCTTGGTCCTACATCATAATGACTTTGAATCACCCTACAACAATATTATATTCTTTCGGTGACTACAGGTTTGTGCACGTCAAGTTCTAATCATCGTCCACAGGGCCAATCCGCCCTAAGTGTTAACGAATTTCTGCCTCGATCCACTGCCAACTGGCGATAGGTCGAAGGAATCTCAAAATTGTCAATAGGACACTATATTAAGTGAAATGAGCCAATAACTAACACAGCATAGCATTGAAACTAAGCATCGCTTGACAAGGCACGAATAAGCAACTGCTTAGGTATTTCACTTGATGGATGAAGCTGAGGAATGGTCGACATGGATATTAGTTGAATCACCTGGGAAGGAGAAGCTTGGATGGCGAGGTCATTGCCAACGCAGGAGAGGCAGGTGAAGGTCTTCGAGGCGTTGCTGCTGAGGGCGAACTCCATTTTTGAGGACACTCCGCTTCGCTCTCTTCCAATTTTTTATTATATATTTATTTATTTATTAAGCTCTCTCTCTCTCTCTCTCTCTCTCTCTCTCTCTCTCTCTCTCTCTCTCAATTTGGTCGCTGGAAAATATATGCGATGGTGACCAAATTAGAATACGAAGAGTTATGGTTTCCTTCCTTGTTGATTTTTCTCACTAAAGGACGAAGGCAAGAGCGGAATGAGTACAGAAGAGTACCCTCAACATCATGAAAATGACATTCTGATTTAGGTAGATCTCGATAAAACAATACATCAATGAGAAGTTTATTTCATAAATTTAATGGAATCTTTGTAGAGGGAAAGGGCACAAAATCAATACTCATCTTTCTTGAAAAATGAAAGGAAAAAAACAGAAAAGCCGCTTCATTAAGAAATTCAAAAGTTCGAATAGCTCCCGTCATTATTAATATATTATTCACTATATTCCTCAGACTAACAAAAACAACTCCTTCCGTCGCCTTGCGTCTTTGTGAATTCAATATCTGCCTCGCCGGCAAGAGGGCCTATGGGTTATAACTTTTCTTAGAATCAACCTAACTTAGGAAGGCAACTACCCAGTGAAGTAATATGTGACATCCCGAATTTTCAATGATGTTTTCAATTAAATTAAATCAGGCCTTTCATCAACGCGCTTATAGTGTTATTCTCAGAGCTGATCACTCATGAGATAACTAGACTATCTGGGGAAGTCATTAAGAGATTTTAATGCAATAGACTTGAGGATTCGACTAGAAATCGACTACTCGACCGTGCTCATCTGCAGAGATCATTTCGACACAGTAAGATCAATTAAAAATTGGAGATAGGTAGGTTGAACTAAGATGTGTGGTTAAACATAGGTAATTCCACCAAATTGAGAAATTCTCGTCGACCGACACTAGATCGATTTTTTTATCGTTTTGGTACCCTATGTCTGTATTTGAATCCTTGAGATTTTCACAACAACTGAGAGTCGCCCATGTGTCAAACAGGTTTTATTGTGGCTCGAAGAAAATCGATCATGAGTCATTTGCATTAAAAATTTGTAAAAGCTACCCAATAGCTTAGGTCACGCTAAAAACACGCAGAGTGAAATTAACCGCGAATTTGAATCTAATTTCAAAAATTGAAGGTTCTATCCTGTCACGAGTCATTTTAGAAATGTCGACTCAGTCTTAGAAGATTTTCATGCAAACCGAGACTTTTTGGGAAAAAATTGAGGTATGGTTGTTTTCATCCAGAAAAATCAAGGGATTGTCTTTTATTGTGGAATTGGGAAGCGAGATGGTTCTGTTGGCAAGGAAAAATGCCAATTTGATCAAGGACTTGTTGGTTGAATTTTTAGAAGCCGGATTGATTGAATTCAAGGAGTAATTGGAGTCAAATTGAGGGAAAACATTGCAAAATTCGTGTGCCCCTTAGACCCAACAATTGGACCTCCTTAAGTCTTCTAGAAAGGGCATTTTGGGTCTGGAATTGGCTGTGGAGGCCAAATGGGTGTGGTGGGCCAAGCTCAAGGAAGACAAGAAGATAAGAGAGGCCTTTGGTGGCCCCCTCTAGCCCAAAACTGGTTCCCCCTCCTTCCCCTCTCCTCCCACCGTTGACCAACCTCCCTCCATTGCCGCCTTTGAAGCTCCAACAACCCAGAAAAACCAAGCTTAGCCTCCTTGTGCCATCAAGCCAACCGCCGAAGTCCAGAGCCGCCACCTGCATCGCCTGAGCTAACACGTCCGCCAGCAACCGTTTGCCCATGCCTGCGCCCAGCGTGCTGCCATCCCGTGTTGTTTGAGCACCGTCCAGTGTCGTAAGGCTCAGCCAAAGCCCATTCAACCGCCTTGAACCACTGTGAAGCCCCGCCTCAGCTGCTTGACCTTGTTGCACCGTCGTTATCCACCCTCACCACTTCAAGCCGTCCGATCCAACCTCTACAGCCCTTGACCAGAGGAGAAATCATTAGGTCTCTAGGCTATTGTTCAGCCCGTTTCCGAGCCATTCTCCACCCCAATTGGCAAGCTCGCTTTGGAGTTTCTTGTCCCTTACCGCGTCCCCGTTGTTTTAATCTGAGTGAATTGCTTAACAGGTGAGTTTAACTCACTAATCCCTACTTAGTAGGTTAATGACGCTTAAGGGTTGTTTAGTTTAGACTAAGCATGGTTTAGGTGGATAGATATATTATACTAGCAATTTAATTAATTATTATTGCATGTTAGGTGGTTAGAGTAATATAGTTAAAGCCTAGACAAGCTCTAGTATTTATCTAGAGTGGTTAGGTAATTTTTCAGATCCGTCTCCGCTTCTAATTAGGCTTTACAAGCCTAAGTTCTATTTATTGGCATTTACTTATTATTTTCTGTAATTATTTCATTATTTATTTATTTTCCAGAAATTAAACAAGGTTAACCGGTGACCGGAATTTTGTGCTAATTGCAATGGTGTGATCTGTTTATTTAATTGACTGTTCTTTTGTGCGAATTGAGTGTAATTGGTGTTTGTGGGTATTTATCACAAAAATTGATAATATTGGTAATTAATTGGAAAATTACTGGACGTCGGTCTACAGCGCCAAAAATCTATTTTGGGACTGCTGGAAATGGTGGGATGTTTAAAGGTGAAAATCTTGTATTTTGGCTAAGGTCGATCGTATACCTACACATGAGTATTTTTATCGGATATAATAAAAATGGTAAAGTGAATAGATGGTTTTGGTGGTATACTATATCAGCCTATAGACGATATGTCAGCTTAGATTGTGAGTAGTATACCGGTATACTATATCAACCTACGAGCTTTGATATGATAGCTTAGTAAAAAAAAAGTATACCTTATCAGCTTAGATTGCGAGCTATATCATTATCAACTTAGAGGGAGCTATATTACTATCAACTTAGAGTGACCATTAGTAGTATAGTATATCAATCTACGGGCTTTGATATGGCAGCTTAGTGAGGGAGCAGTATACTATTTATCAGCTTAGAGCGAGCTATACTATATATTATCAACTTAGAGAGAGCAGTTTTGACTTGATTGAACTTATTAGATAGTATTGATTTGGCCGACCGAGAGAAGGTCGTGATGACATGTAATCGACTGAGTTGATTGATAGATAATGCGATTTGATTTGATGAATAGATGTGAATTGTGTATCCATGAGATAGACTAACTTGCAGGAATGGACTGAGGCAAAAGTAAGTCCTCTGACCTATGTTTGTGCTTAGATAGCCCTTATGGTGTATTTTCTTCCTAATTGGGTCTTAGGGAGTTGAATTTGCTGAAACATTGTCTCACTGATTATTATATAACCATTTTCAGGTCCTTAGATAGTATTGGTGGAGGACCGGAAGCCCCGAAGTTTGGGAATGTGGAGACCGAAGAATCGGCAAACGTGTCTAACTAGTGGGTCATAAGACAGTTCCCTTTTTGTTAAGCCGATATTTTTGTAGATAGTCTAGCATTGTATATAAACATGTTTGTTTATAAAAGGCTTGTTTCGATTGTGAATTATGGCCCTACTTTTCTATCCCATAGGTTGTTGTATTGAGATTCTTAAATTGCTTCCGCACGTGCATTAAAATGAATGAGTTGGCGATGCGTCTTGGGACGTCACTATTTAATCGACCACAGAGGGATGGGCACGCACTCGGAGGATCGGGGTGTGACATAATAGTCGTGATATCAAAAAAGAGCAAGCGATGTCTTAAAATACTCCACTTGATGTGGAAATACCTATATATTTTTCGGCGACCAAACTAGAAAATGAAAAGTTGTGGTTTATTTTAACGTGCATTTCACATCGGTGCACATGCTCAGGTTTTTCTATGGTAAAATGAAATGTATGGAGGAGTATGCAACCACCATAAAATCAAATGGAGTGGAATGCAAGATTCCGTAATTTATATATGTTGAAGCTTGTTGACTTATTTATGGCATTTAATCACACGCTTTTGAGTTCGTTGAATCTAACCTTTTTTAGCATAGTAATAGTCTATTCTTTCTAATCTAAGTCAACCGCAAAATGTTCGACTCATTTTGTTGGGAAATGAAAGAGGCAGACTTGCACTAAAACAGTATGTCGCGTAAAAGTATTTCAACTGATATTCTCATTAACTAATATAACGCGTTAACTACCATTTTCTGACTCAAAGAAAAGATTCTTATATCTCCTGATGATTTCAGGAGTATATTAGCTTTCCAATTTATTACTTGATAGCACGAAATAGCAACACATTTTTTAAGTATTGGTTACAATATATTCATAAAATATGTAATCTACATAGTGTTGGGAATATCGGATTCCTAAAAACCAGATTCAACACTAAATCAAACCCCTAAACTTATGCGGAAGACGAGCTCGGGAAAAACATATATCACCAATCTTAAAGCACACCACGGAACCGAGCATACCTTGTTAGCCATAGATTAAACACCAACGCCAATATGAGGAAGCGAAACCGGTCTCGTTCGATCCGATGATGTCAATTCGCCTTAAAGGGAAGATAGGTGTCGCCTCTTGCGCATTGTACTTTCTTTTGGAACGTTTTTTAAGGTGAGAGGGAGGAGGAACGTACGTTATGCCAAAAGGTGCACTCCTCCCTCTTTATTTCCCCTTATATACGTCCCCTCCAAAAAGAAACGTATCCCTTCATCATGTCCCTTCATCCATAGGCCCTAATCTTGTGGGCCGGGCTTTTAGGCCCAACATGGGCGGACGGGTCAACTTAGACCCATCACATTAATAAAACCATCATCTATCACTCGCACATGGTGGGCCGAACATGATCCTCTTTACCTCTGTTCAACATTCATACTGGTGAATAATCCATGCGACTAGCATACTTTGAGAGCTCGTTGCCATACATCTGTTAGGAATATATAGTAGCTCATAATGGGCATCACACTCTGAGAAGATTTAGTATGCAGTACCCTACATCGATCAATCACATTTATATCTCTATTGATCTCTTTTAAACAATGATATATATGTTATATTCACAATTATGATTATCTCAAATGCAGTCATAATTGGTTAACCGGTGAATAGAAAACTATAATGTGATTCTCCAAATTCAATCTTTCTCTTTCCTTCAAACTCTCCATTTCAATTTAGCTTGCTTTTCTAGAAATGTCCCATTAAATCGAATCAGCTCATGACCATTGGCAACATTTTAAGATAGCAAACACTAAATAGAAATCTTGATAATAAGTAAGAGTCATGAGGACACTAAAAATTAAGGAACTCTTTTCCTCAAGAGTCTCATACGGCATAAAAGTTGATATCAAACTTTTGCCACTCTTATTGGTCGTCTCATACATACGTAGTATGAAATACATATTACGGTATTAACTCATTTCCCATGGAGCATATGTCTATACTTTCAATACCGTACATATGATAGTTCAGATATATCCAATGTCTAACTTGAGTTCACGTATCTACTCATTCACAAAATTCATCAGAACTCACATCTGGCATCATAGACAGATAAAATAAAATATGTGCGTTATTTTACTTTCGAACATAGTAAGTATTATATCCTCATATTAACACCCAATTAATGTGACAAATATATTTTAAGCTTGAACTCTCGATTATTACCTAGATAATAAGCTTAAATACAGTCTCATTTCTATTTATCACATAATAAATAGATGCGATTACCCGTGTGAGTGGGCTAATCTTTTATCTGTCCGACATATTTTCTCAACTTAATGTAATGCACTGAGCATTAAGATACATAAAGATCAAACAAAGATTCATAGGCATTAATGAAGAAAATACAAATTCATCAAATGTGAACACTTAAGGAAATTACAATATTCAATACATCAGCCTCTATGCAATCTTAGAATTTTTACATGACCACAAAATACATCTCTAGGTATTGGCTTTGTCATAGAATCTGCTACCATTCTATGCGTAGTATGTACTCTAAATTCACATATTTTCGTGCAACCATATCATTGACAAAATTATACTTAGTATCTATGTATTTGGTCTTGTCATGAAATTTTGGATCTTTGGTGTACGTTATAGTTGCTTGGCTATCACAGTTAACCAATAATGGACTTGCAGCTTTTTCAATAAAACATAAATGATCCAAAAAATCTCTTAAGCCAAACACATTCTTATATTGTTGTTGATAACTCAACTTCCATCGTGAACAAGGCTATATATATTTGTTTCGTACTGCTCCAACATATGGCGCAATTATTTAGTAAGAAAAACAAATCTGATGTAGATTTCCTTTCATCTAAATCTCCTCTCCAATCAGCATCTGAATAGCCCTCAAGTCGCAGATCATTTCTTTGATAACTCAGCGTATAATCAGCAGTTCCCTTTAGATACCTTAGTATTCTTTTAACGACTTTTCAACGTGCTTGACCTGGATTGAATTGGTATCTACTCACCATTCCAACTGCAAAACATATGTTAGATCTTATACACATCATAGCGTACATCAAGCTTCCAATAGCACTAGCATAAGGAACATATTTCTTTTTCTTTTTCTCTTGTGGAGTCCTTGGACACAGTGTATGGCTCAATCATTCACCTTTTGCAATAAGAGTGTCAATCTTGCATACGAAATCATTCAATAACCTTATTTATATATATTTCTTGCGAAACAGATAACGATCTCTTCGAACAATTTCTTGAAATCTTAACTCCAAGAATGTATGCAGCCTTACCCATATCCGTCATTTCAAAGTTGGAACGGAATAACAAACATTTGCATCACTCTGAAAAGTAATAGGTAAGTTAGCATGCACCATCTTAGACCTAACCATTTCCAGTAGGATCATGTTTATTCTCTCCGCAACACCATTTTGTTGAGGAGTATATGGAATAGATAACTGTCTTTCTATTCCTTTTTCATCACATAATTTTCTGAACTCATCAGATAAATATTCTCGACCTTGATCGGATCTTAATACTTTTATTTTCTTGTCTAATTGATTTTCTATCAAGTTCATAAACCTTTTGAAACAACTTAATGTTTCAGATTTATGATAAATAAATAGATATATCCGAATTGAGTATAATCATCTATAAAAGTGATGAAATAAACAGCCCCATGCCTTCTTCTCACATTCATTGGACCACAGATATCATAATGGATTAAATACAGAAGAAATTCAGCTCTTTTACCTTTTCCAAATGGTTTCCTTGTCGTTTTCCCTACTAGGCAATGCTCATATATGGGCAAATCGACTTTTTCAATATTGCTCAATAAGCCCTCTTTGGCTAGTCTATTCATACGTTGTTGGCCAATATGAGCAAGTCTAGCATGCCACATATTCACATCATTATCATATGAATTATGAGACGTGAGAAGGGAATAAACATTTGCATTAACATAATCAATATTTAATACAATGAAACCATCTAGAAAATAACCACAACCATAGTAGTTTGTATCCAAATACAAATCTACACCTCTATTATGGAAGTTCATATAAAAACCAAACTTAACCAACACCAAAATAGACACTAAATTTCGATGAATTTCCGAAGCATATAAAACATCATGTAGGAACAAGGTGCGTCCACCACACATGTTCAATTGGCATGTGTCAATCCCTTTAACTTCAGCTCTAGAGTTATTTTCCACATAGATCCACTTAGTTTCAGTTGGTACTCGTTGGATTTCCGCGAAGAATCCTCTATCATTCGCTACATGGTTTGTTGCTTATGAATTTACAGTCCACAAAGGATTAGATTCAGCCAATAATACAGAAATTGACACATAAGTAAAGTTCTCAAATGTACAAGAGGTGTTTACCTTTTTTGGCTCACAACAATTACGAGCATAGTGACATTTCTTGTCACAATTGTAACACCTCACCCTTGACATTTTCTTCTTTTGATGACGTTTTCCTCTCTTATGTTGGTTAACTCTTGATTCCTTGCAATAAGGACTTGATCATTTGCATTCTCATATATTGAACAAATCAATACGCTTGCACTTAGAGCTCAAAGCCTTTTCTGAGCTAGAACCAGCATTACTAATATCTATTTGCGGCTTAAATGTCACGCCCCAATCCTCGGGCACGCACACATCCTTCTCTATTCGTCAATTTTATAATGCGATATCCCAGAACTATGTATTGACGACCCTTTCATTTATTAAGCACATGCAGAAGCAGTTATAATCCCCAAACAATAAATACAATGGGATAGAAAAGCAATGCCATATTTTTCATATTGAAACTTATAACCAAACTTTTATACAAAATACAAACCAAAGTACTTCATAACTATTCACATCAAAATGGAGATTTCAAAAGAAGATGGAATCTCAGGCCATCCAGGTCGTACTCAAGATTCCATCTTCTTCTTCCAAAATTCTTCTCCTCAAGTTTCACTCTAGAGTTCTCCTTCTCAGATTCCTCCTCCTCAACTCCTCATCGGGGTCCTCAAATGTTTTCCCCAAACCGGGATGAGACTACGTCTCAGCGAGTTCTACCCCACTAAGGCCCGTTTAGTAAACCATTATATTATAGGCTGCCTAAACACGCACAAGGCAGAGGACTTACCTTGGCCTCAAATTCCACCTACATATTAGCACAATTCAAATAGACACCCAAGCAATCACATCACTTATCGAAGCATCGATCAAATCAACCCAGTCGATTACACGTCAACAAGACCACTCACGGTCATTTCCATTCAATCAAGCAATTAACAATATCAGATCAAAACAATGATCAATCGACCTAGTCGATTACATGACAACGATAACCCTTCCCCGGCCAATTCAGATCAATCAGTCAATCCATGACAAACGAATCAAATCGTATCAGTAATTCCATCTATACCCGATAATTAATCTCAACATTCCCACTCAAATATAGGCTCAAGGCGCTAGAGGTAACCCCAACACAAAGTCCCGTCATCATGTGGTACTTAGTCCTTGATCACAAATAACAATAGTATAAGGCGCTAGAGGTAACTCACACGAAATCTCGCTATCATGTAGTACTTAGTTCTTCACTACAAAATGCAATAAGGTAAGGCGCTAGAGGTGACTCACACGAGATCTTGCCATCGTGTAGCACTTAGCCCTTCACTATGCATAACAATGATGCAAGGCACTAGAGGTAATTCCCATGCGACTTAGGTCGCCATGTAACACTTAGCCCTTGACTATAATAAGCAATGGTATAAGGCGCTAGAGGTAACTCACACGAAGTCTTCTACTTGTGTAATACTTAGTCATTTACCTACTCATGATCCATTGGTTTCCCTTAACACAACACACATCACATCAACTTCCGATAATCATCTTGCTTCAACTATAAGCCAACTCACGATTAATCCCTCACGGCCCAATGAAATTGTGCCTCTCACTTAACTTCCTCGATTAAAGCAATGTCTTGGCCTCATTTTTTTGTATTAAAAATACCTGATAAAATAACGTGCGTGGGCACACGGTTGGCCTTAACCAAAATCTAATATTTTCCTTTCCGTAACTCCCACATTTTCTATAATTCGCTCAAATAGTTTTGGCATTATCAACCGATGCCCGGTTATTTTTCAATTAATAACCAATGATTTTCCAATTAAAGAATAATTCTCATCCTTCGCAAATAGTTCAATTCAACACAAAATAAAGCTCCATTAAATAAACGGACTTCACCACGACGATCATCACGAAATTTCGGTCGTCGGCTAACCCAACCTTAATTTCCGAAAAATAAATAATTAATTAATTAATTTCGAAAATTAATAATTAATTACCATAAATCCGATTTAACTCAAAATAAAGCCCAATTAAATAAATGGGCTGCACGGGTCGGGCCGCCGGGTCGGGTCGGGCCGGACGAGCCGGGTTGGACCGGTTGGGCCGGTCGGACCGGTCGAGCCTGTCGGACTGTTCGACCCAGTCGGCACATGCCACGCGCGTGCCTGGATGATATCATGATGACGTCATCATGCATGTACGCGGCATGCGCCAGCACGGCACGTGTGCGTCACACGTGCCTTCGCGCACGCGTGCAATGCACACGCCTACCCCTGCGAATTGGCGCGTGCAACACGCCGATTCGTTCCAGCTGCGCGTGGGAGCACATTCGGCGGCCGTTGGCGGCTTTCTGCCACTCGTCACGATCGTCTCAACGAGACCTTCCATCCAACACCATCATAAATCAATTTCGACTTATAGAAAATCGAAAAAAAATGGATGAACAGTGCTCGGGTGTCGGGATTTTTTTCGCCCCGATCGGTGTCGGCCGATTAATTTCACAAAAATTAATAAGAAATCATCCATAAACATGAAAGTGGTCGGGAAAAACATGGAAAAGGATCGGGAAACAAGAACTACAGCTCTAATACCAATGTTGGGAATATCGGATTCCCAAAAACCGGATTCGACACTAAATCGAACCCCTAAACTTATGCGGAATACGAGCCCGAGAAAAACATGTATCACCGATCCTAAAGCACACCATGGAATCGAGCATACCTTGTTAGCCACAGATTAAACACCGATACCGATATGAGAAAGAGAAACTGGTCCCGTTCGATCCGATGATGTCAATTCGCCTTAAAGAGAAGATGGGTGTCGCCTCTTGCGCACTGTACTTTCTTTTAGAACGTTTTTTAGGGTGAGAGGGAGGAGGAACGTATGTTATGCCAAAAGGTGCGTTCCTCCCTCTTTATTTCCCCTTATATACGTCCCCTCCAAAAAGAAACATGTCCCTTCATCATATCCCTTCATCCATGGGCCATAATCTTGTGGGCCGGGCTTTTAGGCCCAACATGGGTGGACGGGCCAACTTAGGCCCATCACATTAATAAAACCATCACATAGTTATATTTTTATATGCAATTTTTAATCATTTATAATATAATTGATTCATGACAACATCATTTTGGAATTTTATCCTTATACAAATTCAAACCTTTTCACTTTATATAAAATGAATAACAATAATTTGTACCCTATAGGTATTCTTCTATTTTAAGGCTCCGTTTGTGTCATGCAGAATGACCAATTTAGAAAATATTTTCTTAAAAATACTCACTTATTGGCTTACAAAAATGAATAAATGATTAATATTTTCACTATCCATGAGAATATCTAGACTTAAATTGTTATCCATAATGAAAATGCTTTTTTATAACTAATTATTTTGATAAATATAATTGATCATTTTTAGGAACATATTTTTCAAATTATTATTTTTTACAAAATAAATGTAGCCGGTTCTTTTGAGGGCAATTGGCCCAAGGAAAATCAATGTAGAGCCATTTCATTTTCCACCCAGTGCGTCGCGTATCAGGAGAGCGATTGTGGGGGCAGAGCATATTTCTCGGCAGGATTTACACATGTGATGGATGAATATACGGGAGGAGCAAAATCAACAGGTCAAAGATGATGGAGCATCATCAGTGGGGGATTGAACGAAGGAAAACACCCACCTATAGAAAATGTCGAAACAACTGAAAACGACGTGCCTCTAAAGGTGAACGTCTTGCATTTTTCTTTTTCTTTTTGTTATCTTGATGACGCCACCAAGTCGCCCAAAATGTGTTCCTTCAAAACTCTTGCTACAGACCTCGACGTCCCCCACTACACGTCTTCTAATTCTCACAAGGGAAGAGAAAAGGCAAAGTCTGAGGTTAATGGCGAACAACAATCCAGCTGATGACGGTGGTGGTCAGAGGTACGCTTCGGCGTCCTCAATCATGTTTTAATTTTTGTAGCTCATGTTCCTATCATCATGCCCAGCGTGGACGGTCCTTTACGTGAATGCTGTTTATCGAGAAAAAAACCTGCAGTTCTACGTAAACCAGGTGAACTTACTGACGCATTCTGAACTTTGCAGTGTTCAGCATGTAAGAGCCCAATTAGAATCTGAGAGTCTCCAGCCTTTCAACCAGATTTCCCTTTGTTTTTCTTTTTCTTATTGTCTGTTGATCCACGTTCTTGTTTTCGACGTTCATAATGACTCATTCTCAGAACAGAGCATGGGCCTTACTCAGAATAAAGCATGTACTTAGGAGCATATCTAGTCAATGCGAAATGGCATTTTTCTCACATTTTCTAGATTGGGGTAGTTATATTGTACCAACCAGATTTTTTTCTTCTGCTCTTTTGCTAAATGATCTAGGTTTTTGTACTAATTACAGAGCATAATTGAAAAGAAAAATTGTTTGTTGGAGTCGTTGACCCTTCTCAGGATTTTCTTTTGGTAACTGAATACAGTTGGAGTCACAGCAGGAGTAATCCCTCTCGAGTATGACTACCGTTAAAACGGTTGAGTTTTTCAGAGGAGAGTGAAATAACAAGATAACTGTCATTTCTTTCTGAAAATCACAAAGTTGGAAAGAATGTGAACCTTCCCCTAAGGTTACTAAGTGGGAAAATTCTATCACATTAATGAAGAGACACGACTGTATGCCTGCTTTGTTTCTTTCTTTTGCCAAAAGAAACTCATATGAAGAGCAACGTGTTAATACAAAGTCTTACTAGCTTTTCCTCCTAAGAAAATATGAGAACTGCAATTAACTTTACTCTGTTTCTACCGGTAAGCATGTTTGTGTATCTTGGTGATTTTGTTTTGTGTATTAGTGTTGTCAGAGTGGGTGTTAGGGAGGTATCCCCTAGTATTCTGATATTATGTTTTGTCCAAAAGAAAGTTTTCAGTAGCTTAATTGGGGTGGATGAATAGATGGATTAAACTCTTGCACTGCACACATAGGTTAAAATCCTGTATTGCATACACTCGGTGGCTATGATTTGCACTAGAAGCTTGGCATCATACCGAGCATTAAATTTCCTTTAACTTTAATCGGTAGTTCTTGATGTGTTTATGCAAGTATATTAGTTATTAGCATTGCGGACCGCTTGATATTTATCGTACACTCATAGCTCGGTAACTTTTAGAGAAACTATCATCAACTCGAGCTTTTGTGGAAGACTTTCTTCTAACAAGTAGTCTCCCGATTTTAATTCCAAGATATGGAGCTCAAATCGCTGCAATTAACCAACTTCTCGATTCCATGGAGGAGTCCTTGCTTCAAGCTATCAGGGAGATGCATAGCTCTACGTGTCCAGTCAGCACTGCTGGTGCACCCATCATGCTTATCTACATAGTGGTCAAGATGATCCGGCAAAAGTTAATCTTCGCAATGGGAAGGCAAGATATGGTCGCAAGGTTCCAACTTGCGTATACTCTCATAGCTATTGTTCTCGGATGTGTCGGGTGTAGTCTGCTAATTTACATTTTACTTGGTGACATGCCTTGGCAGATTCTTGTTCCCCGCATCCTAGTGTTGATAATCTCATCCACATTCAAACTTGAGGATTAATTAGAAAATGATGATAGTTCTCGATTTTCCTAACGTTGTGGTTCACTTTTGCAAAGTTGGATTTGATATGTGTACTGCCAATGTTGGCTCGACATGATCCTCATGTCGTAATATTATTACTTTGAACACCTTTTACTTCACAAAGCAGAATATATGGTGATGAAGCCAATGGTAATACTTAGTTAAGATCCTAGTGCAAAACAATAAAATTGGAGAAACAAGGGATCTTTTTTTTTCTTTTGCCAAAGAGAAACTTGGGATTTGATTTAGAGAATTTGAGATCAATTTATCCTCGTTCATTAATCTTTTGACACACGAATCTTGATTTTTATGTAGTTCATAACTCGATCCTTATACCCTAACCTCAGCGATATTCTACACCCTATCTTGGCAGGTACTTCGAGTCACAAATGAAAAGCACTAAGCCTAACATAAAGGATGCATGCAACATGTGAGAGAGGGAAGTAATTTTAAATGAAAGTAAACCATTTGAGAATAAAGTGAAATCACATTAAAAAAGTTAGATGCACAACTTTTTATATGTTGGGGCATATTTGGAAGAAAAAGAAAAGTGAGAGTACTTATAAAATTATTATTTGGTTTAATGTAAGAATCGATATACAAAGGTTGATGACGATGACTAAGAACTTTCTTTATATATATATATATAGGGATATGTGCAGTAGAAGTCCTAAAACTTGTGCAGAAAGTGCAATTGAGTCCTAAAACTTACAAAGAGTTCAATTAAGTCCTAAAACTTGTCCAGAAAGTGCAATTAAGTCCTAAAACTTACAAAGAGTTCAATCAAGTCCTAAAACTTGTCCAAAAAGTGCAATTAAGTCCTAAATTTAACACCGTTAAGAAAGTTAACGGAAATTGCGACGTGGCGCGACGTCATATTTTAAATGATTTTTTTATTTTTCAAATGGCTTTTTAAAATGATTTTTTATTCAAAATCTTTAAAATTAGATTAAAAAATAAAAAGGAAAATCTAAATTTATTTAAAAAAAGAAAAATCTAAATTTATTTAGAAAAAAAAAAAAGGGCGGTGGACTTCCGCCGCCGCCCATCGCCGGCGACCGTCGCCGGCCCTGGGCGGAGTGGCCGGCCCTCACCGGGGCCGGCGACCGCCGCTCGGCCCGGGTGAGGGACGGCGACCGTCACCCGCCACGGGCGCGGCCTCGTCGGCCCTCGCTCGGGGCCGGCGAGGCTCGCCAGATCCGGGGAGCCTCGCCCGGATCCGCGAGCCTCGCCGGCCCCGAGCGAGGGCCGACGAGGCCTCGCCGGGCGGGGCGACGGTCGCTCGGCCCCGGCGAGGGACGGCGACCGTCGCCCGCCGGGGGCGCGGCCTCGTCGGCCCCGAGCGAGGGCCGACGAGGCCGCGCCTAGGGCGGGCGACGGTCGCTCGGCCCGGCGAGGGACGGCGACCGTCGCCGCCTTCGGGCGCGGCCCCCGGATCCGCGAGCCTCGCCGGCCCCGAGCGAGGGCCGACGAGGCCGCGCCAAAAGCGGGCGGCGACGGTCGCCATCCCTAGGCGAGGGACGGCGACCGTCGCCGGCCCCCGGTGAGGGCCGGCCACCCCGCCCAGGGCCGGCGACGGTCGCCGGCCCCTCCGCGATGGGCGGCGGCGGAAGTCCACCCCTTTTTTTTTTTTTTTTGAACAATTGTTTTTTTTTTCTAAATAAATTTAGATTTTTCTTTTTTAAATAAATTTATATTTTCTTTTTTATTTTTAATCTAATTTTTAAAGATTTTGAATAAAAAATAATTTTAAAAAGCCATTTGAAAAATAAAAAAAATCATTTAAAATATGACGTCGCCACGTTAGCAATTTCCGTTAACTTTTTAACGGTGTTAACTTTAGGACTCGATTGCACTTTTCCGGGACAAGTTTTAGGACTTGATTGAACTCTTTATAAGTTTTAGGACTCAATTGCACTTTCTAGACAAGTTTTAAGACTTAATTGAACTTTTTGTAAGTTTTAGGACTCAATTGCACTTTCTGCACAAGTTTTAGGACTTCTGCTGAACATAACATATATATATATATATATCTTGGGAGATGGGTCTGATCCATCGAGATATGGGGGAGGGAAGTCGCTCCAAGTCTACAGCAATAATTATTTTTGTCAGGGTTTTGAGCTTAGGCGAAGCCAACTATCCCATTTTCTTTGTTTCACTTTATATGTATTTGAGATGAAGAATCGAACGGGGACCGTCAAAAGCCTAAAGTAAATCATAAGAAATTCAATTTATTTGCACCATCTCTCCCTAGAAACTCATGCACGGGAGTGCTAGAACACCAATATGTACTCCCAAGATTTGTTCTCTATTCTTTTTCTCTTGTTGTTAATATGTCCATGTTTTCATTCTTGATGTTCCTGGTGGCTCAATCTCTCAGAGCAAACAGTATAATAGGGACATAATAAGTGACTCTGTAAATTTATAATAAAAAAAATTGAAATATATTGCTGATAGTCATTGACCGCTTTTTTACATGGATTTTTCGTCCCATAAGACATTTTCACAGGCCATGGGTGTCTCATCATATCTCACCCCTCGATAAAAACAAGTTGCTTTTGTAAGATGTGAAGTTCTTTCTTTGATAAGTATTATTAAATTCTGGAAAAAAAGTATCAAAAAAATCTTAAATATATTATATTTGTGTCAATTTAGTTATAAATATTTTAATATTGTCAATTTAATCATAAAATTTTTTATTCGATACTAATCAATCCTTCTAACATTTTTGTCGGATTTCGCTGACGTGGATGCTTGTCGGCATAGCCCTCACATATACGACTTTTAATAATATTTATATTTTTTAGATTTTTTTCATTTTTTATTTCCTTTACTCTTTCGTTCCTCTTTTCTTTTTTCTTTTTTCCCTCTTTCCTTTGTTTTTCCCTTTCCTTCTTCCTCCAGCCAGCCAGAGGCAAAGGCTAGTGAGATTGACCTTAACCTTGCCAGACGAGCGTTGTCGGCCTTTAGCGAGGCTCAAAAGGCCGCGAGGTTTCACCTTTGACCTGGCAATCTTCGTCCACCACCAAGCACTGGTACACAAACGGCGCTAATAAAAGACCCGATGGCCACAGCAATATATATAAGCAAGACACACAAAAAATAACCCCTCGAATTTTAGAGTCACCGCCACAGAGAAGTTCAATTTTCTCACGTCTTGGTCAACAAGGAAACCAGTTGACTAAGTAATTGCAATTCTAGTACACGTTGGATTTCCAATATTAGTTCAAAGGCTTCAACAATTCGAATATAAGTTGTTGATTATATTTTTGCTCTTTGATATAAGGGAATATCCAACTTGAGCTTTACCACCGAAATAGGAAATATGTAACTTCATGGCACAAATTTGGATGTCCACAAATAACAATATATCTCGGGCCAGGATTCGTTTGCGGACTCAAACTCGAGACATATTTTAACACTTAATTTGAAGGTGCACTATGTTTTATCAACCAAATTTTCAATGATAATCTCTCATTTGTTTCCTTTTATATTTAGCCCAAAAGTAGCTGGCAATGAGCTTTCAACGCCCGCCGTGTCACATAAAATAATGGGTTAATACCTTGAAAAACCTCAAACTGGTACACTTGTGACAAATTTACCCCAAACTATTTTTTTGACCACCAAAACCCCAAACTGGTATACCTTTGACAAATTTACCCCAAACTGGTACACTTATGACAAATTTACCCTATGTTAGTTTTCGTTAAATTTTATTCTCAAATTATTAAGTTAATGACACGTGACAGTTAACCGGTATACCAATTTAGGATTTTACGCTCCGTTTGTCACAATTTGCAATTTTTGTGATTTTTCTGTAGTATTAATCCAATTTAGCAGGAGGTATATTTGTCACAAATTTACCAGTTTAGAGTTTTTTACAGTCGAATAAATTAGTTTTTGGTAAATTTATCATAAATGTACGAGTTTATGGTTTTTTATAGTCAATCGGGGTAAATTTGTCACAGGTTTACCAGTTTGGGGTTTTTCATGGTCAAAAAAATAGTTTTGGGTAAATTTGTCACAAGTGTACCAGTTTGGGGTTTTTCAGGGTATTAACCCTAAAATAATCCATAGGTATGTTAGCAATTTGAGCTCCATGCTCTACTCAGTATGTAGGAATTAAAATAATAAGCTAATTGTTGCACAACAGCCTTCACAAAAGCTCAATTTATTAAGAAAGTTGTTTATGGCTCATGTATTAAGCACATTTATCGAGTATTTCCAAAAACGAAGTATGTCTTAATACTTCCCCCATGTGTACAATGGGTCTTGCACGTGAAAAATGAGCTGTAAGGAATTCGAACTTTTTAAGAATTATAGAAAATATTTTTTCTAACAGGATAAGTGTATTAGAAGTCCTAAAATTTGTCATGAATATACAATTGAGTTCTAAAACATCAAAAAAAGTGCAATTAAATTCTAAAACTTGTTATGAAAGTTCAATCATGTGCTAAAACTTTCAAAAAATTCAATCAAATCCTAAAAATTGTCTTGAAAATGCCATCGAGTCCTAAAACTTTCAAAAAAATATAATCAATGGAAGGACTTAGATTGGACCAATTTGACAAGTTTTAGGATTTGATTGCATTGTTTGAAAGTTTTATGACTTAATTCACTTTGTGACTATTTTAGGACTTAATTATACTTTTTAAAAATTTTAGAACTTGATTGCATTTTTATAAGAAATTTTAGGACATTCAATACACTTACTCCTTTTTTTAATAATAAAGATTATCAAGATACGAGCCTACAATGAACATCATGTGTATTTCTTAATTATACTAACTGCATATACTTACATGAACACATCTAGAGCTGCAAGTTTAGATACAAAGTGAAATTTAATTCCTGGTATAAAAACTATGCTTCTCGTCTAAATCATAGCTAATGAGTCTTTGCATAATTGCAGGAGCATAAATTGTTTGTGCATTGCATACAGGGACGGAGTTGGCCTGTTTTTAGAATGGGTGCATTAATATAATGGTGTTAATTTATCAGGATTTAATTTATTCTATTTTATTGTCTTCAGTTATAAAAAGTGAACGGAATGCGAAAAATCGTGTCAGATTCTAATCATGATCAATGCAAAGCATAATATGAGTTATAGTGGGTTGAATATAATAAGAATAAATTTTGGGTAGGGTCCAAGGTCAATTAACAAAAAATTAAAGCGAAAATTTCTTACAGAAATACACAATAACTAAGCAAAAATGAATAAAGAAAAAAACAAAAATACACCATGGCTAACGGGGTTAGAATGGACCTCCAAGGTGTAGTTTGAAATTGGAGGTCCATATAGGTGGAGCGAGTTTTCGTGCGGTCATGTGAGTCTGAGGTCTGTGTGGTCATCACTCCATGTGGTCATATGGCCTTCAACCTTTTCACTCTAGTCTTATGAATGAAAAATTCGCTCCATATGGTGATGATATAGTTTTGCCATCCGATGATATACTTTTGCCCCGAGTTGAGACAACCATGGCAAAAAGAACTCCATCCAAAAGGACCATTTTCTCCCATTTTAGTCCCAAAAGAGAATTTCTTTTGGCACGGTGTTAAGGGCAATGACATCAGTGTCATTGCCAAAAGAAACCAAAAGAATTTTTTGGTGTCATTTTCTTTTGGCACAGTGTTAAGCGCAATGACATCACTCATTGCGCTTAACACTGTACCAAAAGAAGCGTTCTTTTGGGACCCAAATGAGAGAAAATTGTTCTTTTGGAGTGAGTTTTTCATATGTAAGTATATAAAACCACACCACGGCCAGAACATCGCTGAGGTCTGTGACAGCCTCATCCTGTTATCACTTTCAGGCAAGAGACTTAACGAGGCAGAGTCGGAAGGTTAATGGCGAACAACAATCCAGCTGATCATGGTGGTGGGAGGTAAGTTTCGACAACCTTAAACATTTCTTAACCACTGTAGCTCAGTCGTTAGTGAGTTGGATCATTGCAAATAAAATCATGCCACACAATCTTGATATCCTTTCCTATTCCTATCTCTGATCATGTCCTGATCATGTCCACTGTGTACATTCCATCATGTGAATGTTGTCTTATTGGGGGTTGGGGGGGGGGGGAAGGTGGTTAGAGAAACCTGCATTCTAATTCTATATAAATGAGGCAAAGTTGTGAACGTATTCTGAAGTTATATCGTTGGACACTCAAGAGCCCGGTTGAAAGGGGAGTCTTTCAGTTGCCTGCATGTTTCCTCGCATTTCTTAGACAACGTGTTGGCTCTTACTCAAAACAGAGTATACTCAATAGGTGTAAATCAGGTGAAAATTGAGATTGTTTCTTGTAGACATTGACCTTTTTTTGTACGAATTGTTAAATTTTCATGATTTTCATTTCGTGATTGCCCTCTCAAGTGTGAACACCATTTTAAAAATAAGTGAAACAACATAATAAACTATAATTTCTTTTTGAACATCACGAAGTTGGAAAGAGTTTGAAACTCATCCTAAAGTTAGTGGGTGTGAAAATTCTGTCGCATCGATCAAGGGACACAACTGTACATACACTATTTCTTTCTTTTGTCAAGAGAAACTCATATTAAGAGCAAAATATTAATTGAAAGCCTTATTTGCTCCAAAGACAAGATAAGACCTGCAATTGGATTTCCTATGTTCTATTTTAAGTAGCACTAAAACGCGAAATTGACACACAATATCGACACTTTATTTCTAAGAAATAGAATATTCTGACACGTTGGAATACGTTGTATATTAAATGAATATTTTTTATTTTAAATTCATTTGATTTAAATTCACAATTAAATAAATAAAATAAAGAAGAGCCTACAATGAATTTACACTAATAATATTAATAAATCTATTTATAAGAAATTCAAAAGACATTCATAGTTAATGATTATCCATGTGTGGGGACATGTTTCTAACTCTAACAGATATTATTGATGAAACTAATGATTAACAAGAAATTAAAATTAGAACTTTTACCAAAAAAAAAAATTAGAATTAACTTATTTAAATAAATCTATGATTTTTTACAATTATTCAACATTAGTGCTTTTATTTTTTGAAATATTTGTATAGCCTCCCTATTTATTTTTCTAATAAAAAAGTCCCCGGGTCCACCCCCAACGCCCACCCCCAAATTTATTTCACTTCTCTCGTTTCTCAATCTTTCCCTCGTTTCTTCTCCCCCCCTCCTCCTCAACCTGTCACTTCTTTCTTCAAAATTGAACACCCTCCTGTCCACCCCACCTCCCCTCCCTCCAAAAAGAAAGGATCACGCCAAAGTCCCATCAAATCTCTTTTTAAATTTTGTGAGTTTCCTCCCTCTCAAACCCTAGCTATTGCCTCCTCCTTGCGCAACCCTCTCCCTCTTGATCTCTACTCTCTCTCGGTCACCTCATCACAATAGTTTGTCGCCAAGCCTCTAGCCCTCTGGCCCTTCTTCCTTCACAACTGCAACCTCGCCGTTGGTCTTCCATTGCAATCACGGCTCGATCTATGCTCTTCCTATACCACTCCCTCACCGTCACAACCTCTCCGTCACTCGCAACCTCACCTCCGCTCCCTCACCCTCACCTTCACCCTACATGGTCTTCTTCAACTATCCTCTCTCTCAGACACATGTGTCGGAACGCGTCGAGAAGAATTGACGAAGTGTCCAAAAATCCGACAAGTGTTGACCGCATGTTCGGGTGTGTCTAACATGTCAACACGTGTCGAACACGATACGGAAGCTCCAGCAACGTGTCTATGCTTCATAAGTTCTACTTAGTAAGCATGGGTTTCTTTTTTTGGTCAAAGATAAGCACAGGATTTACCTAGTAGTTTTCTGTGTATTTTATTTTATGAAGAAGTGTTGTTAGAGTGGACTAGGAAAAGTTTCTAGGTGTTTAGGAGACATGCCCCAATAGGAGATCAAGCATTAACTAGACCACCACATCAGTAATGCTAATCAAAATTAATCAAATGAATTACATTAAAAAATTGCCCAAAGATTTAGGATTGACTGGCCAAATTGAGAAGTTTATAATTGGATCAACCTTCGCACAATATGATTAGTATTCTTTTAGATGAGTTTTCGCAGAGTTTGCATTTGGTGATGACAAGAGAATGAAACATACAGTTAAAGAGGATTAAACATAGAATAGTCATTTGTTCAAGAGGATAAAACAAATGATTGCATTTGGTTCTTCACATTTGACGATGACAAGAGAATTAAACAAGTAGTTCAAGACAAGTAAACAAATAATTGTCTTTTGCCTAAGAGGTATGAGGGATGGGACGAGTACTTCACACCAATACCTAAGGAGAGGGAGGACTCTCTCCCAAAGAGAGGACCTCCCATGGTTTGCAAATATGTTTTGCTCAACACGTAGCCTCACAGCAAGTTTTACTTCATACAAGGAAGGAAAAGAGAAATTGCTCAAAACTCGTAGGTTAATGTCAAACAACAATCCTATCAATCAGTGTGGTCTGAGGAGGTAAGCATTGGCGGCGAACCGCAACATCTCTTCACAACTAAAGTCCAGCCTCCAATAAGTTGGAGGATTGCAAGTAAGATCATGTGGTCTTGGTTTCCTTAAGGAACTTCTTATCTTTGATCATTTCCCCTGTGTGTCACCTTACTCAAACACTACTTTGTCTACTCTACATAGATCAGGTGAACTCATCCTTTTCAATGTTGCATTTGGAAACCATTGCCCCATTTTTGTTTACTTCATTAATTGATTGATGTGTTTATTCTTGATCCTCATTGTTTGAGCTTTGTGCTAGACTAGCATTCTAACAAGTAATCTTCTCATTTTAATTCCAAGAAATGGAGTAGAGCACGTGGCTCAAATTGCTGCAGAATATAATCGACAACTTGATTCCTTGGCAAATGCCTTGCTTCGACTCATTAGGAATCGACATGGCTATTCAGGTCCTGCCAACATTACTGGTGCACCTATCATTATGCTTATTTGCGCAGCGATCAAGATCATCCGACAATAAATTACTCTCCGAGTTGGGAAGGCAAGATATGGATGCAAGATTCCAATTTGTGTACGCTCTAATTGCTCTAGCTTTCGGATGTGTTGCATGCAGTCTATTGAAACACATTTTGCTTGATGAAATACCTTGGTTGATTGACTTTCCTTGGGTCATACCGTTATTGATCCTATTCACATTCATCATGGAATAAAGGATTAATTAGTGAACGACGATAGTTTCTGTTTTTTGATATGGTGATGTGTATCTTATACGAATCTAGTTTTGCTTTGTAACCTTCCAACACTGGCTCAGACATGAACTTCATGGTGTATTCTTATCTTGAAAATGGCAATAGTTTCAAATAAGATATGGTGATTTGTATTTTATATGAATTTGTTTTTGCTATGTAACCTTCCAACGCTAGCTCGGACATGGACTTCATGTCGTATTGTTATCTTGAACATCTTTTACATCACAAAGTAAAATAAATTATTGATGATGATTACAATCCTTCTTGGTGCAATTCAAAATTGAGAAATTATGAAATTGGAGAAATGAGGCAATTTTTTTGGGGGGGCTAGAGAGTAAATAATTAGAGTACATCAGAAAGAATTACATTATCCTCATTCACTATTCTCACGTTTTTACTTAGCAATCTCTATGCAACAAAATTTAAGCTAATTAGCTAATTGGTAACTCACAAGTTCTAAGTAGAGTAAGATGGACAAGTACAAGCTTGATTCATCACCTCTGATAAGATAATTATCCTGATTATCAAAGCTCCAATTTGATCACTACGTTATGTTTTTTATACTCGTTACCAAAATTACTTGGTAATTTCATTTATACATTACTTGGTGATGTCACAAGGTACTCATTCCTAGTGCATGGCCAAAAATCAATAAACATGTGTGTAAAATTATATCAAACGAACCAAGCGGCTTGCTAGTTAGGTTTTTAAATCTACGCGAAAAGTAGCCTTTTTCCCTACTATAAATACAATACATGCATGATCGTGGGAGAAAAAAAAACCGTGCAGAAGGTGTTGAATACAAATATATTTAAATGATAGTAAGATTTAAATTCAATGTCAACTTTTAAGAAACTTAGACGTTGACATCTTTAAAGTGCATTACATGAATATGTCATTGGACTTGTTTTCTATGCAGTAGAGATTAGCCGGCACTCACTCCATAAAAATAAAAATAAAAATAAAAGATTAAATTCCTCTTTTCTAGCATGGGCCATGAATATATTTTCTCTAATATTGTTAACACCTAAATTTCGCTCATTTATTGAGAGATTAATTGAATGGAAAATTAGTGATTTAATTCCTAATTATTTTAACAAAAAAATATTTTTCATTAAATTACACCACATATAGGCATTAGGAACGTTTGCATTACTAGAATTAAAGATTATTTTTAAAAAATAATAATAATAAAATTTAAAATTAATTTTAAAAAGCAGAAAAGGCAGCCGGGCGGGGCAAGGGCCTGCGTTGGCCCGGCCCCTTTTCCATTGCCCTTTTCTTTCTCCCTGCCTGGGCCGGCCCAGCCCACTTCTTCTTTTCTTTTTCTCGGCCCGGCCCCTTCTTCTCTCTCCCTTCTCTCCCTGCCGTTGGACGATAGCTCAACGACAAAACGCAGTACGTTGGCTGGACGATGACGGGGGAAGGACAGAGGACGGTACGAAGGACGGAGGACGAGGAATGTCGCGCGCAACGCTGTGAGGTCGGGCTGGCCAGCAACGGCTAGCGTGGCTGGAGGGAGAGAGGGAGAAATATGGGGTCTTTCGGCTGAAAAACGAGGGAAAGAGAGAGCTCGAGGGTGAGCAACCAGGAGAGAATAGAGGAGAGGATCGATTCGGCGGGGGGATGACTCGAAGGTCAATGAAGGAGAGGAGGTTCTCGAGGAGGCGGTGGATGCCCACGGTGACTCGCGAGAGGAAGGATTGAAGCCGGCTTTTGGTGTCGGCGTACCCGGGTCCTGATACGGATGATGTCGCAGGTGTTGATCCGAGCAGTGATGTTTTCAATGAGCATGCTAGCGCGGGACATGAGGTTGAGAAATTGGAGGAGGCAATTGGCATACTGGCGAAGATTGAGAATCCTGAGGAGATAGTCGAGGAAGTGGATGTTGCAGAGAAGGTAGAAGGTTTGGTGGGTGGGGTGAGCACCGGCGGTGCTCTGGTGGCAGACGGAGTTGATGAGGGAGGCACTCCTGAGAAAGTGCCGGCCAAAGAAGATGATGGATTGATGAGTAACAGGGAGGAAGCTGTGAGTTCTTCAGGGGGAGGCTCGGTACCCGAAAAGCAAGAGAGAGCGAGCGGCGGAAGAGGGTTTGAGAGAGAATGGAGAGTGAGGGAGAGAGCGCGACTGAGAAGGTGTTCTCCAGCAGGTCGGCCACACCGGAACCCTCTCTGACGACCCCTGGCCGACGCCCTTAAGTACACAATCTCTCGCTCCCGAATCTCTGCGTCGCTGGTGAGTTTCTTTCTTTGGTTCGAACCTCCCTTGCCCGAGAATCTTGGCTCGAAGATACCAAGGCAGCGGGCGGACCATAGCCTGACTTCTCTCAAGCTCGCCCGCTAGCCACCGTCCCCGAGCCGGGTAGGGGTCTCCACAATTAAACGCTCATTCCCACGAACGCCTTTTGCTCCGTCCGGTTCTAGATGAAGTCAAAGTAGCTCTTTTCCTTTCGGCTAATGAGATGCTTTTCACTGATTTGCACTTCGTTTGATGCCCTAGTTTGATTAGGCCAATGAGTCTCATTTTTAGATGACTTTCGCTTGTTCCCAGTCGGTCGCACATAACTTGTTTGACAAGATGCTAATAAAAAACTCTATGCAAATTGATTTTATTTCCTTTTGTCATCAGAAAGCGGATTACATCACGTTAATCAATTCTCGAGTTATTTCCACGATCAAGTGCTCTCTTACGCCATCGTTTACCTTGTTTTGCATTTCATGCTTTGTGGCCTACAACGGCAATCCGATGGCCAGAGAAGTTCGTTAATTGGAGGCTTAATGATGAACGACCGAACCGTACGCGTTCATGTTTTGGGGCTTTAGCGTATGAATCGTTGGTTGAAGTTGATCCCGGTTGGGCGTGAAGTGCAGAACAGAATTTGAAGTTGTGGGATAGGAGAGGAGCGTAGGAGGAAGGGCGGACGAATGAGGAGAAATTTAGTCAGTAAAAATGGGCTTTTTCTAAACAACAGAGGGAAATGGGATTGGAGTTAGAGGGCTTGGTTTGGTTTAATGCACTTTGGGCTTAATTAGACTCGACTGGTTTTGGGCCTAAGCGATTTAAGTAAGTTTGGGCTGGCTTTAGTCTTGATGTGCTTGGGCTGAGATTTTTTAGTAAGACGGGCTTAGTGCATTTAGTTGCAAAGAGACGGGCTTGGTGCTTTCCTATTCGAATGGTTTTTTTATTATAAGCCCATTCATATACATGGCCCAGGACCGTGAGTATAAATGCAGCCCATGTTCTGGCGGGGTCCCTCTATTCGGATTATTAATTAAAAATAAATATATAAAAATCCATTTTTTTTAAATAGAAAAAGCTTTAAAAATAGTTTTTGGGTAGTTTTCTTTTAAAGTGTCGGAAATGATCAATTTAAAATTATGCTCAAAATTGAACAAGCCCTTAGGGTTCTACCATAAGGTTTCATTTGTTCTTAGATATAAACATTATTGATTGTGCACCTTCCATACATTGATTATGGTTTTCTTTTAGCTTAGTTAGATATGTCATATCCCCAATTTGTTAATGTTAGATCCTTGCTCTTCCATGCAATTTATTTAACGCTTTTCTTGCTTGATGATTGATACTCTAATGATTGCATACCCACATGATTACTTCATATGTTAGTAGATAGATTTAAAATCAACCCAAACTACTTGAATGAACAAGATTAAGTAGTAAATGGGTAATTAATGTAGAGACCCTAGATTCTCTAATTGCATAAGAAGTGAAGTACTCTTTCATGTTTCACTTGGTTTTTAGCCAACCCCAATAGATTAGTGGTGACTCATCATTAGGAAATTCTCATAGCATCAAATTGAGTTAATGTTGAATACTCCAATGTTGTGTGAGATATGCATTTGGGAGAGTCCTAGTCTAAATCATGTGTCATAAGCCCGTCCTTTAGGCAATACCTCTAAACATATTTCCCTCTGTAGTAAAAGGTAGGTCGCAACAAGTATGGGCCCAATTGTTTTGGAATCTCTGGCGAGACCAGCCTACCTCATTGAAGATCGCATCTTTTTTGGGAAAATTGTCTAAAAAATCATAAATCTATTACATTTTTGTCGATTCAATCTCAAATATTTCAATTTTGTCAATTCAATCCTAAACATTTTCACTTCTTGTTAATTGAGTCCATCTGGCCAATTTTGACCGAAATTTGCTAATGTGGACGACCGGTGCTAACGTGGCATGTTTTAATAATATTTTAATGATATTTTCATAACTTTTCGAATTTTTTTTTTTACTTTTCTTTGATATGTTTTTTTTTTTTGGGTTTGGGGTTTGGCTAGTGAGGGTGGCCAGCCGACCATCACTGACCACAGGCGAGGGCCGGCGACTCTCACCAACCACAAGCAAGGGCCGGTCGACCCTTGCCGGCCAAAGTGAGGGTGTGCTCACGACGCCCTTGTCAAATCTAGTGCTTGGCGACCCTCGGTGACCTCACTCAAACCCCTTGCCTGGGACCGCTGAGGGCCAGCAAGCCCTCGCTTGGCTATATCTAGCAAGGGCATCGCGACTTGCACCCAAAGCTAGTGAGGGGCTTGATGCCCTTGCCTAGGGTCGACAAAGGTCATTCGGCCCTTGCATATGGCCAGCAAGGGTTGCCGGCCCTTCCTTGTGGTTGACAAGGGTCGGCTGACAACCCTAGCTGGCCCTTGCTAAAAAAACCAGAAAAAAAAAGCAAAAATAAAAAATAAAAAAGGAGAAAAGTCATAAAAAAAATTCAAAATATTATTAAAAATTGTCACGTCTGCATCAGCTATCCATGTCAGCAACTTTTGGTCAAAATTAGCCGAATAGATTCAATTGGCAAGAAGTGAAAAGGTTTAGGGTTGAATTGATAAAATTGCAAGTGAGGGTGGCCAGCCGACCATCACTGACCACAAGCGAGGGCCGACAACTCTCGCCAACCACAAGCAAGGGTCGGTCGACCCTTGCCGGCCAAAGTGAGGGCGTGCCCACGACGCCCTTGTCAAATCTAGTGCTTGGCGACCCTCGGTGACCTCACTCGAACCCCTCGCCTGGGACCGCTGAGGGCTAGCGAGCCCTTGCCTAGCTATATCTAGCAAAGGCGTCGTGACTTGCACCCAAAGCTAGTGAGGGGCTTGATGCCCTCGCCTAGGGTCGACAAGGGTCAGTCGGCCCTTGCATATGGCCGGCAAGGGTTGCCGGCCCTTCCCTGTGGTTGACGAGGGTCGGTTGACAACCCTAGCTAGTCCTTGCTAAAAAACCAGGAAAAAAAAAAGCAAAAATAAAAAATAAAAAAGGAAAAAAAATCATAAAAAAATTCAAAATATTATTAAAAATTGTCACGTCTACATCATTATCCATGTCAGCAACTTTTGGTCAAAATTAGCTGGATGGATTCAATTGGCAAGAAGTGAAAAGGTTTAAGGTTGAATTGATAAAATTAAAAGTTTTAGGACCGAATTGATAAATGTGTAATAGGTTTAAGAATTTTGGATAATTTTTCCAATCCCTTTCAGGTCATATGCTAATGCGAGCTTAGCGGTCTGCAACATCCGTTTGACGTAAAAGCTTCTTATCTCTTCATTATAAACCTACGGGCTTCAAGGGTCATATTGGGGCGCTGCAATATCCGTTTGACAAATTTCACGCTGCTTTTCCATGATGAGAATATGAAGAAGCTCGTCTCCAGGGGCACGTATGAAGTGACGATGCTTATCACAGCATTTTGCAGTCATTTTTCTCTCAATGAACACGTCAGAAAAAGACTTTATTTCTATTGGAGTTTTTTAATGGAATTGGAACAAGATTATCTTTAGAGGGAAAAAGGAATCCTCTAACCCTCCCATCTATGCCCACAAGTTCGCAATCTTAACCATAAAATACAACATTTCCAACATAATGAATTTAGAGCACCATGCGAACAACTGAAAGGCCTTCACCATTGAAGCACTGTAGAGTCCATTGAAGTTTTGATGCATTGATGTCTGGTAATTTAATAGTTAAAATAATCAATGTTTGTAATAGATGTTCTAGGGACATAACAGACTGCATTCACAAATTATTTTGTTAGTTGCTTACAACTACAAACTGTCAAATTCTTCCGATAAGATGAGTAATGACACCATATCTTCAAAAGAAGATTGTATTGAATCCATGCACTAGATACGATAAATATATCAAAGAGGTTTGGCCTGAAGATAATCAATTGGTAGGCAAATCTTAATGAATTGAGCGTGTGAAAGGAAAGCTCATAATCTTATGAACGATATCCACAAGTTCAAAGATGATATTTGTACACAAAAAATCAGCGCAAATGGTGCCAAGTGCCAAACATGAGCTCAGAAATTGGAACCTCGATTGTTATCCAGTAATTACATGCAACGAAGCAAAAGTAAGTCATGAAAACCTATGGTCATGCAAGAGTTATGCTAGCAAACGCAATTGTGCTTTCACTCATTGACTGTTGCAAAACTCCATACAACGCCAATACCTAACACAGCACGGCATCTAAGCTAAGCATCACTCATCAGGGCAAGAATTAGCAACGACATAGCTTTTTCGATTGATAGATGAAGCTGAGGAATGATCGACATGGACTTCAATGGCGACCCGCGAACTTTTTGACCGGAGCCAAGGGTGAGAGAGACGGAGAAGCAGAAGAAGAGATGTGGGCAAAATCGATTAACCTGGAAAGGAGAAGCTTGAATAGCGAGGACGGTGCTGACGCAGGAGAGGCAAGTGATGGAGCAAGCAAAGGTCTTTTCAAGGCTTTGCCGCGGAGGTTGAACTCCATTTTTGAGTTCTTCGCTTCCCTCTCTGCGCTGATGGTTCATATTTTTGTGAGGTACATGATTAATAGTGCAAAACTAGTGGGTCATCCGCATGATGTTGCGGAAAATTAGCTTGTTATGTAGTTTGACACTTTAAAAAAAAAAAAAAAATAGTTAGTTTTAAGCATGGCTCGACAGCTGCATTCATTATCAGTTTGTACATTTATACGAATTTTATGTAATAGAAAAAATGGTGACTATGCACTAATGCCGCTTAATTTAATATATTGATTTTTCTGATGTGATAGAAAAGTTCTTTTGTGTTGTATATATGCTATAAATTATGTGGGTTCGTCCAGATAATTAAACGTCCAATTATTACAATTAATCATGCTTAAAATTCTAATATTTTAAATAACTTCATTAATATATATTTTTCTTTTTTTATGAAAGAATATCTAATTTAAGGTACAGGAACTCTAGAACTTCATAAAAAAATAAGACGAACTCTACCAATGAAAAAGCAAACATACGGATCCTTCTTTATCTTTGTTGATTTTTCCTCCTCTTCAAAGGATTAATCAGCAAAGAAAAGCAAGAAGTTACATGTTTTTGTTATTTCTGATAAATGAAAAGAAACATGGATAGAAAAAAATTATAATAAAGAGAAATAAAAATCATATAGCATGAGGTGCCATGGGGAAAAGTACCAAAACAGTCATAAACCTTTTGTATTGATACCAAGTCAATCCTAAACTTTTTAATTGAACCAATTTAGTCATAAACATTTTCATATTAGTACCAATTCATTTCATCAAGCTAATTTAAGCCGGAAATTGTTTATGTTGCTGCCGGCGATCTTATGTGACGCAACGTGAACAAATTTTATAATTTATATATTTTTTTCAAATTTTTTAAATTATTTTTTTCTTTTTTTCTCTTTTCTTTTCTCCTTAGCCCTTGGCTGGCAAGGTCATCGAGGCCGGTTGAGGCGGGGCCCCGCGCCCTCATCGGCCATTGGCGAGGGCTGCTATGCCCTCGCCGGCCACAAGCGAGGGCATCGGCCCCCACCCGAGATCCGGCGAAGGCCTCTGCGCCCTCGCCCTCACCACGAGCGAGGGCCACCACACCCTCACCCGTGGCCGATGAGGGTGCAGCAGCCCTCCCCCAGGTCTAGGCAAGGGTTGCCCCGCCCTCGCCCGCCATAAGCAAGGGCTGCCGCGCCCTCGCTTGGACAAGGGCGCAGAGGCCCTCGCCAGCCAACAGGCGAGGGTTTCGGCCCTCGCCTGGATCGGGCGGGCGGGGCTAACGCCCTCACTTGTGGCCGGCAAGGGCGCGGGGCCCCTCACCTCGACCAACCCGTGGTCGATGATAGTCGGCCGACCGGCAACCTCGCCGACCAAGGGCTAAGGAGAAAAGAAAAAAAAAAAAAAAGAGAAAAAAGAAAATAATAATTTAAAAATCTAAAAAATATATATATATATATATATATATATATATATATATTATAAATTTTGTCCATGTGGCGCCACATAAGACCGCCGGCGGCCATATCAGCAATTTCCGGCTTAAATTAGCCAGATGGATTTAATTGGTACCAATATGAAAAGGTTTAGGACTAAAATTGTCCAATTGAAAAGTTTATGACTGAATTGGTACAAATACAAAAGGTTTAGGACTATTTTGGTACTTTTCCCGGTGCCACGATTGTGGCCAAATGAGGAATTTGATGATTTTTTTGCAACTATTTTACATGTCTTGAAGGTTCGATGGAGTATCAACACGGGCAACGCAAAATAAATATAACGAACTTTAAATAAGGATTTATTGCATATACTAGTTACACGTGCAAAATGCAATAGTCTATACACATATCGAAAGTATATGGCCCCACAATTTCGTTGTTCTATGTTTACCGGTTGGTAATCTTTTAATGTTTTTTTTTTAATAAAAAAAAGCTGCAGACAACCACTGTTGGACACGTGGCTTGCTCTTGGGAAAAGTTGACTGGCTGACGTTGTGTTAAGGTCTTTATAATCGATCACCTAGAGTAATTATCGCGGAAAGATCATCCCTTAAAGTACTCATTTCAAGAATTTGGTCCACTTGAACTTGGGAAAGGGTTACAACTCTAGGCTAAATTGGTCCTCGTAAAATGATTATTCCACAATTAATGGGCAATAGTTATGACAAATGCGGTAGTGCCCGAGCAAAGCATATTATTAGATTTCTAAGGAAAGCCTGACTAGAATTACATGTGTAAATTTCTCTGCACGGGGATCATCCATGATAAATTCTTAAAATTATGTGAACTGCCATATTGATTTGTCATTTACTCAGCAATTTCTATTTACGTTTGGAAGAAAATATCTGAAATCGGGATATTGAAGCTGGGTTAAGGACTAAGTCCATTGTAAAATACGAGGACGAGGACCAAAATTAAATTTTGACAATATATAAGAACCATTTTGTAATATCATTTGAATAATTATTTAATTCACTCCTGATGATATAGTTTTGTCGTGACCTTCTACTCTTGCCACCAGTTCAGACAACCTTGGCAAATGAGACTCCAAGAGGATAGCAAGGTCTTGACTGCTGGAACGGGAGACCCCTCCCGTTTCAGCAGTCCCATCAATGTCTGAACTGGTGGCAAGAGTAGAAGGTCACGGATTGAAAGGTCATATCACCATAAAGTGTTTCATATATGAGTATTAGAAACCTTAACATGGCCAGAACTTCGCCAAGGTCTCTGACAGTCCCATCCAGTTTCCATTTTCAGGCAAGAGACTTAGTGAGGCAGAGTCGGAAGATTAATGGCGAACAACAATTCAGCCGATTACGGTGGTCAGAGGTAAGTTTCGGCAACCTTAACATAACCACTATAGCCCAGTTGTCAGTGAGTGGGAGGATTGAGAGTAAAATCATGCCACAATCTTGATGTCCTTTCTTGTTCCTGTCTTTGATCATGTTCATCTCATACATGCCATTACGTGAGTGTTCTTTTATCAGAAAAAAAAAAAAAAAACTGCACTCTACATAAATGAGGTGAAGTTGTGGACGTATTCTAAAGTTATATTGTTCGACAGTTGAGCACAGTTAAGAGGGGCGTCTTTCACTTGCCTGTATGTTTTCCTCTCATTTCTTGGAGAGCATGTTGGGTTGTACTCATAACAGAGTATATTCAGTGCGTGTAAATCTGGTGAAAAGTGAGATTGTTTCTTATAGTAGCTGACCTTTTTTGTGCGAATTGGTCAATTTTTCTGATTTTAATTTCGTAATTGAATAGAGTTGGATTACTAATAGGGAATAATCCCTGTCAAGTGGGCATACCATTATAAAAACAAGAGAAATGCCATAATAAACTGTCGTTTCTTTTTAGAGATCAAAAAATTGGAAAGGATGTGAAACTTCTCTTGAAGTTTAGTGGGTGTGAAAATTCTGTCACGTCGATGAAGAGACACGATAGTACATAAACTCTATTTCTTTCTTTTGTCAAGAGAAACTCATATTACGAACTGAATATTAATTGAAAGTCTAATTTGCTTTTCCATCAAAGAAAAGATAAGAGCTGCGTTTAGCTTTCCTTGTTTCTACCCAGTAAACATGGGGCTTTTTTGTTTTTTTGGTCGAAGGTAACCAAGGTTTTTTTTTTCTTTTTCAAAGCTAAGCATGGTTTTTTTTTGGGTCATAACTAAGCATGGGGTTTACCTAGTGGTTTTCTGCGTGTTTTGTTTTGTGAATAAGCGTTGGTAGAGTGGATTGGGAAACATTTCTAGGTGTTAAAGGAAACATGCCCGAGTCCTCTATTGTTACATTTGGTCCAAACGAAGGGTTTTCATCAGCTTAATTAGCCGTGGATCAATAGATGAGTTGGCCTCTTGAAGTGCATACAAAGGCTAGACTCTTGCAATGCATAGACTCATTAGCTGTGATTTGCACTAGCAGCCAGCATCATACGGTGCATTAAATTTTCTTTTGAACTTCAATTGGTAGTTCTAAATTGCCAAGTTAATTATTCCAGTTAATTGATCTATGTGCTTATTCTTGATCCTTATCGTTTGAGCTTTTGAAAGACGATTGTCTAACAAGGAGTTTGCTAATCTTAATTCCAAGAAATGGAGAAGAGCATGTGCATCAAATTGCTGCATATTACAACCCACGACTTGATTCCTTGGCGGAGGCCTTGCGTCAACTCATCAGGGTCAGGCATAACTCTATAGGTCCAGCCAACATTAGATATGCAGCCAAAATTAAGCTTATGTGTGAAGTGATCGAGATTATTCAGCAAAAATTAATCTTTGAGATGGGAAAGGAAAATATCGACCCAGAATTTTTACAAGCGTACGCTCTTATCTCTGTTATTCTTGGATGGGTCAAGTGTACTTTGCTGTTGTACAATCTGCTGGGGGACAAGCCTTGGGTGATTTTCATTCCATGCGTCCTAGTGTTGGTAATCCTATTCGTGTTCGTCGCAAATTAAAGGCTCAATTAGCAAATGGCCATATTTTCAATTTTCAATGTCGTGATGTGTACTTTATATAAATTTGGTTTGAGTGTTGCTGGGTCGGTGGACCTCATGTTGTATTATTAGCTAGAACACCCTTGACATCACAAAGCAGAATATATAATGACGATTGTTGAAGTAATATGCCATGCATAATCGTTTTATCTTCCATTCTTCTCCATTTTCCAATTTATTTCTCTGGTCATGTAGAAATGTCTCAACGTGAACATAAAAAACTGCAATCCTGAGTAAGATATGGATCCAAGATTCTAATTTGTGTGCACTCTGATTGCTCTTGCTCTCAAATGTGTCATGTGCATATTACTTATGTACGTTTTGCCTAGTGAAATGCTTTGGCTGATTTTCATTCCCTATGTCCTAATGCTAGTAATCCATTTTGCATTCATTGAAAATTAGAGGATTAATTAGCAAATCACTATAATTTGTAGCTTTCTTGATATGGTTATGTGTATTTCATAGGAATGTCGCTTGCTCTATAACCTTCCAATGCTGGCTTGGACATGAACCTCATGTTGTATGATTACATCAGATAGCAGAATAGGTGGTGACGATGATGATTAGGATCCTTCTTATTGCAATTCGAAATTGAGAAATGATGAGACCGGGTAAATAGGGCAATTTATTTATTTATTTTCGTTGGGCTAGAGAGAAACATGGGAAATAATGCAGCGCATAGCAGAAACAATTACACAATTTTCATTCACTATTCTTTCCTTTCGGATTCATTCATTGCGAGTTTGATATAGTATATAGCTTGTTCCTCATATTCAAAACTCAGCAATCCATATACAAAAAAATTCAAACTAAAGTAGCCAATTGGACAGCTCATAGGTTCTACGTAACTCGTTCAATCCAATTACACCCGCAGAGCAAACTGAACAAGTACAAGCTTGATTCATCAACTGCTGCAAGCCGGTCTGTTGAGATAGCTAACTAGATTACAAAGCTCTGATTTAATCGCTATCATTGTACTTTTGCGACTGGCTTACCAAAATTACTTGGCAATTTCGTTCATATATGACTGGGTAATGTCATAAGGTACTCGTGCCTGGGGTTTGTTATGTATTTAAAACTCTTCTTTTGAATAAATTGTGACATCAGAGTGGGGATAATTCTTTAACACCGACAAACCTCTCCCAACCCACTCTAACAACGCTTATTCACAAAACAAAACCACCCAGACGCACAAAACTACCAGGTAAGTCCGGACCCCTTCTACCCGGGTAGAAACAAAGTAAAGCTAATTGCAGGTCTTTTCTTTTGTTAGGAGGAATAGTTAATAGGACTTCCATATGATACATGGTTCCAGATTGACAAAAGAACATTGTATATACGGTCGCGTCTCTTCATCAACGTGACAGAATTTTCCCACCCAGTAATTTAAGGAGCAAGTTCACATTCTTTTTCCAAAACGAAATTGACATTTTTATGGCGTTTCACTCTCCTTAGACAAATTGAGTGGCTTTAATGGTATTCAAACGTGAGAGGGATCACTCCTGCTATGAATCCTATTATATTCAATTACCAAATGAGTATCATAAAATTTTACCACTCACACTGAATATGCTCTGTTTTGAGTAAGACCCAAGTTGCTCTGTTCTAAAACAATGACCATGTTATGAATTCTTATTTCAAACAACATATGTAATATGTTGTGTGTAATTAAATAGTTGGATAGACATTGTTCCTCTCGACTACACCACACTCATGATTGTAGAGGAACTAACTCACCCTCAGAAAAGACGTTGAGTTACTTCTCTAAAATCATCGGCATCCATTGAACTAAACACATTGGTGCCAATGCTCGGGCTCAAGATCTGAAGTCAGGACCTCAATGGACCTAGGCTTGGGCACAAGGGATCCGTGCCCAAGATTGAGACCCCAATGCCTATGCTCGAATCCCCAACACCTGGCCCCAGGCCTCGATGGACCCGAACATGGGCACTAGGCTAAGCTAAGGTCTCAGTGGACCTGAGCTTGGGCGTGAGGGATTTGTGTGAGGGATTCAGACACAAGCACTAGGGTACCAACTTGCCTCAATGGATCCGAGCTCAAGCGTCGGGAGCCCAAGCACAGGCATAGGGATCTCGGGCTCAGGCTCATGCGCGATGGATCTAAGCATGGGTGCCAAGGTCCCAAGCTCGGGCTTAATGGACTCAAGCTGGACCTCGATGGACCTGGGTGCGGGCGCCTGGGTCTTGGGCCTCAACCTTGATGAACTTGGGCTCACATGTGGGGGATCCAAGGGCTTGAGCCTTAGCACCGGGGATCCAAGCACGGCCTTTGTGAACTTGGGCTTGGGTGTTGGGGACCCAAGCATAGCAACTGGGGCCTCGAGCCCCGCCTTGATGGGTCTGGGCACTGGTGGCAGGAACCCAGGTACTGGCGCTGGGGGCTTGGGCTTGGGTTCAATGGGCTTGGGCCTAGGCACTAGAGATTCGAGAATGAACATTAGGACTTTTGTGCCCAAGCGCATCATTTCTGGTCCAAACGTCAATATCTAGTCATATATTATAAAATGATATCCTATTTTTTAAAGAGAAAATTATTTTCTTAAATTGAAATGACGGTTTTCTTGTTGACTTAAAAAATATTTTAAGCAATTCAAATGTCGGAAAAGGAGGAAAGTGTTTTTCGCAAAATAAAGAAGCTCTAAGCAGAAAAAAGGAAGTCTGTCGATGTGAAAGTTTTGTCCACATTGACAATTGCGAGGCACTTGCAGGAGTGTAATCACTTATGATCCCCGATCAATTAGGTCAACTAAGACTCGTCTGTTGGAAAAAAATGTATCATAAGAACATTGCAAGTCTTATCATTTCTGAGGAGTATAAGGTACTGAGGCTTTCAAATAATAAGTCTAGTAATGTAAGAATTTCTCTCTAAACAAAATAAAGGAACGAAAAAACTTTTAGCCAAAAAAAAAAAGAAATGTAGTTAGAAAAAAGCAAGAGAGTGAAAGTGCAGTAGTGCCTATTTCATAGAATTTTTCCACCCCGTAACTTCTTGGCATTTTTTAATGACGGTTCTCTTTAGGAAGAGAGTTAAATAAATACTAACAGGACAATTATCTAAAGAGTCCTAAACTTATAGTATGGCGGTCAATTTAGTCATAAAACTTTTAATTTTGTCAATTAAGTCCTCAATCTTTTGATAATTTTCCAATATAGTCCATTAGGCCAATTTTGGTTAAATACATCATATCGTCAGCCGTGTCAAGTAAAACAACTAGCGCTAATTGGACCACCATATTAGTAAATTTCATCAAAAATTGGCCGAATGGATTATATTGGAAAATTATCAAAATGTTTAACATTAAATTTGTCAAATTAAAAATTTTATTTTTAAACTGACAATCGTATAATAGGTTTAGTATTTTTTTTGGATGAGTTTTTTAGAATTTGCATTTGGTGATGAGAAGAGAATTAAATGAATTGTTTAAAAGGTCATTTGTTCAAAAGGTCCTTGTCTAGCAACGAGGATTGTTTAAGGGGATTAAACAAGGGAAAATGTCGCAAATGGTCCATGAACTTTCATTTAATGTTCAATTTCATTCCTGAATTTTCGATTTGCTCAATTTGATCCCTGAACTCTCATCTAATGTTCAATTTAGTCCCTAACTATTTGAAAATTGACCAATTTCCCTTTTTTATACCAAATTATTTTTTTATAAATAAATAAAAAATACCATACTAGTTTTTTTTTTTTGGTAAAAAAGAATACCACATTTATGCAAAGTAATAAATGTCAATATTTCTTTCCTTTCTCCATATTAAAAACAAATGGAAAAATGGACAGTAATAATAAACAAAGGTGAATCTTGCATTCTGATTTCTTTTTTATATATGCAAATTATTTTAATAATGTACAAAAGCCCATCAATCGATTTTTTTTTTTTTTATGGACTTCATCGTAAAGGGAAAAATCGATTGATGGGCTATGCGGCGACGGTCGGCAATGGCGGTCGGTGGCCAGCGGTCATGCAATGACGGGCGGCGAGCGGCGGGCAGCGACGGGCAGTGGCGAGCAGCGGTTGGCGATCCATGAGCAAGAATAAAAAATGAATAAATACAAAAAAGAAATTGTTTCATATCAAACGCATTTCTATTCTCTTTTCTGTTTACGGAGTAAAAATTTTGTGTAGTTACCAAACACCTTATTTTACTCAGAAATTGTTTCCCGGAATAGAAGTAGAAAAGAACTATTTCTTAAAAAAATTAAATAAAAAAAAAACTCTTCCCCAACCAAGAAACGTTGTCATGCGCAGCCTTAAGTGCCAAAACTTATGAGAGTGACACTAAATGCCGCTTTTTTTTTTTTTTTTATATATGAAAAATGAGACTTGAGTGCCACATCTCGGCAAAGCCAACCAGAAATTTTACGTGGCATTTTTTTTATATTAATTTTCTCGCTTACGTGACTCGCCGAAAGGCTAACTCAGCAAAACACACACAAAAACAACATCATGTTAGTATAATTTGAATTTGAATATAAAAATTAATTAAATTAAATTTAAAACAAAATAATATATATATATATTTAAAAAGGTGGAGGAGGAGGAGAAGGAAGGTAGCCGGCGGCTAAGGGCTCAACCCTCACCACCATCGCCACCTACCCACCGTCGCCGAAGTCGGCTAGGGCCATCAAGCCTTGGCTAGGGGTCGGCAACCCTAGCCGCCGGCAGCGAGGGCCTATGTGCCCTCGCCTAGATTTGGGGCAAGGGTTGCCAGCACTCGCCCAGATCCAACGAGGGACCGGGTGAGGGCTGCCGACCCTCGTCAAATCTAAGCGAGGGCCACAAATCCTCATCCCGGATCCGGGCGAGGGTCGCCGCCCTTGCCAGATTTGGCTAAGGGGGTCGCCAACCCTTCCTGGCAACGGTGAGGAGGCGGTGGTGGCGAGGGCTTAGCCCTCAACCGCCTCTCTACCTTTTTAAAATTAATTAATTAATTAATTTTTTAAATATTTTTATTTGTATTTTTAAATGTTTTAAATAAATTTAGTTTTTAATTTAATTTTAATTAATTTTTATATTAATTTTTACCACTTCAGCACTAAAATGGCGTCGTTATTGCATTATCTAGCCACTTCAATGTGTAACGACACCGTTTTGGACTTACTTCGCCGGAAAATCACCACATCAACAATTTGGTCGGATTGGCACTTCAGTTATCCATTTTGCTCCGATTTTGACACTTAAGTGTCACTTTTGTAATTTTTGGCACTCAAATATCTCCTCGTGCCAACTTTTGGCACTCTAGGAGTCCGAGTGTCCACACCCTCTAATATGTCGGGGCCTGTTTGGAAGAAAAGGAAAAGTAAGACAGAGTAATTTGGTTTGATATAAGTAAACTTAGGTAGAGATAGAAGTTAATTTCAAAGAATTATTGTCTCTTTTCATAAGAAAAAAGGGTGGGAATCAGAGATATCCTAGGAGATGGACCTAATCCATTTAGATTATGGCAAAGAAAGTTGCTCTAAGTTCTCAGCAATTATTTTCTTTCTTTGTCAACTTTATGTTTAATAGAGATGAAGAATCAACTAGGCACCCTCCAACGCCAAAAGCATATTACAAGAAATTCCATTTACTTGCACCTTCGTCTAGTTTGATGTAAACGTCTGCTCTCTATCCTTTGGTTTTCCTTTTGTTAATTCATATGGGTTTTTATTCCCCTCCTAGTGACTCAAGACTATAGGACTAGACAATGAACATTTTGGAGCCACAATACAAAGGTTCATCATATATTGGGGAAAAACCTAAACAATTCAAAATCAAAGAGAAAACATCCACATCATAGCTAAAAGTGTTTAAATATGTTGAGGGTGAATGAAAATGATAAGATAGGCCACATAAAGTTGTTTTTCTAGTTCATCGATAGTATTATTTTCTTTTAGTGGACTTCAGATTTGCGCACGCCAAGTTCTAACCATCGGCCACAAGGCCAATTGCGCCCTAAGCTAACTTTTGCCTCAAATCCACTGTCGAAAGCTCCACACACTTGGCAATCGGTGGAAGGACTCTCAGAATTTCCCAAGCGAACACTATATTGAGCAAAACGAGCCAATACCTAATACAACATCATAACATCTAAACTACTCAACATCGCTCAACAGGGCACACGAAGAAGCAACTGCTGTAGCTATTTCACTTGACATGGATTTTAGTTGAATCACTTGGGAAGGAGCAGCTTCGATGGCAAGGTCGTTGCCGACATGGGAGAGGCAGGCGACGGAGCGAGCCAAGGTCTTCGAGGCGTTGCCACTAAGGGTGAACTCCATTTTTTAGGACACTTCGCTTCCCCTCCTCTCTCTCTCTCTCTCTCTCTCTCTCTCTATTTTGTTGGGGAGAACCCGAGTACAATAATTCACTATGATCCAAATGCAATCCAGGATCAATTTCTCTCCCGAAACTAAATCAATTGAAATTCTCTTAACCCCAGCAACAACCATCAATGTATAACCTCACAAATTTGCAAATATAATACCAAAATAGTAAGTGAGAAAGCAAATTACGATATCAAGGATTTAACGTGGAAAACCCGATATGGGAAAAACCATGGATCACCCAAAAAATCCACTAATAACCAAGAATAGTATATAATACACAAAGTATTCTCCTCTAGTCACACACTAGAGGCTCAACATCAACATTACAATCATCTTTTTCTCGCCACATAGGTAGATAAACAAGTTTGGAACAAGAAAACCTTAACCGCAAATGGAGAATTCAAAGGCGGTTTTCAACGAATGAAAACCATCAACTTGTAGCCCTTGGTCTCACGAACAATATACTGAAATTTGAGCTAACTCCGCCAATATTTGGCCTTCGAATCAGAGCCGCAAAGTTGCAGCTCTCTTCTTTTCTTCTCTTCTCCCTTGCTTCTGCAATTTATGTTTTCTTTCTCTTCTCTTCACTTTTTGGACGCGCACACCTACACGACCACCACTTCCACTTCTTTTTGGTCTTTTCTTTTCTTTTTGTTTTTTTTCTTTTATTTAATGATAGCTGGGCCAGCCAACAATTTGGTGGCTGAAAAGTATATGTGATGCCGACCAAATTAAAAAATGAAAAGTTACGGGTTCCCTCCTCGTTGATTTTTCTCGCTAAAGAAGGAAGGCAAGGGTGGAATGAGTACATAAGAATACCCTCAAAATCATGAAAATGACATCCTAACTCTTTTTTATGACATCCCGAAATTTAGGCCTATTTCAAGTGTTGAATTTTCGAGGGTTTCCATATTTAATTAGTGGATGTCGTCTCATCATCCATTGAAATAGCGGCAAGCCCGAAATTTCGGAAAAAGAAATTATCGGATGAAAAATCGAAAATTGAAAGAAAAAGAAAAATGATAATAATAATAATAATAATAATAATAATAATAATAATAATAATAATAATAATAATAATAATAATATTATTATTATTATTATTATTATTATTATTATTATTATTATTATTATTATTATTTGCTCTCTCATTTTCTTTCTCTCTCCTCTTTCTACTCTCCTTCACGCATCCTCCCCCTTTGGCCGAGATTCCTCTTTCTCCTTTTTCTTTTCTCTTTCTTCTCCTCTCCTTCATGTTTTCTACCCCCTCCTTCGCATGCAATTTCCTCTCCCTCTCTTTCCTTCTCTCTCTTTTCTCTCTACATTTTCCCCCATCTTTCCCACGAAATTTCCTCCCCCTTTCTTTTCTCCTCTCTTCTTTTTCTCCTTCTCTCTCTCTCTTTTCCACCCCCTCACCTACGCCAACCCTTTTGCTGTAATTTCCCCCTCAATTTCCCCTCCTCTACTTTATTGTTTCTCCCTTCTCTTTCCCCCTTCCTCCTCTCGACAACTTCCCTCCCTTCTTCTTTTCTTTTTCTTTCCCTTCTCTCTTTCTCTTCTCCCCCTCACGCATTCTCCCTTCTACCGTAGCTCCCCCATCTTCTTTCACCTCCATTCATTTGCTTTATTTTTTTTTAACTTCATCAACTACTTGTCTCACCACCATCATCCTCCCAGTTGCACACCATCTGTCTAATCCGAGCACCCTTGGCCTTGAGCTCAGCTTCGACGAACCGTCGCCGGGAGTTCTTCAATACACAAATTGAGTAAGTTGTCTCCTAACTCTAGATTAGGGGTTGAGTACATGAATTAGAGGTTTTTATGTAGATGAAAGATATAGATGATGTATATATATGGATGGATGTTGGTTAGGGATGTTAGGATAGACATAGAAAAGCTTAGATAAGGTTTAGAGAGCAAGACAACCACCGTGGGTGAAGTTTCGGACAAAAACAGAAGCTGATTTCTGAAACAATTTCCAAGACGTGGGAGTTTTGCTAATTTTTTAGACAACTGTGTGTTGCGATTTTGAAGAAATTTCCTTCTGAAGAAATTTTGTAGACATCCTAAATAATAAAATTTATTTTTTCTCAGAATTTTTAGAATTTAAAAAGATGACGATTTTTATGACGTCATCCTTGAAACAGTAATTCGGACAGTTCTGTAAACCGTGACCTGTTATGATTCCAAGGGCTGTTACTGACCTTTAGAGGTCAAATTTCCAATTGGTTTATTCACTAAAGTTGTTCGTTACTACTTCTAGTTTAACATACTCGAATTTCAAATCAAACGGACCAAATTTCAACCCAAAACCGAACTGATTTCGATGAGTTAGGCTCTCTGGATAGAGAGAATTTCTGGGCCGAATTTCTCATAAAATTGTTATCTATGCATTGAAATCATTTGTGACATATGAATGAGTAAAAGTGAGGGACCTAATTAAAAGACGGAACTGTGTTGTGCGGTATGGGACATGCCATAATAGTTTAGTCTGGTAATTGAGGACCCATGTAATTATGTTGACATTTATGTCCTTACATATGTACATGTTAAAGTATTCTAATGATATATGATCTCAATATCTTATGTATGATTTGATTGACACTAACATGCAGGAAAGTACTGGCATTAAGAAAGTGTGAGAAAGACGATTAGATTACATGTTGAGTGTACCATTCTCCTAATCTAGATTTAGGGGATTGACTTGCTGAGATGTAATCTCACCCTTTAGTGGGCTAACATTTTCAAGTCCCTAGTTGGAGAGTGGACAAGCAAGAGGCAGAGGTCTACAGGCAATGGAGTACGAATGCCTTGGTAGCTTCTGCGAGATAGTGACAGGTCTATCGTTAGGTCTGGATAGTAGGTGACCACTCACTCTAGTCTATTGAAGAGTCTGGCAGGGTTGTACATAGAGACTTGACCCCATGGACGAAGAGCTCAAAGCGTAGTTAGTTTAGGAGCTTTTCATTTTGAAACACTCCATGTTTTGTTAGACTCTTCTGTATTTGAATGCGATAGTAAAAGTAAGTGCGGTTTGTAATACGTGTATGGTTTTAAAAATATAATCCTATGTTTGCTATCTCATTTCTGTGTTGTTGGGAGAATATGATTTTGCTTCCTCATGCTTGATAAACAAATGGGTCGGCAACGGGTTCTGAGATATTGCAAAATTTTATATCGACCACGGAGGGATGTGCATGTACTCGGAGTCGGGTCATGATATTTTTTCTTGAAAAATGCAAGGAAAAGAAAAAGTCGCTTTATTAAGAAATTCAAAAACTTGAATAACTCCCCTTATTTATTAATATACTACTCACTATAACCCTCAAACTAATGAAATCAATTCCATATGTTGCATGATGCATTTGTGAATTCAATATCTGCCTCACCTACAAAAGGGTCTATGGGTTATGACCTTACTAGAATTAACCTAACTTAAGAGGACAACTGCCCAATGAAGCAATAGTTGTGGTATCAAAAAAGTGCAAGTGATGCCTTAAAATACTCCACTTGGTGTGGAAGTAACTATATATTTTTCAACGACCAAATTAGAAAATGAGAAGTTATAGTTTACTTTTAACGTGCATTTCACAGTGGTGCACATGCTCAAGTTTTGCTATGGTAAATAAAATGCATGGAGGAATATATAGCCAACGTGAAATCAAACGGAGTGGAATGGAAGATTCTATAATTTCTTTATGTCAATGCTTGTTGACTTATTTATAGTATTTGATCACACACTTTTGAGTTAGTTGAATCTAACACTTTTGAGCACAATAGTAGTATATTCTTTCTTAAGTCAACTGCCAAATGTTCAACTCGTTTTTGGGTAATTGAAAGTAGGGATGTGCAACATGACCAGTTCTACCTAGGAGTAGGACTAATTCTACCCAGAAACCAGCTGCCCAAAAAACAAGTCCAAGAAGTAGTTATCATTGAAATTTGTCTGGGAACAAAATTTGTCTCGGAACAGATTCCAAATTTTTTAAATCGATTTAAACTAGTACAGGAATAGGTCTTAAGTGAATACCCATTGTATAGCTGGACTAGACCGCCCTTTTTTGGAATTGGTTTTATAAGTTTGAAAACCAAAACCCTAATTTCTTTTTCCCCTAAAGTCTAATCTCATTACTTCTTCATCCTTTGTCCTTCCTTGAAACTCCTTGCAATCTTTCCTCTTCCCCTACTTATGGATGAAGGAAAATGTAGTTTTATTAGTTATATTTTATGTTAAATGTTTGAATGTAAGTGACTACGTGTTCATCTTAGGAATTATTCTTTTTGGCGGATAGAGATTCCTGTTGTTTAGCTTTTACTTTGAACCGTTTTGTTACCCCTAACCTCATATAATTTTGCTGTAAAAAAAGAACCAAGAAATGGAGCAAAAAAAAAAGGTTCTTGAGTAAACCCTGGAACCAGATTGTAAAAACAGAGTAGGTTCCATAACTGGTTCCAAACAAATAGGGTAGATTCATGATCAAAAACTAAAAATCGGTTATAATAGAATAAGTTTCAGGTTCTAGCTCTAGAACCTACCTATCCTTGAACCAATGACCCCAAAATGAAAGAAGTAAACTCACACTAAACTAGTATGTCGCGTAAATTTTCATTAATTAATATAACACATTAACTACCATTTTTTGTCCCAAAGATAAAATTATACTATCTGATGTTTACCAAAGTGAATATATTAGCTTTCTGACTTATCACTGGATAGCATGAAATAGTAGCACATTTTAAGTATTACTTCCAATATATTTATGAAATGTGTAATCTACATAGTTATATTTTTATACACAAGCTTTAATCATTTATAATATTATTGATTCATGATAGCTTCATTTTGGAATTTTATCATAATACAAATTCAAAGTTTTTCACATTATATAAAAAAATAACAATAATTTGTGCCCTATAGGTATTCCTCTATTTTAAGGCTCCGTTTCTTTCGCAATGAATGACCGATTTAGAAAGTATTTTCCTAAAAATAATCACTTATTGACTTATAAAAATGAATAAATGATAAATATTTTCACTATCCACGAGAATATCCAAATTTAAATTGTTATCGATAATAAAAAATACTTTTTATTAGCTAATTATTTTAATAAATATAATCGATTATTTTTAGGAAAATATTTATTAAACTATTATTATTATTTTTTTTTTGCAAAACGCACGAAACCGGTTCTTTGGAGGACATGTCACTAAGCGCGTCACGTATCAGGAGAGGGCGTTTGTGTGGGAGGGCATATTTATCAGAAGGGATTACACATGTGATGAATAGTACGTGAGGAGAAACATGAACAGGTCAAAGATGATAAACCGTCATCGTGGGAATTCTTTTATCGAAGAAAACGACGTCCATCCAAAGGTGAACTGCTCGCAACTTTTACCTTTCTAATATTTAATGGCGCCACCAAGTCGGCCAAAATCTGTTTCCTTCAAAACTCTTGCTCCAAGCCTCGACCTCGACCTCTTTTCATTTTCAGAAGGGAAGAGACGAGGCGAAGCCCGAGGTGACGACGGTGGTGATCGGAGGTAAGCTTCGGCATCCTCGATCTTATCTTAATTACCGTCAGCCCCGTCTCCGTCAGTAAGAGGGAGGATTGCGAGTGAATCATGCGAAACTCTTGATTTACTTTCTCGTTCCTATCATCATGCCCATTGGGTATATTCCTTTATGCGAATGCTGTTCATCGAGAAAAAAACCTGCACTCTACATAAATCAGATGAAACTTGATGACGCAAAGATTAAACAAATTAATCTTTGCGTCATCAAGTTTCACAAAAACACAATTAATTGTTTAGTCCGCAAAACACTTGCGCCATGCTACAGAGAGTTTGACTCAAAACTCGTGCGTCAGGCACAGAGAGACAATTAATTGTTTACTCCTGGGCCATTTGTTTAATTCTTCCCCGAAGGAGAGGGGGCTCTCTCCCAAAGAGAGGACCTTCCATAGGTCTACAAATATGTCTTGCTCAACTCGCAGCCTCGTAGCAAGTTTTAATTCAAACAAGGAAGGAAGAGAGTAATCACTCAAAACTCAGGAGGCGAATGGCAAACAACAACCCAACCAATCACGGTAGTCGGAGGTAAGTATCGACCGTGAACCGCAACATTTCTTGACTACTGCAGTCCAGTCTCCTTCAATAAGTTGGACTACCGCAAGTAGAAGCATGCAGTGTTGATTTCCTTTCCTGAACAAGAACCTCCTATCTCCCATCATTTCCGCGTGTGTTCCATTACTTGAATGTTGTTTTGTCTAGAAATAGTATGTGCTCTGCATAGATCAGATGAGCTCATCCTTTCTAATGATGCATTGGGAAAGCATCGCCCAGTTTTTCTTCATTTTTTATCCTCATTATCTAAGCTTTTGTGAAAGACTGGTTATCTAACAAGAAATTTGATGATATTCATTCCAAGATATGGAGTAGAGCATGCAGCTCATATTGTTGCAGAATATAATCAACAACTTAATTCCTTGGTGGAGGCCTTACATCAACTCATCGGGGACATGCATAGCTCAACAAGTCGAACCAACATTGACGATGCACCTATCATTATGCTTATTTGCGCAGCGATCAAGATCGTTCGGCAAAAATTACTCTGTGAGATGGGAAGGCAAGAAATGGATGCAAGGTTCCAACTTGCATACGCTATGATCGCTTTAGCTCTTGGATGTGTTGCGTGCAGTTTGTTGATGTACATTCTATTTGATGAGATACCTTGGCTGATTTATTTTTCCCTGGGTCTTACTATTGGTAATCCTATTCATGTTCATATCAAATTAAAGGATTAATTAGCGAATGGTGAAAGTTTCTGACCTTGTGTCTATCAGCTTTGCTCTTGCAAAGTTTGTTTTGACGTGTGTATTGCCAATGCCGGCTTAAACGTGACTCTTATGTTGTATTAGTATTACCTTGAACACCTTTTACTTCACAAAGCACAATATATGGTAATGAAGCTGATGGCACTACTTAGTTAAGATCCTGGTGCAATACAATGAAATCGGAGAAACAAGGGATATCAATTGTCCTTTCACTAGGGAGAAACAGGGGATTGGATTTAGAGAATTTGAGAAAGAATCAATTTATCCTCATTCATTAATCTTTCGACACGTGAATTGTGATTATGATGCAATTCATAACTCAATCCTTATATCTGAACCTCAGCAATATTCTACATACCATCTTGATATGTACTTCAAGTCACAAATGAAAAGCACTAAGCCTGATGTAAAGGATGCATGCAATATGTGAGAGAAAAGGAACCGGCCACAAATTCTTAAACGAAAGACAACCATTTGAGCTCAAAGCCGAAATTATTAGAAGTTTCCAAGGCTCGTGTATCAAGCACATTTTATCAAGTATTCCAAAAATGAAATACATTTTAGTACTTCCTTTGTATGTAAACCCGACGTTGCACGTGATGCATGGAATGTCAGAATTTGAATTCTTTAAGTACATCAAGCGACAATGTTTTTTCTGATATCTGAAGTCATCAAGATATGAGTCTAAAATGAACATCACACACATTTTATTATACTACTAATCACATATACTCACATGAACATGTCAAGAACTGTAACATTTAAATTCAAAAAGAATTTTAATGCGTGGTATGATGACCATACTTCCTGTCTAATATGCCATTGTTGCCGGAATATATCCTGTGTCTGCATAGTAGCAGGGACGGAGCTAGTCTGTTTTCAGAATAAGTAGATTAATATAACGATGTTAATTGATTGGGATTTTATTAATTATATTTTATTACTTTCAACTAGGATAAGTGAATGAAATTGTGACAAATTATGTCAAATTCTAAGCGTAATTTAAATGCAAGATCAAAATATGCAAAAAAATAATATGAGTTATCGTGGTTCAAGGATTAGCCTATATAGATCAATGGTGGGGTCAAAGGTCAAATAACAAGAAAAATAGACTAAAATTGCTTGCTAGAAAACACGACAACTAAGCAAGAAAAGGAAGTCAGTGGGGACAAAGTTTTGTCCGCACTGGCGATTCCGAGGCACTTGCAGGAGTGTAGTCACCTACTGATCCACGATTAATTAGGTAAAACGAAGATTCATCTTTCGATAAAAAGGTTTATTGCAAGTCTTACCATTTCTGAGGAGGAAAAGTCACAGAGACTTTCAAATAAAAGTCACGATTAATATAGGAATTTCTCTTAACAAAAGAAAGAGCGGAAAAACTTAGGGGGAAAAAACGTAGTTTCTCTAATCAAAAGAAAGCAAGAGAGTGAATGTGTACTCGTGCCTTTTTCATGCATATGATAGAATTTTTCCACCCCATAGCTTCTTGGCAATTTTAATGACTAATCAATTCCACCGTTTCACAACACCTCCAGGGAGAGAGTCGACCTCTCCTTAGGAAGAGATTTAAACAAATTGTCCAAAAAGTCATCAGCTTATTGTATGACAACTAATTCATTCTAAATCTTTTGACAATTTTTCAATATAATCCATCTGTCCAATTTTTGCTAGACCTGTTATATTGCTAGACGTGCCACATGGGAAATCGAGGGCTAACTAAACTATCATGTCGATGATTTTAAGCAAAATTGACTTGATGAACTATATTGAAAATTTGTGAAAAGATTTAGAATTAAATCAATCAAATTGAAAGTTTATAACTGAATTGACGGTCGTATAATAGGTTTAGTATTTTTTGAATGAGTTTATACAAAATTTGTCTTTGGTAACACGAGAAATGAACATATAGTTCAAGAGGATTAAACATAGAACTGTCATTCGTTCAAAGAGGAGTAAACAAATAATTGTCCTTTTTCCAAGAGGACCAAGGGAGGATGTCTCCCCCCGCTTAAACAAATAGTTTTTTCCACCGCAATTGCGGCCACAAAATGTATCAGTTTAATTCTCTTCCCAAGGAGAGGGGCACCAAAAACTATTTGTTTAATTCTTTTTCTGAGGAGAGGGGACCTCCCCTCGTTGGACTTGTTTTCTATACCGTAGAGATTGACCGGGACTCGCTCCACGAAAAAATCGATTAAATTCCTCTTTTTCTAGCATGGGCCACGAATATATTTTCTCTAGCATGGGCCTCATTGTACTGGATTCTGTGGCTGGACCGGCCCGCCTCATTGAGGATTGCATCTCTTTCGGGTCATAGGCCAATGCGAGCTTAAAGGACTGCAACTTCTGTTTGACATAAAAGCTTCCCATCTCTTTATTATTAACCTATGGGCTTCGAGGTTCATATTGGGGCACTGCCATATCCGTTTGACAGATTTCGCGCAGCTTTTCCATGATGCGAATATGGAGAAGCTCGTCTCCACGGGCACATACTACGTGACAACGCTTATCACGGCATTATGCAACCATTTTTCTCTCAATGAACACGTCAGTTTCAAGACTTCATTTCTGCTGGAGCTTTTTCATAGAATTGAAGCGAGATTAACTTTAGAGGGAAAAAAGAATCCTCCAACCCTTCCATTTATGCCCACAAGTTCTCGATCTTAAACATTAAATAAATCGTTTCCAACATAATGAATTCAAAGCACTATATACACAACTGAAAGGCCTTCACCATTGAAGCACAATAGAGTCAATCAAACTATTTTCTAGTAATTGCACGTTCAAATAAGCGATATTTGTAATAGGTGTTTTAAGGACATAACAGACTGCATGCATATATTATTTTGTCAGTTGCTAACAACTACGAGCTATACAATTATTCTTATAAGATGAGTAACGACATCGTACCTTCAAACGAAGGTTGCAGTGAATTTGTGCGTTAGATATGGTAAATATATCAAAGAGGTCTAGCTTGAAAGTAATCAATTGATAGGCAAATTTTGACAAATTAAGTGCGTCAAAGGAAAGTCAAAGGTTTTATAAGAATACTATAATCTTAATATGATATCTATGAGTAAGAAGGTGATATTTTTGTATAGATCAATATTATATCTAATCCAACTTCAAATCGGCACAAATGGTGCCAAGTGCCAAACATGACCTTAGAACTTGGAACTTTCTATTGTTATTTGGAAATCAAATGTGATGAAGCGAAAGTCATGAAAATATGGTCATGTAAGATTTATGCAAGCGAATGTAATCATGCTTTCACTCATTGAGTACTGCAAGGCGCCATACAACACCATCAAAGTAACTAGACAAACGAGGAAAGCATTACCAAGACTAGATGATAGCACCCATAGAAGGATATCCAGGTTTTTCTCTATGGTTTAACCATTTGGCATTTTATGTGATTAGCACTGATAGATCTACTCGCTAAATCCATGAATTACCTTAGCCTTAGGATGTAATGACTTTGAATCACCCTATCAACATTATTAGATTCTTTCACTGACTTCAAATTTATGCACGTCAAGTTGTAATCATTATTAACAGGGCTAATCACAAAATTGTTAACAAATTTCTGTCTCCAATCCACCACCAAAAGCTCATGACTTGGCAATTGGATGAAAGGAGACTCAAATTTCTCAAGCGGACACTATATCGAGCAAGACGAGCCAATAACTAGCATGTCATAGCCTCTAAACTAAGCATCACTCATCAGGGCACCAATAAGCAACTCCTTAGCTTTTCAGTCGATAAATGAAGCTGAGGACTGATTGACATGGATTTCAGTGGCAAACTTGAACTTTTTCACCGGAGTTGTGGGCGAGAGAGACGGAGAGAAGAAGAAATTGATTCACCTGGGAAGGAGAAGCTGGAATAGCAAGGTTGTTTCTCACGTGCGAGAGGCAAGTGATCGAGCGACCACAGGTCTCCGCAGAGGGTGAACTCCATTTTTTCAATTATGCATTGGCCCTTACACCCCTCTGCGACGGCAGAGATGTTTGCACTCGAAACCAATTTGTTCATAGACCCAATTTGTCTCAAGATAATATATGATGACCAAAGTTGAATAGCGGCAATAGTAATCATTTTGTAATTTTTCCCTGGTATATTTTCAATACATTATTGTTCTCTTTTCTCAAAGATCAGTGTTCATTTTTTTCTGATATAAAACATTAATCGTCTAATTAATAGTAAACTTGCAAGTCACCTGATTAGTTTTCTATTTCAATTAAAAGAAAGCTAACGGAAGAAAAGACAATATTAGGGATATTAAGACTACTTTGTTAAATTTGAATTATAGCGATGTGATAAACTATAAGTAAATATTCAAATAAATCTCACTAAACATCTTTAAAAAATAAAAAATAAAACTGCCCCCACCAAAAAGTTAGAACCACAAGTCCAAATCCTTTCTTCTCATCTTGAAGATTAATTTTTGCCATGCAATTTTGACTGCGGTGTACATAAGCATGACGGGTGCTCCAGCAATGTTTACCGGACCAGTATGGGTACATGTCCCTGATGGCTCAGAGCAAGGACTCCTCCATGGAATATGGTAATTACACATTTTAGCAATTTGAACTTCGAACCTACTTCCTATCTAGGAATTAAAATCAATAAGCTACTTCCTTGTGTATCAAGCACATTTCTAAGGTGCTTCCAACACGAAATATGTCTTGATACTTTTCTTGTATTTAATTAAGACCTCGCACGTGAAATATGAAACGTAAGGATTCGAACTCTTTAGGCATCATAAAAGACAACAGTTTTCCTAATAGCTAAAGTTATTGAAATATGGGTCTAAATTGAACATCATGCATTTTTCTTATATCTCCATATACTCACATGAACATATTCAGAACTGCAAGCTCAATTAAAAAAGATATCTGATGCATGGATTTATACCATGCCTCTTCTGTAAATCATGGCTAATGAGTCTGCGCATCGTTGCAGAAGTATAACCTACATGTGCATCATACGTAGGGACGACCTGTTTTAACTGTGAGTGCATTAATATAATGACGTCAATTGATGAGGATTTAATCAGTTCTGATTTGTTATTTTGAGTTATAAAGAATGAATAAATCATGTTGAATTTAGTCAAAACATAATAGGAGTTCTCATGGGTCATAAATAGTATAAAAAAAAAAAATTGGCTGGGTCAAAGGTCAAATAACAAGATTAAAAAAACTAAAATTTTTAACAAGAAAACACAATGACTAAGCAAAAAATTGCAAAACAGCCAAAAAAAAAACAAATACACATGGCCGACGGGTTAGAATCCTCACATCATTCAACTACAAGGTTAAATTCTACTGTGGAGAAGGTCAATAAAAATGATTCGACTACATTTTGAATAATTAAGAGTCCAATCTTCTTTCATTTTACCAGGAAAATCAAAACCACGTAATACATATTCTGCAACCTCACTTCTATAGCATATAATAGCATTCAAAGTGCAATTATTCCTTGGTCCATGGCATAAATATGAAAAACTACACGTTAGAGGTCCATGGAGTGAGCTTTTCACATTTATTTTAAAAACTACTCCATCTCCACCGGAGGTTTATGGAGTGAGCTTTTCATACTAAAAAAAAAAAAAAAAACTCACTCCCCAATAATAAGCAAAAAAAAAAAAAAAATCAAGCAAAAAAATACTAATCATCATGGTGAGCAAATCAAAAGTGCATCAAATGATATCAAGGTCCAAGGTTATTATTCACGGTTAATGTCTCTAGATCATTTTTCTTACGTTTATTGCATTTGCATTCTCATTTAACCACATGTCGATAAAACTTAGGTATCATTTCAATTATTGAGCTACTTTTTTAAAGAGGGATGGTTGTTGACACTTGAATTTCAGTTGTCAATTCAAGTGTAGCAAGATAATAACAAAAAGGACAACGAAAAATAAATAGATAAATGATAGGCAATTTAATGAACAAAGGAAAAAAATAAAAATAAAGAGAGCAATTCGGATTCTTTGGTAGAAGGGGTACCTAGACCTTTTAAACCAACCCATCTCACATGGCCTAGATCACCTAACGGCCCATAAAAATAAAAGTCTCAGTCCATGCTTAAACCAGGTTGAGGTGGGCTCATTTGAACTCACCCATTAGGACATCTGAGGGAATCAGGGAATGAGAGAGCTTATATTAAAAAACACAGGAAATTTAACTTCACTTCATATTGTTAATATTACAATATGAAATCATTTGGAAATTTTAAGCGAAATTCACTTCATATTCTATTTTTCATTCTGCGATTCTTTTTTCTTTTTTTTGATAAAATAAGGGACCAACCTATTATAGTTTTATGTTGAAATGCTCGAAAAGAAATCATACTGGAAAAGAAATCATGCTGGTTCAAGATCACAACTTATGCCAACAAAGACGGAGGAAGAGAGTAACACTCAATATGTTCTTTCCCTTTTCTATTCCTTCTTTTTTAAAATTTTTTATCTTTAATATTTTACTTTTTTTTCTTTTTCTATTTCCGGCTATGTCCTCATATGGCAACCACACACATGTATCCTTAAAATATAATAAAAAGCAACATACCAGTATTTTTCGTAACGCATATTGGACAAAACTAACGAATGTGTTTATTTCAGTTTATTAAATAAATTTCATGACTTGATAATATTTTTGAAATTTTTAATATTTGATTGTATTTTAATTATTATTTTTAAGACTTTTTCTACGTTAGATGGAAAAAATAATTTTAGGGACCCGCCTCGTCGGCTTTTCTGAAAGGAAAAGGTGCTGATTATGTGTCGCACTTTCTGCACTTTCTGCACTTTCTGCGAAACACAGAAAAAGACGGACAGGAAGAGAAGAACCCTACAGCATTTTCAGTTTAAGGGGCCGCTAACGTAATGGTGGCTGTCATAGAACAAAGAATGACGGGGATTTGGGAGCCAAGTTTTTTTATTTTAAAATTGCCTTGGAATGACAGCCCCGTTGCGGTAGTGCGCTCTTTCTTCCCACGGTCAACAAAAATCGTCGCTCTTACCTGCCGCCTCGCAGCAAGTTCTTTTTCAGACAAGGAAGGAAAAGACTAATCGGTAATCACTCGAGAACTCCTAGGCTATGGCAAACAACAATCAAGCCGATCACGGTGCTTGGAGGTAAGCATGACAGCGAACTGCAACATCTCTTTACCAGTGTAGTCCAGCCTCCTTCATTAAGTTACAAGATTGCGAGAAAAGTTAATGCAATCTTGAATCCCTTTCCTGAAGAAAGAATTTCCTATCTCTGATCATGTCTACTGCGTGAGTTCCATTCCGTGGATGCTGTTTTATTCAGAAACAATATGTTTTTTTTATAGATCAGGTGAAATTTTCCTTTCCATGGTTGCATTCTAAAATATGCATGGTTTTTCAATAGCCATTTTGTAGGGAAGGTCTTTCACTTGCCGGACGGAGAAAGTAGCTCGTTTCTTGCATTTCTTATATAATAGAGCCGAACACCAATTTGAACCGGACCAGATTTCCTTTTTGTTAATAGATCCATGTGTTAATTCTTGACCCTTATTGTTTTAGCTTTTACAAAAGACTATTGTCTCACAAGTAGTTGCTGATTTTGATTCCAAGATATGGAGCAGAGCAAGGAGCTCGAATTGTTGCAATGTATATCCAACATCTTGATTCCCTGGAGGAGTCCTTGCTTCAAGCCATCAGGGATGTGAATAGATATACAAGTCCAGCCAACATTACTGGAGCAACCATCATGTTAATCTACATAGCAATCAAAATTGTTCGGCGGGAATTAATCTTCGAGATGGGAAGGCAAGATATCCACCAGAGGCTTCAATTTGCGTATGCTCTCATCACTGTTGCTCTTGGATGTGTTTCGTGCAGTCTTTTAATGTACATTTTGCTTGGTGACATGCCTTGGCTGATTTTCGTTCCCTGCATGATGTTGATAATATCATCAGCATTTGCACACGAGGATTAATTAGAGAATGGTGGCAGTTTCTAATTTGATGTCATGGCTTGCTCTTTTATGAATTAGCTTTTGGTGTGCATCCTGCCAATTCTAGCTCGGATATGAGCATCGTGTTGTACTATTATTACTTTGAACACCTTTTACATTACAAAGCAGGATATATAATGACAATAAAGATGATGATATTACTTAATTAAGATCCTGTTGCCATATCTTGAAATTGGGGAAATGGATAGTTGATTCAGAGAATTTAAGAAAGAGTGACGTTATCCTTATTTAATGATTTTTCAATACATAAATTGCGATTTTGATGAAGTTCATAACATCTTCCAACCTTAGCAATATTCTACGCATAATCTTGACATGTACTTCAAGTCACAAATGGAAACTATTAATCCCGACGTGATCCTTGACATTGAGGAAGCATGCAATATGTGAGAGGGAGGTAATCGACCACAAATTCTTCAAAACAGAATCATATTAGGAAAATGAGATGCGCAGCCTTTTGTATGTTGAGGCATATTTGGAAGAAATGGAAAAGTGAGATGCAGTAATTTTACTTCAATATAATTATAGATAGATGTTGAGGACTAAGAACTTTTTATTTTTTGTTTTTATATGTAAAAAGGGTAGGGAGTCAGATATTTCCAAGGAGATGGGCCTGATCCATCGAGATTCAGGGGAAGGAAGTCGCTTTAAACCCTTAGCAATGATTGTTTTTGTTTAGCTGAGAAATAGTTTTAAGCTTAAGAGAAGCCAATTATCTATAAAAACAAAATTTAAAATTTAAAGTTCAAGACCCTATTTCACATGAAGCTATAGTTTATAGACTATTTATGTTATTTACTCCTCCCACTTATTATAAGTACGTCAATGTATCTCAATCGTTGATATATGCCTTATTTACATGTATCATTATTAAGAATTGATTGAGACACCAATGCAAATATTGTTCGAGGTAGAGGATCTCCATTCTCTATTTCTATGCCTATTGGAAAAGTTTCATGATATTAATTTGTATCCTTGGAGTTTTATTCTCAATTCTTGTTCTCTTTTTGTTAATATATTTAAGTTCTTTTCTTGGTGCTCCTAGTAAATCAAAGGGAAAAAAATGTTAAAAAAGTTCTAAATTTTTTATATTTATACCAATTTAGTCCTAAATTTTTAAATGGTGCCAATTTAGTTACGAAATATTTTGAATTAGTACTAATTTAGTTTTAAATCCTATAGCATAGGTGTCAATTTAATATTTCTAATTAATTTTAACTAGATTTTGTTGACGTAGCACCGATCCATTGACATGATATCATTGCCAATGATTCATTGGTACTTATATGAATAATTTTTCAAAATTTCTCAAAATTTTATTATTCTATGATTATTTTAATTTTTTTTTCTGATTTGTTTCTTTTTGTTTCCTTTATTTCTTTTTTCTCTCTGCCCTTTCTTCTTCCCCCTGGTGGAGGCCGGCCGGCAGGCGACAGCCGCCCACCGGCCATGGCCAGGCGGGGCCTGGTTGACCTCGCCTGGCCAGGGCGAGGCCGACCACCGGCGAGGGTCGGCCCCGCCGGATTTGGCCTGGGCGAGGCCTACCCGCGCCTGGGCGAAGGCAGCCCCGGCGAGGGCTCCCCTCGCCAAATCCGGCGAGGCCGGCCCGCGCCCAGGCCAGGGCGGCCTCGCCGGGAGCCGCCAGGGCGAAGGCGACGCCCGGCGAGGATGCCCTGGTCTGGGCGAGGGCCGGCCTCGCTGGATCTGGCCTGGGCGAGGCCAACCCGCGCCTGGGCGCGGGCAGCTCCGGCGAGGCCGGCCGTCGCCCAGGCCAGGGCGGCCTCGTCGGGCATCGCCTTCGCCCTGGCGGCGCCCGGCGAGGAAGCCTCGCCGGAGCTGCCCGCTCCCAGGCGCGGGTCGGCCTCGCCCAGTCCAGATCCGGCGAGGCCGGCCCTCGCCGGGGTCGGCTTCGCCTGGCCATGGCCGGTGGCCGGCCCGCCTGGCTCTGGCCGGTGGCCGGCCGTGGCTTGCCGGCCGGTGTCCGCCAAGAGGAAGAAGAAAGTGAGGGGAGAGAAAAAAGAAAGAAAGAAATCAGAAAATAATTAAAAATGATAATAAAAATTTTAAAAAACTATTAAAAATTATTGACGTCAAGTCCTTGTTAGTAAATCCAGCTACAATAAGTCAAAAGGACTAAATTTGCACCAAACTAAAAGGTTGAGAGCTAAATTGACATTAATTCAAAAAATTTAGAACTAAATTTACATCATTAAAAGATTTAAAATTGAATTAACATCAAATCAAAATAATTAGGACAAAATTGGTACAAATATAAAAAGTTTAGGATTTTTTGACATTTTTCCCTAAACCAAACTCTTGAAGCAAACAATGTGATTAAGGACATATTCAATAGTTCTGAATCTATCAAAAGTAAGATCTATTGCCGATAGCTATTGATCCTTTTTTTCGGACATGGTACTTTGTCCCGCAAGATAATCCCATAGTGTTTCGACGTATCTAAATACTCAATACATGCCCCTTTTACATGAATCAACGGTTAAGAATTGGTTACTTTCTGTCAATACTAGCTCGCACATTCATAATTACATTCAACACGGGAAATACAATGATGACGGTAGTTTTACTTAAGAAGTTAAGATGGTGGGGCAATTTAAAATTGAGAAATGATGAAATTGGATAAACTGGGCAATTTCTAATCTTTTGAGCCAAAGAGAAACAGGGGAATTGATTCAAAGTATGTTGGAATAAAATCACGTAATCCTTATTCACTATTATTTTGTTGTTAGATGCACGCATTACGAGTTTTTTTTTTTCATATAGTTCATAGCTTGTTCCTCATATTACAAACTCCAATCACCATATAACAAAATTTAAACTAAACTAGCTAATTGGACACCGAGCTACACCCTTAGAGCAGACTGGACTCGTATGAGCTTGATTCATCGCCCGCCAGCCCACGCAATATGATTTTAACAAAGCTATGATTTTATATCATTATCGCTGTTTTTTGAAGGCTGTTTTACCAAAATTACTCGGTAATAACATTCATACATTACTTGCTAATGTAACAAGTTACTCATGCCCAGTGCATGGCCGAACAACACGGCCATGCATACACGTTATGTGGTTTACATCATCGCACAGTAATTACACAAACCAAGCCAATTCAGATTTAGGCCTTTAAATCAACGCAGGAAGTCACTTCTTTTCCTACTATAAAAAGAGCACGTGCATGCAAGTGCAAATTTTGTTTTTAATATGTGGAGAGAGGTAACTATAAAATTAAAAAATAATATAGCAGAGAACTAAATGATGGTAAGATTTAAATTCAACGTAATAATTAGAGGATTATATCTTAAGTATTTTCAAACTAAAGTTTTGTCCATTTTGCCATACCATGTCACTACGATGTATCTGAAAAAAGACATAATAAGCATTTCATGAAGTCCTCTTAAAGATTGAGATTGAAATCCTCATTGGATTCGTTTTCTATGAAGTAGAAATTGAACAGCACTCATTCCATGGAAATTTGATTAAAAAAAATAAAACTGCCCTCACCAAAATGTCAAAAACCCCAAGTCCAAATCCTTTCTTCATATCTCGAAGATTAATTTTTGCCGCATGTTTTGGCCTACGGTATACATAAGCATGATGGATGCTCTGGCAATGTTTGCCATACTGGTATGAGTACATGTCCCTAATGGCTAAAAGCAAGGACTCCTCCATGGAATCAAGATGCTAACTATACATTTTAGCAGTTTGAGCTTCAAACTTGCTTCATATCTAGGAATTAAAATCAATAAGCTACTTCCTTCTGTATCAAGCACTTTTCTAAGGTGCTTCCACAAGAAATATGTCTTTATACTTTCCTCATATGTAAATCGAACCTCACATGTGAAATATGAAATGTAAAGATTAGAATTCTTTAGGCATCATAAAAGACAATAATTTTCCCAATAGCTAAAGTTATTGAGATATGAGTCTAAATTGAATATCATGCATTTGTCTTATATCTCCATATACTCACATGAACACGTCCAAAACTATTAGTTTAGTTTCAAAAAGATATTTGACACGTGGTATAAATCCATACTTCTTGTGTAAATTATGGCCAATGAGTCTGTGCATCGTTGCAAAAGTATAACCTACATGTGCATTGTAGGTAGGGACGATCTGTTTTAACTATGGGTGCATTGATATGATCATGTTAATTAATCAGGATTTAATTAGTTCCGTTTTATTATTTTGAGTTATAAAAAATGAATAAAATTGCAACGAATTTAGTCAAAACATAAAATGAGTTTTCATGGGTCAAGGATAGTAAAAATTAATTTTTTTTTAATTGTGGTCACAGGTCAAATAACAAGAAAAACAAACTATAATTTCTAACAAGAATACACAATAACTAAGCAAAAAAAGGAAAAAAGAACAAACATACACCATGGCCAACGGGTTAGAATACTCACACCATTGACCTCCAAGGTTAGACTCTATTGTGGAGCAGGTCAATAGATGCGATTTCATTAATTTTTGAATAATTAAAAGCCCTATCTTCTTTTATTTTACTAGGAAAATAAAAACTATGTAATTCATATTCTGCAACCTCACTTCTATCGCATATAGTAGTATTTGAAGTGCAGTTATTCCTAGGTTAATGGCTAATAAGGAAGTTTAATTAACCCTAATGTTGCATATAAGTGGCGCAATTAAGACTCTCAAAGTAGCTTTTGTTAATATATGTGTGTGTCTATAAATATATATCTGTTGCTGAACGGGGGCTGCCGCCAAACCTAAAACAAGGAGCACCCTCCGAGCGGAGGTTAACTAGTGCACGAAATAGAAAAAAAAAAAAAAACACCGCTCGAGGACAAAAGAGCGAGCGGGCGTGCTCGTTGACTTGACTCGCTACAGTTTTCCTTTTTTAATCGATCTTAAATTTAGATTCGACGTCGTTGTCTTCACTTCCCATATCTCTTCCCTTCTCTTAAAATTAGATTTTTCAAGTAGAGTGGGGGCTCTCTCCCGAAGACAGGACCTCCCAATGGGAACAAATATGTTTTGCTGAACTCGCAGCCTCGCAACAATTTTTACTTCAAACAAAGAAGGAAGCGAGTAATTGCTCAGATGTTAATGCAAACAACAATCCTGCCAATCACAGTAGTTGGAGGTAAGCATCCACAGTGAACTGCGGCATCTCTTCACTAGTGTAGTCTGGCCTCCTTCAAAGCCTCCTTCAATAAGTTGGAGGAGGCCTGGCCGAAGGCCACCGAGGCTCGGCTCATCAAAATTTGGCGATATTCTCCACCCTATCCTGACATGTGCTTCAAGTCACAAATGAAAAGCACCAAGCACAACATAAAGGATGGATGCAACATGCGAGAGAGGGAAGTAACTGGCCACAAAATTTTAAATGAAAGACAACCATTTAAGAATAAAGTAGAATCACATTAGAAACATGAGAAAAGTTAGATGCACGACTTGTTATATGTTGGGGCATATTTGGAAGAAATAGAAAATTGAGAGTACTTACAAAAATATTATTTGGTTTAATGTAAGAAACGATATACAAAGTTGATGACGATGACTAAGAATTTTCTTTTTATATATATCCTAGGAGATGGGCCATTGAGATACGGGGAAGGAAGTCACTCCTAGTCTACAACAATGATTATTTTTGTCTAGCCGAGTAAGGGGTTTTGAGCTTAGGTGAAGCCAACTATCCCATTTTCTTTATTCAACTTTATATGTATTTGAGATGAAGAATCGAACAAGGACCATCAAAAGCCTAAAGCAAATCATAAGAAATTCACTTTAATTGCACCTTGTCTCCCTGGAAACTCATACACGAGAGTGCTAGAACACCAATTTGTACCCCCAAAATTTGTATCCTATTCTTTTTTCTCTTCTTGTTAATATCTCCATGTTTTCATTCTCGATGTTCTTAGTGACTCAAGCTCTTGGACCAAACATAATAATAGGGACATATTAAGTGATTGTGTAAATTTATAAAAAAAGTGAAATATGTTGCTGATAGTCATTGACCCCTTTTTTTACATGGATTTTTCATCCCATAAGACATTCTCACGGGTCATGAGTGTCTCATCATATCTCACCCCTTGATAAAACAAGGTACTTTTGTAATATGTGAAGTTCTTTCTCTGGTAAGTATTATCAAATTCAGTATAAAAAAAGTTATAGACATATTGCATTAGTGTCAATTTAGTTATAAATCTTTTAATAATATCGATTTAGTCCTAAACCTTTTAATTTGATACAAATCAGCCATTTTGACTAATTTTGGTTGAATTTTATTGACATGAATGCCGGTTGACTTGCGTGATATGCCAGCGTTGACATATACGACTTTTAATAATATTTTCATTTTTTGCCATTTTTATTTATTTTTAATTTCCTTTATTCTTTATTTCCTCTTTTTATTCCTCTTTTATTTCCTCTTTCCTTTGTTTGTCCCTTTCCTTCTTCGCTAGCCCTTGGTGAGTGTCACCGGCCTCTGGTGAGGGCGTCGAGCACCACTAGTGAGGCTCGCCCTCGCCAGAGGCCGCAAGGTTGCGACCTTCGACCTAGTAGCCTCTACGAGGGCAAGCCTCCCCACCCCAGCACGAGGTCGCCCTCACGGCCCTTGGCGAGCTCACCGATGGTTGACAATGCTCGCCAAAGGCCAGCAAGGTCATGGTCAACCTTGCTGACCCTCATCTTTGGCCGAGCCGACCAGCGACCAGCTAAAGGAAGAAGGAAGGGAAGGGGAAAATTAAAAGAAAGAAGAAAAAAAGGGAATAAAGGAAATAAAGGAAATAAAAAATAGATAAAAAAATATCAAAATATTATTAAAAGTTGTCTACATCAGCAATAATTGTACCATGTAAATCGACCGAAATCCACGTCAGCAAAATCTTGTCAAAATCAGCCAGAATGATTGAATTGGTACTAGATTAAAAGGTTTGAGATTGAATTGACACAAAATCAAAGGTTTATGACTAAATTAGTACCAATGAAAGGCTCATAACTAAATTAACACCAATTGAACATATTTAGGACTTTTTTGACACTTTTTCCTCAAATTCTACTTTAAACCAATTTATAAAATATTGCGAAATAGTTTGTGAGATAGATAGAAGGAAACATTAATTCTCATTTTTGCATTTCAAAATGGTCGACCCCAGACCTTCCAAAATTATGATTCAAAAAATTAATCCAAATTGAAGGTAGTAAACTTTCCTTTCTTGAAGTTAAGCTTTCAGCCCAAGCCATTTTTTACTTTAGCATACATTTGATCGAAGTGGCAGTAAATAATAACCCACGAATTCCCTTTTCAATTCATGATATTGTGACTACTTTGTAAAATATGAGTTACAATGATGTGATAATTGTGAGTAATATATAAGAATTGCAGCCACCAAAAAAGGTCGTTACCCTAGGTCCAAATTTTGTCTCATCTCAAAGGTTAATTTTTCCAAACGATTTTGACCATGGAATATATAAGCATGACATGTGCAAGAATTTGAGCTCTATACCGTGCTCTGTATCTAGGAATTAAAATCAACAAACTACTTGTTATATGGCAGTCTTTGGCAAAAGCCGAAATTATGAGAAGTGTCTAAGGCTCATATATTGAGCACATTTGATAAAGTATTCCAAAAATGAAATATATTTTAATACTTCCCTTGTATGTAAACCAGACCTTGCACGTAATGCATGGGATGTAAGAATTTGAATTCTTTGAGTACATCAGAAGAAAATGTTTTTTCTAATATCTAAGGTCATCAAGATGCAAGTCTAAAATGAACATCACACGCATTTCATGATAATAGTAACTATGTATACTCACATAAACAAGTCAACAACTGTAACATTTAAATTCAAAAAGAATTTTAATGTGTTGTTTGATATTATACTTCTTGTGTAATATGGCATTGTTGCTTGAGTATACCCCCTATATGCATCGTCGCAGGGATGGAGCCATCCTATTTTCAGAATGGGTGGATAAATATAATGATGTTAATTGATCGGGATTTAAATAATTATATTTTATTATTTTCAGCTAGGATAAGTGAATGAAATTGTGACCAAATTTTTGTCAAATTCTAAGCATAAATCAAGTGCAAGATCCATATAAACAAAACATAATATGAGTTATCGGGGTTCAACGAGAGCATCAATAGATCAATGGTGAGGTCAAAAGTCAAATAACAAGAAGAATAGACTAAAATTGCTTGCTAGAAAACACAACTAAGCAAGAAAAGGAAGTCAGTGGGGACGAAGTTTTGTCCAAACTAGCGATTCCGAGGCACTTCTAGGAGTATAATCACCTACTGATCCACGATTAATTAGGTAAACTGAAGTTCGTCTTCCGATAAAAGGTATTCTACTAATAAATTTTATTGCAATTCTCATCATTTTTTAGGAGGAAAAGCTACTGCGACTTTCAAATAAAAGTGGCAATTAATATAAGAGTTTCTCTCAACAAAATAAAGAAATAAAAAAACTTAGGCCAAAAAAAAAATGTAGTTTCTCAGTACAAAAGAAAACAAGACAATGAATATGCAGCCGTGCCTACTCCATGCATGTGATAGAATATTTCCACCCTGTTAGTTCTAGGCATTTTTTAATGACTGTTTGCGTCCACCGTTTCACAACACCAGAAGGGAGAGGGTCCGTCCCCCTAGCAAGAGAATTAAGCAAATAGTTCAAGAGATGCATACTCTCAAAAGGAGAATTGTCTAAAAAACTGCAAATTTATTATATGGTGGCCAATCTAGTTATATACTTTTCAATTTGGTCAATTTAGTCCTAAACCTTTTAACAATTTTTCAATATAATTCATCAGTCTAATTTTGGCCAAAAACATCATATTACTGGTTGTGCCACATAGGAAAACGTTACCCTATTTTTGTTTGCCCTATGAATTGATATGTGTGTTTATTCTTGGTCCTCATTATTTGAGCTTTTGTAAAAGGCTGGTTGTTTAACAAGTAGTTTGCCGATTTTAATTCCAAGCAATGGAATAGAGCACATGGCTCAAATTGTGACAGAATATAATCAACAACTTGATTCCTTAGTAGAGGTCTCGCTTCCACTCATCAAGGACCAGTATGGCTCTTTAGGTCAAGCCAATGTTATCAGTGCTCCTGTCATTATGTTTATCTATGCAACGATCAAGATTGTCCGGTAGAAATTACTCTCCAAGATGGGAAGGCAAGATATGGATGCAAGGTTTCAACTTGCGTACGCTCCAATTGCTCTAACTCTTGGATGTATTGCGTGCAATTTGTTGATGTACATTTTGTTGATGAAATACCTTGGCTAGTTGATGTTCCCTGGGTCCTAGTGTTGGTAATCTTATTTGCATTCCTCGCAAATTAAAGGATTAATTAGTGAATGGTGACAATTTCCGACTTTTGGATGTGGTGATGTGTATTTTATATGAGTTTGGTTTGCTTTGTAGCTTTTCAATGTTGGCTCAAACATGTGTATTATTACCTTGGACACCTTTTAAATTTTATGATGATGATGATTACAATCCTTCCTGGTGCCCTTCGATATTAAGAGAAGATGAACGGGGCAATCTTTTCTTTGGGGCAGGGTAGGAAAAACATTCGGAGCATACAAGAAAGAATCACATATTCCTCATTCACTATTCTTTTGCTTTGGATATGCATACTACAAGTTTGATATAGTTTATAGCTCGTTCCTCATTTACGAACTTAGCAATCTCTATGCAACAAAATTTAAACTAAAGTAGCTAGTTGTATAGCTCACAAGTTCTAAGTAGAGCAAGAGGGTCAACCACAAGCTTGATTCATTGCCCATCCGTCCGCTCGATAAGATAACTAATTCAATTATCGAAGCTCCAATTTGTGCACCACCGTTATGTTTTTTATACCTGTTTACCAACATTACTTGCTTTTCAAACAATTCCGTCTCCATCTACCAAAACAATTGGAAAGTAGGCATCTTTTCATTTGTACATTACTAGATGATGTCACAAGGTACTCATGCCAAGTGCATGGCTAAAAGTCGATGGCATGCATGCATTTTATGTATTTCACTACATTATGAATCAAGCCAATTGATATTTATGTCCTTAAATCCATGCGGAAAATTGTTTTTTTTTTGCAACTATAAAGAGAATAAGTGCACGCATAAGGAAAAAAAAATATTTAAATGTGTGGAGAAAGTTAAATATTTAAATGATTCTAAGTTTTTAAATTTAATGTTGGTAAGTAAGAAATTTAGACATTTACATTTTAAACTATTTCCAATAACTATTTTCTCCATATAGTTTTATTATGTCACTATGATTGATCTGAAAGAAAGACATGCATTACATGAAGTTTTTTTTTGTAAAAGTTGGAAATTGAAATCCTCATTGGACTTGTTTTTCTATAACGTCGAGATTAACCGGCACTCACTCTTAAAAAACAAAAAAACCGATTAAACTCCTTTTTTTATAGCATGGGCCATACATAAATGTATTTCTTCTAGGATGGGCCTCAATGTTCTCAATGTTCCCCTATGTAGCACCGACACGGACACGTGACACGTGACACGACACGACATGACACGCCGACACGTCATTTCTTAAAAATAGAGAATTTCGACACGTTCCGACACGTTATATATTAGATATATTTTTATATATAATACATAAATAATAATAATAATAATAATAATAATAATAATAATAATAATAATAATAATAATAATAATAATAATAATAATAATAGCCTAGAATTAATTTACACAAAAAATATTAAAAAATATCATTCATTATTTTAATTTGTTACAATAATACACAAAACTGAGGAAAAAAACATTGTTTAAAGAAAAATGTTGAAATGATATTTTTAAATTTATTTATTTATCATATATAGAATTTTTTTATTACTTCTTTCATAGTAAAAGACTTTTTAAAAAAATAAAACAATTCTGAAAAAATAAAACTGAAAAAAAAAATTGACCCCGTGTGTGTATATTTATAGCAATTTTATTACTTCTTTTATTACTTATTTTGTGTATATTTATATTTTGACCCCTCAAGTATTATAAATTTTTAAAATTGACCCCGTGCGTGTCGGAATCACGTGTCGAAATTCTGGACTCGCGTGTCGGAGAGTGTCGGAAAGAGTTGACCACGTGTCGGATTTTTCGACACTCGTTGACTGCGTGTCGGAGCGTGTCGGGACGTGTCGGAGCGTGTCGGACACGTGTCGGAGTGTCGGACACGACACGAAGGCTTCCGGAGAGTGTCCGTGCTACATAGATTGTTCCCTTGCAGAAGGGAATCTGGGGCTGGACCGGGCCGCCTCATCGAGGATCGGATCTCTTTCAGGTCATAGGCTAATGTTAGCTTAGAGGACTGCAATTTCCGTTCGATAGATTTCAAGCTGCTTTTCCATGATGAGAATATGGAGAAGCTGGTCTCCACAGGCACATGCTACGTGACGATGCTTATCACAGCATTTTGCAGTCATTTTTCTCTCAATGAACACGTCAATTTCAAGACTTACATTTCTGCTGGGTTTTTTTCTTAGAATTGGAGCGAGATTATCTTTAAAGGGAAAAAGGAATCCTCTAACCCTTCCGTCTATGCCCACAAGTTCACAATCTTAACCATCAAATGCATCATTTCCAATATAATAAATTCAAAGTACTATACACGCAACTGAAAGGCCTTCACCATGAAGCACAGTAGAGTCAATCAAACTTTTTTTGGTAATTGCACACTCAAATAATAAATATTTATTATAGGTGTTCTAAGGACATAACAGACCACATGCGCATATCATTTTGTTAGTTGCTTACAACTATAAACTGTCAAATTTTTCCTATAAGATAAGCAATGACATTGTACCTTCAAAAGAAGGTTGCATTGAATATGTGCATTAGATACGGTACCTTGCGTTGAATCTATGCATTAGATATTGTAAATATATTAAGGAGGTCTAGCTTGAAGGTAATCAATTAATAGGCATATTTTGACGAATAGAGTGTATGAAAGGAAAGGCAGAGGTTTTATAAGAATATTATAATCTTAATATGATATATATAATTAAGAAGTTGATACTTGTGTACTAATCAATATTATATCCAATCCAATTTCAAATCAGCACAAACAGTGCCAAGTGCCAGACATGACCTTAGAACTTAAAACTTTATGTTGTTGTTTGGAAATTAAATGCAACGAAGCAAAAGTAAGTCATGAAAAAGTATGGTCATGTAAGAGTTATGCAAGCGAATGTAATTGTGATTTCACCCATTTGAGTATTGCAAAACACCATATAACACCATCAAAGTAACTAGACAAACCAGGAAAGCATTATCAAGACCGAATGATAGCACCCATAGAAGGATATCCATAGGTTTTTCTCTACGATTTAACCATTCGGCATCTTACATGATTAGCACTAATAGGTTTGCTCGCTAAATCTGCAAATTACCTTAGTCTTAGGATGTAATGACTTTGAATTACCCTATCAACAGTATTAGATGCTTTTATCGACTTCAGATTTATGCATGTCAAGTTGTAGTCATTATCAACAGGGCTAATGACAAGCTTGGTTAACAAATTTTTAAGTATTATGAAAAATAGTTTCTCTAATAATTAAGGTTATCTCAATACTTGAGATATTGAGACTACTTTCTCTAATAAATTTTGAAATACACATCGTTCAACATTTTTTCATAGACTAATGTATCACATCGAATAATACATATGAATTTAGAATTAAGAAATACACATGATGGTCATTTTAGAGAACCTTAATTATTAGAGAAATACACATCCAAACTGCAATTTTAATACAAAATGAAATTAGTTGCATGGTATAAAACTATGCTTCTTGTGCAAATCATAGCTAACGAGTCTATGCATAATTGCAGGAGTATAACTTATTCGTGCATTACATGTAGGGACGGAGCTGGCCCGTTTCCAAGATGGGCGCATTAATATAATGGTGTTAATTTATCACGATTTAATTTATTCTATTGTATTATTTTTAGTTATACAAAGCGAGCGGAATGTGAAAAATTGTGTCAAATTCTAAGCATGATTAAAATGCAATGCAAAGCGTGGGTTGAGGATAATAAGAAAAAAGGAAAAAAGTACTCAAAGACTCTAAACTTTGTTAATTGTGACATATTTACGCTAAATTTTTTTGTGACACAAAAAATCCTAATTTTGTAAGATATCTATCTCAAACTTTTTTTTTGTGATAAAAAAAAATTCTAAATTTGTATTTGTATGACATATTTACCCTAAAAAAAAATTTGTAACATCAAAAACCCCAAATTTTTTCTACCACACTAAATTTTTGGGCTAAATATGTCACATCGATTGTTTTGCAAAAATCACACAAAACACCATCAGAAAAAACAAAGCAGACACGACTCAATGAGCACAGAAACGAGGGCACGTCACTCTGAGTTTAACACGAACTAACCCTCGGTCTTCTCTGTGGCATTTCATCAAACATATAGATGCAGTAACTGACAGAGAAAGCTAGGTTGGTTTCAGAACTTGGGTTCAGACTACAATCAACTCACGACATACAAGCGGTATTCTGGACCAACTCAGAGACACATCATTTACATTTGACGTGAGTATGAACGACAACAGTAGATCTCGGCCATGACAAAGCATACGAACCTAGATCTCACTTAGACATTTCAATGAACACTTGGCGTACACTACTGAACAGGGGATTCTAGACTCGCTAGGGACTCAATCACAGATCAAAACCCCTAATGACCCATGTTAGAGCATGGAGAAGCTTTGAGGGGAAGACCGGCGGGACTGAAGCTCGCACGAACCGATCGGCTACGAGCTTCGGCTCACTACTCCCCCCCCCCACCCACCAAAAAAAAAAAAAAAAAAACAGAGCACGAAGGGGTAAGGCCTACCTGGTTCAAAAAGAGCTGCTGCGAGCAATGGCGGGCCTCCAGTGACGGTCAGGGAACCTCACGAGCTCCTCTCTCTCTCTCTCTCTCTCTCTCTTTCGGCCAAAACCAGAACCCCCTCAAATGAGCGAGCCCCTCGCTATCGGTAGGCGTGCATGGCTTCTGCCATTGCCAGCCTATCGACTTGCCTGATCTCGACTCGTGGATTGACTTGTACTCTTCTTCTTTTGCAAAGGCATGACTAGAATGAGGAGGAAGAAGACCTGTGCACGGGCAGGGCCGAAATGAAGGGAGATGGGGGAGCCCGTGCGAAAAGAAGAAAAGAAGGAAAAAGAGAGGAAAGGAGGTGGGTCGGCCTGCATGAAAAGAAAGAAGAAAAGAAGAAAGAAGAAAGAAGAAGAGGTGGGCTGGGTGCAAGGGTTTGCATGGAGAGAAAGGAAGGTCGGGCAAGCCCAGCCTCTGCCTGGCCTTATTCGATTTCTTTATTGATTATACTTTTTATTAATAATAATATTTTTTCTCTTCTTTTTTTTTTTTGAAAAATTTTAATAATTACCATTAGTAATGAGAATATTCCTAATGCTAATACGTGATGCAATTTAGTGAAAATATTTTTTTTGTCTAGGGTTCAGAAATTAATCCCTAATTTTCAGCACGATTAAATCCTAATTAAAAAGACAGAATTTAGGTGTCAATAAATAAGAATTGAATAAAAATAATAAGAAATGCCATGTAGGAATTAAAAATGATGGGAGTACACAATAGAAGTCCGATACCTTCCCTTGAGGAGATGGCCAAGAAGAAGTTTAAGTATATCTAGTTGAACTCACCTTTATTCAAAAACTTAAACTAATGAGTTATGGACCTACTAAAATACATTAACTGCTCTGTACCATATCAATTCTCCAACGTGAGATTTTTCTAACATAAATCATACGTACATCATAGCAATCTCTCTTTCACGTGTGAGCTCTAGTATTATGTTTGCTCCCCTTAATTTGGGCATTCTTTTACTTTAACTTATCTCAACTTAAATCTCCAATGCTCAACTTCATCTATGGTCTATTTCTTCGGAACGAACCATGAAGTCTATCATCAGGTCCATGTTGCTATACCACAATGGCCACTGGCCCACGACTTGCCCTGAAATCACATTGGTCACTAGATTCCTTCCTTGAGATATTCACTAAACAACAATACATATTAGGAGTGGGCTACCAATCAACCATCGACTCTGATACCATTTGTTGAGAGTGCATAATAGAAATCCGATACTTTCACTTTGGGAGATCGCCAAGAGGGAGTTTAAGTCTAAATCTGTAAATATAACTAATTGTACTCACCTTCACTCAAAGGTTTAAACAAATGAATTATGGGCAAACTAGAATATATTAACTACTCTGCACTACATCAATTTTTCGATGTGGGATTTCTCTAACAAAATTTACTTATATCCTAACAAAAAAAATATAAAAATGCCACATCAGTATTTTTTATTAGTCAAGCGGTATTAGCATAAGGACTTAATTACACAAATTTGATAAATTTTAAGAATTGATTGTATTTTTTTTTTTTAATTTTGAGGACTCAATTATACTTTTGTGATAAGTTTTAGGACTTGTCATGAACATATCCCTATTAAAAAAGTAAAATGGAAAATTCTTACAAAATACACAATAACTAAGCAAAAAAGGATAAAGAAAAAACAAAAATTCACCATAACTAACGGGGTTGGAATTGTTTTTCATATTTAATCTTAAAAACTCACTCCAAGGACCTCTAAGGTGTGGTTTGAAAAGGGAGGTCCATATAGGTGGATCGAGTTTTCATATGGTCATGTATAAGTCTAAGGTCTATATGGTCATCTCTCAATATGGTGATATGACCTTCAACTTTTTTACTCTAGTCTTTATATAATATAGTTTTCCCGTGGCCTTCTACTTTTGCCACTAGTTCGGTCAACCTTGGCAAATGAGGATAGCGAGGTCTTTTCCTGTAATAGACAAAATATTTTGTAGACAAATGCATTTGTCTGCACATAACGAATCTTCGGTATGTGCAGACAAATGCATTTGTCCTTAGACAAATGTCAACATCTTATTACAGGAAAAGACCTCGCTATCAGACCTCGCTATCCTCGGCAAAAGTAGAAGGTCATGGGTTGAAAGGTCATATCACCATATGCAGTGTTTTATATATGAGTTTTAGAAGCCTCAACATGGCCAGAATTTTGCCAAGGTCTCTCATAGTCCCATCCAGTTTCCATTTTCAGGCAAGAGACTTAGTGAGGCAGAGTCGGAAGGTTAATGGCGTACAACAATTCAGCGGATCACAGTGGTCAGAGGTAAGTTTCGGCAACCTTAACATAACAACTATAGCCCAGTTGTTAGTGAGTAGGAGGATTGAGAGTAAAATCATGCCACAATCTTGATGTCCTTTCTTGTTCCTGTCTTTCATCATGTTCATCTCATACATGCCATTACGTGAGTGTTCTTTTATCAGAGAAAAAAAAAATGCACTCTACATAAATGAGGCGAAGTTGTGGACGTATTCTAAAGTTATATTGTTCGACAGTTGAGCACAGCTAAGAGGGGCGTCTTTCACTTGCCTGTATGTTTTCCTCTCATTTCTTGGAGAGCATGTTGGGTTGTACTCATAACAGAGTATATTCAGTGGGTGTAAATTTGGTGAAAAGTGAGATTGTTTCTTATAGTCGTTGACCTTTTTTGTGCGAATTGGTCAATTTTTCTGATTTTAATTTCGTAATTGAATTGAATTGGATTAGTCATAGGGGGTAATCCCTCTCAAGTGGGCATACCATTATAAAAACAAGAGAAATGCCATAATAAATTGTCGTTTCTTTTTGGAGATCAAAAAATTGGAAAGGACGTGAAACTTCTCTTGAAGTTTAGTGGGTGCGAAAATTCTGTCACGTCGATGAAGAGACATGATATAAACTCTATATATTTTTATTTTTTTTTGTCAAGAGAAACTCATATTACGAACTGACTATTAATTGAAAGTCTAATTTGCCTTTTCTCTAAAGAAAAGATAAAAGCTGCATTTAGCTTTCCTCGTTTCTACCCAGTAAACATGGGGCTTTTTTTGTTTTTTTGGTCGAAGGTAACCAAGGTTTTTTTTTCAAAGCTAAGCATGGTTTTTTTTTTTTTTTTTTTGGTCATAACTAAGCATGGGTTTTTTTTTTTTTTTTTTTGCTATGTAACTAAGCATGGGGTTTACCTAGTGGTTTTCTGCGTGTTTTGTTTTGTGAATAAGCATTGGTAGAGTGGATTGGGAAACATTTCTAGGTGTTAAAGGAAACATGCCCCAGTCCTCTGTTGTTACGTTTGGTCCAAACGAAGGGTTTTCATCAGCTTAATTAGCCGTGGATCAATAGATGAGTTAGCCTCCTGAAGTGCATACAAAGGTTAGACTCTTGCAATGCATACACTCATTAGCTGAGATTTGCTCTAGCAACCAGCATCATACGGTGCATTAATTTTTCTTTTGAACTTCAATTGGTAGTTCTAAATTGCCGAGTTAATTTTTCCAGTTAATTGATCTATGTGCTTATTCTTGATCCTTATTGTTTGAGCTTTTGAAAGACGATTGTCTAACAAGGAGTTTGCTAATCTTAATTCCAAGAAATGGAGCAGAGCATGTGCATCAAATTGCTGCATATTACAGCCCACGACTTGATTCCTTGGCGGAGGCCTTGCGTCAACTCATTAGGGTCAGGCATAACTCTATAGGTCCAGCCAACATTAGATATGCACTCAAAATTAAGCTTATGTGCGAAGTGATCGAGATTATTCAGCAGAAATTAATCTTTGAGATGGGAAGGGAAAATATCAACCCAGGATTTTTACAAGCGTACGCTCTTATCTCTGTTATTCTTGGATGGGTCAAGTGTACTTTGCTGTTGTACAATCTGCTGGGGGACAAGCCTTGGGTGATTTTCATTCCCTGCGTCCTAGTGTTGGTATTCCTATTCGTGTTCATCGCAAATTAAAGGCTCAATTACCAAATGGCCATAGTTTCAATTTTCGATGTCGTGATGTGTGCTTTATATAAATTTGGTTTGAGTGTTGCTGGGTCGGTGGACCTCATGTTGTATTATTAGCTAGAACACCCTTGACATCACAAAGCAGAATATATAATGACGATTGTTGAAGTAATATGCCATGCATAATCGTTTTATCTTCCATTCTTCTCCATTTTCCAATTTATTTCTCTGTCATGTAGAAATGTCTCAACGTGAACATAAAAAACTGCGATCCTGAGTAAGATATGGATCCAAGGTTCTGATTTGTGTGCACTCTTATTGCTCTTGCTCTCAAATGTGTCGTGTGCATATTACTTATGTCCGTTTTGCCTGGTGAAATGCTTTGGCTGATTTTCATTCCCTATGTCCTAATGCTAGTAATCCATTTTGCATTCATTGACAATTAGAGGATAATTAGTGAATCGCGATAATTTCTAGCTTTCTTGATATGGTTACGTGTATTTTGTATAAATGTTGTTTGCGTTGTATCCTTCCAATGCTGGCTTGGACATGAACCTCATGTTGTATGATTACATCAGGTTGTAGAATAGGCGGTGATGATGATGATGATGAATTGGATCCTTTTTATTGCAATTTGAAATTGAGAAATGATAAAACCGGATAAACAGGGCAAATTTTTTTATTTATTTTTTAGATTGGGCTAGAGAGAAACATGGGAAATAAATAATTCAGAGCATAGCAGAAGAATTACATAATTTTCATTCACTATTCTTTTCTTTCGGATACATGCATTGCGAGTTTGATATAGTTTATAGCTTGTTCCTCATATTCAAAACTTAGCAATCTATATACAGCAAAATTGAAACTAAAGTAGCCAATTGGACAGCTCAAAAGTTCTACGTAACTCTTTCAACCCGACTACACACGTAGAGCAAACTGATCCAGTACAAGCTTGATTTATCAACTGCTGCAAGCCGGTCTGCTGAGATAGCTAACTAGATTAACAAAGCTCTGATTTAATCGCTATCATTGTACTTTTAAGAGTGGCTTACCAAAATTACTTGTCAATTTCATTCATATATTACTGGGTAATGTCATAAGATATTTATGCCTTGGGCATGTTATGTATTCGAAACTCTTCTTTTGGATAAATTGTGACATCAGAGTACGAGGGGATAATCCCTTAACACCTACAAACCTTTCCCAACCCACTCTAACAACGCTTATTCACAAAACAATATCACCCAGACGCAGAAAACTACCAGGTAAGTCCATTCCCCATGCTAACCGGGTGGAAACAAAGTAAAGCTAATTGCAAGTCTTTTCTTTTTTTGGGAGGAAAAGTTAATAAGACTTCCATATGACACATGATTCCTGATTGACAAAAAAAACAATGTATATACAGTCGCATCTCTTCATCAATGTGACAGAATTTTTCCACCCAGTAATTTAAGGAGAGAGTTCACACTGTTTCTCCAAAAAGAAATTGACAGTTTTATGGCGTTTCACTCTCCTTAGACAAATTGAACGGTTTTAATGTTATTCAAATGTGAGAGGGATCAAACCTCCTTATGAATCCTATTATATTCAATTACCAACTGAGCATCATGAAATTTTACCAATTTCACTGAATATGCTCTGTTATGAGTAAGAACCAAGTTGCTCTGTTCTAAAACAATGATCATGTTACGAATTCTGATTTCAAACAACGTGTGTAAATGAATAATTGGATAGACACTGTTCCTCTCGACTACACCTCGCCCATGATTGAAGAGGAACTAACTTACCCTTAGAAAAGACGTTAAGTTACATCCTCCAGAATCATCGGCGTCCAGAATCATCAGCGTCCATCGAAGTAAACATACAGGTGCCGGTGCTCAAGTCCCACGCGCTCGGACTCGATATCGCAAGATGGAGTTTGCAATCGATGTCAATTTTTGAAGCTCCAATTTGTGCACCACTGTTACGTTTTTTATACCTGTTTACCAAAATTACTTGGTTTTCAAACAACTCCACCTCCATCTACCAAAAACAATTGGAAATGCTTCAAAAAAAGTAGGCATCTTTTCATTTGTACATTACCGGATGATGTCGCAAGGTACTCATGCCAAGTGCATGGCTAAAAGACGGCATGTGTGCATTTTATGTATTTCACTACATTATGAATCAAGCCAATTGATATTTAAGTCATTAAATCCACGCGGAAAGTTGTTTTTTTCCCAACTATAAAGAGAATAGATGCATGCATGTGGAAAAAATATTTAAATGTGTGGAGAAATTTAAATATTTAAATGATTCTAAGCTTTTAAATTTAATGTCGGTAAGTAAGAAATTTAGATGTTTATATCTTAAACTATTTCCAATAACTATTTTCTCCATATAGTTTTATTATGTCACTATGATTGATCTGAAAGAAAGACATGCATTACATGAAGTTTTTTTTTTGTAAAAGTTGGAAATTGAAATCCTCATTGGACTTGTTTTCTATAACGTCGAGATTAACCGGCACTCACTCTATAAAAATAGAAAAAGAAAAAAAGAACCGATTAAACTCCTTTTTTTTAGCATGGGCCATACATAAATGTATTTCTTCTAGTATGGGCCTCAATGTTCTCAATGTTCCCATGCAGAAGGGAATCTGGGGCTGGACCAGGCCGCCTCATCGAGGATCGGATCTCTTTCAGGTCATAGGCTAATGTTAGCTTAGAGGACTGCAATTTCCGTTCGATAGATTTCAAGCTGCTTTTCCATGATGAGAATATGGAGAATCTCGTTTCCACAGGCACATGCTACGTGACGATGCTTATCACAGCATTTTGCAGTCATTTTTCTCTCAATGAACACATCAATTTCAAGACTTACATTTCTGCTGGGGTTTTTTTCTTAGAATTGGAGCGAGATTATCTTTAGAGGGAAAAAGGAATCCTCTAACCCTTCCATCTATGCCCACAAGTTCGCAATCTTAACCATCAAATGCATCATTTCCAACATAATAAATTCAAAGTACTATTTGACCCAAAAAAAAAAAAAATCCAAGTACTATACACACAAATGAAATGCCTTCACCATTGAAGCACAGTAGAGTCAATTGAACGTTTTTTAGTAATTGCATGCTCAAATAATCAATATTTGTAATAGGTGTTCTAAGTACATAACCGACTGCATGCGTATAATATTTTGTCGGTTGCTTACAACTATAAATTGTCAAATTATTCCTATAAGATAAGCAATGATATCGTACCTTCAAAAGAAGGTTGCATTGAATCTGTGCATAGATACAGTAAATATATTAAAGAGGTATGGCTTGAAGGTAATCAATTTATAGGCATAGTTTGACGAATTGAGTGAATGAAAGGAAAGTCAGAGGTTTTATGAAAATATTATAATCTTAATACGATATCTATAAGTAAGAAGTTGATATTTGTGTACTGATCAATATTGTATCCAATCCAATTTCAAATTGGCACAAACAGTGCCAAGGGCCAAACATGACCTTAGAACTTGGAACTTTCTGTTGTTGTTTGGAAATTAAATGCAATGAAGCAAAAGTAATTCATGAAAAAGTATGGTCATGTAAGAGTTATGCAAGCGAATGTAATCGTGCTTTCACTCATTGAGTATTGCAAAAGGCCATGCAACACCATCAAAGTAACTAGACAAATCAGGAAAGCATTATCAAGACTGAGTGACAGCACACATGGAAGGATATCCATAGGTTTTTCTCTACGGTTTAACCATTCGGCATCTTACATGATTAGCACTAATAGGTTTGCTCGCTAAATCTGTAAATTACCTTAGTCTTAGGATGTAATGACTTTGAATTACCCTGTCAACAGTATTAGATGCTTTTATCGACTTCAGATTTATGCACGTCAAGTTGTAGTCATTGTCAACAGGGCTAATGACAAGCTTGGTTAACAAATTTTTGCCTCCAATCCACCACCAAAAGCTTCATGACTCGGCAATTGGTTGGAGGAGACTCAAATTTATCAATCGGACACTATATATAGCGAAAGGAGCCAATATCTAACACAGCATAGCATCTAAACTAAGCATCACTCATCAAGGCTACTTAGCTTTTAAGTTGATGGATGAAGCTGAGGAATGATGGATTTGGATTTCAGTGGCGACCGCGAACTTTTTGACAGGAGTTGTGGTTGAGAAAGACGGAGAAGAAGAAGAAATGTGGAAGAAATTGATTCACTTGGGAAGGAGAAGCTGGAATAGTGGGGTCATTTCTGACGCGTGAGATGCAAGTGATCGGGCGAGCAAAGGTCCCACCAATAATGGGATTCTTGGCTACAGAAAGGTTCTGTGACATGGACGCCCAGCCCAACATGGTTCGCTCGACATGGTTCTTTCAAGCGCCCTGAGGGTGAACTCCATTTTTATATTTTGCGTTGGCACTTACACACCCCGCTGTGACGGCAGAGGTGTTGCACTTGAAACCAATAAATTAGTACCAAAAAGAAAAGTCAAAAGACATATTTGTCATCCAGTTTTGCACTGATATTTTACCTGGCATACTTTACTAGCATCTTGCATAAATTTGATAAATAAACAATTCATCATCTGAACTTAAACCTCCTTAAGCTATGATTATCAGGACTTAATTCGAAGGCGTACTATGTTTTATCAACCAAAATTTCAATGATAATCTCTCTCTCTCTGTATATAGCTCAAAAGTAATCTATAATAGACTTTTAACGCTAGTCACGTCACATAAAACAGCCAATTTTATGTTAGCAATTTTCAATCAAAATTGATCAGATTGACTAAATTGGCATAATTATGAAAGGTCTATGACTCAATTGCCACCAAAAAAAAAAATAGAACTAACTTGATATATTTTCAAAAACTTTTTTTCTTTTAACGTTCTTGGCGATGGCTAGAGAGTCTCAAATGCTCCCATTAAGCCAAACATGCCTTAAGCGTTTTCTTTGCATGATGGCGGTAGCAGTTAATAAGGAAGTTTAACTAACCCGTACGTTGCATATAAGCGGCGTAATCAAGACTCTCAAAGCAGCTTTTGTTAATATATTAAGGTAGAGGAAATCCCCGGGGCTGAACAGTAGCTGCTGGATAACCAAAAACAAGGAGTACTGTCCGAGTGGGAGAAAATACGGAGTGGAGGTTAACTGGTGCACGAAATAAAGAAAACACCGCTCGACGACAAGAGCGGTGGGGCGTTCTTGTTGACTTGACTCGCTACAGCTTTCCTTTTTTACTCGGTATTGGACTTAGATTCGACGTCGTTGTCTTCGCCGCCCATATCTCTTCCCTTCTTTTAAAATTAGATTTTTAAATAGAGTGGGGACTCTCTTCCGAAGACAGGATCTCCCATTAGTCTACGTGTTTTTTCCACTCGCAGCATTGCAGTAAGTTTTACTTCAGACAAGGAAAGGAGAGAGTAATCACTCAGATGTTAATGGCAAACAACAGTCCTGTGAGCCAATCACAGTAGTCGCAGATAAGCAATGATGGTGAACTGCGACATCTCTTCACTTTTGTAGTCCGGCCTCCTTCAATAAGTTGGAGGACTGCCAGTAAAATCATTCAGTCCTCCCTTCCTTTACGAAAAAGTCAAAACACCACGCCCAATTTTTGTCTTCCCATCTCAAAAATTAATTTTTGCCAAACGATTTTGACCACAAAGTAAGTAAGGATGACGGGTGCTCCAGTGGCGTTGGTTGAACCGTTTCGTGTTTACATTTACATGTCCCTAATGGTTTGAAGCAAGACTCTCCACCTCCATGACATAAAGATGCCGTCATACATTTCATAATTTGAAACCCCCTCCTCTACTCGATACGTAGGAATTAAAATCAATAAGCTAACTGTTGTACAATGACATTCACAAAAGCTCAATTTATTAGGAAAGTTGTTTATGGCTCGTGTATTAAACACATTTCTCAAGTGTTTCCAAGAACGAAGTATGTCTTAATACTTGGCTCGTGTATTAAGCACGTTTCTCAAGTATTTCCAAAATCAAAGTATGTCTTAGTACTTCCCTTGTGTGTAAGACGGGCCATGCACGTGAAATATGAGGTGTAAGGATTCAAACTTTTTAAGGATCGTGGAAAATAGTTTTCAAGATACGAGTCTACTGTTAGAGATGAAGCCAAATATTTTTTTAGGGACTTTTTTGTCTTATCAATCTGATTTGCTTTTAGATTAAAAGTGATACTTTTATATTAGCGATGGCAAGACGCTAATCGTCAAGATGCTGAAAAAGAAAATAGAGAGGCAAGAAAAAGAGAGAAGAAAAAAGTGAGTTTCTTATTTACGAGGGTTTTCAATCTTTTTGTGCCATAATCTTGAAAGAAAATCATTGTTGTATTCCAACTTTTTTCGAAGTCTAGTGGATTCGCAGAGTACCTCTGTGCGGAGACGCAGCCCAAGTTTAGGTGAACTTCGTTAATAAATTTTTTTGCGTGTTCTTCTAATTTTGTTTTTTTTATTATTATATTATGCCTGGTGAATTGTTTGCGAGCATTATTTTTCTGAAATTGATGTGCGATTTCGTAACAACTAGTATCAGAGCCTGGGTTGGCTACTCGAGAACATCGAGGGTTTTCAATGATATTCGATTGAAAGCAAACAAGATGTCAGAAGATAAAATCAGAATCGATAAGTTCGATGGGCAGGATTTCGGATGGTGGAAACTATAAATTGATGATTATCTTTATCAAAAAGATCGCTATACACCACTTGAGGGTTGGAAACCCAAGATGGCGAAAGTGGATCCGATAGCAGAAGCCAAATGGAAAATTCTTGATCAAAAGGCATTAGGTGCGATTCGTCTAGAGTTGACGAAAAAGACAGAGTTCCGCATCGCAAAAGCAAAAACTGCAAAAGAAGCCATGGATATTCTAACGAATATTTATGAGAAGCCATCCACATCAAATCAGGTATTTTTGCTAAAGAAACTGGTTAATATGAAGTTATCTGATAGAGGTTCTGGAGGAGAGCATATTAATAGTTTCATGCAGGTCACGGTTCAATTGGAATCTGTAGGCATAAATTTAGATATGAAGCTTCAAGCTTTATTGTTTTTATGTTCTCTTCCAAAAAGTTACAATACCGTAGTGCAGGAATTTTGAGCATCATGAATGATGATTTAACTCTTGATGATGCTGTGAGTAGTATCATGGATGAAGAGATGCGTAGGAAAGTCTCAGGTGGAGATAATTTTTCTACATCTACATTTTCAACAGCACTTGCAGTGGAGAACCGTGGAATAAGTAAAAGCAGAGGAAAATCCAACAGGCGTGGCAGATCACAATCAAGGGGTAAGAGACATGTTGCAAAAGATGAGTGTTGGTTTTGTCACAAAACCAAACACCAGAGGTTTCAGTGTGAAACCTACAAAAAGAAGCAACGATATGAGAATCAATGAGCTAATGTGATTAGCAATGAATCTTTGCTAGATAATTTGTGTTTGTTTGCAGGGTTTGACTTGACGACAAATAAATGGTTTATTGATTCGGGTGCTTCTTTTCATTGCATCTCGCAAAGAGACATATTTGATAATTATGCCAGTGGAGATTTCGGACAAGTGATTGTGAGAAACGGCCACATGTTTTCCATTGTTGGGAAAGGAACTGTGATCGTGAACATCTCAGGTGGAGGATGTCTAGTTTTGCGTGAAGCTAGGCATATTCTGGAATTAAAGAAAAATCTGATTTCGACCAATAAACTTGACCAAAAAGGTTTGGTAATAGCCTTTGGATGTGGAGGGTAGAAGATAACCTTAGGGGTAAGAGTAGTAGCAAAAGGAAAGCGTACAAGTACACTTTACCTTCTCCAAGGAGACAATATCAGTAATATGGTTGCAACTACAATAGTTATAGGTAATTTGTCTACTCTTTGGCATTATCGTTTGAGACATCTTGGTGAAAAAAGGTATAAAGCAATTACACTCAAGGAAATTACTTCCAAGTTTGTAAAAAGTTGAGTTAGATTTTTGTGAGAGTTGTATTTATGGAAAACATAAAGTTGTTAGTTTTCAATTGAATGGGTGACAAAATAAAGGCTAAAAGCTAGAGTTGGTTCATACCGATGTATGGGGACCTGCTTAGGAACTCTCTTATGGTGGTAAGAGATATTTTGTCACCTTCATTGATGTGTAACAAGAAATACGTGGGTCTATGCTCTTAGAGAAAAAGCAAAAGTATTAGGGATGTTCAAAATGTAGAAAATCATGGTAGAAAAAGAGACAGGTTATCAAATTAAAGTTCTGAAGTCTAATAATGGTGGTGAATACACGAGTAAGGAATTTTCAAAATATTTAAGTCGAGAAAGCATACACGGGTTAAAGACTGTTCCTAGAACTCTTCAAAAGAACGATGTAGCTAAAAGGATGAACAGGATTATTCTAGAATATGCGAAATGCATGAGGTTACACGCGGGTCTCCCGCTACACTTATGGACTACCACAGTTGATGCAGCTATTTATCTTATCAATAGAAGTCCATCTAGTGCGTTGGATTGAGAAATACCACAAGAACGGTGGTCATGTAAAAAGATTCATTATTCACATCTAAATGTGTTTGGTTGTATTGCATATGCTTTGATTGACAGGGAGGATAGGAAAAAGCTTGAAGCTAAGTCCCAAAAGTGCGTCTTTATCAGATATTGTGGTGACGAGTATGGCTATAGGTTTTGGGATTATGAGAATAATAAAGTCATCCGCAGTCGGAATATTGTATTCCATGAAGAAAAGATGGACAAGGATCATTAGACAGAGTATGAAAAGGTAGTACAACCATAATATGTTGAATTAGACATAATGCCCATGAAGATGTTTCCAGTAGATCAAAGTGCACTTGAAAGAAAGGTTCAAGATGAGCCTATTATTAGTGAAGAGGTAGTTCAAGAGGAACACGGTGATTTGGAGCAAACTAACGATCCCGAAGTACCTGTCTTAAGAAGGTCTACACGTGTAAGAAAGCCAAAGGTAATTTTTGATCCATCAGCTAATACTGTTTTGAGCCATGTCTTATATACAAATTCAGGGGAACCAGAGACTTACAATGAGGCAAAGGTCGACACATCTCACTTGCAATGGGAGTGTGCTATGAAAGACGAGATGAGCTCATTACTTTAGAACAAAACTTGAGAGTTAACCAAGTTGCCCATAGGTAAAAAAAAAACTTTATTAAACAAATGTGTGTACATAATTAATAATGAAACATATTGTAGTATTAAATACAATGTGAGACTTGTAGTCAAGGGCTAGTCTAGAAAAGAATGAATCGATTACTCCAAAATATTTTCACCTATAGTGAAAATGACATCAATTAGAGTTCTGCTAAATATAATTGTAGTGGAGGATATTCATTAGACGTAAAAACAACGTTTTTACACGATGACTTAGATGAAGAACTATACATGGCACAACCTAAAGGTTTTGAAGTCAAAGGTAAGAAGCACATGGTATGTCGTTTGAAGAAAAGCTTATATGGTTGAAACAAGCTATGTGGCAATGGTATCTAAAATTTGATGGTTTCATAAAAGAAAAAGGATTTGCACACTGTAAGTCTGATCATTGTGTTTATTTTCGCAAGTATGATAATTGTGACATTATATTTCTCTCTTTATATGTGGATGCATGCTAGTGGCTAATTCCAATATGAAAAGACTTGTAGATGTAAAGAAGATGTTATCATCACAGTTTGCTATGAAAGACTTGGGAGAAGCCAAGAATATTTTAGGCATGAAAATCATCAATGATATGAAAAATAAGAAATTATGGTTGTCGCAGGAAGACTATGTGAACAAAGTGTTAAAAAGATTTAACATGGACAAGGCAAAACCGGTTGCAACTCCTCTAGCAAGTCACTTCAAACTTTCCAAGGATATGTGTTTGAGCACTTAGGCTTTGAAAGATGAGATGGCGGTAGTTCCATATGCATTAGCAGTGGGGAGTTTGATGTATGTCATGGTGAGCACGAGACTAGACATTGCACAGGCAGTGAGAGTTGTGAGTTGATATGTGCAAAATCCAGGCAGAAAGCATTGGAATGCAATAAAATGGATATCGAGATATCTAGCAAGTACTTCCAATTACTCACTATGTTATAGTGGTACATCTTTAGAGTTGCAGGGTTATGTAGATGTAGATCATTCAGGTGATCGAGATTGTGGTAAAAGTACCACTGGATATATCTTTACAATTGCAGGTACAATAGTGAGTTGGGTGTCTCAACTACAAAAAGTAGTGGTTTTATCGACAACAAAGGCAGAATACGTGGCGATCACAGAAGTCTCCAAGGAAATCATATGGTTACCAGATTACATGAAAGAGTTACATCAAAAACAGCTAGTCAGTACACTGATAGTCAAAGTGCAATGCACTTAGCAAAGAATGCAACTCATCACTCAAGGACTAGACATATCAAAAAGCGTTATCACTTTATCATGTCAACATTGAAAGATAATGAGTTAAAGCTACAGAAGATTGATGGCTCGAAGAATCCAGCTGACATGTTAACCAAGGTAGTAGATAGAGAGAAGCATATTTTCTATACAATTACCATTGGTATTACTCCATGTTGATTGATGAGAAGTATCGCAGAGGCACAAGTTTTTCAACTACTATTTTTTTGAAGAAGATGGATGCAAAGTTGCTTAGTACTTTAGTATATTTGTCTTTAAGTAAGAGATAGTTATAGATGAAGCCAAATATTTTTTAGGGATTTTTTTGTCTTTTCTATCAAATTTGCTTTTAGGTTAAAAGTGATACTTTTATATTAACGATGGCAAGACGTTGGCCATCAAGACGCTGAAAAAGAAAATAAAGAGGCAAGAAAAAGAGAGAAGAAAAAAGTGAGTTTTTTTTTCTTTATGAGGGTTCTCAATTTCTTTGTGTCATGATCTTGAGAGAATATCATCGTCGTATTCCAACTTTTTTCGAAGTCTAGTGGATTCGCAGAGTGCCTCTGTGCGGAGATGTAACTCAGGTTTGAGTGAACTTCGTTAATAAATTTTCTGGCGTGTTCTTCTGATTCTGTTTTTTTATTATTATATTTTGCCTGGTGAATTGTTTGCGAGTGTTATTTTTCTGGAATTGACGTGCGATTTCGTAACATCTGCAATAAACATCACGTGTATTTCTTAATTATACTAATTGCATGTACTCACATGAACACATCCAGAACTGCAAGTTTAAATTCAAAATGAAATTTAATGTGTGGTATAAAAACTATGCTTCTGGTGTAAATTATAGCTAATGAGTCTATGCATAATTGCAGGAGTATAACTTGTTCGTGCATTGCATGTGTGGACGGGGCTGACCTGTTTTCAGAATGTGTGCACTAATACAATGGTGTTAATTTACCAGGATTTAATTTATTCTATTTTATTATTTTCAGTTATAAATAAAAACTGTGTCAAATCCTAAGCATGATCCGAATGCAATGCAAATCATAATATGAGTTATCGTGGGTTGAGGATTATAAGAATAAATTTTGGGTAGGGTCCAAGGTTAATCGACAAAAAAGTAAAACGAAAATTTCTTACAAAGATACACAATTACTAAGCAAAAAGGAATAAAGAAAAAAAAAACGAAAATACGCCATGGCTAATGGGGTTGGAATGGACCTCCAAGGTCTAGTTTGAAATCGGAGGCCCATGTAAGTGGAGCGAGATTTCATACGGTCATATAAGTTTGAGGTCCGTATGGTCATCTCTCCATATGATCATATGACCTTCAGCATTTTTATATAAGAAATACTCACTACATACGATTATATATTTTTGCCACGAGTCGAGACAATGATGGCAAAAAGAGCTCACTCCATTTGGGTCGCCAGGAGAAATTTTCCTCGGCCAAAGGACAAGATGTCACTAAAGTGTCCTTTCGGCTTTTGGCCGAGGAAAACTGATGTCACTAGAGTGTCCTTTTGTCTTTTGGCCGAGGAAAATGGAACTCACTACATGCAGTGAGAGTGAATTATTTTGTCTTTATGCTGAGGAAAATTTCTTTTGGGACACAGACCAGTTCTTTTGGGACCCAAGTGCGAGAAAATGGTTCATTTAGAATAGAGTTTTTCATATATAAGTATGAAAAACCACACCATGGCCAGAACATCGCCAAGTTCTCTGACAGCCCCATCCTGTTTCCTTTTCAGGCAAGAGACTTGGCGAGGCAGAGTCGGAAGGTTAATGGCAAACGGCAATCCAGCTGATCACGGTGGTCGGAGGTAAGTCTCGGCAACCTTAAACATATCTTAACCACTACAGCCCACTCGTCAGTGAGTTAGAGGACTGTGACTACAATCATGCCATAATCTTTATATCCTTTCTTGTTTCAATCTCTGATCATGTCCACCGTGTACATTCCATCACCTGAATGTTGTTTTATCAGGGAGGAAAAAAAAAACCTGCACTCTATATAAACGAGGCGAAGTTGCGGACGTGTTCTGAAGTTATGTTGTTGGACACTTAAGAACCCAGTTGAGAGGGGCGCCTTTAACTTGCCTGCATGTTTCCTCGCATTTCTTAGACAACATATTGGGCTGTACTCAAAACAGAGTATATTCAATGGATGTAAATCTGGTGAAAAGTGAGATTATTTCTTGTAGACTTTGACCTTTTTTGTGTGAATCGGTAAATTTTCATGATTTTCATTTCATAATTGAATAGAGTTGGATTGGTAATAGGGAATAATCCCTCTCGAGTGTGAACACCATTATAAAAACTAGTGAAATGCCATAATAAACTGTCATTTCTTTTTGAAGATCACGAAGTCGGAAAGAATTTGAAACTTCTCCTAAAGTTAGTGGGTGTGAGAATTTTGTCACATCGATTAAGGGATACGACTGTACATACACTATTTCTTTCTTTTGTCAATAGAAACTCATGTTAAGAACAAAATATTAATTGAAAGTCTTATTTGCTTTTCCTCCAAAGAAAAGATAAGACCTGCAATTGGCTTTCCTCTGTTCTACCTAGTAAGCTTGGGTTTCTTTTTCTGGTCAAAGGTAAGCATGGGGTTTACCTAGTAGTTTTCTGCATGTTTTGTTTTATGAACAAATGTTGTTAGAGTGGATTACGAAACGTTTCTAGGTGTTAAAGAGATATGCCCCAATAGGAGATCAGGCATTAACTAGACCACCACATCAATGATTCTAGTCAAAATTAATCAAATTGACTATATTAGACAATTGTTAAAAGATTTAGTGTTAAATTGGCCAAATTAAAAAGATTATGACTTGTCGCGACCTACCCTCGGGGGGAGGGAACAAGTTTAGGGGTATTGCTTAAAGGACGAGTCTAAGGCTCATGATTAGGCGCGGGCTCTCCCAAGCCCATACCCCGCGTGACATTGGGATGCTTTTTAGGAATTTTGCACAAAAGGAGTCGCCACTAGCCTATTGGGGTCGGCTAGAAACCAAGTGAGACATGGGAGTGTACCTCACTTCCTACGCAACCAGAGAATCTAGGGTCGGGGACTTGATTATACTAATTGGTCAATTAATGCTCTTTCGGTACCTAATCTTGTTCATTTTAAAGGAAAAGATTTTTGCCAGGCAGTTTGGATTGATTTTACCCACTAACATGTGAGGTGATCATACGGGTACACAATTATTAAAATAACAATTAGCAACCAAGGAAAGCGATTAAATAAATTGCATGAAAGATCATTTAACATCAAAGAAAAGATACATATTGACCCTAACTAAATTAAAGAGAAACCAAAATCAATATATCAATATTATGCATTCAAAAGGCATTTGTCTCTAAGGACAATTGAAACGTTAAGGTAAAGCCCCAAAGGCTTAGTCAATTTTTTAGCACAAATCTAGAGTTAAGAAACTTCCATTTTTTTATAATAAAAAAAAGGCTCAAAAAATCTTTTTGCAAAATTTTTCAAAAGAAAATCTGAATTTCCTGAAATTTTCCAATATTTTGATTATTTTTAATTTTTTTAATTTAAAAAAAAAACGAATTTTCAATTTTTTTTGAATTTTTTTGAATTTTTTTCTTTTTAATATATTTTCTTAATAGTTAATATTATTATAATTAGAAAAACGGGTCCGGACCAGTAAACCCAATCCGGTCCTACGGCTTGACACAAACTCGGATTAAAACTAAAAAAGACGAAATCAATTTCTTAAAACCCATTTTTTGTTTCTTTTGTTTTTTCGTTCTTTATATTAATATTAATATTTTCATCATTTTTTTTTGTCTTTTCCCTATTTCATCTTTTTACTACGTCTCTTATCTGTGGCTTCTCTTCCCGAAGCCAGCTTTTGTGTTTTACTTTTTCTGCAATTTTTCTTTTTTTTATTCTTTTTTTTTATTTTTCTTTTACTCCACCCAGCAGGTCCGTCTTTCTTTAGTGTGCTTACAAATTTTTCCAACGCACGAAATACTAAACTATTCAACTTCAAATGCCCCAACTTTCAACAACTCGTATACACACGAGAATAATATCCGCATCGTCGATGATCCTCGATCACCATCACTAGACTAACTCCACCAAACCCTTCGAGCTAACATTTCGAACCGCCCAGCAAGAAAAAAGATGGGCTGGAGAAGGAAAAGTATGGCTGTAAACCCAAGAAAACCACACTCCAAGGCTAACAAGTCGATTAATAACCTGATGACACGCAAATACATCTTTGGATTTGGCTAAACTAGCTCCCAAATCTCGTTAAACCTACCAAGCCCATTGCTCACAACTCACGGCCATTTCAACGCCAACTTCTCTTCTCATGAACATTTAGTCATTTACACACACTTTTTCCAGTAAAAGGAGAACACCCATGGATTTACAAACCAACGCATTTGATTTTCAAACAGAAAAAATGCACGGCCATAAACTCACATCTCAGGGAAACAAACGTAGACTACATGAACTAAAGTCAAAAGTTATGACTTTTCTAAAATAATAAGATGTTTTGATTTGAAAGACCCTTTTCGAACGAGGAGGCAGCTTCACGGTCGACTAGCATGCACAACACAGAGACAGGTTTACACAATTTTCGTTCAAGCGTTTCATCGAGCACGTAGCGAGCAAGAAATGAGGAAGACGACGCTGGCCACTTCTTAGGACTCGGACTTAGACCTAGACCTGAGCGAACGCATGGAAACGCTCAACATCAAACAAATTGACTCGAGTTGGACACAATAAACTCAAGAATCGAGAAAACTCCCTTGGCTATTCCATCACCAAAACAGGCGGTTCGAGAGAGTTCATGGGAATGAGTTTCAGTCATAAATCCCTACTCGGCTCGAAGACGGCGGCGGCGAAGGCCGCGATTCGAGACAAATCGAACTTCAGTCGACCACCTCGCGATATCCCCGAGCCGAGATCCTCGGGAGCAAACAATTTGGACAAAAAGGAAACTCACCTGAAAATGCCGAGATTTGGGAATGAAAAGTCTTGCTCTCGAGGACGTCGGCTAGAACTCAGCAATTGGCCTCGAGGAGGGGCGAGCAACACTCCACCCAAGTAGCTTCTAGCTTTCTCCCTAATCGTCTCCTTCTCTCAAGCTCACTCCTTGCTGTTTTTTTTGTGTTGCTGTTTTCCTCTCGGTTCCAGTCCTGTGTTTTCCCCCCATTTCTCTCTCACGCTCCTCTTTGTGCCTCCCCTTTTCACCTTTTTCTTTTGCAGGTTATCGTGCAAAGACCAGCCATGCCAGCTGCCGATCGGGCCGCTCCCGACCCGCGGATCATGCTGACCATCGCCACCCGATCCTCTCTTTGCTCCTACTTTCCATTTTGCTCGCTCGTTTCTCGTCTTCTCGCTTGTGTAGATGCTGCAGCGAAGACCAACCGGATGGAAGAAGACCTTCGTTCATGGGCTGGACTGAAAGGGAAAACGAGCTGGGCCGGGCCCAGCGCGGAAGGGGGGAATAGAAAAGAAAAGGGGCGCGGGCTGGGCCAAAGCCAAGTCTGGCCCAACTCGATTTTTTTTCGTTTTCGTTTTTTTTTTTTTAACCTCTAATACTATTTTTAACTAACTAATTTAGGTGAAATTTAGGTGTCAACATGACTGAATCAACCTTTGTACAATATGGTTGGTATTTTTTTAGATGAGTTTTCAAAGAATTTGCACTTGGTGATAACAAGAGAATTAAACATATAGTTAAAGAGGATTAAACACAGAATAGTCATTTGTTCAAGAGGATAAAACAAATGATTGCATCTAGTTCTCCAAATTTGATGATGACAAGAGAATTAAACAAATAGTTTAAGACGAGTAAACAAATAATTGTCTTTTGCCCAAGAGGTCTGGCGGATGAGACGAGTACTTCACTCCCCTACCTTAGGAGAGGGAGGACTCTCTCCCTAAGAGAGGACCTCCCATTGGTCTACAAATATGTTTGTTCAACTTGCAGCCTCCCAACAAGTTTTACTTCAAACAAGGAAGGAAGAGTAAAAATCATGCGGTCTTGATTTCCTTTCCTGAAAATGAACTTCTTATCTTTGATCATTTCCCCTATATGTGTTCCATTACTCAAATGTTGTTTTGTCTACCCTGCATAGATCAAGTGAACTCATCCTTTTCAATGTTGCATTTGGAAACCGTCACCCCATTTTTGTGTACTTCATTAGCTGATTAATGTGTTTATTCTTGATCCTCATTGTTTGAGCTTTTGTGCTAGACCGGTTGGTCTAACAAGTAATTAGCTCATTTTGATGCCAAGAAATGGAGCAGAGCACGTGGCTCAAATTGTTGCAGAATATAATCAACAACTTAATTCCCTAGTGGAGGCCTTGCTTCAACTTATCAGGGACCGGCATGGCTCTTTAGGTTCAGCCAATGTTATCGGTGCACCCACCATTATACTTATCTGTGCAACGATCAAGATTGTCCGGCAGAAATTACTCTCTGAGATGGGAAGGCAAGACATACACTCAAGGTTCCAACTTGTGTATGCTCTAATTGCTCTAGCTCTCGGATGTGTTGCATGCAGTCTATTGATATACATTCTACTTGATGATATACCTTGGCTAATTGACCTTCCTTGGGTCATACTGCTACTAATTATATTCGCATTCATCATGAATGAAAGGAATAATTAGTGAATGGCAATAGTCTCTAATTATCTGATATGGTAATGTGTATTTTATATGAATTTGGTTTTGCTTTGTAACCTTCCAACGCTGGCTCAGACATGAACTTCATGGTGTATTTTTAACTTAAAAGCAGTGATAGTTTCGGATTATTTGATATGATGATGTGTCTTTTATATGTATTTGGTTTGCTTTGTAACCTTCTAACTTCGGTGTATTGTTATCTCGAACATCTTTTTACATCACAAAGTAGAATAAATTATGATGATGATTACAATCTTTTTTGGTGCAATTCGAAATTGAGAAATGATGAAATTGGAGAAATAAGGCAACCTTTCTTTTGAGGCTAGAGAGGAAATAATTTAGAGTATATCAAAAAGAATCATCACATTATCCTCATTCACTATTCTTATCCAACAAAATTTAAGCTAAATTAGCTAATTGGTAACTCACAAGTTCTGATTAGAGCAAGACAGACAAGTACAGGCTTGATTCATCACCTCCGATAAGATAATTATCCCAATATCGAAGCTCCAATTTGATCACTATGTTATGTTTTTTATACTCGTTTACCAAAATTACTTGGTAATTTCATTCATATATTAGTTGATGATGCTATTTAGGTTCTTAATACATGCGGAAATTAGCCCTTTTCACTACTATAAATACAATAAATGCATGCTTGTGGGGAAAAAAATGTGCGGAGAGTGTTAAATACAAAATATATTTAAATGATTGTAAGATTTAAATAAAATGTTAAATTTCAAGAAATTTAGACGTTAATATCTTTAACGTGCGTCATATGAATATGTCATTGGACTTATTTTCTATACAATAGAGATTAATCGGCACTCACTCAATGAAAAATTCGATTAAATTCCTTTTTTCTCTAGCATGGGCCATAAATATATTTTCTCCGCGATGGGCCTATGTTCCAATGCAACAGGGAATTCGTGGCTGAACTGGGCCGCCACATCAAGTATCGGATCTCTTTCGGGTCATAGGCTAATGCGAGCTTAGAGGACTATAATATTCGTTTGACATACTATAAACTGACAAATATACCAAAAAGATGAGCAATGACACTATACCTTCAAAGGGTTCTGCACTGAACCTATGCACCAGGTGTCTAAACGCATAAAATAGGTTTGGCTTAAAGGTAATTGGTTGATAAGTAGATCTTGATGAATTAAATCGGTGAAAGGAAAGCAGGGGTCGATATTCATCTACACCGACCGATATTACTTCCCATCATGTTTCAGAACAGCACAATAGTCAAGGGTTAAACATGAGCTTAGAAGTTGCAATTTTGATGCTAATCCAGTAGTTAAATGCGGCAAGAGAAAAGAAAGTCATGAATAGTTAGTGACATATTCTTTTGATTCTATATATTTCTCATGATCAAAATCCCGATTGATTTTTATTGATATTGTAGTATTATATTATTATATAAATAATTATCCTGTAAAGCCTATAAATAGGCTTAGGTACTATTCATCATAATATTTTGAAATTTAACAATTTTATTTTTCGTTTTATTCTTATCATTCAAGAATTAAATTGAACAACAAAAATTATCGAGAGAAAATTGAAAAACGAGTGAAAGATCGGAAAATCAGTGATCCCATTCACCCGGAAGAAATACGGTATGGTAGGGACACGTTCCCTCGATGTCTTGATTCTTCTTGGTTCATTTAAGGAGTCGCTTTCATTCTCCTGCATCCACGTTCATCATGGAGACTTGCCTACCCAAAAAAACCATAAATGTAAGAAAGAAAAAATAAAAATAAAAATAAAAATAAAAATAAAAACAATGACTAGGATAGCTTATTTCCAAGTTGAATCTTTTGATAGACGTCGTGTTCAGAGGGGTCGGGATGCTTCCCAACGTACAAAAAACAATAAACAAAATACGTTTCGAGGGGTCTAAGTATTGTCCCCACTGACGATTTGTGGGCTGAGTCGGAACAGATTATTTCCAGGTTGAATCTTTTGATAGTCTTTGGACTATTTGACTAATTGGCGTTGGTCTACCAATATGCTTTGCCTAACTCGCAGCCTCCCAGCAAGTTTTACTTCAGACAAGGAAGGAAGAGAGTAACCAGTAGGTCAATGGCAACAATTCAGAGGTAAGTACAAAGGGAACGCCTCTTCACTTCAGTAGTCCAGCCTCCTTTAATGAGTTGGAGGACAGTGATTAAAATCATGAAGTGTTGATTTCCTTTCTAGAAAAAAAAAAAAAAAAAAAAACTTCCTCTCTCTGATCATTTCCCCCGGGTGTGTTCCATTACCGAACGCTATTTTGTCTGAAACAATTAGTACTCTAGATAGATCGGGTGAACTCGTCCTTCCCAATGTTGCATTCAGAAATCACCATCCCGCGTTTTGTTTACTTTGTTAATTGATCCATGTGTTTATTATGATCCTCGTTGTTTGAGCCTTTGTGATAGGTTGGTTGTCTAACAAATACTTTGATGATTTTAATTCCAAGAAATGGAGCAGAGCACGTGGCTCAAATTGCTGCGAAATATAATCAATAGCCTAGTGGAGACCTTCTTCAACTCATTAGGGAAAGGCAATGGTATTCAGGTCTAGTCAATATTGTCGATCCACCTATCATTATTTGTGCAGTAATCAAGATTGATATGATTTATAGCAAACTCAACAATCTCTATGCAACAAAATTTAAATTGAAATAGCTAATTGAACAACTCACAAGTTTTGAGTAACTTGTTCAACCGAACTACACACATATATCGAGCAAGACAAGTACAAGCTTGATTCACCATGCCCACCCGCTCGATAAGATAATTGACCAGATTAACAAAGGTCCAATTTAATCACTATTGTTGTGCTTTTGAGACTACTTTACCAAAATTACTCGGTTACTTCATGCATACATAACTTCATATTGTCACAAGTTACCCATGCCCAGTGCATGATCATACAACGACAACCATGCGTGCATGATATTCATTTTACTACATCAAATGATGATATCAGAGAATCAAACTGATCAAGACTTAGATTTTTAAATCCATGCAAAAAAAAAAAAAAACGTTACCATAAAAAGAGTACACACATGCATATGGAAATTTTTTTTTTGAATGTATAGTAGAGTTAATTAGAAAAATAAAAATTAATCTGGAAAAAAAATTGAAATGATCGTAAAAATCAAATTCAATGTTAGTAAGATACTTAATGCATTATATCTTAAATATTTTTGCGTTCCAAATTTGACCATCTTGTCATACTATGTCACTATGATATATTCGAAAAAGAAAAAAGATATAAGCTTTACATGAAGTGTTCTATAGAAGTTTGAAATCCTCATTGGATTTATTTTCTGTACGGTAGAGATTAAGTGGCACCCAATCCATGCAAAATCAATTAAATTCGTTTCATAGCTTGGGCCACTGATATATTTATTCTAATATGGGTTGAATAATTCTCAATGTTCCCGTCCAGCAGCGATTTCGGGCCTGGACCGGCCCCCGATGTTGCGGATCGGATCCATTTCGGGTCGGGTCATAATGCGATCCTCGAGGACTAGGGTTTAAGCTCTGACCCGTATAAAATCCCAATTCGCGTTCCACCTTCGTCGCTTCTCTCACTGCCTGCCGCTGCCGCCGCTGCTTTCGATCCTCCTCCGCCTGAATTCCGGTAATTCTGCATCCCTCCGCGTACATAGTTTAACTCGAGGTCGGCGATGCTTTTGTGTGGTTTCTCCTTTTGCGCACGACCGATTCGATGATCGATTTTGTAGAAAGATTGCTGCTTTTGATTGGTATCCCGTGTCTTGAACTCTGAATTGATCGTTGCTTTGAGAAAATTTGGAAAAATCGAGGCGAAATGCAGGGCTCAAGACTTCAGTCGATTGGCCTGGTTCTTGCCGAATTGCTGGTGACAGCGATTAAGATCTAGCTTGAACCCGTTTTTTGTTTCTTTAGGAATTTTTGCTTTGATTCTTGGTGATGATGAATTTGTGTTGGTCTTTAGAGTGGTAATTCGTGTCTTGGCTTGGAAATGTTGTAATTTGAGTCTCTGCGTGACCCTTGTTTAGAAATTCTCCATATGGGGTATGTATTGGCTTTTCATTTTGGCATTCGAAGCATTAGTCTTAGAAATTTCGATGTTTTGCAAGATGGAGTTTGCAATCGATGTTAGTTTTTTGACTTGTCTAATTGGGTGATTGAGCAAAGGATTTAAGAGTATCGAAACAGTCATTCAAGATGCAGAACGAGGAGGGTCAAAATATGGATCTTTACATCCCCAGGAAGTGGTATACCATCAGTCCCTTTCTAAATTTGCAACGGCCATCTATTTTTTTTTCTTTTTTTGTTGAATTTCTTTTTTTTTTTTGACGCCTTTCCTTTTTAACACCTCCATCGCAGCTCTGCCACAAATAGGCTCATTACATCTAAGGATCATGCCTCCGTGCAGATCAATGTTGGGCACTTGGGCCCTGATGGAGTCTACACCAACCAATTTACCACATTCGCCCTCTGCGGTTTCACCCGAGCACAGGTATGTCTTGCCGCTCCGCTGTGTAATTCGTTTTCAATTCTTCTTCGTGCCGGCAGTAAGCAAGGCACTGACAGTTTTTATGCTGCTGTTGATTTGTATCTTCTTGACATTGTTCTTGCGTATTGGTTTTGCAATCATAATGTTGAGATTGTTTGGTTCTTGTCTTTATAAAATGTTTTATAATTTTCCCTCTTTCTTGGTCTCGAAGAGGATATAACAAGTAGAAATCCAAATTTGTTGCACTTTAGTAATTGGAGCTTCAGTTTCTTATATCCAAGCGGATATCCCAGCTGAGTCTATTGTACCTAATAAAATTATTAACTCTTGATCAATTCTTGCTCGATCTCTATGACCGGCTTTTATGTGCACCACACTGCACTTTGTTCTTGTAATGAATTTCTCCATTTTTTTAAATCTAGGCTTGTTAAATGGTCTCGTCCTCATTCTCATGTGCACGCCATCTATTTTGCAGGGTGATGCTGACGGTGCCATTGATAGGCTCTGGCAAAAGAAGAGGGCTGAAATTCGACAATAAACCATTATGTAGTTGGTTGTTGAATTGGCTGGCTCTTTTTGCCATGAAATATTGCGGTTGAAAGTACATTTGTTTTGTAGTGGCTTTAATTTAGGTGAATTTACATTTGCTCTTATTAAGCTGTTTTCTTTTGCGTATTTACAGTTGGATGAACTTTGTTGGTAGTTTCGTGGAAGTGTTTTGCAATTTGGATTGCTAATGATTTCTTTAAGGAAGAACCATGACTCAAGGTACTTGAACTCAAGTGTTTGGCCTTTTCACATCACGGTAACCTTCTTCCTAGCAGTTGGTATCTATCTTGCTTGTAAGTAGATGCTGATTGGAGCTTAAATGATCGTCCACTTCCTCGTAAACAAGGCCTAGCAGACTTGCCACAAAGAGATGGTATAATCAATATTCATCATGCTCATTTGGCATCTCCATGAACTCGATTACATTATTTTGCCTTTTCTGTTGACCACAGAAGTTGCTCCTATCGTTTTTTTTATTCCTTTTTGCTTAGCATATTCGCAGTGAAGTTGATGCTCTGCATACATACATACATACATCTCCATGGATCAAATCTTCTGTCCTCATGATGTCGTCAAAGCATTAAATGTGTCTTAGGACTTCAAATGTAAATGAGGACCTTTTCTTGAACCACGGCGAATGTTCCAAGATTAGTTTAGGACTTGCAGAGTACGTTAAAGGGTTCGAAATCGAACCGTGCTAATTTATTTTCCCCTCTTGATTTTAGACCTTCGCTTGAGTAGACTTTAAAAATGGCTGTCAAAAAAACCATTGGTACTGTGAAAATTTACATAAAAGCACGAATTTGCATGGACTTGAGCAATACTTCATATCATCCACCATCCTCTGTTGTTCTTCTACGGCTGCTGAAAAGGTCTCAAAAGTGTCACCCACGATGCTTGTCCATGAAGATGGAAGGAATCAGATGCTTATCATTCTTATTTTCTCTAGAAAGATGCCCATCATTCATAAAAAGAGGGAATAAGCACTTCCTACCACAAAATCATTGTTTTGGATTTGCTTTTCACTGAAAAGAAAACTTAGCCTCATATCTTCTTCTTCACATTCTTTGGTAAAGAAGTGTTTCCAATCCCTGATATCCGCTACTCCTCGAAACTACTGGCTGTCTTATCACAAATTATCATCTAGATCTCAGTTTTTTACATTTATGATTTATATATTTCGGGAAAATTGAATGATTTATAAAATATTTTTCTAAAAAGTGAATGATTGTATCACTTATAAAAATGAAAGAACGAAAATTGTTTTCATTGTCTATAAAAAAATTTTAAATATAAATTATTGTTGATAGCAAAAGAAAATTTAATTAGCTAGTTATTTGAAGCGGCATTGGTGATTATATCCAGAAAGATAATATTAAATCAATCATTTTTTGTGAAACAAATAAAATTTTAGAAATCTTGCAAATGCATAAAAATTTGCCAATGTCATAATGTATATTCACATATTATACGTCAGCTTTTTGATAGTGGCAATGACGAGAGAGAGTGGACCAAAAGAAAAATTTTACGGCCATAGATTCAGCATGTGTGATTGCTCGCAAAAGATTATGTTTGTACATATTTATATGGCCAGATCATGCTAGAACAAGAATCTAGGCAGATGCCTTTAAGATATGAAACAGGAGCACCCGGAATGTCAATTGACAAGCCTTTCTTCTAGTGGATTTCAGAATAAGCCTCCACAAAAAAAGGGCTTTTCTAAACAATTTGAAAAGACGGGTGGCTAAAGGCAAAGCCATCCATGACCAATGAGCATTTATCCAAGTTCCTGATCTAATTCTTGATCAAGTTATTCGTCAAGGACGAACCTCATAATTACACTGCACCCTTTGAAATTTGGTGATGGCATCAGAAATATCTTCAATATATAATGACAAGTCCGTACCGGTCAAAGATCGCTTGTATCAGATCAAATGAAGCTTGTGATCAACATTAATAGATTTTTAGTTCAAAAAAAACAATTAATAGATTTTAACAACAGCTTGCGATTCGAATGAAAAAGAGAAATTTGGGAAAATCTAAAGTGGGTGGACCCCGAATCCAAGCACGACGGTACGAACATATTCTGTAACAATAATGATGACGTGCAGGCAATGCAATGCAATGAATTCTCTGAAATTATCTGCTTTGTGCATTATTATCTCATGCAGTGTCGCATCTCCACAAGTGACATCGAAGGACGAGAAACAAAAGAGTGGGGACAACAGCAAAAATCCTTAAAAGTAGAGAACCCCGTTCCGCACGATTAAAGAAATCACCCCAAGTTTTTCACTTTGCTCAAGCATGAAAATTCATCATTACCCCCACGTTTTCTTCCTTCTTGGTAAGCATGACCACCATCTTTTTAGCTTTAGTTTTAAAATGATCTGCTGAGTAATCATAGCCTCCAAGAATCATCAACAAAATGACGGTTTCATACATTAGAATTGAGGCAAGGACAAGTCAGGACTTTACAGGTTTTCGTGCTCCAAATGTCTCATGGACTTCCCTATTTGGAGATCAGTCAAATGGGTTCTTTACACATCAGAAAAGTAGAAATTGGGTTGCCTTCAAAAGTGAGAGAGAAAGGGTCCCTAAATCTCATCTAAGATGGTTCTTTCTCGACCACGACATTGGTCAAAAGGGTATATTATTAGACTAGGGCTCTTTAGTCATTAATTTGCAGCCATCCAAAAATCTCATGACTAGGACCCTCCTAGTACACTCCATGCAATGCCCAAACATCAATTTCAAAGAAAAAAAGGAAAGAAAATTGCCAAATCTATCAATCTATTCACAGAGCAGAAATGGGGCAGTGACAAGGATGGCCTAAAAATAACTAAACATTGAAGAGGGCTAATAAATCCATCCAACCAACCAAACCTTGAAAGATCCAAAAGAACTAAAACGAAACTGAATTCTAAACTGTGGGCCCCTCACCATAAGAAAGATTTACTCATTTCAACCCCAAAAGTTTTGAGTCCACTTCTACTTTCAACCCACTTACATGGTCCTTCCTCCCGTGCCTACATGCATTGCAAAAGCAACACTCCATAAACTTATACATAGCAGCATAAGTTCTTGCTTGTCCAGATTACCCATCACCACATCATATATATATATATATAGATACCTTTCAAATGATTCCACCTTTCACTAGATTATGGTGATCACATGACGGAGCAGGCATTGGGATTCTCGTCGCTGAACAGCTCGAAGGTATCGCACCGACGCCGGGAGGAGCACGGGTTGAGTTCGGCCGGCGCCCGCTCGACCTCCAGCCCTGGATCGTGCACATACTCGTAGGCGTACGATGGCTGCTGCTGGGCATAGTACGCCGCCTCGCAGCTGGCGGTCGTCGGATACGCCGTGTGGTAACTCACGGCGTGCACGGTAGGGGTGTAGTAATGCTGCGGGTATTGGTAGCCGTGTTGGTGTGGAGGGCTGTGATTTCCCAGATGGAACATGGGACCTGGACCCATTTGACCATGACCCGGTTGCCCATGACACGGTTGACCATGACCCGGTTGCCCATGACCCGGTTGACCATGACCCGGTTGCCCATGACCCGGTTGACCTTGAACCTGAAATTGAACTTGGCCGTGCTTGGGCGATCCGGTGCCTGCGGCCGCACCGCCAGGATGTTGGCCACCCCCATCGGCAATGGGGTTCTTACTGTGGCCTTTATTCCCTTTCTTTTTCTTCTTCTTCTTACCGCTACCGCCGCCGCCGCCGCCGCCGCCCCCGCCCCCGCCGGTTGCCGCCGCCGCAACACCCTCGTGTGCGAGAGCTGGATTCTCGGCCGCCGCTGTCTGTGACTGGTTAGTGGTCGGAAAGTTCACCACCGCATGCGTCCCCTCAGGCATCATCTCCTGCACTTGGAAGGTGACGCTATTCTTAAACGGTGCCCCCCCACCGTGGCCAGCGCCACCGCCTTCACTGATCTTGCAGATTCCACCAACATTTTCTGGGCCCTTTGTCAAGTGGCCTTCTCTTACTTCAACTCCACCGCCGCAACCATAACCATCGTGTTCAGCTTCTTCGATGCTTTCCGGATCGCTCGGTTTCTCTTTGCTTTTTGACTTACCGTGCCTTTTGCCTTTTGAAGACCACAACTCTGCATGCTTGCCCGCCTTTTCTAGTTTCTTGATCAAGGTGTCCGCATCGACGTTGCCGATCACGGTCACTTTGTGTTGCTTCAGGTCGACTTCTGTATGGTAAACGCCTGAAAAAACCAGTGGGAAGATGGGAAAGACAGCGTTAAAGGAAGGATTTTGTAACAGAAAACGAAACGAAAATGCGCAAGGATGAGGAAGTGATGCAAATTAAGAGAAAAAGAGAGAACAAAGTAGAAGAGAGATAGGAGGAAAGTGAAGATACCAAGAGTCAGAGAACTAGGAAAAGGATGGATTTTTCAGGTGAGAGAACTGAAAATTGAAAAGCCAAGAGAAGTGAGAACTGGAGTAACGATCTCAAAAGAAAGCAGCAAGCCCCAAATCAGAAAAATAAGCGCAACTCCACCATTACCCTTTTGCCGAAACTAGCACAAGCCCAAAATTTGAAAACACGAGAACCAAAAAACCGCAACTTCGAAGGGTGAACGGAAAGTTACGAACTCATCTAAAGAACCCTTGAGGGTTTCTAGAAGAGCGGTCACCTTCAATGCACTGAAGGACCTTCTTGACTTTTCTCTTGCAGCCTTCGCAGTGGACGGAAACTCTCAAGACCACTGTCTGAACAAAACAAGAGAACAGCATTTCACGAAAACTCGCCAGAAACAGAAACAAGAAAAACTGCACAACAGAACAGAAGCAGGAACAGACACGGAGACGCGAGAACAAACCTTGTACGGGAGAAGGGGCTCTGCAAGTCCTTCCACGTCTCTTATTTCGTGCCTGCACTCCGGGTTAGCCATGAAAAAGAACGACGCAGAGAAGGGAAGAGCGGACGGTTCGCTCCGAGAGAAAGGCCGCACGGAGGAGAGGAGCGTGCGTGCGCGAACTTTAAGGAGCCATAAAGAGCGAGCGAGAGCGAGAGCGTGTGAAACGGGGTCTAATTAAGAAGGGTGTCGAGATTGGGGGTGGCAAATGGCAACTGCAAATTGCTGATGGAGTGTGGCAGGAATTTACAGAGAAGGGACGCCTGTCCACCTGTCAAGCATTTATGCTGCCCTCTCTCTTTTTGGGTAAAAATCGATTAGCGGTACACCCACTTTATCAAAAATGAAGAACACATCGTATCTCTCTTTAAAAGCAGCTTCCAACCGGGGGTTCTCTATAGTTAAGTGATCAGATGATAAAATGCTCTTGTCGCCGTATAAAATAAGATTGTAGTCGATATTGGCCATTCATTTTTAACCTGTTGCTTATATTATATATTGTCAGCATAGATAAGTGATTCTCATGTGTGGTAAATTATTTCGTGTGTAGTAAAAACACTAGGTCATTGTAAAAACATAATGTTTCTACTAATGTCTCCTTTTTCATGTAATATTGACAAAATCTTTTAATTATTAGTCAAACTAAATAAGGGTTAATGGGCACACTACAAAAGCCAAAAGAAATAAGATAAATAAAATCAAAAATAGTAAATCTTTAAAAGGAAGTGAGAAAAGAATAACTTTTAGAATTGGAAACGAAAAGGTGATTGAAGTAGTGCCCATTAAGAAAAGTTTCCTCATTAGTTTTGATGATTCACAAAACTTCCTTTAATCGTTCTTTGATTTTGATGGTAAGATTTTCCAAATGGAAACTTTGATGAGTATCATCAAATGTTACTCATCAGATTCGGGGATGTAATAAAGATCCTATCCCTTACATTCAATCTTGATAGAATAAGGATAGTATTCAAACCTTGTGCTAACAGCTAGAAAATTGGCGTAAATTTCCTATTGAGTATATATTGATTGTTCGAAAGGTACTTATCTAAACACTTTGATCGCAGCATAAATTTGATATTGAAATTGCTGTGAACATCATTGAAATTGCAGGTGGAATACTTGTTTAAAATCCAAAGTCTAGAATTATATTGGGAAGAAAAGTTTCCAAATATAAGATTGGGAGAGCAAAGCTCCCAAATGTAATACTATATTAAGAGAGTAAGGAAAGGCAATTGGGAGGGGATTCCCCTCCCTTCCAAAAGTAGAAGAGACGAAAGAGGAAGGGGGAGCAGGAGAAAGAAGGGGTTGGGAGAGGAAAACACTTATTTATCACTTATGTAAATGCTTATTTTACGGCAAATTTATGCATCATAAAATAAGCTAGTATACTTATCACTTAATTTTTCTCCATAAGTTTTCTTAGGTCAAAGTATTGTATGCTCGTGCTTCCAAATTAATGACATGATAAGATATTATTTGTAATATTCGAAATGGTATTTACATACTTTTTCTAGTAATACTATCTCATCTCCATACACGTTCATTTTCTAGTGGGTTTAGAAACCCTGGTTGGCTGTTTTCTTAGATAACAAAAAAATCAAACTCAACAAATATGCATAAAAATACGGGAGTTAGAACTTTTATGATAACGTCGACCGAGTCATGAAGAGATTGTCTGTCGTTAGGTAATAAATGAAACGGAAAACCACTCTATTTTTTACTTTTGATTTTCTAAAGAAATTGTTCTTTTTTTTTCTTTTCCATGAAATCGATTCGAAAATGTGGTTTTGATGGTCTCGAGATATTTTCATATTCTCGTTGACCAGATTGGGGGTGCAATGGATTGGATTCGTCAATCTTGACAGAGGGCAACTTAAATGATCGAAATCTAAGTTGACATTCCTCTCATTCTCTTTTACTTTATGGGATAAAGGGTTTATGAACTTTTTATATTTGTGCAATCCAATTGAATTGCTTGACTATATATTTTCATTCAAGTTGGCCATTCCGTTAAAAATAATAAGCGCGAATTTTGACTCAATAAGTGAGTCGCTTTTTCAAGTGTAATTATATGCTTCATTTGAACCCTCCCGAATTGCAAGTCAGATTCATAAATTTAGATATAGTAATAGTCCTTAATTGAAGTGGAGTTGGCAGTGGGCATCGACTCGGTCCCCTTTGCTTATTTCAACCTTCAATCAACGGACAAAAGTGCTTTAATAAGTTTTTTTTTTTTCAACTGACATTTGATATGCCCGAAGACATCACCCCTAACCAGCACGAACCTAAGACAAAACAAAATGCTAAATGAGAATCAAGATGACCAAAACATTCGGAACAGGTGTTATATTAACGAGTGCCTCAAGAGATTTAATAAGTACATCCAATATGATTTTATCGAAAAGTATCTCAAAGGCTCTTGTTAACAATCCAATTAAGGTTATTACAATTTTCGATACACATAACATGAAAAAAGTCAAAGTATCGACTCTACTCATTGTTCATATCATGACTGGACTCTTTATTAAGCCCTTAAGAGCCATCATGAACTAACATCAGGAGATTTACAAGTCCATAGCATATTCAATAGTTCAACTCGAACTCCTAGCACATGCCAAAAAAAGGTTGTTATATCTGAGTAGGTACTAGAAATAAAGATGGTCGTCTTTTAAAGGGAAAATTGACTGTTATGATCCATAAACTTTAATTTATTATGTAATGTTATCCTAAACTCTTTTTCACATATTCATTTATACATGCACTAATAAGATCTAAAGCTAACAAAAAGGCAGGTGCTGGACCGACCCTTTTGGACGGTGTGAGATTGTAATTGATACATTTGGCGTACATAAGAATCTGTATTAATATCACATATATGACATATTCATAAAGTATATAAACCTAAAAAGCTAAAAGTTCTCTTTGTGGAAATAGAACTTGGTGGTGGTCTTGTGGGAGAAGTCCTGAGCCAACCTCCTCATCTCCCCAACCACCCCTTGTACGCCACAATAAAACACTCCTGTAGAAGAAAGGAAACATCTTGACATTAGTCGACTCACGACTAGATGCTGAAAATGTGATAATTAATCATTTATTGGAGTGAATTATGTCTATGCTTCCTGGAAAATATGTGCTAGACGTGCTTTAGGATATGCTCACCAACTCTTTCGTCGGGGTGGTTGACCGCGACGTGCTTGAAGACGTTGCGCCAGTTGGGCCTCGCGAAGTGCGTCCGTACCCGGGTGCCCGACACGATGTCGACCCCGTTCTTGGCGTGGTTCAGGGACTGGAGCATCGCGATCAGGGCCGACCGGGCGTCGCCCTCCTCGTACACGCTGGTGCAGTAGTTGTGGAGCTCGATCACGCCGTCCCTGTCGTTCTCGGCGACCTCGTTCATCACGCCTTTGAACCACTCGAACGAGCCCTGCTCCCGGGTGACCCAGTAGAAGTAGGCCCGCCGGGTCAGGAACGGCTTTCGCTTGTTGCTCTTCGCGCCGCTCTCTACGATGCCCTTTTCCATCTCTTTCTGCTGCTTGATGTTGTTGAGGACGTCCTTGACGATGCTGATCAATGGCGTCGCACCGATGCCAAGCCCGACTAGGAGAAGCACGTCGTAATTCTTGTAGTCTTGTGCTGGAGCACCATATGGACCGTCGATCAAGAGCCTCGGAATCCTAGATAAAAATGATATCCAATTAGCTTGCCCATTCTACGAAAAACTGTGTGCACTATGTTCGTGTTGCCTGAATCTACTCATCTAGACTTCAAGCCTAGCGAGCCGAGCAGACCATGAGCTGCGCGAACAAGTCTAATTACCTGGGCACATTTTCTCCTGTTGCGATATCTGCTCTTAGAAGTCCACTTTGATCAATTGATGGAGGTTGACATGCCTACACACATTCACAATGTGACTTTTCGTCATGTTTTTAAAGAGCATATACATCCGTACGACAGCATGTCGTAATTAGACTGATGCGGACCTTACTTAAAGTTCAGAAGATTTCTCACAATCGGTTGCCAATAGGCAGGACCAAGTATGTCGCAAAGTTACTTATAAATAAACTCGAACAATCACCTTCGAGAATACAGCTTTAAGCTGAGATGTCCAGTCGCCCACGGTGCGTATATGAAGGCTTAAGTAATCGTCGCCGGGTGCTGAGGTGATCGAAAATGGATGCCTGATAATGTTCAATTGACCAGTTAGCCAAGTTCCTTTTCAATGGCTAATACAAGTAATGTACAGAAGTAATCATTTTCCTGTGTCTTTTTTGTTAAAAAATAAAAGTTACCATTGGAATGGAGAAACAGCTGCACAGTTCACAAAAATGTATTGACCGCTTGTGTATCTGAAGCCTTGAGGCTTAGACATGTGCAGAGCCATGACATTTCCTGGATAAACTGCAACCTGAAACGCACCAGAATATGACCCCAACTCAGTTATTGTGATTGTGAATGCCTCGTGTTTAAAACATCAATCTGGACAACTATTCTGCTGTGTTTCAAAACAGAACAACTCTTAATCAAATCCGAGCCTCACCTTGAAGATCCGCACGGTCTTGTACCCGGACCTGAGCGCACGGAGCAAGCGCTCGGACGCATACAATGTGACTGGTACTGCAAGATACATCCAAGTCTGCGCAAACGAGTTCGTAGACATAGTTAGAAATGTGATATCGGACAAATTGTAAAAATCTCATTAATTACCAAGCAATATGATGTAGATTATCACTCACCGTTCTCTTGTACCACTTCTTGGCTAAATACAAGAAGTAGCCGTGTATCACGAAGAGCACGTAGACGATCACAAAGAGGTGGTGCGAGTACCAAAAAGCATTGAACCCGGTGAGCTTTTTGAGGGCCTTGGGGAGGTCCAGCCGGTTCCGGCGGAACCAGGGCTGGGCTAAGGTGTATGCTATGGTCATCAGCACCAGCATGGACACACCGGTCCAGCCCTCGGTCCCTTTCACGAACCACCAGTAGTTATTGGGGCGCTTCTCGCCGAAGAACTGCTTCATTGGCTCGTATTCAGCATCGGTGGCATGGAGCAGCCTAGGGAAGTCGCAGGTCAGATGGGCTCCGGCATGTAGACCAACCCCAACCGCAATGCCCCAAGCTATCACCTATTTAGGCCACATACATTTAACGCTTATAATTAGATTAAGTGCTTAATGAAGTAAATTATGTTCTCTTTCGATCTTTTCTTCAAAGCATATCCAAATACACTTTTCAACTAAATTTATCACGGCATAATATGTTCATACCTTGTGGAAATTGATGTTGTCATTGAAGGGAACAATCACACCCAACCTGGTTCTACTCCTCAGCCAAGTGACTGTGTTTCTGCAAACTGGAAGCAAAATCAGGGCCATGTTGAACTTGGTTGTCTCAGCTCCACCTTTAGCTGTGGTCACACAGTAGCCCATCACATCAAACACAGCTCTGTGCTTGTACTGGATGAACTTCCAAGTGAACAGGCCTGCACAGATTGAGATCCATAGGCCCATGATCCAAATCCTCTTCCAATTGTCCTCAATGAAGTAGGCCAGTGCCTTGTAGTATCTCTTGATGGGGTTGTGCTCTCTGGTTGGGACCAGCTTCTGGCTCAGCATCTGGCTCAGGACCCGGCTCTCGGACCTGGCGTGGGCTGAGCTTGATTGGATTGGGGCTTGCAAGAGGAGTGTCTCCAGGTTGTGTAACTAAAACAGGAGTTCAGCAGATGCTCTTCTCAGGTACTTGACTCAATTTAGACGTTTAAAATCAAGGCAATATCTTAGATAAGTAATTAAATATTAGTAAGCACGGTACATGGGTCATCTGGTCAACAATCATTTAAAAAAGTCGAAGGTTTGGATCTGAACATGTACCTCAATGTATCCCAGATTACTAGGATCCAACTCTTCCATGATCAAGGCTGCATATTCCTCTGCTTGTTCTTGAATCTTTGACAGCTTATTCGCCGAAGCACTTAGCGCAATTATCTGATGTTAACAATGATATGATCACAATTAGTAACTTATTAATTATTCTCTCGCATTGAATCATTTCTCATCATCATCATCATCATCATATTCTTTTCTTGATCATCTCTTACCTCTTTCACCTCTTCCTCGGTGATCCGACCATCTGCATTTTTGTCTACCCTGCATCATTAAATTACTTCTCAATGGATCTGTCTGAATAAGTCCCAAGTAAACCCGATTTTAAGTTGATTCAATGTGAAAGCTATTATAGTGAAATGGGCAAGTGAACTTACATATCGAAGAAGGTTTGCAACCTCGCATCGAAGCTTTGATCTGCTATCTGTTCCCAGAATTCCCGTAGCTCAGGCTTGCTTACCGCAGACGATGTTATGCCTCTCCGTCGTGCCAGCGCGTCAAATAGCTCACCGGCAAACTCACTGGATTCATTCATCCCTAAACAGATGCAACGATCCTTGTCAGTCCGCTACTCTAATTTAATGCAAGTTCACTGATATCTAAGAAATGTATCGAAGGACTAAATGAGTTGACAGAATATTCTTGAGATGGAACAATGTAATAAATGCAAATCTTTCCGTTTGAAACAATCAACATTTGTTTATATAAATTAAGTATTCGATTCTAGCATTTCTTTTTAGCAAAATCAGTTGACATACCTATACACTGGCCGAAGAGTGATTTCGGAAGAACTCCATTAAGAGCCAATTCATCGAACCTTGCTTCGACCTCAGACCAACCTTGATCGATCTCGACATTCTTGGTCATAAACTGGAGCCCTCGCAATGCCCGTGCAGCACCGGATCTAGTCCTATCGATCTGATTATTACGCCCTTTCGTCGAGGTGATTCGCCTGAGCTCTTGTGAGACTTGTCTGAGCCTGAACGACAGCTGTGCACCGAGCGACGAGGGCCGCAGCCCCAAGCGACTCGTGAACAATGCCGTCTCAGGATCTCCTCCTCCCTTGATGTCGTGAACCGAGACGCTATCCTCGCCGACATCTAGCGTGATCTCGACGTAGCATTCCTCGTCTTGGTCGTCCCTGAATCTTGCATTGCTTCTGATCTTGGTGCTCGTGCTACTCAAAGGGCCACTATAACCAAGTCTGGAGCTACAATTGCTTTCTGTGTCAGACCACTGAGCCTGCTGGTGATGATCTTGGATCTCCATCGTTCCAAATTCAAAACCGATCGTCTGTGCGTCTCTCTTCTCTTTTGCACACAGCTCGTGCGAGCACTTGATAGAGACCACTGCGATTAAAGAGCAAAAACTATGGAATTAGAAGAGATGTAATACAAGTTGGTCTGTTTCTTGGAGTCACACTGTGATTTTTTCTGGAAGGCCTGGGAAAATTTTGTAGCAAATGCATGACAACCAGGTTTGATACGTCTGTTTTTGCTTTCCAATGCCTTCTTTTGTCTATTCTCAGAATATCACATGTCCTTTTGTCTCTTGCTAGAGCTAGAGAAAAATTAACCAATTGAGCACTGAATTCCAACGGAAAGCAAGGCTAGAGGCAAAAAGAAATCTGGACTTCGTAAATGTAAACACTATCGTCTAGTGAACCTTGTGCCTTGGCCTGATGAATCGACGTGACCTAGAGGTTTTTTAAACGAAGGTCGTGAGCGATTCATGAACGGGCAAGCCTCAATCTTTCTTCCGAAGTTCTCAAGTTTTTGCAAATGTTCTCATGGGGCGGACGATACGATAATTGTATAGGATTGTAATAAACACAGGTAGTTGGTAAATGAAGAGATTTAATTTCCACCGTTAGATTAAGATGATAACTACGGCTATAATTAGTCTTATACCTAGATATATAGAGACTTGTTTCCTTCATTTATATCTCATTTATAAGTAAATTATATTTTGGAGCCTCTTTCTAGGGTTTTTCTCTTTAAGATAGACTTTGACTTGAAAAGAAATTCCTAAAAGAAATTCTTAAGGCCGCATGTGTTAGGATAGGAAAAGCTAGATTGATTAACCTGTGACATTTACATGTGGAGCCCACGTAAAATGCAATAGTAATCCAATTGCACGAGATGGGACATTTTAACTTTGACAACTTCCCATGTGCCAGCTCATTAATTTCTCAAACATAATTAGACAACATATTGGAAACGAATGATAATGTAATAGAGAAGAAGCCAACTAGTAAAAATCTCAATGCAAGATGCGAAATCGAAGACCAAAAGCTCTGGTTGAAACCTTACCAGGAAAGGTTTTTCCTTCGGAGAAGTACAAGAATGAGTTGGGAGATAATGTGCACTTGGATTCGGGACAAAAATGGAGAAAGTTAAAAGAGAATGTTTTGAGTGCGTGATGGAGGTTTGCCTTATCCCACGCAGGTAGGGAGAAGGGTTTACATATATTTATGCAGAGGTGGCTAGGGGGTTTAGGTAGTGCAGATGAAAGAAAAAGATTAAAAAAATGAAGAAACCAGGGGCTAGAGTCCGTTGGTTTTTGAGCTTTGGTTGGAGACAAGTTTATTTATGTTCGGAGGCACTTCTTCAACGTTCAAACTCAGCACCAACCAACTCAAAAACTTGTCCAACCTCCACCTGTCAAAAAGGTCAACATCGACCTTAATCTGCCAGCTTTATTCAGATTTCGAGAAGAACTGATTCTTCGCCAATCGATACTTTATGGCATGTCTTCAATATATAATAAACTATATCCGAAGTGACAATTAACAAATAAAATCTTTGTAAATTCAGTTCTAAATTTTTTTTAATTTGGTCAATTTAAACCTAAACATTTTGATGATTTACCAATGGAATACTTTTGGTTAATTTTGATTGGAAATTAGTGATGTTAACATTGGTTGTCTTATGTAGCATGGTCATTATTGAGTAGATAATTTTTTTTTATATAATTTTTAATCTTTTCTTTTTCCTTCCTTCTTCCTTCGTAAGTTGCTAGGTCTCAATGATGGCCGACAACCGCCGGGCGAGGGTCAACCTCATCAGCCTTAGGTAAGGTTCATCCTTACCAGATCAAATGAGGGCGAGACTTCCATACAGTAAATTTTTTAAAAAGTAAAAATAAAAATTACAAAAATTGTCACGTTAGCGATTTTTAACCAACATATATTCTAAATTGTAAATGACCCTATCGAGGAGGATGAGATGGACATAGGAGATTGAGATTGTTCTCTTCAATAATTGCGATCGATAACACTGTTGAAAATACAAATTAAGCGCATCAACATGAGTGCTCGAACATCTCCCATCTATATACATAGAGACCCTCACGAATTCGACATCAAAAATCAATTCATTAATCGTTACCTTTTCTCATGCTATCACCTGAAAAGCAGAACAAAGAACACATCAAAAGAGAGAATAACGTGGATGACATATGCCCGTTTGAGAACCATTTTTCGAAAGGCCTTTGAGCAAAAGCAAGTACTGCTTGACAAATTTTTTTTTTTGGAGATCTTGGAAGATACAGTTGCTGGTGATCGGTTCTTTTGGGGATTGGGAACCGAAAATCAGACTGGGAGGACCAGTTTCCATTTTTGGGGATTGGGAACCGGATTGGACCAACCGATTTGATTTGGTCCGATTCCCCCCTTGGAACCAAGAACCATACAAAAAATTACCAGTTTCATTTTCAGGGAACCGGATTGACGCCCCTAGAAATCGGACCAAACCAGTTGGTCCTGAGCAGTCCAATATGCTCACCCCTAATTTTAAAGCCTCTAAAGGCCTTCAACTTAGTGCAAATTCAGAGATACTTGGCATGTTTTTTAAAATGGGAATGCATTTTTTTTTCCAATTTTACCCTTGTTAAACTTTCATAATTTTGAAAATGTCCTCACCTCACGTGAGAGTGTAGGCCACAGGCAAGGGGCTAGTGAGGCCAAAGCTGGCTATCGGCAAGCTAGTCCGGTGCCGGCCAGCCTTTGCCTAAGGTCCGCAGTGGCGCATGGGCTGCGAAGCAAGGCCATGTCATTTGTTTAAGTTAAAAGTTCTCCTAATCTAGTCAGGCCACCCCACATCCGTTCCGCCGAGTTGCATGCACGAGTCGCCGTATCTTTATCCCAAGATTCTTGTAACTATACTCTTCCCACGGTTTTAAGAAAACCTCACGGAACCACGTTTTGCGACGTCTGACCTTGTCATATATGTAATAAATTTATACCGTCGTTTCTTACCTAGACCAGGAATTTCCACGACAATGTGCTTGTCTTGTCTGACCGCTTGCGCATTCACGCGTCCGATGACCTTATTAAAAGGATAAAGGCGTTGCCCAAAACAAAAGAAGAAGAAGAAGAAGCAGCAGCGGCAGAATAGTCGTAAGTCGTGACTCGTGAATTGCTCGGCTCCGATTAATCATGGGTAGGTTCTAATATTATAATCATCGGTTATAATGATGATGTATCATGTAGCATGCTAATGAGAATTGTGACTGAGCACATCTACAGACCTAATCACCCGGTCCGGCAGTTCCGATGTACAAGAATTGTAATTCGAGTCTATTAGAACCATCGATTGGACACACCACCACTAGAAACTTCAAGCGGTTTATTTAGAGATGGCTATATTTATAAATTACTCCTTTGGTTCTACGCATGTGTACTCAGATCTCAGGAGTCGCGCCATACTCGATGAAATCATCTAGCAAACTGGAAAGAAAGAAAAATGCAAAAGAGCTTGTAGGTAAGAAGACTCATCATTTGCGAAGAAGGTGACGATGAGGACTTTTAGGGATCAATTTGGTAGGTTAACATTGATTACTTGCTTGCTTGCTTAGCCCCCAAATCTTATCCGCTATTAGTACGATGGGGGCTAATAGCGGATGCTCAAGTCAACACCACTTGAAATAATAATCATGATCATCTTAGGTGGAATCGGATGACTTCAAAAGACCTTTAAACGAGGACCAACTTGTTGCTTCACGATTATCACGAGTTTTCCAAAGGAGGAACAACTTGCTACTTAACGATTGTTTCTTTTTTCACTCTCGTGCATATGCACTAATAATTTACTATTTCAATCACGGGAAAAGTACCAAAATTTATTTAACTTATTACATTTGTACTAATTCAATTCTAAAATTTTCAATTATGATAATTTTTTTTTTTGGTAAGATACAATTATGATAGTTTAATCTTAAATTTTTCTACATTTATATCAATTCAATTTATCCAACCAATTTATGCCAAAATTTACTAATGTAAATATCATAAAAGTACTTTGTCCAAAAAAAAAATGTCAGAAAAGTACGAGCAATAGTGAGCCACACAAGCGAGATTCAATGAGGCCATCCTAGTTTGGGTAAGCAACCTTGCCCAATCTAATGGGATATCAATGTGAAAAGATTTATAACTAAATTGACCAAATTAAGAGATTTATGAATGAAGTAGTACTAATATAATAGATTTATGACTTTTTTTTTTTTTTTGTATTTTTTCCCAAACTGTAGACTATTGAATGACATTGAAAATTATATATGTGCTGTATCTGATTCGGCTAGATGGGCCCGATTGCAGGACATTTAGTCACCCGATTCTGTCATGTCGTGTTGCATATGTGAAGAAAAGCAAAAGAAGACTGACCTCGGCTACGGCCGTGTTCTAATTGCCGTGAACGTGCGACACTATTGATTCAACGAATGATGGGCAAAAAGTAAATGGTAGGAAGGCGGGGTCGATGTCAAGCTTGTATGTTAGCCTCCAAGTTGAAACTCTGGTGGGTTGGCCCTCTTTGGACTTAAGCTAACACGTCCTAGTTACTTCCAGTTCTACTTAGAGCGATCGGCTATTTTGCGAGCTCGAGAGGCTGAAGTCTCGTTACATGTAATTGAGCGGAGACGAGTCGGCATGATTTAGCACTATCGTATCTTGTCTCGAGCTCGAGTTTTCTAAGAATTTGATACCCAATTCGAGGTTGATTTGGAATGGACTGGAAGTTAAGGGCAACCGTTCCTCGTCCAAAACTCGAAGAATCAAGAAATTCTACTCGATAGTTACGGAGAAAATTACCCTTAGCAGGACTAGCATGGCTCAAAACGAAGTGCACCTGAAAATCTAAGGTAGGATGTAAAGCAAATAATAAAATTTACCAAATGAACAATTCAATTACCATTGCCATGGTTTCTCAAGTGGTAAGTGATAAGTACGAAAACCCATTTGCTCCAGGAAGCCATGCTCGTCTGCCGCGTAAATTCGATCGGGCTATGGCTTGGGATCACCCCCGGCTTTACTTCCGCTAGCACGTGGTGGAACGGCGGATAGGGATGACAATTGCTGGTACGACCTAATAACACAATACGAAATTGACAGGTTCCAATATCGTGCTTAGGTCAATTTCATGTCAACTGCAAGACACAATTAATAATCGTACCGTGTTCGTGTCTAATCGCCGCATACGGAATTAGCCCGTAAAAGCCATTTAATTTAATGGGTTAATATGGACATGACCTGTGACCCAATTAGACAACCAATTACAAGAACTTTCTTTCATTGACGGTTATTGCATTTTGCAAATAGATTTTATAAAATATTTATTTTTATAATCTATAAAATTATCCATCAACGCCAATTGTTCTACGTGGCACGGTTGATATCCACATTATTAATTTCTGATAAAAAATGATCAAAATAACCAAATTGGTACATTGTTCAAATGTTTATGACTAAATTGGCTAAAATTGAAGGTTTATGATTGAGTCTACATGTGTATAATAGGTTTAAGACATTTTTTGTAATTTTCCTTCTTTTTACTTACTATTCTTAGCTTGATACAAAGATCAAAAGATGCTTCGAAGATAAGTTATATTTCTAGTTACGCTCCACAAGCAATCTATCACCCAAGCGATATGAATTTTTGGAAAAGTGTCCTAATTTTAATTTGTTAAATGAGTCATGCACAAATGTGAAAAAATCACTTTTTTTCAGGTCTACGTTAAAAATCACTTGAGTAATCTAACTTATTGGGTAAAGGACACTCGAAGTGTCAAAAGTTATGTATGGTGATCACTTTAATGCCATTTTCTTTTTTGATCACTTAAGTGTCACTTTAAAAAAAATTAAAAAAAACAGATCACGTAAGTCTAACTTTGATTTGGATTGCGAGAAATCCAACGTTGCCATATTTTATTAAGGACGCGTTTGGTAACGATTCTGTTCTCGGGAGCTAATTCTAACTAGAAATTATTATTTTTTATTATGTTCTCGGAAACCGATTCTCGAGTAAAAAAACGTGTTTTATAATTGTCCAAATTTTTTTATTCTAGAATAGAATTGCGTTTGATACCGTGTTAATTGATTATGTTCCAAATTAATTTCTTTTGATTTTTAAATATTTTTTTTACTTTTTTCCTTTTATTGTTTCTTATTTTTCTTATTTTTTTCCTTTTTTTACCTATTATTCTTCTTCTTCATGTGGTCGGTCGCCGGCCTCGGCGAGGTCGGCCCACGTCGCCCGAGCCTCGCCGGGCGCCTAGGCGAGGTTCGCCCAGCCCCGCCAAGGCCGAGCCTCGTCGGTGGCCAGGCCGACCTCGCCCGGCCTCGGCAAGGCCAGCCTGGCCACCGGCAAGGCCGGGCGAGCCTCGCTCGATCTAGTGAGGCCGAGGCTCGACCTCACTCGATCTGGCAAGGATGAGCCTTGCCCAGCTACCGGTGAGGCTTGCCCAGCCTCGCCGGTGACCTGGTGAGCTCGCCGAACTGGCGACTGGCGGCAGACGGCGGTGACGGCGGGCGGCGACGAGCAGTGGCAGACAGCAATCGTGGGATGACGGAAGGGAAGAATGAGAGTTTTACTCTTTTGATTCTTTTTTTGATTTTCGGACGAAGACTCAATTTTTTTTTTTTTTTATTCTCAATTCTCTTCCCAATTTGTTCCTAGGAGCAAATTTGTTCTCAAGAACAAAAATTTTACCAAATACGATTCTCGTCCCAAACTGATTCTGGGAACAAAAAATCAGAATCATGCACTGTTTGGCACGTTGCCAAACAGGCCCTAACTTTTTGATCCTACTTAACTTTCTAGTGTGCTTCGTAAGCATATAACCCCTAAACGATGTTGTGTAGCAAGTCAAAAAATGATCACTTCAATATCAAAAAAATGTCACTTTAGATGGAAATTTTAGTTATAATAGCCACGTAATTTCTCTAATCGGAATTTTTCGCTAAAGACACTTAAGTGGTTTTTTTTTTTTTTTTTTTTTTTAATGGGATTTGGTACTTAAATAAGCTAGCGAACAATTTTGTACTAAAGTGAGCACCGCACATAATTTTGAGAAGAAATGATTCTTTGTCAATCAATCCTTTATGGCATGTTTTCAATATATAATAAACTATATCCAAAGTGACAATTAATAAATTAAATCTTAAACCTATTATCCTAAATCTTTTAATTTGATCAATTTGATTCTAAATATTTTGACAATTTATCAATGGAATATTTCTGATTAATTTTGGTTGAAAATTGCTGACGTGGACGTCGATTGTCTTATATAGCACAATTATTATTTATGTAGATAATTTTGTATAATTTTTTAATCTTTTCTTTTTCCTTCATTCTTCCTTGCAAGTTGTTAGGTCTTGATAATGGCCGACAACCGTCCATAGGATGAGGCTCAACCTCATCGGCCTCGGGTAAGGTTCATCCTCCCCAGAACAAATGAGGGCAAGGCTTCCACATAATAGATTAAAAAAAACTGAAAATTATAAAAATTGTCACATTAGCGATTTCTAACTAATATATATATTCTAAATTATAATTGAATGGCCCTAATGAGAAGGATGAATGGATTTAGGAGATCGGGACTATTCTCTTCAATGATCGCAATCAATAGTAATGTAAAAAATACAAATTAAGGGCATCAACATGAGTGCTCGAACACGGCCCATCAAAATACATATAGACCCTCACGAATTTGTCATTAGAAATCAATTCATTAATCTTTACCTTTTCTCATGCGGTCACCTGAAAAGCGTAACAAAGAACACATCAAAAGAGGGAGAACATGGATGACATACGCTGGCTTGAGAACCACTTTTCGAAAGGCCGCTAAATGCAAATATGGTTGCATTTCTAAAACCTCTAGCTTTGAGAATTTTTGGAATGCAAATACATTATTTCCCAATTTTGCCCTCATTAAACTTTCATATTTCCAAAAATGTCCGTATCTCACGTAAGAGTGTAGGTCGCTGACAAGGGGCTGGTGAGGTCAAAGCCGGCTACCGGTAAGCTAGTCTAGTGTCAGCTAGCCTTGCCTAAAAAAGTCCGTGATGGCGCATGGGCTGCGAAGCAAAGCCATGTCATTTGTTTAAGTTAAAGTTCTTATAATCTATAGTCAAGCCACCCCATATCCATTCCACCGAGTTGCATGCACGAGTCGCCGTTTCTTATTTTAACATACTTGTAACTATAGTCTTCACACGGTTTCAGACAACCTTTCGTGATCCCGTTTTGCGAGGACTGACCTTGTAATATATTATAAATTTATACCCTCTTTTCATAATTAGATTTGGAATTTCCACGACAATGTGCTCGTCTTGTCTGACCGCTTGCGCATTTACGCGTCCGATGACTTAATTAAAAGGACAAAGGCGTTGTCCAAAACAAAAAAGAAGCAGCGATAAAATAGTCGTAAGTCGTGACTCGTGAATTGCTCGGCTCCGATTTTTCATGGGTAGGTTATAATATTATAATCATCGATTATGATGATGATGTATCAATTAGCATGCTAATAAGAATAGTTAGTGAGAATATCTAGATACGTAATCACCCAGGTTTGACCGTTCCTACGTACAAAGTTTGTAATTCGAGTCTAGTAGAACAATCGATTGGACACCCCCTCACTTGGAACTTGAAGCGATCGATCCCGAGATGAGTATACTTATAAATTACTCCTTTCATTCTGCGCATGTGTGCTCGTGTCTCGCGAGTCGAGCCGGTGCTCGAAAAACTTCATCTAGCAAACCGGAAAGAAAGAAAAAGGCGAAGAACTAGAAGAACTTGCGTATAAGAAGACTATGTTGGAAATTTTTTTATAATATGAGTTTATATTAATAAATTAATAATCAAAAAATTTTTATTTTAAATAATCGAGTTAATTGATATTCCAATATTTATTGAACCCTACAGTGATATGATTGAATGGGGGTATTGGTATCTATTAATAACGAGCCTAGTTGAGCAGCAAAGTGTAGTCAATTGTGTTTAACTGAAACTCATAATGAGAATGGCCCAGTTAACACGTTATTGATTAGCATTTGTTAAATCCCCTCTCTAGCCATCAGTAACTGTTATATCGAAATAGGTCATGGAAGATCTAACATTTCGATAGATCACTGATTATTAAATTAATCTACTTTTCATCAAGTGAAGTAATAACTCAAACACATATACTTTAATTTACTATGTTTATTAATCTATGATGTTTTATAGTCATATATGAATCCGTTTTTTCTTGATTGATTAGTTGTTTATGTGAATAAATTTTGTACAAACTAATCATTTGCAAAGAAGGTGACGACTTAGACTTTTAGGGATCAACTGGGTACATTAACGTTGATGGCCTGCTTACCCCAAAACTTATCCAGGCTTTGGTCGAATCCCGACAGACGACCGCACAAGCACAATAGCGGATGCTCAAGTCAACACCACTTGAAATAATCATTAACATCTTAGGTGGAATCGAATGATTTCAAAAGACTTTTTGACGAGGAACAACTTGTTGCTTAACGATTATCACGAGCAATCCAAAGGAGGAATAACTTGTCGCTTGGTGATAATTATTTTTCTCTCTCGTGTATGTACTATTAATTATATTTCAATCACGAAGAAAGTATCAATTTTTTTTTTTTTTAAATATGTTGCATTGGACCAATTTAGCCATTAACCTTTCAATTTAGTTAATTTAGTTTTAAATATTTTCATATTAATATCAATTTAATACATTTAGCTAATTTAAGCTGAAAATTACTAATGTAAACATAGGAAAATTGCCGATGATGGTGGGACTCGCCCTCACCCAAGCAAAGCCCGACGAGGCCACCCTAGCCTAGGTGAGGATCGGCCTTGCCAAATTTGGTGAGAGGGTACCAATATGAAATGTTTTAGGATTAAATGAGTTCAATTGAAAGGTGTTTAAGATTAAATCAATATAATAGGTTTAAAACTTTTTTTTTATACTGTTCTCCAAACTATAGATGATTGAATGATGTCAACAATTATATATGCTACGTTCCACTCGGTTAAATGAGCCCAATTGCACGACATGTAATCACCCCGATTTGTCATGTCGTGCTGCACATGTGAAGAAAAGCAATAGAATACTCACCTCGACTTTGGCCTTGTTCCAATTGCCGTGGACGTGGGACGCTATTGATTCAACAAATGATGGGCAAAAACTAAATGGTAGGAAGCCATTGATGTGGGTTCCATTTCAAGCATGTATGTTAGCCTCCGAGTTGGAAACTCTGGCGGGCTGGCCCTCTTTGGACTTAAGCTAACACGTCCTAGTTACCTCTAGTTCTTCTTTAGAGCGACTGGCTATTTTGCAACCTCGAGAGGCTGAAGTCTCATCACATGCAATCGAGCAGAGCCAAGTCGGGGTGATTTAGCACTATTCGAGCTCGCCTCGAGTTCGAGTGCTCTAAGGATTTAATATCTAATTTGAAGTTGTTTCGGAATAGGCCAGAATTTAAGAGCAATTGTTTCTCGTCCAAAACTCGATGAATCAAGAAATTCTCCTCGATAGTTACCGAGAAAATCACTCTTTCGTGCAGATGAATGAGTTATGGATTGTCACCTTAGCAGGACTAGCATTGCTCAAAACGAAGTGCACGTCAAAATCTAAGGTAGGATGTAAAGCAAATAATAAAATATACCAAACGAACAATTCAATTAATGGTGCGGTGGCTTCTCAAGTGTTTTGAATCCCCTCTGATAAGTGATAAGAACGAAAACCCATTTGTTCAAGGAAGCCATGCTCGTCTGCCGGCGTAAATTTGATCGGGCTATGGCTTGGGATCACCCCCGCTTTGCTTCCACCAGCACATGGTGGAACGGCGGATGGGGATGACAATTGCTGGTACGACCTAATAACACAATACGAAATTGACACGTTCCAATCGAAGTCAAATCGTGTTTAGGTCAATTTCATGTCAACTGCAAGACGCGATTAATAATCATATTGTGTTCGTGTCTAATCGCCGGATATGGAATTAGCCCGTAAAAGCCATTTAATTTAATGGGTTTATATGGACATATCCTATATGTGGCCCATTTAGACAAAATCAATTACAAGAACTTTCTTTTATTGACGGTTATTGCATTTTGCAAATAGATTTTATAACATTTAAGGATATTTCACATCAGGTTTATGTTAACAGGTTGATTTTATGTCATGACGAGTTATGTAATCATATCAACTTACTAATTAACCTCAACAAATATTTATTTTTTACAAATTATAAAAATGTTAGCGGCAATTGTCCTACGTGACACACTTGATGTCGACATCAATGATTTTTTAATAAAAACTTACTAAAATAACTAAATTGGCACATTGTCCAAAGTTTATGATTTAAATTAACCAAATTAAAAGGTTTATGATTGAGTCAGCATGCATACAATAAATTTAAGATATTTTTGATAATTTTCCTTCTTTTTACTGACTATTTTTAGCTTAAAACAAAGATTAAAAGCTTTTTCGAAGGTAAGTTATATTTCTTGTTACGCTACGCAAGCAATCTATCACCCAAGCAATATGAATTTTTTGAAAAGTGTCCTAATTTTAATTTGTTAATTGAGTCATGCACGAATGCAATTTTTTTTTTTTTTTTTTTTGTCTAGGTTAAAAAATCACTTGACTAATCTAACTTATGGGGAAAAGGACACCCAAAGTGTGGTGCTCACTTTAGTGTCAATTTTTTTTTTTTTCAAATCACTTAAGTGCCGCTTTAAAAGAAAAATGATTACGTAAGTGCCAATTTCGATTTGGGTTGCAAGAAATCTAACGTGACCATATTTATTTAATTTTTCAATCTTACATGGTTTGCTGGTGTGTTCAGTTAACATATAACTCATAAACGATGTCGTGTTATAGGTTAAAAAATGATCAATTCATTATTAAAAAAAAATGCCACGTTAGATAAGAATTTTAATTATAAAAGAAGGTATCTATGGTGAATTTCTTATAGAAGGTATTTAATATATATATATTATTTTTAAGATTTGGCACTTAAGTAAATTGGCAAAAACTTTTGTATTAAAGTGAGCATCATATATAATTTTTGACATTTTTATTGGCTTTCTTTCCTAACTTATTTATTGTATATTTTTATAACACGAAATATGGATCTTTTCGACTCGATTAATCTCAATGAATGTAGTCATGTCGATCTTTAAATTTGTTTATTATTATGCAAATTTTGTGGCTTATGCAATTAGACTTTCATTAGAAGGGAAATACCTCATATATGTTAAGATAGTACTTCTTACAATTTAAAAAACATATTGTTCGTCCCCAAATGCTTATAAAAAAAGAAAAAAAGAAAAAAGAAAGCATGAGACAGCAACTTCCGAGAAGCTCCGATTCTCACTCGGCAAAAACACGTCACGGTGCTATCATCAGACCAATGACAGGTGTACACCCGTTCTGCAGAACTACGTGAGCTAAAAGAATTCTTTTACAGATGGTTACTCCAATTTTTAAATAGATTTTAGAACATTTAAAGATATTCCATGCCGTGTCGTGTTCATATCAATGCATTGATGTTATGTCATAAGGAGTCATGTAATCATATCAACTTATCGATCAATCTCAACCAAATTTTTTTATAAATTATAAAATTGTTCAAGTTAATACTAACCTTCCTACATGATGCATGTGATATATATATTAGCGTTTCTATCAAAAATTGACGGAATGATTAAATTAAAATATTGTCAAAATATTTCGAACTAAATTAACCAAATTAATTGAAAAAATTAGAAATTAATTGGTCATCATACAATAAGTTTAAGACATTTTTCGTAATTTTCCTTATTTTACTTACCCTTTTTAGCTTAGTAGAGAGATTAAAAGATGCTTTGAAGATAAGTATGCTTCTTGTTAGGCTTGGCCAACACATTTATCATCCAAGCATTATGAATCTTTGGAAAAGTGTTCTAGTTTTAATTTGTGAACTGAATCATGCACAAATATGAAAAGATCACTTGACTAATCTATGTATTCTATACTTTTGTAACACAAAATATGGATCTTTCAACTTGATTAATTTAACGAATAATGGATATAGTCATATCTCTCTAATGTCTATTTAGTTAGAATTTCAATTTTTATGCAAATTTTGTGGCATATGCAATTAGACTTTCTTTAGAAGGGAAATACCTCAAATATGTTAAGATTTACTTCTTACAATTTAAAAAACATATTTTTCATCTCCAAACGTTTTTATTTTTTTCTTTTTTCTAAAGCATGAGATGAGCAACTTCCGATAAGCTCCGATTTTCACTCGGCAAAAACTCCTCCCGACCACGATGCTATCATCCGACCAATGATGGGTGTACACCTGTCCTGCTCTCGACTACCTGGAGTTCCTCTCTCTCCAGGAACTACAAGAACGTTGACAAGACTCGGACACTTGGTGGCATCCGACGTGTCCGCCTCCCATTGGCCCTTCAACGTGTCGTGTCCCGGCCGAATCTTTCCGCCCGCCATGACGATGGAACACTTTAGCGCCCCGCCGATCGCGCCACACCCGAACACTATAAATCTCTGGCGCGCGTTAGGCAAACACCATCTAACTCAATTTCTCAGCGAGAGTAGTTCCGTCTGAATCGCCGGCGATTTTCCGAGTCACAAGCGAGAGAGAGAGAGAGAGAGAGAGAGAACGATGGCGGCGAGGAGGATCGAGAGCAGGGCGCTGGCGTTCCTGCTTCTGCTTGCTTTAGGTGAGTCCTTACTTTGAGTTTCGTTGTGTTTTGTTTTACGATGTCGGTTTGCTCTTTTGAGCGAAATTCGTGGCTTTGAAGAGGAATTACGAACGGGTTTTCTTCGGTTTAAGTCGTGATCTTGACGATGCGAGTGATTGCTCTGTGTTGCTTTTTATGGACTCGGCCGTCGGTGATGGCGGGACTTGATCGATTTATGTTCTAGTGAAGTTTCGCTGCATGGTTCGAATTTGAGCCGATCATTGAGGAAGTTTAAACGTTGGAATACGATGCAATGTCTATGTATAGGCACCGATTAATCCTAGTATAGAAAGTCAAGTCGTCGGAGAATGTCGGCGCGGTGGCTCTGTTTGCTTGATGGAGAAGTAGTGGCAAAAGCCAGAGGGTGTGTTCTCTGTTTGAAATTTTATTTACTTCTGAGCAAGAAGATAGAATAGAAGTTTGTGGATTATATGAGCAGTTTGTAGTGAGAGTTTTCGTGGAGAAATTGGAGTTTTTTTAAGTGAATGGAGTTTCCTGATCTGTATGCTCTGCTTGTGTTGATTGCTGTCCTGTCCTCTGTAGAATTCTGTCTGGGGTTGGCGGCGGCTGCTGCTGCTGATGATTCGCCGAAGGTCGGGACGGTCATTGGGATCGATCTCGGGACTACGTACTCGTGCGTTGGCGTGTACAAGAATGGTCACGTGGAAATTATAGCCAACGATCAAGGGAACAGAATCACCCCTTCGTGGGTCGCGTTCACGGACAGCGAACGACTCATTGGAGAAGCCGCAAAGAATCAAGCGGCCATGAACGCGGAACGCACTATCTTCGATGTGAAGCGCCTAATAGGGAGAAAGTAAGTAGATCTATACACGCCTTTCGGATGTTTCGCTTTTCAGCGATTGTTCGTGCCTTGTGACTGAGTTTACTTATTCGCATTTCGACCTGTTTGCTTGAAGGTTCGATGATGCGGAGGTTCAGCGAGATATCAAGTACTTGCCTTATAAGGTCGTGAACAAGGATGGAAAACCTTACATCCAGGTGAAGGTGAAAGGCGAAACGAAGGTGTTTAGCCCGGAGGAGATCAGCGCGATGATATTGGGGAAGATGAAAGAGACGGCCGAAGCTTACCTCGGAAAGAAAATCAAGGATGCAGTCGTCACTGTCCCAGGTATCACTCATCTGCTGCAATTTATTATCTCAGTATCTGGCGTTGTCGCCAAGTACTCGGCAATCGAGTCTTGATTGTGTGCTTGTCTGTGTAGCTTATTTCAATGACGCTCAGAGGCAGGCCACGAAGGATGCCGGCGTCATTGCTGGCTTGAATGTGGCAAGGATCATAAACGAGCCTACCGCGGCTGCTATAGCCTATGGCCTGGACAAGAAAGGAGGAGAGAAGAACATCTTGGTTTTTGATCTCGGCGGCGGTACATTCGACGTGAGTATCCTGACCATCGACAACGGCGTGTTTGAGGTCTTGGCGACCAGCGGCAACACCCACCTCGGAGGAGAGGACTTCGACCACAGAGTCATGGACTACTTCATCAAGTTGATCAAGAAGAAGTACAACAAGGACATCAGCAAGGACAACAGGGCCCTTGGGAAGCTCCGAAAGGAATGCGAGAGGGCTAAGAGGGCGCTGAGTAGCCAGCACCTAGTCCGCGTCGAGATCGAGTCTCTCTTCGATGGGGTTGATTTCTCGGAGCCGTTGACGAGGGCGAGGTTTGAAGAGTTGAACGTGGACCTGTTCAAGAAGACGATGGGTCCGGTCAAGAAGGCCCTGGAAGACGCGGGTCTTAAGAAAACCGATATCCACGAAATCGTTCTCGTTGGAGGAAGCACTAGAATCCCAAAGGTGCAGCAACTTTTGAAGGACTTCTTCGATGGAAAAGAGCCGAATAAGGGTGTGAATCCTGATGAGGCTGTCGCCTATGGTGCGGCTGTTCAGGGTGGAATCCTTAGCGGCGAAGGCGGCGAGGAAACCAAAGGTAAAGATATGATCTACTGCACTAGAGAGTTTGCTTTGTTGCTGGTCAGTGATGTGGGATGGCTTGACGGAGAGATTGATACTGTCTAATTTGTGCAGATATCCTCTTGCTTGATGTGATTCCACTTAGTCTGGGCATTGAGACGGCCGGCGGCGTCATGACCAAGTTGATCCAGAGAAACACTGTCATCCCAACCAAGAAGTCTCAGGTCTTCACTACATATCAAGATCTACAGACCACAGTGTTGATCAAGGTATTGCCTGCATATTCACGCGGTGCTCATAAAATCATACTTGCCTTTTCTTGAGCAGTGACTCATTATCTAATTTCCGTGTAAAACCAACAGGTCTTTGAAGGCGAAAGAAGCTTGACTAAAGATTGCCGCGAGCTTGGAAGGTTCGACCTCTCCGGCATTCCACCTGCTCCCAGGTAATCTGTCATTCCCTATTGATCAATGCAGTCCGATAGTCAGGCCATCTCATCTCCATGAAGATTCTAAATTTTCGAAGAATATGAGCTTGAACCTGATCTAATTCATTCATAGCAAGTTCATGACATGGCAGCGGCATTCGACTAAGTACTAAGCTGTCTGTTGCAGGGGAGTGCCCCAGATTGAGGTCACATTCGAAGTCGACGCGAATGGCATCGTAAACGTGAAAGCCGAGGACAAGGCCGTAAAGAAGGCGGAGTCCATCACCATCACGAACGACAAGGGGCGGCTCAGCGAGGAAGAGATCGAGAGGATGGTGGAAGAGGCCGAGCGGTTCAGAGAAGAGGACCAGAAGGTCAAAGAAAAGGTGGACGCGCGGAACAAGCTGGAGAGCTACTTATACAGCATGAGGGCCACCATCGGCGACAAGGACAAGCTCGCCGACAAGATCGACGCGGATGACAAGGAGAAGATAGACAGCGCCCTCAAGGAGGCGCTCGAGTGGCTGGACGAGAACCAGAACACGGCGGAGAAGGAGGACTTCGATGAGGAGTTGAAGGAGGTCGAGGCGGTGTGTACGCCGGTCATCAAGCAGGTCTACAAGAAGAGCGGCGGTTCATCATCGGCGAGCTCTGAAGATGATGAAGCTTATGATGAGTTGTGAAGTGTTAGGGAAATCCCTTATGATGTTTTGAAGATGACAAAATAAATCAAAGGCTACTAACATGTTTAATGGTTAAGTAATAGACCATGCAGATGATAGAACATGTAAAGGATATTATCAAAGTCAGAAGATGGCCAGAAGACTGAACGTAATATATGTCCGAAAGTATATTCTGAAGATTTCCAGACTTCGTGTCAAAGTCGAAGACGCGGACTCAAGACTCAAAGTCTCGAAGACCGCCGACTTTAGTGTCAAAGTCCTGTTCTACATCGTAAGTCGTCAACTCGACTAATTCCAGATCGAACGTGAATGATGAACAGAAGATGACTCTATCTTTGAAGCCGAACTCGGGTACACACCTTAAAGCTAAATCTGTTCGAAGCAGATATGTTCGCATTACGTATTGTAAAGTCTACGAGACTTAGATTGTAAAGTCTAGACTCGAGACTTTACATCCAGATTCGATGAATCGTAACTCAAGCCCAATCATACAACGGCTAGTGATCTGGTTTGGATTCCACATCAAGATTGATTTGATTGACGATTGGATCTTGAAGACAAGAACTTTTTATACGAAGAAGCTTTACTTATGGAAACCAAGATTTCGTTTGTATGGGCGATCGGAATCAATTTGGGATTCTACCTTTGTCACTCAACGGCTACCAAATCTTCTAGATACGTAGCTGTCCAATGGGTATATTGGAAGACGATTCTCCGGAATACTGTCCAACGGGTAGTTTGGAAGTGGAGGAGTATTTAAGGAGATCATGGACCGATGAGCAAGTAAGAGACGGAGCGTAGAATTTATAATTCCAAAGTCTGAGCGATCTTTGTTCATACACTTGTCTTTGGAGAGCTTAAACGTTTGTAATCGTAAGAGAATTACCAAAAGAGTGACTTAGTGAGATAGTGTGATCTACTACTAAGTGTTTGCACTCGAAGTTGTAATCTCTTGTTGATTGCATAGTGGAATCCAGCCAAAAAGACTGTTAGCGTGGGAGAGTGGATGTAGGCTTGGATTAAGCCGAACCACTATAATTTCTGTGTTCTTATTCTCTTCCCTAACTCCTTTATTTTGTTCATACTAGCACTCTCATGAAGAACCAGGAGTTCTTTCGACATTTTGTTCGGTTCTCTCTCTTTTTTCTATACAACAATTCGATGGAGATGACAGTAGCTTTAGGACAAATCATATTCGGGTCTTTGTTGTTTTTAATGAAGAATTGAGAATTCGATGTCTTTCAAAGTTGCGTTTCTTGGCTTGTCGATGGCGCTGGGAATCGACAGTTACGCAGTTCTTTTCGCGAATTGTCGCTAGTGGCTTTGCTTGTATTCCAATTGAAACCGAAGCGGAGCTGGGAATCGACTCTGAACGATCTGAGAGTCCTCACAGACGAACTGCTCACTAGCCACTGGGTGAGGTAGTCGCGGAAGGAGGCGAGGCCAGCCTTGCCAATGGCGGTTGAGGCTCTGCGTTGCCCAGCCGTCCGGCGAGCCTGGCCTCTCTCGAACATCGGGAGAAGAAGAAGAAAAAGAAGAAAAGAAATAAAATTAATATTAAAAGTCGTGGGCGCTTTAATAATTGATGCGGCCGAGTGTACCTTTAAAGGCCCTTGGAGAGCCATTTTGGGTGCGTCAACCAGTCTAACTATTTTAAAACCAGTTCTAACTATTTTAAAGTATGCATAAAAGTGTTAAAAAAAGTCATAAATTTATTATATTTGTGATAGTATTAGTTATAAAAATTTTCATTTGATATAGTTCTAAACTTTTAATAGTATTAATTTAGTCATAAATTTTTTGAATTAATGTTAATTTAGCTATAAATCTCTTCATTTGGTATCGATTCAATCATTCTTGTTAATTTTGACCAAATTTTGTTAAGGTGTGGATGTTGGGTGCTTACATGATGTCTCTATTGATAATTTTTAATAATATTTTATTATTATTTTTTTAAATTTTTTTTTTTCTGTTATTCCTTCGGCCACCGGTTGGGCGAGCTACCCCAATAAGGATTGGCCTCTCAGGGCTGCTGATAAAATGAAAGAAAGCTCACAAAACAACCAGCTTTATGAACAGTGGGCTTTCCTTTTTCAGCCATCGTGTAGAAGTTGTTTGTAACTTGACTAGGGGTTAACGCAAGAAGGCGTTGATATTCGAATCACTGCTTGTTAATGTCTTTACTTATTTTTTCTTGAAGTTACATCATCAAAGATTTGAAGTGTCACGAAACTCGTTAGATCTTATCGAGCCTACGGAATCAAATCATCAAATGGAGTAAGTAGTCAAGATAGTTAAGTTGTGCGATCAACATAAATTATAAAAGCAGATAATCTTAGTTCATGAGCATGCAATGGGAGAAGAAAAAGAGGATGCTGATGGTTAAACCTAGGTTTTCTTGCTCAATTTCACCACGTGGCATTTTTCCAAATCCTTAAACGGTCGATTGTGTGCGTAAAGTTTGAAACTCGTAGAAAGTTGTCTCATTCTTGTCTAAGCGAAGCCCTAGAACAATCAGTTAGCCTAGCAATTAGCAGACTGACTCCCAAAACTTTGCAGACACTTCATTATGCTTTATTTGCTTTGTGGTTATTCAGGGGGTGTATGATAACCCAAAATTTATGTTTCAGAAATAGTTTTTCTGTTCCAGATCTGTTTCTGGTAGGGGTAAGCGGTTTCTGGTTCCTTACAAGTTCCGCTTGGAACCGGAACCTACCCTCGGGCACACGTTCCTCATTTTTTGGAACATGGAACCTACCCGTTAGAATCGAGAACCTGAAACCTACCCTGTCACGGGTTCCGGAGTCGGTTCCGGGTTTCAACGGTTTTTTTTTTTTCATTTTTAGTTAAAAAAATGAAAAATGCAATAATAATAAACAAACTTATCATTCATTGAAGATAATATAACACAAACAGCAAACAACATTTTAGAAGCAATAAACAAACTATTTTTACACTCATGAACAATCCAGTAGTTCGAGCACATGATGGATGAAACGTGCTCTGATAGTGACCATAATTGCACTGTAGGCATAAGAGCCAGACTTAGCTTCATCTACTTATAATGAACACTGAGTTCATAAAATCATAAAGGTAAGTTCACCTGCACGTTTCTATCAAATGATGTCGTGGGAAAAATTGTGCATTCCCTGCTATCCTACTAACTTTATGCAGGTGGCATACCTGGGAAAACTTGTTTAAATCAACAAAAGACTCATAGCTTATGTGTTGATGCGGCTTCTGATAAAGTGTCTTCAAGTTCCCAAAGATTTTCGCCAAAGTCAGCACTCCTTTGCTGGAATGGCGAGATGATCCCTCCACTGAGAACGAAGAGGAGGTGCTGCTACTAGAGGTGGAATACTTGCCATTTCTGGGCGTGTGGCTATGCTTCCATTTTTCAAGACGTTGCCAGTCAAGAACTCCAACACTAAAAGCTTTCTTCGGAACATTTTTCCCCCTCTCAAGAAAAGCTAGCAACTTCGACATGTACTTAACTAGTTCATCATCCTTAGTTGTATTTCTTCTGGTTCTGGCGTTTTGTTTATCCTCCAAAGAATAAGTTGGTTCATCTTCTATAGCATTCGTGATTGAAATCAGCATATGACAAATTAGCATCTACTTAGAGAAGAGTCGTACCTTTCGCTTTTCTGCAAAGCGTTTCGCAAAGAACCATTAACCATGTACTTTGTTACTATTGCCACAGAACCTCCAGGACCATCAAGCACAACACCGTAAAAGGCCACCACATTTGGATGATACAAGTCAGCAAGGTTGATTGCCTCATTCCAGAAATCATATCTCTGTTCAGCATAGCAACAGTGCCAAGGATTCATAAAGAATACTATTAAATATCAAAAACAACAAAAAGCAAGAAGATCCATACCATTCGCTCTTGCTTTGAGGGCTTCCTAGAAAAGCACCTATCAATATCATTGATTCTTTTGATGGCTACATCAATACCCTTCCATTTTCCATGATAAATAGTCCTATAAGTGCCAGAACCTAATTCTCGCAACTCTTCAAGATCACCGTTCCTAATTATCTGCATAATGGAAATCCAAGCAAATTAAGAGCTGAGTCCTAGGAAAACCAAACATGTATCAGTATCATAGTGAAGCAAATCTCTCACTTGCAAGCGACCAATGACATCTGATATTGGAAACCCGAAATTCATACTCTCTGCCACTGTAGAATTAGCATCCTACATGAAAATGTCAAATGTACATGATCATAAAAATGAATGCACTTGAAGGACAGAGCAACCTCATGTATACAAACACTTTATGAACACAAAAGAGCTCAATCACCTCAGTGTCAGCTTCTTGCTGCACATTTTTATCCTGGTATGCTTCATGAGTGGACTCATTTCCTTCATAAACTGTTAAATCAGGATTAGAAGGAAGAGCCGACTAAAGAACAGAAGCAGCTACACCCTCAGCAACATTTCGAAGATCTTGCTTAATGAGATCCTCTGCTAAACCTTCAGAAGAGAAATTAAACAATTATAAAAAATAAAAATAAAAAATAGAAGGGGGAAAAACAGAAAACTGACTTTAGAAACATAGAATATCCTATAAAGGACAACCTTCGAAGATGGAAAATGTTCTGAATTGACGTAGTTTGCAAGATTATTGAATGGTTGCTGGACTCCATCCTCCAACTATAGTTCTGCATTCAAGTCCCCGACCTTTGCAGAACAGTTATCTAAGAATTGATCCTTAGCTCCAGGGCCTTCTTTTCTTAGTGCAATTTTGGTAGGTTTTGGAGGAGGAAAATGAGTATCATGATTAAAATTCCAAGGATCCTGGTTTAAGAAAAGTGACTTTGAAGGATCATGGATATCATCAATCCGACCATTTGAGTTTATAGTTCCAATATCACTAGGAACATTCATCGGCTGGAAAATAGAAGCATCATTGTTCCATGGAGCACTAGAAGAAATCCCCTCGGTCATAGAGGCCAAGCCAACCCCGAGAGAACACAAGATTGCCATGATAGACACCTTCGGGTTCCGCTTTGGACAACTATCCTGGATTGTGAATTTGATCTTGGGATACCAACATTAGGTGCTTGAGACATGTTTTGGAATTCCACTGGTCGAATATCACGCAAATAAGGAACTTCAGGTGTCGAAAGGGTAGAGGACTCGGAAATTGTGGCTTGAGTAGTTTGAGAAAACATATAGGAAGTATCGGGGAAAATGTCCCCTTTCAGATTTTTCTGTACCTTTTGCTTCAATATCTCTACCTTTCTTTGTTCTTCACTTGGCAACCTACCATGCTCAATGGCGGCATCTCTGGGGGCCTTATTAGTAGATTTTCCATTCTCTTATCAATGGGCTTTACAGGATCCATGGAAATAGAATAATCCAAATTCTCTACTCTAGATTCAACACCAGGAAATCGAGAATATTCTTTTGAAAATTCATGAACCTGGTGTTCAGATGACTGAGCAGGTTCGCCTCCTACAAGACAAGAATCGGCGGTAAGGCCCCGTTTGGTAACCATCCAAACAGACCAAATTCCGATTCTTTGTTTGAATCGATTTCGCCCGAATCGCATTTGGTAAATTTTTTGTTCCCGGGAACAAATTTGTTTCAGAATCGAGTTTTGGACAAGAATTTAGAATCGAAAAAATGTGATTCTTGATTCGAATCAGAAAAAGAATCAAAAAAGCGGCTGCTCATCAACGTACCTCTCTCCCGCTCCACGTTAAATTAAAATTAACATCCATCCATATTGAATTCAAAATGGATTAGATATATAATCATAAAAATGTAAATATTTATTGAAAATGAGAAATCACCATGATAAAAAAAAAAAAAAAAACTCATATTTAAATATAAATGATATTGAAATTCTAATAAGAAAAAAATTAAAATAACAACAATTTTCGTTTTTATTTATATTTATTTATTTATTTCTATATTTTATTTTAATTCCGTCCTATTCTGAAATATATATTTGCTATATATAGAATACATATCTAATTTTGCTTTATAATTTAGTATTTATATTTATTACATATTTTAGGTATATTAGTATAATTTATACTATGGTTTATTATTAACTATTTAATAAAAATTGATTAGTTAATATTTTTATTACTTAGTATAAATATAATTAATCAATGAGGGGTTTATGAGAATTCAATATCAAATTTATATTTATCTAAAAAGGTAATTAAAAAATAATTGGAATAGAAATTTTATGCGATTCCAAACACATTTGTTCTTTTTCTATTCTAGAATCGAAATTTTGTACGTTATCAAACGCGTTCTTTTCTCAGAATCAGTTTCCGGGAACAGAATAAAAAAGAATCAATTCTGATCAGAATCTACTCCCGGGAATAGAATCGTTACCAAACGCGCCCTAACTGGCTTGCTAGCCTTGGCCTCCAATTTAGGCTGGGCTTGGGCTGGCATAAAATGCTGCTGGACAACTATTTCAGGAGAAGGCTCTAAAACAACAACAAAGCCTGCTTCCTAGAATCAGGATAGTCCACTCTTGGAAAAGCGGCAACAAAGCCTGCTTCCTAGAATCAGGATAGTCCACTCTTGGAAAAGCAGCGCTCTGGTTTTCATGTCTTGCCTGCAAATCTTCATGACGCTTTTCCTTATGAGCAGAAACTTAAGGTTAAGTGCCATTTCCTGGATCAATGAAATCACGAATAATGGAATGAGGAAGAGAAGAGTGCAGTGGGCAAACAGAAGATCTGGTTCCTGCATGACCTGCCAGATATCCTCGAGTACAACTGAGATTGAACGGATTGATCGCCTAATCCAAGCTAATGACAAAATTTGCATTGGTGGTCCTTCAAGCAATCTTTGGCTTGGGCTTAATGCGCTTCACGCATGAGTACAGAAAGGCTCCAGCAAGGGCCACTCCTGTACCTAATAACATCACCACAATGAGAAAGATAACAAAACCATAACCATGAGAGCAAAATAATCTAAATAGCAATGGAACCAAGCTAAACCAGTTAATTCACCAATAAACAGATACCAGATCCCATGCCCATTTTTATGCAGGAACTTACTATCATCCTTGCATGCGCACAAAGATAGAAGTCATTGTTCCAAGGATGACAGACTTTGTTGTCTATGACGGTTCCTGCAAATTGAAGTATGTAAACATGTGGAACAATACTCAGAACCAACGTTCAATTTTAGCATATCCACTCAGTGGAGACAAGGTCAAGCTATTAAGCAAAGGCCTACTAGGAGGAACATTATTTTCCGGAGATCCAGACTGGAAGAATTTTGTATGGTGATTTTTTTGAGCAACAATCACCACAAATTTGGGGGACCACTTCTCATCAAGGAACTTGCAGGTCTAAAGAAAAAATTCCAAGCATAAAACACTTTAATCTCATAAATTGGTGGAGCAACACTGAGAACCAGTTTTCCACTTCGATCCATGCCAGACTACACTGACCTCAATGATCTGATCTAATTCTATGTTCAAGACCTGCATGAACTGAGACTCGTTGACTCCACCCCTGAAATAACAAGGGCCTTTAGGGATTGACTTTGCAAAAGGACAACCAAAAGAAGCCACTTGATAGTATCAATTTGGTAACAGAAGGCATTTTTTCGGCTTTACTCACCATATCCAGCGAAAAGTCATATTTCATTATGCAATATAGGCAAGTGCAGAAAATCGAGTAGTAAAAGAAGAATAGCTTAACTCATGCCATCTTGCTGCAAACACTCATGAACAACTCAAAACTTTTAATCCAAAATATTACCCATCAATCGATGAGAATAAAAATTGAAAATTTCTCATGAAAAATGGGGAAGGAAGAGTTCCCAAAATATACTAGAGCACACTCATTATGTCCCTTTTATGTTCAGGTGAGCAAACTTGAGTAAGTGAAAGCAAAAGTACAATCACTCATGCATCTCTTTATGTGCCTTTTACGCCTAAGACACCACCACTTGTCCCTCTGGAGAGTGCAATCAATTGCTCCTAGTCCTCTTAAAAGAGGATTGGTAATATAGATAATGCATTAAATCAGGCACACTTAAGACATCACATCATTAAAGATAAGACCTGAATATGATAATTTGGTCAGGTTTCCTTTTGCCGGAACTCACATAAAAGTCCAAGAGAAGCTCTCTGAAATCAAAAACCAAAAGAAGGCTTGACATATGGGATAAAACAACAAATTATTGGAAGATGCACATGCGGTCATAAAGATGCGATCTTGCACATGATTCAAAATTAAGCAGAAGCACTCTCCCATATAAATATAGTAGACAACACAAGCTCACCTTATGATACCTTCATCCTCTTTGTCAAACACCTTTTTAAATAGAGAATCTATCATTTTTACTTTAGGGGATTGGGTACGAACAGTTGCTTTGTAGCGAGAAATTAATGGCCATTGGCGAGAGCTTACCACTTGCGTTTACAATGTCATTGACAGAGAATCTTATAAGCCACTATGCCCTTGCCCTGCTACAAGCTACATGTCAAGTAATTACATGAGCTGAATTAGCACATCATCGCAACAATGGATGGAATATCAGAATGCCCAGGAGAGCCATGAGACACATCCATTCCAATGATCATGGTGAGAACCTTGGAAACCACAGGAATAGAAGAACGCTCCACCGTCAACAAAGAGTTCAAGCCACCAAGCTGTAGGAAGAAAGTATGGGTATAAATGTGTGGTTTGATAATCATCGAGCAATGGACTGCTACAAGTTAAATCATCATCAATTGGTTAACTCACAACACAAAAAGGATTTAAAAGAATTACTCATTAGAATTGTTGACCTTTGCATTAATCTTGAGAAGAACATTGGTAAGGTATTGGTCATTAATCCTCATGGGACAAAGATACTGGGTAATGATTCCATAGTCAGAAAGATGTTTCTTCTCCATGGACCTAAATTATTGAATGAAGACAAGTAATCATAGATATGTAACCAAGAATTTATCAATACAAACAAATAGATGCAGTGGACTATACCATAGATTTCACAGTTCTTTCTCTTGGGAATCAAACAAAGAAGGAAGAGCGATGCCCCGGGTAGTTTAGCCTGTATCTCCTCAAACATTTTATCCACTCTAACAGCAGGTGGTGCTCTTCTGAATTAAGGGCTTTCCTCAAACACATCAAAAGGTTGTTCGGTGAGCTGCATGATGGTCACAGACTATTCATTAGCTTATCGGAAGATGTTGCATTATAATTGACACCGAACAAGATATAAGAAACACAATTACAGGGCAATCAGGGGATGAAAAAGGTGTTTATCAATCATCAAGGAAAATGTTGCAGCAGACAGGATATAAGATTCACAAGTCCTTTCATTTTAGCTAATCTATTCAGGACTCTTATAAGCCCACGCACGTCACACCGAGTAGAGAAGTTCACCACAGCCCATTTATGTATCTTAGTTGGCTCAACAAATTTCTACAGAAGAGTGAAAAGATAGCATAAACAGACTTATTGAACACAATAATTGGTGGCAGATAATTCAAATAACCTTATTCTGAAAGCTTCACCATCCATTGTAGGGGAAGAAATCCTCTCCATTGCCCACTTTTAGCTGGGAAGGAAGCCACAGAAGTTTGTGTTATTGCAGATGATTGTCTAACAGTCAATTGCAAACAAACATAATTTCTTTTTCTTTTTTTAATCCAGCAAACAAAATGCAAAAGGGAAACTAGCAGTGGCACCTTAGGAGCCGGTAGAATGCAGCCTTCAACTTGAGTAAAGCTATTGCTAATTGTGATACCGCATGAACGCAGCATAGGTTTAGAATCATAGTTGCTACGCTTCAAAGCCTAAAGAAACCATCAAATTATATAGATAAGCAAAACTCATCATAAACAGGTAACGTATCTCTGAGCATACTTCTCTTTTGGCTCCAATTTGATCCTTCACTTGAAATTGATAAGTCCAGTTTTGTTTCCCTATGGAATGGGTAGGCTTCATTAGATAATACAATTGAGATGAGGCATGAACATTTGATTGTACTTAGAAACAAGTCTAATGGACTTACCACATATATTCATTCTGCTTTAGCTAATAAACTCTATTTACCGGCCATAATCTCTGCATTAACAACATCCATATCTAAAAAAAATAGAAGAAGAGAGATTAGATAAAATATTCACTTATATATATACAAAAAGAATTACAATATATAAAGATATAATCAATGTCACTTACCCAACTCAAATTTTTCTGCATTCTCGATACACTCCTCAACATCAATCGGTACACGAACAACCCTCAACCGATCTTGAGTGCAAATTAAAGCTTTCACTACTTTGGGAGTTAAAGAACTTCGAAAGCCATCAAGTACATGACCCGTTGTACTAAAAGTTGATTCGGAAGCAACGGTAGATACGGGAATTGACAAAATATCTTGAGCTATTAAAGAAAGGATCTTATATTTTGAGCCATTAGTCTTCCACCACATCAAAAGGTCAAAGTTAAGATCATTTTCATTTTTTTTCTTAAAAATAATCATCAAGCTCGGACTTCTTGTCATCACACCCTTGTTCATTTGAGTATAAAAACATTTTCTTCCAAGCATGACCATCATATTTCTTTATTCTTTCACTACCACCTGAATCGACATTGGAAGCACTACCACTTGCACCCGAACTATGGCCACCAACATTTTGATCATTTGAAACAAGAGAAGATTGCTCATAAAATTCATACAAACGTTCCAATGCATCCTTCACCTTGTAATGCATCTCTTTAACTTTCAATTTATCATCATAAATTTGTCCATATAAGAAAGTCACATAATTCAACTTAGCTCTAGGATCTAACACAACCGCAATCAACACCATCATATTCACTTTATCCAAGCTTCCATAATATTTATCAAATTTTTCTTTCATTTTCACACCCATATCTTGAAGTCTAGGATCCGAAGCATTGACCGCATCTTTCAAATATCTATACAAAAGAGTTATTCCTTCAAAATAATCATTTGAAGTAACATATGAACTCCCCGACATCCGATTGGTGACATCATAGAATAATTTTAGAAAATCTAAAAGAATAATAGCATTTTCCCAATCATCATCAATAGGAGTTTCATGATTTAGCCCACTTGCAAAAAATATATTGTCGTCTTCCATTCTTTGGAAAGCTTTTCTAAACTTTATGGCTGTGTCTAACATGAGATAAGTGGAATTCCATCTAGTGGCAACATCAAAAACTACCAAACCCTTATAAGTGATCTTTTCACTCTTAATGCAAGACTGAAATGCATTGGCTCTCGCAAGAAAACTCTTTACATATCTAACCACATTCCAGATACGTGCAATGGAGTCACGTACCGTAGTCAAGCAATCTCTCACAATCAAATTCAATATATGAGCTGTGCATCTCATGTGCAAAACACTACCATCCAATATCGACGACTTTTTTTTGGAAAATTTATCTCTCAAATAGTTAATTGTAACATCATTCAAGCTGGCATTATCCACAGTGATTGTGGACACCTTCTTTTCAATTCCCCACTCTTCAATGCATTTTTCCACCATTCTCCCAATCTCCCTACCCCTCTGACTATGCATCACCACAAAGTTGATGACTCTTTTATGCAACTTCCAATTTTCATCAATAAAATGAGCAGTGAGACACAAATAATTCAGATTTTGAATGGAACTCCATGTATCGGTTGTGAGTGCAATCCTAGAATTAATCTGTCGAAAATAATTATTTAAAGAAGTTTTTTCATCTAAATACAACTTCATGCAATCTTTGGCCATTGTGAAACGTGATATATGTTTGAAGAGAGGTTGTAACTCACCGACAAATTCACGAAATCCAACACGCTCAACCAAGGAAAAAGGTTGCTCATCAATGATGATGAACCGAGTAAGCATCCGCCTACAACGTTTTTGATTAAATGTCAATGTCGATAAGACACTACCGGTAGTAGAATCTCCTCCTGACTTGCCAGCCACGTCTACATTACGTGGTGCAAAGAATTTCTGTCTCTTATCTACATTACGGGGAAATCTCCTACATGTGGTCAAGTGCTTCCTCATCGCAGAAGTACCATTAGCAACACGATACTTAAGCATGGTCCAACAATGAATGCACTTCACTTGATTTGGCTTTCTATCCTTACCATTAATTCTAGTATAATGATTCTAGTATTCCGATGTATATTTCTTATCAAGAGGAAGATGAAAACCAGCCTTACTTGTGGCACTCGTGGTAGGGGGTGCGTCTTCTTCATTTTCATGGCCAGAAAACTCCCATTCCATAATCAGAGTCATCTCCTTATGTCCCCCCACCTCCATTGATGTGTTCTCTTGATTCATTATCTTTGCACTACACAACAATAACAGAATATAATTAATTTAGTTGATAACAATGTTAACACAGTATAATACAGCATACCAATGCTGTATAGAAACATAATACATCACTTTTATACATAAATTAAGTCTATTATGTTGAAATACAGCATACCAATGGTGTACAGAAACATAATGCAACACTTTTATATATAAACTAAGTCTATTATATTGAAATACAGCATACCAATGGTGTATAGAAACATAATATAATACTTTTATACATAAGCTAAGTCTATTATGTTGAAATACAGCATACCAATGCTGCATAGAAACATAATACAACATGAACCATGGGAAAGTAGACCAATTTCAGTCTGTTCATTTCATCACCTACCTTTGAACCAGAAAGATTGTAAAGTTGTCTCACTAAAATCTACAAGTGATGTTGAAATTTGATGGTCCGACAATGTCGAGAAAGCCCTTGACTGAGTCACTAATAGCTCTGATGCTCTGGGACAGCAAGGAAGAGAATTCAAGGCCAAATACGTGAACCTAGAGCACAAACATCAAGACATTAGGAAAAACACCAAGACAGTTTTAACTTGGCCATCACAATGACGTCAACCAAATTAAAATCATCAAACTATATTATAAGCAGACATTAACTTGCCAACCCCTGTTTTTCAAAAGGAAAAAATAAATAAATACACTACATCCACTTGTGATTTGATCCTAATGCGAGCTCAACACTTCTATCATAAGTGTTTCAGCACTCATTTACAACATTCAGCCTGCTAAACACTTTTTATGCAAGTGATGATAAATAGGCATAGCAGAAAATGCAAGTGAGAATAGTGTGAATTTCATAATATAAGCTATCAACTTGAATTTCGCCCAAAACATAGTTATTAGTTTGCCATTTGTCCTATCACACTATTTGAGTTTCCGATTTCTTTAACCTATGCTCCAAAGAGGAATAAAATATCCTCATCTTTAAGGGCTAAACAAACAAGAAACTAGCTTTGACTTCTAAAGCCAATTGATCTTTCTTCATTTTCATTAATAGTTAATAGAAAATGAGCAATTAGTTTTCCAAAAGGAGATTCTTCCTCAGCAACCCAACCTGCAAAGAGAAAAAGAAATTTATCAATTCAGATGTCCGTCTAATTCTAATTAAGTTGTTTCTCTGATGTCCTACAAGGACTATAATAGGCTTAACCAATCCGCTCTCCAACTTCCATAACACCTGATATTGCTAGTACGAGTACCTAGAGGGGGGTGAATAAGTATACAAAGATTTTTCTTGATAATTTCTGTATACTTGCGCAATACTTAGACAGTTGAAGGATTTGCGAAGAATAATAATCAACGTAAGACTGAGTAAGGAAAGAGGGAATTAAACACGCGGTTTATAGTGGTTCGGCTTGATTCAAGCCTACGTCCACTCTTCTGCACTGATAGCCAATTTGGCTGGATTCCACTATGAACAAAGAGATGTTACGTTGTTGATCTTCCTTGATTTCTCGGTGTAGATGATCTATCACACTCGCTCAAGGTATCACCAAGTATAGACACTCTCTGTGTATACAATTTTGCTCAGACTGTATCGACTAATAATCAAGGTGCTTCAGACTCTGGAATTTTTCTATCAATCACGTCCTCAAACAACTAGAACATCCTCCTTTTTATACTCCTTTATGCTATCATACCGTTGGCACTTACCAAAGGAATTCCTCCAATCTACCCGTTGGACGGAATCAATCAAGAAGATCATTCGAGCTATAAAAGGAACCTGACGATAGCCCATCAATCCTGTTCGCCCATACAATCAGGATCTTGGTTTCCAAGAATAGAACATTCCAAGAATACTTCATCGACCATCGGATCTTCAATTGATCTAGATACGAACAAAAGAATCCGTTGTATTTATCCAACCAAAAAAGATCTTCTCCAGACGATAGGATTAAATCCTCAACCATATACTTCGGCTCTGGATTTCCTTTGTCACTGGATCAGAAAGACTGTCAATGAGAATAGTCTTGAGTCTTGAGTCTTAAGTCTTAAATCTTGAGTCTTGAATATTGAGTATGGTAGTCAGAGAGTCTTCAGACTTTAAACTAGACGATCTGCAGATACCTAGACTAGACTGAAGGAAACGTTTTGTCGCTTCAAAATATTCTCGAACGATTTCTCCAACAATCTCCCCTTTTTGATGGTGACAAAACTTTCCCGTAGATTTGAACCACTTTGACCGCAAAAACATTTCTCAAGCAATATGGCAATCTCATAAAGATTAACAAAGCAACCAGACTCTACATCCACAGAAAATTGGTTAGTCTTTCATGAGTAATACCATATAACAACACTTGATATGAATGCAAACAGTCAAGCATTAAAATCCATAGCCAATTCAATCAAGTTCAAGTTCACACCAAGATTGCTCAAGAGAAAAAAAACTTAAAGTCAAAAAAAAAATTGAAAGATGATTGGTTGGTTGGTTGGTTCAAATTGCTTCTCCCCTTTTTGTCAACATTAAAAAGGTTAGAAAGATGTCATGTCTCGCTTGGGAATGTGCACAATTTGGAAATCTCCCATGGACTGGACTACTCCTTCTAGCTTTTTCAAGTCTTCCCTTAGTTGAGCTACCTCTTCTCCCTTGGCATTGGCTTGGAGTTGCAGAGCGAGGTCTTTCATTTTATCCTCCAGGGTAACTGAAGATGCTTGTCCAGCATTCTTCAAGGCTTGAATTTCACAGTCCAGAGCATAGAGTTGGCCACGCATTTCCAGAAGAATATCCATGATACGACGAAAATCTGCAGAATTGTTCGTCTGAGTACTAGCATTTGCTCTTTCCGATGGAGTGAATGCAGACAATGGCGCTTCTGTATAGTCTTGCAGATTTGGTTCTGATGTATCGTGACCTTCTTCAGGCAATTGAGAAGCCTGAAATTCTTCTGGGGCTGCTGGAGATTGTCGTAGACCTTCACTATTGGCAGCATGAGGTGAGGACCTTTCTTGCTCGCCAACTCCCCGTCTCTAGGACATCAAGAGGGGAAGAGTGATGATCATGCTCTTCTCGTATCATTCTCTCCAGATTCAGCCGCAGACTTTTCTTGCTCTTCTTCTCCTTCTTCTTCAGCTTCTTTCTCCTTCTCTCTCTCGCTCTTCTTCTTCTCTCTCGTTCTTGTCTTTTTCTTCTTCTTCTCTCTGTTTCTTCTGATGTTCTGTTGATTGGGGAACAGAACGTCTTGTCCTAATCAAGGCAGTGATTGTGAGATCTTCCTCCTCATTTTCATCCTCCAAGATGAGAGTTCTTTTCTTTTTGGTTGGGGGCACCAATGGCTTCCTTTCCCTTTCTTTTTGAAGCAAACGGAACTGGAGTCTTCACTCGAATTTCTCCATTGCCTTATAAAGTTCTTTCGACGCATCTTTGTCAACATCTTTAAACCTACCACCATCTTATCGCACGGTCGAACACAAAGAGTGTGTGGAGGTTCAATATTCATGTGTCTCAAGATCCCGGTCACCGACTGGATAAGGCAATTGTCCCTTGTCTTTCGACATTGCTCGTACATGTGAAAGAGAATAGTGTGAGGGAGAGAGAACTTCTTCCCTGGGTTGATTGCGTACATCAATTTTGCTTCGGAATTAGACACATCAGTCTTTGATATAGACTTCGGCCTAATGCAATTGATAACAATTTTGTGCAACACAATATTGATGGCACGCATCCTTGAATAGATGATTTTTCCCTCAATATCTCTATCCTCAACAAGGTCCATTGTGGCACGAGCAACTGAGACTTTGACTGGTTGATATCATGCCCGTTCAACTCCAAATATGTCCGCCAACATGTCCACATCCAACATATAATCCTGATCTCGAACACTGAAAGATATTCTATTCGCATCGATAAAGCTAATATTTGAATAGAAATATGCAGTCAGTTGTGTATATCCGTCCGTGGTGTCGTGCAAAAACGTTCCAATTGAAGCAGCATCGAACTTTTCTCTCAAGTTCACATTCACAAAGCATCCAGAAATCGAAGTCGACACTCCTAGGGTTTATCACCCCTCATTTCAACAGTCTGAAAAACAAATTTTCCTGTTCTTTCGATTTGAATAACTCCATCCTCTTTCCCTTCACTTTCACAGCAACACCCAATCTCGGTTGAAAATCAGTGAACATTTTGTCATCGTTGTTCCCATCAATCAAATTTGGGCCCGACATCCGAGGGTCACTCGGAATATTTGCAAGCGCTTCCTCCGCTTTACCTTTGGGAGCAATTCCCAAATCCTCCATTTTCTTCAGAAAAATATACTCATTCCCATAGTTCTTTTTTTTAAAGAAAATCATCCACATATTTCATCGGAGTTGCAGTACTTTTCAACGCACGGTAAAGTTTGTAAATAAACGAGGGTTTTTGGACTCTTACCGGGTCTGCGTCCTCGATTATCTCTTCTTCTGGATGTTGACCCACACCTTGTGGGGTAGAAGGCGTTGAGTGACGTGGTGGAGAATGAGTCGGGTTCTGATGCTGACTCGATAATTCTTCCTCTTTTGTGAGATCGAAGTGGGTAGGTCCCTCCTTCATCCTCTGTGGTCCCCTTGTCGCGATTCTTGAGGACTTCCTCGAAGACGACATCCTTCTTGTCTCTAAAAGATTTCTTTGCTTGCTTTCCCAAGAAAATATGACAACTTTCTCGAGGATGAACTCAAGTAGAAACCAGTTTGAGAGGAGAATGCTTTTAGGGTTTTGAAGATTGAAGGTGAAAACTGTATATATATAACTCGATTTTGAAAGGGGAAGTTCAATCGGTACAAGGAAAGTGTACGAATCCCTCTTTTCGAAATCGATAATTGCCAAAATTAATCCTTTTGAAAAGACAAGTTTTTCAATTTTCACGACTACAAAATAACTGAACGAAAGATCATACCTTTTCGAGTTTAGATAAAGTAACAACTTACAGTCTATAGTCATCAACGTCTGAGTCTTAGAGATTTGAGTCTAACGGTCATCAACTTTCTGAGTCTGAAGGTTGGAGAGTCTCTAGACTTTAACTTCTTCGAGCTTCAAAATGTTGAGTCTGGAGCAGATAAAATCAAATTGATTTTTCTCCAAAGGCTTTGTGAATATATCCGCTAGTTGACTTTTTGAATCAACAAATTGAATCGAGATTTCTCCACTTTGAATATGATCTCTAATGAAGTGATGTTGGATTTCTATATGCTTTGCTCTTGAATGAAGAATTGGATTTTTGGTGAGATTGATTGCACTGGTGTTGTCATATTTGATTTCTGTGCATGAGTCTTCAATCCCAAAGTCTTGTAGCTGTTGTTTTATCCATAGAATTTGTGAACAGCAGCTTCCAAGGGCAACATACTCTGCTTTTGTTGTTGAGAGAGCTACAGTGCTTTGTTTCCTTAAAAACCAAGACACTGTCCTGCTTCCAAGCAACTGGCATGTTCCTCGAAGTACTCTTTCTATTGACTCTGCAGCCGGCCGGATTCGCCTCGAATATCCGGAAGATTAAAGTCTCCCTTCTTAGGATACCAAAGACCCATGCTTAAAGATGAAGCAACGTATTTAATGATACGTTTTGCAGCACTAAGATGAGATTTTCTAGGATCTGATTGAAACCTAGCACAGATGCAAACACTCAACAAAATGTCAGGTCTAGAAGCAGTAAGATAAAGAAGTGAACCGATGATGCTTATGTACAGCTTTTGATCAACTTCTTTCCCTTCCTCATCTTTGTCTATCTTCAAAGAACTTGACATTGGTATATCGTCTTCTTGCAATTTTCCAATCCAAATCTTTTGACAAGATCATTAGCATATTTTTCTTGGTAAATGAAAGTTCCTTCCTTCAATTGCTTTATTTGAAGGCCAAGAAAGAATGTTAATTCTCCCATCATACTCATTTCAAACTCATCTTGCATAGATTAGTCTGTCGTACCAAGCTCGAGGTGCTTGCTTTAGACCATACAGGGCCTTTTTCAATCTGAAGACTGAGTCTGGCTTTTTTGGGTCTTCAAATCAAGGTGGTTGTTCCACATAAACTTCCTCTTGGATAAATCCATTTAGGAAAGCACTTTTGATATCCATTTGGAATAACCTGAAATTTTTGAAACAAGCAAACGCAAGTAATAGACGAATAGCTTCTAACCTTGCTACGGAGCATAAGTCTCATCATAGTCTATTCCTTCTTCTTGCGTGTATCCCTTGGCCACGAGTCTTGCTTTATTCCGTACGACTTTTTCTCTTTTCGTTCATCTTGTTTCGAACACCCATTTGGCTCCAATAACAGCTTTTACCTTTTGGTTTAGACGTCAATTCCGTGACATCGTTAATGTTGAACTGTCTGAGCTCCTCTTGCATAGCTTCGATCCAGCTTTCATCAGATAAAGCTTATTCTATGCTTTTTGGTTCAATTTAAGAGATGAGAGCAACAACACTAGACTCTTCACGTCTTTTTGATCTGGTGCGAATTCCTTCATTAATTTCGCCGATAATGAGATCTTTAGGATGACTGGACTTGTGTTTCCAGTTACTGGTTGATTTCTCCGGATGATCTCTTTCTTTATTTGAATCTTCATGAACATCTTGACGCTGGTCTTCTAGAGTCTGAGATACTTTTTGAGTTGTAAGTTTTGGAAGGTCTGGAGCAGGTTCAGACTCTTCATATTGAGTCCGATCGATTCATCTTGCGTAGAGTCTTGAAATTTGACATTCATTGACTCCTCCACAGATCGGCTCTTCTTATTGCGACTCTGTAGGCTTTGCTTGATGTAGAATATCCAAGGAAGATGCCTTCATCTGATCTTTCTTCAAACTTACCAACTCGATCTTTTGCAATTTTTAATATAAAGCATTTGCAGCCGAACACATGAAAGTATGAAACAATAGGCTTCTTACCTTTGAATAATTCATAAGGGGTTTTCTCAAGAATAGGTCTTAGGAAGACTCTATTGATGATATAGCATGCTTTGTTGAAAAATGACTTCAGCCCAAAAACGTGAAGAAATTTTACTTTCAATTAAAAGAGTTCTAGCCATTTCTTGAAGAGATCTATTCTTTCTTTCCACAACTCCATTTTGCTGAGGAGTGTATGGAGAGGAGAATACATGTTTAAAACAGATTCATCACACAATTTTGTGAAATCATGATTTTCGAATTCACCTTCATGATCTGTTTTTATACATGAGATAACACATCCTTTTTCATTTTGAACCTTTTTAGCAAATTTTTCAAAATACAAAAAGGTTTCTAACTTACTTACAAGGAAATATACCCAAGTAAAGCGAGAGAAATCATCAACAATTACTAGGCAGTATTTCTTACCTCCAATACTCTGAGTTCTGGTTGGTCCAAAGAGATCCATATGCAACAATTGTAGTACATGATTAGTAGAGACATGATTTATTTGCTTAAATGAATTTCTTACCTGTTTTCCCAGAATACAGGGTGTGCATGGATCGGACTTTTGATATGGTAATTTGGGTAAACCTCGAACAAGCTGCTTTGATGAGATTTTGGCTAATTGCTTCATATTGACATGGCCAAGCTTTCTGTGTCATAAGCTCGCTTCATCTTGAATTGAGATTAGACATTGTGATTAATTCAATTTCATGTCTAAGAGGTAGATGTTTCCATGTCTTCGACCCATGAAAGACTAAGTAGAGTCTTTACTAATTTCATAGCAAATTCCTTCTTGAAAGGAGATCTTGAAACCAGTATCACACAGTTGGCTAATGCTGAGGAGGTTATAGTTGAGTCCTTCCACTAGAGAAACATTGCTTATTGTGAGATTTCCAATTTTCACAGTTCCAAATCCCACAATGCTTCCTTTGTCGTTTCCTCCAAATGAAATATTTTCGCCGTTTACTTGAACAAGCTTTACGAAGCACTTTGAGTCTCCCCGTCATGTGTCTTGAACATCCGCTGTCAAGATACCATTTTATCTTTTTCTTGACGGAGACCTGCATTTAAAATAGAGTCTCAAGTTTTCTTTGGTACCCAAATTTTCTTGGGTCCTTTGGTGTTAGTAGGATAAGCATTATTATGCCATACTTTCTTAACAGGTTTCCAAACCATAGGACATTCTTTTTCAAAGTGATCCTTCTTTGTTACACTTTGAACACCTTAGAGCATTTCGAAACAAGACTTTACAAAAACTTTCTTGAAATGATTTTTGTAAGCCTCTCTCGACGGTCTTTTCTTTATTCTTTCTTTAACTTTAGGAAAATCAATCAAGGGAATTGTTTCCACTGTCATGCCTAGACCAAACTTATTGAAGTAGGGTCTTTGAATTGAAAGAACTTTTTCAAGCTTTTCGGATCCTATCGAAAATTTCTTTGAGATATTTGATAAGTCCGTTTTTAAGAAAATATTTTCTTTCAAAAGATCATATTCTTTTTCTTTAAGAGTAGAAACATTTAGGTCTAGACTTTTAACTCTTTCTTCTAAAATGACTTCCTTTTGTTTTAGAGCTGAGTTTTCCTTTTTAAGTTCGAAAATCCTTTTGAGAGAAGTCTTAAGATCTAAAAACACGTTCATCAATATATTTAGAGACTTTGACAGAATTTTAAAATCACTTACCTCAAATTCACGTTCGAGTCCGATCCAGACCGAGTCGAGTCCGAATGTGCCATCAAACATATGTTGGCATATTCATTATCACTTTCTTCACATTATGTATCACTCCAGGTTTCGGCTTTGAGGGCTTTTCGAAACTTCTCAGCTTTTCCTCTTTTCTTCTTCAGAAGAGGACAGTTTGGTCTAATGTGTCCCTTCTTCTTACATTCGAAGCAGACTACATCTTTATTTGGTTCCTCATTATCAAGACTTGGTCTCGTTGTCTCGGGAAACTTTGTTTCTTTGAGTTGAACCTTCGCTTTTCTATTCAGTTTTCAATCTTCTTATCATGAGGGCGAGCTCCTCATCGTCCATATCATCTTCGAATCTACATCATCGAGTCATCATTTGATTTTAATGCAATAGATTTATTACCTCTTGGATCTTCATCTTCATTAATTCATTCCACTTCATATGATTGAAGAGTTCCAATCAGCTCGTCGACAGATAGAGGCATAATTCTTTGCGTCTCTCTTATTGAAGTCTTTATATGATTCCACTCCTTGGAGAGTCCACGTGATAGCTTGTTCACCTTCATGGGATCAGAAATTTTTTGTCATTGGTTCTCAAGACCATTGACAATATCTCGTAAAACGACTAAACATGTCGGTTATAGATTCTCCGGTTTCATTTTGAAGGCTTCATATTGACCGAGGAGAATGTTAATTCTGGTCTCCTTCACTCGATCGTCCCTTCATAGGTGATGTGTAATCTATCCCATACTTCTTTGCTGTAACACAAGAAGATATTCTGTTATATTCGGTTGGAGATAAGGCACAATATAAAGAGTAAATTGCTTTTGCATCGAGTGCTTGTCTCTTGTTTATCTCTTCCGAGTCATTCCCACGGCATCACGGTTTCTTTTCCTCTTTCAGAGATTGATGCAGCAGTAGGAGTGATTCCTCTTTCCACGTCCCATTCCAGAGGATCCTTGGATCGTAGGAAAGCTTTCATCTTGTTCTTCCAGATGTTGTAATCCTTTCCGTCAAAGTAGAGTGGTCCTGGTATTGCTTTGCCCTTCCATCGCCCTGGTGCTAGCATACTAGCCATGGATCTTTTACTCAAGTAAAACACTTCAAACAAAGTAAGAACACAGGCTCTGATACCAATTGATATTGCTAGTACGAGTACCTAGAGGGGGGTGAATAGGTATACAAAGATTTTTCTTGATAATTTCTGTATACTTGCGCAATACTTAGACAGTTGAAGGATTTGCGAAGAATAATAATCAAAGATATTTTGTGTCATGTTCATACCAATGCATTGATTTTATGTCATAACGATGTAATCATATCAACTTACCAATCAATCTCAGCCAACTTTTTTTTTTTATTTATAAATTATAAAATTGTTCACATTAGTGCTAACCCTCCTCCGTGACACGGATGATATATAAATCAGCGATTTTTAACAAAAATAGATAGAATGACTATATTGACATATTTTAAAAACGTTTAGAACTAAACTAATCAAATTAATTGAAGACATTTTTTGTAATTTTTCTTATTTTACTTACTATTTTTAGCTTAATAGAGAGATTAAAAGATGCTTTGAAGATAAGTTATGCTTCTTGTTATGCTTGGGCAACAAATTTATCACCCAAGCATTATGAATATTTGGGAAAAGTGTTCTAAGTATAATTTGTGAATTGAATCATGCACAAATGTGAAAAGAGGATCACTTGACGAATCTATGTATTCTATACTTTTGCAACACAAAATATGGATATTTCAATTTGATTAATCTTAACAAATGCAGGCATATCCCTCTAATGTCTATTTAATAAGAATCTCAATTTTTTATGCAAATTTTGTGGCATATGCAGTTAGACTTTCGTTAGAAGGGAAATACCTCAAATATGTTAAGATTTACATTTTATAATTTAAATATAAAAAAATTGAGCTCCCATTTTCACTCGGCAAAAACTCGTCAGGACCCCGATGCTATCATCCGACCAATGACAGGTGTACACCTGTCCTGCCTCGACTACCAGGAGCTCTCTCTAGGAACTACAAGAACGTTCCCGACAAGACTCGGACACTTGGAAGCATCCGACGTGTCCGCCTCCCATTGGCCCTTCAACGTGTCGTGTCCCGGCCGAATCTTTCGGCCCGCCATGACGATGGAAGACTCTAGCGCCCCGCCGATCGCGCCACACCCGAACACTATAAATCTCTGGCGCGCTTTAGGCAACATCATCCAACTCAATTTCTCAGCGAGAGTAGTTCCGTCTGAATCGCCGGCGATTTCCCGAGTCACAAGCGAGCGAGAGAGAGAGAGAGAGAGAGAACGATGGCGGCGAGGAGGATCGAGAGCAGGGCGCTGGCGTTCCTGCTTCTGCTTGCTTTAGGTGAGTCCTTACTTTGAGTTTCGTTGTGTTTTGTTTACGATGTCGGTCTGCTCTTTCGAGGGAAATTCGTGGTCTGCTCTGTGTTGCTTTTTGTGGACTCGGCCGTCGGTGATGGCGAGATTTGATCGATTTATGTTCTAGTGAAGTTTCGCCGCATGGTTCGAATTGGAGCCGATCATTGAGGAAGTTTAAACGTTAGAATACGATGCAATGTCTATGTATGGGCACCGATTAATCCTACTATAGAAAGTCGAGTCGTCGGAGAATGTCGGCGTGGTGGCTCTGTTTGCTTGATGGAGAAGTAGTGGCAAAAGCCAGAGGGTGTGTTCTCTGTTTGAAATTTTATTTACTTCGGAGCAAGAAGATAGAATAGAAGTTTGTGAATTATATGAGCAGTTTGTAGTGAGAGCTTTCGTGGAGAAATTGAAGTTTTTTAACTGAATGGAGTTTCCTGATCTGTATGCTTCGCTTGTGTTGATTGCTGTCCTGTCCTCTGTAGAATTCTGTCTGGGGCTGGCGGCTGCTGCTGCTGATGATTCGCCGAAGGTCGGGACGGTCATTGGGATCGATCTCGGGACTACGTACTCGTGCGTCGGCGTGTACAAGAATGGTCACGTGGAAATTATAGCCAACGATCAAGGTAACAGAATCACCCCTTCGTGGGTCGCGTTCACGGACAGCGAACGACTCATTGGAGAAGCTGCGAAGAATCAAGCGGCCATGAACGCGGAACGCACTATCTTCGATGTGAAGCGCCTTATAGGAAGAAAGTAAGTGGATCTACACACGCCTTTCGGATGTTTTGCTTTTCGGCAATTGTTCATGCCCTGTGACTGAGTTTACTTATTCGCGTTTCGACCTGTTTGCTTGAAGGTTCGATGATGCGGAGGTTCAGCGAGATATCAAGTACTTGCCTTATAAGGTCGTGAACAAGGATGGAAAGCCTTACATCCAGGTTAAGGTGAAAGGCGAAACGAAGGTGTTTAGCCCGGAGGAGATCAGCGCGATGATATTGGGGAAGATGAAAGAGACGGCCGAAGCTTACCTCGGAAAGAAAATCAAGGATGCGTCGTCACCGTCCCAGGTATCACTCATCTGCTGCAATTTATTATCTCAGTACCTGGCGTCATCGCCAGGTACTCGGCAATCAAGTCTTGATTGTGTGCTTGTCTGTGTAGCTTATTTCAATGACGCTCAGAGGCAGGCCACGAAGGATGCTGGCGTCATTGCCGGCTTGAATGTGGCAAGGATCATAAACGAGCCTACCGCGGCTGCTATAGCCTATGGCCTGGACAAGAAAGGAGGAGAGAAGAACATCTTGGTTTTTGATCTCGGCGGCGGTACATTCGACGTGAGTATCCTGACCATCGACAACGGCGTGTTTGAGGTCTTGGCGACCAGCGGCAACACCCACCTCGGAGGAGAGGACTTTGACCACAGAGTCATGGACTACTTCATCAAGTTGATCAAGAAGAAGTACAACAAGGACATCAGCAAGGACAACAAGGCCCTTGGGAAGCTCCGAAAGGAATGCGAGAGGGCTAAGAGGGCGCTGAGTAGCCAGCACCAAGTCCGGGTCGAGATCGAGTCTCTCTTCGATGGGGTTGATTTCTCGGAGCCATTGACGAGGGCGAGGTTTGAAGAGTTGAACATGGACCTGTTCAAGAAGACGATGGGTCCGGTCAAGAAGGCCCTGGAAGACGCGGGTCTTAAGAAAACCGATATCCATGAAATCGTTCTCGTCGGAGGAAGCACCAGAATCCCAAAGGTGCAGCAACTTTTGAAGGACTTCTTCGATGGAAAAGAGCCGAATAAGGGTGTGAATCCTGATGAGGCTGTCGCCTATGGTGCAGCTGTTCAGGGTGGAATCCTTAGCGGCGAAGGTGGCGAGGAAACCAAAGGTAAAGATATGATCTACTGCACTAGAGAGTTTGCTTTGTTGCTGGTCAGTGATGTGGGATGGCTTGACGGAGAGATTGATACTGTCTAATTTGTGCAGATATCCTCTTGCTTGATGTGATTCCACTTAGTCTGGGCATTGAGACAGCCGGCGGCGTCATGACCAAGTTGATCCCGAGAAACACTGTCATCCCAACCAAGAAGTCTCAGGTCTTCACTACATATCAAGATCAACAGACCACAGTGTCGATCAAGGTATTGCCTGCATATTCACGCGGTGCTCATAAAATCATACTTGCCTTTTCTTGAGCAGTGACTCATTATCTAATTTCCGTGTAAAACCAACAGGTCTTTGAAGGCGAAAGAAGCTTGACTAAAGACTGCCGCGAGCTTGGAAGGTTCGACCTCTCCGGCATTCCACCTGCTCCCAGGTAATCTGTCATTCCCTACCGATCAATGCAGCCCGATAGTTGGGCCATTCATCTCCATGAAGATTCTAAATTTTCGAAGAATATGAGCGTGAACCTGATCTAATTCATTCATCGCAAGTTCATGACATGGCAGCGGCATTCGACTAAGTACTAAGCTGTCTGTTGCAGGGGAGTGCCCCAGATTGAGGTCACATTCGAAGTTGACGCGAATGGCATCGTAAACGTGAAAGCCGAGGACAAGGCCGCAAAGAAGGCGGAGTCCATCACCATCACGAACGACAAGGGGCGGCTCAGCCAGGAAGAGATCGAGAGGATGGTGGAAGAGGCCGAGCGGTTCAGAGAAGAGGACCAGAAGGTCAAAGAAAAGGTGGATGCGCGGAACAAGCTGGAGAGCTACGTGTACAGCATGAGGGCCACCATCGGCGACAAGGACAAGCTCGCGGACAAGATCGACGCGGACGACAAGGAGAAGATAGACAGCGCCCTCAAGGAGGCGCTGGAGTGGCTGGACGAGAACCAGAACACGGCGGAGAAGGAGGACTTCGACGAGAAGTTGAAGGAGGTCGAGGCGGTGTGTACGCCGGTGATCAAGCAGGTCTACGAGAAGAGCGGCGGTTCATCATCGGCGAGCTCTGAAGATGATGAAGCTTATGATGAGTTGTGAAGAACCAGGAGTTCTTTCGACATTTTGTTCGGTTCTCTCTCTTTTTTCTAAACATCAATTCGATGGAGATGACAGTAGCTATAGCAATTATCATTTTTGGATCGTTGTTGTTGTTAATGAAGATTTGATCATTCGATATCTTTCAAAGTTGCGCTTCTTGGGTTGTCAATGTTTGCTGGAAATACGACAGTTTACAGGTTCTTTTTGCGAATTGTCCTATAATGGCTTTACTTGTATTCCAATTGAAACCGAAGCGGAACTGGGAATCGACTCTAAACCATCGGAGAGTCGTCACAGACGAACTGCTCACTAGCCACTGGGCGAGGCAGTCGCGGAAGCAGGCGAGGCCAGCCTTGCCAATGGCGGTTGAGGCTGCGTTGCCCAGCCGTCCGGCAAGCCTGGCCTCACTCAGAACATCAGGAAAAGGAGAAAAGAAGAAAAGAGATAAAATTAATATTAAAAGTCGGGGGCGCTTTAAAATAATTGATGCGGCTGAGTGTACCTTTATGGCCCTGGAGAAATATTTGGGTGCATCAATCAGTACTAACTATTTTAAAGTATCGGAAAAGTCTTAAAAAAATGTCAATTCAATTTTGATGTATTAATTTAGTTATTTTTTCATTTGATATAGTTCTAAAATTTTAATAATATCAATTTAGTTATAAATTTCTTAAATTAATGTCAATTTAGTCATAAATCTCTTAATTTGGTATCAATTCAATCATTATTGTTAGTTTTGGTCAAATTTTGCTAAGGTGTGAATGTCAGGCAACTTACATGATATCTCTATTTGTTCTAAAGCTTTAATTTTTAATAATATTTTAATTTTTTCTTTTTTTTTTTCTCCTTCCATTCTTTTACTTAATTATTCTAACAATTCTAATCCAAATTTCCCAATAACAAAAATTTTACCAATCGAATTTTTTTTTTTCGGGAAATAAAAGAATAGAAATAGTTACTATTTGATCAGTTGCTAAAAAAATATGAAATTAATGAAAATTTTGGGAAGCTTTGGTGATATTTATATATGAAGCTACAAGAACAAAGAAGTAATATATATGGACTTTTTTGATTTTTATGATAAAATGAAAGACAGCTAACAAAACAACCAGACATTTAGTTTAATAGTTAATTATTCTAACAATTTAATCCAAATTTATTTCACGTGGAAAAAATTTATTTTAATAACAAAAATTTAACACAACCAAATTTCTATTTTTTTTTTTGCTTGTAAATGTCTTCACTTATTTTTTCTTAAAGTCACATCAGCAAAGGTTTGAAGTGTCACGAAACTCGTTAGATCTGATCAAGCCTACAAAATCAAATCATAAAAAATGGAGTAAGCAGTCGAGATGGTTAAGTTGTGTGATCGACAAAAATTATAAAAGCAGAAAATCTTATTTATAGTTCATGAGCATGCAATGGAAGAAGAAAAAGAGCATGCTGATGGTTAAACCTACGTTTTCTTGCTGAATTTCATCACGTGGCATTTTTCCAAATCCTTGAACGGTCGATTGTGTGCGTAAAGTTCGAAACTCGTAGAAAGTTGCCTCATTCTTGTCTAAGCGAAGCCCCAGAACAATCACTTCATTACGCTTTATTTGTTTTGTGGTTCTTCATATTTCAGAATTTCACTAACTCTCAGCCTTACGAAAACACAATATTAAGGGAAAAAAAAAACAGCATATAAAGCACCTCGACCGGTCCAATCCGGTTTATCCACCTCTTGTCCTCATTATAGCGTTCGATTTAGATGTAAGAATGAAAGTTGTAGGCCTTCAGCATAGCATTGTCTTCTTCCATGCTGTCGCACTTTTTGCCCCGTTTAGATTTGCCGAGTCTCTGAGTTCGCAAATAAGTCTCCAATTTATTTATTATTTGAACTCTTATTGTGATTGGGTAAATATGCAATATCATTGGTTTGTCTGAATTGATTTTCACCTTTTGTTTTCACGTTGGCCAATTACCTTAGATGATAATTCCAAAAAATAAGTAGGAAAAACAAAGTAAGCCCTAATTCACTAATACACAAATTTGGCCGACTCTTTTACCCTTAGCACCAGTTCGTCTGCCGCCCCATTTTTTTTTCTCTCAAGCGTCCTCTCCCCTTCGGAGAATTTCTCCGCGAACGGCCTTGCCATAGCCTCTACTTTTTTTTTTTTGTTTTTTTTTCCTATTGTTGTCTCGTTGCAATTTGATTGTGCATATTGTGCGCTCCCTGCGGTTTGTTTGAATTAAATGATATAAATGTGATTTCAGGAGGCTACTATATTCTCAACCACTTGTTTCGTGTGCATAGAACCATTGCAACCAAAAGTCGCAGAACATGTTCGGAACATGTTCTGGAACGTTTCTATCAAGTTCTTGTGAGCGAGTTGAATTGCTTCAATTTAGGCTTTTAAAATTCATAATTTCATAGATGAGTCGCACTGTGATTTTCGTGTAAGCTAGTGAAAATCTCGTAGCAAGTGCATGATAATGATCTTAGAGAAGGATAAGCTCTAGATTTGTATTTCACTTGTAAATGAATACAAATAGGGGGATGAGAAGGCTAACAGTAAAAGTAAATTTACTCTAGATTTGACAATGTATATTATCTCCTCCATTTTCCCAACTATTTGCATTTATTATATAGGTGTACAATTATTGTATTGATTACGCTCCAAGAATATTTTAGAATACTCAAAAAAATTCTAGAATGCCGAAAGATAATTGAGGGTTGTTCATTCACAGATTGGACACAGTCCTTTGTATAGAAATCTTCTAGGTTGTGCCAACTCCTTGTACCACGTAACAAAACTTGATCTCGGAATAATTTTAGCAAGCTTGAACATATCAAAAGCGGTCATGTTAAAAAATATATTTTTATGCACTTAAGTTAACTTTCTTTATAATGAGCTCACGTGGATGTTTTAATTCCCATCACGACACAAGGCACAATGAGATACAACCCTATTTCTCAAGACTTATCATGTATTTTTCAGTTTCGAAAATTTGGAATATGTAATATACTCTACGGATTCTACAACCTACTTGGCTATGCTGATTATGTAGGTTTTATGATTATCATAATTTCTCGACCCTACTTACATTATGACACATGATTCTTAAAAAAAGCGATTAAGATGTGGTAATGTTTGTCACAATTAGTGAAGCGAACGATTTTTTTATTTTCGCTGAACAAATTTGAGTCTTTTATTTTGGCAACTAAAAAAAGAATTAAAGAAATTTGCTCGGGGGGTTGGATCCTCCGGGTGATTTCACACTCCCGCGATATCCACAAATGCCCTCGGGCTGGTTATCTAATTACAATTCGGAGACCTGGTATGTTACAGAATCTCAAGGCCCTCCCCTTCCCTCCGGTCCTCCACCAGACTCCTCCGCCACCAGCGTCACCGGGCCGCCGCCGCTCGCCGCCGTAGCTCTCGTCGCCGGCATCTCCACTTCTCGTTTTGCTTTTTACGATATAGATAGGTCATCTCTCTCTCTCTCTCTCTCTCTCTCTCTATTTCGTTCGCTTGCTCATGGATGCTTGACCATTCGAGTTAGGGCTTTTTCTCTCTGACTATGTAAGATCACCGGAAACCCTCGATTACGATCGCCTGTGGCCAATAGAAAGATCCTCCATAGCAGAACTGAATTGGATTTTCGTTACTTGAAGGTTCGAATGGTTCTGCTCTACTTTTCCGGATGTGTCGGATAGTTAGGAAACTAGTAGGTGAATGGTATGGCAGTTTTTTGGTCGCTTTATCCCTTTCCTCTTTTTCCATTTTGGCGAGCTCTTCTGCTTGGCTGAATGCCTTACGTCCTATAATTCGTGGTGATACTGAGCGAAAGTAGGTTTTACCCATTTCACCTGAAATCCTATAATTTCTGATTCGTGCGGCCCTTTAAGACCGCTCTGCTATTTTTGGCTGATGCTCGTCTAGCTAAATGCCCCAAAATTGTGAACTTTTTGCTGAAAGTTTCGGTAAAGTTGATTTCTTTGTCGGAAAGAGAACTGGTTTGAGCTTCGGCTCAACTGCATTAGAAATTTATCTTCTTATCCAATCATGTATGGCGTCATTTGCTGTTTGCAATTACCTGACTGACCTCTGTTTAAAGAGGTAGCGATAATTTTTGGCGCATCTCATTGTGTTGACTCTAGTTTTATATCTGGTGTTGTCTCGACTGCTGCTACACTTTGGCCAAACTTAACTTGTTTTGCATTAAGATCCTTCCGATGTTTGAATTTGGTGTTGCACGGTAGTAGTTGTAGGTTTGAATGGCGAGGAAATAGCAGAACAGAAGTGTTTAATTGTACACCTGGCATACCAATGCTGTTGTTGAAATCTGGCAAGTATAAAATCTATAGTTTTCTCAGTATTGGTAAAATTTTCTGCATCCTGGTTTGAGACAGACTGCTTTAATGTTAAGCAAAGTAAGGTTGATGGAAGGGGATTTTTTTCTTATGTGGTGGTGAGACAGTTGACTGATTTATTTCCGAAATGATGTTTCTCCATAGTTTTCTATCAAATACTTTTGGGAGCATTTGGTAATGCTAAAGTACATTGGCAATTTTTGTACCTGTTCAGAGATGGACAGTGATTCTTTTTTTTTTTTTTTTTGGTAAGAGTAAGCAATATATTAAGATGGACTGTGATTCTTTAGGCCTTTTTTTTCTTTTTTTTAAGACTAGCGCAGATCTTTCAATTTTCTATACAGCTACCAACAGAAATCAACTTTCTTTATGTGATTCTGCTTTGAATATGCTGAGTTGATTTATCTACTGCAATTCTTCTTAAACGTCATATATAATGTTGCAGGAAGATTTTGTGGTTGGGTTGATAGTCCATTCCATCAGTAACTCTGCTGATGGATCCTGCTATGGCATATGCTCAACAACAGCGGCAAGCAGCAAATATGCAGCAGCAGCAGCAACAGTATGGATTTCACCCGCAGCATCAGCAGTTCCCTCCTGTGCAGGGTCCTCCGTTCCTACCTCCGCATCCTTCTCTCCAGCAATTCCCTTATCATCACCCTATGCAGCAACAGCCTCAGCTTTCTTCCCATGCTCCTCCACTTCCTCACCTTCTTCATCTTCAGCAGCAACAGCAGCCACCATCTGCTTTCCCTCCACACATGGCTCCACCACTTGTTCCTTCACCTTTCCTTGGTCCATATGACTCTGCTCCTCCTCCAGTTCCTCCTCCTGCCGATCCTGAGCTTCATAAACGCATTGACAAACTTGTGGAGTACGCTGCTAAAAACGGACCTGAATTTGAAGCCATGATTCGCGAAAAACAGCAAGATAATCCTGCATATAGTTTTTTATTTGGGGGTGAGGGGCATGGTTACTATCGTCACAAGCTTTGGATGTCCACGCGTTTTCCAGGCAGTCACTTTCCTCCTTTTTCACCGTCTTCAATGCCTATTATGCACCAACCTCCCAATCCAATGTTGAATGCATCTTCGCTGAACACACCACTAAATGCTGGCGGTGCTGCTCCAGGGTCTTCAGCCTCTATGTTAGGTGCTGCTCAAATGCATCAACAGCCTTTTCCTCCATTCTATGAGCAGCAGCCCCATCAACATCTCCCACCCTTTATGGTTCATGGTCGGCCAGAGTATGATAAGTCATCTGAGTCCTTCAAAGGACTATCTGGCCCACTTCCTGCTGATGTTGCTGCAGAGCTTAGTGACGTACTAAGTAATCTCACTGGTACAAAGGATTCAATTAAAGGGCCAAAATTTGGTTCATGCAGAGATCTCCATTTGCTCCAGCTCTTGCAGAGGCTCTTAGGGACAGGGTCTATGCAATGGATGACTCTGAGAGACAGCTGCACATCATTTACCTTGCTAATGACATTCTTTTTGACAGGTGAGATTCTTATCATGTGCCATTTCTTGTCCTATTGAGGAATCTGACTTCTATCTGTTCAGGAAAATCTTATTATGCTTGCAGTCTAAGGTTGATTTGTAGATTCTTTTACTGCTTTATACTATTCCCCTCATAGTGATTGCTTATGCTAGTTCTACTTTCAGTCTTTTTCTAAAATAATGGATGTTCACTGGTCCTTCTGGAGTATTGTTACATTGTTAAACACCCCTCCTCCTGCTCCTTCTCTCCTTTATTTTATTTTATTTTATTTTTTATGTAGGACTAAGTCAAACCAAACCCAAATAAGTGATAACTCAGGCAATTGGACCAGAAATATTGGTTTTACACAGGAGCATTTCTCCAAGCTAGTTAGAATTAATGATTTTACTTCTTGTAAGTATATTTATGGGTATCTTGAAGAGAGGTACAGCACTGTAGTAAATTTTTATGTGCTTAGAATGTGGAAGAAGTCTCATGAGTTTATTTCCCAGTTGGTTCAACTAGGAGTTTCATATGCTTAATGTGACACTGTTCACAATCAACAAGGTCAAATTGTAAGATGTGTTTATGTAGCTATTGGTTAAAAAGCATCTTTTGTGGCTCGGGTAGTGAATACTGTCCAAGAGGGGAGCTATGGAATACTCTCTTGTAATTAGCCCCCCAATTACATTTTGCCCGAGATGGCTTAGTCTTTCTACCCTATGGGGATTTCTCCTTCTCTTGTATTCCAGTAAAATGATTTCAGTAAAGTAAATGGCAGGAATTGTGGATAGGGAACTATACACACAAGTGTGACATGATTTAGTGGAACAATCAATTATTAGAGCTTTAGATGGAAAAGTTAAAATGGACATATGAAATTTTGCACTGTAAAATTGAGAACCGAATTTGAACAACCTTTTTTTTTTCTTTTAAATATATAACTTGGCTCAACGCATGAGCTTGCATCTTCACTCTTGGGTCTTGCTGGTTTGTTCACATGGGTGGGGACTTGTGTGTCCCTTGTTGGTGGTGTTGGGTATTTTGACAAACATGGTAAAAAGGAAGGACTTGTTTAGGATGAGATGGTCATGTGTTCTATGGGTTTTGCCTTACTTAATTGCTTTATTCTACAAATCCTATTTGTTGGTCCTGCACCCCGATGCATATTGGGAACATGTTGATCCTTGTTCTTGTAGGGCTTACATGTGGCATGTGTTACAAGTCTTCTCTCTGTTGACCTGCCTTTCCTTTCCTTCTTTCCCCTCTTTTTTCTCATTGTGGATAATGTATGGATTGGTAGGTCTGCCATCAGTAGCAACATGGTTGGCTCTCCATATGATATGTTACACCATAAAATAAAAAGGCTTTCCATTATTAGTATGGAGATTGGGATTGACTCATAAGTATAATTTCCTGTCCCACTGAACCTTGTATCTATATGACTGTGGCTGTTTACTAGAATTGGTGATTTTTCCTTCTTGTGGCCTTACATTGTAGCTTATGTTCTCCATAATCAGGAGATGCAAGTCTTGTTTCTTTTTCCCTATAGATCCTTTCAATTTGTAATGTGTCTGTCACTGAATCTTAGACAGTTCTGCTGTGATTTTCTAGTTTGCATTCTGTCAGGGCATTGTAACATTATCTCTTATTTGTTGCAGCTTGCAACGAAGGGTTAACCCTCATGAGCTTGATAATGAGGCCCTCGCATTTAAACCTGTTTTAGGTTCCATGCTTGCAAGGATTTACCACAGTCCTCAAAACAAGGAAGAAAATCAATCACGTCTACAGAAAATATTACAATTTTGGGCTTCTAAGGAAGTTTTTGATCAGGATACAATTTATGGTCTAGAGGGTGATATGATTGGTGGGGTACCTAGTGTTTCTTTTCCTGGGCCTTCAAAAGAACTATCCATGTCTTCCAAAGACTCTGCCTCAGGTATTCTGTCACCTAAATTAGATTTCTTTGAATGGCTAATTAAACTGTGCAATTTGCTTGAAATGCATTCGCTACATAGGGAAAAAAAACATTACTTGGACTAGATCAAATTGTTCAATCATCCTAGAACAAGGTCTAGTTCTTGTTGCTCCCTTTCCTTGCAATTTTCTTATTTGTTTCAGCTTACAGTCATGAAGAATTAGATCAAAGTGATCAATCATCAAATATTCTGGCTTCTTACTTCCTGGGAAAGAGCTAGATGTTTAAAGCTCTGATGAAAATGGCACCGACATTGTTATTTTTATAGTTCACATGAGATTAGTAGTTTCATGTTTGAAAATTGCCTAGCTTGTTATCTTGTGCAGGGTTGCCACAACAAACACCAAATCTCCCTCGCTGGCAGCAAGAAAGGCAAAGCTCTGTTTCAGGTCTACCGGATAAAGACCCAGCCTTGCAATCCTCTTTAGCACCTCAGCAATTTCTTCCTAATGCAGTACCTGGCGGTGCTTTCCCAGGGTCCATTCCCATGCCCTCAGCTGTTCAGCCTTTACCAGCATCAAATGCTAATGTTGGCGAAAAATTGCCCCCATATCCTTTATTCCCACCTGGTCTTATACCAGGAATGGTTAGAAAGATGCAGATTGGCAGTGGTGTGCCTTACTCTTCCATGAGCCCTTTGGACATTCCAAACGTAATTCCCCCATCTACTGTGCCTCCATCAGAAATTCTTGAGAGGGTGTCAAAATTCTTCAAAGAAATTGGAGAGGTCAACCCTTCTGAAGGACCCATGGAATCAGATTCTAGAGAAGATGATGAGGATTATGCAAGAGAGCTTCCTGTTCGCAAGGGAGGAGCATGCATACCCCCACCTCCCAATCTGCAGGTTGACCCAGAGACAGGTGCTTATGCTGATGGAAGTGTTGATCGGAAAAGTGGCTCAGGTAGATTGGGACTAGGGGCAACGGCCAATCCCAATGAAGTGAGTCAATACGATGATGTTTATACTTCTTACAGGAAGCAAAGAAGCACGAACTACCATTCATCAATGAGTGCACGAGCTGCTGCGAGGTAGTAAGATGGAGCATGGTGTGCCCATCTCCCCAATCCTTGCTGCTCTCTGAGAGAGTCATGTTTAGCCTGAGAAAGTGATGTTTTAGATCGAAGTTCTGTATTTGTACAATCAATGTTTCAATTTGAAATTAGGGAAGGTAGGCCTGCTTGGGGTGCGCGATCCTAGTATTTTTCTCATTTTGCCGTGAGGATGTCCAGGTCCCCAACTCTTCATGGTACAGAGTTATAATCGTGCTCATCATTTTGGACAATGCTTACTGTGGATATTATACTTTGGAGAGTTCTGCATATTTGTCGAGGAATATGCACTTCGATCTCTTGTTTCTTTTGGCTAAATCCAAGTGTCTTCTTATTGGTGAAAGTATTCTTTTGGAGCATTCATTCAGTTCCAAACTGTAACCTTCTCTATAATCTATTTATAGTACATTTTGAAGGATCTTCCAACATGAGATCGTGCGCTTAGATGTGTATGAAAACGAGTAGTTTTGCTTTCGTGGGAATGTCGAAAAACCGGTGTTTCTTGAACTATGGACTGAAGCTCTGCATTGGGCTTCTAGAGAGATCTTGCAATGTTTTTCGATTCACTTCCTAAGCAGGATAAGATTATCTACTTGGATACATGAGTACTGTTAAATAACGGTTCCTTTATCGTCCATGGAGTTTAATTTCTCACGGCGGTGATGTGGTATCCGTTCCTTGTTGCCGAGTCAACAGTCTACATCACCAAAAGATCATTTCATGCCTATACCATGTTAGCAAGCCATATCATACCCGCTTCAACGATTAAATCAACAGAGCATACATACGGTAATGCTTCAAATGAAAGGATGTCATCGAACAAGTAGGCATTTTGATTGCATAGAAAGAAGGTCGAGGATCCAATTGCACGAGATGCAATGAGTTCGGGAGCTAAAGTCGCATTGGATCCGTCTCTCTTCTCACGAGCCCATTCCGCATCGTCGTTTCGGAATTCGTATCCAACGCCCTTGCAAAAAGCGCGCAAAACGCACCGCTTTGGGCGGAGCATCAAATACGACGCTGCAGCAACATCACACCGCAATTCAGGCTCTGCAAATCCCTCTCTCCCTCCGAAAAAATAAAGAAAGAAACTCGAACGGGGCTGGCGCTCGAGCTCAACCTGCGCGCGCCTGCGAAAAGGAAGGTCGGATCGAATCTCGCGAGCATTTCCACAAACACCTTCTCTCCCTCCCTCCGTCCACCGATCGCACTTCGCGTTTCCTCCGGTCGGCTCCGCAGGAACGAGGTAAATGCGCTCGCGGAGCGAACCGAACGGATCGTCCGAGCTTACTCTGTCGCTCGATGAAGATGCCGGTCTTTTAGTTGGCCGGTTCGTAGTTGAGACGGGCGTTCCTGGTTTGACTGTCGTAGTAGAAGGAAACGAACGATTCCGTTGGGGCGCGCGTGGCTCGATCGAACGTAGAGTCCTCTCTTGCGTTTTTCCTTCTCGTGGAAGAATCAGCGAAGAACGCCCAATTATGAGGAGGCAGTATGCGCGTTATGTTGGTGTTTTAGAGAGGGGTTTTTGTTCTTTAGGAGGAAGGAAGATAAGAATTTTGCTGGTTGGATGGGCTTCTATAATCGGGGCATTGCTGTGTGGTTGAGTCAGTTCTGTTTAATGTGTTTTTAGTGTAAATTTTCATGGGAGAGAGGAACACAGCCCAAATGCCAAAAGCATAGGGCTGCCATTTGTTATTTCTTTTCTTGTTCGTTTCACTTTTGTTGGAATCGGGACTTGCCTGGTTGCGGATTTCAACGGTTTTTGATGCGAAAGCTGAGATGATCGAGTCCCTCGCCATGATATAATTCCTAATTTTAAGAATCGAATGACTGTCTGTTCCTTTCTTTCGGGTCCCGTCACTGTTCAGCAGGCAAATAGAAATTAATTCTCCCGTTGTTGCTGATAAGGCATGATTCTTCTATCCTGTGTACACCCGTTATTTCTGTGAGTCCAGCTTACTTACATGATCTCTGTTTTACGACTTGGAGGACTTGCAGGCTTTCTTGAATGTAAAATTCTTTTGCAACATGTGCATGTGGGACCGATATCTTGTTATACTGATGACATACAAAGAGATTCCATTTATTCTTACACCATCATGTGACATTCTTTATTCCTTTCTTTTATTGTAGTCTCCAGTCCATCCTAAAAATTCAGAATCTATATCATGAATGTTGAAGCTGTCGATGGTGATGCCGTCATTGCAAAACTTGTTGAAATGGGATTTGAATATTCTTCAGCAGTAGAGGCTGTGAAAGTGGTTGGTGCTTCAATAAATGATGCGGTTGACTATATCCTGAATGGCCCTTCGAGAACCAATTTGGGTGCATCAACAAGTTCTAACTGTTCCAAAGTTTGTGTAAAAGCTTCAGGCAAAAGAGCTTTGTCCCTGTCAGAACCCTCAGGGAAAATGCAGCAATCTAACATTCTGGATCATTTTGGTACAAAAATGCAAACCAAAAGAAGTAAATTTAATGTGGCAAAAGATGCTTTGAATGCGGGGTCAAAAGTCTCACCTGTCATGGAAGGAAACGGGAACGTCCATCCTGATATGCATCGAGACACCAAGATCACATCAGAAATTATTGCTGTCGATTGCCCAGTAGAGCTGCGTTTGGGAGCAGACTGGGAGCAGCAAGTTAGTAGTCTCTTACGGAAGCACTTTGGTCATGCATCCTTGAAGAGTTTCCAGAGAGAAGCTTTGGCTGCTTGGCTATCTAACCAAGATTGCCTTGTTCTCGCTGCAACAGGATCTGGTGATTTTTATTTGCTTGTGATTGACCAAAATACTTTCAGACCTAGAGCTGGTTCCATATTCAGGAATGATCTCTGTTTTGCAGGTAAATCACTGTGTTTCCAGATTCCAGCCCTACTGACTGGGAAGGTGGTTGTTGTGATCTCGCCATTGATAAGTTTAATGCATGACCAGTGTCTAAAGCTCGCAAAACATGGTGTCTCTGCCTGCTTTCTTGGATCTGGGCAACCTGACAATAGTGTGGAAAAGAAAGCGATGGAGGGAACATATGGTTTGATATATGTTTGCCCAGAGACGGTTTTAAGGTAAGAGTTTGACATGTCATGTGCAGTGGTGTTATCTCTTTTGTCATTTTTTTACCGAGTGATATGGATCTTACTACAGGCTGATAAAGCCACTACAAAGTCTTGCAGCAGGCCGAGGAATCGCATTATTTGCAATTGATGAAGTCCACTGTGTTTCGAAATGGGGCCATGATTTTCGGCCTGACTACAGGTTAACCCTTTTCTTCTGATCCGATCTTTCTCTGTGCACTACCTAATTTGTCTGGCAGGTGATTAACCATCTTAGACCTGACTTGCTAAAGTGTCACATACATTAATCATAGACATGATGGTAACCTGTCCTTTTACCTCATATATTTCTATCTTTCATTTCTGTAATACAATTTGATTTTCATTACAGTCATTTCTTCCGATCATTCATTTCTTCTCTCTTTTTCTTACCTGTTGCTCGGTTATTTACCATGACTTTGACCATTGGTTCAGCTTTGCATGTTAATGATCCTGGTTGATAGAGGGGACAATTATGATGATTAAAGATTATGGTAAGGATTCTTTCCTGACTGAAGTTTTTTCACGTTTCAGGAAACTATCTGTGTTAAGAGAGAACTTCAGCACTTCCAAGATGAAGTTCTTGAAATTTGACATCCCACTGATGGCTTTGACTGCTACTGCTACTAACCGTGTTCGAGAAGATGTTATTCGGTGCCTTTGCATGTCAAAGGAGACAAAGATTGTGCTTACATCATTCTACCGCTCCAATCTACGTTTTTCTGTGAGTTTGTTGTTTTGTTTTGTTCTAAGGATTGGATTAGGTTTTTTTTTTTTTTTGTGTTCATAGGGATGTTTAAGTGCTTGAAAACAGAAATATGGACCAGCATGATTTTTGGTAGATTTGCTCCTAATATGGACCTGCTGTTAACAGGTTAAGCATAGCAGAACTTCTTCACGGACTTACAAAAAGGATTTCCATGTTTTGATAAAATCATATGGTTTGAGAAGAAAGATCGGTGACAACCAGCATCTCGACTGTGCTGAAGATTCCGATAATACATCAGTATGTTCAGAGGACGATTACTGTGACAGATATGAAGATGATGAAACGAATTTGGTGAAAAATGATAACACCTCTTCGAGGGAGAGAGGATTGTCAGTTGAATACTTAGAAGATGAAACGGACACCTTCCAGGGTGTGGATGATTGGGATGGTATAACTTCTTATTAAAGAGGCATATCTTTGGAATTCTGATTATGGCATGATGTTTCCACCATTGCTGTTTATATATGCTTGTAGGATGTGGAGCAAGGGACTTTATGAAAACTTACTCATAAAATGGAAATTGTCCGATAACTGTGCTAGAACTTTTTCATACTGTAATTTGATGTGCTATTCAATTGGCCCTTGCAGTTCCCTGTGGAGAATTCCATGGAGAATCTCCTGATTTAAGCCAGGAGGTATGCAGTTCTTTTGAGATGTCTGATTCACCAATTGAACTGGAGGAAAGGCTGAAGCTTCAGCAAGAGCCATTAGATCATGGACCTACTATTATTTATGTCCCTACGAGGAAAGAAACTGTGACAATTGCCAAATTCTTGTGTGACTCCGGCATCAAAGCAGCAGCTTATAATGCCAAGGTTTCATTCTGCATAATATAGACCCTTTTTAATTGATGTATTCTCAATTTGATGGTTTGATTTTGGTATCATTCTTGCTTCAAACTACTCCACATTCCTTTTATATTAATTACTGGGTTTTTCACTAGAATTTTCACCAAAAGATTTGAATCACGTGGATAAATATCTCCAGAGATTTCACGTCTTGATTTCTGCAATGCTGTCAGAGATATATGACTTGTATCTGTAGAAGTAGAGATAATACATGAGCAGTTCAAGCGCTCAATGACCATTTACCTGGTATGAATGTGATGTCATGTACATCATAAATGGTAGAAATTACAAGTTAGACAGATATAAGATATCCTTTAACTCTGTTTATCTCGACATTTTACTTACAAAATATTTATTCCATTGTAGCTGATAAATTGTTTATTTCTTTACAGTTGTCAAAATCATATCTTAGGCAAGTCCACAAGGAATTTCATGAGGACAACATAGAGGTAACCATAATTGTATATTGGATTATTGTCCTCTGCAAATATAGTGCATAAGATAAAATGTGTTAAGTGGCATGATCTGCATTTGATCCTTTGTGAAGTATCTCCTCCATATCACAGCATGCAATAGGAATAGTTCATTGAGCATCTCCTTCATAATACTGCTATTTGAGACCTGCTTTGTTACCTGACATCCAGGTTGTTGTTGCGACTATGGCTTTTGGAATGGGGATCGACAAGTTAAACGTCAGAAGAATCATCCACTATGGTTTGCCACAGGTCAGCATCTCAATGTCTTTTATACTGCGCTGATTTTCCTTTTACCCCATTCCTTTCTTTGTTTTTTTTTTCCTCGGTCATCCTTCTTTTCCTTGCTAAGAATGCTTAAGTGGCACTTCTTACATATGAGTTTGAGATTCTGGGTTGAATTCACTTGCAGAGTTTAGAAGCATACTATCAAGAAGCAGGGCGTGCTGGAAGAGATGGAAAATTAGCAGATTGCAGTAAGTTCTTTAAACTGTACATTGTGGTTTGAGGCCGTTAGTTTTGTATATCCATAGAAAGAACTATCGAATTCTCTACTTAATAAGGGAAGCCCAGATGGGCAGGGAGGGAGAGTTCTATGCTATTTTAAACCTCAGAAGAGCATGGAAATATATTCGCAACACATAGATTTCCACTTTATAGTGTTATTGATCCTTCGTTTCTTGTTTATCGGCTCTCTGGTTGGAGAAATTTTTTTCACGTGCCTGAATTGTTTTAGTTCTGTTTCACATGATTTATTAGACTTAGGATAACTTCGTACTTTTTTTGGTGAGTGATCCTGGCAGTAATGATGCACTAGGCAGTGTCTTTCTCCATTTATTCCGTATTTTGTAAGCTACAATATGTATTGCGTGTATCCTTATATATGTCTTCTCTCCTCCCCAATCAGTACTCTTTGCTAATTTAGCAAGAACACCAACTCTGTTGCCTAGTAAAAGGAGTGAAAATCAGTTGAAACTAGCATACAAAATGCTGTCTGATTGTCACAGGTATGTTTACTTATTCTCCTTCATTCCATTAGTTGGACACATCTTAATATTTTATGGCCAGCCTTTTTCTTTTTGCTGCAGATATGGAATGAACACTGCAAACTGTCGAGCTAGATTGCTCGTTGAGTACTTTGGGGAGCACTTCAGTCATGAGAAGTGCTACTTGTACATTGCTCATCCTTTTCTGCTTTATTTGTAGAATATGCTCTCATGAATTATGGTCTATTGAGCAGCTACATCATGCTGAAAATTAGGTTGACGGTAGATTTATCTCCTTAGCCAGATCGACCTGATAAAATATGACTTATCATTCCATTTCATGAAATCCTGCCTTTGCTCTTGGTACATCACATAGGATTCGGAGAAGTCAACGAAAAATAGGATTCAGAGAAGATAGTTAATTCTTTGAGCTCCCTTCTATGATATCAAATGATTACTTTTCAAGATTATGGAGTATCTATCATTGTAGGTGCGATGTGTGCATTAAAGGACCTCCTGAGATGCTGGATGTGAGGGAAGAGGCTGATATTTTCATGCAGGTTCTCGCTGCTCACAAGGTTAGTTCATAGTACCATGAGATATCAGGAGTTCATATCTGGTTAATCTTCACAATGTTTTGTGTTCAAGGGCTCCAGTCCTATACTTTGTTGGAGATATGACAATATCAGTTCTCATTGTAGATGAAATGTAATGGCACCATATTATTTCTTCTCACTGTATGAGATGTTCCACAAACATCATAGTGGAGGATAGAAGGTCCTTTCTGTCATTTAGAACTTGAAAGATATGCTTTAGATTGTTTAGAGAGATGGGCATTTTCAATTCGTTTGGAGGAAAGATGAAAGGGCGAAAGATAGTTTTATTTGGTATTCTCAGACCATTACATAATGATAAAGGAAGAGCAAGAGGTTTTTTAGGCAGCAGGACCCTTCTTATTTTGATTGAGTGAAGTTGTCCATTATAGATGGAATTGGCATTAGTAAATGCAGTTGCTGCTAAGAATCTTCATTGTTTTTTGATGGCTTTACATGCAAATTAGCGAGGGATGTATCGTACAGTGACGTATGGTGATAGGTAATCTCTAAGTCCCTGTGATGCAGAAACAATATGCTTTGTCTTGGGGAAACAGTGGATACATTGCCGACTCATATGATGATGATATAACACGTTGTGACGTCAAACAAAGACAGTATGTTGAGAAGCTATATCTCAAGCTCTTGGTCAGTAAAATCAGGGAGCAGGTACTCTCTCTCTCTCTCTCTCACACACACACACACACACACACACACACACACCCACACCCACACCCATCCACACACACACCCCACTACAAGTAGCTGCCTCCTTGAGGGAGGGGCAGTTCAAATATAGCGTCTTCTTCCTGGCAATTCGTCTGTTCATTCTCCTTTCTCCTCCTGGTATCGAAAGGGAGAGCATATTCTCAGATATGGTGGACAAATGCTTCACTGCTTGTCAGGTTCTCTTTGTTAGCTTGCTGCTGCCAGTGCTAAAATGTGACTTGAAATGGTAAAAAGGTTCAAACCAAAAAAAAAAAAAAAAAAAAAAAAAAAAAAAAAGGTGAAAAAGAACGGTGTACAAATATGTTCAATGATTAGTCGCTTTTCTCTGATGTTTGTCGCATAGATCCATGTATTTCCTTTATGCCAGCTGTTACCTGATGTGCTGATATTCCCCTCTGCAGTCTCCTAAGTACATGGCAACTGACATGTTATGGTGGCAAGGTCTTGCTCGAGTTATGGAAAGTAAAGGATACATCAAAGAGGGTGATGAGAAGGTATGCACTCTTATAATGAATTAAACTAGACATTTTGTTGGAAAATATACAGACATGAGTAGATCTTGTCTTGCCATCATCTGATAAGTGGATAACATGGACATCAAGGACATTATTTTTAGGGATGGCCCTGCATAATCTCTCAGTACACTTATCGTCAGTTCAAAGCTTTCAGTTTATCTAAGGAAACACTCGCATGGTCGTCTAGTTCCATTGCTTTTGCACACATTCAGACTGCACATTCGATTGAAGGTACATATCTGCATCATCATGGGCTCCTTAGTAATTCAGGACTTCCTTTTTGCAGGCTCATGTTCAGATAAAATACCCTGAGCTAACAGAACGAGGATGGGATTTTGTGCAATCACAAAGAGAGGAAAGCTTGTACATATTTCCTGAAGCTGATATGCTTCTCTCGGGGAGAAAACGGAGATCATTTTCCACTTTTTCTGAATGGGGTAAGGGCTGGGCTGATCCTGAGATACGTCGCCAGCGGTTGGAGAGGAGGCGATCAAAAAGGAAGCCAAGAGAAAGGAAATCAAAAGGTTTTAAGGCAAGTCAGAAAACTGTTCGAGGAAGGCTAGCTAAATTATTAAAACTAAAATCAAAGTGAGGCGGTTGTTTTGGGCAGGAACTTGCCCAAGCGTTTGGTTTTATCTGTAATTACTGAATTAGGCACTGACATACATAAATTCATTGAAATGTATTTTTTTTTTTTTTTGGCGAAACAGCTTTTGAATGCATATGCTTCAGCTTCAAATAGATCTTTTTAAGATTAGAAACTACTTTCATCGCAGATAATTACACGATGGAACGTAAATGTTGTGCTGGATGCTGGGAGTCGTGCCTCATTGGTTATTTTTTGAGCTGGTTTGTTGCAGTGAAATGCATTTCGTGTCGATGCATCGATCACCTTCTTGAGTCTTAACGCGTCGCCAAATATGGAATCCCGTCGTCCAGGAGCAAATAACGGATACCGTATTTTGTTAAAGTAACTCGACGCCTTTAAGAGAACTTCGAAAAGTAGACTGTAGGATTCGATTCCGCTTCACCTTCGACTCCCCAATAAAGCAGTAGGTTTACTCCGTCGCTCAAAGCTCGTCGTTAGCCGTCGTTATCTTATGAGCATAGGGGTTTGCAGTCAATAAAAAGGGGGAAAAAAAGAAAGACAATTGTCGTTATCTTGAGAGCATAGAGGTTTGCAGTCAAGAAAAAGGGAAAAATAAAATAAAATAAAAGAAAGACTATTGTCGTCCTTGACCTCCTCATTTAATCACTTTACCGATTTTGTTGGCCGGTTCGTCGTTGAGACGGGCGTTCCTGGTTTGACTGTCGTAGTAGAAGGAAACGAACGATTCCGTTGGGGCGCGCGAGGCTCGATCGAATTCGAACGTAGCGTCCTCTCTTGCGTTTTTCCTTCTCGTGGAAGAATTAGCGAAGAACGCCCAATTATGAGGTGACAGTATGCGCGTTATGTTGATGTTTTAGAGAGTGATTTTGTTCTTTAGGAGGAAGGAAGATAGGAATTTTGCTGGTTGGATGGGCTTAATTTTATCAGGGCATTGCTGTGTGGTTGAGTCAGTTCTGTTTAATGTGTTTTAGTATAAATTATCATGCGAGAGAGGAATAGCCCAACATGCCAAAAGCATAAGCCTGCCATTTTTTATTTATTTTCTTGTTCGTTTCACTTTTGTTGAAATTGCGACTTGCCTGGTTGTGGATTTGGACGGTTTTTGATGCGAAAGCTGAGATGATCGAGTCCCTCGCCATGATATAATTCCTAATTTTAAGAATCAAATGACTGTCTCTTCCTTTTTTTTTGGGTCTGTCACTGTTTCATAAATTCTCCTATTGTAGTTGATAAGGCACGATTCTTCTATTCCGTGTACACTCGTTATTTCTGTGAGTCCAGCTTACTTACACGATCGCCGTTTTATGACTTGGATGACTTGCAGGCTTTCTTGAACGTAAAATTCTTTTGCAACATGTGCACGTGGGACCGATATCTTGTTATACTGATGACATTCAAAGAGATTCCATTTATTCTTACTCGGGGACTAAAGTCGCATTTGATCCCTCTCTCTCCTCACGAGCCCATTCCGCATCGTCGTTTCGTATCCATCGCCCCCGCAAAAAGCGGACAAAACGCACCGCCTTTGGGCGGAGTAACAAATACGACGCTGCAACAACATCACACTTCAATTCAGGCTCTGCGAATCCCTCCCTCTCTCCAAAAAAAAAAAAAAAAAAACTCGAACAGAGCTCGAGCTCGAGCTCCACCTTAGCGCGACTGCGAAGAGGAAGGTCGGATCAAATCTCTCGAGCATTTCCACAAACACCTTCTCTCTCTCTTCTTCCGTCCACCGATCGCACTTAGGGTTTCCTCCAGTCGGCTCCGCAGGTACGAGGTAAATGCGCTCGCCGAGCGAACCGAATGGATCGTCCGAGCTTACTTTGTCGCTCGATGAAGATGCCCGTCTTTTTGTTGGCTGATTCGTAGTTGATACGGGCGTTCCTGTTTTGATTGTCGTAGTAGAAGGAAACGAACTATTCCATTGGGGTGCGCGTGGCTCGATCGAACGTAGTGTCCTCTCTTGCGTTTTTCCTTCTCGTGGAAGAATTAGCGAAGAACGCCCAATTATGAGGAGACAGTATGCGCGTTATGTTGATGTTTTAGAGAGTGATTTTGTTCTTTAGAAGGAAGGAAGATAAGAAATTTGCTGGTTGGATGGGCTTAATTTAATCGGGACGTTGCTGTGGGGTCCAGTCAGTTCTGTTTAATGTGTTTTAGTATAAATTTTCTTGTGAGAGAGGAACACAGCCCAAATGCCAAAAGCATAAGCCTGCCATTTGTTATTTATTTTCTTGTTCGTTTCACTTTTGTTGGAATTGGGACTTGCCTGGTTGTGGATTTGGACGGTTTTTGATGCGAAAGCTGAGTTGATCGAGTCCTTCACCATGATATAATTCCTAATTTTAAGAATCAAATGACTGTCTCTTCCTTTCTTTTGGGTCCATCACTGTTCCGCAGATTCTCCTGTTGTTGCTGATAAGGCACCATTCTTCTATCCTGTGTACACCTGTTATTTCTGTGAGTCCAGATTACTTACGTGTTCTCCCTTTTATGACTTGGAGGACTTGCAGGCTTTCTTGAACGTAAAATTCTTTTGCAACATGTGCATGTGGGACCGATATCTTGTTATACTGATGACATACAAAGAGATTCCATTTATTCTTACACCATCATGTGACATTCTTTATTCCTTTCTTTATTGTAGTCTCCAGTCCATCCTAAAAATTCAGAATCTATATCATGAATGTTGAAGCTGTCGATGGTGATGCCGTTCATTGCAAAACTTGTTGAAATGGGATTTGAATATTCTTCAGCAGTAGAGGCTGTGAAAGTGGTTGGTGCTTCAATAAATGATGCGGTTGACTATATCCTGAATGGCCCTTCGAGAACCAATTTGGGTGCATCAACAAGTTCTAACTGTTCCAAAGTTTGTGTAAAAGCTTCAGGCAAAAGAGCTTTGTCCCTGTCAGAACCCTCAGGGAAAATGCAGCAATCTAACATTCTGGATCATTTTGGTACAAAAATGCAAACCAAAAGAAGTAAATTTAATGTGGCAAAAGATGCTTTGAATGCGGGGTCAAAAGTCTCACCTGTCATGGAAGGAAACGGGAATATCCATCCTGATATGCATCGAGACACCAAGATCACATCAGAAATTATTGCTGTTGATTGCCCAGTAGAGCTGCGTTTGGGAGCAGACTGGGAGCAGCAAGTTAGTAGTCTCTTACGGAAGCACTTTGGTCATGCATCCTTGAAGAGTTTCCAGAGAGAAGCTTTGGCTGCTTGGCTATCTAACCAAGATTGCCTTGTTCTCGCTGCAACAGGATCTGGTGATTTTTATTTGCTTGTGATTGACCAAAATACTTTCAGACCTAGAGCTGGTTCCATATTCAGGAATGATCTCTTTTTGCAGGTAAATCACTGTGTTTCCAGATTCCAGCCCTACTGACTGGGAAGGTGGTTGTTGTGATCTCACCATTGATAAGTTTAATGCATGACCAGTGTCTAAAGCTCGCAAAACATGGTGTCTCTGCCTGCTTTCTTGGATCTGGGCAACCTGACAAGAGTGTGGAAAAGAAAGCGATGGAGGGACATTATGATTTGATATATGTTTGCCCAGAGACGGTTTTAAGGTAAGAGTTTGACATGTCATGTGCAGTGGTGTTATCTCTTTTGTCATTTTTTTACCGAGTGATATGGATCTTACTACAGGCTGATAAAGCCACTACAAAGTCTTGCAGAAGGCCGAGGAATCGCATTATTTGCAATTGATGAAGTCCACTGTGTTTCGAAATGGGGCCATGATTTTCGGCCTGACTACAGGTTAACCCTTTTCTTCTGATCCGATCTTTCTCTGTGCACTACCTAATTTGTCTGGCAGGTGATTAACCATATTAGACCTGACTTGCTAAAATTGTCACATACGTTAATCATAGACATGATGGTAAACCTGTCATTTTACCTCATATATTTCTATCTTTCATTTCTGTAGTACAATTTGATTTTCGTTAGTCATTTCTTCTGATCATTCATTTCTTCTCTCTTTCTTACCCGTTGCTCAGTTATTTACCATGACTTTGACCATTGGGTCAGCTTTGCATGTTAATGATCCTGGTTGATAGAGGGGACAATTATGATGATAAAGATTATGGTAAGGATTCTTTCCTGAATGAAGTTTTTTCACATTTCAGGAAACTATCTGCGTTAAGAGAGAACTTCAGCACTTCCAAGATGAAGTTCTTGAAATTTGACATCCCAGTGATGGCTTTGACTGCTACTGCTACTAACCATGTTCGAAAGGATGTTATTCAGTGCCTTTGCATGTCAAAGGAGACAAAGATTGTGCTTACATCATTCTACCGCTCCAATCTACGTTTTTCTGTGAGTTTGTTGTTTTCTTTTGTTCTAAGGATTGGATTAGTTTTTATGTGTTCATAGGGATATTTAAGTGCTTGAAAACAGAAATATGCACCGGCATGATTTTTGGTAGATTTTCTCCTAATATGGACCTGCTGTTAACAGGTTAAGCATAGCAGAACTTCTTCACAGACTTACGAAACGGATTTCCGTGTTTTGATAGAAACATATGGTTTGAGAAGTAAGATTGGTGACAAACAGCATCTCGACTGTGCTGAAGATTCCGATAATACATCAGGTATGTTCAGAGGACGATTACTGTGACAGATATGAAGATGATGAAGTGAATTCGGTGAATGATGATGACACCTCTTCAAGGGAGAGAGAATTGTCAGTTGAATACTTAGAAGATGAAACGGACACCTTCCAGGGTATGGATGATTGGGATGGTATAACTTCCTATTAAAGAGGAATATCTTTGGAATTCTTATTATGGCATGATGTTTCCACCATTGCTGATTATATATGCTTGTGGGATGTGGAGCAAGGGACTTTATGAAAACTTACTTATAAAATGGAAATTGTCCAAAAACTGTGCTAGAACTTTTTCATCCTGTAATTTGGTGTGCTATTCAATTGGCCCTTGCAGTTCCCTGTGGAGGATTCCATGGAGAATCTCCTGATTTGAGCCAGAAGGTATCCGGTTCTTTTGAGATGTCTGATTCACCAATGGAACTGAAGGAAAGGCTGAAGCTTCAGCAAGAGCCATTAGATCATGGACCTACTATTATTTACGTCCCTACGAGGAAAGAAACTTTGACAATTGCCGAATTCTTGTGTTACTTCGGCATCAAAGCAGCAGCTTATAATGCCAAGGTTTCATTCTGCATGATAAATACTCTTTTTAATTGATGTATTCTCAATTTGATGGTTTCATTTTGGTATCATTCTTGCTTCAAACTACTCCACATTTCTTTTATATTAATCACTGGGTTTTTCACTAGAATTTTTCTTTACTTTTTCACCAAAAGATTTGAATCACGTGGATAAATATCTCCAGAGATTTCACGTCTTGATTTCTGCAATGCTGCCAGAGATATATGACTTGTATCTGTAGAAGTAGAGATAACATGTGAGCAGTTCAAGTGCTCAATGAACATTTACCTGGTATGAATGTGATGTCATGCACATCATAAATGGTAGAAATTACAAGTTAGACAGATATAAGATACTTTAACTCTGTTTATCTTGACATTTTACTTACAATTCAAATAATTATTCCATTGTAGCTGATAAATTGTTTATTTCTTTACAGTTGCCAAAATCAAAACTTAGGCAAGTCCACAAGAAATTTCATGAGGACAACGTAGAGGTAACCATAATTCCTTTGTGAAGTATCTCCTCCATATCACAGCATGCAATAGGAATAGTTCATTGAGCATCTCCTTCATAATACTGCTATTTGAGACCTGCTTTGTTACCTGACATCCAGGTTGTTGTTGCAACTGTGGCTTTTGGAATGGGGATCGACAAGTTAAATGTCAGAAGAATCATCCACTATGGTTGGCCACAGGTCAGCAACTCAATGTCTTTTATACTGCGCTGATTTTCCTTTTATCCCATTCCTTTCTCTCTCTCTCTCTCTCTCTCTCTTTTTTCTCGGTCATCCTTCTTTTCCTTGCTAAGAATGCTTAAGTGGCACTTCTTACATATGAGTTTGAGATTCCGGATTGAATTCACTTGCAGAGTTTAGAAGCATACTATCAAGAAGCAGGGCGTGCTGGAAGAGATGGAAAATTAGCAGATTGCAGTAAGTTCTTTAAACTGTACATTGTGGTTTGAGGCCATTAGTTTTGTATATCCATAGAAAGAACTATCGAATTCTCTACTTAATAAGGGAAGCCCAGGTGGGCAGGGAGGGAGAGTTCTATGCTATTTTAAACCTCAGAAGAGCATGGAAAGATATTTGCAACAAATAGATTTCCACTTTATAGTGTTATTGATCCTTCGTTTCTTGTTTATCGGCTCTCTGGTTGGACAAATTTTTTTCACCTGGCTGAATTGTTTTAGTTCTGTTTCACATTATTTATTAGACTCAGGATAACTTCGTACTTTTTTTGGTGAGTGATCCTGGCAGTAATGATGCACTATGCAGTGTCTTTCTCCATTTATTCCGTATTTTGTAAGCTACAATATGTATTGTGTGTATCCTTATATATGTCTTCTCTCCTCCCCAATCAGTACTCTTTGCTAATTTAGCAAGAACACCAACTCTGTTGCCTAGTAAAAGGAGTGAAGATCAGTTGAAAGTCGCGTACAAAATGCTGTCTGATTGTCACAGGTATGTTTACTTATTCTCCTTCATTCCATTAGTTGGACATGTCTTAATATTTTATTGCCAACCTTTTTTTTCGGCTGCAGATATGGAATGAACACTGCAAACTGTCGAGCTAGATCACTCGTTGAGTATTTTGGGGAGCACTTCAATCACGAGAAGTGCTACTTGTACATTGCTCAACCTTTTCTGCTTTATTTGTAAAATATGCTCTCATGAATTATGGTCTATTGAGCAGCTACATCATGCTGAAATTTAGGTTGATGGTAGTTTTAGCTCCTTAGCCAGATTGACCTGATAAAATATGACCTATCATTCCATTTCATGAAATCCTGCCTTTGCTCATTTTGGTACATCACATAGGATTCAGAGAAGTTGACAAAAAATAGGATTCAGAGAAGATAGTTAATTCTTTGAGCTCCCTTCTATGATATCAAATGATTACTTTTCAAGATTATGGAGTATCTATCATTGTAGGTGCGATGTGTGCATTAAAGGACCTCCTGAGAAGCTGGATGTGAGGGAACAGGCTGATATTTTCTTGCAGGTTCTCGCTGCTCACAAGGTTAGTTCATAGAAGCGTGAGATATCAGGAGTTCATATCTGGTTAATCTTCACAATGTTTTGTGTTCAAGGGCTCCAGTCCTATACTTTGTTGGAGATATGACAATATCAGTTCTCATTGTAGATGAAATGTAATGGCACCATATTATTTCTTCTCACTGTATGAGATGTTCCACAAACATCATAGTGGAGGATAGAAGGTCCTTTCTGTCATTTAGAACTTGAAAGATATGCTTTAGATTGTTTAGAGAGATGGGCATTTTTAATTCGTTTGGAGGAAAGATGAAAGGGCAAAAGATAGTTTTATTTGGTATTCTCAGACCATTACATAATGATAAAGGAAGAGCAAGAGGTTTTTAGGCAGCAGGACCCTTCTTATTTTGATTGAGTGAAGTTGTGCATTATAGATAAAATTGGCATTAGGAAATGCAGTTGCTGCTAAGAATCTTCATTGTTTTTTGATGGCTTTACATGCGAATTAGCAAGGGATGTATCGTACAGTGACATATGGTGATAGGTAATCTATAAGTCCCTGTGATGCAGAAACTGTATGCTTTGTCTTGCGGAAACAGTGGATACATTACCGACTCATATGATGATGATATAACATGTCTTGGCGTCAAACGAAGACGATCTGTTGAGAAGCTATATCTCAAGCTCTTGGTCGGTAAAACCAGGAAGCAGGTACTCTCTCTCTCTCTCTCTCTCTCACACACACACACACACACACACACACACACACACACACACAGCGCGCGCACGCACTCACCCACACACGCACCCCACTACAAGTAGCTGCCTCCTTGAGGGAGGGGCAGTTCAAATATAGCGTCTTCCTCCTGGCAATTCATCTGTTCATTCTCCTTTCTCCTGCTGGTATCGAAAAGGAGAGTGTATTCTCAGATATGGTGGACAAATGCTTCACTGCTTGTCAGGTTCTCTTTGTTAGCTTGCTGCTGCCAGTCCTAAAATGTGACACTTGAAATGGTAAAAAGGTCCGAACCAAAGAAAAAAAAAGGTGAAAAAGAACAGTGTACAAATATGTTCAATGATGAGTCGCTTTTCTCTTATGTGGATCGCATATTTTATGTATTTCCTTTATGCCAGCTGTTACCTGATGTGCTGATATTCTCCTCTGCTGTCTCCTAAGTACAAGGCAACTGAGATATGGTGGCAAGGTCTTGCTCGAGTTATGGAAAGTAAAGGATACATCAAAGAGGGTGATGAGAAGGTATGCACTCTTATAATGAATTAAACTAGACATTTTGTTGGAAAATATACAGACATGAGTAAATCTTGTCTTGCCATTATCTGATAAGTGGATAACACGGACATCAAGGACATTATTTTTAGGGATGGCCCTGCATAATCTCTCAGTACACTTAGCGTCAGTTCAAAGCTTTCAGTTTATCTAAGGAAACACTCGCATGGTCGTCTAGTTCCATTGCTTGTGCACACATTCAGACTGCACATTCGATTGAAGGTACATATCTGCATCATCATGGGCTCCTTAGTAATTCAGGACGTCCTTTTTGCAGGCTCACGTTCAGATAAAATATCCTGAGCTAACAGAACGAGGATGGGATTTTGTGGAATCACAAGGAGAGGAAAGCTTGTCCATATTTCCTGAAGCCGATATGCTTCTCTAGGGGAGAAAACGGAGATCATTTTCCACTTTTTCTGAATGGGGTAAGGGCTGGGCTGATCCTGAGATACGTTGCCAGCGGTTGGAGAGGAGGCGATCAAACAGGAGGCCAAAAGAAAGGCTAGCTAAATTATTAAAACTAAAATCAAGGTGAGGCGATTGTTCTGAGCAGGAACTTGCCCAAGTGTTTGGTTTATCTGTAATTACAGAATTAGGCACTGACATACATAAATTCATCGAAATGTATATTTTTCGCGAAACAGCTTTTGAATGCATATGCTTCAGCTTCAAATAGATCTTTTTTAGATTAGAAACTACTTTCATCGCAGATAATTACACGATGGAACGTAAATGTTGTGCTGGATGCTGGGAGTGGTGCCTCATTGGTCATTTTTTGAGCTGGTTTGTTGCAGTGAAATGCATTTCGTGTCGATGCATCGATCACCTTCTTGAGTCTTAACGCGTTGCCAAATATGGAATCCCGTCGTCCAGAAGCAAATAACGGATTCCGTATTTTGTTGAAGTAACTCGTCGCCTTTAAGAAAACTTCGAAAAGTAAAGTGTAGGATTCGTTTCCGCTTCACCTTCGACTCCCCAATAAAGCAGTGGGTTTCCTCCGTCGCTCAAAGCTCGTCGTTAGCCGTCATTATCTTGTGAGCATAGAGGTTTGCAGTCAATAAAAAGGGGGAAAAAAAGAAAGACAATTGTCGTTATCTTGTGAGCATAGAGGTTTGCAGTCAAGAAAAAGGGAAAAAAAATAAAAATAAAAGAAAGACTATTGTCGTCCTTGACCTCCTCATTTAATCACTTCACCGATTTTGCATTACGGCTAGATGGAATTTTTGAATTATCATGATTTCAATTGGCGGTACTAATTGTAAGAGATACTACCATATAAACTCACTGCAGATTTTTGCTTCCTTTGGAAGACCCATGATCCGTGTATATAGTTGAAAGCAACCAATCTAATATGATCATTATTTTGTTAGCTGACAACTGATCGATATGATTGTTACAGAATGTGAAATAAAATTGAAATTAATGTATACGTGTCACACAACATCAAAGCGCATCTAGTGTAGTGGTATCATAGTACCCTCCCACGGTACTGACCGGGGTTCGATTCCCCGGATGCGCACTGTTCCTAGATTAGTTTTTTTTCTTATTTTTGTCGTTTAGACTCTCTCTCTCTCTCTCTCTCTCCCTCTCTCTCTGTTTGTCCTTCTGGTTGAAGGTGTAGCTTCTTCCAAATGATTCCGAAGTAAAATTTTAGTCTGGAGAGAGGTCGTCTCCAATGTCTGAGGGCAAAACGGAAGATTTTTCAAACGGGGGTGGATCTAGAATTTTTTTTTCGTTTTTTTTTTAATGGGGGCAAGATTTGGTCAAACATGAGTACCTTGGCAATTCGTATGGTGTAATCACATTTATAGAATAGCAATTTGTAGGCTTCGTTTGCCTATAGCAACTGCATGTTCATGGTTCCAGAACTGTTTATTCAGCTTTATCTATTTATGGGGGCAAGCTGAGTTTATATATATACTACTGACTTGTGATTTTCCTCTTTTGAGAAATTTCAAGGGGGGCTCAAAAGTTATTTTTTAGGCTGAAATACCTTAACCTATTCTAAAGAGATGGAGAAATTGAGAGCGAGGTCCTGCTTTTACATATATAGGTGCATTTGTCTAATGGAAGACTTAAGATTTGAAAGATATTTTACAAAAAAAATGATTGGTTATGTCACTTAGGAGAGAGAAAATAATAAAAGGCAATATCAACATTTTTTGTTAGTCAAGTTAGATGGAATCAATAAAAGAACTTAACTGCACTAATTTGATAAATTTTAAGACTTGATTGTAATTCTCAAAAGTTTTATAACTCAATTACATCATCATGATAAGTTTTAAGACTTTGCACTTGTCCCTAAATATTTTAAAAATTTAGGGACATTGTAGGAAATACTATAAAGTGAAATATACTCTCAAAGAGACCTAAATTCTGAGAAGAAAATTAATGAGCTGTCTAATTCACAAATAGTTGTCTGCTTCCTAACAGTCACACGTTGCTTCTTGTAGTTGTTAGGGAAGTAATATAACATGCACGTTCTCTTCCGGTCGCCATTTGACCCGTATGAACCGTGTGCCATTGCTCCATCAATGCTGCTCTTTTCTAAGAAAATGGATGAATCCCATTCTATACAGCAAGTGTCAATTTTTCTTAGGACAATGGAACCGCGGCGGTGCATATTTTATTCGCAGATGAAACCCGCAGATGAAACCTGCGATCATTTCCTTTTATATCTAAACGATAACCTCACCAAACTAGAAGCTGCATTAAGTCGAGGACTCTGACTTCGGAGGCAACAGCTTAAGATCGTTTCTTTGCAGGATCCGATCATTCGCTGGAGACATCCACTGAATCTGGTTTATCACTTGATCTCTGCTCAGGAGCTTCCTACGGGTGAGTTTCCTTCAGCTTCTCCTCTCAGCACGTTGCTCTGTTCCAATGCGTGCCTGCGAAAATTTTTACTTCTGGAGGGATGTCTAGAGCAACTTTTGGCTTTTGAGTATCGTTAACAGAGAAAATTTTCAACCTCTTTTTTCCCTTTTTGGCCCCTTGAATCTTGATGCTGCAGATGGCGGGAATTGCTGTTGCTGGTACTCGGCTATTTCATGGATATGCTAGCAGTACGTACCTTGGTCTACTTCATGCAGATGCTTCTGTTGGGGCATCTATTTTTAATATGTTGCGATTCGGTCTGTTTGCCTAGAAACACGATGTACAAGCAGAGCACTTTTCCAGGTTAAATCTCTCATTTTTGCAGTTAAGGACATCTTTTTGCGTATCTTTGTATTAAGTAGAAGCACAAGAGTTCGTTGGATACGGTGCACTTTAGAATGTTCTAGGCCGTACCTGGCAGAGCCCGTGCGACTGACACTCCTTTTAAATAGAGATGTTAATGTGATTGCGTCCAACTGATCAATGTAGGTTCGATAATTCCAGATCCTAGGGGTAGGTGAATCTCACAAGCAATCCATTAGATCTAAAGGTCGAAATATATTATTGTCTTGCATGAGTTGGATTTGTATTAAGGATTTTGTAGTGGGTAGCACATCCCCAAGTCAAATTGTTGTTCTTTTGTATTTGTAGTTGACAGTGACTTGATAAGCTACCATGTTTGATTTGAGTCCAGAACCAAAGCCATCAGTCTCGACTCCTGCCCAATTGCATAAAGAATTCACGCCAGCACTCCCGGCATTTTTTTCCTTGAATCGGCAGCGACTCGGTTTGTCTCCTTTTGAATTTCATCAGAAGCAATGTTCAACACCACTCTTCCTTTGTCATCCTCTGTCCATTTTTCATTTTGCAACTTGCAGAAGTACTTCCCTCCAAGTCTCTTCAAACTAGTTTGATTAGGTGTTATGATACAAGCAAGGCAGCTTCTGCTAAATCTGAAGAAAATGCAACACCAAACAAGGGATATTTTGGCAGTATAATTGCTGATGCCGCTGCTAGGATCACTCCTGCAGTTGTTCATTTATATGCTCCACAAGGGCAAGGTATGCCATGTGATCGTTCTCTTATCGAGTCTTTTTGGCTGAAAATCTTCTGTTGCTTGTTTTTTTGCGCTAATCTGAACTGTCTCTCTTTATCCTGCTGATCAGAGGTAGATGAGAATATCGGATCAGAGGTAGCTGGGATGATCGGTTCTGGAGCTGTAATTCATAAGGATGGCTACATTTTGACATGTTCTCATATTTTCTTCGACAAAACCAACATGACACATTCATCCAATGTGGAGGTTGGTGCTTGAAGATGTCCCTTGCTGTCCAAATTTCGTGGCTTAAGTTCAAGTTTCTCACTTTTTTTCTTCTCGACCACGTTATCTTGGAACTAATGACATTATCTTGAACTTGACGTAGACATGTAAAGTTCACATGTAGCTAAGAATTGGAAAGAGCACCACTTTGTCAGATAGTTAGCCTTCGACTTTGCTCAATGTTTTGTCATTCTATTCTCTGCATATAAGCATGTAACTAAAGGCATAAAAAAAACATTGCCTCTGCCAGTATCTGCGTGATTGGTGGAGTTTTGCATGCCCATATTGCTTCCTTGACCCAATGACGACGAGAATGTAACTCTGAAGTGCCATAATTTTCATTTTCTTTTACCAGTATTATTTCTCAGGCCCCGAGTTTCCATGACTCATGTTATACCCTGTTTTGTTCTTGAACGTAACTCTGCTGAAAAATGAAGGGACAAAAAAAAAGAAAAGATAGTTGTTAGAAAGTCCAAAACCAGAACCTTAAACTATTACATGGATGGTGACTCCTTGTATTTAAGGTTCAGATAAAGATTGTGGATGGTCCCATTTTCTAGACAAAACTCACAGATTTAATCATCGATAGTCCTGGGCTCTTGGTTTACAGAAAGAATGTCGCAGGTTCTCGTAGGTTTGCAAGAAGCCAAGAAAGTTATTACAGGCCAACTTGTTGATGCTTATGTTGATCTTGACATTGCCATCATAAAGATCGATCCCCCAAGTTCTTCTCTTTCAACAGCAAAAGTTGGTTCTTCAGTAAGCTTTGTCCTGGAGACTGGGCAATAGCCATGGGCAGTCCAATTTCCCTTCCAAACACTGTTACCCTCGGAATTTTCAGGTCATTTAGCTCGAACTACCAATTGATCAAGCAATTAATTTTTGTCTTAGTCATTGCTTTCCTTAGTTGATTGTACTAGCACAAAGTGTGGATGTATAATTATTACATGAAGTGACACTTCCCTTTTCTTTTGCATAATATAGCCATGTTTGTCGAACGAGCAAAGACATGAATGATGGAGGAATGCACAAAGAGTATCTACAGACAGATTGTGCAATTAATCCAGTAAGATGCAACGATTTCTGCGTTTGCCTGCCTGCCTGTGATTGGTTTGTGTTTCCTTTTGCTGTTGCATTCAAATATTTGATGATAGTAATATTAGATGAGTCTCTGTGCATTAGCTGCTATATCAGGATAAGAGTTCCGTTCAAACTCCTAGATATGTGTTACATTAATGTGGGAAGAATAGGAATTATAATGCCAATTAGTTTTATAGGGAAAGTAAGTCTAGCTAACGGAGAGATGCGATGCTACTTGAGACTCTAGAAGCGCGAGAAAGGGAAATAGAGGGATTGTGTATCTCGTCATTAGTGTGCCACCTATCTGTGAAATGTTGTCCGCGACCTATTATACCATAGATGTTTATGATGCAGAATTGTAGATTGTACCTAATATGGTCTAAGGGTATAGATGTCACGGACTGCATTGGTGGTAAATTCACGTGCATGCACTTCTCTGTTCAACTTGAGCTAGCTCTTTTGGCATAACTGTGGTATGCTCCTTAACTTGACAATTAGTTGCTGTCTTTTCTTTGTTTGTGAAGGGAAATTCTGGGGGTCCTCTTTGTAATGTTGATGGAGAAGTAGTTGGTGTCAGTCTAGAGACAATGAATCCTCAAAAAGCATCTGGAGTGAGCTTTGCTGTACCGGTTGATTTTATTTCAGCAATCATAAAGCCCTTCGAGAATTTTCAGTAAGTTCTATTTTGGTGCCTCAAACCTGCTTGATATGCAAACTATTGTTATGTCGGTATGACAATCAATTGTTTCCTATCCTATTTTATGTAATATAACGGGTAATTGATTTTAAAGCAGTTGTTTCATTGATATTCTGATGTGCATGTTGTTCTTGAGCAATCGGCTCCTTTCTGTTGCATTTCTCTGCGATAACTCCAGATGTTGGGTGGAAAAGAAACAGTTCGATGACGTTTGTAGTTTAAACTTGTAACAATTTCTCGTCATTGATCAGTAACTAAGATGGTCTTGTCAAAGTCTTTTCAAATATTGATTTTCCGAACTGATGTCCTAATATGAATCATTTGAGTAACGTCTTGCTGAGAGAGTTTAGGATTTTTGGAGCATATGATCTTTACCTATGTAACAGATAGTAACTTGTGGCAGGAGTCCTTTACGACCCTATTTCGGATGGGTTGTGCGGAACTTCAGCGATAAGAACTCCGAAGCACTTGAAAAATATTACCCCAAATTTCGTTATTCAGATGAAGGTGTCTTCGTACAAAGGGTGTGTCTTTTTTTCATCTTGCTTCTGTTCTATCCTCTCTATTTCCTCATGAAACACATTATTTTAAATTAAAGATAAGATGTCAAAACTGAAGATATAAAATTATAAAACTTTCAAATGAAAGTGAAATTGATTTAAAACTTTCAAAAAATGCAATCAAATTATAAAACTTGTTAAGTTGATGCAATCAAGTTCTTCTATTAACTTCAAATGACAAAGAAAAATAACTAGTTTTAGGACTTGATTGCCCTAACTCGACAAGTGTTAAGACTTAATTACACTAATTTAATAAATTTTAGGATTTGATTATATCTTTTGAAAGTTTTAAGACTCAATTGTACTTTGTGAGAATTTTTATTATTTGATTGTACTTTTTGAAAATTTTAATACTCAACTTCACTTTCATGATTAGTTTTAGGATTTCCAGTTTAGTTATCCCATTAAATCATTCATGAAATTGTTTGGACAAAATTGTTCCATCTAATATACCAGCATCACTTGTTGACCATGCTACGATTAGAATCATGCTGAATAAACAACGTTAGCGCCATTCTGGTTCTGCCATTTCTTTGTGGAAGCACCCTAAAGAAAGCTCTCTTTAGGAGACAACTTATGTTGCATGCTTTGAAGTAATCATTTGACAAGTGAAAGTCTCGATCCACGCTTATTATGACAATGAACTTGCATCATGTGTACCAACGAAATTTGTAATGTAATGTCATTTTATTCTCATAATGCTGTTCGCTTGTCTTTGAGACAATTGCATGCTTTCTTGTTTGTTAATATTGCCGGTATTCTCATCTTCATCAGGTAATAGAAGGATCCCCCGCTAAATGTTCTGGCATTCAAGACCACGATGTCGTAATGAATTTAATGGAAAAAGAGTTCGAGACATAACAGAGGTAAAAGCTTTCTTGATCTAGCAAAGCATTAGTGTTGGTTCAGAAGATGTTTACTTTGGTGCATTGAGCAAACAATAAATGGAGCCCAGAAATCATTATCAAAGTTATCATGGAAGTACATGACGCATTCGTTGGAATAAATTGCACTTGCTTTACTTGACTTCGGCCTATTCTTGACGGGAAATGAGAAAGGCTTGTGAAGAGTATTGGATGGTATTTAAAATGGAAGAAAAGAGGATAAATTACAAATTAGGGATGGATGCAGAACAAACAAACAAAGTTGTTCACTAACAGTTTGCGATGGCAGCTCACCTTCAGCTTTCTGACTTATAATTATTGAAAACGAGAACTAAAGTGCTTGATTCACCAACTTGATGCAGATGATGGATGCTATGGGGGAAAGATCTGGAAAACCTGTTGAGTTACTTGTGAAGAGAACCAGGATGGCAGGGATGCTTCAGTTCGTCTTGACCATTACTTTCCAGAGAAACCTGTCTCGAGATTGTAGGAAATCGGAGGCCTCGACTTTGATGTCGACTTTGCTAAATGCATTGCTATTTGCAGTACAATAAAAAGTCCAAGCGATCTGTTACCTTGGATCCTTGATTTCATGAAAGGGCAATAACGTGGCATGTATCATGTCATGAAAGAACATTGACCTGGTGAGGAGAATAAAATGGGTGACTATTTTGGTTGCAAGTGATTCAGTACCATGTCAATGTGTCGGAAATCGAAAATTCAATCTACCTACCATGTACCGACAATAGAATCGAAATTCGCTGGATGAGAACCTCGTACAGCTACTTTCAACATGTTTGGCTGGTGTAATGCGCAAATCACATTCTGATAACGTTAGATTGAAACCCGAGGTGATTCAAATACTTGTTTTATATATTGGCCTTGCCAAATGAGCCGGAAATTACTCGAGATAGCACCGAGGAAATGAAAATCCCAACTCAACCCCAAGATTGGCTTACCGAGTTATTTCCTAAATCTTTAATTCTCAGGTTGTAGAGAAGGCGAGTTTGCATTTCCAGCCATTTATATCTTGAGTGTTTTAAGGACTGTTAACAAGATTAGGATATTTACTTAATTATGCATATGGGCTTTGCTAGCATGACAGTCCTTGGGTACTATGAATATAACAATCTATTGTGAGCAACAAATTCTTGAAAAAATTGGTCTCATAATAATTTATAATTATTTGTCATTTGATTTTTTATGATCAAAATAGACTTTTATTCTTGCAGTACATTAAAGAATGTTATCCAATCATTTCTCTTATGCATATATCTCATTCGATGGTACATCTTCTTGATTGATTACATATGATATTATGTTTATATTATTTCCCTAAATAGTTATTAAATAAGCCTATAAATAGTTTCATATACTATTTATCAATGTATATTGATATATACAAAAATTCTTTAATTCTTATCTTCTGCATCATTATCTTTTTCGACTTGGTATCATTACCTTTCGCATCATTATTTTTCACAAAGATGGCTTTCTTTCAATGCCGGTTGCACAAGCTACATCATTCAGTAACTATTTCCCAAGCATGCTATATAGGCCGCTTGATATTTCAATGCCGGCCATAGAGGTCATGTCGTTCAATTACTATTTTGCAAGCTAGTCGCATCGACCGCTTGCTCCTTCATATGACTTAATTATGATTATGCTCTTTAAAATCGACATCTTTGAAATGCTGACGTAGGATTATAGAGATTAGTTTGTGAAAACCTGAGCTGGCATATCAACTCTTGCTTCCAACTTGACTTGAAACTGAATCTTCTGTTCAACATTTCACTCACTTTATAACCATTATCCAGTCCATGAAAAAAAAGAAAGAATTTCATTCATGTTCATTAATTGACTTTGAAAGTCACCTAGAAGGCAAGCTGGCATTGCGATTGAAGCTTCATCGGCACGGTTTTAGCCTTTTGGAGAGTGGTTTGAGTCTTTCGCCCTTTGCTAATGGATCCTGTCGGATCTTTAGTCTTTCTTCAAGCACGTGGCAGAGAAAGAACTATAATATTTTGAGAATAGATGACGACTTGGTAACAACTTATATATTTAAAAGCCAACTAATCATCCCTTTTTTTTTGTTGTTTAGTGGTGGCTAATCCAATGTGATTGTCATAGAGGCTTGTGATATGTGATTTTCTGGTTTAAACCAGAAAAAAAAAATGAAAAAATAGACAAAAACTGTTGAAGAGAACCGCCTTTCTTTCCTCTTTCCCACACATTTTCTAGATTTTTCTAGCAATTGCTGCAAGACTTCAGGCAGTTTGTGATAGCTAGAACTTTGTGGCTATAGATTTGTCCGAACATGAAAAATAGAAGCAAAAATCCCACTTGTGCCAGAGATCATATGTTAGATAGTCGGTGGATAAAGGTTAGAAATAGCCTAGCCTCCTCCACTTGTGTATATGCCCAAAAAACAAAAGCATAGAGTGTTGTAGTGGGTGGCTTGCGAGCGTAGTAAGCGTCAGTGAGTGTTAGAGTGTGAGTGGTGAGAAGAGTTACAAATAAAATATTGCGAAGTAGGTGTGGAGAGTTTACTTGCTTCTATAATATTATTAATAAAGAAGTGTCTATTTCACTTGGGCAATCATTTGCTTCTCTACACGTGGTATTAGAGCGGTAGCTATGAAATTCCAAAAAACACAAGTTGCCAAACAACATGAAATTGCATCTGGTGCGGTGCAATGGCGTCATAGTACCCTCTTGCTGCCTCCCTCCCTAACTCTCGTCTTCATGAAGTGTAATGGATGACGGTCTTTAATTTAATATGAGAATAATAATCTATTTTGCATTACAAAAAATTAAATAACAAAAAATTATGAATTATTATGAGATTCACTTTTATAAGAATTTGTAATTCTTAATAAGATGTTATCCTTATAATAGCTTAAAGATTACTATATCAATAAAATCCGTACATTTAAATATATTTTTAAAAGATTAGTATCTTGTAGGAAACACCAAAAAGCGAAACATACTCTCAAAGGGACCTATTGACCTAGTCTTCTTAAATTCCCAGAAGGGAATTGATCTGCTGTCCTGCTATTGCTCAGAAATGGTTATCTGCTTCCTGACGGTCACGTGTGCTTCTTATCATTGGTAGGGAAAGAATATAACGTGCACGTGCTCGCTCTGTCACTATTTAACCATCATTGCTGCATAAATGCTACTTCTTTCCTAAGAAATGGTGAATCACACGCTTCATTGGAAACCATCTCTTTTTTTTGTAGTTTATGCATGAAAATCCAAGACTCCCAAACGTTGCAAGACCTTGTACGTTGGCTCTGTCCCTAATTAACCGCCAAGCGTCAATTTTTTTAGGACAAGTGGGTGGCAGCCGGGAAATTTGATTCGGGAAAGCGAAATTCATTTGCAAACGAAACCTGGGAGTCATTTTCTTTATTTACATACGAAAACCCCCACAAATAACTAGCATTTAATCAATGACTTGGACTTAGTAGTCAATTAAGGTTTTTTTTTTTTTTTTTTTTTTTTTGGTAGGATCAGAAGCAGTATTTAGGTGTGAAATCATTCGATGGAGACGCCGACAGAATCTGGGTATCACTTGATCTCTGCTCTGGAGCTTCCTACAGGTAATTTTGCTTCTGCTTCTCCTGTCAGCACATAGCTCTCTTCCCAAGCGTGCCAGCAAAAGCTTTTACTGCTGAGGGGAAGCTTAGAGCAATTTTGGATTTCAAGTATCAATAGCAGAGACAATTTTCCATTCTTTCTTCTTTTTGACTGCGTAATTGATGCTACAGATGGCGGGAATCGCTGTTGCTCGCTCTGGTCTGTTTCATGCAAATGCTAGCAGTAAGTACCTTGGTCTATTTCATGCCAGTGCTTCTGTTATATGTTGGTGAATCTATGCTTAATATGATGCAATTCGGCCTGTTTGCCTAGAAACAGGAAGTATATGTAGTGCACCTTCTAGGGTTAAAGTTCTAATGTTTGCGGTTTAGAGCGTCTTTTGCGTATAGTTGCATTAAGTACAAGCTCAAGAGTTCGTCGGATATGGTGTGCCCTTTAGAGTGCTTGCAGGCCATAGCCGACGAACCCTGAGGTGACTGCTCTAGAGATGTTAGTGTCACTACATGCATCCGGTGAACATAGGTTGAATAGTTCCATACCCTAAAGCTAGGTGAATCTCACGAGACACCCGTTATATCTAATGGCCGAAACGTATTTTCTTGCCTACGTTGGATTCGTAGTAAGGATTTTGGGGTAGGTAGCAGATTGCTAATCAATTGAGCTAATTTCCTAAAATAAATTCAAACTTTAGGTCTTATTCCAATTCTATCTTGAACTTATTTCTTTATCTAAAATAATATCACAAACTTTCACAATAATTCCAAATCTGCTCCACGTCATAAAATTGCCACCAATATATTCGAAATTATTAGTATCAGGAGACCACTGTTGTTCCATACGAAAAATTGCCACCAATATCTTCGAAATTATCAATATCAGGAGACCACTGTTGTTCCATACGAAAATAAGGTTGTTGGCAAAAACATATATTTTGATAATGAGCCTTGAACTAGCCTTGATACTGATAATTTTAAAGAAACTTATGGGATTTTTGGACATGGGGCAGATTTGAGACTAGAGTGAAATTTTGTAATTTTTTTCAGACAAAAAGAATTTTGGAAGAAAATTGGGGTTGACCTAAAGTTGGGTTAGGGAATCAAGCCCCAGTAAATTTAAATTTTTAATATAGTTGTAGTTGAGACCCTTTCTAATTGAACTACCTTGTTTGATTTGAATAACAGAATCAAACCCATTAGCCGCAAATACTGCCCAATTGCGCAAAGAATTCACGCCACCTCCCCCGGCATTTATTTCCTTGAATCGGCGGCGACACGGTTTGTCTCCTTTCTAATTTTATCAAAACCAATATGTAACACCACTATTTTCCTCTGTCATCATATGTTCGTTTATTATTTTTGCAACCTGCAGAAGTACTTCCGTCCCAGTCTCTTCAAACTAGTTGGATTAGGTGTTATGATACAAGTAAGGCAGCTTCTGCTAAATCTGAAGAAAATGCAAAACTGGCGTATTTTGGCAGAGATACAATTGCCCATGCTGCTGCTAAGACCGCTCCTGCTGTCGCTAGTCTATGTGCTCAAAATCGAGGGCAAAGTATGCCATGTGATCCTTCTCTTATTGAGTCGTCCTGGCTGAAAATCTTTTGTTGCTTTTTTTTTTTTTTTGGCACTTGTCTGAGAAGTCTTTCGTTATCTTGCTGATCAGATGTTGACGGAGAGATAGGTTCTGGAACTGCAATTCATAAGGATGGCTACATTTTAACATGTGCTCATGTTGTCTTCGATAAAACGAACGTGGTATATTCAGCCGACGGGCAGGTTGGTGTTTGAGGGTGCACTTTGCTGTCCAAACTCAGTGGCCTAAGTTCAAGCTTTTCACTTTGTTTTTATTTCTACCACATGATCTTAATATAATGATATCATCTTGAACTTGATGACGTCTAACCTGCACATATGGTTAAGGATCGGAAAGAATTTTGTCAGATTAGTTAGCCTTCGACTGTGCTCACTATATTCTCATTCTATTTCTCTGCACACAAGCATGTAACTGAAGGCACGGAACATATTGCTCTGCCAGTATCTGTATGATCGGTGGAGATTTGCATGCCCATATTGCTTCCTTGAATGTAACTCTGAAGTGCCATAATTTTCATTTTCTTTTACCAGTATTATTTCTCAGACCCCTTTCTGTGACTTGGGTTATATTCTGTTTTTTCTCGAATATAACTATGCTAAAAATAAAAAAATTAGTTGTGCTAGAAAGTCCAAAACCAGAGGCTTAAACTATTAAATGGACGGTGACTACTTTTATATAAGGCTCCGACAAAGATTGTGAACGCTTCTGTTTTCTAGACAAAACTCATGGATTTAATCATGAATAGTCATGGGCTCTCGGCTTACAGAAAGAATGTCGCAGGTTCTCGTACGTTTGCAAGAAGCCAAGAAAGATGTTGTAGGCCAAGTTGTTGATGCTTACGTGGATCTTGACATTGCCATTGTAAAGACTGAAAAACCAACTTCTCCCCTTTCAACAGCAAAAGTTGGCTCATCTAGTAAGCTTCGTCCTGGAGACTGGGCAATAGCCATGGGCTGTCCACTTTCCCTTCAACACACTGTAACGCTTGGGATTATCAGGTCATTCAATTTGTACTTATGATGTGACAAGCAATTAATTTTTGTCGAAATCTTTGTTTTCCTTAGTCGATTGTATTTGCACAACAGCGTGGATGTATAAGTACAAAGTGACAGTTCCTTTTCTCTTCTTTTGCTTGATATAGCTGTGTTCATCGCGCGGGCAATGAGTTGGGACTTGAAGGAATGATGGAGTATCTACAAACAGATTGTGCAATCAATCCAGTAAGATGGAACAATGCCTGTGTTTTTCTGCCTGTCTGAGATTGGTTTTTGTTTCCTTTTGCTGTTGCATTCACATATGCAGCGTTAATAATACTAGACCAGACTCTGTGCATTAACTGCTATACTGAGATAGAGCTGTGTTACATCAATGTGGGAAGAGCAGGAACTATAAAGGTAATTAGTTATATGGGTAAAGTCTAGCTAACCGAGAGGTGTGATGCTACAGGAGACTTTCTAGAAGCTTGAGAAATGAAAAAGAGGGATTGGATATCTCGTCATTAGTGGGCCACCTATATTTATGATACAGAATTGTAGACCGTACATAGAACAGTCTAATCAAATAGAGGTCTGTGACGGCATTGATGGTAAACTAACGTGCATGCATTTCTCTGTCCAACTTAAGCTAGCTCTTTTGGCATAACTATGGTATGCTCCTTAACTTGACACTAGTTGCCACTGTTTCTTCATTCGTGAAGGGAAACTCTGGGGGTCCTCTTTGCAATGTTGATGGAGAAGTAATTGGTGTCAATGTTGAGAATGTGAAGCCGGACATAGCATCTGGAGTGAGCTTTGCTGTACCGGTTGATCTTATTTCAGCTATCATAAAGCCCTTCCAGAATTTTCAGTAAGTTCTATTTTGCTGCCTCAAACCTGCTTGATATGTAAACTATTGTGATGAGCTTTTCTATTGGTATAAGAATCGTCTTCTATCCTCTTTTTTTAATAAAACGGGTGATTCATTTTAAAGCAAGTGTTTCATTATATTCTAATGTGCCTGCTGTTCTTGAGCAATCAGATTATTCTATTGCTTTCTTTGCGATAACTCCTGGTGTTGGGTGGAAAAGAAATAGTCTGACCTAGTTTAAGCTTACACAGTTACTTTCTTATCATTGATCAGTAACTAAAATGGTCATGTCAAAGTCTTCTACATTATTGTTTCTCCAAACTTATTTCCTTATATGAATTATTTGAGTATGTGTGCAAAGAATTTGTGATATTTCAAGCATATAATCTCTACCCGGGTAACAGATAGTAACTTGTGGCAGGAGGCTTGTACGGCCTGATTTCGGATGGATTGTGCGGAACATCAGTGGGGAGAACTTCGAAGCACTTAAACAAAGTTACCCCACATTTCCTAATGCTAAAGATGGCGTCTTTGTACAAAAGGTGCATTTGGTTTATTCCTCCGGCAAATCTGGAAATGTTCTCCTTCTCTTCCCTTTTATACATAGCTAAGGTCACTCTTTTGCTTGTTTAGCACGTCATCCTTACTCTTTTGTCCTCTCTATTTTCTCATGAAACGTGCTATTTGAACTTATACATGGAAAAACCTTGTGTGGAGATAAAGTTCCATCTGATAAACCAACATCACTTGTTGACTGTGCCATGATAAGTATCATACTGTATGTGCGACATTAATGCCACGCTGGTGCCACCAGTTCCTTGTGAAAGTACCCCAAAGAAAGCTTTCTGTACTTATGTTGCATGCTTTCAAGTATCACTGCACTAGTAAAGTGTCGATCCAAAATTATTGATCCGCACCTTTTGTGACAATGAACTTGTATTTTGTGTACACATGGAAATCCATAATCTAATGTCACTGTGTTCTCGTAATGCTGTTCAAGCTAGCCTTTTTAGACCATGCATTCTCCTTATTTGTCAAAATTGCCGGTTCCTTACATATTCTTATTTTCGTCAGGTATTTAAAGGATCCCCTGCTGATCATGCTGGCATTCAAACCGGTGATGTTATTGTGGGATTTAACGGAAACAAGTTCGGAACATCAAAGAGGTAAAAGTTTTCTTGATCTAACAGGCATCGATTTTGATTTTGAAGTTGTTAACTAAGCAAATTCAGCAAATAATAAACGGAACTCTGGAATTTTTATCTAAGATCTTAAGAAGTGCTAGCACATTCGTTGGGATGAATTGCTTTGAAGGCCTGTCACTCTCTGCATGAACTGGGGTCAATAATAGTTCCAAGATGAGGAATTTTGGATGGTAAATAATGAAAGAAAAGAAGATAAATTACAGATTATCTATAAATGCAGGACAAACAAACAAAGCTGTTCACTATAAACTCAAGCTTTTACAGTTTGTGATGGCAGTTCAACTTCAGCTCTCTGACGTATGCAGTTAGTTATCCTTATTGAAAACGAGAACTAAAGCGCTTGATTCATAAATTTGTTGCAGATGATGGATGCTAGAGGGGAGAGATATGGGGAACCTGTCATAGTAAATGTGAAGAGAGCCAGGGATGCTCCGGTTCCTCTGGCCATAACTTTCAAGGAGAAAGATGTCGCTTAGATGTGTGGGAAATCCGAGGCCTCCACTTTGATCAAAGCCCAGTTGTTTGCAGTACAATAAAAGTCCAAGTGATCTGTTACGTTGGATCCTTTATTTCATGAGAGGACAGTAATGTGTATATATCATGTCATGAACAACCTCGATCTCCTGGTAGAGTAAAATGTGAATATTTTGTTTGCAAGTGATCCAGCAATATGTCAATGTGTTGTAGCTTTTCAATTCAAGCCTCAGCTACAATGTGCCGAATATGGAACCAACATTCACTCAACAAGAATCTCGTGCAGCTACTTCAAACATATTTGAACCGCATTCGAAACACGTCAACATGAAACCCAAGATGATTCGAAAACTCGTTTTATGCATCGCTCTGCCAAACGAGACTGAAATCACTCTAGGTAGCACCGAGGTAAAGGAAATCCTGACTTAACCGCAACATTCACAAAACGAGTCATTTCCAAAATCTTAGATCCTGTATGTTTGCATCTCCCGCCAATTCTACTTTGTGTGTTTTAAGGAGGTTTTAGCATGTCGCTAATAATTAATTTTCCTTCATATGACCTGTTCATGATTTCGTTCCTTACATATTATCATGTGATTATTATAACTAAAATCGACATCAATGAAATGTTGACTTGGAACTTCGATATTAAACAGAGATTATAGTGTTAGCTGGGTTCACTCTATGTGGAGGAAGCCCGATGAGTTCAAGCTGAAAAGAACTTGGCCCATATAATAAGTTATATGAGGAAATAGGGTTTCTCACTATTTATATAAAAGAGGTATGCACGAAAAGTTAAAAACGAAAGAAAAAGAAAGCGAGAAAATGCGAGGTTTGGGGCGATATCGATTTACATCAAGCTGGCGTTGGAGGTCGATTCGTGGTCCGATTGAGCTGAAATTTTGTCAGCATGTTCGTGGCGCAATTTTCTCGAATCTGAACAATTTGATTTTCGTTTGAAGCTCCCTACATCAGGTTTTTTGTGGATTGATCAAAACTTGCTTTTTTGGTCAGATTTATCCTTGATCTCTTGTGAAATTTATGTGTATTACGAAGAATTATGTTCTTAAGGTCTTTACTGCTATGTACCTCTAGTATTTGCTAGAGAAGAACAATTTTATTGATAGTGAAGATTTTCGGGTGGACTCGGTCCGTGGTTTTTTATCTCCTCACATCGAGGAGGTTTTCCACGTAAAAAAATCGTCTTGTGTTCGCGTGCTTGGTATTTATTTTTCTCTATTATATCGATTCCTATTAGGTTTACACAAGAGGAGAGATTATTTTATTCCGCTGCGTTGATTCGATATTGTTCGAATTATTACCGTTCTCCCATCAGAGTGGTATCAGAGCATAAGGTTATTGCTTGATTTTTCTGCCTTGTGTTGAACAATGGAAACGAATATGAGTAGAATGGTTACACTGAATGGTTCGAATTATCATATTTGGAAAGGGAAGATGGAAGATCTTTTATATGTGAAAGATTTTTATTTGCTGTATTTCGAGGAGAAACCGAGAGAATAAAACGATGTTGAATGGTCTATATTTCATCGTCAAGTGTGTGGTTATATCGGGCGGTGGGTAGATGATAATGTTTTGAACCATATTATTGAGGAAACACATGCACGCAGTTTATGGGATAAGCTCGAACAGTTATATGCTCGAAAGACGGGGAATAATAAGTTATTTTTGATAAAACAGATGATGGCTCGAGATATCATGATGGTACTCGTTTGGTGATCATTTAAATTCTTTTCAAGGAATTATAAATCAGTTGGCTGCGATGGGAATCAAGTTTGATGATGAGATACAAGCACTATGGTTGCTTGGTACTTTGCCGGACTCATGGGAGACGTTTCGAACATCTTTGTCTAACTCTTACCCGGATGGTACGATTACCATGGATTTAGCCAAGAGTAGTATTTTGAATGAAGAGATGAGAAGGAAGACACAGGGATCATCCTCTTCACATTCGATGCCTTGGTTGTTGAGAAAAGGGGAGAAGTGAGTCTCGAGGTCCGAGAAATAGAGATAAAAGTCGAGACAAAAGCGAGAGGTAAGTATAATAAATTTGCTAATGTTGAGTGCCATTATTGCCATCAGAAAGGACATATTCAGAGGTTTTGTCGCCAGTTAAAAAGGGAGAAACAAAAGGAGAAAGGTAAAGAGAAGATAAGTGATAATGACAGTGATGACAATCGTGTTGCTGCACTTAAAGAAGACTTTCTCACTATTTTTGATGGTGATGTGGTGAATTTTGTTTCTCATGAGACCAGTTGGGTAATTGATAGTGGTGCATCCGTTCATGCTACGTCTCGTAGAGATTTCTTTACATCATACAGGTCAGGTGACTTCGGATCTGTGAAGATGGGAAACAATGGACTAGCTCAAGCTATAGGCATCGGTGATGTGTGCCTAGAAACCAGCAATGGCACAAGGTTAGTATTGAATAATGTTAAACATATACACGATATCCGCTTGAATTTGATTTCTACGAGGCAAGTTGGATGATGAGGGGTATTGCGGCACCTTCGGTAATGGTCAATGGAAACTTACCAAAGGTTCTCTTGTTGTGGCTAGAGGTGAAAAATATTCTTCGTTATACATTATGCAAGCAAAGTTGTCTACGAGACAAAATTAATGCAATGTAGATAGCGAAGATGCAGCTGAGTTATGGCATAAGAGGCTCGGTCATATCGGTGAGAAGGGTTTGTCAATATTGGCCAAGAAGAAGCTCCTTTCGGGATTGAAAAGTTCAGCACTAAAGAAGTGTGCTCTTTGTTTAGCGAGGAAAACATAACAGAGTTGCATTTAAAAGCACCCCTCCTTCAAGAAAGTCAGGTATATTGGATTTAGTGCATTCTGATGTTTGCGGTCCTATGAAAACAAAATCACTTGGTGGCTCTCTTTATTTTGTTACTTTTATAGATGATTTTTCAAGGAAAATTTGGATTTATACCTTGAAAACTAAAAATCAAGTGTTAGATGCTTTTAAGCAATTTCGGGCTTCGGTTGAGAGACAGATTTGGAAAGAAATTGAAATGTATCGGAAGCGATAACGGGGAGAGTATATTGGACCTTTTGATGAATATTGCAAACAACAAGGTATTCGACATCAAAAGACACCTCCCAAGACGCCTCAGTTAAATGGCTTAGCTGAGAGAATGAACAGAACATTGGTTGAAAGGGTAAGATGCTTACTTTCAAAGTCAAAGCTACCTGGATCCTTTTGGGGTGAGGCTTTAAATACAGTTGTGCATATATTAAATCTTACTCCATGCGTTCCTTTAGAGTTTGATGTTCCTAATAGAGTTTGGACAAGCAAAGAAGTTTCTTATGATTATTTGCGTGTATTTGGGTGCAAAGCATTTGTGCATATTCCCAAAGATGAGAGGTCTAAACTTGATGTGAAAACACGACAGTGCATATTTATTGGTTATGGACAGGATATGCTTGGCTACAAATTTTATGATCCACTTGAAAAGAAAATTGTAAGAAGCAGAGACGTTGTGTTTATGGAAGATCAAACAATAGAGGATATTGAGAAAGCGGAGATGATTTCAGCACCACAGGTTAGTGATAATTTGGTTGATTTAGATCCAGTTCCTCTTACAAATATCCCTACACAGGTTGATGAAGAGCAGCAGGAAGTCAATGTTCCAAATAACGAACATGTTCCGAACATGTTGAGATAGATAATACTATTCTGAACCGAGAGGCTCAATTAGATGTTCCACTTGGATGTTCCAGTCCGGAGATCCATTAGAGACCGACGACCTTCCACCAGGTATTCAGAAGATGAGTATGTATTATTGGCGATGCGGGTGAACCGAGTGCTATGCAGAAGCAATAGAAGATGAGTACAAAAACAACTGGTTCGATGCTATGCAAGATGAGATGCAGTCACTTTATGATAATCATACTTTTGAGTTGGTGAAGTTACCTAAAGGTAAAAGAGCTTTGAAGAACAAGTGGGTATATAGGTTGAAGCAAGATGAACATACTTTACAACCACGGTACAAAGCTAGATTGGTTGTTAAGGGATTCGGTCGGAAAAAGGGTATTGATTTTGATGATATATTTTCTCCGGTAGTAAAAATGTCTTCTATCCGTGTGGTACTAGGCTTGGCAGCTAGCCTAGATTTAGAAATTGAGCAAATGGATGTTAAAACAGCCTTCCTACATGGTGACTTGGAGGAAGAGATATACATGGAACAACCTGAGGGTTTCAAAGCGAAAGGAAAGAGGATTATGTGTGCAAATTGAAGAAAAGTCTCTATGGCCTAAAACAAGCACCGAGACAGTGGTATAAGAAATTTGCGTCGTTATGATAGAACGGGGCTATAAGAAGACTTCCTCGAGATAAGCGTGTGTTTGTCCAAAAATTTTCTGATGGTGACTTTATTATTCTCTTGCTTTATGTTGATGATATGCTTTGATTGTTGGGAGGAATACTTCAAGAATTGAGTTATTGAAGAAACAATTGAGCAAGTCTTTTGCCATGAAAGACTTGGGCTCGGCGAAGCAGATTCTTGGCATTAGAATTACCCGAGACGAGAGAGATGCTAAGAAGTTATTTTTATCGCAAGAGAAATATATCGAGAAGATCCTTCAGAAATTTTACATGGACAAGGCTAAAGTGGTTAGTACTCCTCTTGCTGCCCACTTTAAGTTAAATATAATGCAAAGTCCTACAACTAATAAAGAAAAGAAAGATATGGAAAGTGTTCCATATGCTTCAGCTGTAGGAAGCTTAATGTATGCGATGGTATGTACACGCCCAGACTTGGCGCATGCAGTTGGCGTTGTTAGTCGCTATTTGTCAAATCCAGCAGAGACACTTTGGAATGCGGTGAAGTGGATTATGAGGTATCTTCGGGGAACTTCAAATTTGAAACTCAGTTTCGGGACCGGGAAACTTGAGTTAGTTGGATACACAGATTCCAACTTGGCAGGAGATATTGATACTCGTAAATCTACTTCTGGTTATTTGATTTCTTTTGCGGGTGGGGTTTGTGTCATGGAAGTCAAGATTGCAGAAGTGTGTTGCACTTTCTACAACCGAAGCTGAATTTATTGCGTGATGAAGCTAGTAAAGAGATGCTATGGATGAAGAAGTTCTTAGAAGAACTTGGGTTCAAGCAAAAGAGGTATGTGCTATTTTGTGATAATCAAAGCGCAATTCATCTTGGTAAGAATTCATCTTTTCATTCTAGATCAAAACATATTGATGTTAGATATCATTGGATAAGGGATGTTCTAGATGAAAAGTTGTTGGAACTTGAGAAAATTCATACGGATCATAATGGCTCCGATATGATGACGAAGACTCTACCAAGAGAGAAGCTTGAACATTGCCGTTTGATAGCAGGGATGGTGAATCCCTCCACATTGTCGTGAGGGGGAGATTTGTTAGCTGGGTTCACTCCTATGTGGAGGAAGCCTAATGAGTTGCAAGCCCAAAAAGGGCTTGAGCCCATATAATAAGTTATATGAGGAAATAGGGTTTCTCACTATTTATATAAAAGAGGTAGAAGACGAGAAAAGGAAAAGTAATAAGAGAAAAAGAAAAGCGAGAAAATATGGGGTTTGGGGCAATATCTGATTTACATCAAGCTGGCGTTGGAGGTCGATTCGTGGTCCGATTGAGCTGAAATTTTGTCAGCATGTTCGTGGCGCAATTTTATCGAATCTGAACGGTTTGATTTTCGTTTGAAGCTCCCTACATCAGGTTTTTCGTGGATTGATCAAAACTTGCGTTTTTGGTCAGATTTATCCTTGATCTCTTGTGAAGTTCATGTGTATTGCCAAGAATTATGTTCTTGAGGTGTTTGCTGCTATGTACCTCTAGTATTTGCTAGAGAAGAACAATTTTATTGATAGTGAAGATTTTCAGGTGGACTCCGGTCCCGTGGTTTTTTATCTCCTCACATCGAGGAGGTTTTCCACGTAAAAAAATCGTTTTGTGTTCGCGTGCTTGGTATTTATTTTTCTCTATTATATCGATTCCTATTAGGTTTACACAAGAGGGGAGATTATTTTATTCCGCTGCGTTGATTCGATATTGTTCGAATTATTACCGTTCTCCCATCATATAGTTCGTGAATCACCTGAGCTGGCATGTCAACTATTACTTCGAACTTGACCGAAACTGAATGTTTTGCTCAACATTTCACTCATCTTATGACCATTATCTACTACATTCAGTCCCAGTCCACGAAAAAAAAAAAAAGAATTCCACTCATTTTTTATGTTTTCTTTCACCCAATTTCAGTTTTTTCCTATGCCTTGTCCAACACTCCAAAAGTCCAAACACCAACTCCATTGCAGCTCACACCTGGAAGCGAGGACACTAGCTTAAGAGGCGAGGAGGACGGTTCCATGAGATCAAGGAAGAAGATAAGTGAATCTGCAGTTCTTTCAGCAATTCACTTAAACATAGGGAGAATGATACTAGAAGTGCCAAAAATTGTGTGTGGCACTTATTTTAATGCCAATTTTTTTTTTTTCAGATCACTTAAATGCTACTTAAAAAGAAAAAAAAGATTGACAACTCCAATCTAGGTCGCCAAAAATCCAACATGGCCATATTTTATTGATTTCTTAGTCCGATGTGGCTTGCTGGCATGCTCAATCAAGATATAATCTCAAAACAACGTCATCTAAAAGTTATAACTAGTGATCTGAGTGCCAATGATCACTTTAGTACCAATCGTTATTAAAAAGTGATTACTTCAGTACCAAATACACTACATAAAAATATCGCGTGGACAAGATTTTTTAGATAATATACCAAGTCATATAAATTTTTTCATGGTAAAAGCCACGTATTAGTTTTTGCCCCCGAATCATTCCTACAAAAGGCTTTAAGTATAAAGACCACTTCTCTGAATTTGTTAATATTTAAAGGCTCTTCTCTATCCAAATGAGTTTTTTAGATCCAATCATGTAAAAGTTGTTAAGTTTATGCTCATAATCTCATTCTAAATTCTCTTAGAAATGCCCTTATCCTTTATAGAAATATCTAGAGTTTTTTGTTCGCCTTCCTTTTAAGAAGAAATGAGGACATAAACCCCACCAAGGTGAGTCGCATTGGAATGAACTCAGAACATCTTGCTATTGCTCAAAAGGAGTGCTCAAAGCTATAGCAAGGCCTTATTGGAATTTTAGATTGGACAAAGTCAGCCACCATAGGTATGCTATCTCCTAACAGGCGAACCTCTCTATTCAAGCCTTCAAGGGATTGCCTTTTAACTATGAACTACCTGAAAATTTGGATCGAGCATAGAGACACTCGAAATGCTAGGATAGTAACATCTCTAACTTAGTAGAGCTGTATTTCTTAGAAAATCCTACTAGACTGGAGAATAAAAAGTGTTTAGAGAGACATTGAGAAAATTTGCATAAGCACATACTTTACTTCAATGAACTTTGCCCAAAACAATATATCCTTTTTGTTGGCATTTAAGTGATTGTCTTTTCCTTGAATGTGATCCGGTGAAAACTTTTGACACTAAAATGGGAACCTTACACAACTTTTGTTGGCATTTAATGTTCTTCTACCCTTAAACATATATTTTAAAAAAAAATTAGTACTAAGTATGAACACTAAAAAGCCAAACAAACTCTCAAAGGGACCGCATTGACTTTGGCTCCCTAAAATAGTACGAGAAAAATATCAATAGCCTTCTTCCTCAGAATTAGCTATCCACTTCTTGACTGCTACATGATTGTCTTGTAGTTGTAAGGGAAGGAATATAACATGCATGTACGCGTTCTATCACTATATAGTCAGTGCGAGTCATTTCATTGCTACATAAACATTACAAGATATTGAAAACGAAAGACGGGAGCTGTACAAGTTTTTGTACAAAAATTTCGCCGTTGGCACTTAAGTGATCATTTTTTCTCCGATTTGGCATTTAAGGAATCCAGTGAAAAATTTTTACACTAAAATAAACATTTTACACAACTTTTGACACTTATAGTGTTCTTCTACTCATGTATATATATATTTAAAAGATTAGCACTTTGTAGGACACTAAAAAGCCAAACAAACTCTCAAATGGACCACATTGACTTTGTCTCCCTAAAATAATATGAGAAAAAGATCAATCGGCTTTCATCCTCAAAATTAGCTATCCACTTCCTAACCGCAGCATGTTTGTCTTGTAGTTGCAAGGGAAGGACGCATGCCTAGTAGTATATAACTCCAAAACGACGCCATCTAAAGGTTGTAAATAGTGATTATTTGAGTGTTAGATTTTATTTTAAGTGGTCACTTTGGCACCAATCATTGTTAAAAAGTGATCACTTTAGTACCAAGCACGCCACGTGGAAATGTCACAAGGATAGGATTTTTTTAAATAAAATGCTATCCACTTCCTAAATGCCGCATGTTTAACTTGTAGTTGCAAGGGAAGGGTGTGTGCCCAATTAGTATATAACCTCGAAACGACACCATCTAAAAGAGACGCGAACTCCTGGAGTGCCATAACTTGGTAGAAATGGACACTTAAGTGCCATAACTTACGAAAGATATACTTAAGTGCCAAAATCATAGCAAAATAGATCACTTGAGTGCCAATCCGACCAAAATCCAACCTGACGTGTCAATTTTCCGGCGAAGCAAGTGCAAAACGATATCGTTTTGATACTAACGTGGTAAAAAATTAATGTAAAAATTAATTAAATTTAATTTAAAACATTTTAAAAATATAAATTAAAAAAAAAAAAAGGGGATGTGGTTGAGAGTTGAGCCCTTAGCCACTAACGCCTTCCCACCGCCCCCGGCAAGGGCCAGCAACAAAGGGGGGAAGGTCGGCCGGGGTCGCGAGCCCTAGCCAAGGGCCGGTGACCCTAGCCGACCAATGGTCCGAGAACCCACGAGCCCTTGCCCCGATTTGGAGCGAGGGTTGTGGCCCGCCCGGCCAGGCTAAGGGCTGTTGCTTGTTGGGGGTTGACCCTCACCCGGATCGGCGAGAGCTCGGCCCTCGCCCAGATCCGGCGAGGGGAGAAAGAGGAGAAAGGGAGGCAGCCGGCAGCTAAGAAGGAGGAAGGAGGAGGAGGAAAAAGGGGGGGGGAAAGAGGAGGAGGGAGGCAGCGGCGGTGAGGGTGGGGCCGCATTAGCCTGGCCGAGGGCCGCCGGCTGGTGAGGGCCTATGTGGCCTCACCCTAGATCTAGGTGAGGGTCGTTGACCCTTGCCCAACCGAAAATCCTTGTCAGATCTGGGTGAGGGCCACAACCCTTGCCCAGATCTGGGACAAGGGCACGTAGGCCCTCATCGCCGGTCGGCTGGGGCCACCAGCCCTCGACCCAGGCTCGGCGGCCCCTGCTGATCCTCCCTCACCTTCCAGCGATGACGGGGAGGCGGTGTTGGCAAGGGCTCGGCCCTCGGCCACTAGCTGCCTTCCTCCTTCTCCTCCGTTTTATTTATTTTTTTAATTTTTTAAAATAAATATAAATAATATTATTTTGTTTTAAATTTAATTTAATTAATTTTTATATTATATTAAAATTCAAATTATGCCAAAATGACATCGTTTTGGATGAATTAGAGCTGAGTCAGCTCTCCGATGAGTCACCTCAGCAAGAAATATTAATATTTAATTGCCACGTATGATTTCCGGCCGGTTTCGCCAGAGGTGGTACTCAAGTGTCCCATTTTTCTTAAAATGTGGCACTTAAGTGTACCTTTCGTAAGTTATGGCACTTAAGTGTCTATTTGTGCCAAGTTATGGCACTTGAAGAGATCTTTTGCCTCGTCTAAAAGTTGTAAATAGTGATCATTGGTGTGCTAAATTTTGTTTAAGGGGATTAATTCAATGCCATAGTTGTTAAAAAGCAATCACTTCATGCCAAGCATGCCACGTGGACTTGATCTTTTAAATAATATGCCAAGTCATATAAAAATTTTCATTGTAAAAGCCAAGTATTATTTTTTGCCAAAATTTGTTGCCAAAATTTGTTGCCATTGGTACTTAGGTGATTTTTTTCTTTGATTTAGCACTTAAGTGATACTGTGAAAACTTTTGGTACTAAATATATTTAAAAAAAATTTAGTGTTCTTCTGCCCTTAAACATATATTTAAAAAATTAGCACTTAGTAGGAACACTGAAAAACCAAACAAACTCTCAATGGGACCGCATTGACTTTGTCTCCCTAAAATAATATGAGAAAAAAGATCAATCGCTTTCTACCTCAGAATTAGCTATCCCCTTCCTAACTGCCGCATGGTTGTCTTGTAGTTGCAAGGGAAGCAATATAACATGCACATGCACAATCTGTCACTATATAACCAGTGCGAGTCATTTCATTGCTAAATAAATGCTGCAAGATATTGAAAACGAAAGATAGATGCTGTATAAGCTTTTGTATAAAAATTTCTCACTATTGGTATTTAAGTGATAATATTTTCTCAGATTTGACACTTAAGAGATCTGGCAAAAAATTTTGACACTAAAATAAACACCTTATGCAACTTTTAGTACTTGTAATGTTCTTCCACCTTTAAACATGTATTTAAAAGATTAGCACTTTGTAGGAACGCTAAAAACCGAACAAACTCTCAAAGGGACTAACATTGACTTTATCTCCCTAAAATAATATGAGAAAAAGATCAATCGGCTTTCTTTCTCAGAATTAGCTATCCACTTCCTAACTGCCGCATGTTTGTCTTGTAGTTGCAAAGGAAGGAATATAACACGCACGTGCTCGTTCTGTCACTATATAACCGGTGTGAGTCATTTAATTGCTAAATAGATGCTTCAAGATATTGAAAACCAAAGACACAAGCTGTACATGCTTTTATATAAAAATTATCACCGTTAGCACTTAAATGATAGTGTTTTCCCGGATTTGACACTTAAGTGATTATGCAAAAATTTTTGGCACTAAAATAAGTGACTTATACAAATTTTAGTATTTGTAGTGTTCTTCTACCCTTAAACATGTATTTAAAAGATTAGCACTTTGTAGGAACGCTAAAAAGCCAAACAAACTCTCAAAGTGACTGACATTGACTTTGTCTCCCTAAAATAATACGAGAGAAAAAGATCAATCGGCTTTCTTTCTCAGAATTAACTATCCACTTCCTAACTGCCGCATGTTTGTCTTGTAGTTGCAAGGGAAGGAATATAACATGCACGGTCTCGTTCTGTCACTATATCACCAATACGAGTCATTTCATTGCTACATAATCGTTGCAAGATATTGAAAACGAAATACGGAAGCTAATACCAGCTTTTGTACAAGATGTCGAACCCCACCAAAATAAAGGCGGTATTAATCAAGGATATTGACTTCGGAGTAAACGACTTATGGTCGTCCCTTTGCAGGATCCGAAGTTGTATTTAGGCGTGGAATCATTCGCTGGAGACATCAACTGAATCTGTGGTATCACTTGATCTCTTCTCAGGAGCTTCCTACAGGTAATTTTTCCTTCTGCTTCTCCTTTCAGCCCATTGCCCTGTTCCAGTGCGTGCCTGCAAAAATATATATTGCTGGAGGGAAGTTTAGAGCAATTTTGGCTTTCGAGTACCATCAGCAGAGAAAATTTCCGTTCTTTTTTTATGGCCTGTGTAAACTTTGATGCTACAGATGGCGGGAATTGCTGTTGCTGGCTCTGGTCTACTTCATGCAAATGCTAGCAGTAAGTACCTTGGTCTTCTCCATGTAAATGCTTATGTTATATGCTGGTGCATCTATATTTAATATGTCGCAATTTGATCTGTTTGCCCAGAAAAAAAGAATTATATGTAGTGCATCTTTGCGGGTTAAACTTCTCATTCTTACGGTTCAAGGCGTCTTTTCAGTATAGTTGCGTCAAGTAAAAGCTCAAGAGTTCGTCAGATATGGTGCAGTTTAGAGTGCTTGCAGGCCGTACCCGACCTTTTAAGCAGAGACGTTGATGTTACTGCGTGCATCCATTGGACATTGGTTCAATAGTTCTAGATCCTAAGGCTAGGAGAATCTAACAGGAGACCCATCAGATCTACAGACCGAAATGTATTTCTTGCATACATAGCATTCGTATTAAATATTTTTTATTAGGTAGCAAATTTTGAGTCAATTGGCCTGATTTCCTACTAAAACCCCCCAAACTTTTAGGCCATGTTTGGTAACCATCCAAACAGTGCCAAATTCTGATTTTTTGTTCCAGTCAGTTTGGGCTTAGAATCGCATTTGGTAAAATTTTTGTTCCCAAGAACAGATTGGAAGGAATCAAGTATAATTAAAAAAAAAGTTCATTCTTGTTCCAGAATCAGAATTGAGAATCAAAACTAACAACTCTTTTTCTTCCCTCTGATCATCTCACGACCGCTGTCCACCTCATTGGTCGTCGTTCGCCGCCGCCAGCAGTCGCCGTCCCTGTCGGCGAGCTCGCTGTGCTAGGGCGAGGTCTAGCGAGCTTGCCGGAGGCAAGCCCAGCCATCGGCGAGGCTTGGCCTCCCCAAATCTAGCGAGGCCGAGGGCGGAGCGAGGCCCACTTGGCCACCGGTGAGGCTGGGCAAGTCTTGTGACGCTTAGCACCGTCGATGGCTCGGCGAGCCTCGCCCGCCCGGCGATGCCGACTTGGCCACCGACAAGGCTTGGCGGGGCTAGGCGAGCCTCGCCCAGCTGCCGGCGAGGCTCGGTTGGCGATGCTCCAGTGAGGTCACCAGCTCTCGTTTGGCCGGTTGCCGGTTTGGCGACCGGCCACAAGAGGAAGAAGAAGAATAAGAAGAATAGGAGAAAAAGGAAAAAAAAAAGAAAAGAAAAGAAAAGTAAAAAATTTATTTAAAAATTAAAATAAATTAATTTGGAACAAAATTAATGAGCACGGTACCAAACACAACTATATTCCAAAATAAGAAATTTTGGACAGTTACCAAACGGCTTAAAATGCTTAGAATCAGTTTCCGGGAACAGAATAAAAAAGAATCATTTCTTATCAGAATCTACTCATAAGAACAGAATCGTTACCAAACGTGCTCTTAGTCTTATCTCAATTTTGTTCTGAATTTTTTTTTTAATCTAAAAAATTCATAAACTTTCACTCTAATTGCAAATTTGCCCCACATCTAAAATTACCTCTGATTTCTTCAACATTATGAACAACAGGAGCCTACTATTGTTCCATATGAAGATAAGAATGTTCTTGAATACACATATTCTAATAATGAATCTCAAATGGCATAATGCTGATTATTTTGAAGAAACTAGTGGCAATTTTTGGACGCGGGGTAGATTTGGGACTAAAGTGAAAGTTTATGATTTCTTTTCGGACAAAAAAAAAAGGTTCAAGACAGAATTAGAATTCAACATAAAGTCCAGTTTAGGAATTAAGCCCTAGTAAATTTAAAGTTCTTGTGTGGTTGTAGTTGACAGCCTTTTTAATGAACTGCCATTTTTTATTTGAATGACAGAATCAAGGCTATTAGTCAATCCGCCCCAATTGCATAAAGAATTCATGCCACCTCTCCTGGCATTTATTTCCTTGAATCAGTGCCGACACGGTCTGTCTCCTATCTAATTTTATCAAAGCAATGTTTAACGCCACCTCTTGTCCTCCGTCATCATATCATTTTTTTATTTTTGCAACCTGCAGAAGTACTTCCGTCCCAATCTCTTCGAACTAGTAGGATTAGGTGTTATGATACGAATAAGGCAGCTTCTGCTAAATATGAAGAAAATGCAAAACCAAATAAGGGATATTTTGGCAGAGATACAATTGCCGATGCTGCTGCTGAGATTGCTCCTGCAGTCGTTTGTGTGTGTGCTTCGTAACAAGGAAAAGGTATGCCATGTGATCCTTCTCTTAGTGAGTCGTCCAGGCCAGAAATCTAGTGTTACTTTGTTTTTTCTTCTGTGCGCTAATCTGAAAAGTCTCTTTTTATCTTGCTGATCAGAGGAAGAACCGGCAATGGGTTCTGGAACTGTTATTCATGAGGATGGCTACATTTTGATATGTTCTCGTCTTTTCTTCAACAAAACTGACGTGACATACGCAGCTGATGGAGAGGTTGGTGTTTGAGGATTTACTTTGCTGTCCAAATTTAGTGGCTTAACTTCAAGTTTCTCACTTTGTTTTCTTCTCTACCACGTGATATTTGAACTAATTATAATATCTTGAACTTGACGTAGACATGTAAGCTGCATGTATAGGAAAGGATGGATAAGAATACCACTTTGTCATATTAGTCAGGCTTCGACTCTGCTCAATATAATGTCATTCTATTACTCTGCACATAAGCATGTAACAGGAGGGCATAAAAAAAAATTGCTCTGCCAGTATCTGCACGATTCATGGAGTTTTATGTGCACATATTGCTCCCTCAACCCAATGTTGATGAGAATGTAACTCTGAAGTGCCATTTTTTTTATTCTTCTACCAGCACTATATTTCAAGGCCCCTTTCTGGGACTTGGGTTATATTGTGTTTTGTTCTTGAATGTGACCGTGCTATAAAAATAAATAGTTGTGTTAGCAAGCCCAAAACCCAGAAGTTTAAGTTATTAGATGGAGGACTACTTGTACATGAGGCTCAGACAAAGCAGTATTACACTTAATTCAGAACTAAAGATTGTGGATGCTTATGTTTTCTCAACAAAACTCACGGATTTAAGCATGGATGATCCTGGGCTCTTGGCTAACAGAAAGAATGTCACAGGTTACTGTACAGACGCAAGACAAGGAGGAAGGCCGTGTTGTTGATGCTTATGTTGATCTTGACATTGCCATTGTAAAGATTGATTCTCCAAGTTCCGCCCTTTCAACAGCAAAAGTTGGCTTAAGTAGTAAGCTGCTGATGTTGTCTTGAATTCCACAATAGTCAATCGTGAAATCTAGGAAGGCTTGAAGATTGCAGGTTATTTGTTTCCTAATATATTTCCTAGATTTGGGTTTTAAATTTGATAATATCTTTATGGTGGAATTCCTTTCCTACTAGGTTTAGGAAAGTGGGGAGATCTATTTATTTCAGCACTATACCTTGTACTCTTGTGATATGCTCAAATAAGAAATCGTCTCTCTCTCTCTCCCCCGTGGACGTTGGCGGATTTTTTCGCCGAACCACATAAATCTCCGTGTTCTTGATTATTCTTGTTTTCTTTCTCATCTAGTTAGGGTGTTCTTCCACACAACAATTGGTATCAGAGCAATCCAGGTTCTCTGTTCCTGTATTGCGACTTCTAACTAGATGGCTGGAAAAGGTTCAACTGTTCGATTTGATATTGAACGATTCACTGGGAATAATAGTTTTACACTATGGCGGAGAAGGATGAAGGATCTGTTGATTCAACAAGGTTTATCAAAGGTTCTTCTGGGAAGATCAAACAAGCCGAACACCATCACTGATGATGATTGGGCCGACATGGAGGAGAGGGCATGCAACGCAATATGATTGAACCTATCAGATGAGGCCCTTCAATATGTAGCGAAAATCGAATTTGCTCCAGAGGTATGGCTCAAACTCGAAAGCATTTATATGACAAAATCTCTTATGAACAAGTTGTTCTTGAAGAAGAGATTGTATTCACTTCAGATGAGTGAAGGAGATCTGTTGGAACACCTTAACGTGTTCAATAAGATGATTAGTGAACTTACAAGCTTGGAGAGGTAAAGTTTGAGGATGAAGACATAGCGCTTCTACTACTGGCATCGTTGCCGGATTCATTTGACCACTTAGTGACTACGCTCCTTTATGGCAAGGAAACCCTGGAGATCGGAGAGGTGACTACTGCCCTAATTTCAAACGACACCCGGAAAAGGGCAAGTAGTTCAACATCTTCGGGAGATGGACTCTTTGCAAAGGAGAAAAGCAATCAAGGAAGAGGAAGATCAACGGATCAAGGATCGAGCAGTAAGGGTCGATCAAAATCCAAGGGAAGGTTTAAAGGAAGATGCTACAGGTGTAATCAGGAAGGGCATACTAAGAGATTTTGTCCAAAAAAGAACGAGAAAAAGAAGAAGAGCTCGGATGAGGGAAGTATAGCCAACAGCATTAAGACCAATGATGGGGACGTCTTGTCCATATCGTCGGGGAAGGACACCTTTGAAGATTCATGGATCATGGACTCCGGATGCACTTTTCACATGTGTCCTCATCAAGAAGTCTTTGATGAGTACAAGGTATATGATGGTGGTTCAGTTCTCATGGGGAATGATACTTCGTGCAAGACTGTGGGTGTTGGAACCGTGAAAATCAAGATGTTTGATGGCATGATTAGAACCTTGGCAAACGTGCGTCATGTTCCGGGTCTAAGGAAGAATTTGATCTCATTAGGAGCACTTAAATCCAATGGATGCAAGTACACGGCTCAAGGTGGAGTCTTGAAGGTGATTAAGGGAGCTCTGGTTGTTCTTAAGGGACAGAGGCACGGGAACCTATATCGACTTATAGGAACCACAGTGCAAGGTGGAGCATCTATGTCCACGGATGCTAGCATGGAGATAGATAACACCTATTTATGGCATATGCGTCTCGGACATATGCGTCTCGGGTATATGGGAGAAAGAGGATTGATGGAGCTTCACAAGAGGAATGCACTCAAAGGTATAAAAACATGCAAATTAGATTTTTGCAAATTTTGTGTGTTTGGAAAACAATGCAGAGTTCGGTTCAATGCTGCAACTCATACAAGCAAGGGCGTGCTCGAGTATGTACACACGGACGTATGGGGTCCTTCACCGATAAAGTCAAAAGGAGGGAAGGAATACTTCGTGACATTCATTGACGATTTCTCAATTTTGTGTGTTTAGAAAACAATGCAGAGTTCGGTTCAATGCTGCAACTCATACAAGCAAGGGCGTTCTCGAGTATGTACACATGGACGTATGGGGTCCTTCATCGATAAAGTCAAAAGGAGGGAAGGAATACTTCGTGACATTCATTGACGATTTCTCAATTTTGTGTGTTTGGAAAACAATGCAGAGTTCGGTTCAATGCTGCAACTCATACAAGCAAGGGCGTGCTCGAGTATGTACACACGGACGTATGGGGTCCTTCACTGATAAAGTCAAAAGGAGGGAAGGAATACTTCGTGACATTCATTGATGATTTCTCAATTTTGTGTGTTTGGAAAACAATGCAGAGTTCGGTTCAATGCTGCAACTCATACAAGTAAGGGCGTGCTCGAGTATGTACACACGGACGTATGGGGTCCTTCACCGATAAAGTCAAAATGATGGAAGGAATACTTTGTGACATTCATTGACGATTTCTCAATTTTGTGTGTTTGGAAAACAATGTAGAGTTCGGTTCAATGCTGCAACTCATACAAGCAAGGGCGTGCTTGAGTATGTACACACGGACGTATGGGGTCCTTCACCAATAAAGTCAAAAGGAGGGAAGGAATACTTCGTGACATTCATTGACGATTTCTCTCGCAAAGTTTGGGTCTACTTCATGAGACACAAAAGTGAAGTCTTTGAAAAGTTCAAAGAATGGAAAGCTGAAGTTGAGACTTCAACGGGGAAGAAGGTTAAGTGCTTGAGATCGGACAATGGAGGAGAGTACAAATCTACACCATTCATGGAGCTTTGCAAGAATGAAGGGATTAAACGTCACTTCACAGTTCCGGATACGCCCCAACAGAATGGCGTAGCGAAAAGGATGAATTGAACCTTATTAAAGAGAGCTCGAAGCATGAGGCTACATGCGGGACTAAGCAAGGAGTTTTAGGCAAAAACTGTCTGCATGGTATGTTATAGTGTGAATCGATCTCCATCAACTGCAATTAAATGCAAAATTCCCGAAGAGGTATGGACTGGTAAAATTATCGATTATTCTAATTTAAGAATATTCAGTTGTCCTGCTTTTGTACATGTGCAGAGCTCAAAACGCTCGAAGTTGGATCCAAAATCAAAACAATGCATATTTCTCGGTTACGAGAAATGAGTGAAAGGCTATAAATTATGGGATTCAAGTGAGAAGAAAGTTCTAACGAGCAGGGATGCTATATTCGATGAATCTGCAATGTTGAAGTCAAGCTGCGTGCCACGCGCGGCTGCTGAAGAGGAGAGTGATAAATCTATTGTTAAGGTGGAGCTTGAAACTAGAGAATCTGCAGAGAATGGCGAGTCATCCGATGAAGCTCCGGAAGTCAAAGAAACAGTAGAAGTTCCTCGTACCATTGTGACGGGTCAAGGAAGGCGCACTCCCAAAGCACCGGAGAGGTACAGTTTTGAGGATATGGTTGCTTATGCTCTTACTGTAGGCTCTAGCGATCCAAGCTCCTACCATGAAGCTTTGAAAAGTGATCACAAAGAAAAGTGGATGACCGCAATGATGGAGGAGATGGAGTCGTTACAAAAGAATGAGACATGGGAACTTGTGAAGAAGCCCAATGATCGGAATGTCATTGGTTGCAAATGGGTTCTTCGAAGAAAGGAAGCAGCAACGGAGAAAAAGTAAGAGAGATACAAGGCCTGACTTGTTGCTAAGGGCTATGCACAGAAGGAGGGGATTGATTACGACGAGATATTTTCCCCTATTGTAAAACACACATCAATTCGTGTTTTACTAGCTATGGTAGCCATATATGACTTGGAGCTAGAGCAGCTAGATGTGAAGACAGCATTCCTTCATGGTGACTTGGAGGACAAAATCTATATGGAGCAGCCCGAAGGCTTCAAGGTGGAAGGGAAAGAGGATCATGTTTGTTTGCTCAAGAGATCACTTTACGGTTTGAAGCAATCTCCGAGACAATGGAATAAAAGGTTTGATTATTTTATGCTTCGTATTGGCTACATGAGGAGTGTGCATGATTCTTGTGTCTACTACAAAGTTTTGGATGATAAGTCACTTATTCTGTTGACGCTCTATGTTGATGACATGTTGATTGCTGCAAGAAAAATGAGAGATATTAATTCCCTAAAGTCTCAGTTAAGTAGTGAGTTTGATATGAAGGATCTTGGTGACATAGAAATCTTTCGAGATAGACATGCAAGTAAGTTTTGGGTAAATCAAAAGAAGTATGTTTAGAAGGTCTTAGAGTGGTTCAACATGGGTAAAGCTAAACCATTTAGTACACCCTTAGCAAATCACTTCAAATTATCTGAGAAATAATGACCTGTTTCACATGAGGAAGTTGTAAAGATGTCTCGAGTACCCTATGCCAGCGTAGTAGGGAGCCTCATGTATGTATGCTATGGTTTGTAGTAGACCGGATTTGGCTCATGCGGTGAGTCTCGTTAGCCGATACATGAGCAATCTGGGTAAGGAGCATTGGGAAGCTGTTAAGTGGATCTTTCGTTATTTGGCTAGAACTGTCAGAATGGGTTTAATGTTCAGTTCCAAAGGAGGATCAATCAATTTAGCAGGTTATGTTGATTCAGACTTCGTTGGTGACTTGGACAAGCGAAGGTCCATCACAGGATATGTTTTTACTCTTGGTGGTGGAGCTATTTCATGGAAGGCAATGCTTCAACCTACTGTAGCATTGTCTATAACCAAAGCTGAGTATATGGCAGTAATTGAGGCTGCGAAGGAGGGAATATGGTTGACTAGTTTGGTCACCGAGTTGGGTATAAAGCAAGAAAGTGCTACATTATATTGCGATAGCTAGAGCGCAATATGTCTCGCGAATAATCAAGTGTTCCATTCTAGAACGAAACACATTGAAGTTCGGTAGCACAAAATTCGAGAATTTGTGGAGAATGGTAGCATTGCTTGAAGAAAATCCATACTAAAGATAATCCTATAGATATGCTCATGAATATGATTACTACAGAGAAGTTCAAGTCCTACAGGGACTTGATTTCTCTCACTCATCATTGAAGTTGATGGAGGCCGCACCGATCCAGGTGCGGGGCGTACCTTTGCAAAGGTACGATGGAGGGAGAGATATATTCAATTTCTTGGTTCAAGTGGAGGCTTGTGGTTTATTCAAGCCAAAGGTGGAGATTTGCTGATGTTGTCTTGAATTCCACAATAGTCAATCGGGAAATCTAGGAAGGCTTGAAGATTGCAAGCTATTTGTTTCCTATTATATTTCCTAGATTTTGGTTTTAAATTTGATAATATCTTTATGGTGGAATTCCTTTCCTACTAGGTTGAGGAAAGTGGGGAGATCTATTTATTTCAGCATTATATCTTGTACTCTTGTGATACGCTCAAATAAGAAATCGTCTCTCTCTCTCCCGTGGACGTAGGCGGATTTTTTCACCGAACCACGTAAATCTCCGTGTTCTTGATTATTCTTGTTTTCTTTCTCATCTAGTTAGGGTGTTCTTCTGCACAACATAAGCTTCGTCCTGGAGACTGGGCAATAGCCATGGGCAGTCCACTTTTCCTTCAACACACTGCTACGCTCGGGATTATTAGGTCGTTCAGCTCATACTTACAATTTGACCAAGCAATTAAATTTTGTTCTAGTCTTTGTTTTCCTTAGTTATTGTATCAGCATAAAAGCGTGGATGTATATTATTAGTTAATGTGACAGTTCCTTCCCTCTTTTCTTGCTACATATAGCTATGCTCATCGCACGAGCAATGAGTTGAATCATCCAGGAATGGCCATGGAGTATCTGCAGACAGATCGTGCAATCAATCCCGTAAGATGTAACGATGCTTGTGTTTGCCTGCCTGCCTGTGATTAGTTTGTGTTGCCTTTTGCTGTTGGATTCACATATTCAACATTAATAATACTAGAAGGGTCTCCGTGCATTGGCTGCTGCATCAGGATACCAGTTCTGGTGAAAGTAAGTCTAAATAATAGAGAGGTCCGATGCTACTTGAGACTCAAGAAGCGCGAGACATGAATAAGGGGGAAACCGTATCTCGTCATTAAGTGGGCCATCTATCTGTGAACCGTTGGCCACCACCTTTCACCTCCTAGATGTTTTGAATGCAGAATTGTAGACCGTAAATAACACGGGCTAATCAATAGAAGTCAGTGACGACATTCGTGATAAATTCACATGCTTGCGCTTTGTCCAATTTAATCTAGGTCTTTTGACATAACCGTGGTACGCTCCTTAACTTGACAATAAGTTTCTGTCTCCTTTTTTTTTTTAAGGGAAATTCTGGGGGTCCTCTGCAATCTCGATGGAGAATTAGTTGGTGTCAATGCTGAGACAATGAAGCCAGATAAAGCATATGGACTGAGCTTTGCTGTACCGGTTGATCTTTTTTCAGCAATCTTAAAGCCCTTCCAGAGTTGTCAGTACGTTCTATTTTGGTGCCTCATACCTGCTTGATATGTAAACTTTGTCGTGAACTTTTCTATCAGTATAATGATCAATCGTCTCCTATCCTCCTTTATTATATAAAAGAGGTGACTGATTTTAAAGCGAGTGTTTTATTGATATTCTGATGTGCATTGAGCAGTCGTGGTCATTTCTATTGCATTTCTCTGCGAGAACTCCAGGTATTAAGTGGAAAGAAACAGTTCGATGACCTCTGTAGTTTAAACTTAAACAATTTCTTTCCTTATTGATCAGTTACTATAATGGCCTTGTGAAAGTCTTCTGCAGTATTCATTCTCGGAACTTCCCCAGTACAATTATGATATTTCAAGCATATTATCTTCACCTAGGTAACAGATGGTAACTTGTCGCAGGATGCCTGTACAACCATATTTTGGATGGGTTATGTGGAACGTCAGCAAGGAGAACTACAAAACACTTAAACAACGTTACCCCACATTTCCTAAAGCTGAAGAAGGCGTCTTTGTACAGAAGGTATGTCTTTCTTATTGTCTTCTTCAGCAAATCTGGAAATGCTCTCATTTTATTCCCTTTTCAATGATGTCATCAGTGTGCAAGAAGAGCGCCCCCAATTCTGTGCATGAATTTGTGGTTTCGGGAGGAGGGCGCTGTATGGTGCATGGCCAAAATTTGCTACTGTTGGATACTATATTGCTAAGGTCCCTCTTAAGTTTGTTTAACTTGTCGTCTTGCTTTTTCTTTTGTCCTCTCTATTTCTCATGAAACATGCTATTTGAAATTATTCATGGAAGCACCTCGCCTGGAGAAAATGTTCCATCATATAAAACATCAGTCGTCAACTGTGCTATGATAAGAATCATACTGTATATGTGACATTGAAGCCCCGCTGGTGCTGCCATTTCTCTGTGAAAGTACCCTGAAGAAAGCTCTCTCTTCAGGGGACGACTTATGCTGCATGTTAAGTATCATTGGACTAGTAAAGTGTCGACCCTCACTTCTTTTGACAATGAACTTAAAATCTTGTGTGTTCATGGAAATCCGTAATCTAATGTCATTATATTCTCGTATCGGTGCTCGAGCTAGCCTTTTTAGATGATGCATTCTTCTTTTTTGTCAACACTGCCGGTTCCTTATGTATTCATATCTTCGTCAGGTAATAAAAGGATCCCCTGCTGATCGTGCTGGCGTTCAAGCTGGTGATGTCATCGTGGATTTTAATGGAGAAAAAGTTCGCCATATGAATGAGGTAAGAGTTTTCTTGATCTAACAGGCATCAATTTTGATTCAGAAGCTGTTTGCTTGGCGCATTGAGCAAATATTAAATGGAACACTGGAATCGTTATCAAATATCTTAAAAAGTGCATGATGCAATTCATTTATCGGAATGAATTGCTCTTGACGTTGGTCTATCCTTGATGGGAAATAAGAAGGGCTTCAAAGGCCTGTGACTCTCTACATGAACTGTGATCAACAGTAGTTTCAAGATGAGGAATCTTGGATGGAATGTAAAATGATAGAAAGAGAAGATGCATTACAGATTACCGATGGATGCAGAACGAACGAACAAAGTATTTCACCATAAACTAAGTGTCTACAGTTTGTGATGGCAGCTCAACTTCAGCTTCCTGACTTAATTCGATTCATTATCGCCATTGAAAATGATAACTAAAGCGCTTAATTCACCAATTTGTTGCAGATGTTGGAGGTTATGGGGAAGAAATCGGGGGCAACCGTCCACGTAGATGTGAGGAGAGTCAAGTGTGGCAAGGATCATGAGGTTCCTCTGACCATAACTTTCTAGCAGAAAGATGTCGCCACTCCGAGGCCTTGACTTTGATCTCGACTTTGATCGAATGGTGGTTATTTGCAGTACAATAAAAGTGCAAGTGATCTGTTACCTCGGATCCTTGATTTTTCATAATCGGACAGTAATATGACGTGTATCATGTCATGAAAGAACATCGATCTCGCGAGTGGAATAAAATGTGATTCTTTCTATTGCTGCAAATGTTTTGGTACCGTGTCATTGTGTTGGAACTTTGACAATCCAAGGTTTAAAGGGTAAGCTACATAACATATATATTGATTTTCTTTCTCCAGCCGGCATAATGAGCGAAGCGCATTCTGATAATTGTCAACTTGAATCCCAAGTGATTTGCAAACTCATTTACTCTTCTTACGTAGGCCTTGCCAAATGAGTGCAAAATCATTCGAGATAGCACCCAAAATGAAAATCCTAACTGAACTCAACCATAAATCCGCATAATATGGGTGTTTGTTTGAATGAAAGAATTTTCCACAAATCAATTTGGTAGATTTTCACGCGTTTAGTCTGTTGAAGATGATTGGTCAACGGAAAATCATATGCTTAAAATTAGGGAAATGAATTCTTCAACCTTAAAAGGGGACCTTTTCCTAAAAAAATGATATCCCAAAATGTATTTCCCTTTATCATTCTGTTATCCTTGAAACAAATACAATAAATCTTAAAATCGTACGTTTGTATGGAAGAAGAGTTTGCATTTCCTAGTATTTTTTAGCATGTCACAAGTAATTCATTTCCTTCGCTAGACTTAGTTATGATTTCGTTCCTTACCTATAATCTTGTCGTTATCGTAATTTATGTATCCCCAAAATGAGCATTCTTGAAATGTTGACATAAAAATTCGATAATGAAGATGCTTTTACTTGAAATAATTTTTTGCGAATTAATTTTTTGAACTTTCATGTGTTTGCTTTGCTAATAATGATCAACTGATGAGAAAGGTACTTACAGTCAAAAGAAATATGTACTCTTAAAGTTAGGAAAATAATTTTCATAAAACTATTTTCCTTTGTCATTAAATTTTTTTCTGAAACAAATACACCTTAAATAATTTTCACTTCTTTAAACACATAGAAAAGAAAAGGAGTTCTACAGCATCAAAAGTCCTAAAATTTATCAGAAAAGCATAATTGAATTTTAAAACTTTCAAAATATACAATTAAGTCTTAAAGTCTTTTTGTTAATTGCATATTTTTTTTTTTTAAAATTTTAGGACTCGATTACACTTTTACACAAATTTTAAAATTTGATTGTACCTTTATAAAGTTTTAGAATTAATTTGCATTATTGTGATTAGTTTTAAGATTTTCATTACACTCCGATTTCTTCTACTTCTATATATTATCCTTCACCTAATTCTAGTTTTATTATATGCCCTGTCCAACACTCGCACAGTCCACAGGCACCGACTCCATTGCAGCAAACGCCAGCTTACCCACCAATGGTAACGACGGGACGTGAGGAAGCGAGGCCACTAGATTACTCAGCGACGAAGAAGCTTTTATGGCGGTTCGCGCGGCAGGGATCAAGGAGGAAGATGAGTGCATCTGCAGTTCTTTTCTGTTTCTTCCCTCGCTTTCTTCAGTTGTCCGGGTGATCGAACCTGCCGAGTGACATACTAACCCAGCGTTTACTAATCGACTTCGAAAGTCAATAGATGGCAAGCTGGCATGGCCATTGAAAAAGCTTCAATGGTACGGTTTTTAGTCATGCTGGAGTGTGGTACGAGTCGTTGACTCTTTGCTTAGGGATCGTGTGCTAGGTTCCCAGCGACCTTCTGAGCACGTGGTAGAGAAAGGGAAAGAACAGCGAGACGACTTGGGTCTTTGTTTATTGAGAATAACTGATATAAGTAAGAAATCTTCAAAAGAAACTGAAGTTGAATGATGGGTGATAATCACCACATTAGAAGAAAGTAAACATGAGTAAGCCACCTAATTATATTTCGAAAGCATGATTATCTGTAGCTTAAATACTAATGCTTGCTTGCTTAGAAGTTTTTGGCAAGTGGGTTTAGTCTGTCTTTAGGAACTTTTGTTTTCCTGATGGCTTTTGGGCAAGATGTTGAACTAACCTTTTCATAATAAATTGAGCCCAATTCACTAGTCCAATTGGGGATGGTCCGTCCGCGCACGACTGCACGGGGAGTGATTTCCTTTCCATCTGACTTATGCGGAGCTAAATTCAATCGTGTTGTAGTGGCTAAATTTATTACCATCGGCATTGTTTGCATTGGTGATGACTGAATTGTGATTCGTTTCCATTTTATGGTTCTTGTTTGTTAGGTGCGAACTCTGACTCTGCTTTGTTATTTGCTGACGATCTTCCACCATCACCCTACATTATGTTGGGTCACTGAGAGACAGGAGGCATGTGGGTATTGGCTTGATCATTGGTGTCATTGCAGTTTCCATTTAAGAGAAGTCCTTTTGTTTTGGACTGCTTGATTGTCCCACTTAATTTGACTTTCTTCTTTATTTGTTAGATCAGAAAAATCCCCCGTCATGTTCCTTGCAGATTGGATTATCCTTATAGTGCGGTGATGAGGAAAATATAAAATAACAGCAAGGGAAAAAGATTGACTTTAGCTCCTTGTCTACGCTTAACCATTTCTATATAAGTGGCAGGCAGGTCTCTTGCAGAATTTCAGTGTCACATAACTTGTGCAGTTGAATAGTCTATCAACCAAAATTTTCCTTTCCTTGTACATTTTGGCGACTCCAATGGCAGAAATTACAGGACCAGTCTCAAATCTTCTGCGAGTGCATATGCAACATACACTGTCCTTTCCTGCAGTGCTTTCCTCAGACAATCAGAAATGCGGTTTGTTCCTTGTTCTGATTAGACATTTTTTCTTGAAGGCTTCCAAGGGTTTTGATTTTTCACAATTATGTGTTCACTTTGAGGTTAACAAATGGCAGGAAAGCTTCATCTGCCTAGTCTCTCGGCTAACCCATGCTATGAAACTCAAGAAAGCTCAAAAGTTTATCACAAGGGTCTTGGCAGAGACACCATTGCCGATGTTGCTAAAGAGGCTGCTTCTGCAGTTGTTACCATACATGTTTCTAACCAGAGTATAGCATGCTTTGTAGCTGCTTTTTTTACTGTGAAAAAAAATGACTTTGCTTGGTTGTTCACTGACTATGTTTCCCTACTTACAGAATCAGAGGGGATGTGTTCTGGTATCATTATTCAGGATGATGGCCTCATTTTAACATGTGCTCATGAAATCTCTCAAGGTGGCCAGGGAAGTTTACCTGATGAGAAGTTTTGGGATTTACTTTCTTAGTCCAGTTTATTTATTTGGGCGACGGCCTTTAACTTTCTATGAACTTAAAAATGCTGCTGGATGTATGCACATATACAATTATTCAGTGTGGATGGTAAACAAATGTTGGCATATATGAGATTGCCATCCTATCATAGTTATGTTGCATGTTGATAAATGCATTTTCTTACTGCTCAAAGCATTTACGTAAGGCATGTTCAGAATATCCCTCCATCAGTCTGTCTTTTATAGCTATTTATATTTGGAGTTGCCATGCAGAATATAAACGATGCTTCATCGAACAAATAAAATGTAAAAATGTTGTGTTTATATTGTATGTTGTAGTTCTTTGCCAGTGTTATCGCAAAAAGCATGTAGTTGAAATATGTAATACAGGAATTCAATGTTGATGAGATGAATTGAATTGAGCAATCATCGTGCTCTTGATTGAGTCTAAACACTGGATACTTTCTGGACTTGGGGCTCTTGGCTTACATAATGTGAAATGTCACAGATTTTTGTATATTTACGGGATGGCGAACGATGCGAGAGCAGATTGGTTGTTGCTTATTTGGATCTTGACATTGCCCTTTTGAAGATTAATTCTCCGACTAAGAATGAATTTTCGAAGGCAAAAATTGGCTCCGCAAGCAAGCTTCGCCCTGGGCACTTGGTGATTGCCATTGGCTGCCCGCTTTCCCTTACATATTCTGTTACTATGGGTATCATAAGGTACCTAAGAACTGGTATAGGTTTAGGATCTGTTAAGGCCGTACACATGTATGTCAGTGAATACCAGAGAAAAAAAGATTTATCTTGATTACTTATTGTACTGGTATTGGAATGAAATATCTTCCCTCTCCTTTTCCCCCTCTACCACTGTTTTGCTAAATACCAATTGTGAGTGATACTCATGCCTTTTTTTGTGCTTGATCCAGCTCTGAGTGGCGCCTAAGCAGCAAGTTGCTCGAAAAAGGAGTGGAAAGAGATTTTATGCAGATGGATTGTTTAATCGCTCAAGTAAGATGAGCCTCCACCTGTGGAAAAAGTGCCCAAACATGCGTTTGCTTTCATACTTTCAGTTCTACATTGGCAGTTGTATATGCATATAGGATAAGCAATATCGCCTCTAGCTAAGTTTGAAAACCAGCCATAAGGACTGGGACGAAGACATGTCCTGCTCTCTTGATAGAGCTAAATTTGACCTATCTACTGATCGTGGAAATGAGGTAGGACCCACTCCAAAAATTACTACCAGGCCTTGAAGAAGGAGACGTCATTGTCTGCGCCGGTAGCAGTAGGTCCAATGCATGTGATTCCTAAGGGTCCACATGATCCAATGGATTATGTGCCTTGGGTCTATATGTATTGGCTGCAACCAAAGATTTTCCTGGAAGAAGAGCTTGCCAGGATGTCTTGGGTGAAAGATAGAAAAGAACTTATCTGACAGACTGGAAAGTGAACCTCAGATCTCGTCCTAGTAAAGTAGGCAGGCTCAAGAGGACACTTAGGGATGCGCCACTACGCCTAAAAGGGGGATGAAGGTTCCTATCTTTCTTGGGCCTATCTTGGGAAAGGTGACCCGCTGGTGAGGCAAAGGCTAACATTGACTTGGCATGCTTTGTGAACAGAATTCCCTTCCTTGATTAAGGCTGCAATGTGAATTTAAAGAAAGAGAGCTTATTTTCTGATTTAGTTGGTTTTATTTATACGCACATCTTTCTGCAATATCAGTTTGCTCTTTGACCTGGTGATAGCACTTCTTTAGAACGAAAGTATTTTCCAACAATAACTTGTTTCTATTTTCTGGTAAAGGGAAATTCAGGGGGTCCTCTTTTCAACATTGACAAAGAACTTGTTGGAATTAATGTTTTCTGTTCAAAAACTGCACCTGGGATGAGCTTCGCTATACCAATAGATAACATCTTGGAACTCCTAGCCCCAAAGCGCAAACGGTAAATATCACGCCCTTAAATTCACTTCAAAAGATATGACGTAGCTTTCCCTGATACTGTTGCATGGCAAACAGTTTTTCGTAGTCCATACTGAGTTCATCATGTATTAGCTTGAGCGTGGAGACTTGGCCCGCTCCTGTTTCACTGCTTAGACACATTTTTTCTGAGCTCATTTGCCTGTGCAAGAGCTTTATTTTCTGAAAAGAAGAGAAAAGCTTAACTGAATGTACATTTTCCATAGAGTATCTGTAACCCATGAAATTGTTGGCGCAAGAGCACTTGATCATTGAGCTATAATGCACTCTTTCAAATGCACTCTTTCAAGGGTGGTCCTATCTAAGCAAATTGTCTCTATATCCCTACCTCCTTCATCATTGAGCGTTTATTTAGGGGTCTTAGAGTGTGACCGAAGCTGTTTCCTCTTGTTGATGAAGCTTATCCTTCATTGTCTCGCTTGCAACCTTGACTTTCTTTGGAGGTTACATGTAATATTTAGAATATGCCTTGATTTGGTACCTCTCTCGTGGTTCACACCGAAACAGTTTTAACCTAGAACATAAAACCTGTAAGCTCCCAAATAGTGGGAGGAGACTACTGAGGCTTTGACCTGCCTATTAAAGAATGAGCCAACGACTCATAGGTAGTGACTTGGTTAAGGGAACCCCTTGTAGCCTGTAACAATAGCAAGCCCTCATAGTGAATTCAACTATCAAGAGACATTCTATAAAGATTGGCAAGTTCATAAAACTTATTATCTAGACGGGAGTAATAGGAAAGAGAATTATTCAAAGAAGATAAACTAATATTATGGTTTGAAACCCACAAGTCTAAGTAAGATAGGAGCAGAGTGCTCGTTGTCTCTAACTCTGTAACTCTGTAATGGGCCAAACATTCTTCATTCTTCTTATAGCTAGATTCAATCTCCTAGTCCCTTCGAAAAGGAAAATAGATTTTCTATTCAAATGTCGCCTGATGTTTCAGTAAAATAATGACATAAGTGGGCCTACTAAACAAGATTTGGACAATCTTCTAATTGGGAAATAATTCTTAGATAGTAAACTTCAGTGGATTATGTATTGTATAAACACCAATAACTGTAATTGCTTAATTATTTCAATAGAGATTTAGGATTTTTTTCAGCGTGTTTATCTGTGATAGAATTTTGTGGCAGGAATGCTGTTCAACCTGAAAGTGGATGGATTATATATGACTTCTATGGGATGATGATTAACCAGAAAGACCTTTCATTTCCTAATAAACAAGGAGTTCATGTACTCAAGGTATGTATTAAAGTTTGGATATGTACACTGAGCAAACAAGGAATTTCTATGTAGCACGGACACTCTCCAGAAGCCTTCATGTCGTGTCCGACACTTCGACATGTGTCCGACACACTCCGACACGTCCCGACACGCTCTGACACGCGGTCAACGAGTGTCGAAAAATCCGACACGTGGTCAACTCTTTCCGACACGCTCCGACACACGAGTCCAGAATTCCGACACGCGATTCCGACACGCACATGGTCAATTTTAAAAATTTCTAATACTTGAGGGGTCAAAATATAAATATACACAAAAGAAGTAATAAAAGAAGTAATAAAATTGCTATAAATATACACGCACGGGGTCAATTTTTTTTTAGAATTTTTTTAAAAAGTCTTTTACTATGAAAGAAGTAATAAATAATGCTATATATGATAAATAAATAAATTTAAAAATATCATTTCAGCATTTTTCTTTAAACAATATTTTTCCTCTAAGTTTTGTGTATTATTGTAACAAATTAAAATAATGAATGATATTATTTAATATTTTTCGTGTAAATTAATTCTAGGCTATTATTATTATTATTATTATTATTATTATTATTATTATTATTATTATTATTATTATTATTATTATTATTATTATTATTATTATTATTATTATTATTATTATTATTATTATTATATAAAAATATATTTAATATATAACGTGTCGAAACGTATCGAAATTCTCTATTTTTAAGAAATGACGCGTTGGCGTAATCGTGTCGTGTTGTATCGCGTGTCGAGTGTTCGTGTCGATGCTACATAGAGGAATTCTCTCTAAGGATGTTCCCTTCCCTTGAGGGCTTGAAAGGAGTCTTAGGGTCTGTTTTTGTTCCAATTTCCTTGTTTTTCTGTTCTTTTGTTCTCAGAATTAAAAAAAGAACATAATTTTGTTTAATACCATTAACGAATTTTTTTATTTCCTGGAACAGAAAAGTAGCTGGTAAATAGATTTAGAACAAGTAGTTTCTTATTACCGAAAATAATTTTTAGAAATAAGTTTTTTCTTCTTTCTTTTCTTTTTCTTTTCTTCTTATTCTCACTGCCCCTCGCCCCCACCATCCGCTGTCGTTGGTCACCGGCCTGTCGCTAGAAAAATCTACAAAATTATTATAAAAAACAAAAAAATTATAATCATATCAAACGCATTCTTTTTTTTTTTTTTTTCTCTCTATTCCAAGAATATAAATATTATATAGTTACTAAATACATTCTTTTACTTAGAAATTATTTCAGGGAATGGAAAATAGAAAAAAAAAAAAACATTCCTGAAAAGATATTTTTCTTCAAAATAGAAATATTACCAAACACATTCTTAGCGTGTGTATGAGAGGAAGCCACATCAACCCTCGAGAAAGAGATGGCTACAGTATTGACTCATCAACTGAGGATGTAAAATGATAGCAGAAGACTCATTTTTCGGACTCTAGCGCAGAAGCTTTGTCCCTTTCCCGTTTCATATTTCCCCCGACTGGTCCCATAACTTTTAGGTAATATTATCCATGGATATCCAAATTTCCCACTGGACGGAATCATCCATTACTAAAGCGAAGCTGTAGCTGATTAAGCTTGAATGTTGGCGTCAGCCTAGGCATGTGGAAAGATTTTTAGTGACATTGCCAGGGCTGTAAGACTTGAGAGAAATTCATTAAGGGCATGTTTGGTAACTATCCCAACAGTGTCAGATTCTGATTTTTTATACTTAAGAGTAGTTTTAGAATAGAATTACGTTTGGTAAAATTTTTGTTCCTGGAAACAAATTTCTATTTTTTTGTTCCCGAAAGTAGATTTGGAATAAAACCAAGCATCAAAAAAAAAAAAATTTGATCCTTGTTCCCAGGAACAAATCTAAGAATCAAGCCCATATTTTATCTTCTTCTTCTTCTCTTCTTCCCTTTTCTCTTCTTCTTCTTCCGCCACCCGTCCGTCGCGCCATCGTCGTTAGTCGCTAGCAACCGATCCTGGCGAACTTGTTGGAGGCACAAGCCTCGCTGATGGCTAGGCAAGCCTCACGATCTGGTAAGGCCGAGCCTCGGCGGGGCTGGGCAAGCCTCGCCCAACTACTGGCGAGGCTCGGCCAACGAGGGCCAACCTCGCCGAGGGTCGGCGACACTCCGATGAGGTCTCGGCGACCGACCACTTGAAGAAGTAGGAGAGAGAAAGGAAAAAAAAAAAAAAAAGTAAAAAAATTATTTACAAATTTTAAAAAAATGATTTGGAGTAGAAATTTTAAGCATGATACTAAACACAATTTTATTCCGGAATCAACAATTTTGGATAGTTACTAAACAGCTTAAAATGCTTAGAAATTATTTCCGCAAATAGAATTAAAAAGAATTATTTCTGATCAGAAATTGTTCTCAGGAACATAATCGTTACCAAACACACTTTAAGCCACATTGTTATTCCCTTTGTTTTAAGGTGAGAGGAGGCTCCTCAGCTGAACGTGCTGGTATCAAACAAGGTGATTTGATTCTAAAGTTCAATGGCAGACCGATCCATGGAGACATTCAACAGGTCAAATCAACTCATATCATCACTTTAATTTATTTAACATAGCACGTTGTTGAATTGAATCTCAAAACTTGAGCTACAATTAGACCGATTTAATAATTTGTATTTTGATTCGTATTTCATTCACTGGAAAAAGGACATAACTCTATTTGGCACTGTTTTCTAATAGTTTAAGTTTGTAGAAAAGGTGGTCGCATACTCTCAACTTTAATTAGATATATCAATCTTGTTGCTTTGGTCGGAAGATGACAACTACAGGCTTTTGACGTAATTGTTCTCCATTGAATATCAAAACTCTGTGCTGACTGGAGGCTATAAGGGGCCTCAAGCGTTTTTGCTTTTTTTTTATTCCAAAGAATAGAAACAAAAAAAATGTTTCTATTCCGGGGAACATTTTTTGAACAAAAAGATGCGTTTCGTAGAATTTGTTCCGGGAATAAAAAATAAATAGAAACACGTTTGGTAAATTTTTTGTTCTTTTTTTGTTTCTTTTAATTTTTTAATATTTTTATTTTCTTTTTTTCATTTTTTCTTTTCTTTTTTTTTTTCTTCCTTTGGCCGGTCGCCCCCTCCGGCATGATCGGCCGACGGGCCGGCCCGCCCGCCATGGCGAGGCTCGCCGGCCCCTGGCGAGGCCGAGCCTCGCCGTCGTTGGGCGAGGCTGAGCGTCGCCGAGCCTTGCTAGGGGCCGACGACGCTCCGGCGAGGTCGCCGACCCTCGACGGCGTCGCCGGCCCTCGACGGCCAGCCATGGCCAAGGCCGAGGCCGGTGACCGGCCAAAGAGAAAGAAGAAGAAAAGAGGAAGAGAAGAGAAGAGAGAGAAGAAGAAACAAGAAACAAAAAATTGTTTCTTCAAAATTGTTTCGGAACGATAAACAATTTTTTTTTTGTTTCTCGTTTCTGTTCTTTTTGAGTTAGAGAACAGAAAAATAAAAAATGAACAAAAACGCAACCAAATGCGTTTTTTTTTTTTTTTTTCCCGGGAACAAAAGAACAGAATTTCTGTTCATAAACACTTTTGAGAAATGAAAACATGCGGGGCCTAATAGATCATGCATGTTTTGAAGGACAAGTACAGGCAAATGATCTCCGTTACTCTAAAGGGACAAGAAGGTCCTGCCACCCAAGTAGATCCCGATCCAAAAAATCATCACGCTCCAAGAATTTCGAATCTTCCGAGATCCAAAATGTGATTTACCATATCTGCATTTGTGGCATAAACCGAATTGCCTCGTCTTATTTCTGGGTTCTCATTGTTAGGAGATGATGATTTCAAAGCCATGGAATCATATCCAGTGGCAAAATAAGAATGTGACGTAGTTTTATAATAACAAAGCTTAATGCTTGTTCTTTTCCGTAATTCTATACCCTCTGTTTCCAGTCTTCTGCTTCAGAGTTCTGTGAATGAGCATGCACTGTTTGGCCCGAGAATGGTGAGGTCTTCCTTGTATTCATCGATACTCTAAGCTCAATGAAGATGGCCGAATGGGATACCCAAAAGAATCTGATAGATCTCTTTCAAAGCAGGAAATTGGTCTGCAACTTCATGCAATTGCATAGATATGGACGGAATTTCTTGTTTAGAGCTGGACCATAGATTAATCAAAATCATAATTGTTGATGATATTGAGAGCGGCATTAGTCGTACAGAATTGAATCGAGCATGACTTCTAGTATGTCACTGAGGACCATCGAGTGAAGCCATTTGTCTCATTGTTATAAAGGATTCCGAGAACATGTGACTATGGATTAATGCATAACAAATCATATAATTTTCATAAAAATAATTAGGAATTACGCAAAACCTTTTGATTTCTCAAAAGGTACAAAAGTGCTTTTCTAAAAATTAAAGGGATAAGTTCATTGGAAATCCTAAAAACTTGTTATAAAAGTATAATTAAGTTCTAAAACTTTCAAAAAGTGTAAAAATCCTAAAAGTAATCATGAAGTACAATTGAGTTTTAAAATTTTCAAAAAATAAAATAAAGTTCTAGCACTTGTCAAATTGGTTCAATTAAGTTATTTAATTAATTGCACTTTTTGAAAATTTTAGAACTTGATTGCATTTTCTTGACAATTTTTATGATTAATTATTATTATTATTTAAAATTTTAGGATTCGATTGTACTTTCGTAACAAGTTTAGGGACTTGATTGTATTTTTTGAAATTTTTATAACACAATTGTACTTTTAGAACATTTAGTACACTTATTCCAAAATTTTGAGTTAGTGAGATATCATTTACTATCTTAATGCAGACTAGATAAGTGGTTGTTCTCCTCGAAGGGGTGTTTTTCTTGGTGCCCTCTTCTATGATTTTTGGTTTTTCAGATAATTTTTATTTTTATAGCAATATGGTCAATATAATAAATATTGATGAGGCAGACCAAATCAAAATTATATGCGTATTTTTATCTCAAGGATCAATATGAATTAAAAAAAAGAAGCTATAATTTAGGATTGGATTAGTGAAAAAGGATTTTGCTAATCTAATTGAACATCTATAATTTAAAGGAAAATGATATAAATGATCCATAAACAATAATTCAATGCGCAATATTATTTACAAACTTTTGATTTATTCCATGTGATTCTTAAAATTCGAATATATGTTCAATTTAATCCGTCAACTATATAAAAAAATTTAATATTTTTCGTGAACTTGATTTGATAAAATGTTAACATTTGATATGTTATATAAATTTGGGGATTGGATTAAATATTTATAAAAAAAATTAGGGGCCACATTAAATAAATAAAAAGTTCATAGACTATATTATACATGGAGCTAAAATATAAGAATATATAGAATAAACTAATATTTTAAGGATGATATTATAGATTGAGTGAAACTTTTGAGAATTATTTATGTTATTTTTGTCCTAGGCTTTTTTTTTTTTTGTCGGTTTGTCCTAGGCTATTGATGGCTTTTTATGGTTTTTCTTTTCGGCTTTCCCGTCAGATGATGCTTAAAATTAATGGCAAACCGATTAAATTCCCGGTCAAATCTGGGATGATCGAGTCTCCCGGATCGCCAGCGTGGCGCATTTCTAACCCTTCGATCAACGCCCCAATTCCAAAAACCAAAACACCAGCACGGATCGCCAATCTACCGAAACGTCACCATCCGATCCGCCACTCCTATAAATACTCCGGTCGCCGTCGTCGTAGCCATCGCTTTCGCACGGTGCCGGAACCCGAAACTTGGAAAAGCAACTCCGCCGTCGGATTACACCGCCCGTCGTCGGAACCCGGAAATGGAAGCCAGAGGCGCCGGAGGGAGGAGGGGAGAGAGGAAGAAGTCGGTCTCCAAGTCCGTCAAGGCCGGCCTCCAGTTCCCCGTCGGCCGCGTCGCCCGTTTCCTCAAGAAGGGCCGCTACGCCCGTCGCACCGGCACCGGAGCTCCGGTATACCTCGCCGCCGTCCTCGAGTACTTGGCTGCCGAGGTAAATTTTCTTGCTTTTTGTGTTCTTTCTCTCGGCATTCGGTGGGGACGGTGGCGAGAAGTGACGCGATTGCGTTCGTTACCCGCAGGTGCTGGAGCTGGCGGGGAATGCGGCGCGGGACAACAAGAAGAACAGGATCAACCCGCGCCACGTGCTGCTGGCGGTGAGGAACGACGAGGAGCTGGGGAAGCTGCTGCAGGGGGTGACCATCGCCAGCGGCGGCGTGCTGCCCAACATCAACCCCGTCTTGCTGCCCAAGAAGGCCTCCTCCGATGCGCCCAAGGCGTCCCAGCCCAAGTCGCCGGCCAAGGCCTGAGACAAAAGTCTTTACTAGGGGGTTCCGGCGAGGGGGTTTTTTTTGTAAATGGCCAGTTTTTTGGGTGGGCATTTTGGGTATCAGATCGTTCATGTGCCTATGGATTAGGCCCTTTTTTCTTTTGGGGCGTTTGGTTGGTCTTTTTCGGATGATGTAATGCCCCATCATCTGATGAATTTAATGCAGATAGCTTGTATGGGTCTTACAACTAGAATCTAATCTCTAACCTGGAGAAAATTAGTGTTGTCTATGTATATATTTATGCCAAATTAAGCATTCCATCACTAATGAAATGACTTCGGGCTGAAATGGGCTTTTTGGCTTCGCAAAATTTCGGTGTTCTGTGGAATTTCGATGCCCACATCTTGCATTGCATTATTCGCGAATCTGAGATTTTAAGGTTGAGGAAATTATGGGTCAATGGTATTTTCCTTCGGAAATTATCTAGAACATCGCAAAACTAAGAAAGGCTATGGTTTTTAAGGTTAATCAATTCGCACCGCCTTTTATATATACGCCCGCTATCTTCCTTGCCCTTTTGCATAGAGAGAGAGAGAGAGAGAGGGGTCAAAGGAGGGCTTTTCAAAATACCAGAGAGCTCCGCAACTCTACCTTCGCGAGCTGCACAGCTGCAGGTGACCCGGGCTCGTGATTTTCCGAATCGCGAACTGGGACGAGATCGTAAGCTCATGAGACTCGCGCTGGTAATTCATTTCGCAGATCCCAATTCGCCCTTTTCGCCTAATAGTCGCGTGTTGCTTGCAAACTGCAGTCGATGGCTTCGTGTCGTGTTCTTCCCTTGTCGCTTCGATTCGTCTGACCTGGTTCTTGCATTTTCTCCTCTGTTTTCAGAGGACCATCCTGCACGATTCCAAGAGAATTTCTCTGCTCCGGATCGCTGCCGTCGCCGTCGCTGGTTCTGGGGTTGCATTTGCGAACGCCAATGCCGACACCAGTGAGTCTGCCGTTCGTTATCCGCTTGTTGTCTTTCTTTTTTTTTTTTTCTAATAAGTCCCTTGTCGTGCTTTATTGTTGTGGAATTGGAGGTGAAGCATGTGGTAGTTTCTGTTTTCAGCTGAAAACTGTCGTTTAGGAAAGTCTCGGATCGTGCACGGCTTCACAATGTCGGCTCTCTAGCTTGGTCTTATTATTGTATTGCCATGCCAATTTTCTTTTGCTCGAACTATGTCCCTGCGAAATCTCTGTATCTTGTCCTTTTCCTGGTCTGGTCCATATTAGTGAATGTCGAAGGCTTACGATTGGAATTTACATCTAGAGCCGGAGTTATCGATTGGGATTTCCGCACCTTTGCAACTGGAGCAACCATGGCACATTGGCCAGATAACAGACTCTCAACTGGCTTTTCTGTCCTGGGATCAATTTCAATCTGGTCAGTTCCTGGTCTGTTGTTCAATTGACTTGACTTATTGGTTTTCTTCTTGACAATGTTTTGTATTGAATGTACTCTTTCGCACTCTTTTCGTCTTCATTTGAAAAATTGTAGGTATTCTTCCGACATTCTCATTTAGAGCCATTCCTGCCTCCCCTGATGACGTAAAGAAAGAATTGCCTGCTGATGCCAGCGAAAGTCCAAAACCATGTCCTCATTGTTTGGGGAGGGACACCATTGCAAATGCAGCTGCTAGGGTTGGTCCTGCAGTTGTAAATTTATCTGTTCCGCAGGGTATGCTCTCTCCTGTGAATTTTTCGTTACTTGCCTCGTCTTTCACCATCATGATGTGTACTCTATTACTTTCTGCCTTTCCCTATTTGTAAGGTTTCCATGGCATTACCACTGGAAAGAGTATAGGATCTGGAACTATTATAAACAAGGATGGCATGATTTTAACATGTGCTCATGTCGTGGTTGATTTCCAAGGTCTTCACTCTTCATCTAAAGGCAAGGTTCGTTTCTTTTCATTTAGCCTGTCTTTCCACAATATATTAGTTTCCAGCAGCAAAATACTATTCATCTCATTTATGGCTCTGTTGATACTCATTACATGTTGTTTTTGTACTACATTGCATTGGAAGTGTCTTCCATTACTCATAACTTCTGTTGAATCGCGATTGCTTTGCTGACCGTGTAAATGTACTTTATTACTGGTGCTTCTGAAGTTAGAATTTGGATATTGTAATTTCTGCAGCCAGTTGATCTCAAATGCTTAATTATATTAGTAAACCTCTCATGGAACTTGCTAAACCATATTAAGTGAAGAGAAAGGTGCTCTGCAAGAGGTGGTTTTCTTACATGTCACTTGAAAGTAGTGTTACTATGACTGCTAGCATGTCTTGACTCCTATTTTTAATCTTTTTGCCCATTATTCTCCAAGGCTATATGCTGGAGTACCAATGTGTGAGTTATCACAACCTTTAGCTATACAAGAGGTTGATTTTCATGATCAATTATCTAGCCTCTGAATAATTCGGAGTTTGTCAGATACTATGTTTTCATATGAGAGCTTATAGAAATTGTGATATCGTTCCCTTAGGTTGATGTTTGTGATAACTCACAGGTTGCAGTAACTTTGCAAGATGGTCGAACATTTGAGGGTACTGTTGTCAATGCGGATATGCATTCTGACATTGCCATCGTAAAAATCAATTCGAAGGTTCCTCTTCCAACAGCAAAACTTGGCTCTTCGGGCAAACTTCGACCTGGAGACTGGGTGATAGCAATGGGCTGTCCTCTTTCCCTTCAAAATACTGTTACTGCTGGCATTGTCAGGTACTTCTATCTTTTGTTTTCTCTCTTTTTGTTTTTTTTTTTTTTTTGTTGTGAAATTTAAGTATAGAATTCTTGTTTACCTGATAATCCCTGAAACTGAGAGATCTTATATTTTCCTTTCTTCTTTTTGTATATGTGAGTAAATGATTTATAGCATACTTACTGCTATTTGTTTTTGCATTTTTTCACCTGCATCTAGTTGCGTAGACCGCAAAAGCAGTGATCTGGGTCTTGGAGGAATGCGAAGAGAGTATTTACAGACTGATTGTGCAATCAATGCCGTAAGATGGTCCATTTACTTTTCCTGCATAGCATGCATGAGTGGGAGAGAGCTTGTGGGACGTTTTGTAAACAAGGGCCCGCAAATGGTGCTGGTTATGCACTTTGTTTGAGGACTTCATATATAACAGTAATATCTATCATCACATATTTTTGTGTTTCTCCATAATACCAGAAATAGTGAAATTAGTCTAATAAAGTTTTGTGGTTAGCTTGTTAGTGTGCATATTGTGGGAAGTGATTTTTATCAAATGTACCCTAAAATAGTGCATCTGAGTTTAGAATTTTCAGCTAGTAGTCCATCAATGTAAATGGTTGAAAAATTGTGAAAAATCTGTTTATTTATATGACCTGTCTTCCTCTTTTTGGCTTTTCAGACTTATGCTTGCTATTACGGTTCTGATGCTTGTGTTGATTTCATGTGCATGGTCCACTGATATCATAATTTTCTATGACATGAGACATTGACATGCTTTGTAATGAAAAATTCAATTAATGTACAGGGAAATTCTGGAGGTCCTCTTGTTAATATTGATGGAGAAGTTGTTGGCGTTAATATAATGAAAGTATTAGGTGCGGACGGATTGAGCTTTGCTGTACCAATCGATTCGGTTTCAAAAATAATAGAACACTTCAAGAAAAGTGGGTATGTTCTTGTACATCTTAAATATGCCTTGATCTCTCCCATCTCTCATATGGTTATTTCACCAATATCTGAAGTTTTGAGATGCAATATTCTTCCGGTTGCAGTAGTCTCTCTTCTAAGCCATCTAGGCTGCATATGAGTACTGGATTTGCTTCCATTATTTATCCTATATTTTCACCTCTCCCATGAGGAATCTATATTTGAAGTGCCCCAAACGTTTAGAACCTGCTATATGGATTCCTAGCCAAGGCTGCATTTTTGCTATGTTTTCATCAGTTGATAACATATAGGATTTGTAGAACTGATTTTTTGGTGTAACATTAACTGTCATGATAGTAATCTGATCTTACTATTCTAGATCAAAATATGTCAATTTACAATAGATGTAGTTATTGACTTTATAGGTTCCTTATTTAAGTTCTCTGTGAGAGAGTTGTCAGAGACTTAACTTTTTTTTGGGTCTTGTTAGTAATTAGCACTCTTCCCTCTAGTTTTGCAATTTGCAGGATCAAACTCCTGCCCTCCCACCCCATTGGTAATTGTGTGGTTTGTGCTCAATCCCTCTTTCGGAAGGGAGTGAGTTCAAATCCCCGCGGTCGGTTGTGCGACTCACCCGTGGTCCGGGGAGGTGGGTCTCCTCGGGTCGCCCCGGGTTTACGCCGCCGGCTGCCGGCCGTATGGCAGTTCCCGGGTCACCCAAAAAAAAAAAAAAAAAAGAAACTCCTGCCCTCCCACTCAATGCCCCCACCCCTCCCCTTCCCACGGCCATTGGGCCGAGTGCCCAGTGGTGTCAGAAACCCTTTAAATTTTGTTTTTGATTATATTTGTGGTCAGTGAAAACCTGTCTATTTTGATGATATTGAATACATATTTTAAATGTTTTTTGTGTATAGAAGCATTCTAACCTCTTGGTATTCTTTACTAGGATATAGTGGCTTTCTTCTACTTTCATAGAGCTGTTCCTACTTCTGTTTCCCTTGAATTGATGGGTTGATATGGCAGTGTCGTTTTTGTGGCTAATAGAAGCATTCATTGTGGAAGTCCCTTTGATTGATTTTATATCTCCAGGAGAGTTATTCGACCTTGGTTGGGATTGAAAATGGTTGATCTCAATGAGATGATCATCGCTCAGCTCAAGGAAAGAGATCCTGCATTCCCCGATGTCAAGAGAGGTGTTCTTGTACCAACGGTGTGTTCTTCTAAGTAAATAATGTCCGTTAGTTATTGTGTGATACAAGTGATATGGGTTTCACCTTGTTCTTAATACTTTATTGTATTAGCTTTGTTAATGTGCCGGTGCAACTAATTTGGTGAAATGTGACAATACTTGCACCATATGAAGAGTGAAAAACTTTGTAGAATTTGTTTTGGTCAAGCTTGTACCTTGAATATTTCTGTGCTTAAAACTTTAGGGAGGAAACTGAAACTGTTTAGATGTACTGATGACAATGCATCTCAATAGGACTTCCTGTTTGTTGACTGTAATATGTTTGAGCTTGATGGGATTATTTTTACAATACTTCATTTACACCTCGTGCCATTTTCTTTAGTAACTGCCACATGTTCCTCTTATATATGTCCTGTCATGTTCAACATCCATGGTATCAGACTCATGAGGAGTGGAATTACCTATTGGTTTCATTACTTTCTAGTGCATTTAAGCACAAGAGATGCTGGGAGTCTGATAAAATTTTCTTTAAAGGCCAAAGCACTTACCCACTTACCTTTCTTCTTCCTTACCACTTAGTTCTATGTAAATGTGCTTTGCATGTGTGTGTAATAGACCAAGAGGTATTCCAAACTGTGACCTCCAGATCTTGCATAAATATGAATTTAAAAAAAAAAAAAAAATCTTTGTTAGTACTATGGGTATGAGTTTCTCTGTCTCAAGGTGGACACTACTATACAATTTGCTTTCAGCAGAAGAAGTTAATGTCAGAGGAGCTGTAGAGTTGCATGTTCCTCATCTTTGTTATCATTCTCAATTTTCTTCACCAGGTAACTCCAGGATCCCCAGCCGATCGTGCTGGCTTCCAACCAGGTGACGTAGTCATCGAGTTTGATGGGAAGCCTGTTGGCAGAATCACTGAGGTTAACCCCGCCTTTTCTTCTCTCCTCCCCGGTTTTGTTTTCTTTCCCTTTTTTATAAATCAGTATAGTATCACTCTTGTGGTTCAGTGAAGTGTCTGCTTTTCGGAAAAATTTGTCCCTCTTGTTGCAACTTGTAGTTAGAAAAGCGATGATAACAACAATAGTGACAGCTACCAACAGCACCATCGCCTACACTACATAGATTAAATGGATTATTTTTCTGTATTATGCTGTTGCATTTTGCTATATTTGAACTAGAAATTAGAGATTGCACAAAAATTCACTGGGTAGGCAGGCTGTCAGGCATGAACTCACTTCCTTAGTATTTTGTTACTAAGTTATGGCTGACTGTTGAGTTGTGATGACCAGATTTGTTGATTGATGTATTCATGGCAGATTATTGAAATCATGGGGACAAAATTGGGATCCCAATTAAGGTTGTTGTAAGAAGAGCAAAGGACAGTCGTGTCACTTTGACTGTAGTTCCGGAGGAGACCAACCTAGATATCTGAAGGAAGACAGTGATACCCCTTTCAGAAACTTCAATTGATATGCATTGAACAATGTATGGTTTACTTGATTCTTCTCTATATTGAAGTTAAAGAAGGGACCGGATGGTCTCACACATCAACAGAAAAAGAAACAGTATGACCGCCAGATAGAAGTAAATTTTGGGAGAGTCCTGCATAAATTCAAGATTCTCTTATCTTCGAAAAACCAAACAACATTCTTGTTTTGGTCAATCCGGTAATTTCTTGAACAGAAATCAGCGAAGCTACTCGTAGATGGCAGCTAGCAAAGGGCAGGTTGCTGTGGTTCAACATGCATTTCAGATGTTGCTGGGCCAAAGAAAGTTCGATCTTGTAGTTACTCAGCAACTTCAACTGAGATTCCAGGGTAGAGCGGGCTAAAGTTTCTATTGGTCTGAAGAAATCGGGCTTCTCCTTGTAAACTTGTAGGTGGGTCTTGGAGCCCTAATTTTGAGTGTGTTCCCACTCTGAAGTTTGACATTTTGAACTCCTATGGAGTTTCTTGGTCCTATAAGGCAAGCTTTGGGATGATAATTCGGGCAATGCCAAACGCTTGGTCTTATTCTGGACAAGATTCAGGGAGCTAAAAGAGAAAGTATTATATATGCATCTTTGATGACGCTTTTGCTATGACAGAGTGAGTGACCTAGAGCCACACCTTTTTTCATTTCTTTTTTTTTTGGGCGGGGGGGGGGGGGGGGGGGTTGTGGGGGCGCGAGGGATGGCAAGTATGAAAGCCAATGTCCATTTGCTGGAAGGGAAATACAATGTGGGGGCGACTTAGAGCCCGTATGGTAATGTTTTTGTTTCTTTCAATTTTTGTTCTTTTATTCTCCTGAACAAAAAAAAAAAAAATTTCGTTTGGTAAAATTTTTGTTCTCGAGAACAGATTTGGAATAGAAATAAGAAAAAAAAAAAAAAGCTTTCTTATTTCCATAACAATTTCTAGAAATAAGCAAATTTTTTCTTTTGTTTTTCTTGCTTGCTGCGGCTTTGGGTGGTCGCTTGCCAATCGCCGACCACCTCTTGCTGGCCGCGGCCACCATCGGCGGACTTTCACCCCATCAACCACGGCCATCATCGCCCCATCGGCGACGACAATGATCTTTGTTGCTATCGCCCACAGCCCATTGGCCACCCCTGACCTTTGATGACTGCCATCGATCGTTGTTGCCGCCCGCTGCCTGTAGCTTGCCGACCACATGCTTGCCCACAGCCCACCGGCCGTTGCCTCTCGCGGTTGCTCGTCCGCCTCCAGTGGCTAGCCGCCAGCGGTTAGTTGCGGTTGGTGGGCGTGGGCGCCGTGCCGCCGTTGCCTCTCGCGGTTGCTTGTCCGCCTCCAGTGGCTAGCCGCCAGCGGTTAGTTGCAGTTGGTGGGCTGTGGGCAGCTCGTGCGGCGGCAGTTAGTGGTCCTACAGTAGCGGGCGACAGTCCGTGAGCAAGAATAAAAAATAAATAATAACAAAAAAAAATCGTACCAAACGTATTTCTATTTCAAGAATATAAATTTTATGAAGTTACCAAATATCTTATTTTACTTAGAAATTGTCTCCCGAAGTAGAAATAAAATATAACTATTTTTGAAAAAAAATTGTTCTTCGGCCAAAAAGTGTTATCATGTGCACTTTTAAGCTAGTTTGTGCTTTTTGGGCTTTTCTAACTTAGCAAATTATCTGTTAAAAAAAAAAACTTAGCAAATTGAAACATCTAAGTAGCTTTGACCCGCGAGTACAAGCTTTTTTTTTTCCATTTGAGAATATCTGGCCTTTCTCGGGGCAAGAATCCAACGGGTGATTTATCCAAAAAAAGATTAAAAAAGGGCTTCCTAAATGGAAATGCGGTCGCATGGATGTAGATTTATTCGTTTTTTTTTTTTTTTTTTTTTTTTTTTAATTCATCGCGTTTGGTATAGAATTTTGGAACGCAATTAATGCATCGCCAGCTATGAGGCGTGCGCTTCTTATTCTAACCTATCTCCACATACCATGAAGTCTGTCGGCATGGAAGACTAATGGATGGGTTCCAACAGTGCACTCGTAAAGCAGTCACACTCCTCTTTTTAGTTCTTTGGCCAATCCCTCCCAAAGTAAACAACTTTAAAATCACGTTTGGTATAGATCTTTAGAACGCAACTGAGCATCACCCGGCTACGAGGCATGCAATTATTATTCTAACCCATCTCCACTGCCATAATGTCCGTTTGAAAGGAAGACTAATGGACCATAAGGGTTCTAACATTGCTTTCTTAAAGGAGTCACTCCTGTTTTGTTCTCAAGCCAATCACTCCAAAAGCAAACAACTTTAAAATTGCGTTTGGTATAGATCTTTGGAACGCAACTAATGCATCACCCAGCTCTGAGGCATGCGCTCTCGCACTCCTTATTCTAACCTATCTCCACATGACATATGGGTTCCAACATTGCAGCACTCCTAAAGCAGTCACCCTTCTCTTTTCTGTTCTCTGGCCAGCCGCTCCCAAAGCAAACAGCTTTAAAATCAGGTTTGGTATAGATCTTTAATATGCAACCGATGCATCACCTAGCCATGAGGTATGGGCTTCCTATTCTAACCTATCTCCACATGCCATATTTGTCCATTTGTATGGAATACTAATGGACTATGGCCCAATTTGGTTCAACTTTAGAAGAATGTCTTTGAAAAAATGCAAGTAATTTTGGGCTAAATGGGTTTTTTGAAATGCAAATAATATTCGGTGAATTATAATTTTAAAGTGTATTGAGAAACAACTTTAACTTAAATTTTGTTTGATAAAAATTGCATTTGTAAAAAAATTTCACTAAATGAAAACTAGATTTTTGCTTCTTTTTTTTTTTTTTTGGAGTATAGCCACCGGCGGTTGGATCTGGCTGCTAGACGGCCTCACTTGAGGTCACCCATATCTAGCGAAGCAACCTGAGGTCGTGTGACCTCAAGTGTCGCTGTGACCCAACCATTAATGCCTAGGTCGCATGATCGAGTCGCTTGACCTCAAGCGACCATCGCCTTGGTCGTGTGATTCAGGCCAACAATCACTTGGGTAGCACGACCCAAGCATCACCTAAGGTTTGGTAGTGGTCACCGGGATTGGGCGACCACCAGGTGACAGTTGTTGACATGCGCAACCCCTTGGTTGACGGTCGTCGACCTCCGATCTACTTTTCCGTGTGGTGGTTTGGAGAAGATGAATAGTAATCGATGGCCAAAACTTACATTATGAGAATGCAACTTCCTAAAGGACCTCCAGACTTGCTTTGGGCTAGAGGCTCTTAGGGCTCATTTGGTTTAGTTTTGAGAAAATGGTTTTGAGAAAATGTAAATATCTTTGAGAAAAATGGATTTTTCAAAATACTATATCGTTTGGTAAATTGTTAACTTCAAGTAACATTGGAATATAGCCTTAACATAAATGCCGTTTAGTAAAACGCACATTTATAAGGGAGCTTTGCTATTTTTATTTTTTTTGTCTAAAAATTAAATCCAATGTAGGTTGGCCGTTGAGCAATTGCTAGACAACTACATTTAGTCGTTTGCCAAATCTAGCTACCAGATGGCTAGATTTGGTGGCCTAAGGTCGCACAAACCTAGTCAACGCCAGACAACTAAATCTAGTTGCTGGATGGCCAAATCTAGCTACTTGAGGTCGTGCAAACCTTAGGTGACACCAACACTTGAATCGTGGGTCACGCCACCCTAGGTGGTGGTCGCCGGGGACGTATGACCCTTAGGCGATGATGGCGGTTGTTGGAGAAGTTGACTCTTAGGTGGCAAATTTGGGAAAACAAACAGTCATGATGAATGGAGAAGAAGGTGAACAATGGACTTACATTTTCAAAATACTAAAAGCTCAAAATAGGTCCAGAAAGCTCAAAACAGGTTCAGATTTACATTGGGCTTTTTGCATTCCCATGTTGACATTTGGCTAATGAGCTTTCCAAAATGCTTGCCAAATGTTTAATATTTTCCCCAAGGGATTTTGGGGCCTTTAGGAAAGTTAAACCAAACAGGGCCTTAGAGTCATTTGGAGATGTAATTTAACATGAATAAAACACATTTGCATTTGGTCAAAGGACTTTAGAGTCCCAAGGCCCATTGCAAATGTTAAGTCAAACGGGGCCTATAGAGGTTCCAACATTGCACTCCTAAAGTAGTCATTCCTCTCTTTTGGTTCTATGGCCAATCTCTCCCAAAGCAAACGGCTTTAAAGTCAATGGAGTTAGGATATATTATAGTTTATTTATCAAAAAAATGAATGATTAAGAAAATATTCTTCTAAAAATGGTTACTTGTATCTTTTAAAGTAATTAGTCAAAGAAAACTTTTTTTCTTTGTCAATAACAATTCATATCTAAACATTTTCATGGATCATGAAAATATTTATATTTCATTCATTTTTATAAGTAATATAAGTAATCATTTTAAAGATAATACTCTACAAATCATTTAATTTTCACGAAATAGATGAAACTTATATATATCGTGTAGGCTTTAGGCTAACAGTCAAGAACGTGAACATGGACCCATGATCATGTCTCCTCTAACATGGCTCCCACCAACATAACCATTTCCCTCTGGCCTCATTTGTTCAACATGAGTGAAAGCCGGCCCTAGTCTTGTTCTCTTTTACTTCGCTCGTATTTGCACGCTCTCTCCGTTCATCAGCCTCTCTAAAAACAGCGTGGACAATCCTTCTAACTCTATCCAAGTCACATTGCCCTGACGAAAAAGTGTCCTCGTCTATCAAGCACAGTACAAAAGCTAAAGCAGGAAAAAAAAACACGATGTTTCATACAATAATAAAATTAAATTAAAAAAAAAAAACTGTGAAAGAAAAAGGAGCAATAAGATTGCACTATTGACTACACACGACGAACATGATTTTGGTCTAAGTCACTAGCTCAACCGCTTCAGTTGAGGCCCCTTTTCCAGTAGCTCTCCTCAGCCCGAAGGAGAAATCCATTCCCTTCCAGAAGTACACCGCGATTTGGGCTTTTTGAATTGGTGCATCGCCGTGCTCCCATGCAACTCCATGCGACTACTGGAGATCAAACTGTGTCCAGTCTTCATGGTCCATAGGAGATTAATCGCTCGTTTGGGTCGGGCTTCTCACTTAATTCCCCGTCGTCAAAGAGGATGGTAGGGGACATAACCTAGCAAGCCCGACAAGTTGTTCACTACATCATTGCACCGAGTCAAGAGGGTTATCATCTGGTGTGAGATGTCCACGGTAACGTTAAAATTGGGTGCACTTCTTGGAGGGGGTGATATTTCGGTGGGCAGTGATGCATTGTTGTTTAGCAGTTGTGGCTTTGCAAGTGGAGGAAGTGGAAGAAGGGGCGGAAGGGGAGAGGAAGAGACAGCAGCCCTTTGAAAGTTCTTACTATTATAAACCATTGCAAGAGAGGAAGAAGAAGAAGATGATGCGCCACCATCTGCAAAACTACCATTGTTGTTCTTGTCGTTGAAGTTGTTTGCATTATCAACCGTCTTTTGCTCTTGCCTACTAGTTTCTTCCCCACCCAACAAAAATTTTACACGGGCTGCTGCCCGACCTCCGTTACCTGTTGTGGGCCCTACACCGGGATCATCTCCAGAAGATTTCTTCAAGCATGATTTGAGCTGGACCGAGGATGCAGGTCCTGATCTTTCAGTCGAAGGATCCTTGAGGCGTGGAGAATCATGTACAGAATCATTGCCCCTGCCTTTTCCAGACTCCGAAGCCTCAGATGCAGGAACTTCTGCATCCCGCAGAGAATATCTCACGCCAGCATTGCCAAATAAGTTGTTGTTCCCAGCAGCATATTTGTAAGCCGCCTCCGCGTCAAGTTTGCGGTGGAAGACAACCCGGCATGTTGATGACTTCCAGAAGACACGGATGCCTGAGTAATCCAATGGCCCAAATCGAGCAAACCTTGCCTTGAGCTCGGTGATAGATGGTAGCGACGTTCCAGGAGGAAACTTCATGACTAATATGGTGGGGTCCGAGGCTCTTGCCGGATGAGACTCCACTTTCTTGACGGGAAATGGTTTTGCTTGTTTTGGGGTTGCAGAAACAGTTTCTCTTCCCTCTCCCCGTGGTGTATCCCGGGTCTTCTGAATTGCCCTCTTTTCAGCAGCCAACGATTTGATATTGTTGATTTTCTTCAACCTCTTTGCTTCAATTTCTTCCTGACGGTCAGATGGAGGACGTTTGCGGCCACTCTTTGCTGGGTCATCAAATCTTCCAGTCGATTTTGCTGATTTCGAAGATGATAGTTTTCTTACACTTTCACCAGTAGGTTGATCAGCGGCTCCAACACCAGCAGGAGATTTCGCAGGGCGAATTTCAACAGTATCGGTCTCAGATGGTGGAGCCAGAATCAAGCTCTTCTGATACACAAGGGATCGAAAACGAAGAAAAGCCTGCTTTGTAACTGCAGGATTGCTCCTTTCAATGCCATAAAAAGGATCAAGAGCAAGGGCTTGCAAACCATTCAAGAGTTGTCGCAAATCAAGCTCAGCGTTTCCAGACCAAGTAGGCACCATCCCAACGTCATCAGGATGTGTCCTGCTTGCTTCACCTTTCTTCTGTTTGTCTGCATAGGATTCCTCTCTTGAGGCTGAATCAACTTGAGTAAGTTTACCAGCAACTTTTGCCACTGATACTCCAACTTTGCTAGTTAGCAGCCGCTTTCGGGGATGATCAGAACCTGTCTCAAGGCCAATTTCTTTCCTTTTCTTCTTTTTCTTCTCTCTCATAACAACATTCTGCGAGCTTGGCTCCCCCGCAGGATGTCCAAGAACCTTTTTCTTCTTCTTCCTCATAGCTCCATCGGCACTAACAACATCAGTTGATAGAGGAGAAACAGAACCACTATCCTGTACTGTATAAGATTCCTGGCCTCTTTGCTGTGAACCATCTTGAGAATTGATAATTTTTGCATCCTCGCCTTTCCCAATCACATTGGGGCCACCTAAACCAGATGGACTCTGAATTTTGATTGCAGAGCTACTTTCTGGAACTTGATGCAGGGCTGAAATCCCAGGACCACCCTGACTTGAAATTGCATCTGCAGTTACTTGGGTCTGCTCAAGTTTCACTGGAATCTGAGAGTTGACAGGAATAGATGAAGCTCTCTTCTGCAAGATATAACCTCCTCCTGCTGCTACAAGTGAACCATCAACATAAGCAGCAGGAACCAAAGAATTGGCCTGTACTGGGCTAGTTTGCTGTGTACCAGAATCATCCCGTCGCTTAAAAAGATATTTGTCCTTTTTGGAGGGATCCTTCACTTTCATGGGTTTAGTGGAGGCCCTTTTGCTGCCAAGAGCCTCGGCAATCACCAGTGGACCACTCAAAAGAGCTGAAGAAGATAACAAGCATAAGAGATCAGAAGGAAGGTACCAACTATTAACCAATATATCTTATAGCCAGAACACCTTTAATGATAAACTATGAAAGGCACGTCCATGTCCAGTAACAATACCAGAAAGGACCTAATTAGCAAGTGTAGGCTACCATAAGAGCAAGATGGACTGCAGAAAAAAGGAAAAAATTTCAACTTCAGACAGAGCTCATGTGTTTCGTGAGTGAACCATAAAGAAATACAATCAAAAGAGAAAATGAGAGCATGCACTCCACATCAATGATAAGGAGCTGGAAAAATTTCATTTTACCAGCTCCTTCACATAAATCTTGGATTTTCTTTGCTATCCCCTTACCATTGCATTTTATCCTGACTATTAGCCAGGAAAAATTTGATCCTGACAATTAGCATGGAAGCAAAAAGTTGACAGTATGTTTCCTTACCATGCAAGTTGAATAAGCGCAAGGGATGTCATGTTGATCGTTTCTTTTACTGAGAAAAATGCTATGAAACCAAGCTGCTCAATATGAACTATCGCCTTTTCCTTAGAGCAGTTAGATGTACTTCAGTATCCACTTGATTAATGTATTGCATGACAGTAAAAAGCAGGACCAACATTGAAGAGAAGTACTGTGCAAAGATATGAATTTTTCAGAACCCCTTTCTTTAAAGAATGTGTTTGCACTTCTCTTTGATAGCTCCATACATGATTACAGAAAGAAAGGGGTTGCGAGTTTGAAACTACTTAACCATGTCTACCAAACATCTGAGAGTTAAAACACGAATAGGTAAAACTTTCAACTCATGGAAAGTGAACCAACATAAGCATAAGTCATGCAAACAAAGGCAGCAACCTGCCAATATAATGCCCCCCCAAAAAAAAAAAAAAAAAAAAAAAAAAAAAAAAAAAAGGAACCACCACAGCAAAAATATCCAAAGCTTAAAATACACCATCCAATAAGTACCTCGAGGTGGCACTTTCACTGGCTGAGCTGTTGGATCAACTGGATCATGAGAAGGGCGCACTGCCTGCACCCCGAATGCCTGAGCATAGGTCTCATCATACTCCTCAAACACTGCCTTGCGATAAGCAAAAACAATAGCCTTATTCTTGACAAACTCGAGGCTCTTCTCATCACTTCCTTGTGGCATTAATGCAAGCTGTTCTATAAATGCAAGAGTTTCCCGAGGCTGGAAACTGTCTCGTGCTTTGCTTATCTGAATAGTCGAATACAGCCCTCCTTGTTCATAATCAGGCACATCAACTGAAAAGTACCCTTGAACATCTGTCTGTCTAAAACTGAAAGCATTTCTACACCTGCAAGCCAAAGCAAGACCACTTCTCCTACTTGCTTCATCCATGGCCTCCTCGACTGCCTTAGCGAAGTTCCTTGAAATTGTCTGGCTCGATTTTTCAATGAAATTCTCCTCGAAAGGAATAAGCTCTGCCGGGTCAAACCACCCATAACTACTATCACCAAAGAAAGCCACCAGCACATAACCATCCCTCCTCGAGCGACGCACTGAAGAAGTCGCAAAAACTTCATTAAAGATTTGCCCTGGCCACCAGGGATGCGATTTCACCTTGCCCCACACCATATCCCCCACTTCAAATCCGTAACTCAAAGCCCTCGACATGCCACTTTCACTGGAGCTATTTTTCTCATTCGCTACGTATTCATCAAACTCGGACAACAAAGAATCATACTGCCGTTCCAAAGATTTCCTCTCAGCCGTGCCGCCAGAGTTTCTCGACTCCGAGCCATCCCCATCGACCTCCAGGCAACCTTGCGAACCAATTTCACGATCACAGGCATCAGACAGGTCATCTTCCGCTCGAATCCCACCTTTCACATCATCGAGCCAATACTCACCGGACTTCTCGCTTTTAAACTCGAAACCTCCAGGTTTCACTTCCTCATCCGCCCCACCGGGAGTCCCCCCATCGGCTGAGGAGCAAACCCTAACTCCATCCTCTTCAGATCTCCCATTCCCCGAACCTACGCCGCTAACCGAAGCCCTAAATTCGCCCCCTAAAGCCACCGAATTGGCACCGGCCGAATCACCCGCACCGTCGTCCGCCACAACCCCCGAACCCGCGCCCTCCTCTTCCCGAGGCGCTTCGCCGACATCCTCAGAAACCCTACCTGCCTCCCCTCGATTCTCCTCCGACCCATCCGATTTGGCACCCGAACCGTCCTCATTCGCCGCAGATATCATCGGAACAGCTCCTAGGCCCGACACGCCGAAATTCCTAACGCCCGAAAATGGAGCTCCGGTTCCCGAACGTCCCCAACGGAAAGAAAAAACCGTACCTTCCGCGAGCTCGCGGCGGCGGCGGCGGCGGCGAACGGCGCCGATTCCTCCGGCGACGGCGCGGATACGGCCGAGGAACCGGAAATCCCGGCGATTAAACGGAGAAGAGCCGCCGCGCGGCGACGACGACGACGACGCAGAGCGAGGCCGAGAAGAGGGAGGCGAGGCGTGCTGGAAATGAGAAGAGAAATGCGCAGGGGCGACTGTGTAGTGATTGTTATATACGTGGGTTTCGAGAGTTCCATTTTTCATTTTCATCTTGATTTCCTGGCCTTTTTTTTTTTTTTCGATTCATTTCTTCTTTTTTATTTCCATTTTAATAGATTATCATCTCGTCCGTTAAAAAGAAAAATCCCCACATGTTCGCTGTTGTAACTATTTTTAAACCGATCTCTTTCGACGTCGACGTTTCAACGAGGATTGAATAGCTCATATTTTGTACCGGCGGCTACTTGATAAAAAAATTCTTTTCTTAAATCGCGTTTATTATATGCATTTCTTATTTGTAATTCATAATCATGTTTCAAAAAATGAGAATGATTGAATTCTGATTAGAAATTCATATATTGCAATGCACGATGGAATGATAATTTATAAGATTGGGAAAATGATAATTATAAAAATATCGACGAAATTGTTCATATTGGGGTGAAATTCACAAAGAAAATAAAAAATATCACAAAATCACAAAAAGAAATTTAGAAAGATGTTATTTTTCAGTTAATTTTGGGCTTTTTTTTTTGTCAATTTCTTTTTTTGGGCCTTTCTACTGTTAAGTTTGCTGCAAACCACTGAGACTCAGTCAAAAAAGTTAGTATTTGGCAAATGGGTACTCAGCTTATGTTTAAGGAAAATATTGTTTTGTGGCCAAGAAAAAATTAAAAATATGTTTTGTGGAAAAAAAAAAAAGTCTTAAGAGTAATAGGGGTCCTGGGCTTCAGGCTTGCGTAAAAAAGCCCAATATTCCATATATGGGCCAAGCCCAGTCAGATAGATTATCAGCACATTTGTTTTAGATATATCACGAGATCTTAGGCAGTAAAGAAGCCCAATCTTCCATATGTGGGCCGTGCTTGGTATCGACATCGCTTTTGTCACTTTTATCCTAATCTTTATCTATTTCTTCTAATTATAAATGCATGGTCCCAGTGGAATTGCAAAACGGGGTGGACTTGAAATGGAAGGAGATTTATTCCATTACCTCTTCATGTCCGCATCTAACAGTTTTTAATTGGATCAGCAGGGACTATTGGTCTTGGTTTCATTTTGAGAAACATGGTAAGTTTCAAATGTTGTTTGCAGCACAAAAAAAAAAAAAAAAAAAAAAAAAAAAAAAAAGAAGAAGAAGAAAGTTCAACCCACGAATTGCTTTGTCCGGTAAATTGTGGGTAAGTCTTGAACTCTCGTACTAAATTACCATCTTATTGCTTAGAAGTTACCAACAGCTCTAGTAAATTACTAACTCTTATGCGTATGGCATACCAACATGTTGGAGATAAGATCTCTTATGTGAAATTACCAATTTAAATATGAACTAATTACCAACTCCTTTTCGATTAGGTTACCCACTTCTATATAAGCCGCCTACGAAGATATCCATTTTGAGACACCAACTTTTATACAATCAAAACTCTATTTGAGTTAATTGCCAATTTGTTTTTGGTAAGTTACCAACTCTTATGAAAACCACCCATCGAACTCTTACAACAAATCATCAATTTTACTTAACTTACTCATGAACTTTTTCTCGACGAAGTTACCCTAGTTTTAGGTTGCCTAAGTAACTCGATTAATGTCAGTTTACTGAAATTAGAGTCGGTTACTTACGAAAGTTGGTAAATTATTGCAAAAACGTTGATAAATGGCTCAAAAGTAAAGTATTTTTCGCTCTCAATAAGAACTGGCCCCTTGATTTTGACTTCTTGTAAAACTTATGCTCTTCCTTTGGTAAATTATTCATGGAAAGCAAAGGTCTCATCCATTAGCTGGCATGTACTTTGGGTATAAATCATCTCGTGCACTTCGGCGGAAAGAGTTCGAGAACTAATTCACAAATTTTACGATCTAATTTCAAAACCCTACATTTTGTACTCAACATTCCCAAATAACTCATTATTTCCATTTCCCACCCCGGAATTCACAAAAAAAGAAGTTTTATTATTTGAAGGAAAACTATTTTTATAATTCTTTTTTTCTTTCGGTTACTTGGACGACAGAAAAATAATTTAGTTTGGATGAAAATGATTTTCCCTTTTTGGCAACAAGAACATCACTTTTCCTAAGAGTCCGTTTGTTTGTGTTCTTTTTTTTGTTCCCCAAAATACAATTTATGTTCTTTTGTTTAACAAAAAAAAGCAACAAAAACACGTTTATTTACGCTTTTGTTTAAAATCTATTTTTCGTTTAAAAAAAAAAACTTATTTCTTATTCCAGGAACACTTTTTGAAGAAACAAAAGAACAAAAACACAAACCTGATTTCTTTTTTTTTTTTTTTTCCTTTTTTTTTCTTCTTTTTTCTTTGGCCGATGACCTTGTTGGAGCGTCGCCAGGCCACCTCTAGGATGGCGTTGCTTGGCGATGGCCCGACGAGGCCGAGCCTCGCGGGCACGGCGAGGCTCGGCCTCCCCAACTAGTGCGAGGCCGGGTCTCGCCAGCCAAGGCGAGGCCGACCTTGCCGCCGGGTGAGGCTCGACCTTCCTAGCCGGTGCGAGGCCGGTGAGCTCGCCGGATGTCACCCAGCCGGTTGCGGCCAAAGAGAAAAAGAAAAAGAAATTAAAAGAAACAAAAAAAAATTATACAAGTTTACCAAATATGTTTATGTTCTTTTTCTATTCTAAGAACATAAATTTTGTGCGATTATTAAACACGTTCTTTTGTTAAAAAAATTTTCTCCATAATAGAAATAATTTTTGAACAAAAACGTTACCAAACGCATCCTAAATTGTCAAAAAAATGAAAACTAATTATTTTCCGTACAAATGATTTAATATATATATTTTTTATCATGAAGTTTTCGATAAAGGAGCTACATGGAAACGTTCCTAAAATTTTGTTTTTTTGTTTCTGGAACACTTTTTTGTTTTAAACGCGTTTGGTTGCGTTTATGTTTTTTTTTTGTTCTTTTGTTCTGGAACACAAAAAAGAACAAAAAAAAAAGAAAAAAAAAACTTACTTTTGTTTAAAACAATTTTGAAAATGTTTTTCTTCTTCTTCTTTTCTTCTTTTTCTTCTTCTTTTTTTTTTTTTTTCGCCGGTCGCCGGCCTCGGCCATGGCCGGCGACCGGCCATTGAGGGCCGGGCGACCTCGCCGGAGCCTCGCCCACGCGGCGAGGTTGCCGGCCCCCGCCGTGGTCGCCGCGAGGCCGGCGAGGCCGGCCGAAAAAAAGAAAAAATAAAAAAGAAAGGAAAAATGAAAAATAAAATAAAAATATTAAAAAATTGAAAGAAACAAAAAAAGAATAAAATTTACCAAATGTGTTTCTGTTCATTTTTTTTTATTTCGGAAAAGTTTACCAAACACATTTTTTTATTTAAAAATTGTTCCGGAATAAACACTTTTTTTTTTTTTTTTTTTCGTTTTAGGGAACATAAAAAAACATAAATAAAAACATGCGCGTCCAAAATAAACGTACCTTATGAAAAGGATGTTACAAAAGTCATAGACCATGCACAATTTTGTGTGAAGTTATGTATAGTTCAAATGCTTAATGTATACAAAGCATAGGATCTTGGAATTTTGAAGGCGTAAAGCGTAATTATGCATTGTCTTTCAAGTCCAAACACATAACATAGATGCATACTTCATGCATCCACAAGCGCTTTACGAAAGAGTGATGTTGTTTTAAAACTTCATGCATAGAGTTATTTTTCACTTACTCGACAAGATATTACCATATGTTACGTATGTAGTTGCATGTGGCGTGGAGTGCGTCTATGACTACAATAGGCACGTGACCGGCTTGATCGTGAGTTAAGGACCACTAATGGACCAGGATGACGAACTAGGTGACGAATATGGTAGGTGTTCATACATATGCCGAGATGGTTGCTATAATTAAATCCAGGGTTACCCCTTTCGAGCTTTTTTAGGTAGGAAAGCCAGAAAGATGTCCTCCACGTTGCTGTCCTACTCCTCGCTTTCCTACGAGCCTTTGTTAAATCATTAGAAACGCAGTTAAGCAACAGAAAATTGCAGTAGGTCCGATGTTGTCAGACTAATCCTTCGGAACACTTTCTTCCAATTTGGTGATATTTTATATATTTTGGTGCCCATACCCCTTCTTTTTTTTTTTTATACATTTAGTTCTTAAATTCACTAAGGTGGAAACCTACTTAGAATGGTACGATGAATGAAAGGAACTCTAAAATGTCTTACATCTATGAAAAAAAATGTGCTTTCTCCATAAGGTTCAAAATACATAGAGACATCATTAGGGAAACCCTATCTTGTGATGAGTTCAGCTTCTCAAATAAGAAAATAAACAAAGTATAACAATTTTTGAGTTGCCGTAAGAATAATTGTGAGTCATAAATTTTTAAATGAATGAGCCTTACAATAATTTTTAATTATTTGTTATTTTATTTTTATGATTCAAAATAGATTATTGTTCTCACGTTAATATAAAAATTGTCATCTAATCATTTCTCTTTCACATAAGCAAATGGATTGAAGGAGGCTAGGGTTCATGCCCGAGTAATGCTCAGAAATAAAGTTTGACCAAGTCCTGATCTCAGGCATTATTAATCGTTTCACAAAAATAGCGATTAATGACTCTTGGATTCAATACATATGAGGGGAAATTACCAAAAAAATCCTAAGATTATTACAATTGTTAAATTAATGTCTTAAATACATATGAGGGGCATATTATATATTTGATTATCTATTTATTTTTAAGGAAGAATAAAATGGAAAAGGGAATCAGACCGTGGGGCCTAGAGTCAAAATTATTGACTCTGGGCACACGTATAATAAGGTCTTCTTTCGGAAAGTGCCGCTGAAGCTCTTAAAAAAGAAGAAAGAGCCGCGGATGCCCTACGTAGAAGAAAGAGCTGCACAGTTTGAGCGTCCAAAAGAGTGCCTTACGATCAAGCAAAGAAGAACGCGAATCTCTACGTATGCAAACTAAAAGACAAACAATGGAGTTATTGATTTTGGGTTTACGTAGAGCGTTTTGTTTAAAGTTTGAACGCACGATAATTTTGTGCCGTGAATTTATATCTAAGTGAAATAAATATTTTGGGTTTGAAGTTAAATTTAGGTGTGAAAAACACTCGAACTTATAAGTGATTGTAAACTATGATTATCTGATTATAGTGAATTATTTGCTATTGGCTTTCTTCGTGGACGTAGATATTGATATTCGGATCGAATCACGTAAATTTCTAATGTTCTTATTATTTATCGTTTATTTCTCTAGTGATTTTGCATGATGTAAACGTAAAATTGCAAAATCCAACAACAATCATGCCGGTTTAATTTTAAATTTTTCAATTTGACTAATTTAATCCTTTGACGATTTGTCAATCTAGTTCTTCGATGAATTTCTTCCTTTCTACTCTTTTTTTTTTCTTTCTAAACCTGAGAGCCTTGTGGCCCTTGCCCACGTTGCCTACAAGTGAGGCCACTGGCTGTCTGGGCAAAGGATGTGAATCTTGCCCGTGACAACAAGGGCTTCACTGCCCTCACTCTATGGCCAGCGACTCTTGTTGGACTTCGTAGAAAATAAAAGGAAAGTAAAGAAAGAAAAATAAAACAACGATTTAATTAAAAAACTCAAAAACTTCAAAAAAAATTAAAAAATTAAAAAATTTGTCTATATCTTTGCTAGCCGTTTTATGTGAAACTGTTAGCATTCATATCGGTGATTTTCTGTCAAAACTAGTCAAAATAACTAAATTAGTAAATTATCAAAAGTTTTAGGACTAAATTGACCAAATTAAAAAGATTTAGGACTAAATGGACACAAACGCAATAGGTTTTGAGAGGTAATTTTGTCACGCATTCGGTGCATTAGCAGGACTCTTCAAAGGGCTTTTTCAGACCAAGCAGAAGAAAAATCAGTCTCAATGCTCAAAAGATGACTCACCTACAATAAAGGTTCATTAGCGAAGCTGTATGGCGATTGGTTGCGTTCTAATAAACTAACACAAGATCACACTTTACAACACAAAATAGCACAAATCTTCATTTTCTTCTCGTGACAATCACATGCCCGTCCACCACGTTTGTAGCGACCTCGGACCATGTTTTCAGTTATCTTTCCGCACATCTCCATGACTGTTGCTTTACAGCAATTTCCTTTAGGCACAATTTGGAGAGACAAAAGAGTTCTTCGATGCTACATCTGATTAATAGACATATATACTGAGACTAAGATTGAGCGCTGAACCAACTTGTCTGGAGAGGAAAGAAGCACTTATCAAGAAAGCAAAGCCATGGTTTTGAAGGACATTTACTAGATTTACTTTGCTAAATGATGTTTCTAACTAGTCTGTTAAATAAGCGAGACCCTCTCCATTCAAAGTGGTTCACATGATCAGGAGTTATTTCACCATCTTCACTATAGTACAACGAGTTTGATGTATAATTATCAATAATCTGAAAGAACCTGATGCTATTTCCATGAATTAGGTAATATTTTACTAATTATTGATAATATGGTGAGAAATTTTTATTATTAAATTTTTTTTTTTGGGGGGAGGGGGGGAGATGGGATCGAGCGTTCGCCATTCACACTCGCTCTTCAAAAAGAGGGAGAATGAAGCATTCAAAATTCGTGAAGCTTCCGACTAGTCAAACCTGGAAAGGCAGCACAGGTGTTAAGACAAAAGAAAGGGACGCGTCCGCTCTCATTAGCCTCGTTTACAACGAGACATGAGTAGATGCATTGCAAAAGTTGCAGGGACATCTTTAGTTTATAATGCAAATAAAACTTAGTGGAAACATTCTTTCTATATCAAGGACGGACCTATGTACGTCATAAGAACATAATTCAAAAAGCTAATGAAAAAAGGCAGGAATATGCATTAATTTGTATAAAGTAATCGCATTAAGAAAGTGTTGTCACATAAACTACAGTTCAAAGAACATAATCAATTCCTTAACCGGCCTCTTATTAATTTATTTGGTTAAATCACAATCAATGAGTATCTTATTCTCTAGTTTGGCCATTCAATGAATTGTACTTGTTACCACTTTTCTCAATGGATGCAACAATCATAGGTCGAGCCGACATCGAATTCTTAGTTGCCAAATTCGGTTTGTGCACGATGAGGGCTTTTCTTCTTCAAGTTATAAATGGCTTTCAAGTTGGTTTGATATGTAGCTTTAATTCATTGGCAAGTACCATTTCAAAAGTACACATGTTCCGCAGGAATTTGACCAAACTCTTACTATAATTAACTCATAAAGGATTCCGACCAAAAAAAAAAACTCATAAAGGAGATTCTTTGTTGCCCTATTAAGTGACAAAAGCTTTTGCAAACCCAGGCTTGTGAGTACACAACCCTAGCACATCCACAACTTGTTCCTATGAAGAAATTCTTGTTTAGTTTCTTTCCATTACGTGCACAAATGTTGGCCACAAGCTTGCTCAAATGATAAGGGGCATAACATATAGTTTATTGACTTAATGAAGGGCTATCATGAGCATTATCTGTGTAGGTGCTAACCCTAATAGAAAAAGAGAAGACAAAAGAAGTGATTGGGTTTGGGGTGCGGGCTGCGAAGACCACCTGTTTGGACAGTATCGCAACTTTACCTTTCTTGTCGTCATTTTCATCAAGAAAAGACATTTTCTCTGATATCAGAGATTTGACGCGAGAGTAAGTCGCAATTATATTAATTTCATGTTGAGTTTGCTACGATACAAAACCGTTTAATCTAGAACCACTATAATTACCTTTTCATCTCAACACGAGATCCGGCTTGGAGCCAAGGACATTGCTTCAGAAGTTGGGCCATGTTGCATGTGAAGGACATGACCTTATGTTCAAACGAAAGGGCATGATTGATTTTTGTCCTGTCGATTATCTCATCATCGATCATACAGGAACTTAATTATGTGCTTAAATCATAAGCATTGGGAGGGTTGGGGGCATGAATTAGGGTTTTGTATGAAGAAAATGCTTTAAGAAGGCCTTTTCTCTCTTTTTCTCTCACTTTTATTTTCTACCTTTTGGCTTAATTCATTAATGAGAGTCACTCAAAAGTCAATATGTAAAATTCAGTAGGAAGGAGTAAGCTTTCTCAATTTTTGGATTTTGAGTGGGCCAAATAGAGAAATATGTGAATATCACCTTTAATGAGTATATTTTTATCCTATAGTTTTGTTAATTAATAAATGGATAACACATAAAAGTAAAAGATTGAAACTTATGATGTCCACGCAAGTGAAGTTATTGTCAAAGAACTGCAATCAAAAGCTAAAGCTACTTAAATGCATCTTGAGCCCCCCATAGAAAAAGCTTTCAAATAGCAGCCTCTGAATGATCCTTGACATTATGGATGATCAGCTTGATATGACGACTTGTTTGGTAAAGCACATTGTTAAAGTCCTCAAACAATTATAATATTATGGTAACATGTGTTTGATAAATAAACTATAAATACGTATAAGTGATTTTTTTTTTCCCATCTTAAATTCTTAGTCAAAATCATAGTGGATCGCGCACTGCTCACGATGCTATTGGTGCCGTCCATAATGATTATGGCACATCCAAATAAGGTCACCTCTCATGTGACATGCACATTGTGCACATGAATTAGTGCGTTTATATGCACACATACATATGTACGGACCAGAAGCGGGGTCTACCCATTTAAGTAAGAGCGATGAGATATGCATTTTGTGAGATCGATCATTCATTTCTCTATTACTTTGGGCAAAGGAGGAGAGAGAGAGAGAGAGAGAGAGAGAGAGATGGTTGATGAGCAAGAGAAGTTGCTTCCAATCGCAAACGTGGGTCGGATCATGAAGCTAATCCTTCCACCAAGTGCAAAGATCTCCAAGGAAGCCAAACAAACCATCCAAGAGTGTGCCAGTGAGTTCATAAGCTTTGTGACAGGTGAGGCGTCCGACAAGTGTCACAAGGAGAACCGCAAGACCGTGAATGGGGATGACATCTGTTGGGCTCTGAGTTCTTTAGGGTTTGATGACTATGCTGAGGCAATTGTTAGGTACTTGCACAAGTACAGGGAGCATGAAAGTGAGAGAGCCAACTGTAAGCAGCAAACTAGTAAAGCCAGAAATGTTACTGGTCGGCATGATCATGAAGACAAAGTAGAAGGTGACGATGATGATGATGATGATGATGATGAAGGATCGTGCCATACAGATAGTCAAAGAGGAAAGGGTATTACTTCAACTTGTCACAGGCATCCTGCTCCGTTAGAGTTCAGAATCATTGACAGGAATGAGACCTCTCCATCTTAATCAATCAATGTTTCCTAAAGGGAAAAAGCATCATGTGTGTAAGATCTCACATCTCATTTCTTTATTTTGGGGGCGACGTGATGAAGTGGATTGAGAATCAATCGATAAGTGCGTTGTGTAATCACATGTAAATGATCAGCTGTTTATGTTGCATACTGTCTGAACTTGGTGTGCTCCAAGGGTAATAACCAGCTTGTATCTCTTGCTTCTTAAACTGATGATCTCTCTCTCTCTCTCTCTCTCTCTCTCCATTTCCTACTCATCATCTCCACCAGAAAATGCGTATGAGGTGAAGAAAAGGCTGTCGCTTGTTCTTAGCCTTTGGTTTGTACTTGAGATATATCAGATGGAATGGTGATTAATAAGTTTTTTCTTGGGAAATTTAATCGTATCATGGACATGATTATAGCCTGACATAATAACCAGGCCATATAATGTTGATCTCCCTCAATTTTTTTAAGGATCTCCCCTCTTATTATACATTGAGATCCATATTGTATCTTCTTTTCCACATCAAGATGGTATCAACATGTTAAAACTCTGCAAGCACAACCACGGGGACTAGTGAAATGATAGGAAGAGAAATTATAAAATCACTAACAAGCTCTAAATAGCATGGTTGGCTTGGCAAATCTTCTGATTGACAATTCAGCTCACTTAATTACAATTGTCTCTAATTTCTTGCATCATTAGGCCCTGCAAAAATTCTAAAAGGATATATTGCCGGGATTGGTTTAACTTACAAAAATACTGGGATATTAGACAGTTTCGCACCATATGCATTGTTGACTCTTAATGAGTGAATCCAACATATACAAGTTGCCTTCTCTTACTTCTAATAAAGACTAAGTTCGTCTGGTTTCCACATATTTGCCCTACTGTTTTCATTTACTTTACCATTTATCCACCAATTCTCATCTTCTGTTAATCACTCATGTTACTCCCATGATCCTATCAGTTTTATTAATTTCTACTGTCGATTTATATTCCTATACAATTGAAACATCTACAAAAGAGAAACAAAGCACCAAGATTTGTCAAATAGCACATGGACTTTGGGCTTTAAACTCTATCAAGTTGTGAACCTGAGCAAGTCCTTAAAACCTCAAGAAAGAATTAGGGGTAAGAACCACTGAAGGGTGGGAGTCAAAATCACCTTGTGGAACTAACACAATATCAGCAATCTAAAATTAAAAGGATAAAGCAGTGAAAGATCCAATCCCTCTTCAGTTCTTTCTTTTTTCTCCTTTTATCTGGTCCATACCCCTTTTTCACTTGGAATGAATAATGCTATTGGAAGATTGTGCAACCCAACTATATCTGATTACCCAATAAGAAACAGTTAAAAATTGCTAAAGAATGCATACATTGATGTGTTAGGTTTAGGGTTTTCCTCAAACCTAGGACAAGGGACCACAAATCTTTTGTGGCTTTACATACACCATGAATTACCGTGAAGATCCAATCAAATCTGAGGCATGCTCTTATTTTACTATGAGCAAATTGGATTATGAAGGACCTCTTTGCTTAAAGAGACGGCTAAAAACACTCTGATAATATAGTTGTATTGGAGAACTTCTGTCAGAGTTAGGGTTTCTATATGTAACCCAGGTTCCATAAGCTTTGTGGTTTGGGACCACTTCTTCCTACCAAAAAGAAGGGTAGCAAGAACAGTAAAAAGTAGCTCTGAAATGCGCTCAATTCAAAGGAGCGTACTCCATTAATTCTTGATTAACCTGAGGGTAAGAGAAACTGAAGTGTGCCCAGATTAATTATCCTATTATTGAATGTACATTGTACCATGTGAATCTGTAACTCACAAAGATGAGATCCAGAAACCAGGTTGTCGTGTACGATTATCTTCCTGTATTTGATAGAATGATTTCGCACAATACTGTTCCTGTGAGCACCGACCATAAAATTCCGGCATCGAGCTTTGCGTAACTGATTGAACATCAAGTGTTGTTTGACGAGGTTGCCATGTGCGCACTTTGAAAGTGATTTAACCTAAAATCAGTTAAAGTAACAACAAGTTGCACCGGATTTTTGGCGCATTGGTTATTTTCTAGGAAAAAGGGAAGCTCCTTAGCGTCATCACGTTAGTGGCAGTCGCAAATACCACAGTACCTTGAAGCACATTTCAACAGATGCAAATGATTCTTCTTCTAGCTACCTTCACACTTCACAGCTTCACCAATACATTTTTCTGAGATTGTGTAGCCATCCTAAGTCCATACTCAGCTTAGGTTAATTGTAAACAATGAATGCGCATTTGGACTGCATAACTATTCTTGTTATCAGCAGGTGTGTAATGTCATATGCCAGTAGATGATATGGAAATGCAAATCAAACTTTTATGGATAAGTTCACATAGAATAACTGGCATAAGCTTCGGCAAATTATTTTGTGAAGAATATCACATAGTTTATACAATTATCATTTTCTTTATATGTCATTTATCAGCAGATAGTGTTATATAGACTGCTTTTGCAGTAGATAATACGTAATTAATGGAGCAAAGGAACAATTGACCACATATATAATCTAGTCTCTGGGAGTAATTTAACTTGATTTATTTCCAGCTTTTAATCCTCATTAAGTTGGCAACCATTTGGAATTGTAATAGATAACAAAAACTACTTTGGTTGCATCTCTAGCTGTTTCATCTAGCAAGCTAGCTGGGTTAATAAGGAAGTACCTCAATTTCTTCTCTCTAGCATTAGTCTTCATTAGTGATAATTAAGTTAAAAAAAAACCATATACATCTCACTGAAGTTTGAAGTAGACTCATTAGTATTTTGCAGATAAAAAAGATTATATTTGTATGCTATTTCGATGCAGATAATTCTACAATAGGCTTTGGAATTTTAAGTAGTTTTCATACTGTTGCTAGCTAGTTGTATCTACTTAGCAAGATGTTAAGATGAGCTCTCTCTCTCTCTCTCTCCCACGCGCACGCGCGCGCACATGCACACGCACACTAAAACACAATAAGTAAGGTACACGCCTCCTGAAGAGTTGACCGCTGCATGAAGACGGTACAGAGCAAATGCTTTTTCCCCTTGAAAGAAAAATGGGGCACGTCATTTTCCGCCTTCACCAAATTACATCAGATATTTTCTGCAAAGCTCTTATATGGAATCAGTTTTTGAAAGCGAAAGAATTCATTCCATTCAAATTGAAGAACTGAGGAAAGAAGAACTCCAAGAAATTCTGATTGTCACATTAAAAAAGTCATCCTTTCCGCAATGTTTTCTCATGAGGCTAAGCCATTCTCACCCGCACAGGCGGGTAACATTTTGAACAAGATGGGGAAACAAATAAGAAGAGTAGCTTTCCCCTCAGCAAAAGTCTCATTATCTTGTAACATAGCGTTCACAAATTAACCTTGCGAACAGTTTGCACATCACTTAGATATGGGTTTAGACTTACCTTATACATACATGTTCCCCCATTCAAAATATAATTCGAATAGTTAGTACATTTTTTTTTCTCTCACATAAAACAAAGCATTTACATTATATGTATTGTGTTCAGACAAAAGCATTTACATTACATGTTTTATGTTTGGACCAGCATATTGTTTTTCAAGCCATGTTGCAAAATAAATCAACTATTTTCAGCACCTTTATACTGCACATGCTCCTTTCATCACCAGAGGACCTTATTAACCTGCTGCTGAATTAGTATAGATGCACATGATAGAGTTATCAACATCATTGTTGAATAAGGCAGAGAAATCGAACGATGAAAAACAAAGAGAACCATAATTGAACCACTATCACAATGTTTGAGTGATAAAAGCTTCCACATATCCCCAACCATCATCGACATCAGGACCCACCCAAAAACCAGCTATCACCCTATCAGTACAAGAATCGACACCAAAGCAACAGCAAATGGCGTCACCAAGATTTCTTGATGGTATAGCTGAATGATCTCTATGCCAGTGATTAACAGAAGGCACGCCTCTTGATGAGCTGTGAGACATTAGAAGCTCTGGCACTGCAAGGTTATTCACAGCATTATCAGGTAACCACATAAGAGGAAATCTTGTAACACAGTAAAGGGACTATCTTGTCAATTTAGTACCAAAAGGGACTATCTTGTCAATTTAGCACCAAAGTCTATCATGCTAAAATCCATCTACCATATTCAGGATAAAAATAAGGATCATAGGGTACACACCAAGCATATTTGTCTATCAATTAATCATCAAATGACCTTTCAATGATGTCCATCCAAGTGAACCATCACTTTTTCTCATTAGTAAATGCAACTTCTAATAACTCTAGTGTTAGGTTGAGAAGATCCTTCCGATGCAGAAGCTCTGAGTTTGAAACTTCAATAATGGGGTTGATCACCTTGGTGCCATCCATAACACCAGCTAGATGGTGGTCTGGTTGGTAACTGCTCAGGTACAGGTAATTGACGTATAACTGAGGGAACTAAACATGTATTCTAAGTAGCCCCATATTTTCAATAGGGAACTTCATGGGTAAAGTTTGAGACACAGAGAGAACTTGTAAGAACTAATCCAGTTTTGGTGAATAACATTTTGCTGGTGCTGTCCAACCCAGTTGACACCTCATGAAACAAGAGCTGTAGACTCTGTGCCCTCAGTAACATTGACTGCACTTCTGAAAACCTAGTTGATCCATAAGAGGGTGTTCTATTATTGGTCATCTGATGTCAGTCTCAACCCAACTTAGCATGATCAAATCAAACTGCAAGGGTCATTCTTACCTAGATTCACTAAAGCACAGACCAATCTATGACACTGACAATCTCCATATGCTTTTGTTATAGAGCCAATGATTCGAAATCTTGTCAAGGAATAATACCAAAACAACTACAGCACATAAGAATTGCAAAGATAAACCTTTTGGAAAAGTAGCATGACTTGAAAGTCTCCCCATATTTGATGTGCTGCACATCTCCTATAGAAAATTATCAAACAAAAAATTAGCAGAAGACCTCCCTCAAGTTTTGCAACTAAATAAGAATGTAACCAGCTAAGCAACAATCAATCCTCAGGCAGAAAACCATGCACAATCCCTTCAAGACAAAAATGTGGTTCACTTTAGCGCACATCAACATATCATGAGAAAGAAGCTCCTTGCAGAAGGGGGAGGTGGATGCCAGTCAAATTCACCAACGACAGAATAAAGCAAGAGTGAATGAAGCTTAGCTTGAACAAGATGGCTTTTCAGGCTTTTTGGGATGGACAAAAAATATCATTAGCCAAACAGAGAAAGGCACAAGTGGGTATTGCAACTAATCCCGCGAACGGATCAAAATAAGTGTCATTTGCAACGCTGAATCACTCAGCTGAGTCACAACACCATTTTCTACGTCTCCAGTCTTAATTGCACAGAAGCTGTTCGATGGAATGGCGCAAAGAGACACTTCCAAAACGCCGAGCTGTTTCTACGCGTCCCTTCTCTGTCACAACATTTCGCTCTTCAGCGACCACATCAAAAGCACCACCGACAAGAAACGAAACGAGATTCGAGCTCTAGATCATCACCATCAACGACTAAAGACACCGTACTGCGACGAGCTTATGAGCCCAAAGCAACCATTTTTGAAGCAAAAAAAAAGACGCCCTTTTTGAAGGTGAAAAGAATACTTTCTCGTCAGGGACAGCGAATTGAAAAGCCATCATCACCTGGGTCGAAGCTGTCGGAGCATAGAGAAGCGTCGAAAAGAAGCCAATGGAGACGAAGCTGGCCATCGATGGGTGTCGATGTCTCCACCGGCCAAAAACTGCTAGCTTTGGTTTTTATTGGAGATGGTCTGTATTTTTGCAATTTCTTCGGAAGCCTCGGCATTGACTGGAGTGATTTATCGCGTGAATAATTTATCATATGTTAGGGTAAAGGACATTTATTATAGGTGGTGTGCAAATGGGACCGTCCAAATCAAGAATGCCCGGATTGGACCAAACTAGCCAATTAGGTCTGCTTCCTAGGAGCGTTGGTTGGGTTCCTAATTCCTAAAAGTATAACCAATATCTGTACAATCTGGTTTCGGATTCTAATGGGAAATCGGACCAGATTGACTATCTATGCTTTTTTATTATTATTATTTGCATTTCTTCTTAAAAATTGGTGGATTTAGTTCATTATTTTTTAGGAAATAGGAGCCTATGATTGGACAATTAGATATCCAGATTGAAGCATAGAGTTTGTTTCGAGCTTTGAATTTGTTTCTGGTCATATTTTGATAATAAGATATCCTAGTGATCGGTTCCATTGGACCAGACTGAGAACCGATAACCCCTAATTTATAATCAATAACACTATAATTTGTGGTACACCATACCACATTCATCAACAAGAAAAATGAACCTTGTATTTTCAAGATTTATTTTCTTATTTGAAGGAACAATTTCAAAAACTAAGATTTCCTTCGTTTTTGCAAAACATGTGACTTTTTTGGAAAATATTTTTCAAAAAGCCATTTTTTAGGAAAATAACAATATTTTAAACTAAAAAATATTTTCTACCATTCGGTAAGAAAAATCTTTTCTCCCATGCACACTTTTTCAATAATTTTTTATTATTTAATTTTTTAAAATCGCTTTTTAATTATTATTATTATTATTATTATTCCAGCAAGGTCCAAGCCTCGCCCAACTTACTGGCTCAAGTTTGTTGTGACCGACGATTGGCCAAGGAAAAAGAAAAAGAAAAAGAAAAAAGTAACAAATAATTAAAAATTCGATTAAAAAAGAAAAATAAAAGAAAAAGGACAAGGTGTTTGGTGAAAGAAAGTGGGGGTAAAAGAAGATATGCAATATGTTTTTCTCTACTCGAAAAGTTGAAAATATTTTTCAATAATTTAGAATTTGTTTTTCAATAATAGAAAATGTTTTTCCTAATTAATTCATTTTCTATGAACGGAATGCTAGAAATTTTTTTCTCATAAGTCATTTTCTGTGAGACCAATAGAATCTAATGTAGTAAATTTTTTCATTATTTATAAAATATAGCCTCAAACTCTTTATCAATAAATTAGAGTCATCACCTGTAATTAGATCTATCAAACGAGTGGATCAGGTCGAGTTGGGGTTGGGTTGAAAATGGTCCGTCCAAATTAATCAATTTAACTTATTTTGACCAATTTTCTTGCAATATAAATCTCATAACTTATATTCGACCTAACTCATATCCAAATCTGGCCCAAATTGCTAAACCACTTTCACATTTTAATTCAATTTAGAAAATCCATTTAACTTATTTTAAAGATGAGAGAGAGTGAAAAGAGGATCATAAAGGTGAGTTACTCATTTAACATTTTCACGGTCCGTGAATTGCAATATAAATCGGTGAAGAGTGTGAGGCGAAGGGTTCGGGAGAATTTATATTCGAAACCTAACTCATATCCAAATCTCGAAGAATCATTCACCCCAAATTGCTAAACCACTTTCACATTTTAATTCAATTTAGAAAATCTCATATTTAAACTTAGTGAGAGCACCGAATGAGCAACGCGAGTAAAGATGAGAGAGAGTGAAAAGAGGATCATAAAGGTGAGTTAAGTCTAAATAAATTGTGAACTCATTTAACATTCATGACTCATAGAATTATGTTTAAACTCATTTATAACTCATTTACTAAATATAATTAACTCATAATAATACAGCCCATCAAATATTGGTTAAAAATGGATCTATGACCCATTTGCAATTACAACTTGCATTCATTGCAAAAAAAAATCATGGCTGCAATAGTCAAAGTCAGGATTCAAAGTAATGACTTGTTCAAAAACCATGTAAGACAACAGGGGATATGCTTATAATTCGAATTGGAGACGAAGATGATCACTAAAACATAAAGTGAAGCAAAAAAAGGAAAAGGAAAAAGACTAAGAAACCTCGTGGAAATTTATTTATGGCCCTGCATTACAAAATACAAGAGCTCTAGAGTATCCTTCTGCTAGATAACTAGGAACTGCCAACGAAACGAAGACTTCTCTGCTGTAGCTTAAGACATTACATATAGGAAGCAGCTTCATATGGATATGCTATTTGGGATCCCTTTGCCAGTAAGTCCAACCTCACTGCTGGGATACAGCAGAGTGTAAGGCATTTTTACCAGCCCGGCCCTGTTCCTCAATCTCCCATCGCTGTTCATGTCCGTGATCCTCTGCTCGATCTCTTCCAACCTCTTTCCGAATTTCTCGAATGCTTGAAGCGGAGCTTCATCGCTGGTCCACTCGGTCGTATCTCTCTGCCCGAGGTAAACCTCATCGGGAGAGTGCTTCGACAGAATCTCCACCAGGGAAATCCCTAACAAGGATAGAATCTGGGGAGTTATTGTTTTCAGGAGAGCCTTCTCGCGGTTCGTCTTGAGCTCTTCGTAATCGGGAGTTCCTTCATTAGGAATTAATCTCCGGCTCATCGCAGGCCGGTTTGGAGGATACCCTCCGAAGGGGTATTGCCCAAAATTGATGGCTGCATGGAGAGCCGAAGCGACCCAGATGATTATAGTGCAAGTTTGGATCAGTTCGTCCAGGGACTGCATTTTAGGCCACCAAGGTTTGTCTTTAAGGTCACCGTGACCTACTTCTCTGAGTTCTTTCCACCAGGACTGAAGTTCGGTGTCCTCTTGCACCATCTCATCATTCTTGTAGTAGAAGCTGCAGTAGTCCCGGACCCACGTTTCAATGGCGGACCATATCTCGAGCCCATCAACGGCAAACGGGTAGTCCTCTATAACTAGGCGCAGCCCATGTCTTGAATTAGCATCCTCTACTGCCATGCCTCTAATGAAGCAAAAAATTTGGCCCATCGTCACTTTCAGTAATCACAATATGCAAACTCATCAAATGCATCACCAAAATTATCTATCTAATGAGGTTGCTCGATTGCTCGTTGTGTCACATCCCCAATCCTATGGAGACACTCTTTCCAACTTAAACCAGCAGAATCTACTCTAGCTCCAGTCAAAATAGTATTTGAAAGAGTAGATTTACCTCTTGATGAGATCAGCAGGGAGTGCTTGTTCGGGAAAGACCCAATCCTTGTAAGCAGCACATGACATTTCCAATGAAAACTTCGCAGGGAAAACCGTCATCTCGAGCGCTCCACCTGCACTGATCAGGATCTGCCTTGCAAACCCATTGATACTCATGGTGTCGCGAAAATGAGGATGCAGAAGTTTATGAATCGGATGAAGAACACTAAGCTGCCGATTGGTGGCAATTATGAATGGCTCAATGATAGCATGAGTCTTCAACCTGCAAGTGAGCATAAATGTTCAATACACGTCCAAAAAGAAGTGGGGGAAATGGCTTTCTAACTCGTCAATCGAGATGCTATCATGATTTCTACCAGTGGCTGATGAGTTGATGATAGCCTGAGTCATTGACAGAAACATAGGCTTTGGCTAGGTCCCAAAGTGTAGCCTCAATACCATCCTTGGCTGGTTTGTAAACCTCGCTTATTTCACCAAATTCATCCCCATCAGGATGGGGCAGGATCAGTTCAATTGCCAATGGCTTCAAAGTTCCGTCTTCTTTCAAGCATAGAAGTGTCCTCGTGGCATAGGTCTTTGTCGAAGTTGTGTTTATTCCCCGAAGGAATGGCATCAGAGTATCGTAATGATCTAAAATGAACAATTTCTTCTCCTTGATAGCCTGGTGAAGCAGAAAATAGGATTCATGTCTATGACACACCATCATGTTCAGTACAATAAATCCAACAGATCAGAGATATTCCACCGAAAAGACTTCGTCAAAAAATTGAATAAAGAAGAATTACCTCATCCAGGGTGCGCCCACCCAAGTTTTCCTCTATATATACTCTCATGTCTGGATTATTTTCAGGGTTGAGCTTGCTTTTACAAGGAAATTCCTGCAATGAATCAAGAAGGTATGAGGGACAAAATTGAAAAGTTATTTTCTGCTTTATGCCGGCATCTACCAAAATCCTGCACTGATTTATCACACAATCATTTTAACACCAGTAGCTAAGAACAATGATGTTAATGCAAAAAACGTGAAATGCCACATTTTGTTCGGACATTGCAGCATGGCAGCCAATTATTGGGGGTACTTGACAAAGCAAGGCACAGAAGTGTGGGCAAACCTGGAGACAACAGATGAGAACGGGGTCCACCCCAGCCAGCATCTCTCTTGCAAATTCCTCATCTGTACTCCACGCTGATTTATCTTCTGCTTGACCAATGAACAGTACAGTAAGAAAAGCAAAATTTCATGGTGATGACCGAAAACTTGCAGTCCGTTACTGTCATCATAAGGCTGATAATAAATTTACCCTTAATGACTTGGGGCATCGGAAATTTGAGGAAACCGTCGCTGTCTGTACGAAGAAGTTCCCTGAGCATCTCCGAAGAGACTTCTTCCATGATTGTTTCAATGAACTGGTTCTTCTGCAGCTTGACACCTCCTTCATAAACCTTTAGAATTTCTTGGAAGTTATCAAATTCACGTGGGGTTCTATCAAATTGTCCTTCAGCCGCAGGTATAAGGAAATGGGCAACAGATTTCACAGCAAAAGCCAGCAAGTCCGAAAACTTTATGTGGCTGAATCGCTCATCCCTGGGGACATAGATGCTCAAGCTCTGCAGGATTGGTAACCTGCTTTCAACATTTGCATCTGGATGACAATTCACAAAAACCACAAGGCTGTCAACAACTGCCAAGATTACTAGTAAATTATACTACTCGCAATTCACATGTGCAGGCTCTATCCTCACAGTTCCTTAGTGGATCATCTAGGGTTTCCCAACAATATCAGCTCTGATACTATTTAAGCATTGCGAATTAGATGCATTTATTTTATCAAACACAACAAAAAATATGCAAATCTGACCTTCCTTAGTTGGTGATCGGCCTGTTCTTCCCCTGCGGGGATAAGGATGGTCAGTAGACCCTCCAAGAATTGGACGGACATATTTTGGACCCTTCTGGGGTTCAGACAAATCATTGTAGCAGGCATAGTCATAGACCCTCTCCCATTCTTTGCGCTCGCCTGTTCCATCTCCTCTCAGGTTCTCCAATTCTTCTTCTCTGTACTTGTTTAGTGGTGCTGGTGTTTCGCTTGGAAGATATGTCTGCAATGATGAAATAACTTCATCAGGAAAGGAAATCATAGCGCCTTTTCAGATCTCTATTTTAAAAGTTTGTTCAGTATATACTCGCGGTACTGTATCTGCAGGCAAATGAGTGAGATAATGAAGTGCACGAGAACATTTAAGGGTTAAAAGTCCAGAAGGTCCACTTTGCCCGACCAAACATGCATTTTTGAGACAACATTTGAGAAGTCATTGCCTTACATTATGCCTTACTCATCATTATCTACTTCCTCTTAGCATGCATACCTTATTGGCAAAAAAGATCCTGTCCTTTGCATAGCACTGACAGGATAAACCCAGGAGTTGCAAACAAAGTGGATCTGACCATGACCAGGGACGTCTTCAAGAGTGACTGTCTTGAGGAAGAACTCACTGTGATGATTATTTCTTATCAGGAATGCTGCAGGAACTCCTGTCTCCTGGTCCAAATGATGTGTCAAACTGAATGCCAATTCACCCGGTGTTGAACAGGTGCTGGTTTTCACCGGATCCTCCAGGTGCACTGGATTTCCAAGTTTGCCTTGCAACTCATTCCCTACACAGGAGAAACTTTCCAATGAAATTCAGCAATTGATGATGCTATTTTTGCGAATGCAGCCCAAGTTGAAGGATGATACGATTCACAGACATTAGATTATCCGAAGCCAGATGGACCAAACTTACTTTTAGGCTTTGTTTGTTTCACTGGAAATGATTTTCAACATTCTTTTTGCAGGATATATTATAGGCAAACGACAATTGTCAACAGCCAAACACAGAGGATCCTAATAAAGTGTATATTCTCTCTTTATCCTCATCCTATGTAATTTAAGCATTCCAGGAATGATTTGGCTATTGAGAATTTACTGGAAGATGTCGACTTTCACTACATGCTTGAACCGGGCTCAGTCTGAATTAACACTATAAGTTGATAGCAGGACGCTACAATCCCGGGAGAAGAATTCCAAAAGCCCTGAAGACAACTTGATTTGTTCAAGGAAATCGAACATAACCCATGTTATCAATCTAAGTGCCCCTGACAACCTGGCCACAAGGTAAGTCAAAAACTGATTAACGCTTTGATTTTCAACTGAGCATCGACATCCATACATTAGGTGGATCCCCAAGACCTTCGAGAGGTTTTTGCCCAGAAGAGAAATGAACCTTGCATATTTTCCAGACTCTAATTTGATGAGTTTGCCATTTATCCAACGACCCTTTTAGAAGCAGTCCTTCAAATAACACTTCCAAGTGCATATGTTCTGCATATTATCAAACACTTAGAAATGAAAGTAACGAGATAACTTTCCCTCATATGAATAGGCTAACTTGAATCCAGATGGATAGGTGGCCGAATCATGGAATTATTTACACTCCATGAATTGTGGAATGGAGCATGCACCGTGCGCTGAATCTAAACTACACTCACGTGTCTGCTCGAGATCTTTTCTTTTGGGGATCATAATTCCAGATCAATCAATCAAAAACATTGCACCAACCAACCGTTGACTTGGATTTTTTGTCATTGACCTGGAATTTTTTTTGTCATTGACTCGTAGTTGAGACTTCACCCTCACGGTTTACCCAGACCCTATTCGGACTAAAATTCTGTGGGCTTCCATGGTTCCACCTCTACCCTCGCTAAAACCATCTCTGCAACTGGAAAACCATCTGCTAACCCCAAAATACTAATTAACGAAGAGAAAACCCGAAAAAAAAAAAAAAAAACAAGAACCAGTTCTCAGCTGTTCTCTCAATTTCTGAACACAAACCCACTTCACAGGAGTTTGCAGAAACTTAGAAGAAGAAAAGGATAACAAGAGAAACCCACCATGATCTGCGTTGACCGCGCTGATGAACTGCACGGACACGTCCTTCCCCCCCAACTCATGACCCGTCACCTTGTCCACCAGGCCGCGGCCCACCTCCACGACCGTCGAGGCGAAGCTCGTGAAGTCCGTGGCCTTCTTCTTCCTCAGCACCACCTGCCCTCTGATCCGCTCGCCCTCGAGCTCCTCCGCCTCGCACCTCATCTTCTTGTTCCCATTCTCGTTGCTCGCCACGCTCTTGGTCGTGGTCGCATCGGCCATTCTTCTCTCTCTCTCTCTCTCAAGATCAAGAACCGAGGAGTGAAGGAGCCAAGAAAAGCAAGAAAAGCAAGAAAAGCCTGTCGATGGCCGGCAGTTCTCTCTCTCTCTCTCCCTCTCTCTCCCAAGATCAAGAACGGAGGAGTGACGGACCCAAGAAAAAGCAAGAAAAGCCTGTCGATGGCTGGTGGTGGGTCTGAGGGAGGGAGCGAGCGAGGAGAAGGTGGCTTTATAGGCGGAGGAATCAAATCAAACTACCAGTGATCCATGACCATGTGGGTCTCCTCTACTGCAAAGCTTACCGGGTCTTCTGAGGAAGCTGCACTGCTATTGCATAGATAAGGAAGAAGACTTGTAGAATTAACTGTTTGACTTTTCTGCGCTGTATTTATTTTTGTTCATCATTGAGTGGCTGCGCGGCCCCTCTCGAATTATATATATTTTGCAACTCGACGTCACATTTTTATAGTGGAGGAAAGCGATGGTTGGTACACAGAAATAATATAAGCACGCTAGATAATTTAAGTATAATTACAACCAAATCTGCCTCAGGTACGATTTAGTCCTGACTTATTATATTATTTTAGTCAAGGGTTAATCAATGAATTTGACATATATATATATTTTTTTATGGGGGAATAAAGAGCAAATATAGTATCTTGCCTACGTTGCATTGTGCATTACCCATTTCTTTCGAGCTTGCGAGAATGCCGAGCAAGGATCGATGCTTATCGGTGAGTCGGACATGGTGTGATGACACGATATCATCAACTCATCGAATCGCGAATTTTACTTTTTACAGGGCGAAAAAGGCAGTGGAGCACAAATTCTGAAGCGGGGGGACGTCAGAAAGTATCCAGACAATTAATTAATGCGGGAGAATCGTTCCTCTGCGTAGGTAAAATATGAAAGCATCATTATTTAAGGCGGTCAAAGTACGAGGCGAGAATGGGAAAAGACGGAGTGCATGGGAATGCATCTTTTCCTTTTCACATTGATAAGGGTGATGAAGACATTCTTCATGTTTCCCACTACAGCACTCAAGTCTCTTGTCCTTGAAGTCGCTGAGTCAAGGGTCACGAGCTTCGACTCGAATTTATTGACTCAGTCAGAAATTTGAAAAAAGACAAAAAAAAAAAAAAAAAGGAGGAGGAGGAGGTAATAATTGTTCATATTTTCTTTTTCTTTTTTTTGAAATGTATATGTATATAAATTTGTATGTGGGATTCTTGACTAGCGGTTGTCTCGTTCGACGGGAAGTCAACCTTGGATCATGAGTTTTACCAAACTTTTTAATGCACCTTCCGCTTGTCAGGAAGTGCTGACGGTAGATGATTGATTTTGCTGTTTTAGGGCACTTGTTTATAGCCATTCTTTAATAAATATTAATGTTACAAAAAATCCTAATTAATAATACACTTATCATTAAATTTATCATAAATTAATTTTCTAATAATCAAAAAATCCAAATTAATATATATGTAACAAATTTAATCTAATTTAATTTTATTAAATTTTACTGTAAAATTATTGAATTTAATAATATATGGCAATTAAATTTGAAGTTTCACTTGTCATTTATCATAAGTACCAGTTTATGATTGTTCATAATAAATTTATCATAAATATATTTATTTTGAGTTTTTTGTGATTAAAAAATTAATTTGATTTAAACTTATTATAAATGTATTAATTTAATTTTTTTTGTGATATTAATGTTTTAATCAATTGGTTTTAGCTTATTACAAATTCGGAGGGGATCTGGATGAGATGGGTCGATCCATTCAAGGGTCTGTCACTTCTCTCATTGGCCAAAACATAGGATATTTAATGTTTTTTTTTTGGGAAGCTTAGGTGGCTTTTTTTAATGATGGGAAACAAGCATAGAAGGAATTGGACAACTGAGATAATGAAAGACAGCTAGCAAGAGAGCCGCTTTATGAACAGTGGCTCTCCTTTTTCACCCATAATTTAGTTGTGGTTTCTTTTCTTCTTCTTCTTTTTTTTTTTTCCTTAACCAGGGTTAACGCGAGGCGTTGCAATCCGAACCCTTGCTTGTTAATTTCTTTCACTTATGTTAGCTTAAAGTGGAGGATTTGAGATGTCATAAAACTTACTCGGCCTCGTCAAGGCCATTGCTTATGTTATCCACCTAAAGGTTTGCTTTGAAGAATAGACAAAAAAAAGAAGAAGCCAAATTAGAAGACAAGTATAATGATGGCCGCCTTGATCGTTGATCCTGCAGAATCAAAGCATCAGATTGAGTAGATAATGTCTGGATGGGTAGGTTATGCGATAGACACGGAACAGAAAATTAAATATAAAATGGTTTACAGTTCACAAACTCGCGGAAGAAAAAGAATAATCACGGTGATGATTAAACTATTAGGATTGGCAGCACAACTACCAAAAAAAAAAAAAAAACGGAGAATAAAAGCGAAAAAAAGAATTTGAAATAAAATGTTTTATCTTGGTTTACTTTTAAATTAGGGATATGTCTAATATGATTCCATTACAATTAGTACCTCATACATATTTTATACATCCATCAATTATAAGAGAAAGATAATATATATATTCAGTAGTTATTCATAGGCTCAATTTTAAATTACTAATAAAATATGAGTTTGAATTATAAAGGCCCTTAGACCCCACCTGCTCATCTAGGCGCCTAGTGCCATCTTGTCTGTTAGAATGAACATATAAGTGAGTTATATTATATTAATTCCACATCAAAGAATTATTGTGGTATAGAGTAGTTAATATATCTTAGTTGAGCCATAATTATTGGCTTAAACTTTTGAGTGAAGATGGGTTCAACTAGATATATTGACGGGCTCGTATTTAAGCTCCCTTTTAGTGATCTCTCCAAAGAATGTATCGGACTTATACTAATATAAACCTAACTTTCTAGCTGAATCTCATAACTAGAGTCCCAACACTGTCTATGGGAGTATGAACCACACTTTTCCAAGTCCCTAAACAATCAATTGTGCATGTGAAGGTTGAAACTGGTAGATAAATGTCGTCTTCTTGTACAAGCAGTTAGCCTGGCAATTGGTAGACTTGAGTACCAGAATTTGACAAACATTTGTCATGCTTCACTTGTTTTGTGGATACTCGTATTTCATACTTAACACTAACTTTCATCCTTGCGAACAAAAGATAGTTCACAAGAGAAAGAAAGAACAGGTATGCGTGCGAAAGTTCAGATCGAGACGCCTCGACCTGCCTGACCGTGTTCCTCCACCTCTTGTCCACATTCATCCTCATAATAATCCTTCCCTCGACTTCTTCCAGCTTCTTCCCCAACCTCTTGAATGCCTCCAGCGGCTCAGCGTCAGCCGTCCACCCTCGCCGCTAGAATGCTTCGACGGGATCTCCATAATTGAAATTCATGTAAGTGTCTAAAGCAGGGCATTCATAGTTTCGGGAAAGCCATATGGGGATTTTGCTTGAGCTCTTCATATTCAGAAGTACCTTCCTGCGTAATGGTGTCCGTTCAAGTATATGTCAGGTCCTTGAGAGTCTGCATTTAGACCACCGGGGCTCGCCCTTCTGGTCACTGCGTCCATCCTCCACAAGTTCCTTCCACCAGGATTGGAGTTCCTTTGCTTCTGGAAGGAAACTTATTCCTAACTTATCAAATGTCGAACTATCTATGAGCAATCAAGAAAACGGATTCCATATATTAATACACGAGAGACATGTTCAAGAAAAACTTGAATCACGAATCAAATGAGTGTATTGTGCTTTGGAGCATACTTTAATTTTTCACAAATTAAATGCTCCGATTGCAGGCTTGAGAGTTTTATAGCAAATTGTGTGTTAAAGATGGAACGTTTGGGAAGAAGGAGCGTTGTTCCTCACTGATTATTTAATAAAGAGAATAACGCCGTTTGTCTCTATCTCTTTTCTTAAAGATAACACACAATTATATATCTCTCTATATTTCAAATAACGGTATAAGAGCAGTCAATTTTTATCCACAAGTAACCACCTTATCCGCAAGTAACTGTGTCACGGGTCATGGGCTGGGCTGGGCTGGGCTGGGCTAGCCCAACATGGGCGGTCCAACCCATGAGAACATAATCCATTACTTCTGAACCATCTCGTCACTCTCGTAATGGAAGCGGCGGGTAGTCCTCATTCCTCAACGCGCGTCCTGATCGCATACCAGATCTCGAGCCCGTCTACCGCCTAGGGGTAGTCCTCAATAGGCGGAGGCCATGCGGGGAATTTGCGTCTTCCACAGTGACTCCCCTGGAGACAAGAAAAGGTGTATTTTCCACTCTAGAGTCAGCTATCAAAATGATTCAAGCAAAACAAACTGTAGCCATATCGATACACACCACAGCCCGAGCCTTGGCTATTCCAAGTACATTTTTGCAGCCTACGGTCAGCCTTGATTTTTCTCACTTTTTGGAGGAATTTTTAATGGAAGTCTTATATTTTAGAGTATTACTTATTTACCGTGCGATGAGGTCAGCGGGAAGCGCTGGCGAGGGGAAAGCCCACTGTCTGTAGAAGGCAGAAGACAATTCCATGCAATACTTTGCCGGGTAAACATTTGATCAGAATCTGCTTGGCCAAGGCGTTTATGTTCATCGTGTCGCGGAAATGATGATACAAAAGCTTGTAGATTGGGTGAAGCACGCTCAGTTGTCTATTTGTTGCGATCACAGATGGTTCGACCACTGCAAAAGTATTCAACCTGCAGCAAGAATTGAGGAAATAATCAATAAGCAGGAAATAGATCTTGACTTATTTTCCCCAGTGTTTATATTGTTGAGTGCACCATAGGAATCTTTACCAGTGGCTGATGAGTTGATGATGGCCTGAGTCGTTAACTGCCACATGAGCTTTAGCCAGCTACCAGAGGGAACCTTCGGCACCTTGATTAGCCGGTGTGTACACCTTGCATATTGCGCCGAACTCATCTCCCTCAGGAGGTTGCAAGCTAAGTTTTATTGCCAGCGGCTTCGGGGTACTGTCATCCTTCAAGAAGAGGAGTGTTTGTAACCCATACATTTTGCTGGTAGTCATATTTATGCGCCTCAGAAGAGGCCAGAGCACGTGTATGTACAGTTTGTTCATCTCGATAGCCTGCATTTGGTCATTGTCATTTTAATTCGGAGATATGAACTTAAATGAACTTCTCATCATTTTTTAAACAGGTTTGAGCATATGGACACTCTTAGAGATGTGGAATGCCACAATGAGAGATGCGATGACGGTACCTGTTCGACAGTCAATTGATTTAATTGCTTTTGAATGAGCTCTTCCCTTATTGAACTGCTCTGGTTGCCATATATTTTCTAGCTTGCTTGCCGGTGGATTTCTGTTCTGCTTAGTGTTAATATCAAGTGAAATAGTATGAGGTGAAACATGAATGATATTTTTGTTCACCTTGAGATGTGAATCAAGAAAGGGTTGACTCTGGCAAGCATTTCTCTACAGAATTCATCATCTGCCCCCCAGGCAGACTTATCCTCTGCACAAGATGATTGCTCAAAGTTAGGAAAACTATTAAATGTTTTGCCTGAGAACTAATCAGATAGAAAGAAGGCTTTATAGAGAGAGATATATCCATTACCTTTGATCACTTGAGGCATGGGGTACTCGAGAAGCCCTTCCCCATTGGTCCGGACAATTGCCTTGAGCATCTCCAGGGGAGTGTTCTCCTTCAGACTCTCGAGCAAAGGGCTGTCAGGAAGCTTGAGACCGTCTTCGTAGAGCTCGAGCACTTCCTGGAAGGATTTGAACTCGTTGGACATGCTGTTGCAATAAAAATCGATTGGCAGTTTAGTAATGTGCTATGGACAGCGTTTCTAAAGAAGAAGGGGCGTGTTGACTCCTCCTCATCATCGAGGTTCAACCAAAATGGCCATGAATTCGAGTTTGTGATTCAACTCCTCACAAAAAATTGAAATGCTTACCACCATTATTATTATGTTCTAATTTTTAAAGCAGTTCCTGTTATGGGAGACTCGTCATTTGATGGGTCGCTTATCGAACTATCTTTTGAACTCATCTTGTGCAATCGACTGATTTTAGGCCACAGATTTTCTATTCACGATCGCTTTTGAGTATGATGGCAACAAGAGCATGTGCGGGTGCGTAGCCCACGCCCACGCATTTCTTTTTGCAATATATGGAAATCGAAATCGCATCGTTTGGATGAAAAAGCTTGGGTCATCTTGACATGGTTACGTTGCTTCTCGGTTGGCTATCGAAAGCACACCAAAACGAAAACCATGGAAAATTCCATTAAGTAATTAACCTAGATTAGTCTGTACAGGGCGGGACCTGGACTTATATTTATTGTTGGTCTTGAATTTCCCACTCACATTGTAGTGGGACAGGGATGACGGACTCACCCATTGGACAAGAGTTTGCCGGCAAAGTCTACAACCTTAAATTAAACATTATCTTATGGGTGATCCATAGTTTGCCAACGCTAGTCACCCTTTTATGGTGTGGAGAGTGAACTTGTTATAAACGAGTGATTAACAAATTAGAATGTAGGAAACATGTATAATGTTTTTTTTTTTAATGTAATTTAATATTTACTCTTATTTGTTTCTAATTTCCTAATGACATGATGTCTCTTCTATCGTGAAAAGGATTTGTGACGGTTGCGGACGGTAACTTTTCATTAAATAGTTTAGTCCCCTTTTTCACATGCATTGTTTGTGCCTATATGGTAATAGGTACCAGTACTAGGTTTTTATCTCTTGTTTCCAATGGCTTAAATCTTTTGAAAAAGAAAAACTGTCTAGCCTCAATATCATTACTCGAAAGCGATAGTTTAAATCCTAACACTAACACTAACACGGATTTTTCTTCATGCTACTTCGATTATTTGCTTAATATTCAAGCCCACATTTGTCTAGGCCTGAGTGGTTCCGGGTTCCTTACAAATTCCGCCTGGAACCTAGAATCTACCATTTAGTACGGGTTCTCGGTACAGGTTCCTCATTTTTTTGAAACCTAGAACCCACCCGTTGAAACCAAGAATCTAGAACCTATCCTATCACAAGTTTCAAGGTCGGTTCCAGGTTCCCACATGTTTTTTTATTTTTAATTTCATTTTTAGTTTAAAAAAACGGAAATGAATGTAATATAATAAACAAGCTTGTCATTTATCAAAAAGAATACAAAATGAAGAAAACTATCAATTGAGGAAAAATAATTCTTGACAAGGGAATACCAGCATCGACTGGTTATCTTTCTTGACCCGAAAAAGAAGAATTATGATCTAACGGAACAAAGAATCAATCAATGCATTCAAAGTTTCAGCGGACCCACGCTTTTTGGCTGTAAGGATGCAGGACAAAGTCACAGAGCCACGGTCATTCCAATTATTTGTCCCTTTCTTCTACCATGCAACATCATAATTAAAAAACAATCAAGCAGCAATAGACTAGGCCTTTTAACACTTTGTCCAGCATGACATGTACATTCTCAGCTATGTACACAATTCTCTTCCCCATAAGTATCATTAGCTCATTTTCGATGATTCATTCCAGCTTCATGATTGCTAATTTGTTGACAAGACGAATTAGACACGGATCTGAAACTATGTAGCTCTCAATTGACTTCAATTGACTTGACATCATCACATGAATAAGCCGAGCATTTGCCTGAATCATTTTCATTGAAATCCAACAAGTATGCAATCCATACAGAGACAGATAAGGCAATGTTGGAGACATCATGCAATGAAAAACCAATGAAAAGCATCCATTCCTGACATCATCATCATGAATAAGCCTTTGAGTCAATTCCATGTAATTGGATAAGGTTTCCTTTTCTTTCTCTATCTTTCAACATTCCTCGAACTCTTAGCAAAAAAGTAGATTCAGTCTCGATTTGCCAGGAGGAAGGAGCGACAGAATGTGGAATTAGTAAGTTGGGGCTGAAATGAATTTTTAGAAAAGTGAGATATTGTACTTATTTCCCTTTATTTGAGGGAGAAGGACAAACTACAAACGTATATAAATGCATAACTGAATATATGCATCTGCATCGAAAAAATCTCTATGATTCGCTGGTGTTTCCATAGAGCCCATCTGAAAAAACAAGGAATAAAAGTGGTTGGACAATGATAAAAGAAGTTTGGATCACTCATAGGTCAAACGTATTATGCTAATAGAACTCACATTAGTTACTGCTTGTAGAGGGTTGAGAGAAAATTATTTCCAGAATAATGAGCAAAACGACGACCTGCAATTAGATCATAATGAGCAATTGCACTTTCTCATTTGTTTGGGTTACTGCTCAGCACATTGCCATTAGACTAGCCAAATAATGCAAGATAAATGTTCGTAAACTCACCAAGACAGAGTTGTATCTAGGTTCACATGCAAGGACATAAGGTTTCCTATCAAAATTCACAAATACAAGTAAGTTATTGTTATAAGTAAAGGGAACAAAATTATTAACTATGCCAGAGAGGGAGGAACCTTTTGTTTAGGATGCCAGAATCTCTGCAAGCCTTCTGTATAGTCTTGATTCTACTTAATGTTTTTGTAGCATTAGGATCATTCTTGTCAACCCTACAGGAGGCAAACTTTATCTAATAAGCAATGTCTCAGACTTGTATATTTAAAGAATCATACGTGAAAGGCAAGGAGACGGATAAAGTGGGTTACAAATGAAAGCATCAATGACTATTGCAATCAAAAGTGATAATAACTTATCATCAAGCAAGCTCTACCTCGCGTTGGAAGAGCATAAAAGGAAAAATTCCGCAACATTACATGTTCTCACAATATACCTCCTGCCAGCCCCAAAGTTCATGTTCTACTTGCCTAGAGCTAAATAGGGGGATTAATTTCCTCAGTAACAAGTATCTAGAGATACAAGAGGGGATCTAATAACTCTAAGGCATTGGGAAGATTCGCCTGTTTGGTCGCTGGCCATGTCCTGGGCAGGCCAACTACAAAGTTACACATAACTACAAAGTGGGAACATCGGCAGTTTCATTCCAGTAGATCAAGTCTCACGCAAGTTATACAGTCTAGTACATTTTCAAGAAATAATAACTAAAAATAAATATGTTAAGAGAATGTGTGTCCACGAGAATAGAACGCAATACATGCATTATAGTCTTTGACTTCCATACCTTGGACTTCAGGATACAAGAAAAATCATAGAAAACACCATAAACACCAGCCATAGTTCTTGTGTGATCAAAAAATTTAACAACAAGACCTGAAATGTATAGGTAGACAAATGGAATCACGGAGTGACCATTATGGGAGTACAAAATCAATTCAGCGTTTGCACTAGCATCAACAACACCAACGGACTTCACAAGAGCACCTTTTCTCATCTGCAAATCACAACAAGCACTGTGGATTTATCAAGCAAGTTTGATTACTCTTACCAAAACATTCAATCTATTAAGAGAAGCAATTTATATAATGCAACAACATAAACATGGGCAAGTATGTTGATTATGCTTTTCCCATCTTTTAATTTTTCTTTAAGAGACACGTGAGAACAACGAAAGAAGAAAGCAGAAGGCTTGCATATACCTTGAAACATCCTCAAAGATTATAATACCTGAATCACAAAGAAATCAACATTATAGAGACTTGACAATACTTAAAGATCACCCTTTTTTTGTGATTTTTTTGTCTAGTAAAAATTATTTTTTAATATACAAACATAAAGAACTCGACGAGACAAGCAAAACCGTGGGTGGTGCACCACCAGGGAAGGCCGCACGTCCCATGCATGGCCACACACCACTAGGGTGTTGAGCACGAGCCCCACACGCCGTCACGCACCTTCACACGCACTCATGCACGGGCGTGGCTTATGCGTGCATTGCACACACTAGGGCTGACGTTATCTGACGTCAGCAACCCGGCGACCTACGAGACCATACCCAATTCGATGACCCGATCCATTGACCCGTCGCTCAACTCGAGATCTGACCTATTGACCTGCTCAAATCAAATACCATTGACCGGACCGATCAACCAATTGAATTGTACAATCAAACTAAGAACCAGTCGAGCCGGATTGCAGGCTTGAGGCTGCCTGCGTGTGTGCTCCACGCACCGCAAACTTAGGTGGCGCATGCGGGCATGTAGAGCCTCCAATCGACACGTGGTTGGCGGCTACATGCTCGTGCAATGATGCTCTACCTTGTGGTGTTTTTATTTTACATATTTGATAATTTATGGATGTGAAAATAAATACAGAACCTTGAATACGTGTATTTTTTAGTGTATTTTCATGTATTTCCTTGTATTTTTCTATGATTTTAGAAATATAGATGCTAGTTTACAGGTATGTCATCATATAGATATTGTGTGGAGTTAATATATAAATTTTAACTTGTATCAATGAATAAAGTAGTGTAATTATCATGATATATGATTTTAGTGATACATTGCCTCTGTCACTAAAGTTTAAATCACATGTATATGATGTATATGAGCAATAAAGTTTATATCACAAATATAAGAGCGTTTCAAGAATTCAATTGAGTTGTAACAATCAAAGTGACACACTTGATTGAATTTGAGAAAAATCGATCTTGTATAATGATGGGATATCTCTTACTCTAATGCATGGTCATACTCTTAAAAGAGGTGATTATGTATTAGCTCATGGAAGGATATATGAAGGTATGGTGGAGAAGTGACTGATTATCGTGGTTCATTCACCCAAAGATGATGAATTTACGAAAGTTAGAATATATTTTCATGGCTGCTGTCATATAGGGAGTATATAACTACATATCATGTATTACACCCAAAAGTAATTATGTGGTTATACATGTAACTCTCTGGATATAAACTTATGCGTTTTCATGATGCTAATTATGTGCATTGTTGGTTTTTCAGTCATCTTTTTTGTAAATGGTAACTCCGTCATTATTGAAGTTCTTGCTTATTCAAATTTTAAGAGAAAGAGAGAATGTTTCTTTTGGTATGGAGACGGCAAATGTTCGTATGACTCTTACAATCAATAAACTGATAAATCTTACTATCGAGAGTACAAAAGTTCATAAAGCACAATTTACTGCTTGGGAAAAGAACAATTGCATTTGCTTACTGTCCATGAAGTATTTCATTCAAAAACACTTGAAAAGTGTTTTGCCTGCAAACTACAGTGTTAGACAGATGATGGAAGTTTTAGTGGCTAGAAATCGTGTATCGTCTAATGATAAATTTTTTTTTTTAAAGGGATGTTGTTCTTTGCTTCTTTTTAGGAAAAAAAAATATTTTAACTAAATTTAATTTAAACCGAACAACGTCAAGTTAGGATGAATCAAAGCTCACTGTGAGAAACAACATTAAAGTTAACGTTGAGTTCATGAGAGATGTTATTTTGATTTTAGATTTTGATTTTACGATAATGTGAAGAAACACTTTTTATGTATCTTCCTTTAGATAGAACTCGGTTTCTATATCTTGTTTGGATATGTGTTAATACTCTTTTGAAATAAAGAGTAATAGTATCTCTATGTTTTTTTTTAAACTCAAACAAGATGGGTTGCTGCAATTTGTCCAATGGATTGTAACGATTGTGTTTATCTCCCAATGATATGCACATCACTTATTCGATTGAAAATGTTGTTTTCAAAAAACCTCTACTTAAGGAACAATCTTATACTTTGTGGCATAAACGTCTTAGTCACATTTCTAGAGAAATAGTAGAAAGGCTGATAAAAGCCAATATCCTACCTACTCTTAAAAGTGATCTAAAGACTTATGTAGACTATTGTAGAAGTAAGATGACTAAAATAAAAAGAAAGCCGCAGTTTGAAGTTCTAACCTATTGGTAATTATTTACATTGATATTAATGGACCATATATGGCAACTTTGTGCAGAAATTTTTACTTCATCACATTTATTAACGACTATTCCCGATATGGATATGTATACTTGATTAAAGAAAAGTCTGAGTCTCTTTACAAATTCAAGTTTTTCTGATTAAAGTAAAGAAACGGTTGGGAAAAGTCATAAAGATCGTTAGATCTAATCATGATGGTGAGTATTTTGGTAGACATTGTGATGTTGAACAATTAAAATGCAGTTTGCTAAATACTTGGAGGATTCTGAGATAGTAGCTCAATTTACTATGCTTGGGAGTTTTGAACAAATTAGTGTGGTTGAAAGGCACAATCACATTCTTATGGATATGATGAGGAGTATGATTCACTAAACAAATTTATCTGCTTTTCTATGTGGCGAAGCTTTGAAAATGTCGCTTTACATTCTAAATCATGTTCCTACCAAAACGATTCCATGAGTTGTGGGCTGGACATAAACCTAGCTTAAATCATTTTAAAGTTTGGGAGTGTCCTATAGAAGTGAAATTATATAATCTAACATTGAATAAGTTAGATTCCAAAACTACTTGATGTTATTTCATATCATACTCAAATCATTCAAAGGAGTATTTATTTTATAACTCTAATGGAGATACAATAATTATGGAATTGTAACCACCCACCTGGGTGACGTTGCTGGTGGCAAGCTTCTCCCCCTAACGCAAGGGGAGGAGTTCGATTCTCGAGTGTCGCAAGGGTGACTTACCCGAGGCACGAGGGGTGGTGGTGACTCACATGCCTCCCTAGGGTTTACTTCGCCACGCTGTCGACGTACAAGGCTTCCCTGCGTCATAAAAAAAAATTATGGAATTGTAGACAACAAAATTTCTAGAATTTGATATAGCTTAAAAGGGTAATTACTCACAAACTATCGAAAATGATAGTATGGTGAGAATTACCATATCTTTGTCTCTTTTTATGTAGATGATTATAGAGCCTCCTACGCCATAAACTGAGCCTATTGTGGCCTAGGATCCTATTGTTGAGGTAGTTCCTAATGAAATTTTTCAAACGCCTCATGTTTAGAATGAGGTTGTGATAGCTCCATTCAGGAGATCGACTAGGGAAAGACGTTCAACTATACCACAAGACTAGTATCTAGGAAATTATAATTATGAGATTGGCTACGTTATTGATCCAATAACTTATACAGATGTTGTTTCTTATCCTCAATCAGATTTGTGGCTAAACACAATGAAAGATGAAATGCAGTCCATGAAACACAATAATATTTGGGAGCTTGTTGAATTGCCTAAAAATTATAAGCCTATTGGCTGCGAATGAATATACAAGACTAAAACGGATTTCAAAGAAAAGATTGAAAATTTTAAAACTAAACTAATAGTTAAAGGTTTCACTCAAAGAGAATGAATAGATTATGAAGCAACGTTTCTCTAGTTTCTTCTAAAGATTCTTTTAGAGTGATTTTTGTATTGGTAGCTCATTTTGATATAGAGTTACACCAGATGAATGTTAAAACTGTTTTTCTAAATAGAGACCTTAATGAGAATGTCTATATAGTGTAATCCGAAGGTTTAGATGATTCAAGTAAGATTGTATGTAGATTGAAAAAAAAAAAATCTACTTATGGCCTCAAACAAGCTTCTAGGCAATAGTACTTAAAGTTTCATAGTGTTATCACTTCATTCGAATTTATTGAGAATAAAGTAGATTAGTGTATATATTGCGTGATTGGTAGAATGAAATATATTTTTCTTTTGCTTTATGTAGATGATATCTTACTCGCAAGTAGTGATGCGGGATTACTGCATGAAACAAAACGGACGTTATCAAAAAATTTTGACATGAAAGACTTTGGTGAAGTGTCTTTTGTTTTTGGCATTGAGGTCCATAAGGATCGTTCTCACCGTTTATTGGGTTTATCTCAGAGGGCATATGTTGATCATATTTTAAAAAGATTCAATATACATTATTGCAAGCTATGAATTGCCCTGTTATTAATGGTGATAAATTTAGTCTCTCATAATGTCCTAATTCAGATTTTGAGAAAGTCCAAATGAATTATGTACTTTATGCTAATGTGCTTGAAAGTATCATGTATGCTCAAGTTTACATTAGAGTAGACATTACTTTTACAACATGATTTCTAAGCAAATATCAACCAAATCTATAACATGATCACTAGGTTGCTACCAAGAAGATTTTAAGGTACTTAAAGAGGATAAAAGATTATATGTTGATTTATAGACATGTTCCTGACTTATAGCTAGTAGGGTATTCGAATTCAGACTTTTTGTCAATAGGCCAGAATATATATTTATATTGGCAGGAGTTATAGTATCATCAAAGAGCGAGAAACAAAAATTTATATGTTCTTCTATCATGCAAGCGGAGTTTATGCAATTTTGTTTATTAATAATAAAAAAGGTCTTATTTTGTCAATAGGCCCATATAATTGTATTATGACAATAACTATGCAATATTGCGTAATAATGAGGTCTCAAGGAATCTAAGCACATGGCGGTCAAGTTTTTTTACCATAAATGAATCATTATAGAATGGTGACATTGTAATAGATCATATTTTTATAGATGATATGGTTGCAGATCCACTAATTAAAGATCTACACATTTGTGTGTTTGAGCGACATGTCATTAACATGGGCTTAGCATCTTGGGATGCTATTATTTAGTGGGAACTATTTTTATTTTTTCTCTAATAAAGTTTACATGTGTGTTTGTTATATTTAGTAACGTTTTAATAATTCAGTAAAATATTTATGAATATATTGTTACTATGTTGAACACATATAGTGTAAGTACACTATTAGTGCCAAAAGTTGTATAGGGCGCTCACTTTGGTGCCAAAAGTTTATATTTGATCACTTAAATGCCAAATCGGAGGAAAAACGATCATTTTGGTGCCACCGGTGAAAGATTCGGCCAAAATGATTACGTAACTTTTTATATTTTAGAAAAAAAAAATCGACATGACTTTTAAAATGACATCATTTTCTGTCCTCCTTAAGAAAACGACATCGTTTTGCCGTCCTAAGTGGATTGCCTCACAAAAACGACGCCGCACAACACATTTGGGGATTTTTTTAATTATTATTTGGGGATTGAAATTAGGGTTTTTTTGTCCGATCCTCGCTCAACACTAACCTAGCTTGCTCGGCTGTTGTCACTCGGCCGCAGCTTTAGGCACGTGAGGTTCCTGCACTTAAGCGAGATTAGCACGACTAGGTCGTCGCCGATGCTCAACGACTTGTGGTCGCACTTGAGCGCAAACTTCATGACCGAGTCGAACCCACAACACCAGGACTGCGTCCAGTAGCTCTAAGTGGGTGTGGAGGTCGAGCCTCTGGCGGCTCTAGCCTTCAATCGCAAGCCAACGACGGCACACAAGGGAGCACCGGCCCCAATCACCGGAGCCTAGGTACTGGAAGACACAGGCCAGGCACTCATCGAGGAGATCGGAGATGGAAAGGGAGAGATCGAGGGTGGCGCACTTGTCGGCGGCTTCCCCGAGCACCAGCTAGATCACGGCCTTCAACTTGGCCGCCAAGTGGCCGTCATCGAGGTTGGGGTAGGGGTCGGAGTTGCGGCCGCCAAGCGTGAGGACCAATGAGGATGGCGACTAGCCCATTACCGGCAAAGGTAGAGGCGAGGGATGTGGGGATTTAGAGTTTTGAATTGGGGGAAAGACACCAAACGACATCGTTTTGTTGTTTGAATGCTGACTATACTCTGCAGCGAGCCACATCGGTTTCAAAAATTAATAAAAAAAGTGCCACATCAGATTTCTAGCCAACTATATCAGAGTTGGCATTAAAATGATTGTTTTTCAAACTTTTTGGTACTTAAGTAATCCAAAATAAACATTTGGCACCAAAGTGAGCGTCGTATATAACTTTTGGCACTAATAATGTACTTACCCCAACACATATTGATAACGAGGTATTATATAAATTTTAAGTGAAAGCTATGGGCATTCGATTATTAGCCTTGAGCATATGTCTTATTATATATATAAAACAATGTTAACCATAAGAATAAGACATATGTGAGTTCATTAGAACTATAAAGATATTTTCTAATGGCACAAGTTTTTATGATATTTAAGGTAAGAGAATGATCACTGACAAATGGGATCTCTCTATGAGAGGTGTTATCCATTTTCCACAATACCATCTTAAATTCATATCAATAAAGTTAAAAGCACTCATAATCATGGAAGGTTTTGTGTGTATAAATACAATTACTGCCATGATTCGGTGTTTGAGATTTTATGGAATAGGATTTACTATTGAGAATTATCTCTAAACAAAGGTGCGCACATAAAGTATAATTTCAATTAATTTAGTCCAAGTGAAAAAATATAGGAGTTTTCCTAATATAGGTTACATTAATTGATATTATAATTTACTGTTTTACTAAGATATTATATAATATTTTTTAATTAATCTAATATTGGGCCGGTTATTATGGGCTGAGTTAAGCCCAACATGTGATGAGAAGGCTTGGCTAAAAACTTTATAAATAGTCAAGTCTTTCCTCTAATCCTAACTCTCATAATTATCATCACAAATGAACATTTACCTAACATTACGAGGTGAAGGGCTGTCTCATTGAGCTAGTCCTACAGAGGGCAATAAAGAAGAAGGACTTTCGCTTGGAACGTCGATTTTCTACTTTCGCATAAAAAATGATGGATTCAAAAACAGGTAAGTTATATTTTTACTCAATTATACATGTTCTTGTTCTAGTTATGAAGATCGTGAAATTGCACGTTTTAGCGTCTAACAAAAACATGTTAAGCCAAATTGTTTAAATAGCTCACTTACTAAACAAAAGTTATGTCCTCTCCATTTAGGTGTAAGTGATGTGTGTGAGATGAGTATCACAATCATCGCCTAAATTGTTACGCCTGTAGAATCAAATCATCAGAAAAAGGAAGATAAAACTAATTTATAATTCATGAACTTGCGATGGAAGAACAAAGGGAACATGTTGAAGGCTGAACCTGGGGTTTCATTCTGAATTTTACAGCCTGACATTTTTCCAATCCTTAGACAATCAATTTTACATGTAAAGTTTGAAACTCGTAAATAACTTGACAGACACTTTATGTTCTATTTGTTTTGTGGTTATTCATATTTCACACTTCCACTAGATTTCGTACGAGAACAGAAGAACAGTTAACGAACAAACAAGAAAAGTACACGTGTGAGTGCACAAGTTTAGATCGAGACGCTGTTGGGAATTCCCTTGGCAGTCGCTCCGCCTTCGCTGGTCGGGTAAAGCAGCATATAAGGCACCTCAACTGGCCCGACGCGGTTCCTCCATCTCTTGTCCCCATTCATCCTCATAATCCTTTCCTCGACTTCTCCCAACTTCTTCCCGAACCTTTCGAACGCCTCCAACGGCTCAGCATCTGCTGTCCACTCCGGAGTGTCTCTCTGCCCAAGATACACCTCATCGGTAGAATGCATCGACAGGATCTCCATAAGCGAAATTACTAAAAGTGTCTGAAACTGGGCCGTTATAGTTTTCAGGAAGGCCTTGTCAGGATTTTGCTTGAGCTCCTCGAATTCAGGAGTACCTTCCTCGGGCATATAACGACGGCTGAGGGTGGGCCGGTTCGGGAGATACCCTGCATAAGGTAATTGCCCGAAGTTCACAGCCGCATGGAGAGCAGACGCGATCCAGATGGTGATCGTACATATCTCTGTTAGGTCTTTCACAGTCTGCATTTTAGGCCACCAGGGCTCACCCTTCTTGTCACCGTGTCCCTCCTCCACGAGTTCCTTCCACCAGGATTGGAGTTCCTCATCCTTCTGTACCGTCTGGTCGCTCTTGTAATAAAAGGAGCAGTAGTCCTCAACCCACGTCTTGATCGCGGACCAGATCTCGAGCCCATCTACCGCATAGGGGTAGTCCTCGATCAATAGGCGGAGGCCATGCAGGGAGTTTGCATCTTCTACAGCGACTCCCCTGAAGAGAGAAAAAGGTAGAACATTTTTGTCACGCTCATTCTATCAGAATAATTCAAGTAAAACAAACGATAGCTATATTGACATGTATCTCGGCATGAGCCTCGGCTATTCCAAGTACATTTGCGCTATCTTCCTCGGCCTTGATTTTTCTTTCTTTTTGAAGCAATTTTAAATAGAAGTCTTACGGATGATTTATATGTATAGAACAGTGAATTTACCGCTTGATGAGGTCAGCAGGAAGCGCTTGCTCAGGGAAAATCCAGTTCTTGTAGACGGCGGAAGACATCTCCATGGAATACTTTGCCGGGAATACAGTCGTCTCCAGGATTCCACCCGCATTGATCACGATCTGCCTGCCATTTGCATTTACGTTCATCGTGTCCTGGAAATGGGGATGCAAAAGCTTGTGGATCGGGTGAAGCACACTCAGTTGTCTATTTGTTGCAATCACAAATGGTTCAATCACCGCGTGAGTATTCAACCTGCAGTAAGAATCACGAAAATTATATGCAAGAAATAAATAGACTTTCTTCCCCTTTTGTATATAGTTGAATGCTCCTCAGAAATCTTTACCAGTGGCTGATGAGTTGATGATAGCCTGAGTCGTTAACTGCCACATAAGCTTTAGCCAGCTGCCAAATGGAACCTTCGACGCCTTGATCGGCCAGTGTGTACACCTTGCTTATTGCGCCAAATTCATCTCCCTCGGGATGAGGCAAGCTAAGCTCTATTGCCAGCGGCTTCAGGGTACCGTCATCCTTCAAGAAGAGGAGTGTTCGAGTGGCATACGTTTTAGTGGTAGTTGTGTTTATCCGCCTTAGATATGGCATGATCGCATCATGGTGATCCAATATGAACAATTTGTTCATCTTGATAGCCTGCATTTGTTATGCATCGTTTCAATTTGGATATTATAACTTAAATGAGCTTGCCATTATCTATTAAGCAAGTATATGGACGCTCTTAGTGATGTGAGATGCGATGAAGGTACCTGTTCGGCAGTTAATCCATTCAATTGCTTCTGAATGAGCTCTTCCCTTATTGAACTGCTCTGGTTGCCATATACCTTAGAGTCTAGCTTGCTTGCTGGAGGGAATTCCTGAAATCAACAAAAAATGTTTAATCAACTAGACAACCGGTGGAACTCCATTCCGCACTTCATTTTAATATTAACTGAATTTGTCTGAGCTGTAACATCAAAGATATTGTTATTTACCTGGAGACATCGAATCACGACAGGGTTGACTCCAGCGAGCATTTCTCTACCGAATTCTACATCGCTTCTCCAGGCAGTCTTATCCTCTGCACAGGATGATTGCTAAACGTTAGGAAAACAGCCTCGAACTAATTAGATAAAAAAGGTCCCAAAGATATATGTACCATTACCTTTGATCACTTGAGGCATGGGGTACTCGAGAAGCCCTTCCCCATCAGTCCGGACGAGTATCTTAAGCATCTCCAGGGGAATGTTCTCCTTCAGACTCTCCAGCAAAGGGCCGTCGGGAAGCTTAATACCACCCTCGTAGAGATTGAGCACATCCTGGAAGGAGTCAAACTCATTGGGCGTGCTGTCGAATATACTCTCTAGCTCGGGCTTCAGAAATTGACCCACGGCTTTTAGAGTGTAAGCGACGAAGTCAGACATCTTCAAGTGGCCAAACCGTTCATCCTTTGGAACGTATAGGTTTAGGCTCATGAGCAGAGGCAGCCTGCTCTCGGTAGTCGGATCTGTCAATAACATCGTGAAAATTCATTAAAATATACTTACAAATGAAGCATCTTTGTCAAAAAATGAAGCCATGATAATCTCACTTCGAGTTGGAGATTCATGATATGAGTGCATTTAACCTGTCTCAGTCGGCGGTCGACTGGTCCTTCCTCTGCGAGGATAGGGATATTCAGATGATCCTCCTAGAACAGGGCGGGCGTACTTCGGGTCCTTGTCTGGATCGCCCAAATCGTTGTAGTAAGCATAGTCGTACACCCTGTCCCACTCCTGAAGCTCTCCCGTACCGTCTCCTCTCAAGTTAACTAACTCTTCCTCTCGGTACTTCACTAGAGGTGCTGGAGTTTGGCTTGGAAGATACGTCTGCAATAACGTGCCATCTTATTAGAGACAACCTAAGGAACCCGGTCCATTCATATTGCTATTTCATGTGACAGAATAGAACAGAGTCCGAAACTAAAATGCCTTCAGCCAATATAAAGTGCAATTCCCAAGCGAAATGCCCCACTTCAATGAAATCGGAAAGCTTACAAAATGCTGAAACTGGCTAAAAGTACAGTGCAACCTGGAGAATTCCTAGAAGTGAGATTCTACTACACAAATTATGTTTTCGGGAAGCTAGGGCCGTTTGAAAAGTCACTCCTTTCTGACCAATCAGCTAATTCTTTAGACCTACTCTATGTAAAACAAGATTTAGGTCTTCATATCGGAGGCAATGTCTTTTATTTTGTCCTATTGAGACTCTGGAAGCAAATCATACATTGCGGCTATAGCTTAGCTTCATCAATCCAATTATTGTGATCGAACCTTGTTAGAGAAGAAGACCCGGTCCTTCTTGTACTGGTTGGCAGGGTAGACCCACGAGTTGCAGACGAAGTGGACTCGACCCTCACCGGGCACATCTTCGAGTGTGATCGTCTTGAGGTAAAACTGACTGTGATGGTTGTTTTGTACGATGATCGCCCCAGGAACTCCCACCTCCTTGTCCCAATTGAAAGTGATCTTGAACGCGGAGTCCCCTGCCGTTAAGGGAGTGATGGTAGTGATCCATTCTTCCAGATATGCAGGCTTTCCCAATTTCCCCCGCAAACCTTTTTCTGCAAAGCACGAAAAAGAAATAAAAAGTTTCAAAGCTTTCGAACTTTTTGTCCCAGCGACTGAGAATGACGTTCATCATTAACATGGCAAAGGGTCTGAATCTGATAATGATCCGCGCAAAATCATTTGCATTTTGTTTCCAATTTTTAGTTCATTCCCACTAATATTATGTTGTCCATAATCTTCTCTCTTCGCAAGAATGGATCCGTTTGGACAAACAAGACCTGATCTTGTGCTGAAAACCAAAAGGAAAGAACTAGGACCCGAACTTGTGCTCAGTGAAGTGATTTAGAAAGCACAACCTTGCGGTATGCGGCACAAATTTCCAATCAAAAGTGACAAATGACAGCTTATATAATTATATTATTGGCCAATAACCAGAAATTAACTACAATAATTGCTAATGCCGTGCACCATTGGCTAATTGGGTGGTGTGGTCCCAGGACACGACGTGAGGAAAATCACCTCGTGTTTAACGATGATGTCTTTTCCTGTTGTGGTGCCCGCTAGGCCAAAGAGCCATTCTATGGATTACATGGACGATCTGAAAGAGAACTCTTTCAACGAATTCTCTTTTCTGTATTAACAGTATCTGAGCACTCGTGCGTCGTCCTTGATGGCAATGGCCCATCATATTCAATTCATGCTTGATGCAATGCAAACCTCACCTCTCGATCAAAACCCTCATTCAACCATCCATAAATGAATGCCAGCTTTACCCACGGCGAGGTTGTAGCTCCGTTACGTAGTCAAGAAACATAGTCAGGCAGGGAAAAGAAACACTTTAAATTCAAGAAATGTGTTCGGTCAATAATGGGAAATCCGTTTGGTCAAAAACGATTAAAAAGAAAAGAGAAGATAGAGAACTTGAGATTTGGATGATATCCTCTCCCAATCTAGATCTACGAGTTTAATGAATATGCATTTGGGGATCAAATGTTCCTCAGCTTTGTTTGTGTACAGGTTCTTTGCCTTCAACCTTAATGATGTACGCGGAAGTTTTCCTTTCTCATTGAATTACAAATATTTGCTCCTTCAAATGTTATACGTGTGTTTGTTCAACCTATTCTAGTTGTTTCCGTATGATGATGGTGTAGAGGAAGCCAAACCTAGGTGCACACCTCTAATTAGCAACGTCGTAATTAATGGAGAATAAATTTATAGCAAGTGCTCATTACCGATAAAAACACAAGATCTGTTGATTGGCCACCAATTTGTTTGACAAATCCATTTTTGTTAAATAAATTTGTGCTTGACTTTTGCTAGTGTTTCGTTGGTCCTCCTTGTTTTTCTGGATTTGGCTTTGTTTTTGGTATTCAGCTATGTTTCGCTTTACTTTATCATGAAAGCTATGTACTTCTATATCATTTTGAGTAATAAATATAATTTTCTTTCAACAAAAAAAAAAAAAAGAAAAAAGATAGAGAAAGAACTTGAGATCAGGCTATTGACTAGAGGAAACTGTTGATTGTTTAAAAGACCCCATTTGTTTCAAGAAAAATGTAACATTTCTAAAAATATTTTCCAGGAAATCATTTTCTGAAAAATGACAATATTTTTTAATATTTGGCTAAAATTTGAAAATGAGCCGAAAAATATTTTCCTTCATTTGGTATAAAAATTTTGATTTGATTTTCCTAAATAAATATATATTATTCGAGCACTGGTAACTTGTTTGTGGATAGATGGGGAACCAAGTACGGGCTTCAGAGTTTTGGTCCAGCCTGAATGGACCTTGACCTGAGCGCCAAGGATTGAGGCATAGACAGGAGCACCTTGGTCTTGGGCCCAAACTTGAAGGATCGAGATGCAAGCCCTTCGCATACCAAATTCTAGCCTCGATGGACCCAAGCACAAGCACCAAGGTCTTGGAGCCCGACCTCAAAAAACTAGGCCCGGGCACTGGAAACCTAGTCCCAGATGCCATGGACCTAAGAACAAGCATTGGGGTTTCATGCTCTAACCCAAAGTTTCAGGTCCAAACACCAAAATCTAGTCATATATTTGGAAAATGATTTTTGATTTTTGAAAATAAAATCATTTTCCTGAATTTTAGCATAAGTTTTCCATTAATTAGGAAAACAATTTTCATTAACTCATTTTCTTAAGTAAACCAAAAGCTAAAAAATGAGGAAAATATATTCCTGAAAAAAAAATTGCTAAATAAAAGGAACCTAAACGATAAAGGCTAAATATATGGCTACGGGATGAGATATCGACCGGCGGAAGAAAACCGGAAATTGATTTGAGTTTTTCCTTAATTAAAAAGTAATTTTAAATAGAATAAAATAAAGCGTGAGTTGAAAATTCAAAACATTCCAAAACAAATAGGAAGACTTTACTTTTGTCTATTTTAAAATTTGGAATGAATTGAGGAAAACAATTCGTGATTCTGATTAGGCTTTGATCATTTTCTAGAAAATCTTTTTCAAGAAAACATTTTCCTCATTTTGCTGCATACAGTTTGCTTAAGAAAATGAGTCGGTGAAAAATATTTTCCTGATCAATGAAAAGCTAGGCTTAAATTTCAAAAAAATAATTTCCTTTTAGAAAAGGTTGGAAACTATTTTCCAAAATATGATTAGGTATTGACGCTTGAACCCAAAACTTTACATTTAAACATGGAAACTCCAATGCTAGTTCCCAAGTCTCCAATACCTAGGCTAGGTCCATCAAAGCCAAGCTTGTGTCCATCGAGACTAGGACTAGGTCTCTAATGCTTGAGCATGAGTCCATTGAGACTGGACCAAGGTCCATTGAGGCTAGGCTTGAAACCTCATTCCATAAGTTACACTTTCTTGAAATATAAGCAAAAAGTTGAGATATGCAAGTTATGTGAAATACTTACTATTTCCTACTCTTTGTGGGGAAGAAGATCGCTTGTCATGATGACAACCAGTTTAATTTGTTGCCATTCATCAGATTTTGTCAACAGAAATGTACAGCACAGTCTAGTACCAAGAAAAGCCATTGAAAGAACTTGTTCCAGAAATGAACCACAAGAAGATAGCGTGGAGGAGGGTCATGACTCACCGGGATCACCGTGGACGGCGCTCACGAGTCGCAGAGAGACCTTCTTACCCAACAGCTCGTCGACGTTGTCAAGGACCGACGCGTTGAAGTCGTTGAAGTCCAAGACGTACTTCTTCATCAGCACCACGGTCCCCTTGACCTTCTTGGACCTGCCCGCCTTGCGCCGGCGGCCCGCTTTGTCACCACAGTCGAAGGCATGCAGCATCCCATGAAACAGCTTATCCATTCCGGAGAATTGATTGAAACCTTTGTTGCGAAGCTGATCGGGTGAAAGGAAAAGAAGGATGGGTATGTGAAAAGAATGAAGAAGCGTATGCGTTGTGATGGAGGGTATTTATAAGGAAAAGTCCGACGCTACGGCGTCACCGAGAAGCTTCCCTTCTTTATGGGAGACCTGGAATTTCTTTCCTCTCTCCTTTTTTCCCTTTCCCTCCATCTCAAGAACGTATTGTCATATATGCTCAACAGGAAATATTTGATCTGTAGAGCAAAAGAAGTTAGCCAACATTTGGTAGTTGGGATAGGATATATCATATCCCATGTTTAGTTCTTACCAAAGATAAGATAAAATCATAAATGGGGTAGATATAGCCTTGAGAAAAATACCTATGGAAGAAATATGATAAATGTGGATAGAATTTCTTATATTCATAGCATAAAGTTACTTTTGTCAAATAACAAACTTTAGATTAAAAAAATTAAAAAATGAATAATATTTGGATTCTAATATAAAAAATCAAAATCAAAATAAGAAAATAATGGACAATTTTGTTATTTATTTATTTATGTATATTTGAATTTCTTTATATTCTATAATATATATTCTATTTATATTTTATAATATATATTATATATATTTATTATAATTCATGTTGGAATTTCACAAAAGTGGCAAGAGAATCAAAATACTATACTTTTCCAAATCACGAAAATGAATAATCATGTTTTCTCTCCTTTATTAGATTTGACTTTTCTAGTTGATCTACCTAGTCGATGTTGTTGTAGTCCATTTACATTTCTTGTCATTTTCAAACATGTGGCTTTAGAATACTGCAATGAGCTCTTTTCTTTGTTTAAGATGTAGATCGTACAATAATTATGAATTGATTGATAAAGGTCATCTCCATATTTGCACTGGTGATTTTTTTAGTAGTGACTCATGAGAAATTCTTATTATTTTCATTTATACATTTTCAAATTCATTTATATTGATATGTTGCTCATATCAAGCAATGGATAAAATAGTATATAAAAATATCTAGATTTATTACTGCAGTTCATAAACATGGATAAAATATACCAAATTTCCTAAATTATATTCTATTTTATCAAGTCCTATCTTGATAAGGTTCTCAAACGATCAAACGTAGCCTTATAATCTTTAAAACCTAAATTTTCTCATTTAATTGAATGATTAGTATCTTAGGCACTCGTTAAATAATACTTTTTTATAGATTTTTTCCCTTCTTCTTTTCTTAAATGAGAGAGAAAAATGAGTTGGTTTTGGTTGAATTGATAGACCAAATCTTGTGGAGATGGCGCGTTCATCCAGGCGCTGATTCAATGATGGCTACCAAAGACCCATTTAGGGAAGACGACCCGCGAAGATTTGGTGATGATTAAGGGATTAACGAAGTGATTAGCACACGGCTTGCTTTGAATCTTAGTGGCGTTGCCTTAATCCTCGTGTTATCTTGCGTCAATTATATTCTTTCTTGACACGTTGACATTATCCGAAATGACAAAAGGCCTGAAAGCTTGACAAATCATACCAATGTTCACTTTTGGTAAAGGTCATCTTATCTTCCGTCTCGAGTTGTCCCTTCTGTCCAAATGTATCCATTTCAACGAAAGCCGATTAGACAATTCGTTGATCACATAACATGATATCATACATCGAGCGACCTCATCATGAATTTTGATGTCGTCCCACGTCAATCTCGCGCAATTCTTACATTCAACTTACTTCTTTAGGAAAAGGGATAGAATGCCAAATCATCGATTCCATGTGTTCCTCTCATCTATGTATTTATTTCTTTTTTTTCTTTTCCTAAATACATGCATGCATACAATCTCTAGCACATGCACAGCCAATCTCATGTACGTAATGGATCCATTATTCCTTTTTTTTTTTTCTTTTGTAACATTTAGATATTATACGATGCCCTGATCAGATGGTTAGATTAGGATCTGACCGGGGTTGAAGGGCGAAAAAATATAATTGTAAGGTAAAGAAAGATTTCATGCTCTAATATCATAATGAACTTTTCAACAAATCAAAGTTTCAATGCAAGAGTTATATCTTTCGTCTTGTCTTTCTTGCCCACATACACAAGTATATATGTATAAATATGAGGAAAAAAATCGAATTAAATCTATAAAAGAAAGATAAAACATCCCAGCTAAATCTATTATAAAATTTAAGGGTAGGTATTTTTTTTTCCCTAGAGGTCACAATGACAAAAAAAATAAAATAATAAAAGAATGAATTATGTTTAGTTTATGATTAAACGTACATAAGTTAGACAAGTAATGTCAAATTTCTCCAAAAATAGGCATCAATAAACAGCGTGCTCTTCGTTGACCACGTGATTCGTGACCCTCTACTAATTTAGTTCGCACAGCAATCAAATCAATTAACATAGCATGGTACACGAAACAATAAAGAAAGGAATTCCTAGCAAATATTCTAATTTAATTTTCGGGCAACAAGCATTCTAACCAATCGAATTAGCCCCATGTGATTCGAATAAACATATTTTATGTAACAACTTTGACCAACGAAGCCGCAATTTAGTCGGTAATCGAAATAGATAATACCAAGAACGAGGTATCTCATTAGGACAAGACTCCCACGAGTAGGCATTGCACCAAAGCATCTTCTTTTGTCAGTGCAAGAAAATCGAACTACCGGATTGAATATGAATACATCCAATTCGCCCCGCAATAAAAAAAGATAGCGATCTCGCGTATCACACGCATGACCTAAGCTTTTAGGGGACGTTTGAGCTAACTAGCATTTTATTTCAAATTCTTTAAAGGTTTCGCCAAAACGTGGATTTCATAACCTTGACACAAGGCGGGCCAAACTCGAGACTGCATCGATGCATGCGACGACTTGGTCTAGGGTTTCGGTTCTAATTTCATTAGCCAAAGAAATAAAATCACTGCCAAATATTTTAAAAATATTCTATTGTTTCAGCTAACTAACATTTTTATTTTAGATTCTTTAGAGGTTTTGCCAAAAGGTGGATTTTGTGACCTTAACACAAGGCAGGTCGAACTCGAGACTACATCCACACGTGCAACGACTTAGTCCGAGATGTCAATTCTAATTTCATTAGCAAAAGAAATAAAATCACTGCCAAATATTTTAAAAATATTCTATCGCTTCCCCTCATGCTTAATCTAGTCTTTTTAACTAGTATTAATGTAGTGCACAGATTTAATTGGAGGAATGAAGTATAAAAAGATTTAAACTCAGAACCTTTTATTTTGTGAGATCATTGACAATTATTCTAAAAGCCGAAACTATTAGATAAATGTGTTGTTTATCATTTAAATATTCTAATACTTTCTATTAGTGGAATGAAATATTAAACTATACCTTCATCTAAAAATTTAAGCTTTTAAAATAGTTAGTAATGATCTCACAAAATCTCACATAGTAATAGAGCAGGAAGTCCTGATTTTAATCTTTCCAAATTCCTATTTACAAAATTAAATCACGTATTCATCTAAAAGTTTAAATTTTTAAAACAGTTGGCAATTCCACAAAAATCTCAAATTTTTTGAATCTCGAAAACATATTGTGTAAGAATAAAATGTATGGAGATGGATGGAGACCGTCTATAAAAATGTATTGTATAAGAATAAAACGTATTTTTTGAAATCACGTCTATTTTTTCGGGTGGCTTTTGGTTCGAAATCTCTATCTTATCACGCAACCGTCCAATAATTGATCTCCCCAAGCTCATGAGGTCCGGGCATGGATTCAGACCGCGTCTGTCGCGTCTCTCTGTTTTTCTCGACATGACCACGCTTTTGCTACATCCTCCGGACGCTGGCTGGTCCTTTTTGTGAAGGACTTTCTATTCGTTGCTTGGTCTGGAGCTCTTGGAATATCGGTACACTTGGCGTTAAATTAGTTTCGTTGACTTGACTTTCAAAGTTATGAATCTAGACAAGCCCTTAAAAAGTTTCATTGAGTTCTCATCTAGATTTCAAGATCACCTAGATGTAATACATTTAGAGGATATTGCTGAATATTGAGTAAGAAAAACATATTATACTAATTAGGGACACAGGACATATGGATACCAACACGTTAAAATAAGAAATATATCCTTGAAGTCTGTCATTCTTGTAAATCAAATGGACAAACTGCAAAGGCTACTGTGAAAGTAAGGGTTACCGGACTGGCTTCGTTGAGGCAAGATCTTACCGTGACCCCCTCCTCTTCTCTCCCATCCTCGCGTAGTCTCTGCCATTAGATTTTAATCAATTATGTTCCGTAACTTTTTAAACCGATGAAAAACACAACCTACATGCTACCATCGAAGTATACACATTTCTATGTACCACGACAGTGATGAATCTTTACCAAATTTTTGGAAGAAGAGAAAGTGAGAACCTTATTTTCTAGAATGTGGAATTTGCATAATTAAGTACTATCATTAGAATTATTCTTTTTAGAGGTAATGGTACCAAAGCATCTGAATTTTTGCTTGTTTTACAATTGAGTATCAATTTTTTTCTTTCTTTTTTGGTTCAATCAAGTGCCTCACCCTCTCAAGTTTGGGTCAATGGGAGACATCGGTTAAAATCGCAAAAAGAAGAAAAAAGAAGCAAATTGAATATAATGCCAGTAGACTCGCTTTAACAACATACATGACATGAACTTTGTGAAATGATGTCACGTCAACAGAGATATATTGGACAGCTAAATTCGTTCAAGTAACATTCTCTATCTCTCTTTCCTCGTCAACTCACATCTAAATGGAGATGACAAAACTTTGATTAAGTAAGCGAGTTACGCGAGCTAAATCACACGACATGACAATTTTTTTTTTTCTGGAGACTTTATATTGAGCCAAATTTGAATAACTAAGGTACTTGATTAAACAAAGAGAAAGTTTAGATACTTGATGGTAAGATGGACAAAAATTCGGATATTGGTTGAGTCATTATCCCTTTTATCGATTTTTTTTTAGAGTAAAAAGGGTCCGGAAAGGCGACCAAAGCAGCTTCCCCTGTGGACATTACTATAGAGGTCCCAAGAGCATGTATGGAAGAGACAGATATAGCCATGTGGTTCCAAAATCTTTTCAGGAAATATGAATCCTAGCGTAAGGGCAAATGTATCGTGGACTTTGAAGAAGTCTAGTCAGATTGCTATCCCATGATCACGAGGACGATTAAACTGGAAAGAAACAGTAGTCAAGCTTTGTTTATTTCGTAGAAAATTAAAATGAATGATTTTAAAAAATTCCTAAAATTGATTGCTCAAAATAATTAGTTAAAAAATTATTTTTATTATCAACAACATTTTATATTCATATTTGTGTGGACGATGAAAATGTATTTCTTTTCATTCATTTATTTTTGTATGCAATATAAGTGATTATTTAAAAAATATTTTTTTTTTCAAATCATTCTTTTTCGTGAAACAAGGCACTAGCAATTACGCATCAATTTCCCCTGAGCGACTCAGGATGCGTTTGATTCAAAGCATTCCTAGGAAGCTTTCAGCCTCCAAAGCCCCTTGGGACTAAAAGTCGCCTAGGGAAATACTGAACTATTTGGTAACCATTTTGAAAGAGCTTTCAAATGAAAATTAGCATTAAGAAGGCTAAAAGCCCAATGCTAGTAAAACTAACATTGAACTTTTAGCATTTTTCCAAATGCCGAAACTTATTTTTTTCTTCCAAAACTACCCTCACCAATTCTTCAAATTTTTTATTTTGTCCCTCATTATTTTTTTAATTAAAAAAGGCCTAACCCTTCACTGGTCTAGCAAAGGGCTATGGTTGCCAACAAGCTAGATCTAGTGCTGGCAACCAACAACCGTCATTTGAGGTCGCCTAAGGTGGGGCAACTTCTGGCGAGGGTCACACGACTCTAGTGAGGGTCGTCGAAGGTCACATGACCTCAAGCGACCTAGGCAACCGTTAGTCATGTGACCCTCACAAGACCTAGGCAAGGGTCACGAGACCTAAGTGGTGGTTGCCTAGGTCGCATGCCACCTGGGTCATGCGACCCTTGCTCGGCCAACCTCCGATGGCCCTCACCGAGGGTCGCAATGACCCTCACCAAAGGTCGTCCAACCTCAGCGATCGGCCACTAGCAACCGTAGCCCTTCACCAAACCGAGGAAGGGTTTGGTCTTTTTCTAATTCTATATATATATATTTGATTTTTCTAACATTATTGTCAAAACTTATATTTAAAAAGTTGCATGCATTATTTTTTTTTCAAATTTAAACAACTAAAATTCAAAAAACTAATATTAATCGCCCAAAGGGCTTTTCAAATGTGTTTTGTACCAAACGGCCTTTGCATTTGCTCAAAACCCTTTAGACTAAATTACTTTGCATTTCTCCAATGGGCTTTCAAAATGCTAAATCAAACGCACTCTCAATCCTTCCACTTTAAGGCCATCTTCTCAACAAATAGAATGTGTGAGACTTCCCTACAAAATTACCTCTTTAGACTTATTCATTTGTCAATTTGGGAAATTATGAGGATTCTATGACAACAAATATGCAAAAGGTAGACAAATGTGGGCATGACAAATAATCGGATATAGCTTGAAGAAAAGTATGTGTTAGTGTTAGGATTTGAACTCTCGCCCTCCAGCTTGATATTTTAATAAATTTACACGCTTGGAAACCAAAGATAAAAATCTAGTACTCAATACTATAAATCCATTAAGCAAGTGGGTTAGGTCGGGTTTGGATCAATTCGAAAATAGTTTGACCCAAATTGACCCTTTTTTTATACAATACAAATCCAGTAACACATATCCAACTCGATCAGTCCACATACATGACCCGATCCATATTGTTAAAAATTTAGCAGAACTCATTCTTAAACCGAGGTAAGAACATGGAGTGAGCAAGTGCAAGATTAAGTAGAGGTCAAAGAAAATAAAGATAGAGCCGTAAATGTGGGTTGGTCTAAGTAATTTATGAACTCATTTAACATCCATATTATTTTGGGTTATACCATTTTTAACCCTTTTATTGAAATAATTAAGTCAATATAACTACTGAACCCATCAAATATGAGTTACAAAAAATGAGTTTATGAACAATTTTGACAGGTCTAGTACTACATAGACACAAAGGATGCATGTGAAAAAAAACAAACAAACCTATGTAATGAAAAATTTACCGTCCGCAACTATCACAATCCTTTTTAACGATACAAGAGATGTCAAGTTATTAGTAAATTAGAAACAAAAAGAAATAAATATTAAATCACAGTTACAAAACATTGAACATGATTTTTACATTCCAACTTGATAATCATTGTTTCTAGTAAGTTTTATTTTTATTTTTTATATCAAAACCATGATATGGACCGAGTCAATTTTTTGTTAGGAGCTGGAACCTGACATCATCGCTTTGAATTTAAAACCTGAATTCATGGACATTTTGGTGGGAACCTCAATGATGGGGGGAGTCGAGACGACCGTTTCTTCCCCTTGAATAGAGGCTCCTTCTAAAGGGGCTGCTTATTGCCAAGGTCTATAAAAGTGGGAAAAAGAAAAGGAAAAAGGAAAAGACAACGTTGGAACACATGAATAAATAAATGAAGATCATACGTATGTGCATGCGATCCTGTAGACGTCTTCATGTATGCGTGAATATTATACTAAGTGCGTGAAAATTAGATTATTATTATAATGGAGAGAATAGGTATACCGAATAAAAAGTGCTTTCATTCTTCTTCCTACAAAAGCCAAATGTGAGGTGCTGCTAGCCTGCTATGGCCACCTCGGCTGCCGTTCCTTGAGGTGAGATCATCGACTGGCTGCCGCGGCGCGGTTGGTTGATTTCCCTTGTGGAATGGTAACGGGGGAATTTGTTGTTAGCCGATCGAAATCTTTCGAGATATGATGCACAAACTTTGATTTCCATGTCGTTACCCAGCTTGATACAGCATGTGTACCAATTTTTGACACTTCAAATGAAAAGATATGATATCATGTCAGAAAAGTAGAAAGCTTGGGATTTGGGAGAATTGTATATTGCTTTTCTATATTCCTTTCAATACGTAATTACAATCTATTTATAATACAGAGAGTCTAAAATAATAAAGGAATAAAAATATAGACAATATCCCAAAGATGTACATAAAATATTCCCTATAATCAAAGAGTCAATTAGAATCAATCGACATCGGCAACGGTATCTTCAACACTCCCCCTCAAGCTCGGCGGTCTATACACATCGAAGACGCCTAGCTTGTTTAATAGATACAAATGTTGCCTCGACATAAAGCCTTGGTAAAAATGTCTGCAGGTTGCTCTGTTGTTCTTATCTCTTTTGTTCTAATCACCCCACTCTGGATCTTGTCTCGAATGAAGTGACAATCAACCTCTATATGCTTTGTTCTTTCATGAAATACTGGGTTCATTGCAAGCTTAATTGCAGCATCATTATCACAGAATAAGACAGTGGGCTCTCTTATCTGTACACCAAGGTCTTGAAGGAGGCCTCTTATCCATACTATCTCACAGCTAGTCTTTGCCATTGCTCGGTATTCTGCCTCAGCGGATGATAAAGATACGGTTGACTGTTTCTTTGTCTTCCATGAAATTAGAGAATCCCCTAATTTTATACAGAATCATGTGACTGATCTTCTACTCATGGGACAAGTAGCGTAATCAGTGTCACAATATGCTGTCATCTCCAAATTGTTGTCTCGAGAAAGCAATATTCCTAATCCAGGACACCCTTTTAAGTATTTTATGACTTTCAGTGCTGCATTCATGTGAGACTGTTTGGAGCATGCATGAGCGGCTAAGAATCTGAACTGCATAAGAAATGTCTGGCCTGGTCATGGTCAAATAAATAAGCTTTCCAACAAGTCTTTGATAAGCTGAAGGATCTTTAAGCAAAGGATCATTGTTTACAGGTGACAACCCTTTGTCATATTCAGCTGTCGTTAATCGATATTTTGATCGATTGGAATAACAAATGGCCTAGATCGACAAACACGCTTACGACACAATTTCTAAGACAAATTTCCGTTGGCTAAGACAAATGCCTTTATTTGACCGGGCAATTTCTATCCCAAGAAAGTATTTGGGAGAACCCAAATCCTTAATATGGAATGTAGAATGCAGATATTCTTTGAATCTCTCAATGGCAGGCGCATCATTTCCCATAATGAGTATATCATCAACATATATAAGTAAGTAGATTGACGACGTACCTTGTTTCCAAGTGAATAAAGCATAATCGTGCTTAGATTGCTGGAAGTTTGCAGTTGTAAGTGCACTGGTAAATTTGGCATACCATTGACGAGAAGCCTGTTTGAGCCCATATAGGGATTTTCGAAGACGACACACGCTTCCCTCCCCCTGTCTGCGAAATCCCGGTGGAATATCCATATAAATCTCTTCTTCAAGATCTCCATGTAGGAAAGCATTGTGAACGTCCATTTGATGAAGAGGCCAATCACGAAAGGCAGCAATGGAAAGAAAGGAACGTACGGTGACTTCCTTGGCAACAGGAGAGAAAGTTTCCGTATAATCAAATCCTTCTTTTTGGGTGAATCCTTTCGCAACCAATCTGGCCTTGTAACGTTCAATGGATCCGTCCGCTTTGTATTTGATCTTGTATACCCATTTGCATCCTATGGGTCGACGATGGGGAGGTAGACGAACAATATCCCAAGTCTCATTTTCGATGAGAGCTTGTAACTCATCTTTCATAGCCTGTTGCCAACGAGGATCCTTGGCAGCCTCATCATAAGAGGAAGGTTCCTGCTGTGCAGAAATTCTACTAACACAAAGCATCTATGTTCAAGAGAGAGATTAGCAAACCGACATAAGAGGAGATGGGGTATTGTGTACCACGCCTTTTTGATGATGAACAAATGTAATCCGCTGTCCATGTTGGTGGTCGGATTTGTGCGTCTTGATCGCCGAAGATTAGTTGGTTCAGATGAGACATCAATTTGTGAGGCTGCAGAGATATCATCCCCTGGAATATTGGCTTGCAAAAAATCAGGTCCTTCAGGTGTACTTGATGAAGGAAGACTAGAGATTGCATTGTCCCCATCTGAGCTGATAGGTGCATCGATACTTGAGGATGCTATAGGAGATATCATTTGTGGAAGCATCATCATTGATCCTTGTGGAGGATCGTCTTCATGCAGAAAGGGACGAGAAGATGTCATGGGATTTTCATGCTGATATGATGGTAGCCTATCTTTGAAAGGGAAGACATCTTCATGAAATGTGACATCTCTGTTGACAAAGAATCTGCCAGTAGATGGATCAAGAACCAAATATCCTTTTTGAAGGGTAGGATATCCCATAAATACGCAAGAAAGGGCACGAGGACCAAATTTGTCCCGAGGGCCCGTGGTAGAGACATAGCATAAGCATCCAAAAACACGAAGATGACGATTGTCCGGACGTTTTCCAAACAATGACTCGAATGGAGTCTTTCCACTCAGAATTCGAGATGGCATTCTATTGATCGGGTATCTTTCTTTGTGACTACACGTCTCCCAAAAAATTTCAGGAATTGAAGCTTGATACTTAAGAGCTCGAGCGACTTCTAACAAATGACGGTGTTTCCTTTCTACAATCCCATTTTGTTGAGGAGTATAAACACATGAGCTTTCATGAAGAATGCCATGGGAAATGAACAATGAAGAACATTCATGATTAAAGAATTCTCGTGCATTGTCAGTACGAACCCGTTGTACAGATTTGTTAAACTGATTTTTGATCAGGACAATGAAATTTTTGAGATGTGAAAGAACTTGGGCTTTGGATTGCATAAGAAAAACCCAAGTTGCTCGAGTATTATCATCTACAATAGTAAGAAAGAAGCGTGACCCATCACGATGAGGGGTGTGATATGGGCCCCAAATGTCCATGTGAGAGTGCTAGTATGAACAAAATAAAGGAGTTAGGGAAGAGAATAAGAACACAGAAATTATAGTGGTTCGGCTTAATCCAAGCCTACGTCCACTCTCCCACGCTAACAGCCTTCTTGGCTGGATTCCACTATGCAATCAACAAGAGATTACAACTTCGAGTGCAAACACTTAGTAGTAGATCACACTATCTCACTAAGACACTCTTTTGGTATTTCTCTCACAATTACAAACGTTTAAGCTCTCCAAAGACAAGTGTATAAACAAAGATCGCTCAGACTTTGGAATTATAAATTCTACGCTCCGTCTCTTACTTGCTCATCGGTCCTTCATCTCCTTAAATACTCCTCCACTTCCAAACTACCCGTTGGACAGCATCCCGGAGAATCGTCTTCCAATATACCCATTGGACAGCTCGTATCTAGAAGATTTGGTAGCCGTTGAGTGACAAAGGTAAAATCCCAAATTGATTCCGATCGCCCATACAAACGAAATCTTGGTTTCCATAAGTAAAGCTTCTTCGTATAGAAAGTTCTTGTCTTCAATCAAATCAATCTTGATGTGGAATCCAAACCAGATCACTAGCCGTTATATGATTGGGCTTGAGTTACGATTCATCGTAATCTGGATGTAAAGTCTCGAGTCTTTAGACTTTACAATCTGGGTCTCAAGACTTTACAATCGGGTCTCAAGACTTTAAGTCTTGAGTCCGATCTTCAGATTTTGAGTCTTGAGTCTTGAGTCTTGAGACTTTGACACGAAGTCTAGAAATCTTCCAAATATACTCTGGACATATGTTACGTTCAGTCTTCTGGTCGTCTTCGACTTTGATAATATCCTTTACATGTTCTATTATCTGCATGGTCTATTACTTAACCATTAAACATGTTAGTAGCCTTTGATTTATTTTGTCATCTTCAAAACATCATAAGGGATTTCCCTAACAATCTCCCCTTTTTGATGATGACAAAACAATCTCTGAATATGCAGATTTGTAAACATACTTTTAAATCAAAGGATATCAGAAGATAACAAATAGATTGAGCATAACAATATATAGAAAAATAATCGCAGCTCAATATTATGCAATAAATAATATCAACCAATCAGCACATATGCATATTCATATATTCTCCCCCTTTTTGTCATAATCAAAAAGCAATGGATTCACGTAGAGAATGATAACAAATATTTTGCATGAATCATAATTTCCAAAAATCAGCTTTTATCATAATTAAAGATATGCAATATAGCTCACTTCGATCATATATATCAGCAAATATCCAATAAAAATCACGGATGCATCATGAAATTCACGTACACTTTTTGTCATAATAAAATGATAATATCAGTAAGAGATTTGTTAATGACAAAAGGTAATAAAAGATGCACTAACCGGATTTTTAGAATAAATTCTGACACATTTACCTTTCCTTCCATTCATAATAAGATCACGATCAATCCAAAAAGATTTTTCCAAAATTGATCAAAGCTCCCCCTCAATTTGTTCCCTTTTTGAGATGATCACGATTCTTTCCCTTTTCTTTTGGATTTGATTTCTCCCCTAGATAGAATATATCTTCAATTGTCGCAGGAGATATTTTCTGATTGCACCAAAATCTGCGTAGATTTGTAATCATTCTTGCCTTATTGAATTTCCTGCAATCAACTCATTTCCCTTTTTGGTATCCATTAATTTGGATCCTTCCTTGACTTTAGAGCAAAATAGAAAATCTCCATAATCAAATATTCTTTCTTAATTCATCATAACAAAGTATTCAAAGAAAGAATATTATGCATAATGATATTTTGAAAAATAAATTCTCACTTAATCATAGTACAATAAAATCAAAGAGAATAAAATCCTTGAATATCTCAGAAAAAATATCTTGCAAAATTAGTATAACGTAGAATCGGATTTTTACTTTGCAAAATATGACAATTTGAGAGCATAAAATTAAACCAAATAATCTAAATTATCTCAAATAATCACACGTACTAAATCAAATCTTAACTCACAAATCACAAAAATAAATCATACGATTCTTTCTTCCATAAAGCAAAATATGATCATTATAAAATCTCAATCAACCAAGGATATATCGAATATCAAGCATAATGAGAAATTGAGAATAAAAAATTCCTTACCAAATCCTCTTTCTTCTTTCTTCTTTATATCCTGCAAAAATAACTTATCTTTTCTTTGGTACCCATTTTTTCTTGGGTCCATGAGAGTTAGCAGAATATGTTGCTTTTATCCAATTTTTCTTAATAGGTCTCCAGACTTGAGAAAGATCTTGTTGCCTAAGTCGAGAATTCTCCTCGATTTCCTCATCGATTCGAATCGTGTCTAAATCAAACTCAGATTTTGAATGTGCCATCAAGCATATATTTTCTTGATCATCATCTTCTTTCATGATTCTTTTATGGCCATTATGCTTGTATTGACTTCTTCCATCGAATTTCCTTCCTTTTCTACTCAGCTTTTTAAATTTCTCGACCATAAAGGCAAGTTCTTCATCGTCCATGTCATTTTCTGAGTCTGTTTCATCAAAAACAGCATTAGATATTAAAGCAATGGACTTCTTACCTTCGGGATCTTCATCATTGAGTTGTTCCACTTCATAGGATTGAAGAGTGCCAATCAATTCATCAACGGAGAGTGGCATAATCCTACGAGTCTCCCGGATTGAGGTCTTGACATGATTCCAATCTTTTGAGAGACCTCGCAAGAGTTTGTTGACCTTCATCGGGGTAGAAATTTGCTGACCTTGATATGCTAAACCATTTACAATTTCTGTAAAACGGCTAAACATATCTCCAATTGATTCTCCTTGCTTCATCTTGAAGGATTCATATTGGCCAAGCAAGAAGTTTACTTTTGTCTCCTTTACACGATCGGTCCCTTCATATGTAACATGAAGTTTATCCCAAACTTCTTTTGCTGTTTCACATGAAGAGATTCTGTTATATTCAGCAAGAGATAAAGCACAATATAAAGAATAAATTGCTTTCGCATCAAAAGCTTCTTTTGGACATCTCCGTCCGAGACATAGGAGCGGGGGTTTTGTTTCTTTGTCTTTGCCATTCTTATTTGATGTAGACGCAGCAATGGGGTTGATTCCTCTTTCCACAACATCCCATTGTAAGAGATCTCTGGATCTTAGGAATGCTTTCATTTTGTTCTTCCATACGTCGTATTCCTTTCCATCAAAATATGGTGGCCTTGTGTTGCTTTGCCCTTCCATAAGTCCTGGTGCCAACATACTAGCCATAAAGAATCTTTAGCTCAAAAGTAAAAACACTTTTATAAACCGAGCACTTGGCTCTGATACCAATTGAGAGTGCTAGTATGAACAAAATAAAGGAGTTAGGGAAGAGAATAAGAACACAGAAATTATAGTGGTTCGGCTTAATCCAAGCCTACGTCCACTCTCCCACGCTAACAGCCTTCTTGGCTGGATTCCACTATGCAATCAACAAGAGATTACAACTTCGAGTGCAAACACTTAGTAGTAGATCACACTATCTCACTAAGACACTCTTTTGGTATTTCTCTCACAATTACAAACGTTTAAGCTCTCCAAAGACAAGTGTATAAACAAAGATCGCTCAGACTTTGGAATTATAAATTCTACGCTCCGTCTCTTACTTGCTCATCGGTCCTTCATCTCCTTAAATACTCCTCCACTTCCAAACTACCCGTTGGACAGCATCCCGGAGAATCGTCTTCCAATATACCCATTGGACAGCTCGTATCTAGAAGATTTGGTAGCCGTTGAGTGACAAAGGTAAAATCCCAAATTGATTCCGATCGCCCATACAAACGAAATCTTGGTTTCCATAAGTAAAGCTTCTTCGTATAGAAAGTTCTTGTCTTCAATCAAATCAATCTTGATGTGGAATCCAAACCAGATCACTAGCCGTTATATGATTGGGCTTGAGTTACGATTCATCGTAACTGGATGTAAAGTCGAGTCTTTAGACTTTACAATCTGGGTCTCAAGACTTTACAATCTGGGTCTCAAGACTTTAAGTCTTGAGTCGCCGATCTTCAGATTTTGAGTCTTGAGTCTTGAGTCTTGAGACTTTGACACGAAGTCTAGAAATCTTCCAAATATACTCGGACATATGTTACGTTCGGTCTTCTGGTCGTCTTCGACTTTGATAATATCCTTTACATGTTCTATTATCTGCATGGTCTATTACTTAACCATTAAACATGTTAGTAGCCTTTGATTTATTTTGTCATCTTCAAAACATCATAAGGGATTTCCCTAACACCATGTGCAATAGAGAGAAGGCTCTAGTAGCACGCGATGTACTTTGTGGAAAAGACATTCTGGATTGTTTAGCTAATGGGCATATAGGACACTTAGGATGAGGAAAAATGGCGCGTGGCCTAGACGCGATGAGATAAAAAAATATCTTTATTATGATTGGCATTACATAAGATGCTCTTATTGAATGAAAAATTCTTTGGGAATGCCGTCCAGAAATAAAGTCCTCGAAATTCCTACCCGAGCCCATCGGTGTCCCGAGTCAAAGGGGCCTGGAAGAGACAAGTGTCGAATCGAAAATGACTCGACAGAAATTGTCTTGACAAATCTTGGATCTGACGAAATGAGATTGAACTGAAAATTTGGAACGAAGAGGACATTTTTTAGTGTGATGGAAGAGCTCAATTTAACATCCCCAATTTTATCTACTGAAATATCACTACCATTCGGGAGGCGAACGGAATTGTGATTTGAGGATTTTTCTAATTTAGAGAAGAACCGTTCATCACGAGACTATATGGTCACTAGCACCTGAATCAATAATCCATGCGTTGCTCGAAATATTGCAGTTCAAACAATGAGAAATACCTGCATAGCTAGGCATTTTTTCTTGAATGCCCATCGGCTTAAAGTCCTCATGATTTGTTGGAGTTGGTCATTGCGATGGGCTGATTCACCTTAGCATTTGCTGCTATAGGATTTCCAATAGAAAATTCTCGTTCCTTCTTCTCCCCGGTCTTCCATGCAATTTCCAACAATTTTCTTTGGTATGATAAGGTTTTTTGCAATAATCACAAAATTTGCCTTTCCATTTGTTTGAACTATTTCTCGGTCGAAGACATGGCCAAGTTTGGGCCGTTGGATCGCCTTAAAACGGATGCTGATGGTCCGTCCGATCGCGGTGCTGCAAGGGCGAAATTTGAGCCGTCCGATCGCGCAAAAGAACCTCCACCGTCGGATCCGAAGATTGGATCTCGGCCATTCAATCCGCGCGAGCTACCTCCACCGTCGGATCCGAAGATTGAATCTCGGCCATTCAATCCGCGCGAGTTGCCCGAGCCGTCCGATCTCCGAGATGATCTGGCCGCCCATTTGAGATATATAAAAGGCTTCATCTTCTTCCTCCCGAAACCCTAGCGTTCCTGCCCTTTTTGAAAAACCTCCATGGCCGGACCTTGAAGACCCGAGCCGCTGCTCCGACGAAGCCTTGGCCGCGAGGACGACGCGCTCGCCACTCTTCACGTACTCGGACGACGCCAGCCTCTGGGACTCTTCTTGAACCGCAAGCTGGTATATGCGGCCAAGCGGCGGGACCGGATCCATGGCCAAGATCTGGCTCCGAAACGGTAAGTAGGTTTCATTTAACACGAGTAGGAACCGTGTAACCTTCTCCCGATCTCTCATGGCCCGGTATTGAGCCAAGGTTGCCTCGGGTCCCTCTAATTTCTCCTCTGTCATGTCGATTTCATTCCATAGGGCAGAGAGTTTGTTGTAAATTGCTGAGATCGACAAATTTCCTTGCTTGAGGTCTGATAATGCCTGCATTAGGGTGAAGATTTTTGCTCTATCGAGCTTGCCATACATTTCCCTTAAATTTTCCCAAAATTTGTTTGCATCTTCAGTCGGTGGTGCTCCGGCCGCAACCTCCGCCGTGAGACAATTTCCAACCCAGGTCCGGACAAGTTGGTTGCACTTGCGCCATTGTCGTGCAAGCCGCTCATCGAACGGTATCGGGACGGTGCCGTCCAAAAAACCGTCTTTATCTTTGGTCACAAGCGCTCGCCGGAGCTCGCGAGACCACAGAGAGTAGTTCTCCGGTCCTGAGAGTCGCTGGGAGATCAGGCGCAGCTCCGGTCCGTCGGCGGTCGCGGTGTACAGCGGGTCTCCAGGTTCCAGTCGACCGCCGAGACCTGCAAAAGGAAAAAAACCGGGTCCGTAGGTCGGGTAAGGATTGTTCGCCCCATACCCAGGACCCGAACCACTCGACTGGGAAGGACCGTTCGCCCCGTATCCAGGACCCGCTCCGGGTATGTGTGATGAGCTTTCCTCTAGCCCACCGATCCTTCCGGGGTTGATTTGAGGTGAATTACGTGTCGAACCTCCTTGATTTGGTTGAATTGATACGGGTACCCACCGAACGTATGGTCCCGTGGGGGGATTTCCGGATTGAATCCCGTGTTGAGCGTGCGCCCGCACGAAGCTTGTTTGACTTTCGATGGATTTATACGTCGTTTGCGGGGATGACTTGTGGATTTCCCTCAATCCCCACGAAACGCCGAGAAGTTGAATCCTCGTTTTTGACATGATTTCTCCCTAAGAAGGCGTTGCGGAAGCTAGGCCAAGGCGGGAGGCTCGATACCATGTCGAAAAGTAGAAAGCTTAGGATTTGGGAGAATTGTATATTGCTTTTCTATATTCCTTTCAATACGTAATTACAATCTATTTATAATACAGAGAGTCTAAAATAATAAAGGAATAAAAATATAGACAATATCCCAAAGATGTACATAAAATATTCCCTATAATCAAAGAGTCAATTAGAATCAATCGACATCGGCAACGGTATCTTCAACATATCACACTCCGATTCTCAGCCAATGTACAGAAGAAATTTTTTTTATAAAAAAGTCTCAAACTTAATATTCAAATACCAATTCAATCAAAAAAATTTCAATTTACTATTTCAGTTCTAAACCCTTTAAAAATTTACCAATGTAATCCTTCCAGCCAATTTTGACTAATGACCACCATTTAGGTGTAGGTGATGTGTGTGTGCACCCATGTGTGCGCATGAGAGAGACAGAGAGAGATAGAGAGAATGCTAATTTGTACCATTTTGATTTTGCTCATTCAATATGACTCTATTAACGTGACATCATGTAAAGAGATCATATCGGATGCCAACGTGGGAGTTAAAGGCTTTATTGGTGTTAGTATCCTTTTTTTTTTTTTTTTTTGTCTACAATTTTAACTATGGTTTCACATTGATCCACATTTGAGAACTTGAGGTACCCAACCGAACAAAAAAGAAGTTTTGGATACTCGATTATAAAACAAGCCAAAGTTAAGATGCTTGTGGTATTATTGCCTCTTGACAAAATAATACTAATAATAGTGATAAAGGACGCAAATTCCACATCCCACGAAGTAAGGTTTTTGGTTTTTACAATGCCCTCTGTACTAACGTCTTTAATTTGCATCAACATATATATTTATCCTAAGTAATAACAGATCGTAACTTTTAGATTACATATAGTCATATACGTATAGGTGATCACACCATTACTTTCGCAAATGCATTAATTTGGAGATACTAGTCGAAGTAACATTAGTAAACTTCTCCAAAAAGTTTGATTTATTTTTCAATTGATATGTGTATTCAAAGTTTGGTAGTAGCTTATAGGTTTATGTATTTTTACGGGTTTCACGGGTCACCTCGAGCAAGCGTCATTAAAATCGATCCTAGGCTAATGAAGCATAATTGATCAAAATCAGACTGTGGACACTGTGCGCGAATTTGGGAGTCTGGTGATCGTGGGCCGGTGAGATCCTGCCTCGACGAAGCTCGTCTGAACTTCGAAAGTCAAGTCAATGAAACTAATTTAACGCCGCGCGTATTGATATTCCAAGAACTCCAAACCAAGCAAAGAAGAACAAAGTCCTTCACTAAACGACCAACAAGTGCCTGGCTACAATTATCCTGAAAGTTTCTTTTTTTTTTTTTTGGTTTATATTTTAATATCAAATATTAAAAGTAAAATGAATAGTTTATTCATGTGTTGTTGTCTTGAGAATTTGATTGCGTGGTGATCATTTCGATGATGTCAAGATACTTATATTATTTATAGAGTATTTCTATTGTTGAAAATAAGTTATATCTTGGACATGAACAGGAAGATGGGTTAAAAAAAAATTAAAGCAAAGGGAAGGGAAGCGAGGTGATTAACCATAAAAATATCCTCATGTCAACTCTCCATAATTCCCTCAATGGAGCACCAAAATAATATAACAATAACAGTTGAATTCAGTAATTCAATCCTCTCTGATCGTCGGAGTCGGGGTTTCTCAAGCCTAATAACTAAAATCCCGAGGGTGGTTGCTGGTGACTTCGGCGTGGGAGGGGAGCCGTTTACTCCAGCACAGCCTCCGGAGACCCGAGTGTATGATCGTAGGGATGTCAAGCACTCAAGCCTGACCTCAAGAAACCGAGGCCTTGCCTCTATGGACACGACTGGAGCCTTGATGGGCCTGGGCCCCAGATGCCACTGACTCGACTATGGAAGCTAGGTACCTAAGCATAGCCGGCAATAACCTAGGCATGGACTAGGGTCCCAAGTTCCAACCATAAGGAACTCAAGCTCAGGCTCTATGAACCTGTGCCAAGCCCATAAGGATTTGGGCACAGGCGTCGGTCCCTGCTCTCAAGCACCAAGGTCTAATTATATCTCGAAAAATAATTTCTGATTTTTAAAAGATGAAATTATTTTTTTGAATTTGAGTATAGATTTTGGTCAAAGACTTTCTGTTGGACTTTTTTCTTAAGCATCCAAAGTCAAAATATGAGGGAAAAAAATTTCGTTAGTAGATTTTTCTGGAAATAAATGGATATGTACTATCTTCTAAGAAGCTTTGGTGGCTTTTAATTAAAAAAAAAAAACAAGAATAGAAGGGATGTCTTTCTTTTTGACCCATAGTGTAAAATTTCTTTTTTCCCTAATTAGGAGTTAACACAAGGCATTAAAATTATCGTTGCTTGTTAATTTCTTTGCTTAGGGTGTATTTGTTTTGCGAATTATTTCAAAAATATTTTCTTAAAATGATTGTATGTATCACTTATAAAAATGAATGAACGAGAAATATTTTCATTATTTATAAAAAAAATTTAGATATATATAGTTGTCGATAATGGAAAATTTTGTCATTGACTAATTATTTCAAACAACATAATTTTTAGGAATATCAAGAAATAATCTCATCTTTCACAAAAACATTTAACATAGAGAGTTGTCGATGATGAAAACATTTGTCATCAACTAATTATTTAAACAATACAAGTAAAAGCAATCATTTTTAGAAAAATATTTTACAAGTCAATCATTTCCGCAAAACCAATGAAGCCTTATTTTTGCTTAAAGTTACATGGACAAGGATTTGAGATGTTGCATAACTTATTTGGCCTTGTTGAGACAAAACTCAAATTACATGGGAAAATTACCCATACTAATTTAGTATTAAATATTTTAATTATGTCAATTGAGTCCACTTCAACAAATTCCAATCAAAATTGATCTGTTGGACTCAATTGACAATACATGAAAATGTTTATTACTCAATTGGCACAATTAAAAGATTTATGACTCAATTAATTAAAGTGCAATAAATTTATCAGTATTCTAGTAATTTTCCCCATATTACACACGGCATGGAAGGCTTTTCATTCACCATAATGTTCCAAAACTTAAAGGTCTGCTTCGAAGATTGGAAACATAGGCCGAATTCGACAATTTAAGGGTTCTAGGAGAGCGAGATGACTATAACAATCATCACCTAAATTGTCATGCTTGCAAAATCAAATCATCTGATTGAGCATGTAGCCTAGATGGTTAACTTATGCGATTGATATAGATAAGAAAAAAGAAGATGAAACTCATTTATAGCTCATGAACTTGCTATGGAAGAAGAAAAGGAACATGTTGGAGGTTGAACCTGAGGTTCCATACTAAAATTTTAGGAGAAAGTATACTAGAAGTGCCAAAAGTTGTGTACGGCCTCACTTTAGTACCAAAATTTCTATTAGATCACTTAAGTGCCAAATCGGAGAAAAAATGATCACTTTAGTGCCACCAGCAAGAGATTCTGACTAAATTAGTTACATGGCTTTTATATTTTAAAAAAAAAAAAAAAAGTTAATGTGGCTTTTAAACGACGTCATTTTGCCGTCATACATGGATGGTTTCACAAAAACGACGCTGCACAACTCATATTGGGATTGAAATTAGGGTTCTTTGTCCGATCCTTGCCCAACGCCGACCTAGCTTACTCAGCCATCGTCGCTTAGCCACCGTGCTTGGCCACCATCGTAGTTGCTTGACTAGGTGAGCGAGAAGAGGCTAAGGTTGTTGCCCCGGGCAAGAAGCGACGAGAAGAATAGGAGGCGAGGGCGAAGGAGGAGGAAGAAGGGGGGTCGAAGGTGGAGAGAGCGAAGACAAGGAGGGTGCATATGGAGATGGTGGATTGGGCTCTGCTTAGGGAATGGTTGAAGTGGGTCCTTCTGAAGGGGGAAAGAGAAGGAGGAGGAGAGGAGCAAGAGGACAAGAGCTTGGGCTTGTCGACAATGTCGAACAAACCGAAGGCGGAGTTGTGCTAGTGCTGGTGCTAGTGCCGCTGTTGCTGCTAGTGTCAGTGCTGGTGTTGTTCTTCGAGGAAGAAAATGACGAGGAAGCCCATGTCATGCTCTCTCTCTCTCTCTCTCTCTCTCTCTCTCTCTCTCTCTCTCTCTCTCTCTCTCTCTCTGTTGTTGTTTAGATGCTGACTATATTGTCCGGCGAGCCATATCAGCTTCAAAAATAAATAAATAAAGTGTCACGTCAGATTTCCAATCAATTAGATCGGCGTTGGCACTAAAATGATCATTTTTCAAACTTTTTGGCACTTAAGTGATTTAAAATAAACTTTTGGCATCAATGTGAGTATCGTACACAACTTTTGGCATTTCTAGTGTACTTATCCAGTGAATTTTACAACCTGACATTTCTCCAATCCTTAAAACAATCAATTGTACAGGTAAAATTTGAAACTCCTACATATCTCGACAGACACTTTATTATCCTATATTTGTATTGTGGTTATTCATATTTCACACGTACACTAGCTTTCATACCAGAACAGAGGAACAGTTAACAACGAAAAAACTAGAAAAGAACAGGCATGCGTGCACAAGTTCAGATCGAGACGCTGTTGGGAATTCCCTTGGCAGTCACTCCGCCTTCGCTGGTCGGGTAAAGTAGCATATAAGGCACCTCGACTGGCCCAACCCGGTTCCTCCACCTCTTGTCCCCATTCATCCTCATAATCCTTTCCTCGACTTCTCCCAACTTCTTCCCGAACCTCTCGAACGCCTCCAAAGGCTCAGCATCTGCTGTCCACTCCGAAGTGTCTCTCTGCCCAAGATACACCTCATCGGTAGAATGCGTCGAAAGGATCTCTATAAGCGAAATTCCTAGAAGTGTCTGAAGCTGGGCTGTTATAGTTTTCAGGAAAGCCTTGTCAGGATTTTGCTTGAGCTCTTCAAATTCGGGAGTACCTTCCTCGGGCATATAGCGACGGCTTAGGGTGGGCCGGTTCGGTTGGTACCCTGCATAAGGGTATTGCCCGAAGTTCACAGCCGCATGGAGAGCAGACGCGATCCAGATGGTGATCGTACATGTCTCTGTTAGGTCCTTCACAGTCTGCATTTTAGGCCACCAGGGCTCACCCTTCTTGTCACCGTGTCCCTCCTCCACGAGTTCCCTCCACCAGGATTGGAGTTCCTCATCCTTCTGTACCGTCTGGTCACTCTTGTAATAAAAGGAGCAGTAGTCCTCAACCCACGTCTTGATCGCGGACCAGATCTCAAGCCCATCTACCGCGTACGGGTAGTCCTCAATCAATAGGTGGAGGCCATGCGGGGAGTTCGCATCTTCTACAGCAACTCCCCTGAAGACAAGAAAAGGTAGAATATTTTCGTCACACTCAGTCTATCAGAATAATTCAAGTAAAACAAACGATAGCTATGTTGATATGTATCTCAGCACGAGCCTTGGCTATTCCAAGTACATTTGCGCAATCTTCATCGGCATTGATTTTTCTTTCTTTTTGAAGCAATTTTAAATAGAAGTCCTATGGATGATTTATATGTAGAGAACAGTGAATTTACCGCTTGATGAGGTCAGCAGGAAGCGCTTGCTCGGGGAAAATCCAGTTCTTGTAGATGGCGGAAGACATCTCCAGGGAATACTTTGCTGGGAATACAGTCGTCTCCAGGATTCCACCCGCATTGATCACAATCTGCCTGGCGATTGCATTTATCTCCATCGTGTCGCGGAAATGGGGATGCAAAAGCTTGTAGATGGGGTGAAGCACACTCAATTGTCTATTTGTTGCAATCACAAATGGTTCAATCGCCGCGTGAGTATTCAACCTGCGGTAAGAATAAAGAAAATTATCAACATGCAGGAAATAAATAAATAAAAATTTCCCTTCTTTATATAGGTGAATGCTCCTCTGAGATCTTTACCAGTGGCTGCTGAGTTGGTGATAGCCTGCGTCATTAACTGCCACATAAGCTTTAGCCAGTTGCCAGATGGAACCTTCGACGCCTTGATCGGCCGGCATGTACACCTTGCTTATCGCACCAAACTCGTCTCCCTCAGGATGCGGCATGCTAAGCTCTATTGCCAGTGGCTTCAAGGTACCGTCATCCTTCAAGAAGAGGAGTGTTCGAGTAGCATACGTTTTAGTGGTGGTGGTCGTGTTTATCCGCCTCAAATACGGCATGATGGCGTCATGGTGATCTAATATGAACAATTTGTTCATCTTGATAGCCTGCATTTGTTATGCATCGTTTCAATTTGGATGTTATAACTTAAATGAGCTCTCCATCATCTAATAAGCAAGTATATGGACGCTCTTAGTGATGTGAGATGCAATGAAAGGTACCTGTTCGACAGTTAATCCATTCAGTTGCTCCTGAATGAGCTCTTCCCTTATTGAACTGCTCTGGTTGCCATATATTTTAGGGTCTAGCTTGCTTGCCGGAGGGAATTCCTGAAATCAACAAAAAAGGTTTAATCAACTAGACAACCGGTGGAACTCCATTCCGCACCTCATTTTAATATTAACTGAATTTGTTTGAGCTTACCTGGAGACAGCGAATCACGACAGGGTTGACTCCAGCGAGCATTTCTCTACCGAATTCTACATCGGTCCTCCAGGCAGTCTTATCCTCTGCACAGGATGATTGCTAAACGTTAGGAAAACAGCCTCGAACTAATCAGATGAAAAAGGTCCCATAGATATATGTATCCATTACCTTTGATCACCTGAGGCATGGTGTACTCGAGAAGCCCTTCCCCGTCCGTCCGAAAGAGCATCTTAAGCATCTCGAGGGGAATGTTCTCCTTCAGACTCTCCAGCAAAGGGCAATTGGGAAGCTTAATACCGCCCTCATAGAGATTGAGCACATCCTGGAAGGAGTCAAACTCATTGGGCGTGCTGTCGAATATACTCTCTAGCTCGGGCTTCAGAAAATGACCCACGGCTTTTAGAGCATAAGCAAGGAAGTCAGACATCTTTAAGTGGCCAAACCGTTCGTCCCTTGGAACGTATGTGTTTAGGCTCATGAGCAGAGGCAGCCTGCTCTCGGTATTCGGATCTGTCGATAACATCGTGAAAATTCAGTAAGATATACTTACAAATGAAGCATCACTGTCAAAAAAAAGAAGAAGCCATAATAATCTCACATCCAATTGGAGATTCATGATATGAATACATTATCTAACCTGTCTCAGTCGGAGGTCGACCGGTCCTTCCTCTGCGAGGATAGGGATATTCAGCAGATCCTCCTAGAACAGGGCGGGCATATTTCGAGCCCTTGTCTGGATCGCCCAAATCATTGTAGTAAGCATAGTCGTACACCCTTTCCCACTCCTGAAGCTCTCCCGTTCCGTCTCCTCTCAAGTTAGCTAACTCTTCCTCTCGGTACTTCACTAGAGGCGCTGGAGTTTGGCTTGGAAGATACGTCTGAATAACGTGCTATCTTATTAGAGACAACCTAAGGATCCCCGTCCAATCAAATTGCTATTTCATGTGACAGAATAGAACAGAGTCCGAAACTGAAATGCGTTCAGCCAATATTAAGTGCAATTCCTAAGTGAAATGCCGCACTTCGGCGAAATTGGAAAGCTTACAAGATGCTTAAACTGGCTAAAAGTAAGAGCTTAACCTCGAAAATTCCTAGGAGTGAGATTCTACTACCCAAATTATGTTTTCGGGAAGCTAGGACCGCTTGAAAAGTCACTCCTTTCTGACCAATCGGCTAATCCTTTCGGACAACTCTATGTAAAACAAGATTTAAGTCTTCATATCGGAGGCAATGTCTTTTATTTTGTCCTATTGAGACTCTGGAAGCAAATCATACATTGCGGCTATAGCTTAGCTTCATCAATAAAATTATTGTGATCGAACCTTGTTAGAGAAGAAGACCCGGTCCTTCTTGTACTGGTTGGCAGGGTAGACCCACGAGTTGCAGACGAAGTGGACTCGGCCCTCACCGGGCACATCTTCGAGTGTGATCGTCTTGAGGTAAAACTGACTGTGATGGTTGTTTTGTACGATGATCGCCCCAGGAACTCCCACCTCCTTGTCCCAATTGAAAGTGACCTTGAACGCCGAGTCCCCTGCCGTTAAGGGAGTGATGGTAGTGATCCATCCTTCCAGATGTGTAGGCTTTCCCAATTTCCCCCGCAAATAGTTTTCTGCAAAGCACGAAAAAGAAATTAAAGGTTTCAAAGCTTTCGAACTTTGTGTCCCAGCGAATGAGAATGACGTTCATCTTTAACATGGCAAAGGGTCTCGATCTGATCAATGATCCGCGCAAAGTCATTTGCATTTTGTTTCCAATTTTTAGTTCATTCCCACTGATATTATGTTATCCATAATCTTTTTAATGTCGCAAGAATGGATCCGTTTCAACAAACAAGAACCTGATCTTGGGCTGAAAACCAAAGGGAAAGGACTAGGACCCGAACTTGTGCTCAATGAAGTGATTTAGAAAGCACATCCTTGCGGGATGCGGCACAAATGTCCAATCATAAGTGACAAATGACAGCTTATTAACTATAATAATTGCTAATGCCATGCACCATTGGTTAATTGGGTCGTGTGGTCCTAGGACATGACGTGAGGAAAATCACCTCGTGTTTTACGATGATGTCTTTTCTCGTTGCAGTGCACGCTAGGCGAAGAGCCATTCTATGGATCGCATGGACAATCTGAAAGAGAACTCTTTCAACTAATTCTCTTTTCCGTATTAACAGTATCTGAGCACTCTTGCATCGTCCTTGATGGCAATGGTCCATCATATTCAATTCATGCTTGATGCAATGCAAACCTCACCTCTCGATCAAAACCCTTATTCAACCACCCATAAACGAATGCCAAATTTACCCACAGCGAGGTTGTAGCTCCGTTACGTAGTCAAGAAACATAGTCATGCAGGAAAAAAAAAAAAACACTTTAAATTCAAGAAATGTGTTCGGTCAATAATGGGAAATTTATTTGGTCAGAAACGATTAAAAAGAAAAAAGAAGATAGAGAACTTGAGCTTCAGATGATATCCTCTCCCAATTTAGGTCTTGGAGTTTAATAAATATGCCTTTGGGGATCATATGTCACTATGCTCTATTTGTATACAGGTTCTCTGTCTCCAACCTTAATGATGAACGCAGGAGTTTTCGTGTCTCGTTGAATTACGAAGATTTGCTCCTCCACATGTTATACTTGTGTTTGTTTAACCTGTTCTAGTTGTTTCCGTGAGATGATGGGGTAAAGAAAGCCGAACCTAGGTGCACACTTCCAATTAGCAACATCGTAATTAATGGAGAAGAAATTTGCGGCACCAATTTTGTTTGATAAATCCGTTTTTGTGGGACAAGTTTGTGCTTGATTTTTGCTGGTGCTTCGTTAATCCTCCTTATTTTTCTGGATTTAGCTTTGTTCTTAAGATTCATGCTATGTTTCTCTTTACTTTATCATGAAAGCTATGTACTTCTGTATCATTTTGAGTAATAAATACAATTTTCTTTCAAAAAAAAAAACTTAGAAAGAACTTGAGATTGGGCTATTGACCAGAGGAAACCGTTGATTGATTGTTTAAAAGACCCTATTTGTTTTGTGAAAATATAACATTTCTAGAAAATATTTTTCAGGAAATCATTTTCTTGAAAAGTTACAATATTTTTTAATATTTGGCTATAATTTGAAAATTAACTGAAAAATATTTTCCTTCATTTATTATAGAAATTTTGATTTGATTTTCCTAATTAAATATATATAATTCAAGCACTTGTAACTTGACTGTGGATAGCTAGGGAATTGAGTATGAGCTCCAGAGTCCTGGTTCGGCCTGAATGGACCTCGACCTAAGCTCCAAGGATCGGGGCATAAGCAGGAGCACCTTGGTCTTGGGCCCAAACTTGAAGGATTGGCATGCAAGCGCTCGCGTACCAACTCTAGGCTAGATGGACCCAGGCACGAGCACCAAGGTCTTGGGCCTTGGCCTTACGAGCACCAAGGGCTCGAGCTTCGAGGACTTAGGGAGTGTTGAGGACTAGAGCTCGAGCATCGAGAACCTGAGCATGAGCTCCAAGGTCCCGAGCACAAGCACAGGACATGAGCCTGACCTCAATAAAATAAAGCGTGAGTGGAAAATCCAAAACACTCCAAAACAAATAGGAAGACTTTACTTTTGCCTATTTAAAAAATTGGACTGGATTGAGGAAAACCATTGGTGATTCTGATTTATGCTTTGATCATTTCGTGGAAAATCTTTTTCGAAAAATTTTTTTCCTAATTTTGCTGCATACAGTTTGCTTAAGAAAATGAGTCAACGAAAAATATTTTCCTAATCAATAAAAAAAAAACTAGGCTTTAATTTAGAAATATAATTTCCTCTTAGAAAAAGTTGGAAAATATTTTCCAAAATATGATTAAGTATCAGCGCTTAGACCCAAAACTCTACATTTAAACATAGAAACCCAACGCTAGTTCCCAAGTCTCCAATACCCGAGCTAGGTCCATCAAAGCCGAGCCTGTGTCCATCGAGGCAAGGACCAAGTCTCTAATGCTTGAGCACGAGTCCATTGAGACTGGACCAATGTCCATTGAGGCTAGGTTCAAGACCCTGTTCCTAGGCCCAGGCCCCTAGCACTCGAGCCCAAACCCTTGTTCTCATGCCTTGTTCCCCAGCACCCAACCCTACATCCATAATGGTCATTCTCGGCCCTCAACGCTTGAGCTCTAGTCCCTACCACTCAAGCTTGGCTCCACAAAGGCCGTGCGTGAGTTGTTGGCGTTCAAGCTTGGGTTCTTGATTAATGAAAGTTCATTCTTATAAAAATATTTTTTTCTATAATCGAATTGTATATTATTTTAATTTTAAAAATTTTGAATATATAATTTTTTTATTTTTATTTTTTTTATTTTTTTTAATTTTTTTTTATTTTCTTTCCTTTTCTTATTGCTTCTTCCTCAATACGACGGCCAGCAACCAATCATAAGTGAGGAACAAGCTCGCTGGAGGGCCACGAGCAATATGGCAAGGCCAACCTCAATCCTTGTCGATCTAGCAAGACTTGAACTCGGAATCTGGTAAGGCTCGAGTTCGACTAAGGCTAATTGTCGTGGCCAACAATTGGCCAAAGAAGAAGGAAAAGAATAAAATAAAAATAATTTTTATTTTTATTTTTCACAAAAGGAAAGAAAAAAAAAGAAAGAAAATATTATTAAAAAGAGTGCAATCCATACCAAACAGTAGAAAATATTTTCTAGCACATTTTCAAGTTTCAACTGAACACTAAAAAATATAATCATTTCAGGGAAATAAACGAAACCTTAATTTCATCCGCTTCTACCAAAACATGAAGAAAAAAAAAGATACATATTTACTCAAGGTTACAAATGCTGCTATATATATAATTATATGTGTGTGGAGTGTATATTAAGAGAGAAAAAGTAAAAGCGCCCGACGCGGGTGCTAAAATATGACCTAATTGACTTGGGCCCAAATGGTCAACTTTAAAAGTAAGTCAAAATAATTAACCGAGTTTAAACGTTTAAGTTTTTCAATTGGCTTTCGGCTTGAGATTTTCAGAATTAACATAACTTTTTTCATTTAAATTATAAGTTTGGTTAAGAAAGTCTCTCATTTATAAGAGAATCCTAATTATAGTGCAAACACCGAAATGTACTCAAATTTCTGTCACGTGAAACTGCAAGATTTAATGATTACTCTAAACTTACTATGATCCATCTATTTAAATTTGAAAAATTGTCGAAAAATATGTGGGTACATACTGTTTATCTATGTCTATAAACGTGTGCATAATAGAGTCGTCCTATCAACAAACATGCGGTAACTAAGTTTGACCTATCATAATTTAGAAAAAAATATATACAATTTTTTTTCTAAGTCCATCAAGATTACACATGTTCTCTAAAGTTGCACAGAAAAGATCAAACTTCAGAAGATAAATTCAGTAGGGAATGCGATAGGTCAGGTTGACTGTATCGCATGCATGGCCAATTTCCGAATCTTGAATCCAACGCAAGAGTACCGTGCAACAGAACCAAAAAGCTTAAAACACAAATTGCACAACCATACTCTTGTCAATAACACGCTGCAAGTAAAGCGAAGATGCATATGTTACACTTTCTTGAAAATCTAAGCAAAAAGTTGAGATATTCTTTGTGGGGAAGAAGATCGCTTGTCATGATGACAAACAGTTTAATTTGTTGCCATTCATCAGATTTTGTCAACAGAAATGTACAGCACAGTCTAGTACCAAGAAAAGCCATTGAAAGAACTTGTTCCAGAAATGAACGACGAGAAGATAGCGTGGAGGAGGGTCATGACTCACCGGGATCACCGTGGACGGCGCTCACGAGTCGCAGAGAGACCTTCTTACCCAACAGCTCGTCGACGTTGTCATGGACCGATGCGTTGAAGTCGTTGAAGTCCAAGACGTACTTCTTCATCAGCACCACGGTCCCCTTGACCTTCTTGGACCTGCCCGCCTTGCGCCGGTGGCCTGCCTTGTCACCACGGCCGAAGGCGTGCAGCATCCCATGAAACAGCTTATCCATTCCGGAGAATTGATTGAAACCTTTGTTGCGAAGCTGATCCGGTGAAAGGAAAAGAAGGATGGGTATGTAAAAAGACTGAAGAAGAGTATGCGTTGCGATGGAGGGTATTTATAAGGAAAAGTCCGACGCTACGGCGTCACCGAGAAGCTTCCCTTCTTTATCGGAGACCTGGAATTTCTTTCCTTTCTCCTATTTTCCTTTCCCTCGATCTCAAAGACGTATTTTCATGTATGCTCAATAGGAAATATTTGATCTATAAAGCAAAATTAAATAGCCTACATTTGGTAGTTGGGATAGGATATATCATATACTAGGTTTAGTTTTTTTTTTTTTTTTTTTTTTTTTTTTTTTTTGGGAAGATAAGATGTATATTGACTTTTAACCAACGGAACTATACAAAAAGTAATTCTCGGCACCTAAAAACTTGCATTCTCGATGTTGTTGTAGTCCATTTACATTTCTTGTCACTGTCAAACATGTGGCTCTAGAGTGCTGCAATGAGCTCTTTTCTTTGTTTAAGATGTAGATCATAATGTAGATGATACAGTAATTATGAATTGATTGATAAAGGTCATCTCCGTTTTTGCACTTGTGATTTCTTTAGTAGTGACTCGTGAGAAATTCTTACTATTTTCATTTGTACATTTTCAAATTCATTTATATCGATATGTTGCTCATATCAAACAATGGACAAAATAGGATATAAAAATATCTGGATTTATTACTGCAACTCACTAAACGGTAGATAAAATATAGCAAAATCCCTAAATTATATTGTATTCTATCAAGTCCTATCTTGATAAAATTCTCAGATGACCAAACGTAGCCTTATAATTTTGAAAACCTAAGTTTTCTCATCTAATCGAATGATTAGTATCTTAGGCACTCGTTAAATAATACTTTTTTTTATAGATTTTTTCCCTTCTTCTTTTCTTAAATGAGGAGAGAAATTGAGTTGGTTTTGGTTGAATTGATAGACCAAATCTTGTGGAGGTGGTGCGTTCATTTACGCGCTAATTCAACGATGGTTATCCAAGACCCATTTAGGGAAGACGACCCGCGAAGATTTGGTGATGATTAAGGGATTAATGAAGTGATTTGCACGCGGCTTGCTTTGAATCTAGTGGCGCTGCCTTAATCCTCGGGCTATCTTTCCTCAATTATTTTCGTTCTGGACACGTCGAGATTATCCGATATGACAAAAGGCTTGAAAGCTTGACAAATGATACCAATGCTCACCTTTGGTAAAAGGTCATCTTATCTTCCGTCTCGAGTTGTCTCTTCTGTCCAGATGTATCCATTTGAACGATAGCCGATTAGACAATTCGTTGATCACATAACGTGATATCATACATCGAGCGACCTCTCGCAAAATTCTTACATTTAACTTACTTTTTTAGGAAGAGGGATAGAATGCAAAATCATCCATTCCATGTGTTCCTCTCATCTATGTAATTATTTCATTTTTTTTTCTTTTCCTAAATACATGCATGCACACAATCTCTAGCACATGCACAGCCAATCTCATGTATTTAATGGATCCATTATGATTCCTTTTTATCTTCTTCTTTTTTTCTTTTTTCTTTTTTTTGGTAAGATTTAGATATTATACGATGCCTTGATCAAATGGTTAGATTGGGATCTGACCGGGGTTGAAGGGCGAGAAAATATAATTGTAAGGTAAAGAAAGATTTCATTATCTAATATCATAATGAACTTTTCAACAAATCAAAGTTTTAAGGGAAAATCTCAAAAATGGACTCCAAGTGTTCTCATTTTCTTAAATAAGTGCCCGAAATGGACCTTATCTCAAATAAGGACATGAAGTGTCATCACTTTCTTAAATAAGTGCCTAGAGTGGATCTTGTATCAAATGAGGACCTAAAATGATTATGTCTATTTTAAATAAGGGCATGAAGTAGCTATGTCCGTTTCAAATAAGCACTTGAATTTTCGGCGATGAGGAGCATTTTCGTTATTTGCTATTTTCCTTTTTTTCTTTCCTTTTTAATTTTTGTTCTTCTTCACCCCCTTTGCCACTGGCCGATCGGCCACCCACTGGCGATGCCCAGAGAGGGTTGGGCAAGGGTCGTCCTCGCCAGCAAGGACAACCCACACCAACTACAAGTGAGGGACGGCCTCCCTTGGGCAAGGTGACCCTCACCCTAGGGCCATCTACAAGGTTAGCCCTCGATAGCCCCAAGTGAGGCCAACCCTCTCCAAATCTGGCAAGGTGGCCTCACCCGCAATAGGTGAGGGCTAGGCGACCTCATCGGTCGTCGCCCACTAGCGATGGTGGTCGTGCCCTCGCCTAGGGCAGGCGAGGTCAACCCTCACCAGATCTCGTGAGGATGGCTTCGCCTACCACCAACAAGGGCTTGTAGGTCCTTGTCGACCTCTAGTCTAGAAAGGATCAGCCTCACCTACCCCAGGTGAGAGCTTGCAGGTCCTCGTTGGCCCTTACCACCGGCTAGCGAAGTTGCCCAACCCTCGCCGACCATAGGTGAGGCCACCCTCACAGATCTAGCGAGGGTTGGTCTCGCCTGGGGCCGCCAAGGGCCGACCTTGCAGATGGCCCTAGGGAGAGGGTCACCTCGCCCAAGCAAAGCCGTCCCTTGCTTGTGGCCGGCATGGATGGCCTTTGCCAGCGAGGGCGACATTCGCCCAACCCTTTGTGGGCATCGCCAATGGCTAGCTAGCTGCCGGTGAAGAGGAAGAAAAAGAAGAAGAAGAATTAGAAGAAAAAAAAAAGGAGAAAGTGAAAAATGACGAAATTACCTTTCACCGTTCGGAAAACTTAGTTGGTTGGCAACCGGCAAGATGATGCCCTTATTTGAAACAACTAAAGTTATTATATGCTCTTATTTGAAACAACTAATGTCACTTCAAGTCATTATGTGAAATAATATTCACTTCGGGTTCTTATTTGAGAAAATAATGGCACTTCAGATCTTTTTTAAAAATGTTTCCAAGTTTCAATGCAAGAGTTATATCTCTTGTCTTGTCTTTTTTATCCACATACACAAGTATATATGTATATGTATGAGAAAAAAATCGAATCAAATCTATAAAAGAAAGATAAAACATCACAGCTAAATCTATTTTAAAATTTAAGGGTAGGTATTTTTTTTTCTAGAGTCACAATGACAAAAAAAAAAAAATGAATTATGTTTAGTTTATGATTAAACGTAACGTATATAAGTTAGACAAGTCATGTCGAATTTCTCCACAAATAAGGATCAATAAACGATGCACACTTGCATGCTATTTGTTGACCACGTGATTCGTGACCCTCTACTAATTTAGTTCGCACACCAATCAAATCAATTAATATAGCGTACACGAAACAATAAAGAAAGGAATTCCTTGCAAACGTTCTAATTTAATATTCGGGCAACAAAACATTCTAACCAATCGAATTAGCCCCATATGATTTGAATAAACATATTTTATATAACAACTTTGACCAACGAAGGCGCAATTTAGTCGGTAATCAAAATAGATAATACCAAGTGCAAGGTATCTCATTAGGACAGCTACAGAACTGTACAATAGATTTTATTTTTTTTTTTGGGTGGGGGCCATTTATGTACTATACATAGATTAAGTTAAATTAAACATTTTTTCAATCAATTTGACTTTAGGTACCATGAAAAATTGATGGTGGCAATAATGCTGAGCCCGGAATCGATTGCTTCATTGGCGTCTCCCACGAGTAGGCATTGCACCAAAGCATCTTCTTTTGTCAGTGCAAGAAAATCGAACTACCAGATTGAATATGAATACATCCGATTCGCCCCGCAAAAAAAAAAAAAAAAAAAAAAAAAAAGATAGCAATCTCGCGGATCACACACATGACCTAAGCTTTTGGGGATGTTTGAGCTAACTAGCGTTTTTTTTCAAATTCTTTAGAGGTTTCGCCAAAACGTGGATTCCATAACCTCGACACAAAGCGGGTCGAACTCGAGACTACATCGACACGTGCAACAACTTGATTTGGGGTGTGTTAAATTAATGTCTCGAGTTTGGATTCGGATAACGTTTTATTAAACCGAATTTATCAATAAAGTTTTTTCCAAGTGGATTATAAATCGGATGAAAAAGGAAGAAACAATTTCCTTCTTGGATTCTCCATTTCGGATGTGCAAACAAGACTTTGTGCACACTTTATATATATATTAAAGGAAAGAAGGAGTCTGCACGTAGAGTTTAAAAAGGAATCTGAGGGCCCAGAGTCAAAGTGTTGACTCTGGGCGCGCGCGCACACAGACTCCACGTCGAAGAAAGAAGCAGCATCTCTCTCCCACGGGAAGCTAATTTGAGGTGGGCCACAGGTCAAATTTGACCTTTAGGGCACACGTATAAAAAGAAAATATTTGCAGGTCTTCTTTTCTTGCCGTTCAAAGTCCGCCGAAGCCATGGAATGGAGAATAGATTATCCAAATGCTGAAGTTATAGCCTTATCAGCTATTGGCTCTGATCATAGTTTGCTCATCTTGTCAACTATACCCACTACAACACATAAACACCGGGAGTTCAAATATGAGCCATTTTGGGTGGAAGACAAAGATTGTAGGAGAATAGTCAAGCGAACATGGGAGGATTCCTATCTGAAAATTTTGGTTGAAAATTTGAAAACTATGGCTACTCAATTAGCGGCGTGGAGTAAAAAATGATTCCCCAACCCGTATAAGAAAATCAAAGGGCTAAAAAATGAGCTTCGGTTTCGGATGAACAACCCCACCTTGTAGTATGATCATTACAGGATTTAGAATATCCACAAAGAAATCGAATCCCTATGGCAACAAGAATAAATGTTTTTGGGTATAAGATCGAGAATTAAGTGGCTCAAATGGGGAGACAGAAACACAAAATTTTTTCATGCCACCACTATACAACGGAGAAATAGGAACCGTATTACCATGCTGATGAATGCCGAAGGCGGCTGAGTGAGGAATAATGAATCTCTCAAGATCATGCGATGGACTTTTACCAAGCAAGTGGATTAGGTCAGGTTTGGATCAATTCAAAAATAGTTCAACCCAAATTGACCCTTTTTATATACAATACAAATCTAGCAACACATATCCAACCGATCGGTCCCCATACATGACCCGATCCATATTGTTAAAAATTCAGTAGAACTCATAATTAAATTGAGGTGAGAACATGGAGTGACCGAGTGCAAGATTAAGTAGAGATCAAAGAAAGTGAAGATAGAGCCATAAATGTGGGTTGGTCTAAGTAATTTATGAACCCATTTAACATCCATATTATTTTGGGTTGTACCATTTTTAACTCATTTATTGAAATAACTAACCCAATACAACTACTGAACCCATCAAATATGAGTTACAAAAAATGAGTTAATGAACCATTTTGACAAGTCTAATACTACATAGACACAAAGGATGCATGTGAGAAAAACAAAAAAAATCTATGTAATGCAAAATTCACAGTCCGCAACTATCACAATCCTTTTTAACGAAAGAAGAGATGCCAAGTTGGAATGTAAAAAACATGTTCAATGTTTGTTTCTAATAAGTTTTACTTTTTCTTTCATTTTACACAAAAAAGAAAAAAAAGAAAAGGGCGTCTAGCATCAGCAAACTATAAATGACCCACAGAAGAATGTTTAGTTTAATGCTCCGAATTTAGCGTGCGCACCCCTCTCCACTAGGTGAGCTCCTTATCCGTGCCCCCATTACGATGCATGTGGAAAATTAAAGACCGACGATACGTCTAACTCCAATTGCTGTGCTGTACAGACTAATCAGGGTTAATTACTTGATAGACTTTTCCATGGTTTTCGATTGTGTGCGCTTTCACTAGCCAACTATGGAAGCAACTCCAGCTTTTTCATGCAAGTGACCTAATTTTGACTTCCATTCCCATAAATGGCCAAGATACACCCGGGCATCACGCACTCGCACATGCTCTTGTTGCCATTATAACGAAAATCGGTCTGATCCCACGAGATAAGTTCAAAAAAGAGTTAATAAGCGACCCGTCAAAATGACGATTCTCCCAATTTTCGTGTTTAAATTATCAAAACCATGGCATGGACCAAGTCAATTTTTTGTTAGGAGCGGGAACCTGAGATCATGTCTTTGAATTTGAAACCTGAATTCATGGACGTTTTGGTGGGAACCTCAGTGATGGGGGGGGGAGTCGAGACGACCTTTTCTTCCCCTTGAATAGAGGGCTTCTTCAGAAGGGGCTGCTAATTGCCAAGGTCTACAAAAATGGAAAAAAGAAAAGGAAAAAGGAAAAGACAACGGGGGAACCCATGAATAAATAAATGAAGATCTTACGTATGTGCATGCGGTCCTGTCGACGTCTTCGTGTATGCGTGCATATGATACTAAGTGCGTGAAAATTAGATTATTATTATTATTATAATGGAGAGAATAGGTATACCGAATAATAAGTGCTTTGATTCTTCTTCCTACAGAAGCCAAATGTGAGGTGCTGCTATGGCCACCTCGGCGGCCGTTCCTTGAGGTGAGATCATCGACTTGCCGCCGCCGCCGCGCGGTTGGTTCATTTACCTTGTGGGATGGTAACGGGTGAATTTGTCGTTAGCCGATCGAAATCTTTCGAGATGTGATGCACAGACTTTGATTTCCATGTCGTTACCCAGCTTGATACGGCATGTGCATCAAATGTTGACACTTCAAACGAACAGATATGATATCAAACTCGGATTCTCCGCCAATGTACAGGAGAATTTTTTTTGACAAAAAAAAAGGTCTCAAACCTTATATTCGGATGCCAATTCAATCAAATTTTTTCAATTTGCTATTTTTGCTCTAAACTTTTTGAAGATTTGCCTATGTAGTCCTTCCAACCAATTTTGGCTAACGACCACCATTTAGGTGTAGATGATGTGTGTGCACGCACGTGAGAGAGAGAGAGAGAATGTTGATTTGTACGATTTTGATTTTGCCCGTTTGATATGACTATTAACATGACATCACGTAAAGAGATCATATCGGACTGGAGTTAAAGGCTTTATTGGTGTTAGTATCCATTTTTGCATTTTTTTTTTCTCTACAATTTTAACTATGGTTTCACATTGATCCACATTTGAGAACTTGAGGTACTCAACCGAACAAAAAAGAAGATTTGGATACTCGATTATAAAACAAGCCAAAGTTAAGATGATTGTGGTATTATTGCCTCTTGACAAAATAATATTAATAATAGTGATAAAGGACACAAATTCCACATCCCACGAAGTAAGGTTTTTGGTTTTTACAATGCCTTCTGTACCAACGTCTTTAATTTGCATCAACATATATATATATATGTCCTAAGTAATAACAGATTGTAACTTTGAGATTACATATACATATAGGTGATCACACCATTACTTTCGCAAATGCATTAATTTGGAGATACTAGTCAAAGTAACATTAGCAAACTTCTCCAAAAAGTTTGATTTATTTGTCACCGCAATGGTTCATTGATATATGTATTCGAAGTTTGGTAGTAGCTTATAGGTTTGTGTATCTTTACGGGTTCAACGGGTCACCTCGAGCTAGCATCATTAAAATCGATCCTACGCCAATGAAACATAATTGATCAAAATCAGACATTAAAGACTACGCATGGATTTGGGAGTCTGGTAATCGCGGGCCGGTGAGATCCTGCCTCGACGAAGCTCGTCTGAATTTCGAAAGTCAAGTCAACGAAACTAATTTAACGCCGCGTTTATTGAGTATTCCAAGAACTCCAAACCAAGCAAAGAAGAACAAAGTCCTTCACTAAACGACCAACAAGTGCCTGGCTACAATTATTCTGAATGTCTCTTTTTTTTCGTTTATATTTAAATATCAAATATTAAAAATAAAATATATATTCATATGTTGTTGTCTTGAGAATTTGATTGCATGGTGATCATTTTGGTGATGTCAAGATACTTGTATTATTTATAGAGTTTTTCTATTATTGATAAAAAGTTATATCTTGGACATAAGGAGGAAGATGGAAAAAAAAAAAGTTAAAGCAAAGTCCGACTATGAAAGCTAGGTACCTAAGCATAGCCGGCTATAACCTAGGCATGGACTAGGGTCGCAAGTCCGACCACAAGGAGCTCATGCTCAGGCTCTATGAACCTTTGCCAAGTCCTTAAGGATTTGGGCATAGGCGTCGGTCCCTGCTCTCAAGCACCAAGGTCTAATTATATCTCGAAAAATAATTTCTAATTTTTAAAACATAAAATTATTTTTTTGAATTTGAGTATAGAATTTAGTCAAAGACTTTCTATTAGACTTTTTTCTTAGGCATCCAAAGTCAAAAAATGAGAAAAAAAAATTCGTTAGTAGATTTTTCTGGAGATAAATGGATACGTACCATTTTCTAAGAAGCTTTGGTGGCTTTAATGAAGAAAAACGGGAATAGAAGGGATGTCTTTCCTTTTTACCCATAGTGTAAAAGTTGTTTTTCCCCTAATCAGGAGTTAACACGAGGCATTAAAATTCAAATCGTTGCTTGTTAATTTCTTCACTTAGGGTGTTTTTATTTCCCAAATGATTTGAAAAATATTTTCTTAAAATGATCATGTGTATCATTTATAAAAATGAATGAACGAGAAATATTTTCATTGTTTATAAAAATGTTTAGATATATATAGTTGTCGTCATTGACTAATTATTTCAAGCAACATAATGGGAATATTGAGAAATAATATCATCTTTCACGAAAACAGTTAGACACAAAGAGTTATTGATGATGAAAACATATGTCATCAACTAATTATTTAAACAATACAAGTAAAAGCAATCATTTTTAGAAAATTTACAAGAGTCCAATGTAGCATTATTTTTGCTTAAAGTTACATGGTCAAGGATTTGAGATGTTGCATAACTTATTTGGCCTCGCTAAGCCAAAACTCACATTACATGGGAAATTACCGATGCCAATTTAGTCTTAAATATTTTAATTATGCCAATTGAGTCCACTTCAACATATTCTAATCAAAATTGATCGGATAGACTCAATTGGCAAAATATGAAAAGGTTAAACACTTAATTGGCACAATTAAAATGTTTATGACTCAATTAATCAAAGTGCAATAAATTTATGATTTTTTTGGTAATTTTCCCCATATTACATACAACACAGAAGGCTTTTCATTCACCATAATGTTCCAAAACTTAGGTCTGCTTCGAAGATTGGAAACAAAGGCCGAATTCGACGATTTAAGGGTTCTAGGAGAGCGAGATGACTATAACAATCATCACTTAAATTGTTGTGCCTGCAAAAACCATCAGATTGAACATATAGCCCAGATGGTTAAGTTATGTGATCGATATAGATCAGAAAAAAGAAGATAAAACTCATTTATAGCCGATGATCTTGCAATTGAAGTAGAAAAGGAACATGTTGAAGGTTGAACCTGGGGTTCCATACTGAATTTTACAACCTGACATTTTTCCAATCCATAAAACAATCGTTTGTACATGTAAAGTTTGAAACTCCTACATAACTCGACAAACACTTCATGCTATATTTGTTTTGTCGTTATTCACATTTCACACGTACACTAGCTTTCGTACGAGAACAGAGGAACAATTAACAACGAACAAACAAGAAAAGAACAGGCATGCGTGCACAAGTTCAGATCGAGACGCTGTTGGGAATTCCCTTGGCAGTCACTCCGCCTTCGCTGGTAGGGTAAAGCAGCATATAGGGCACCTCGACTGGCCCGACCCGGTTCCTCCACCTCTTGTCCCCATTCATCCTCATAATCCTTTCCTCGACTTCTCCCAACTTCTTCCCGAACCTCTCGAACGCCTTCAGTGGCTCAGCATCTGCCGTCCACTCAGGAGTGTCTCTCTTGCCGAGATACACCTCATCGGTAGAATGCATTGACAGGATCTCTATAAGCGAAATTCCTAGAAGTGTCTGAAGCTGGGCTGTTATGGTTTTCAGGAAAGCCTTGTCAGGATTTTGCTTGAGCTCTTCAAATTCCGGAGTACCTTCCTCGGGCATATAGCGACGGCTGAGGGTGGGCCGGTTCGGGAGGTACCCTGCATAAGGGTATTGCCCGAAGTTCACAGCCGCATGGAGAGCAGACGCGATCCAGATGGTGATCGTACATGTCTCTGTTAGGTCCTTCACAGTCTGCATTTTAGGCCACCAGGGCTCACCCTTCCTGTCGCCGTGTCCCTCCTCCACGAGTTCCTTCCACCAGGATTGGAGCTCCTTGTCATTCTGTACCGTCTGGTCGCTCTTGTAATAAAAGGAGCAGTAGTCCTCAACCCACATCTTGATCGCGGACCAGATCTCAAGCCCATCTACCGCGTAGGGGTAGTCCTCAATCAATAGGCGGAGGCCATGCGGGGAGTTTGCATCTTCTACAGCGACTCCCCTGAAGACAAGAAAAGGTAGAATTTTTTTGTCACACTCAGTCTATCAGAATAATTCGAGTAAAACAAACGAGAGCTATATTGATATGTATCTCGGCACGAGCCTCAGCTATTTCAAGTACATTTGCGCTGTCTTCATCGGCCTTTATTCGTCTTGCTTTTTGAAGGAATTTTAAAGAAAGTCTTATGGATGATTTATTCGTACAGAACAGAAAATTTACCGCTTGATGAGGTCAGCAGGAAGCGCTTGCTCGGGGAAAATCCAGTTCTTGTAGATGGCGGAAGACATCTCCATGGAATACTTTGCCGGGAATACAGTCATCTCCAGGATTCCACCTGCATTGATCACAATCTGCCTGGCGATTGCATTTATCTCCATTGTTTCGTGGAAATGGGGATGCAAAAGCTTGTGGATCGGGTGAAGCACACTCAGTTGTCTATTTGTTGCAATCACAAATGGTTCAATCGCCGCGTGAGTATTCAACCTGCAGTAAGAATCAGGAAAATTATCAATATGCAGGAAATAAATAGACTTTCTTCCCCTTCTGTATATAGTTGAATGCTCCTTAGAAATCTTTACCAGTGGCTGATGAGTTGATGATAGCCTGAGTCGTTAACTGCAGCATAAGCTTTAGCCAGCTGCCAAATGGAACCTTTGACGCCTTGATCGGCCGGCGTGTACACCTTGCTTATTGCGCCAAACTCGTCTCCCTCAGGATGTGGCAAGCTAAGCTCTATTGCCAACGGCTTCAGGGTACCATCATCCTTCAAGAAGAGGAGTGTTCGAGTAGCATACGTTTTGGTGGTGGTGGTCGTGTTTATCCGCCTCAAATACGGCATGATGGCGTCATGGTGATCTAATATGAACAATTTTTTCATCTTGATAGCCTGCATTTGTTATGCATCGTTTCAATTTGGATGTTATAACTTAAATGAGCTCTCCATCATCTTTTAAGCAAGTATATGGACGCTCTTAGTGATGTGAGATGCAACGAAGGTACCTGTTCGACAGTTAATCCATTCAATTGCTTCTGAATGAGCTCTTCCCTTATTGAACTGCTCTGGTTGCCATATATTTTAGGGTCTAGCTTGCTTGCCGGAGGGAATTCCTGAAATCAACAAAAAAGGTTTAATCAACTAGACAACCGGTGGAACTCCATTCCGCACCTCATTTTAATATTAACTGAATTTGTTTGAGCTTTAACATGAAAGATATTGTTATTTACCTGGAGACAGCGAATCACGACAGGGTTGACTCCAGCGAGCATTTCTCTACCGAATTCTACATCGGTCCTCCAGGCAGTCTTATCCTCTGCACAGGATGATTGCTAAACGTTAGGAAAACAGCCTCGAACTAATCAGATGAAAAAGGTCCCATAGATATATGTATCCATTACCTTTGATCACCTGAGGCACGGGGTACTCGAGAAGCCCTTCCCCGTCTGTCCGGAAAGAGTATCTTAAGCATCTCGAGGGGAATGTGCTCCTTCAGACTCTCCAGCAAAGGGCCATTGGGAAGCTTAATACCGCCCTCATAGAGATTGAGCACATCCTGGAAGGAGTCAAACTCATTGGGCGTGCTGTCGAATATACTCTCTAGCTCGGGCTTCAGAAATTGACCCACAGCTTTTAGAGCATAAGCAAGGAAGTCAGACATCTTTAAGTGGCCAAACCGTTCGTCCCTTGGAACGTTTGTGTTTAGGCTCATGAGCAGAGGCAGCCTGCTCTCAGTATTCGGATCTGTCGATAACAACGTGAAAATTCAGTAAAATATACTTACAAATGAAGCATCACTGTCAAAAAAAAGAAGCTATAATAATCTCACATCGAATTGGAGATTCATGATATGAGTGCATTATCTAACCTGTCTCAGTCGGAGGTCGACCGGTCCTTCCTCTGCGAGGATAGGGATATTCAGAAGATCCTCCTAGAACAGGGCGGGCATACTTCGTGCCCTTGTCTGGATCGCCCAAATCATTGTAGTAAGCATAGTCGTACACCCTGTCCCACTCCTGAAGCTCTCCCGTTCCGTCTCCTCTCAAGTTAACTAACTCTTCCTCTCGGTACCTTACTAGAGGCGCTGGAGTTTGGCTCGGAAGATACGTCTGCAATAACGTGCTATCTTATTAGAGGCAACCTAAGGAACCCTGTCCAATCATATTGCAATTTCATCTGACAGAATAGAATAGAGTCCGAAACTGAATTGTCTTCAGCCAATATAAAGTGCAAATCCTAAGAGAAATGCCCCCACTTCAGTGAAATCGGAAAGCTTACAAGATGCTCAAACTGGCTAAAAGTAGGGTATACCCAGAGAATTCCTAGAAGTGAGATTCTAATACGCAAATTAGGTTTTCGGGAAGCTAAGACCGTTTGAAAAGTCACTCCTTTCTGACCAATTTTCTGCATCAGCTTATTTTTTTAGAACTACTATATGCAAAACAAGATTTAAGTCTTCATACTCGGAGGCAATGTCTTTATTTTGTCCTATTGATTCGAGACTCTAGAAGCAAATCATAAATTGCGGCTATAGCTTAGCTTCATCAAAGTATTGTGATCGAACCTTGTTAGAGAAGAAGACCCGGTCCTTCTTGTACCGGTCGGCAGGGTAGACCCACGAGTTGCAGATGAAGTGGACTCGACCCTCGCCAGGCACATCTTCGAGTGTGATCGTCTTGAGGTAAAACTGACTGTGATGGTTGTTTTGTACGGTGATTGCCCCCGGAACTCCCACCTTCTTGTCCCAATTGAAAGTGACCTCGAACGCCGAGTCCCCTGTCGTTAAGGGAGTGATGGTAGTGATCCATTTTTCAAGATATGCAGGCTTTCCCAATTTCCCCTGCAAACCGTTCTCTGCAAAGCGCGAAAAAGAAATAAAATGTTTCAAAGCTTTTGATCTTTTCGCCCTGCTGAAAGAGAATGAGTTCATCTTTAACATGGCAAAGGGTCTGAATCTGTTCAATGATTCGCGCAAAGTCATTCGCATTTTGTTTCCAATTTTCAGTTCATTCCCACTGATATTATGTTATCTATAATCTTCTTGCCGTCGCAAGCACGGTGCCGTTTCAACAGACAAGGAACCGAGCTTGTGCTCAGTGAAGTGATTTAGAAGGCACATCCTTGCAGTACGCGGCACAAATTTCCAATCGAAAGTGACAAATGAAAGCTTATATAATTATATTATTGGCCAATAACCCGAAAATTAACTACAATAATTGCTAATGCCATGCACCATTGGTTTTGATTAGGTGGTGTGGCACTAGGACGTCACATGAGGAAAATCACCACACGTTTTACGATGAAGTCTTTTCTTGTTGCAGCGCACGCCATGGGTAATTGGTTTTAAAATGGACAAATTTCAAAACCGAAACCTTGAACCTACCCTGTTATAATCAATTTCTAGTTTTTGGACACTAGAACCTATTCTATTTTGTTGAAAACGACTAGAACCTATCATGGTTTTCTGGTACAATTCCAGGGTCTACCCAAGAACTTGCTTTTTTTTTTTTTTTGTTCATTTTTTATAGCAAAATCATATGAGGTTATGAGTAACAAAAAGTTTCAAAGTAAAATATGAACAATGGAAATCTATATTTAACAGAAACAACAATTAATAAGATGAATATAATCATGTATAATTATAAATAATAAAAAGTTCAAACACATAACATAAAATAGAAATTATAAAACTCCATTCCCCACTTGTCTAAAAATTTAAGAGGAGGAAAATTGGCGAGAAGTTCAAAGGTAAGACAAATGATGAAAGAGTGTTGAGGTTAAAATTTAGAGAAAAAAGAAATTAGAGTTTCGGATTTTTAACTTTTAAACTAATGCCTACGTAGGTATTCACTCAAAACCTTTTCTAGGATTGGTTCCAGTGGAAACCTATTCCTACACCAAATTTTTGGGCGGTCCGATCTAATTGTCGGGTAGGACCAATTTAGTTGCACATCTCTAGTGCACACAAGGCAAAGAGCCATTCTATGGATAACATGGACGATCGGAAAGAGACAACTCTTTCAGCCAATTCTCTTATGTATTATTTTAGAGTGAAAAGACGGTAAGATCTGAGCACTCTTGCGTCGTCCTTCATGGCGATGGCCCATCATATTCAATTCATGCATCATCTTCATGATGTCAATGCAAACCTTAACCTGTTAATCAAAACCCGATTCAACCATTCATAGATGAACGCCGACTTGACCCACGGTGAGATCTTAGCTCTGTTGCCGGCATGCGTAGAGGAAAATCCATTCGTAGTCAAGAAACATAGTCATTGCAGAAAAGAAACTTTAAATTCAAGAAATATGTTCGGTCAATAATGGGAAATTCGTTTGGTCAGAAACGATTAAAAAGAAAAAAGAATATAGAGAACTTTACATTGGGCTATTGGCCGGAGGATATCATTGACTGTTTGTTTATAATGGTCCGTTTACTTTGCGAAAAATATAATTTTTCTAAAAAATATTTTTCAAAAAATCATTTTCATGAAAAATGATAATATTTTTTTATATTTGGCTGAAATGTGAAATGAGCTGAAAATATTTTCCAATATTTGATATGAAAAATTTAATTTGATTTTCCTAAATATATATACATTATTTGGGCATGGGCGCCCGAGTAACTTACCCATAGATATTTGGAGAACCAAGTATGGGCACTAGAGTCCCGATCTAGCCTCAATCAAGTACCATGGTCTCGAGCCCACAAGAAATGGTGTGTAAAATAATCAGAAATTGCCCCGACCACCTATAACCAGTCCAAAACCGACAATTGTTATGAGTACTAGTCATGTTCCCATTTCCAAATTGCCCACTTGGACCGGACTAGTGTGTGTATTTTCATCTCTCTATTTTCTCTATCTTCAATTGGCACAACTCAACCACTGGGATTCGTCCCAGTGGCCACCCTTCCAACATGGAAAGGGGAGGTAAGGGGTTCAAATCCCCACATTCTCAGGGGGAATGGGGTGGGGACGCGTAAGTTTCAGGAGTGAGTTTCGACTCCCACACCCCTACCACGCCCTGTAAGAGGTAGAGCAAAAGTTTGAAAGTAAGTGTAGCGTAGGAATAGAGTAGGACTGACCCAAAAAAAAAAAAAATTTGACACAACTCTCTCTCTCCTTTATGCCTTTCAAAAAAAAAAAAACCAATTCCATGGACCAACCCAGAAACTGACCAAACCAATTCCCCGGTGGATTCCAATTTTTTGGAACCAACCCTTACTGGGCAATTCTCGATTCTAGGGTGAGAATTGTCCATGCAGATCATGCTCACCCCTATTACCAGGCCTAGTCTCAATAGACCCTGGCACGAGCATCAGGATTTCGAGCTCAGCCTCAATAGACCTTGGCACTAATAATAGGGTCTTTAGTCTTGATCTTGATAGACCCTGGCCCAGGCACCGAGGACCCGGGCTCAATTGTTGGGGACCAAAGCTCGAGAGTTTCAGCTTTGGGCTCAACCTCGATGGACTCAAGAGCAATCATCGGGAATCTAGGCATGGGTACCAAGGTCCCGAGCATAGGCACAGGCACAAGACACAAGCGCGACCTCAGTATCCAAGCCCAGGCACCAAACACCTAGTCCTCGATGCCAAGGACTCAGGAGTCAGCATTGGGGTTCATGGCTTAGCATAAAGTTTTGAGTCCAAGCACCAAAACCTGGTCATATTTTGGAAAATCATCTTTTATTTTTTAAAAAGGAAATCATTTTTCTAAATTTTAGCATAGATTTTTCAATAAATGAAAAATATTTTTCATTAATTCATTTTCTTAAGCAAATCAAACGTCAAAAAATGAAGAAAATATTTTTTCGAAAAATTTTTTCCGTGAGGCAAAAAGAGCATAGATGATAAAGATTAAATCCACGTCTATAGGACGGGATGTGGACTGGAGTGAGAACCCGAAAAATGATTTGAGCTTTTTCTTAATTAAAAAGTAAAATTAAATAGAATAAAATAAAGCGTGAGTGGAAAATTCTAAACAGTCCAAAACAAATATTGCATAAATATTTGTCGATTTTAAAATTTGGACTCAATTGAGGAAAACAATTCATAATTCTGATTTAGTTTCATCCACTTCTTCCAAAACATGAAAAGAGATGGGACACATGTTTACTCGAGTTTACAAATGTTGCATAATACATACATACATACATACATACATACATACATACACGCACACAAACATATATGCATGTATTCTATCTAAAAGAGAGAAAAAGTAAAAGCGCCTGACGCTGGTGCTAAAATATGACCTAACTAACTTTAGCCCAGATGGTCAACATTAAAATCAAGTCAAAATACTTAACCTAGTTTGAACGTTTGAGCTTTTCAATTGGCTTTTCTTCTTTCTTCTTCTTCTTTTTTATTTTTATTTTTGTTTGCCTCGGCTCTGAATTAACATAATTTTTTCCTTTAAATTATAAGTTGGTTTAGAAAGTCTCTCATAAATAAGAGAATCCTACACATAGTGCAAACACCTAAATGTACCCAAATTTTCTGTCACACGAAACTGCAATATTTAATGATTATTCTAAATCTACCATGGTCTATCTATTTAAATATGAGAAATTGTCAAAAAATATGTGGGTATATTCTGTTTATCTATTTCTATAAATGTGTGCAAGGTAGAGTCATCCTATCAACAAAAATGCGGTAACTAAGTTTGATCAATCATAATTCAAAAAAAGAAAATCTAACTTTTTTTCTAAGTCCATCAAGATTACACATGTTCTCTGAAGTTGCACAGCAAAGATCAAACTTCAGAAGCTAAATTCAGCAGGGAATGTGACAGATTAGGTCGACTGAATCGCATGCATGGCCAATTCCCGAATCTCGTATGCAACGCAAGAGTATCGTGCCACAGAACCAAAAAACTTGAAACACAAATTGCACAACTGTACTCTCGTCAATAAGACGCTGAATTAAAGCGAAGATGCACATGTTATACTTTCTTGAAATCTGAGCAAGAAGTAGTTTGCTCTCTCATAATGGAACATCGAAACGCGAGTGATCCACTTCGACATATGCAAGTCACATGAAATACTTATAATTATTATGTTTTCTTCGTGGGGAAGAAGTCCATGTTACACTTTCTCGAAATCTAAGCAAGAAATCGCTTGCTTTTTAATTATAGAGCGTCGAAACTCCAACGGTCCACTTCGACATGCGGTGAAATACTTATCATATTGTCTTTTCTTCGTGGGGAAGATCGCTGGTCATGATGACGAATAGTTTAATTCGTTGCCATTCATCATTTCGCCAACAGAAATGTCCAGCACAGTGTAGTACCAAGAAAAGCCATCGAAAGAACTTGTTCCAGAAATGAACGACAAGAAGATAGCGAGGAAGAGGGTCATGACTCACCGGGATCACCGTGGACGGCGCTCACGAACCGCAGAGAGACCTTCTTACCCAACAGCTCGTGGATGTCGTCGAGGACCGACGCGTTGAAGTCATTGAAGTCCAAGACGTACTTCTTCATCAGTACCACAGTCCCCTTGACCTTTTTTGACCCGCCTGCCTCGCACCGGCGGCATGCCTTGTCGCCGCAGTTGAAGGCGTGCAGCATCCCATGAAACAGCTTGTCCATTCCGGAGAATGTGTGGAACCTTTTTGCGAAGTTGATGGAATGAAAGGAAGAGAAGGATGGGTATTGAAATGAATGAAGAACGGTAAGCGTTGCGATGGAGGGCATTTATAAGGGAAAGTTCGACGCTACGGTATCGCCAAGAAGCTCCAGTTGTTTACGGGAGACTTGGAATTTCTTCCTTTTCCTCTTTCCGTAGTCTTAAGGACGTATTTTCATGTATACTCAATAGGATGTATTTTACAAAAGAAGTTAGGTTACGTTTCATAGTCAAGATAGGATCTTATCATATCTTGAATTTGATTCTTATTTAGAATAAAATAAATTCAGATATAATGAGAATATAACCTGAATAGAAACATTGTATGAGGGAGATGTGATAAAGGTAGATAAAATTTATTATATCCATGGCGTAAGAGGTATATTTCTCGACTAACAAACTTCTTAAATTTAAAATACATATATTGATTAAAATATAAAATATTCGGATTCTAATATAAAAAAGAAAAGTCAAAAAAAAAAGTAAAAGTAATTGACAATTTTCTTTTTTATTTATTCCTATACATATTTGAATTTTTTTCTAAACTATAATATTATATATGTGTGAGTATGTATATTTAGTAAGTATTTATATTCATTACACATTTTAGGTAATATTAGTAGTTCTTATTATTTAAGACAATTTATATTAAGGAATGATTGAAGGGAATAAACATGAAATAGAAAAAAAGAGGGAAAATTCATTAACAAATAAATAAATAAAAACGAAGTAGAAGAACCTCGATTTTAAATGAATAAATTCAAAGTTGAGACAGATCTTTCCAATTCACTTTGCCTCCTTCTTCGTATTTTTAAAATATGTTGAAACTTTATTACTTCTCCATAGTTTTTAATTCACATTAAAGTTCCACGAAAATGACAAAAGAGTCGAAACTCTTTTGCTCTAAAACTTTCTAGTTCATGTCAAAAGTTCACAAAAGAAGCAAAAGAGTCGAAACTCCTCTTTCTCGCTGTCCTTTGGTTCATGGTGAAATTTCATGAAAGTGACGAGATAGCCAATGCACTATGCTTTTCCAAATCACGAAGATAAATAATCATGTTTTCTCTCTTTTATTAGATTTGACTTTTGCTGGCCGATCTACCTACTCAATGTTGCCCTAGTCCATTTACATTTCTTGTCATTGTTGAACAAATGGCTCTAGAGTGCTGCAATGAGCTTTGTTCTTGTTTAAGATGTAGATTGTAAAATAATTATGAATTGATTGACAAAGGTTATCTTCATTTGTGCATTTGTAATTTCTTTAGCAATAAATCATGATTCCATTTGTACATTTTCATATTTTGTTCATATCAAACAAGGGATTTTATAAGATATAAAAGTATCCGATTTTATTACTACTATTCACTAAACAATGATAGAATATAATAAAATCCATAAATTACATATTCTATTTCATTAAATTATATCCTAATTAGAAATCTAGACAACCAAACGTAATCTTATAATCTTGAAAACCTAAGTTTTCTCATTTGAATGCTTGATTAGTATCTACGGCACTCATTAAATAATACTTTTTAATAGATTTTTCTCCTTCTTCTTTTTAAAAATGAGGATACATTTGGTTGGCTTTGGTTGAATTTATAGACCTAATCCCGGGGAGATGGCACTTTCTTCCACGCGCTGATTCAATGATGGCTACCGAAGACCCATTTAGGGAAAGCCACGAAGACCTGGTGATGATTAAGGAACTGATGAAGTGATTAGCACGCGGCTTTGAATTTAGTGGCATATGCCTTAATCCTCGGTTTATCTTGCGTCAATTATATTCATTCGAGACGCGTTGAGATTATCTGAAATGACCAAGCGAGACCCGAACCTACGTTGCTTTGAAGACCGTCCGATGGGAAGTTGAGCATTGGATCGAGAGAGATGGGGGGAGCTTGACAAATCATACCAATGTTCACTTTTGATAAATCATACTTGGGCATCGCCTCCTGGACCCAAGTATGAGCACCGGAATCTCAAGTTTGGCCTCAGGCTCCAGTCTCGATGGACCTAGGCCCAGATGCTAGTGACTCGACCATGGGACCCAAGTCCCCAGACATGGCTGTCAATAACCCAAGCATGGGCACTAGAGTCCCAAGTCCAACCTCAAAGGACTAAAGCTCAGCTTCTATAAAACCTGGACCAAGCCACAAAGGATTTGGGCACATGTGTCAAGGTTTAATTGTATTTTGAAATTTAATTTCTGATTTTTGAAAGACAAAATAATTTTTTCAAATTTAAGCATAGGTTTTGGTTGGTCATGACTTTTCGTTAGACTCTTTATCTTCAGCATCAAAAGTCAAAAAATGATATATAGATATATAGATAGAAAATTTTCCACCAAACAAATGAATTTTTAATGTTTTTTTAATGGAGGAAATCAATAACAGAAGGGATGGCTTTCTTTATAACCCATAGCGTAGAAATTGCTTTAGTCTTAACCAAGGGTTAACACAAGTCGTTATAATTCGAATTTTTGCTCGTTAAAATTCAATGGTTAAATTGCAGTAGTCATCAGCACCAATTTCTTCACTTAGGATTGATTTCACGAAAAATGAATAATATATAAAATATTTTCCTAAAATGATCATTTATATTACTTACAAAATGAGCGAGCGTGAAATATTTTCATTGTGTATGAAAATGTCTAGACATAGATAGTTGTCGATAATGAAAAATCTATTATCGACTAATTATTTCAAGCAATACACGCGATTAATTTTAAAAAAATAATAGAAATATTTTCATCGTTCACGAAAATATTTAAACACGGATAATTGTCGATAATTAAAATATATGTCATTGACTAATTAGTTCAAGTAAATAGCAAAAAAATATATATATAAACAATCATTTAAAAAGAAAAAATTCAAATCATTCTTTTAATGCGAGATAAATGGAACCTTATCCTTGCATTAAAATTACATCATCTAGAATTTGAGATGCCACAAAACTTACTAGGCCCCGTCAAGATCAATACTCATATTACACACCAGCATGGAAGGCTTTTCTTTCATCTTCTTAATGTACCGAAACTTAAAGGACTGTTTCGAAGAATGGAAACGTAGCCAAATTCGACTATTTAAAGGTTCTAGGAGAAAGAGACGAGTATAACAATCATCAGCTTAATCGTTGAGCCTGCATAATCAAATCATTAGATCGAGCAGGAAGCCTAGATGGTTGAGTTATGTGATTGACGCATATCAGGAAAAATAAAAATTAAAAATTAAACTTACTTGTAGTTTATGAACTTGCAATGGAAGAAGAAAAAGGCCAAGTTGATGGGTTAAACCTGGGGTTTCAGGCTGACTTTCACAACCGGGCATTTTTCCAATCCTTCAACAATCGATTTTGTCTGTAAAGTTTGAAACTTGTAGATAATGTCTGATTCTTGTAAAAGCAAAAGCTCCAGAACAATCAGTTAGCCTAGCAGGTAGATAATTAGCAGACTGAGTCCCAAAATTTGACAAACATTTATTTCATATTTTCATATTTACAATAACAATCATCCTAGAATAAAAGGAAAGTTAACAACGAACAAACAAGAAAAGAACAGTTGTGCGTGTAAAAGTTCAGATCGAGACGCTGTTGGGAATTCCCTTGGCAGTCACTCCGCCTTCGCTGGTCGGGTAAAGCAGCATATAAGGCACCTCGACTGGCCCGACCCGGTTCCTCCACCTCTTGTCCCCATTCATCCTCATAATCCTTTCCTCGACTTCTCCCAACTTCTTCCCGAACCTCTCGAACGCCTCCAACGGCTCAGCATCTGCTGTCCACTCCGGAGTGTCTCTCTGCCCAAGATACACCTCATCGGTAGAATGCGTCGAAAGGATCTCTATAAGCGAAATTCCTAGAAGCGTCTGAAGCTGGGCTGTTATAGTTTTCAGGAAAACCTTGTCAGGATTTTGCTTGAGCTCTTCGAATTCGGGAGTATCTTCCTCGGGCATATAGCGACGGCTGAGGGTGGGCCGGTTCGGGAGGTACCCTGCATAAGGGTATTGCCCGAAGTTCACAGCCGCATGGAGAGCAGACGCGATCCAGATGGTGATCGTACATGTCTCCGTTAGGTCCTTCACAGTCTGCATTTTAGGCCACCAGGGCTCACCCTTCTTGTCGCCGTGTCCCTCCTCCACGAGTTCCCTCCACCAGGATTGGAGTTCCTCATCCTCCTGCACCGTCTCATCGCTCTTGTAATAAAAGGAGCAGTAGTCCTCAACCCACGTCTTGATCGCGGACCAGATCTCGAGCCCATCTACCGCATAGGGGTAGTCCTCGATCAATAGGCGGAGGCCATGCGGGGAGTTCGCATCTTCTACAGCAACTCCCCTGAAGATGAGAAAAGGTAGAATTTTTTCGTCACTCAGTCTATCAGAATAATTCAAGTAAAACAAACGATAGCTACATTGATATGTATCTCGGCACAGGCCTCGGCTATTCCAAGTACATTTGCGCAATCTTCATCGGCCTTGATTTTTCTTTCTCTTTGAAGCAATTTTAAATAGAAGCCTTATGGATGATTTATATGTATAGAACGGTGAATTTACCGCTTGATGAGGTCAGTAGGAAGCGCTTGCTCGGGGAAAATCCAGTTCTTGTAGATGGCTGAAGACATCTCCATGGAATACTTTGCTGGGAATACAGTCGTCTCCAGGATTCCACCCGCATTGATCACAATCTGCCTGGCGATTGCATTTATCTCCATCGTGTCACGGAAATGGGGATGCAAAAGCTTGTAGATAGGGTGAAGCGCACTCAATTGTCTATTTGTTGCAATCACAAATGGTTCAATCGCCGCGTGAGTATTCAACCTGCGGTAAGAATCAAGAAAATTATCAATATGCAGGAAATAAATAAATAAAAATTTCCCTTCTTTATATAGGTGAATGCTCCTCTGAGATCTTTACCAGTGGCTGCTGAGTTGATGATAGCCTGCGTCGTTAACTGCCACATAAGCTTTAGCCAGTTGCCAGATGGAACCTTCCACGCCTTGATCGGCCGGCGTGTACACCTTGCTTATCGCACCAAACTCGTCTCCCTCAGGATGCAGCATGCTAAGCTCTATTGCCAGCGGCTTCAAGGTACCATCATCCTTCAACAAGAGGAGTGTTCGAGTAGCATACATTTTCGTGGCAGTCATGTTTATCCGCCTCAGATATGGCATGATCGTGTCATGGTGATCCAATATGAACAATCTGTTCATCTTGATAGCCTGCATTTGTCATGCATCGTTTCAATTTGGATATTTGAACTTAAACGAACTCACCATCATCTTTTAAGCAAGTACATGGACGCTCTCAGTGATGTGAGATGCAATGACAGTACCTGTTCAACAGTCAATCCATTCAATTGATTCTGAATTAGCTCTTCCCTCATTGAACTCCTCTGGTTGCCAAATATTTTAGGGTCTAGCTTGCTTGCCGGAGGGAATTCCTGAAATCAACAAAAAATGTTTTATCAACTAGACAACTGGTGGAACTCCATTCCACACTTCATTTTAATATTAACTGAATTTGTTTGAGCTGTAACATGAAAGATATTGTTGTTTACCTCGAGACGGCGAATCACAACAGGGTTGACTCCAGCAAGCATTTCTCTGCCGAATTCTAAATCGGTCCTCCAGGCAGTCTTATCTTCTGCACAGCATGATTGCTAAACGTTAGGAAAACATCCTCGAACTAATCAGATTAAAAAGGCCTCACAAATATATGTATCCATTACCTCTGATCACTTGAGGCATGGGGTACTCGAGAAGCCCTTCCCCATCAGTCCGGACGAGTTCCTTAAGCATCTCGAGGGGAATGTTCTCCTTCAGACTCTCCAGCAAAGGGCCATCAGGAAGCTTAATACCGCCCTCGTAGAGATTGAGCACATCCTGGAAGGAGTCGAACTCATTGGGCGTGCTGTCGCATATACTCTCTAGCTCAGGCTTCAGAAATTGACCCACGGCTTTTACAGCATAAGCAAGGAAGTCGGACATCTTTAGGTGGCCAAACCGTTCGTCCCTAGGAACGTATGTGCTTAGGCTCATGAGCAGAGGCAGCCTGCTCTCCGTATTTGGATCTGTCGATAACATCGTGCAAATTCAGTAAAATATACTTACAAATGAAGCATCTTTGTCACAAAAAAATGAAGCCATAATAATCTCACATCAAGTTGGAGATTCATGATATGAGTGCATTATCTAACCTGTCTCACTCGGCGGTCGACCAGTCCTTCCTCTGCGAGGATAGGGATATTCAGCAGATCCTCCTAGAACAGGGCGGGCATACTTCGTGCCCTTGTCTGGATCGCCCAAATCGTTGTAGTAAGCATAGTCGTACACCCTGTCCCACTCCTGAAGCTCTCCCGTTCCGTCTCCTCTCAAGTTAACTAACTCTTCCTCTCGGTACTTCACTAGAGGCGCTGGAGTTTCTCTCGGAAGATACGTCTGCAATAACGTGCTATCTTATTAGAGACAACCTAAGGAACCCTGTCCAATCATATTGTTATTTCATGTGACAGAGTAGAATAGAATCCGAAACTGAAATGCCTTCAGCCAATATAAAGTGCAATTCCTAAGCGACATGCCCCACTTCAATGAAATCGGAAAGCCTACAAGATGCTGAAACTGGCTAAAAGTAGAGCATAACCCAGAGAATTCCTAGAAGTGAGATTCTACTACGCAAAATATGTTTTCGGGAAGCTAGGTCCCTTTTGAAAAGTCACTCCTTTCTGACCAATTTCCTGCATCAGCTAATTCTTTAGAACTACTATATGTAAGACAAGATTTCAATCTTCATACTCGGAGGCAATGTCTTTTATTTTGTCCTATTGAGACTCTAGGAGCAAATCATAAATTGCAGCTACAGCTTAGCTTCATGAATCAAATTATTGCGATCGAACCTTGTTAGAGAAGAAGACCCGGTCCTTCTTGTACCGGTGGGCAGGGTAGACCCACGAGTTGCAGACAAAGTGGACTTGGCCCTCGCCGGGCACATCTTCGAGTGTGATCGTCTTGAGGTAAAACTGACTGTGATGGTTATTTTGTACGATGATCGCCCCCGGAACTCCCACCTCCTTGTCCCAATCGAAAGTGACCTTGAACGCCGAGTTCCCTGCCGTCAAGGGAGTGATGGTAGTGATCCATTCTTCCAGATATGCAGGCTTTCCCAATTTCCCCTGCAAACCGTTTTCTACAGAACGCGAAAAAGAAACAAAAATTTTCAAAGCTTTCGATCTTTTCATCCCGGCAAATGAGAATGACGTTCATCTTTAACATGGCAAGGGGTCTGAATCTGATCAATGATCAGCGCAAGGTCATTTGCTTTTTGTTTCCAATTTTTGGTTCATTCCCACTGACATTATGTTATCTATAATCTTCTTGCTGTCGCAAGCATGGTGCCGTTTCAACAAACAATACCTGATCTTGTGCTAAAAACCAAAAAGGAAAGAGCAACGACCCGAGCTTGTGCTCAGTGAAGTGATTTAGAAAGCTCATCTTCGCGATACCCCGCATAAATTCCCAACTAAAAATGACAAATGACAGCTTATGTTGGCCAATAGCTACAAATTAACTACAAGAATTGCTAGTGCCATGCACCATTGGTTGATTAGGTGGTGTGGTACTAGGACATGACATGAGGAAAATCACCTCATGTGGACCGGATAGAGAGAACCGAAAAATAATTTGAGCTTTTTCTTAATTAAAAGTAAAATTAAATAGAAAAAAATAAAGCGTGAGTGGAAAATTCAAAACAGTACAAAACAGATAGGAACACTTTACTTTTGTCGATTTTAAAATTTGGACTCGATAGAGTATAATTCTGATTTAGTTTCATCCACTTCTTCAAAAACATGAAAAAAGATGAGACACATATTTACTAGAGTTTAGAAAGTCATAAATATAAGAAATGTTACATATACATTATGCATGTATTGTATGTCGAGAGAAAAAGTAAAAGCGCCTGAAGCGGTTGCTAAAATATGACCTAATTAACTTGTGCCCAGATGGTCAACATTAAAATCAAGTCAAAATACTTAACCTAGTTTGAACGTTTACGTTTTTCAATTGGCTTTTTTTTCCCTTGGCTTGAGATTTGCGGAATTAACATAATTTTTTCGTTTATATTATAAGAAGAGAATCCTACCCATAGTGCAGACACCTAAATGTACCCAAATTTTCTGTCACATGAAACTGCAAGATTTAATGATTACTCTTAATCCACCATGGTCCATCTATTAAAATATCAAGAATTGTCGAAAAATATGTGGGCACATACTGTTTATCTATGCCTATAAATGTGCCCATAGTGGAGTCATCCTATCAACAAACATGCGGTAACTAAGTTTGACCTGTCATATTTCAGTAAAAAAAAAAAAAATTCTATTTTTTTTCTAAGTCCATCAAGATTACACATGTTCTCTAAAGTTGCACATAAAAGATCAAACTTCAGAAGATAAATTCAGTAGGGAATGTGACAGATTAGGTTGATTGTATCGGATGCATGGCCAATTGCCGAATCTTGTATTGAACGCGCAAGAGTATCGTGCCACAGAACCAAAAAGCTTAAAACACAAATCGCACAACTTTACTCTTGCCAATAACATGCGGCAAGTAAAGCGGAAGATGCCTTTCTTGAAATATAAGCAAGAAGTAGTTTTTCTTTCTTATAACAGATCTTCGAAACGCAAGCGATCCACTTCGATATATGTGAGCTTATCATTATTTTCTTTGTAAGGAAGAAGCACGTGTTAGGCTTTCTTGAAATCTAAGTAAGAAGATGCTTTCTTTTTTATAATAGGACGTCGAAACGCGAGCGATGCATTTCGGACATATGCAAATTATGGGAAATACTCGTCATTATTGCGTTTTCTTTTGGGGAAGAAGATCGCTTGTGTCACGACGACGAACAGCTTAATTTGTTGCCATTCATCAGATCTTGTCAACAGAAATGTACAGCACAGTCTAGTACCAAGAAAAGCCGTCGAAAGAAGTTGTTCCAGAAATGAACGACAAGAACATCGTGTGGAAGAGGGTCATGACTCACCGGGATCACTGTGGACGGCGCTCACGAGCCGCAGAGAGACCTTCTCGCCCAACAGCTCGTGGATGGTGTCGAGGACCGACGCGTTGAAGTCGTTGAAGTCCAAGACGTTCTTCTTCATCAGCACCACGGTCCCGGTGACCTTCTTGGACCCGGCCGCCTTGCGCTGGCAGCCTGCCTTGTTGCCACAGTCGAAGGCCTGCAGCATCCCGTGAAACAGCTTGTCCATTCCGGAGAATGTATGGAACCTTTTTGCGAAGTTGATGGGACGAAAGGAAGAGTAGGATGGGTATTGAAAAGAATGGAGAAGGGTGTGCGTCACGATGGTGGCACTTATAAGGAATATTCCGACGCTATGGCATCACAAAGAAGCTTCCCTTCTTTATGGGAGACTTGAAATTTCTTTCCTCTTTCCTCTTTCCTCTTTCCTTTTTTCCTTTTTCCTCTTTCTCCTTTTTCCACGGAAGTGGTTTCATGAATGCTTAACAGGAAGTATTTGATTTGTAAAGCGAAAGAAGTTAAGATACGTTTAGTAATTGGGATAGAATATATCCAATCCCATGTTCAGTTCTTACTCAAGATAAAATAGATTCGACTATAACGGGATTTTAGTCGGGATAAAAATATCCTATGGAATAAGTGTGATAAATGTTGATAGAATTTTCTTATATATATGGTGTAAAAGCAATTATTTTTTAATAACAAACTTCTTAAATTAAAAATTAAAATAGAAACAACATTTAAAAGGAAAAATCAAAATAAAAAATAATGGACAATTTTATAATATATATTTGAATTTCTTTTTATTCTATAATATATATATATATACTATATATAAATATATATCTATAATTCATGTTGAAATTTCACAAAAGTGGCAAGAAAATCAAAATATTATACTTTTCCGAATCACGAAGATGAATAATTATGTTTTCTCTCTTTTACTAGATTTAACTTTTGCTAGCTAATCTACTTAGTCAATATTGCTATAGTCCGTTTACATTTTTTGTCATTGTCAAACATATGGCTTTAAAACATTGCAATGAGCTCTTTCCCTATTTAAGATATAGATCATACAATAATTATGAATTGTATGATAAATGTTCTCTCAATTTGTACATTTGTGATTTCTTTAGCAGTGAATCATGAAAAATTCTTACTATTTTTGTTTGTGCATTTTCAGATTCATTTACATGGGTTTGTCGTTCATATCAAACAATGAATATAATAAGAAATGAAAATATCCGATTTTATTACTACGGTTCATTAAAATAGTAGATAAAATATAACAAAATCATTGAATTATATACCATATTCCATCAAGTCCTATTATGGTTAAGAATTCAGATGATCAAACGTAACCTTATAATTTTGAAAACCTAAGTTTTCCGTTTTAATTGCATGATTAGCATCTTGGGCATTGGCTAAATAATACTTTTTAAAAGATTGTCCCCCTCCTCCTTTTTAAAAATAATAATAATAATAAGGAGAGAAATTGGGTTGCTTTTGGTTGAATTGAGAGACCTAATCATTATGGAGATGGCACATTACCACGCGTTGATTCGATGATGGCTACCAAAGGGCCCTTTAGGGAAGACGACCCGCGAAGACTTTTTGGCGATAAATAAGGAATTATTGGAGAGATTAGCACGCGGCTTGCTTTGAATCTTAGTGGCGTTGCCTTAATCCTCGGGTTATCTTGCGTCAATTGTATGCATTGGTGGAGACGCGTCATTATTCGAAATGACAAAAAGGCTTGAAAGCTTGACAAATCACACCAATGCTCGCGTTTGGTAAAGTTCATTGTGTCTCCCGTCTCGAGACAGGAGATATCTTAAGACGGTGATGTCTTTTCTGTCCAAATGCATCCATTTAAATGAGAGCTGATTAAACAATTCAATGGTGCATGACATAATATCACAACCAATCGACCTTATCATGAATTTTAATGTTGATTGACAAAATTCTTACACTTAACTTAATTTTTAAGGAAAAGAGATAGAATGTCAAATCATCGATTCCACATATTCCTCCCACAGTATATTTTTATGAAATTATAATCAATTATTCTAAAAACTTAAACTATTAAATGATAATATAATTTATTATTTATATATTTTAACATTCTCCCTCAAATTTAGTCTATTCTTTTTAAGTGCATGGAAATATAATTGGGAAGACAAATGGGGTCTGAAAAAATTCGAACTCAAAATCTCCAACTCTAATACCATATAAATTTAATCTCTATCAATTATTTTAAAAACTTAAACTATTAGATAATAGTATAATTTATTATTTAAATATTCTAATATCTCATCTACATAGTTTTCTTATTTATTTTATTTTCCTAAGTATTCGTTTCCACTTTGGGTGCACTTCTCGTACTACTAATACAAATTTAATAAGCTACATTATTGTCGTCCTCGTCATCGTCCTCGTCGTTTCCACAAGGATAGAGCCGTCTAATCGGGGCAGTTTCCTACTTTTAGTGTTTGCATTGAAAGCCTGTCAACCAATTCGAATTTGTGGAAAACACATAAACATCATCATTTAAAGCCCCCTCAAACCCATCTGATGAGTTTCGTTCGATAAATCTCTGTGAATTTTTATCCGATATATATGTGATTTCCATGACTCTTATGAGTTTCGCACTAGTGAAGTCACTTAGATCTAGCCTCCAGACCAAGACGCCCTCTCCATGTTAAATTTTTTGTGCGACTTGATTGCCTTGCTTTGATGCGCTCAGTTTTCTCCTTCGCACCTAAATCAGGAACCTCCAATCATGAAACCAGCATGAATTTAGTTCATTTGCATAGATCTCCTTTGCTTTGTCGACATTGTGACGTCATCCGACTTATTGTACCGGAACTTAAAGGTCTGCTTCGAAGAATGGAAACGTAGCCAAATTCGACTATTTAAAGGTTCTAGGAGAAAGAGACGAGTATAAAGATCATCAGCTCAATTGTTGAGCCTGCAGAATCAAATTATCAGATCGAGCCACTAGTCTAAATGGTCAAGTTATGCGATGGATGCAGATCGGGAAAAAGGAAGAAAGATAAACTTACTTATAGTTCATGTGCTTGTAATGGAAGAGAAAAAGGCCATGTTGATGGGTTAAACCTGGGGTTATAGGCTGAATTTCACAACTGACATTTTTCCAATTCTTCAACAGTCGATTGGTGTCTGTAAAGTTCGAAATTGTAGATAATGTCTGATTCTTGTAAAAGTAAATTAGCAGACTGAATCCCAAAACTTGACAAACGCTTATTATGCTTTATTTGTTTTGTGGTTATTCATATTTCGCGCTTACAATAGCTTTCATCCCATAACAAAAGAATATTTAACAACGAACAAACAAGAAAAGAAACATGTATGCATTGCGAAAGTTTAGATCGAGACGCTGTTGGGAATTCCCTTGGCGGTCACTCCGCCTTCGCTGGTCGGGTAAAGCAGCATATAAGGAATCTCGACCGGCCCGACCCGGTTCCTCCACCTCTCGTCCCCATTCATCCTGATAATTGTTTCCTCGACTTCTCTCAGCTTCTTCCCAAACCTCTCAAACGCTTCCAACGGCTCAGCGTCCGCTGTCCACTCGCGAGTGTCTCTCTGCCCAAGATACACCTCGTCAGTAGAATGCATCGACAGGATCTCTATGATTGAAATTCCTAGAAGTGTCTGGAGCTGGGCTGTTATAGTTTTCAGGAAAGCCCTGTCAGGATTTTGCCTGAGCTCTTCGAATTCGGGAGTACCCTCCTCGGGCATATAGCGACGGCTGAGGGTGGGCCTGTTCGGGAGGTACCCTGCGTAAGGGTATTGCCCGAAGTTCACAGCCGCATGGAGAGCAGACGCGATCCAGATGGTGATCGTACATGTCTCCGTTAGGTCCTTCACAGTCTGCATTTTAGGCCACCAGGGCTCGTCCTTCTTGTCGCCATGTCCCTCCTCCACGAGTTCCTTCCACCAGGATTGGAGTTCCTCGTCCTTCTGAACCGTCTCGTCACTCTTGTAATAAAAGGAGCAGTAGTCCTCAACCCACGTCTTGATCGCAGACCAGATCTCGAGCCCATCTACCGCATAGGGGTAGTCCTCGATCAACAGGCGGAGGCCATGCGGGGAGTTTGCATTTTGTACAGCGACTCCCCTGAAGACAAGAAAAGGTAGATTTTTTCCGTCACACTCAAGTCTATCAGAATAATTTGAGTAAAACGAACTATAGCTATATTGATATGTATCTCGGCCCGAGCCTCGGCTAATCCAAGTACATTTGCACGATCTCGATCGGCCTTGATTTTTTTTTTTTTTTTTTTTTTTTTTTTTTTTTTTTTTTTTTTTTTTTTTTTTTGGCTTTTTGAAGGAATTTTAAAGAGAAGTCTTAAGGATGATTTATTTGTACAGAACAGAGAATTTACCGCTTGATGAGGTCAGCCGGAAGTGCTTGCTCGGGGAAAATCCAGTTCTTGTAGACGGCAGAAGACATTTCCATAGCATACTTTGCTGGGAAAACAGTCGCCTCCAGGATTCCACCCGCATTGATCAAAATCTGCCTGGCAAATGCGTTTATGTTCATCGTGTCGCGGAAATGTGGATGCAAAAGCTTGTAGATTGGGTGAAGCGCGCTCAGTTGTCTATTTGTTGCAATCACAAATGGTTCAATTGCCGCGTGAGTATTCAACCTGCAGTAAGAATCAAGAAAATTATCAATTTGCAGGAAATAAATAGAATTTCTTCCCCTTCTCTATATAGTTGAATGCTCCTTAGAAATCTTTACCAATGGCTGACGAGTTGATGATAGCCTGAATCGTTAACTGCAGCATAAGCTTTAGCCAGCTGCCAGATGGAACCTTCGACGCCTTGATCGGCCGGCATGTACACCTTGCTTATTGCACCAAACTCGTCTCCCTCGGGATGTGGCAAGCTAAGCTCTATTGCCAGCGGCTTCAGGGTACCATCATCCTTCAAGAAGAGGAGTGTTCGAGTAGCATACGTTTTGGTGTTGGTCGTGTTTATCCGCCTCAAATACGGCATGATGGCATCATGGTGATCCAATATGAACAACTTGTTCATCTTGATAGCCTGCATTTGTTGTGCGTCGTTTCAATTTGGATATTCAAACTTAAATGAGCTTGCCATCATCTTTTAAGGGAGTACATGGACGCTCTTAGTGATGTGAGATGCAATGACGGTACCTGTTCGACACTTAGTCCATTCAATTGCTTCTGAATGAGCTCTTCCCTTATTGTACTGCTCTGGTTGCCATAGATTTTAGGGTCTAGCTTGCTTGCCGGAGGGAATTCCTGAAAACAATAAAAATGTTTAGTCGACTGGACAACCAATGGAACTCCATTCCGCACTTCATGTTAATATTAACTGAAATAGTTTGAGCTGCAACATAAAAGGTGTTTTTATTTACCTCGAGACGGCGAATCGAGACAGGGTTGACTCCAGCGAGCATCTCTCTACCGAATTCTACATCTGTCCTCCAGGCAGTCATATTCTCTGCACAGCATGATTTGCTAAACTTTAGGAAAACTTGAGTCCTTAGCCTCAAACTGATCAGATGAAAAAAGGCCTCATAGATATATATCCATTACCTTTGATCACTTGAGGCATGGGGTATTCGAGAAACCCTTCCCCGTCAGTCCGGACAAGTTCCTTGATCATCTCCAGGGGAATGCTCTGCTCCAGACTCTCGAGCAAAGGGCTGGGAAGCTTGATACCACCTTCGTAGAGCTTGAGCACATCCTTGAAGGAGTCGAACTCATTGGGCGTGCTGTCATATAAACTCTCCAGCTCGGGCTTCAATAATTGAGCCACGGCTTTTAGAGCGTAAGCGAGGAAGTCGGACATCTTTAAGTGGCCAAACCGTTCGTCCCTAGGAACATATATGTCTAGGCTCATGAGCGCAGGCACCCTGCTCTCGGTATTCGGATCTATCAATAACATCATGAAAATTCAGTAAATTATTCTTATAAATGAAGCATCTTAGTCAAAAAAATGAAGCCATAATAATCTCATGTCAAGTTGGAGATTTATGAAATGAGTGCATTATCTAACCTGTCTTAGTCGGTGGTCGACCGGTCCTTCCTCTGCGAGGGTAGGGATATTCAGCAGATCCTCCTAGAACAGGGCGGGCATACTTCGGGTCCTTGTCTGGATTGCCCAAATCGTTGTAGTAAGCATAGTCGTACACCCTGTCCCACTCCTGAAGCTTTCCCGTTCCGTCGCCTCTCAAGTTAACTAACTCTTCCTCTCGGTACTTCACTAGAGGCGCTGGAGTTTGGCCAGGAAGATACGTCTGCAATAGCGTGCTACCTTATTAGAGACAACAAAGAATACAGTCCGAAACTGAAATGCCTCGAGCAAATAAAAAGTGCAATTCAATGAAATTGGGAAGCTTACAAGATGCTAAAACTCGCTAAAAGTATAAGATAACCTGGGGAATTCCTAGAAGTGAGATTCTACTAGACAAATTATTTTTTGGGAGGCTAGGACAGTTTGAAAAGTCACTCCTTTCTGACCAACTTTCTGCATCAGCTAATACTTTAGAACTACGCATATGTAAAACAAAATTTTAAGTCTTCATACTCGAAGGCAATGTCTTTTATTTTTTTCCTGTTAAGACTGGAAGCAAATCAAAAATCGCGACTATAGCTTAGCTTCATTGATATGATCGAACCTTGTTCGAGAAGAAGACTCGTTCCTTCTTGTACTGGTCTGCAGGGTAGACCCACGAGTTGCAGACGAAGTGGACCTGGCCCTCGCCGGGCACATCTTCGAGTGTGACTGTCTTGAGGTAGAACTGACTGTGATGCTTGTTTTGCACGATGATCGCCCCAGGAACTCCCACCTCCTCATCCCAATCGAAAGTGACCTTGAATGCGGAGTCCCCTGCCGTTAAGGGAGTGATGGTAGTGATCCAATCTTCCAGATGCGCAGGCTTTCCCAATTTCCCTCGCAAACCTTTTTCTACAAAAAAACATGAAAAAAGAATTAAAAGATGTCGAACCCTTCGATCTTTTCATCCTGGCGAACAACAACTACGTTCATCTTTAACATGGGAAAGGGTCCGAATCTGATCGATGATCAACGCAAAGTCATTTGCATTTTGTTTCCAATTTTTTAGTTCATGCACACTGATATTAATCTGTTCTATGATCTTCTTGCTGTCGCAAGCATGGTGCCGTTTCAACAAACAAGACCTGATCTTGTCCTGAGAACCAAAAGGAGAGAACAAGGACCCAATCTTGTGTTCATTGAAGTGATTTCGAAAGCACAAATTCCCAATTAAAAGTGACAAATGACAGCTTATGTTATCAGCCAATTGACCAGAAATCAAGTGCAAGAACTGCTAATGTCGTGCGTCATCGGCTGACAAGTTTTTTTTTTTTTGGGGGGGGGGGGGGGGTGGAGCTAGATGACAATGGCCTGAGGTCCTCGTGTTCTACCACGATGTCTTTTCATTGTTGCAGTGTGCACTTCAGAAAGGAGACAATTCGTTCAACCAACTCTCTCTTTTTCTATTTCGTTCTACAGTGAAGAGACGACCGGATCCGAGCGCTCTCACACCGTCATCGACGGCGACGGCCCATCATATTCAATTCATGGATCATCTTCGTGATACAACGCGAACCTAACCCCATGGTCAAAACCCGATTCACCCATTTACATAGGCGAATGCCGAGTTCATCCGAGGGCGAGACGTGCCAACAGGAAAATCCACACGTGGTCAAGAAACATAGTCATGCATAGAGGAAAAATAACACTTTAAATTCAATAAATATGTTGGTCAATAATTGGAAATTTGTTTGGTCGGAAACAATTAAAAAGGGGAAAAAATAAATAGAGAACTTGAGATGGACCATTGACCGGAGGATGCCGTTGACTGTTTGTTTAAGAATTGAAGAGAGGGTGAGTCTTCCGTCGGTGGTGGGTCTCGCCATTTTCTAGACCTTCTTGCTCGGAAGTGAAAACGACATTCTATGATGACGATTAAAGGCTACCCTACGGCTTCCACCAAAAAACAAAAAAAAAGGCTATCCTACGGCCATGGGACCGGGAGGTATGGTCCGTATGGACCGCAGAGAGAGAGAGAACCGAAAAACGATTTGAGCTTTGTAAATCGAAAGGTAGAATAATAAATACCAAAGCGTGAGTGGAAAAAATTCAAGACAGTCCAAAAGAAAAAGGGAAGACTAAGCTTTTGTCGATTTTTTGAATTTGGACTGGATTGAGGAAAATAATTCATAATTCCGATTTAATTTCATCCACTTCTTCCAAAACGTGAAAAGAGATGGACAGATATTTTCTTGAGTTTACGAATGTTGCTTTCATAGAATATATATATGTATATATATATATAGTGTGCTAATTGAAAATAAGACCAATTTTTTTTTTAACTAAAGTAGGAAAGAGAATAAGTATAACCGCCCAACGCGGGTGCTCAAATAAGAAACGTGGCCCCAAATGGTCAACATTAAAACTAAGTCAAAATATTTAACCTAGTTGATACGTTCTAGTTTTTAGGTTTGGTTCTTAATTTCCTTCCCGGCTTAATAATTTTCAGAAACTAATATAGTTTCGTTTTGTTTAGAGAACAAAAGTTTGATTAAAAAATCCTAATCAAACCCAGAATGTGAACGCATTGATGCCATTATAGTACAGTTTGACCGATCGCAATTCAGAAAACAAAAAAACTCTGATCTTCTGTAAGTCCATCAAGATCCCACATTTTCTCCAAAGTTGCACAGAAAACATCAAACTTCAGAAGATAATTTCAGTATGGAATGCGATGAATTGGGTCCACTGAATCGTATGCATGGTCAATTTCCGAATCTCCTATTCTGCGCAAGAGTATCGTGCCACAGAACCAAAAAGCTTACACAAATTGCACAACTATTCTCTCGTCAAAAACACGCCTCAAATAAAGCAAAGATGCACATGCGATGCTTCTTTGAAAATCAAAACAAGAAGTTGCTTTCTTTCTTATAATAGAAAGCCGAAACGCTAGCGACCCACTTCGACATGTAAGCGATGTGAAATACTCATCATATGTTTTCTATTTGTGGGAAGTTATCATGACGACGAAGGTTCATCGCCATTCATCGTATTTCGTCCACAGAAACGCACGGCGTAGTACCAGGAAGAGCCATCGAAAGAACTTGTTTTTCGAAAGGAACGATAGGGAGATCGTGTTTAGAAGAGGGTTCGTGACTCACCAGGATCGCCATGGACGGCGCTCACGAGTTGCAGAGAGATCTTCTGTCCAAACAGCTCATGGACGCGGTCGAGGACCGACGCGTTGAAGTCGTTGAAGTCCAGGACGTTCTTCTTCATCAGCACCACGGTGCCCTTGACCTTCTTGGACCCGCCCGCCTCGTCGCCGCCGTCGAAGGCGTGCAGTATCCCATGAATCACCTTGTCCATTCCGGAGAAATGATCGAAACCTTTTTCTTGCGAAGCTGATCGGATGAAAGGAAGAGAAGGATGAGCAATGAAAAAGAATGGAGGGTGAGCGTTGCGATGGAGATATTTATAAAGAAAAAAGGTCGTATGCTATGGCATCACCAAGAAGCTTCCCTTCTTTACGGGGAAGACTTGGAATTTCTTCCCTCTTTCCTTATGCCTTTTGCCTTTTTCCTTTTTCCTTTTTCTCCACGTTCTTGAGGACATAATTTCATGTATATTTGATAGGAAATATTTGATTGGTAAAGCTAAATAAGTCGTTTAGTATCTTGAAAACCCTAAGTTTCCTCATTTGGTTGCATAATTAGTATCATGGGCACTCGTTAAATAATTCTTTTTGATGGACTTTTACCCTTCTTCTTCTTTTTTCAAATAAGGAGAGAAATTGAGTTGGTCGTGGTTGACTAGATAGACAAAATCTTGTAGAGATGGCACGCTAATCTAAGCGCAGTATTATGTATGTGATGCGATTATCGAATTGTCTAATTAGCTCTCAATCGAATAGATGTACACTTAATAGGAAAATTTGGTTTGTAAAGCAAAAGTAGTCGATTAGTTTTTTTGAAAAATTTAAGTTTCTTCGTTTGATTGCATGATTATTATCTGGGGAACTCATTGAATAATACTTTTCAATAGATTTTCCCCCCTTCTTCTTCTTGATTAAATGAGGAGAGAAATTGGGTTGGTTTTGGTTGAATAGATAGACCTAATCTTTGTAAATAGCACGCCAATCCAAGCGCCGACGACTCATGCACGATATAAATGAGCCCTAGCCTTTGGAGTTCTATTATTTAACTTTAAATGCGCAAAATGAGAGCACGACCTTGAAGATTTCAAGATTCAACGGTGGCTACTGCCTAACCAGAGACCCGCTTTAGGTAAAGGGATTAATGAAGTGAATAGCACGCGGATTGCTTTAAATCTTGTGGCATTGGCATTTGCCTTAATCCTTTGGTTTATCTTGCGTCGATTATATCCGTTCGAGTCACGTTGAGATTATCCGAATTGACCAAGCGAAGACCCGAACCTACGTTTCTTGGAAGACCGGCTGATGGGGAGATGGTGACAAAAATGGCTCGAAAGCTTGACAAATGGCACCAATGCCCCACTTTTGGTAAAGCTTATCTTTATCTTCATGAAGAAATTTGAAGGCTGTGATGTACCTTCTAGCTAAATGCATCCATTCAAATTAGAGTCAATCAGATAATTCAATAGATGCATGATATAATGTCGCACGCCAAACAAGCTTATCATGAATTGTAAACCACTCGGATCACATTGACAAATGGTAACAATACCTGCTTCTGGTAAAGCTCATCTTATCTTCCAAGAAACACGAGACGAAGTTTGACAATGGGCAATGTATCTTCAAGCTAAATGCATCCATTCGAACGAGAGCCAATCAAACTATTCAATGATTGCTCGACATAATATCACGCACCGGACGAGCTTATCACACATTTCAATGTCATCCCATATAGCAAAGTTCTTATAATTAACTAATTTTTTTATAATAAAAGAACAAAACAAGAAGAAGAAATAGTTAGAATACCAAATCATCAAGTCCAAGTGATTCCTCTTCTCTATGTGGTTATTTCACTTATTTCCTTTTCCTAAGTCTTTATTTCCTCTTTGGGTGCACTTCACCGCCACCGCCACCATCGCCACCACCAGTACCACCACCGTCATTCATTCATGGGCTACCAATCTTTCCGAATACAAGATGATAGGATAAGTCTTACTCGCCAACATTAGACAGCCCTTTCCAGAAAAAAAAAAAGAAAGAAAGAAACATTAGACAGCCCTCAATGGATGAACTGGTATTGGACAGAGCCGTCTGATTGTGATTGGTGCAGTTTTCTGCTTCTAGGATTCGTATGTTGAAATCAAACCTACCTAAATCGTAAAGATGTTTAGACCAATTCGAATTCGTGAAAAACACGTACACATCAGCGTTCAAAGCCCCCCTCGAGTCGTGATTTTTCTATTAATTGAGATAATATGTATATACTAGGGGATGATGACCCAAAAATAGTCATAAAACTTATTGTATGATATTAATTCAATTCAAAAAATTTCAATTTGATTGATGTAGTCATAACATTTAATTAAAATATGTTAATATAGTTTTTTCAGCTAATTTTAGCTAACGATCACTAAAGTGGCTATAGGTGGTTATTAACCAAAATTGATCGAAATGACTATATCGGTAATTCTTCAAAAGTTTACAACTGAATTAGTAAATTGAACATTTTTTATTGAATTTGTATTCATATATTAGATTTGAGACTTTAAAAAAAAAAAAAAAATTCTCATGTACGTTGATGGAGAATCGAAGTGTGGTATGATATCTTTTCATTTGAAGTGTCAATGTTTGATACGCATGCTGTATCGAGCTGCACGACGACATGTAAATCAAAGTCTGTCCATCATATCTTGAAAGATTTCGATCGGCTAAGGACAAATTACCCAGTTATCATCCTACGGGAAATCCACCAACCGCGCGGCGACAAGTCAATGATCTTACCTCATGTATAGGCCGCCGAGGTGGCCATAGCAGCACCTCACATTTGGCTTTTCTAGAAGAATAATCAAAGCGCTTTTTTCTTTTTTTTTTTTTTTTTTAGGTATATCTATTATTATGATGATGATGATGATGATGATTCAAACATACCACGAAGACATCTACAGAACCGCATGCACATACATAAGGTATTCATTTATTTATTCATGGGTTCCCACGTTGTATTTTCCTTTTTCTCCTTTTCTTTTTGTCATTTTTATAGTCCTTAGCAATTAGCAGCCCCTTTAGAAGAAGCCTCTATTCAAGGGGAAGAAAAGCTCGTCTCGACTCCCCCCATCATTGAGGTTCCCACCAAAATGACCATTAATTCAGGTTTTAAATTCAAAGAGATGATCTCAGGTACCAACTCCTAACAAAATAATTAAATTGGTATGTACCATGGTTTTGATAATCCAAACAGAAATGCTTGTCTAAGGGAGAACCCTCGTTTCAACGGGTTGCTTATTAAACTCTCTTTCGAACTTATCGTGGAATCAAACTGAATTTCAAATGATAGCAACAAGAGCATGTGCGGGTGCGTGGCGCTTGCATGTATCTTTGCGATATATGGGAAATTGGGTCATTTGCATGAAAAAGCTGGAGTTGCTTCTTACTTTCTTAGTTTGCTATTGAAAGCACACGGAAATCGAAAACCATGGAGAAGTCTATCAAGTGACCAAACTTGATTAATCATTAGAGGACGGCACTTGGAGTTAGGCGTATCGTCGGTCTTGAATTTCAACGGATTGTTTATTAAACTCTCTTTTGAACTTACCGTGAAATCAAATTGAATTTCAAATGATGGCATCAAGAACATGTGCAGGTCGCCACACTTGCATGTATATTTGCCATATATGGAAATGGAAATCAAAATCGGGCCACTTGCATGGAAAAAGTTGGAATTGCTTTTTACTTTCTTAGTTGGCTATTGAAAAGCACACGGAAATCGAAAACCATGGTGAAGTCTATCAAGTTACCAAACTTGATTAATTTGTAGAGCACGGCATTAGGCGTATCGTCGGTCTTGAATTTCAACGGATTGTTTATTAAACTCTCTTTTGAACTTACCGTGAAATCAAACTGAATTTCAGATGATGGCATCAAGAACATGTGCAGGTCGCCACGCTTGCGTGTATATTTGCGATATATGGAAATGGAAATCAAAATCGGGCCACTTGCATGGAAAAAATTGGAATTGCTTTTTACTTTCTTAGTTGGCTATTGAAAAGCACACGGAAATCGAAAACCATGGAGAAGTCTATCAAGCGACTAGCCTTGATTAATCTGTAGAGCACGATACCTGGAGTTAGGCGTACCGTCGATCTTGAATTTTCCATAAGCATCGTGATGGGGTACGGATAAAGGGTTTGCCTAGTAGAGAGGGGTGCGCACCTGAAATTTGCAGCATTAAGCTAAAATATTCTCCTGTGGGTGACCTATAGTCTGCTGACGCTAGACACCCTTCTTTTTTTTTTTTTCTTTTTTTTGTGTGAAATAAAAAAATAAAAAAGTAAAACTTGTTAGAAACAATAATTATCAAGTTGGAATGTAGAAATCATGTTCAATGTATTGTTGCTGTGATTTAATATTTGCTTCTTTTCGTTTCTAATTTGCTAATAACTTGACATACCTTCTACAGTTAAAAAGGATTGTGATAGTTGCAGAAGAGGACTTTTGCATTACATCGTTTAGGCTGTTTTTTCACATGCATTGCTTGTCGTTATATAGTAATGATATGTCAAAATGAGTCATAAAGTTATATCTTAACCCATATTTGATAAGTTGAGTTATTGCATGGTTAGTTATATTTAGTAAATGGATTTAAAATAGTAAAGTCTAAAATAATATGAATATTAAACAAACTCACAGTTTACTTAAACCAATTCACATCTATGACTCCATGTTCTTACCTCAGTTTGCATATGAGTTTTCCTATATTGGGTAAAACATGAAAGTGCTTTAACCATATGGATCAAGTTAGATAGAAAACGCGTCAAGTCATTATAAGTCACTAAATTTGTATTGCATAAAAATGAGTCAAAACAACTTAAATTGGCCAAATTAGGTCAACCTATTTTTCACTCGACCCAAACCCAACCTAATCCACCCATTTCACGAGTCTCTATAATACTAAGTATTAGGTTTTTATCTCTTGTTTCCAACTATACATTTTTTTTCTTCTAAAGTATTAAAGCTCGATGGTCAAAGTTCTAATCCTAACCCCAACACATACTTTTCTTCACGCGTACTTCGATTTTTGGCATGCCCACATTTGTCTACCTTTTCCATTCTTGTTGTCATAGAATCCTCATCACGTCCTAAATTGAGGAATGGATTAGACTGAAGAAGTAATTTCGTAGGGAAATCGACTCATGCCGTTTGTTGAGAAGATCGGCTCAAAGTAAATGGATTGATTCGCTTGGAGGATATTAATGTGCAATTGTCGGTGCGTTTTTACATTTGTATTGAATGACTAAAAGATATTTGTATTTTTCTACGCAAATATTTAAAAATAAATGGTTATCAATAATAAAAAAAAATTACTTTGTATTGACTAATTATTTCAAAAAAAAACAATTATTTTATAAAATATATTTTTTTCAGATTATTTATTTTTCACAAAACAAACAGACTTTGCGTAAATGTTCGATTGATGCTGTTGGTGTTTCTTTTCAATTCAATCGCACGATAGCAATCTGACTAGATCTTTTCAAAGTCTGATTCCTTTTGCTTTTACGCAAGGATTTATATTTCCTTAAAAGACTTTGAAATATTTCTCTTGCAAAAGGGACTATAGTTAATGCCTAGATGTGAAGTTGCTTTGGTCACCCCTCCCAACCCATTTCAATCTAAAGTAAAATATTGGCAGAAGGATAATAACTCACTCAGCAAATATCCGAACTTTTGTCCATCTCATTATCAAATATCTAAACTTTTTATTTATTTGATCAAGTACCTCAATTATTCAAATTTGACTCAATATAAGATCTCTAGTGAATAAATTGTCATATCATGTGATTTAGCCCATGTGACTCGCTTAATTAGCACAAGTTAAGCTGTATGCAATTAAAGTCTGGCTACCGCCTTTATATCCAATTTGCTTCTTTTCTCTTCTTTTTGCGATTTTGACCGATGTCTCACGTGACCCAAACTTGAGAGGCTGGGGTAGTTGATTGAATTCAAAGTAAAAAAATGATACTCGATTGGAAAAAGAGCAAAAATTCAGATAATTGGTGTGATTATCTTTTAAGGACTTGCTTGGATTCATAATTTCGAAAGTCAAGTCAACGAAACTAATATGACGCCAAGCGTACCGATATTCAAGAACTCCAGACCAAGCAACGAATAAAAGTCCTTCCCAGAAAGGACCAACCAGCTTCCGAAGCGCGTAGCAAAAGCGGGGACATGTCGAGAAAAAAAAGAATGGAGACGCAACTAAGAGCATGCGGTCTCAATCCATGTCCGGACCCGATGAGCTTTGGGGAGATCAATTATTGGACGGTCTCGTGATAAGATAGAGATTTCGAACCAAAAGCCACCAGAAAAAATAGACATGGTTTTTTTTTAATCTAAAAATAGACATGATTATATGCGATCTCCATACATTTGATTCTTGTACAATACATTTCCGACATTCAAAAATGTGAGACTGTGATGGGCCACTGCCATTTGCTATAAAAGCATCTCCATATATTCGATTCTTATATATTACATTTCTGAGATTCGAAAGTGTGAAATTTTGGTAGGACTATTACCAGTTGTTCTATAAGTATTTCTGTACATTAAATCTTGTACAATACATTTACAAGATTTTAAAGTGTAAGACTTCGGTGGGGCCATTACTCACTACTCTAAAAGCATCTTCATACATTTGATTCTTCTACAATACATTTCCGAGATTCGAAAGTACGAGATTTTGATGCAATGTACTGCCAACTGTCTTAAAAATTTAAGTTTTTAGATGAATGCATAATGGTTTAATATTTACAAATAGGAGTCCGGAAAGATTTGAAGTCAAGACTTCCTACTCTAATACCACGTGAGATATTAGTGGTTTTAAAAACTTTAGCTTTTAGATGAAGGATTGGTTTAATATATAATTACTATAACAAAAAAGTATTATAACGTTTAAATGATAAACGACGCATTTATCTAATAATTTAAATTTTTAGAACAGTTAATAGTGGTTGAATCTCATATAAAGTCAAAATATGAAATCCTTATTTCAAATCTTTCAGAACTCATTTGTCTCTTCAATTAAATATGCGCATGACTTAGTACTAGTCAAAAAGACCAGAACAAGCATACAATAGTTTAAGTTTTTAGAACAATCAACAGTGATTTTATTTCTTTGCCGATGAAATTGGAAACGATATCCAAAACCAAGTTGTCACATGTGTGGATGCACTATCAAGTTTGACCCACCTCATGTCAAGATCACAAAAAATCCACGTTTTGGCGAAACCTCTAAAGAATTCAAAATAAAATATGGTTAGCTCAAACGTCCATGCACGTAAATAGTTTAAGCTTTTAGAACGGTCGATAATGATTTTATTTCTTTGCTAATGAAATTAGAACCAACACCCCAAACCAAGTCATTGCACATGTGGATGCATTATCAAGTTTAACCCACCTCATGTCGAGGTCACAAAATCCACATTGTGGAGAAACCTCTAAAGAATCCGAAATAAAATGCTGGTTAGCTCAAACATCCCCCAAAAGCTTAGGTTATGCACCTGTAATAATTTAAGCTTTTAGAATAGTTGATAGTGATTTTATTTCTTTGCTAATAAAATTGGAACCAACTCCCTGGACTAAGTCATCGCACGTGTAAATGTAGTATCAAGTTTGACCTACCTCATGTCGAGGTTACGAAATCCACTTTTTGGCGAAACCTCTAAAGAATTTGAAATAAAATGCTAGTTAGCTCATACGTCCCCCAAAAGCTTAGGTCATGCACGCGATCGTTTACGTTTTTAAATCGCTAATGATTTTATTTCTTTGCTAAGAAAATTGGAATATATCCATATTCAATCGGACTGTTTGATTCTTCCTGCGGTGACAAAAGAAGATGAATCCGATGCAATACCAAACGTCCCCCAAAAGAGGGAGACGTAAAGGAAGCAGTCGATTCAATGGGTAATTTTATTTTTTTGCTAATAGATTATTGCCACCATCAATTTTTCATGGGACCTAAAGTAAAAATGATTGAAAAACGTTTTTAATTTAACTCTAAAGAATGCGAAATAAAATGCTAGTTAGCTCCAATGTCCCCCAAAAGCATAAGTCATGCATGCTTAATAAAAATTTAGATCCGTCAATAGTTAAAAAAAGAAATCTATTGTATAATGTCATGTAAAGTTGTATGAGTTTGATCCGCCTCATGTAATTGCTAACTTTTATTTACCGCAGAGAAAATTGGATATATATTTATATTCAATCGGTCAAAGTCGATTCTTCCTGCACTGACAAAAGATGATGCTGATTTATTCGGATCATAGGAAGCAGTCGATTTGATTGGTTTAGAATATTATTGCCACCATCAATTTTTCATGGTACCTAAAGTAAAAACGATTGAAAAACGTTTAATTTAACTTAATTAATGTATAGTATGTAAATGGGCCCCACCCAAAAAATTAAAAATAGAAAGAAATCTATTGTATAATTCTGTAGTTGTTGAGATACCTCGTATTATCTACCTCGATTACCGACGAAATCGCGCATTCGTCGGTCAAATTCGTTATATAAAATATGTTTATGCGTATCATATGGGGTTGATTTGATTGGTTAGAATGTCTAGTTGCCCTTAAATTAAATTTATAAAAATTGCTAGGAATACCTTTCTTTATTGTTTCGTCTACTATGCTATGTTAATCGATTAAATTAGTGGAGAGGGTCACGAATCACATGGTCAACAATGAGCGCGCATCTGCACGTGTTGTTTATTGATACTTATTTGTAGAGGAATTCGACATGACTTGTACGTTTAATTATAAACTAAATATAATTCATCGTTTTCTCTTTCATTTGACTGGCCTCTAGAAAAAAAGTGCCTAACCCTTAAATTTTATAATAGATTTAGCCAGAATTAGGATGTTTTATCTTTTCTATATAGATTTGAATCGATCTTTCTTCTTTCACACTAGCGTATGTGGATAAGAAAGACAAGACGAAGGCTATAACTAGCACATTGAAACTTTGATTTGTTGCACAGTTTATTATGATGTTAGAGCAGGAAATCTTTCTTTTAACTCACGAGTATATTTTCTCGTCCTTAAACCCTAGGTCAGATTCCGATCTAACTGTTAAGTGAAGGCTTTGTGCAATATCTAAATGTTTAAAAAAAAAAAAAAAAAAAAAGAATCATACTGGATCCATTATATACATGAGATTGGCTGTACATTTGCTATAGATGGATGCATGCATGCATGTATCGTAGACCAGAGGACGAAGACTATTATTTTTCTAGTAACCTAGAATTTTTATCGGTTTGTATATGTCGAGCATTTCTCTAAACTCAGCTGGAGAATGATGGGTTACAAGTAATGGAAATTCACTGATCAAAGGCGAGATTGGATGGAGTCCCTTTCAAAGGGGGATTTGGAAATGTGTACTGGATCGGAAATTGTCCGACCAAGCTGGTCCTAGGCTATTCCTACAAAAAATGGTTCGGCTTCCAATTTTAAGTGTGGAACCGTCCACCCGAATCAAATCTATATATATATAAATTTTTATGTTTCAAAACCCTAATTACTAATTAGAGTACCAAGTTGTTTTGTATGAGTTAGGATTTAAAACTAAGTTTCTTAAGGCCTTCTTTTCCCCCTCAGAAAGGACACTAAGTTTGACGAAACGTCACTTAGAACCAATAATGCGTTACTTCTTGAAATGTCATAGCCAGTTCCATGAGCACACTTAGGAACTGGACCGAACCGGTGGCCTAGCTCCCAGGTGAGTTCAAGAACCAATGAGCAGTTTTCGATTTCAAGATCCGAGGTGGGAACCGGCCCACCCTGAAATTGATCAGCCCTAATTTTCCCGTGAACGGTGGAATGATGATGGACGCAAGGGCTCAATGATAACCTCGCTGCTACGGTCAAGGGGGGAAAGGCCCGGAAAGCTGCTCTAAATCCGTGGGCCTTACTGGCCCAAATACGAAAGCTGTTGGGCTTGGCTTGAATGGAGTGTCCCAACTCGTATCTCTAGCGGGGGAGGAGAAAACTGGTGCCCGTTTCAATTTATCTTCCGTCGAAAATATTTCAAATTATTCCAATTTTGAGTGCTCAGGAAAACTACATGTGAATTTAAAAAAGAAAAGAAAAAGAAATGGCTCCAAAAGATTAAGTAATAAAGGCATTGTATTGGAGTAACTTCTCTATCTTAATGTGGTTTGACTCTTGAAAATGGTGCATTTATTTCGCAAAAAATTAATAATATAAAAAATACTTTCCTAAAAATAATCACTCATATTATTTATAAAAATAAATAAATAAAAAATATTGAATCGTCCAGTACGATATTTGGACATTAATTATTATTGAAAATGAAAAAAAGATGATAATTGTTTATTTCAAATATAAATTATTATTTTTTAGAAAAATATTTTTAAAGTTATTTATATTTCATAGAATAAATGAAACTTTTAATTTAAATTCTCATTAGATGTTTTTTTTTTTAAATAACAAGGGACAATTACATGAATAGTCATGAATTTACCGAAACTGGGGAGAGTTTTTATCTGTCTATTTTCACAGACTTCGCAAAATTTGTAAAGCATATGAAAAGATAGGACTGGTAGCCTAGGTCTTTCTCTCTCTTGGCAAAAAAAAAAAAAGAAAGGCTAATTCTGAAACACATTTTGCATGGGAGGTACGAAAAGTGGTGACAATTAACGACATGAACACTCGTTCCTTGATGGATCATGAGAATTTTTCTATACGCTAGGCATTTCATATATTAAGCCATATATTTCTATATCATAGATAATTTCCATTCTAAAATCGACTCATGTAAAGATAATGGTGTCATATTGTGTCAAAGTTCGATCTCTTTCTTCATACAATGCTCAAGGTGTTCTCCCATGTCCCCGAACCATGACAAAAATCACCATCCCGAGAGCTACAAATGGATTGTAAGAGGGTCAAACATACTAGATCTAGTGATATATTTAATCAATTCGTCCATGTTAAATCGAGGCAAAAGGTAAAAACTTTCTCAAAAAAAAATACTTATTCATTGTGCAATATGGTTCCTAAAATTTTAATTTATTCAATGCAGACTCTAGACTTTTAGTAAACGTTCAATTTAGCTTTCGGAATATATGAAAAATGTTCAATGTTACTATTCCATCAATTCAAATTTTGAGACAACATTAAATATTTTATATAATTAAGAGATCAACTTCAACATGTATCAAAAGTTTATGAATCACATAAATAAATTAAAATTTCAGGAATCACATTATATATTAACTAAAATTCAAAAATTATATTAAGTAAATTAAAAGTTTTTGAATCGAATTGCACTTACAGCTAACATTCACTGAATCATTTTGCGTCGTCTTCCAAAAAATGGCAATGACGCGAAAATTACAATGAAGCCACCCTTCCCAAAGAAACAAACAACTTGGAAAATCCCCTGCTACACTTTCTCTCTCGCTCCCAACACTCTCTTCTTATCAGCTCTCTCTCTCTCTCTCTCTCTCTCTCTCTCTGACCTGCGATAGAGAAGCGATTTTCTCTCTCTTCAACGGCGATGCACTCCCTCCGGTCGCCGGCGCTGCGGCCCCTCCCTCTCTCGCCGGCCTCGAATCCATCGTGCCCTCTGCGCTTCCGCCTCTTCGCTCTCTCCCTCCCTCTGTTCCCGAGCTCCCGGCGGTCTCCTTCCGAGCGCCTCGCGAGACCGGCCGCCGGACCTCGGTTCCGCGTCGTCCGGAGCTGCGGCTCCGTCACCGCGAAGCCTTCGTCGGAGATCGGGAGGCGCGGGGGCGGCCCGCCGGAGCCCGACGAGAAGCTCCGGGCTCTCCGCGAGCTCTTCACGAGGCCTGGGATCGGCATCGATGCGTACATCGTTCCTTCTCAGGACGCGCACCAGGTTCGGTTCTCTGATTTTTCTTTTCATCGGACTTCTGCTAGTTCGATCGCGTAAACCTATTGTTCCGTTCTCGAATCGCTGAGGTGCTTTGTTGATCGCGTAAGCCTGTTGTGCCGCTCTGGAAGTCGCTGATGTGATGCGTTAGGTGAATTACGTCGACGTTATACCGTGTTATGGTTGATTATGATGTTTTGTATGGACTATCTTTCAAGTGTACATTGCTTGAAATGGATGGGAAGGCGGTTACCATGTCGGAAAGAGTAGCAGACAACGACCTTCCGGTTTGAGCTCATGCGTCTCCCATATTGTCTGGATAGTGATGTGGTTGGATTTGATTCGCTTAGCAGTTAGTCTATTGTTTCAGTTTGAAGAAAAAGAAGGTTATCCTATCTAGCAATCTTCCACTGAAAAATTGACGTAGGCGCTTCTTCTTTCCTGTTCATGTGGAACGTATTCGAAGGAATAAGATTATGTCCCCTTCAAGTTTTGTCAATTCTTAGGACCTGGAGATCGTTCTATTATTATAAAGCGAAGGGTTAGGAAGAGTGCACTTAAGGAATTGCCAATGCGTTCTGTCTTGTTGCTCCAGTATTAATTTCTTGCCATTGCTGCGGTGTTAATTTTTTGTTATTTAATTGTGTTGGATTGCAGAGTGAGTTCATTGCTGAATGTTACACAAGGAGGGCCTACGTATCAGGTTTTACGGGCAGTGCTGGCACTGCTGTCGTCACCAAGGATAAAGCAGCTCTGTGGACAGATGGACGTTATTTTCTTCAGGTCTGATGGTGAAAATCTGCAATTTCAATTTCCTAAAGAGTCTTAATGGAGTAGCTCTTTAGTTTTTGTAGCTCTTTTCTATGCCTGAAACTCTTTGGCTATCTATATTGGTTGCTGTACTGATCGCATCTGTCATTCTTTTTGGTAGGCTGAGAATCAGCTAAACTCCAGTTGGATTCTCATGCGGGCTGGTAATCTGGGAGTTCCAACAACTAGTGAATGGCTCAATGACGTTCTGGCTCCCGGATGCAGAATCGGCATTGATCCTGTAATTTTTTCTATGGCTTTCATAGTTCCAAGGACCACATCTTGTCCAGATACATTTTTCTTCAAATAGATCTGGAAATTTGCCAAATGCATGTGTCCCTCCCTATAAGTAGGAGGTCTGCAGCCATTATGTGGCATAGGGGTTACATCACGTACAAGGCCACTTTTGACATCTCTTCATCTGCAAAGAGTTCTTAATTTGATAAATGGTAGTTGATAGTATCTTTCATTATAGTTCTATGATTCATAGTATTGGCTATAAATTCTACAAGAATATTAGGGTTTCCATAATAGTTTGTAATTCTTGTAATAGTAATGTTCAGTTTTTGGGTTAACGTATTTGATGTAATTCTGTTGTGCTTTGGCGTGAAAATTTGTATTCTATATTGACCTTATTCAGACTCTTGATTGTTTTTCCACATCTTTCACCATTGTTAGTCTCTTATCTTTTTGTCCTGTATTTGCTGGTTCATACACAAACAAAGACACATTTGCTTTAGACTTTTTAATCTCATTCTCTGATGCCACCTGTCTTTCATTGTGTGAAGTGAACAGTTTCTCTTCTCTTCTGATGCTGCGGAGGAATTAAAGGAGGCTATTGCTGAGAAAAATCATGAGCTGGTTCTCCTCTACAATATAAACTTGGTGGATGAAGTATGGAAAGAAAGGCCAAAGCCTCCAAATAAGCCAGCTAGAATTCATGACCTAAAATTCGCTGGCTTAGATGTGGCATCAAAACTCTCTTTCCTGAGGGCCGAATTTGTTGATGCTGGTGCATCTGCCATCATTATATCAATGCTTGATGAGTTGGCGTGGCTATTAAACCTGGTAATGATATGCAACTGAGCAGTCATATCATCTGATACTTGGAAGTGCTTTTCTCAGAGTAGTTGAATGTTTTCATCTTATGCCTATATTCAGGGTCTTACCGTTGTCTAGTAGGATTTTTTTTTTCTTTTCAATTTTCATCTTCTTTTTTCTTGTAACCCCGTGTTGTTTACTGTACCCTGATATATGAAATTCCATATTGCAGAGAGGAAATGACGTTCCAAATTCTCCAGTTGTTTATGCCTATTTACTTGTGAAGACCGAGACAGCTGAGTTATTCGTTGATAGTTCCAAAATCACACCAGAAGTGATGGATCATTTGAAAAATGCAGGCGTAGAGTTGAGACCATACGATAAAATTCTGTCTGAAATAGAAAAGTGAGTCCACGAGGTTCTTCTTCCCTCTCTTTTTTGTCATTTTATAGTGTGAGAAAGCTGCTTCCCTATTTCCATTTGAGTTTGCTGGATATGTCTGACCTGATTTGAAGGAGACAGAGAAAATATACATGGTTTGCTGGCTTATTATCTGGCCATCAGATGAGTGGCTTTACATCTATTGGCACTCGGCTAATAGGCTTGGTTCATTGTTGAGATTGGTACATGGATTCAAGTCATCTAACAGCTTCTTTGAATTGTGGAACCGAGGCTGGAAAATTACCCTTGCCATACACAGTGGCCTCATTCACCGGGGTGTTCTTTTACTTGGTGCTTTTAGATTTTTAATGTACTTTGGCATCATTGACAGTATATTTTTGTCTGTTGCACCTTTGTTCACCCATTTTATCTCTGCAGTTTGGCAAAACAAGGGAGAAATCTTTGGTTAGACACATCATCAGTAAATGCTGCTATTGTCAACACCTACAAGTCTGCCTGTGATAAGTATCTGAATAAAAAGAGTAAGGCAAGGGTGCACGATTATAATGGTCGATCAGCCATGCCATCTGGAGTTTATAGAGCTTCCCCTATCTCTTTGGCCAAGGCAGTGAAAAATGATGCCGAGTTACAGGGAATGCGGAATTCTCATTTAAGGTACTCCCAAGTCCCAACATTAGTTTCATGATCTGTCTCCTTACACAATTTTGCTTAACATTTGAGTTTTCATGGGAATCAGCATTTGATCAACATGTACTGGCATCTTCTAAAATGTATTCTTGCATCTCGCTGAATAGCCTTTTGTCTCCCTTCTTTCTATTTTAAGAAATAAGCTTATCCGTAGACAAATATGTGTAGAAGCATGGCAGTTTGAGTTAGTCAATTCAGGATAATTTAGGCTAATTCTATCACTTTTGTCACCCCCGCCTCGCTGCAGTTCATTCAGTATTATATCACAATCTTAATTCCCAGAAGCTGGTTGATTCAAAGACACGTGTTTGAAATTTTATCATGGGTTCGTGGGACACTTGTTGGAGCATTTTTTATAGGCAGGCATGCAAATTTTTTGGGCAGAGGGGTATCTACTTGTCTATTGACCTCAGAGTGCATTTTCAAATTAAGAATCCTGATCATATGTTATTGAATGACCTGAGCATTGTGGTCTATGAAGTATGCTTAGTAAATCTTTTTATTGGTACTCTGTCCTCCTGATGAAAACTATATAGACTTCAGTGCGTGAATATGTAGATTTAACTGCAGGAGAACTTATTGATCGAAATCAGTATCTCTCTTGAAGTTGTGTTTTGGAAGGAAAAATGCAATAATAGGTTGAATCTGTCAACATGTGCGGAGAGTGATTTCACTGCGATAGAGAAAACACTTAGATCTGTAAATGTGAAGCTTGTTGACATATTAAGCCCTGCTGTTTCAGGAAGCTTGTTTGTTTGAGAAAATGTCTCTATCTATATCAAAATGCTTATTGAGGATCCCGTGATCTTAGTGAAATATGTTTAATCTGCAGGGATGCAGCTGCTCTAGCTCATTTCTGGGTCTGGTTGGAAGAAGAAATTAATAGGGGTGCTAAACTTACAGAAGTAGAAGTTGCAGATAAGCTCCTCGAGTTTCGTTCTAAGCAGGACGGTTTCATTGATACAAGCTTTGACACAATAAGTGGTACATTTTATGTTTCAAAATCTTATATAACCCCATTTGCGGTGATTCTCATTATGGAATAAATGAAGAGTCTCTCTCTCTCTCCTGATGTTGTCCCTGAAAAATGAAGATTCTTATTAATTCTTATAAAATTCCTTTTGGTGGATTCTCTTTCTCACTTTTTCTTTTGCAAGTAGAATTGGGTAGGATTTGGTGTTGGATGGTGTGAGTGGAGGTAAGACTTTTAGTGATGAGTTTTTCATAAAAGGGTTAGAAATATTTGTGCATCACTTGGGAGGAGTCACTTTTCTGGAGATTTCATCTCTCACGTGTCCAATATTCTGGCTCATTATCCATCTGGATTTGCAGCTTCTGGGGCCAATGGTGCAGTCATACATTACAAACCAGAACCAGGCAGTTGCAGTGTTTTGGATGTCGAGAAGCTGTTCCTGCTAGATAGTGGTGCTCAATATGTTGATGGCACAACTGATATAACCAGAACAGTGCATTTTGGGGAACCCACACCACGGCAAAAAGAATGCTTCACCCGAGTTTTGCAGGTGCTCAGTTCTTTTAATTGTAAATGCTTCACCGGGGCACACTTCATTAATACATTTACTTCCTAGAACATTGAATATGAGCTTTCTCCTGAATATCTGGTGGCATTCTTGCAATTATACATTGGATTTCAGTAAAATGTGCCCCTAGGACACTTGATCAGAAGTATCAATTATGCTTCGTTACTTGTAGTTTTATTCATGACATGCCAACAAGAAAATATATTTTCAATCTTCAACATTCATTAATGGGCATTGGAGATTGTTTTTTCTATCTTTAGATTGTTATCAAGCGCTCTTGGGGTGCTTGTTAACAAGACCCTATATATTTCTGCATGAGTTTTACAAACACGAATTTCCAGTTATAAGGATATTGTGCAACTATGCATGATCTCTTTCCCTCCTTTTGGTGGAGCGAAAACTATGAATGTTCTTATTTTGCATATATAGTGCATTGTTTCTTGTTGCACTTTTTTATTTTCACAATGTACATCCTAATCTAATGTTTTAGGCTGACCTAAAGTTTCTAGTAATTGTCTGTCTCCCATTCTTGACAAAAAATTTAATTTCAGGGCCACATGGCTCTTGATCAAGCTGTTTTTCCTGAAAATACCCCCGGCTTTGTACTTGATGCGTTTGCGCGCTCATCTCTATGGAAGATCGGCCTCGATTATCGGCATGGTACATTTCATTCCTTAGCTGCTTGGTTTTCCAAAATACCTATGAGAATACTTTCAAGCCCGGCCTCTTTTTCTTTCCTTGTAATAGGGACAGGACATGGCGTGGGAGCTGCATTAAATGTTCATGAAGGACCTCAAAGTATAAGTTTCCGTTACGGGAATTTCACCTCCTTGCAGAAAGGCATGGTCGTGAGCAACGAACCTGGCTACTATGAAGACCATGCCTTTGGCATTCGTATTGAGGTATGACTTCAGTTATCGTAAAAATAGTTCATTTCCTTAATAAGATTTAGAGAGATACTGGCACCAAAATCCAATTTGGGGAATGGTAAAAAGAGATTTCGTGCCTATTCTGTAAGTTTAAGGTGTGATAGACCACAATTAGCTACGCGGATCTATATAGCGGGTCCCCCTGGGATAGGAAGAAGGGGTGGTGGTTTCGCCATATAATCAGATGGGCGTATAAATTTCCTGGACAGTCCACTTCCTGCATTAGCATATTTAATTTTATGGCACTTATTTTATACATTTTAGTAGCTCTTTGGATAAAATAGTTTCAGAGGTGCATTACTGCCGAATGGATGGATAATTCTCGAATTGAGTCTCACCTTGCCACAATAGATGATATTCGTGGTTTTCGGTTCATGCAGTTGCTTTGTACCCTCGCTGTATTACTTGCCTCATTTAGTGATTCTGATTCAACCGGAGTTCGTTGTCCTTTGTCTATAGACTTCACAAATCCCTGGGAATTTTCTGGGGCGAGTCTTGAGATCGACCGTCTTTTATTCTTGCAGAACCTTCTTTCTGTGGTGGAGATGAACACGCCAAATCGCTTTGGAGGGGTCGGATATCTGGGATTTGAGAAACTCACGTTCGTTCCAATTCAGGTGCGTGGCGCTTTCTTTTTTCTCAACAAGATACGCGTTTCTCAGTGCTTCTGGCCGTCTTATTTCGCGAGTCTCCGTGCAGACTAAAATGGTGGACTCGGCCTTGCTCTCTTCCGCCGAGATCGACTGGCTCAACGACTACCATGCACAAGTCTGGGAAAAGGTCAGGCTCTACCTTCGAGAACAGATTGACTGAAGACCCCCACCGATCTATTCTTAACCTTTCTGCTGTCCTCGTTCCACAGGTTTCGCCGCTGCTAGACGGTTCTGCTCGTCAATGGCTTTGGGACAATACACGACCGCTCCCAATTGAGTGATTACCATTAACTTTCTTTCTGTTATAATTTTTTCTCCCTTATTTCAATTTTTAAGAATTTTGGGACTCCGTCCCTCCTCTATTCTGCGGAAATGCCGTTTTACAAAATGTAATTGTAGGATGATTTGCTGAATCGCCTTTAAAAGCCAACAGCGAGTTGCAAAACCATAAATGCTGTGAAGGTATAATACTAAACAAACCCGACCATAGAACCAATTACAGAGACCTGCTGTTCGGTAGCGTGTACAACGATCAGCTTCTGCCTCGTAGCCCGAGTAATTTCTCAGATTACTTAAGATTTTCACATGTTATTCACAGACTTACGCATCAGGAGACCTTCTGAGGAGATGAATCAGATGTAGAAAGCTCGGCGTACATGTCCAATATCACCTTAGCAAAGTGGGCTTTGGCTTGAGACCTCTTGACCTACAAATAAAAGAGACTATACGTTAATTTTCTCGAGTGATTTGCTATGTATGTCCGAAATGTGATGCCTCTCGACTCTCAAGGTTCATGCAGAGTGGTTATTTGGTGAAGAAGCACAGGCAAACATTGAATCACCTTAAATGTCGGGGTGAGGAGTCCGTTCTCCTCCGTGAATGGTTCGAGCACCAGCGCCACGGCCTTCACATATTCGAAGCCTTGCAACTGGTAAAGGGAAACAACATGATAGAGGAAGTTGAAATGGAAATATGGGAACTAAGTAGAGGCCGTTAATGATCTCTTTAGAGGACATGGTATACCTCCGCTTCTCTGCCAATGTCATCCATTTCAGCAAGAACAGCTTCCCGTGCCCGCTGGTCATTGCATAGCTGTTCTAAAGCCTCGTACTGCATGGCAAGAACCAAGACTTATCGACCCACCAATAAATGGACAACCCCTGAATTGTGAGTGTATGATATGACCTACATAAGGTAACTAGGATTTTTACCTGGCAAATGCCCTGAGACCAACGACAGTGCAAGGCTCACGAATTAATCAAATAATCACAACAATCTATGCAGCACCTCCAGTTTTTCTGGAACTTGAAACAAATGCATGCAAACTAATCGCAACATAAAACGCTAATCACGATCACAGTCATTCCCATTTCAGCGTGCAGAGTTTCCCTTCAGTAGCCATCAATCAGTAGGACTCGCATTCGGACCAAAAAAAAAAAGAAAAGTGTAGATGACCGCAGACAAAGTTCAATCAGATGAAGATGATGCATGTTACGAATTCTTGCTGAAGTGAAATGAAGAAGATCGCTTGATATATAAATCAGCCTACTCATAAAGATGCATAGTTTCGCCAAATTATGGTGTTCTGATGGTGAAGAAATAGTGTGACAACCCATGACTGAACTTCGATGCTCAAGCTAGAATTTTGGTGGAGAGAAATAAGTTTAAAGAAAACCTCGATGCCTTGCGATGCGGCCCATTCTTTCAGCGCCTCTGGGTCCACAGCAACAACCGCCACTAAGCAAGAGTTCAAGCTATCACCTGAGACAAACAAGCAGTAAGCAGACATGTGGGAACTTTCACATAAAGGTCAGTGCGCCAGCCTTCAAAACACACATTGGAAGGGATCAAACCCCTGTCCTTGGGGGTTGATGAGGAGAGCAAATCTGTTACAGCCACTAGGCTGTCAACAGGAAAAATGAAGAAAGTATCAAATGCGGGTAAAAACTCCTTCCATACCATACACAAAACACTGTGAGATGAACTTGCACTTGGAATACACGTTCTCAATCTTTTCTGGTGCTATATATTCACCTTGTGCCAACTTGAAAATATTCTTCTTCCTGCCATAGCATGGTTTAGGATTTAAATAGAGAAGTCAAAATTATCAGATAAATCTCATGAGAAGACATAAATGAAGAAATGAACTTCCATGCTTAAGTCACACTCAGAAGTTTCGCAACCAGCACTTGCAGTGATGATGAAGGTAAATTTCAACCTGTGACCCCTTCCTCAGGTCACAAGGGGCCTAACCGTTATGGTTAGGAGAGGGAAAAAAAGTAATTTTCGACTCACCTATCAATAATCTTAAGGCGGCCTCCTGGTAACCACAACCCAATGTCTCCCGTATGCAACCAAGAGTCATCATCAATTACCTCTCTCCTGCTCATTTGAGATGATGTTTAGATTTGCAGTTAAACCAAATAGATTTAAAAATATTAGTTGAAGAGGTTAAACACGTTTGAACTTCATCATTGTAGTATCCTTGGAAGACAATGGGCCCCCTGACACAGATTTCTCCACGAGGATAGGGTTGATCTTCTGATGTATAGTTCATTTCAGGAACGTCCACGAGCTTTATTTCTGGACAAGTGTTGGATAAAGACAGACACGAGAAAGTCTCAACATCTAATTACTGGCCATTATTCAATAACAACTCTCTCTCTTAATTTGATCATATCGATAAAATCAAAGGAAACACACACTTCGAGTATATAAAAGTACACATAATATGTTGAACTCACCGCAGGCAGGATTCGGAGATCCAACATGACCAGATAAGGTGTCACCCTCATCCGTGCAGCTTATTACACAAGATGTCTCAGTCATACCATACCCTTCAAGTACTTGACAGCCAAAGCACCTGTGGCATGGTATAAATAGAAGCTAAGAAAAGCAGCAAATAGACTCCTGTTCATGAGAGATAAATGAATGGAGATCAGTTGCTCAAAGAAGTGTTGCATTACAAGCACACTTACACCCTTAAAAAGTCCGCAACATCAGAAGATAATGGCGAAGCACCAGATACCATGAAACGGACTCGCCCTCCAAGCCTTTCCTTTATTCTATTGAACACTAGCGTGTCCCACATAGGTGATGGATTCCGGCCTAACATACAACCATTCAGGTCAACAGAGGTAAAATACTAAAAGTTAACAGCCAATCAAAAACTGCACGGCTCATATTATCCTGCAAGAAACTTCCAAGCATCAATACCTGTCAATATAGCATGCTTCTTCGAATTGAAGGCAACTCTAAATAGTCTCTCCTTTAGCATCCTGAAGACTTCACAGCATTTGTTATTCTGCCATAGTTGAAATAAACTAGAAATCAGCACTTCTCCATATCAAGAAAAGGATTTGACAAAAAGTTGGCGGTCTCTTCACCCTGCATATATCCGGTTATACAGTCGAGGAACACTGCAAAAAATAGTCGGTCTCAAAGCAGCCAAATCATCCACCAGTTTCATGTTGTCCTGAAAAGTAGGACATTATTGCTTAGTAATAGATGTAGAATTCAAGCCTCAGGGTTAGTACATGAAATCAAGTGATATTAAATGTTGTAATTGATTTTCTTACATTAATGCAGGCACATTACCCTTGAACCCAAATATAGAAGAATGACATCTAGGCATGTATCTCGGACAAGAGTCGTGGCTTTTAAGTGATAGGGACGAATACTATAATAAATGGAAAAGGATGGTGATACATTTGAGTTGAGGTTAAGTATTTTAAAGGATTAACTTATGGAGAATGTCAATAATTCTCCTCATTTTCATAGGGATCTGTACTGACAAGCCAAAGAAATCAAATGGGGACATAGTTGGACAAATAGTTTTCCAGATAAGCAACATACCCCTTGGTAAAAACCGACAGCAACCCCACAATATGCTCCAAGGATCTGCGTCATTCTTTCATATATATGTGCCAGAGGGAGGTAGGATAGATAGCTGTCAAGAAAAAAATATATCAAGAAAATGACAGTTCGATAAGCTGCCAATTATGTGATTGAAAAACCTTCAAAGGCTGGTTGTACTTATTTAAAGAAACAACAAATGATAAAGGACTCACATATCTGACGAGAAAAATTTGGCCGTTTCACTATACCCAGCAACATTTGCAATCAAGTTTCCATGAGTCAAGACAACCCCCTTCAATGTGAAACAAGGAGCCAATAAAATTCCACATGTTCAGCAATATGTCGTAAAACCCACATGTGCGGCATAAAAGAAACCGTACTGAAAAAATCCACACTGCTACCTTTGGTGTTCCGGTTGTTCCACTTGTGTAGCATATGGTTGCAATATTTTCTGGCTTTGGGGGGCAACAAGGCTGGATATTGCTACGGCCCTAAAGGAAAACATCTTTAACTTGACAATCACTAAAAACCCAAACACTAGAGAGAATTTGTGATCAGATAATTTGGATAAATTAATTACAGACATCCACGTCATTATGTCCCTCACAAACTTATGGAATAAAATAATGCAGAAGGCACTTATGCCAATAAGTTCAGAGTCTCAATAGTATCAGGAGAGAAGTACTCAGCTGATGCAATCTATACCTAACAAGCACCTATAGCCCAAAACATTTTTGTCCAAAATTAAAGAGTCTACAGCATGCAATTCTTCTGGAGTGATAATTGTTAACAATTTAAAGCCAACAAATTAGCCTCTACAGCTCTTTATGCACAAAAAGGACCCAGTCACTTCATTTCATTTTGAAGTTAATGAGAAGGGGAAAAATCTGTGTAGTATAAGAGATTGGTGCCAGAATTTTTTATCTAATAATCCAAGATGACTAAAAAGTCAGCAGGACAAGCTCCTAAAATTGAAATTGTCTTTTAAAAAACAGGATCGCTATAAAACTCCATCTTTATTCCGAAAATTTCTCAAACAATGAAGAATTGAGTGTTTCAGCAAAGGCACGCTAAAGTCACAAATGAAGATGCATCCTACCTGACTCAGAAGTTTCAAGTATGAAATCAGCTTAACTCTTGATGTTGGCGGAAGGGTGGGCAAGTGTATATCTATTCCTCCAACTACCTATTTTTCCAGAGCAGCAAGTCTAGTGTGAGCAAAAGGGAAACATCAACAATTAGTTGCCCATCTTATGACTTCAATCTTCATACCACAATAAGACGAACAGATGGAATCTCAGACAAGAAGCTCAATAACTGCAAAAACAGCAGACAAAGTTTGAGATACAATTGGTGGGTCAGAATAATGAAAATCTGAATGGATGAAATACGAAATAAAACACACATGTTTTGTCATATAGCTTATCAGAAAGACAGACCCAAACTTTTTTGGACCTGAAAGACAGACTAATGACCACTGTAATTTTTATGGAAGACGCGGTGCTAACACTTGTTCTAGTCCAGCTCCATCAGCAAGAGTTATCATGCTACATGGCCATTTATAGGTCAGAAACAATGAGACTGAAACTTTCTAACAGATGAATTCCTTGGCAATAATAATAAATACTACAAGAAGAAATTACTGTACTTTTCTATAAGTGAATGTAAAACATTGAAAATAGAGAATTGTGAATGTAAAGCTATGCATGGTCTACTTTTTGTCAGAAGATCATGTAATTCCTCCATTACAAGAATCAATATAAAGAGATTCCTTAACTCACTCTGTTCAGTGTTTGAGGAGCACAAAAGATAGCCTGCAAAGCTGCATGATTCACAACATACTTGACAGCATCGGGACCTTTAAAACACAAAAATTTAAACTAAGAAGAGGCTTGATGGAGAGAATACAAAACAGTAATTGCATCTACACACCAAGGGTGTCATATAGAGGGACCGAGATATAAGAATATGCTGAACAAGCATGATCCACAATCAGCCACTCTGGCCTGTTAATAAAGTAGAGTCCAACACAAACTCCCTGCAACAAAGAGACCAATAATTCCATCCTTATTGTGAATACTATATGTTTAACAACTTCAAATTGACTTAAGGAGCAATTACTCAGAAAATGTTCTGCTTCTCACTTGCGGTAACCCATGATAGCGAAGTCCAGAACCTATAGCTTCTCGAGCACTCCCAGCTTCGCCATATGTCATCCATTTGTACCTTAGATTTCGAAAGAATGCAGGAAATTTTATCATGTAAACAGTTTGAATATGAAAGCTGCAAAAGTTGCACACTCTACAACCAACTTACTCTCCTACTGTCCCATCAGCACAAACTCGAGTACCTAAGTACTTGCGATCCCGAAAAGTTTCAATGGCATGTCTGCACCCAAAAGAGAACATAAGCACGCATAGATGCAGATCCTGCTGCATATGAATGCAATGAATTTTGCAATGAAGGAAACCAAAGGAGAGATATTCTAATCACTAAAAGCTGTCTCTGAGAATGCTCTGAATCAATTAATCAGTTAAAAGAAACTATGATCAAGTAAGGAGAGAGTCTGACCTGAAATTGTCATGCAACGTTCCAATATCGGGGTGATCAGTAAATCTGCTGACAAGCTTGAAGAAGGAGCGTGCAGATCTGCCAAGAGAAGAGAGCTTATAGACACATAGCTCCAAGGTACCGCCACAATAGATAACCTCACTGTGATGAAAATAAGTACCTATAAACATTCCATTTTCCCGTACGCAGGTCCTCAGGAAGAACTACACTGTAACCCCTTTCTACGCATAAAACAGAGCGAATAACTAAATGCAGGCTGAGCGTGCACACATAATCATAATCAGACAGGTCTACTTAAAATGACTCGACCGCCTTACTAGCAGACGACTGAGCGCAACTGGAGTAAACATTTGTGAATCGCTAATTTCAATTACAGCTTGTAGACGTTCTAGTGACACAAATTAGGCCTCTGCCAATGCTCCAACAACAGATCACCCACTGGCAACTTCAAGAAATTGTTTCTGATCAACGCACATACGAATTGCCTCAACTTACAGTTAGAGGAACATATTCGTGATCGATCTGGAAAGGACGAATTCGTAGGTAATACATAGCTTGCCCAGGCTCGAGAACACCTACATCTGCACTAAGTGATGAGGCGGTGCGATCATGAGGACCATCACTGCAGGCCCTTCGTAACTACTCTATTCGCTCAGCTGCTCTCCAGCGATCATGACTTCGCAATTCAAAAGATTCCGAAGTGATCGGAAGCGAAAAATACTCAAGCGACTTGGTCATTCCACAGAAGGAACCGACCAGAGGCCTCCCAGCTCAAAACGGAGCTCTCGATCGCCAGTTTCTCTCATCATCGCCGGAGAATCCGTCGCCGATGAAACAAGTCGCGACGGACATTCCCCATGCAGTTTCGAATCGAACTCGTAACAGAAGCGTACAAAAACAGAACGCGCGCGGTAGAAACTACCATCCGTGACTCGCCAGAGAGAGCCGAACGTGTAGAAACGAGTGAGCGAGGAAGCGAAGAAGCGCGACGAGAGAGAGAGAGAGAGAGCCGCGAGATGAGCACGTCCGATCGGACAGCCTCTCTCCGACCGAAATGAATACCGTTGAGCACGCCGGAGGCGGCGTTGGCCTGCACGCGGGAGTCGTGATCGGGACCGCTGCCGGCGCCGGCGGCACCGCCGTCGGGGAGGAGGTGGCTCTGAATGGCCCGGAGACGGCGCCGAGCAGCGGGCTCCGTGAGGTTTTCCCGGGAAAGCGATGCCATGAGAGAATTCTCCGGGGAGAGGACTGATCGGAAGGTGATGATGAGAGAGCTTGCTTTACGTTTCTCAGCTTTACGCTTACTTTATGAAAGCTGAATAGTCTCATTAAAAAAAATGAAAAAGAATGAAGCTAAACAGTTTTAAATGGTGAGCTGTCCAATTTAAAATGCCCGACAAATAGTTTCTAAAACTTGATTTCTGAACTTAACGCGCAATGTTATCTTCCAAATTTTAAATTATAGTCTCTAAACTTTTGATATATATGATTAATTTAGTCCGTGAATTATATAAAAATCTTCATTCAACATCTTAATAGTGATGAATATTGGACGGTTGTTTTTTTTAAAGAAATCGATGACATTTGAAGAAAAGGAATTGTCCCTACGAAGGATAATACTAAACATCTCTATGTAATTCGGGAAATAAATTGAACATGCTCTGTAAATTTGAGAATCACATTAAATAAATTAAAAATTCAGAGATGATATTAGCTCAATATATAACTTTATGAACTATAGATTAAATTCTATGAAACACATTACATATTTATCTAAAGTTTGTGAATCATCTATATAATTAGTGAAGATGATTGGACGAAAGACATAGGGACCCGAACGAGTCCTTAAACTGTTCCGTTTATCGGAGTTAACCCCAAACGTAAAATGGGATAATCCCAAGCCCGATCGTCGCGATAAGGCCGCCCGGCATGCAGTCAACATGATGCAGGGTCTGGGATGCCTTACAAGGAAATGATGGCAGCCGGTTGGACCCGAATAAGTCCTTAAACTGTTCCGTTTATCGAAGTCAACCCCAAACGTAAAATGAGGTAATAATAAACCTCTAGGGTAATAATTAACCAAAATGGGAATATTCCCCCAGGCCTGATCCTCATGATGAGGCCGCCCGGCATGTAGTCAACATGATGCAGGGTCCGGGACGCCTTACAAGGAAATGACGGCAGCCGGTATTGGACCCAAACAATGTCCTTAAACCGTTCCGTTTATCGGAGTCAACCCCAAACGTAAAATGGGGTAATGATAAACCTCCTGGGGTAATTAACCAAAATTGGAATATTCCCCCGGGCCTAATCCTCGCAATAAGGCCGCCTAGCATGCAGTCAACATGATGATCATTTTTTTTTTTTTTGGTCAAAGAGAGACATCATGATTGATCGATATCATATTGGTTTTACTTTAATTTATTTAGTGATTAAGTGGTGATTAATTCGCGGGAAAAGGGAGGGTCGGACGGAGGAGGGAGGATTGAAGATGCGGTGGCACGCTTTAATGGATGGATGATTCCGGTGTTTGTCCACTTGCGCAAGTAATGGATTGAAGACACGGACAAAATCCTTCTATCTGATAAGACCATGACTTCAGATCATAATTATAAATATATATGTGAATATTTTCTTTTATTTTTAAGTAGTGCGAAATTCTTCGAATTTTAATTATGAGCCTGAATTTAAATATAGTTTAAACTCCTATCAATTTTCGAGATTATAAATTTAAGCTGAAAAAAGTTATTGAACCTAGGAGTATGCAACCAAATTAGATATATTTGAGAACCGAACTAACCCACCCGAAAAAATAGGGTCGAGAACCAGTCCCCGTTGAAACTAGTATGGGAATTGATTCCAAATGTACACCCACTCGAGAATCAGATCAATCGAACCAATTTGGGAATCACTTTTGTAAGCCTAACCCCAAAAGTCAAAAACCTCAAAATGAATGTGGTTACCAAAGGTATGAGAAGTATCTATGTTATAATAGTCCAACTCTACAAGGTAAAAAGATCTCAAAATCATATCAATTAAGTTTTTTTTTTTTTTGATGACCCAAGGAATTCCATAAATCGATAGCTGGCGGGCAAACCTTGGGGCGATACTAGCGGAGGACTCACCACCCCGACGTCCCACTTAAAATCCCGTGCAGCCAACGGGATTCGAACTCCTCTCCTCCTCGCAAAAGATCATGGGAGCCTTATCCAACTGGGCCACCGCAAGCGGTGGTAGATCAATTAAGTTCGCACTTAATGATTCATATGTTTTATTGTTTTCTTTGTTTATTACCCTTATTGCCAAAACGAGGAAGCTACATACATCATTAAAAGCCATCAATTGGAAATTATAACTCTTGCTACTTTATCATATGTGGATCCTAATTTTTCATTTAGTCAAAAAGTTCATGTACTTATTGATTACAAATGCTTAATACTTTAATACAAATTATAAGGATTACGTTATTTTTTCGCATATTAACGTAACATTCGAAACTATATAGGATATCGGGTGGGTGCAAAATAGGTTCGAGTGGAAATAAGATTAACCCTGAAACTTGATCAGAAAAATAATGTTGTTCAAATACAGAATCTAATGTAAATAGAATCAAGTATAGGGTTTAAAAAAAGGGAACCGGCTATTATATAATCGGGTATAGGGTTCAGCTCTGAAACCTACCCACCCTGAACCCGATCACCCCTAACTAAAACCTAGATACTTAAAATCAAGTATGTTAATTCTCTTTGACTTGACGTGAATGGAAAATTGCGAGAAAAATCTTTTATACATAAATTGCACAGCTTAATGCGATCTTACGACCAATAATTGGACTTTAATTAAATGAGGGAAAGATCCACCCGAACAAAAACCTCTTCCCTTGGAAAATTGATAAAAAATTCGGCAAGTAAATTTTTGCAATAGAAGAAAGTCTGCCTTATGCGGAGCAATCATTCGGGTTGTCATGTCACAGACCAGCTTATTCTCGGCCCATGTGAGTGGATATCAAACCGACAAAAAAAGATACCATATTTGCTCTTAATCAAAAGGTTGAGAAAGATGCATATCTTTTAGCCTTAGTACCAAGAAAAAAAAACCCAACTTTATGTTCGGTTTTAATTTTACTTTGAAAAATCCTAAACAGGTATATCTGTGACAAATTTACCACAAATTTTTTTTTTTAGCACCAAAAACTCCAAATTTGAATACTTTTGACAAATATATCATAAATTAGTATACTTGTGACAAATTTACTTTATGTCTTTTTTTTTTTTGGTAAGAGAAATTTACTCTATGTTAGTTTTCGTTAAATTTTACTATCAAGTTATTAAGTTAAATGACACGTAACAGTTGGTGATATACCGATCTAGGATTTTATGCTCCGTTTGTCACAGTTTACAATTTTTGTGATTTTTTTTTGTAGTATTAATCCAATTTAGCAAATTATATATTTATTACAAATTTACCAATTTGGGGTTTTTTACGATCAAATAAATTTAGTTTGGGATAAATTTATCATAAATATACTAGTTTAAAATTTTTTATGGTTAGTTAGGTTAAAATTATCACAAGTGTAACAATTTTGGATTTTTCATGATCAAAAAAATAATTTGAGGCAAATTTGTCATAGGTGTATTAGTTTAAGGTTTTTCAAGGTATTAACCCTAATTTTTTTTGTCTAGTAAAAAAAAAAGACAGTTTCATGTCTAGTTCCAATTTACCCAAACTTTTTTCTTTCATAAAAAACTACAAAATTTTACGTAAGTCTCAAATATGCCATATTAAGAGATAGAAAACTCTCTAGTACATGTTGTTCAAGCGCCCCGAGCCAACTTTTTTAGCACAACTCTTCCATTGCAAGAGATGGAAAATTCTCGAGCATAAGAGATTGAAAACCGAGCACAAAATTGAATATCCCCAAAGAAGGTGAGGAGGAGACTCTCTTCAAAGTAAGAGCAATTGTAGAAAACCACCCACAATTACTCTTGTTTTCACTCAAATTTCAAATCCAATAAGATATCATTTGGGCTAATTTGGAATCCATCTCCAAAAAATGTCTTCTTAGATTTGAAAGTCAAGGGAAAACTAGAGCAATGACGTATAAATGCCACGTAGAATCACTAATGATAATTTTGAATGAAGAGTTAATGAGGACGTATATGAAACTCAAGCAAAAATTGTAGTTTTTATAAAACAAAATAAAAGGAGTTAAGGATAGAATTAGGATTATGCCTAGGTTATTTATGAGAAAAAAATTAAGGTAGAATTAGGATTGGAGTTAAAGTTTAGGAAATTTTGAGAAATTAGGCGGGAAGTTATACTGCCATCACCATATTATAATAAATTTTAAAATTATGTCCACGTTCTCAACCAGGTCGTTGTAGTATAGTGGTGAGTATTCCCGCCTGTCACGCGGGTGACCCGGGTTCGATCCCCGGCAACGGCGAATTTCATTTTTTTTCCCATTTTTTTAAAGTTTTTTTCTCCCGAACTGCGCCGAAACGACGACGCGCGACGTTGCAATCCAATTATTGCAGCCTGTCCTATTCTCTGAAACCGCAACCCCCCACCTTCCAAAAACCTTGTCCTTCGCTGCGCTCGGGGGCGGGCCGGGATCTAGGCGCCTCGCACTCAATCTGCACCGTCCATGTATAGCGCGGGACCCACGCGCTCGATCCGCACCGTCCATCCATCCCCCGTGACCCACGCGTAGTTGGAGCTGCATGGTCCCGGGACCAGGAAAGAGCCCCCCGAGCCCCACGCGGACAGCGGAAGATAAGATGTCGACGGACAGATGACTCGGGGCAGACTCACTCGCTCAAGCAAGCGGAAGACTTGCGAGCTGGTCTTCCTCGTCGTCGGCGGTTATTCCCTCGCCGTCCGCCGCCCGCCGCCGCTGCTCCGGGGGCGAGGTTTCCGGCCGGCCTGAATCGGAAGGGGGAGGGAGTGTCCTGCGGAGGGAAATGGAGGCCGTGGCGACGCCGGTGATCGCCGGGATCGGGAAGACGAGACTCGACTCCGGATGGCTCGCGGCGAGATCGACGGAGGTGGAGCTCACCGGGGCTCAGCTCACCACGACGCATCCCCCGACCGGAGCCGATCCTCCGTGGATGGAGGCCGTCGTCCCCGGGACGTAAGTCGTTCGAGTTTTTTTTCGCTCGCGTGCTGTTTCGGTTCCTGCGCTGCGGCGACTGCATGCGCCCGAATTTGAGTCGGCAACTTTTTTGGGCGGTGCGGATGTGGACATTGATCGCTGGGGGGAGGGAGCGATCGAGAGAGAGAGAGAGAGAGCTGATCGTGCATTGCTTTGAACCTGACTCTGGTGTGATTTTGTGGAAAGCTAAGTCTGGTCTCGATGTGAAATGACTTGAGTAGCTGATGAAATGTCTATCTTTTTAGCGCAAAAAAGATGGACTGCAGATGACCCTGCAGATCTTGATAGTTTTGAATGGCGTATCAAGTCTAGTTGTGATTTCGGATGAATATGATGTAAAGAGTCTGGTCGGAGGGTCACAAGTGTTGGAATTTGAAATTAAGTGCATCTCAATTAAAAAGCAGAAGCAATGAGATTCCCCGGTTATGAATCATCAAATGGATCAGGGTATGAATGTAAGTGGGTCTGGTGAATTACATAGTCCAGTTAGAGTTTCGAGGCAAAAACGTTGATGAAGTTGTTCAGAGAGAATATAGAACTTTCTTAGTTTTGGAAGATGCTCTGATATTGGTGTTCTGTCCTAAATTAAAGTTGATTACCTCATGTTGGTCTATGTTCTTATTCAAGTATCTGAAATGTGGTTTACACCTCACTGACTGAAGAGTCCTAGCATGTCCTGGTCAGAGTATGAGTTCCTTTTTCACTCTCTAAGATATTTGCCTCAATTGCTAACGGTGATATGACTTGCAGTGTTTTAGCAACCCTGGTAAAGAACAAGGCAGTTCCAGATCCTTTTTATGGGTTAAATAACGAGTCCATTATAGATATTGCTGATTCTGGAAGGGAACACTACACATTTTGGTTTTTTACGACTTTCCAATGCAAGCTGGTAAGTTGCACTCTTGCTAGAAGAATCAAGACATGTTTTTTGAAATTGTCAATTTTTTAAATGATAACATATTTGACATAAATAATTTCAAAATGCATGTTTTGCTGGTTTGTAAAGGCCTTTGATAAAAGTTATCTGGTGCTAGGCACCATTTTCATGTCTTTAAGATCAGCTCTTCTTTCTCTTAAACATCATTGAATAATGACAGTAGGTACTGTATTTTCTTACTTATCTCAAAATGGAATTAATCTGGTTACCATTGTTCACATTGTTGTCTCGTTTTTCTCCTTTTCAAAATGATATTCTGCTTGTTATTGAGTGTTCATCATTTCTTTGTTTTCGTTACTTTTGCTGGAGCTAGTGCTTTATATTATTTCAAATTTTCACAGCCTGAAGCGCAACACCTCGATCTGAATTTTCGAGCAATTAACTACTCTGCTGAAGTATACTTAAATGGGAACAAAAAGGTTCTTCCAAAAGGAATGTTCAGAAGACATCAACTTGATGTAACTGACGTTCTCCATCCTAATGGACAAAACATGCTAGCAGTTCTTGTTCACCCCCCAGATCACCCTGGCAAAATACCTCCAGAGGGAGGACAAGGTGGGGACCATGAGGTATGTACCTTCTCCTGCATAACTTGTCTTCCTCTGCATCTAATAGCAGTTTGGAAGGACATACTAATATTGTCTGAGCCTAGTTGTATTAGTAGTGTGATTCCTATCAAAATTGCGGAACATTCATATAGTATCTTTATCTCATTAGATTGGAAAGGATGTCGCAACGCAATATGTTCAGGGTTGGGACTGGATGGCTCCTATAAGGTAATCAACTCCTCATTGGAGAAATAATGCATCGTAAGTTCTCCTTTTTATGACAAAGCAGTGTTGCTATCTTCTAGTAATTTAGTGTCTATTTTAAAGCTTCCGACGTTGAAAGCAGAGTGTGAACAGCTACATTCCCATATATTGCCTAGTTGCAATTTGTACATGTGCCTCTTTAGTTTCCACATGAGTTAGTCCTTCAGAGACTGACTGTTTGTGATTAATTATATTTGGAAGGACAAGCTATTTTCTTTGTTAGATGGGAAAGAGCAAAAGGTTTCAAAGGATTACTCAATTAAGTAATCATGATACTAGCAGTTCGGATTATGTTGGTTGAGAAGCTGGAATAGTGAATGCATCTATTGATCCTAGGAGATAGGTGGAGATAGGATGGGGACAGGACAGCTCCTGGCAAGATGTAACGTCTTGCTCCACCATAATTTTACATTAGTTATGTCAATTATGGATTTCTTTGGCTTTTTTTGTTTAATGAGCAAAATCCTGACTGCCATTTGCTGATGTGGTTTTCCTATTTGGAGGAATGTGGTTGAATTTCTGTAGTTTCTCACTTATCTATTTACATGTTTTAAATCCATTTAAAATACATCAGTCTACATGTTACTTTATGATTGATCAACATCTATTTTTATGTAGGGATCGTAATACTGGCATATGGGATGAAGTATCAGTTTCCGTCACTGGGGTGAGTGCACAGTCACAGTTTTTTCTTTGTATAAGTCCTGCAATTCAATGGTTTCAGTCCCTGGGGTTGATGTGCCAGTTGATTTATATAGCTTGGTTGAACATTCTAATAAAATAGGACAATCCGTGTTTAGTAACATGGGGCTCTAATGGTGATCGTGACAAAATATTGCTGCCATTTTATGGCTTAAGCTTTTGTCTCTGCGTTTGGAGCAACTTTTTGTCTGGTAATTGTCTGGAACTATGAGTTAGCAAGCAAGTCACGGTTGCTTTGAATAGTGCTGTGGGGGGTAAAACAGGGTTTTATTTGTAATACTGTTCTGCATTATAATTTAATTCAAGATAACTGCAGTTTTTTTTTTTCAATCTGATACATCATCATTGGTTCAGCCTGTAAAGTTAATTGATCCCCACTTGGTGTCATCATTTTTCGACAACTATAAGAGAGTATACTTGCATTGTACGGCTGAGTTGGAAAATAGAAGTACAAGGGTTGCTGAATGCTCTTTGAGCATCGAAGTGACTGCAGAACTTGAGGGCAATGTCACCTCGATAGAGCATCTTCGGACTGAGCATCTGTCAATTTTGCCTGGGGCTCGGAGTCAACATACATTTACGGAGGTCAGTGCATATTGATGTATCTCAAGTTTCACAAGGAAAATGTTTTTAGAACAACTGTTCTTTCTTTGAAGAAGAAAAATCTTCCTGATTTTACTTCTTCCACATCTTATCATTGATGAGTTTGGCCAATATTATTTGCATCTAAAGAAATGTTGAAGTGGAAAATCAGATATAGGAAAAATCAAAATGATCCTAATTAATTTTTTCTTGGTATCAACCTGCAGCTGTTTTTCTATAAGCCAAATCTATGGTGGCCCAATGGCATGGGAAAGCAGTCACTTTACCATGTTGCTATCAGTGTTGAAGTGAAAGGATTTGGAGAGTCTGATTCATGGAGACATCTATCTGGATTCCGCAAAATTGAAAGCCATATTGATAGTGCAACTGGTGGAAGGTGAGGTTGTCATAATTTACGGAAAGAATTAGAAATTGAATTGTATTTTTTTATTGTAAACATACTTGTGCTCTTTAGGTTGTTCAAGGTTAATGGGCAGCCCATCTTTATTCGTGGGGGTAATTGGATTTTATCAGACGGATTACTGCGACTTTCAGAGAAACGCTACGAGACCGATATCAAATTCCATGCTGATATGAATTTCAACATGATCCGCTGTTGGGGTGGTGGATTAGCAGAAAGGCCAGAATTTTACCATTATTGTGATATGTATGGTCTTCTGGTAATGTATCCCCTCTCTCTCTCTCTCTCTCTCTCCCTCTCAGGCACAGTTGTAGGAGCTTGTTTGGCATTCCTCAGTTTGTAGTTTTATTGCTTCCTGAATGATAACATTGTTTACTATGTTGGATGATGAAGTCAGTTAGAAAATGAATAAACTAAGGAAACAGAATAGTATGTGTGCCGGATGTACTGAGCCTTTTTGAAACTAATTTATTGGTTGACGTACAGAAGTTGCTGCAGAATAAATCCTCACAGTTACTTGCTTCGAGATAACATGTCAAGAGTTTGTAAATGGCCTCTATATTACTTGTATGGTTTATTGTCAAGTCTTCAGCGCAACTCAGCCAACCTTCTTTTCAGATGCTTAGTATCATTTTTGTCAGTAATGGCTTATAAAGCTTTTGTAGGTCTGGCAAGAATTTTGGATTACTGGTGATGTTGATGGACGTGGAGATCCAGTGTCCAATCCGGATGGCCCCCTGGATCATGACCTATTTCTTCTGTGTGCAAGAGACACTGTCAAGCTTTTAAGGAATCATGCAAGTCTGGCTCTTTGGGTTGGTGGAAATGAACAAGTTCCACCAGTTGACATCAACACGGCTCTAAAGGATTACCTTAAACTTCATCCCTATTTTGAAAAGGTGGATGAACATGACAAAATTTTAGAAGATTTGAATAACGAGGAGGAAGATCCCAGCCTCTACCTCGATGGAACACGCATCTATGTTCAAGGGTCCATGTGGGATGGGTTTGCTGATAGCAAGGGTGGCTGGACCGATGGCCCTTATGAGATCCAGTATCCGGAAAGCTTCTTTAAAGATGACTTTTACAATTATGGATTCAATCCAGAAGTGGGTTCTGTGGGTGTGCCTGTTGCGGCTACCATCAGAGCAACAATGCCTCCGGAAGGATGGAAAATTCCTATCTTCAAGAAACTTCCAAATGGTTACACTGAAGAAGTTCCAAATCCTATATGGCAATACCATAAGTACATACCATACTCAAAACCAGACAAGGTTCATGATCAAATCAAAGTCTATGGTACCCCCACAGATCTTGATGACTTCTGTTTGAAGGTAAGACTTAATGAAGGGTGTTGCCATTAGTTTGTTTCATCTATTCAATCAGTGATTACATATTATTTTTTTGACTCATCAGGCTCAGCTCGTAAACTACGTACAGTATAGAGCTTTATTGGAAGGCTGGACTTCTCATATGTGGAGAAAATTTACGGGGGTTCTCATATGGAAGACTCAGAATCCTTGGACTGGGCTTAGAGGTCAATTTTACGATCACCTACTTGATCAGACGGCAGGGTTCTATGGCTGCCGTTCAGCTGCAGAGCCAATCCATGTTCAACTTAATCTAGCCACCTATTCTATTGAGGTACATATTGCTATAGAAAGCCAGTGAGAGTCAGACTGTTATTATTCTTTGAATAGACTCGATGCACATCTTTGTTGGGGAGCAACAATATTAAGTTATGCAGTCACACATTCTTCAGTAAAGCCTGAATATGAACTCATAATTTTTTCCTGTGAAATAGAACTTGATTATAGCCTTTTCTGGTCTGCTTCCACAGGTTGTTAATACAACATCAGATGAGCTCTCTGGCATAGCAATAGAAGCATCGGTATGGGATTTGGAGGGAGCATGTCCATACTACAAGGTTTTTGACAAACTTTCAGTGCCACCCAAAAAGACTGTTTCCATTGTGGAGATGAATTATCCCAAGTCGCAAAGTCCAAAGCCTGTCTACTTCCTTCTTCTTAAACTCTACCATATGTCTGATTCTGGTATCATATCTAGGAACTTCTACTGGTTACATGTGTCTGGTGGTAACTACAAGCTTTTGGAAGCATACAGGAAGAAGAAAGTACCTCTCAGGATCACATCTAGGGCTTATGTCAGAGGTTCCACATACGAAATTGACATGCATGTGCAGAACACTTCTAGAAGGCCGAACTCTCAAAATTTAACGTACCAGAATATTTTCAGTAGAAGGCATCGTGTGGGAGACATTGACTTGGCCTCTTTGGGTTCTGACCAAGCTGCTAAGGAGGTAAAAGGTCAATCTGGTTTACTTCAGGGAGCAGCCAAGTGCTTTTGTGGTTTACTTCAGGGAGCGGCCAAGTGCTTTTCAAAGGAAGCTAATAGTCCAAGCGTTGCCATTATAAATGGGACCGACGTTGGAGTTGCTTTCTTCCTTCATTTCTCTGTTCATGCTATGAAGAGAGACCGCAAGGAAGGAGAGGACACGAGAATCCTTCCTGTTCATTACTCGGATAATTACTTCTCTTTAGTACCAGGCGAAATTATGACCACCAAAATCTCTTTCGAAGTTCCACCAGGTGTTACTCCTCGAGTCACGCTCAATGGCTGGAATTACCATCGTGGGCATACAGTCCCACTGAGGTGAGAAATGGTCATAGTCCTGTCTGTTCTTACCATTCTATGGAGGGAACGTGCTTTTCAGATTGATGTCTCCGCCCTTAAGTCCTTGTCCAGGCTGTGTTAAATTTGCACATCAGTTTCCTTTTTTGGTTAAATCTTCATCAGCAGTTTCTCACTGTCCGACTGGAAATTAAGCAGCATCACTTGGAGAGAGTCCAGTGTTTTCACCTCTTCACACTCTCGGAGTTTCTTGGGGAATGCTGCGGGATGCTCCAACCACATCAATCAGTCTTGCATTGAATCGTTGACAATGTCAATTGTTGAAGCGAATGTATTTATAAACATGCGTGCTTTCTCCGTGCTATACTCATTTCAGGAATCTTTATTTTCTGTATAGAGAAACAGATAAAGAAACGTGAGAGAATAAACGGGGGGAAACAATCTTTCCTCTTATCTTTATTCCTGGATGTTTCCCCACTTCTTAGAAATGACAAGTGGATAAATATATATCCTTCCCCCTCTCAAAAGGCCTGAACATACAGGTCCGTTCCCCTGATGTAAGTTTTGCATAGTGCCATCCTGATGTTCATCTGAATGAACTTGTTGATGGCCCACTTCAAACCAGGATGCGTCGGGAGAGGGATTCTAAAGTGCACCATTGATCAGCAAAATGGAATTTGATTGAGAATTCTAAATCCATTCTTTTCAATTCATACTAGTGCCTACCCGATCATCGTTCCGTTGGAAAAGGTTGGGGCTTGATCAGGACTAATTAGTAAAAGGTCTTAGAGCCGGAAGTGATCTTAGAAACCAATCGGGAAAAAGTAGCTTGTTCATGACTTCCGACCGCGAGCGCCGTGAGTCCATGAAACGGCCCTATTCCTTAAGAATTAACTAGGAAAATATGATGGCCAAAATTAATATCAACAAAAAAACATTTAGCAGTCATATGCCCTGATGTCCTCTGAATATATAGAAGTATAGCTTTTCTATGGTTAGTTCTGCTTTCTCGCCCCTGCTTCTGAGAAATGCATACCAGTATATCCAAAAGTCTGCTTAATGTTTCCTCCCATCCCTTGTGCAAATGCCAAATATTCAGAGGCGAGCTGGCATATGAACATTTGGTTTTCTGATGTCAATTAAGAAACTCATTTGGTGAGTGTTGAAAAAAAAAAAAACAAAAGAGGAAAATGGTAGTTTGTTGAGTAAGACTAAGGTCGCTTTCTTGGTCGAATAAAAAGGGACGGAAAGGTGTCGTTAAACAAAATTAAAGTGAATCAAAATTAAAGCTTCTTATGGAATGTTCAAAAGATGAGATGTGATATATATCTGATTAATCGAATTATTACGCTCTTTTTAAAATTGAATTTTGTAGTTTGTAAAATTCTAAATGTATATAAGTCTGATATGCCAATTTGCGGAGATAAAAAGAGATGAGCTTTCATAATTTGATTACCACCACTTCTCGGCAGAAATGCGCCCAAGGAGGTCATAAGTTCTGCAGTCTACGGTAGCCGTCTGACAAGCTCGTAGACTTTCCAAAGGAAGCAAACCCGATCTTCTCTGTGGCATTACTATTGTCTGTGTTCCTGCGACTTTGGTTTCATGGATGAAATCGAAATGGGTCTTCCGGAGACTGAGCTCCCACCTCTCTCCTCCGCTCAAAGCTCAGAACTTTCGAGGCGCCCCGTCACAAGCTTCTGCTCTTGTGCTCGACAACGTGCGCGTGAGCCACCTTCTGTCCACTTGCGGCAGAGAGGGGCGTTTCCATCTGGGCTCTTCTCTTCACGCGTCCATTATCAAGAACCCGGAGCTCCACGACCTGCGAAATGAGGACCTCTTCGGAAATGGTCTTGTCGTTTGGAACTCTCTCCTCTCGATGTACGCGAAGTGCGGAGACACGCGGGATGTCGCTAAGCTGTTTGATGAAATGCCTGTGAAAGACACTATTTCCCGAAACACCCTGTTTTCTGGGTTCTTGAAGGACGGGGAGTTTGAGATGGGTTTTGGGATGTTCAAAAGAATCTGGGAAGGGGGTGTTCGAGGTGTGGATAAAGCCACGGTAACCACGATTCTGTCCAGTTGTGATAGCCGCGAGCTTTCTCATGTAGTTGAGTTGATGCATGGCATAGTCTTTAGGGGTGGATTTGAAAGGGAAATTCCGATTGGGAATGCTCTGATCACGTCGTATTTCAAATGTGGTGGCAATGGTTGGGGAATGCAGGTTTTTAATGAAATGTTCAAGAGGAATGTAATTAGTTGGACGGCTGTTATCTCTGGCCTTCAACAGAATGGGTTTTATGAGGATAGTTTAAAATTATTTATGAGCATGCGTAGTGGATCACTCAATCCAAATACTCTCACATACTTAAGCTCCATAATGGCGTGTGCAGGTCTACAAGCAACAAACTTGGGGCGCCAGTTGCATAGCATTGCATGGAAATTGGGTATTCAGTCAGATTTATTGGTAGAGAGTGCACTGATGGATATGTGTGCAAAATGTGGAAGTCTGGAAGATGCATTGGATTTATTCGAGTCTGCAGAGACTATAGATGAGGTTTCTATGACTGTAATTCTTCTAGGTTTTGCAAAAAATGGGTTTGAAGAAGAAGCTATACAAGTATTTCTGAAAATGGTAAAGGCAGGGTTGGAGATTGATTCTAACGTGGTTTCTGCTGTTCTTGGAGTTTTTGGTGGTGATACTTCTCTAGGTTTAGGTAAACAAATTCACTCTTTGATTATCAAAAGAAGCTTGTTTCATATTCCCTTTGTCAGCAATGGGTTAATGAACATGTATGCGAAGTGTGGAGGTATCCTGGAGTCAATCAAAGTGTTTAATCAGATGCCTTCGAGAAATTTGATCTCATAGAATTCTATGTTAATGCTTTTGCGTGTCACGGAGATGCTTATGGAGCTTAAGTTTGTATGAAGAAATGAAGATGGAAGTTGTAAAGCTGACAGATGTTGCACTTCACTCTTTGCTTCATGCTTGTAGCCATATGGGCTTAGTAAAGAAGGGAATGGAGTTTTTTGCTTCAGTGGAAAGGGATTATGGAATTAATCCAAGGACAGAGCAGTACGCTCGTGTTGTCAACATGTTAGGGCTGGCTGGTCGCCTTATGGAAAGAATTAGAAATTGAATAGTATTCTTTATAGTAAATATACTTGTGCTATTTAGGTTGTTCAAGGTTAATGGGCAGGCCATTGTTATTCATAGGGGTAATTGGATTTTATGAGAAGGATTACTGCGACTTTCAAAGAAACCCTACAGGACCGATATCAAATTCCATGCTGATATAAATTTCAACATGATCCGCTGTTGGGGTGGTGGAGTAGCAGTCTTCCGGTGATTATCGCCCCCCAAACCAACCACCCTTCTCTTCCCCCTTCTTCTCTATCTATGCGTTGAGATGGAGCTTGTTTGGCATTCCTCAGCTTGTAGTTTTATTGCTTCCTTGATGAGAACATTGTTTACTATGTTGGATGAAGTCAGGTAGAAAATGGATAAACTAAGGAAACAGAATAATATGTGTGCCGGATGTATGTATTGGTAGACGTAGAGAAGTTGCTGCCGAATAAATCCTTGCAGTCACCTGCTTCCTGATAACCTGATAACATATTAAGAGTTCGTAAATGACCTCCATATTACTTGTATGGTTTATTGTCAAGTCTTCAACGCACCTCGGCCAACCTTCTTTTCAGATGCTTAGTATCATATTTGTCAGTATGTTAGCAAATGATTTATCCTGCCATCCAATTGCTCATAAAGCTTTTGTAGGTCTGGCAAAAATTTTGGATTACTGGTGATGATGATGGACATGGAATCCCAGTATCCAACCCGGATGGCCCCCTGGATCATGACCTATTTCTTCTGCGTGCAAGGACACTGTCAAGCTTTTAAGGAATCATGCAAGTCTGGCTCTTTGGGTAGGTGGAAACGAACAAGTTCCACCAGATGACCTCAACACAGCTCTAAAAAATTACCTCAAACTCCATCCCTATTTTGAAAAGGCGGATGAATATGACAAAATTTTAGAAGATTTGAATAACGAGGAGGTAGATCCCAGCCTCTACCTCAATGGAACACACATCTATGTTCAAGGGTCCATGTGGGATGGGTTTGCTAATAGCAAGGGCGGCTGGACCGATGGCTGTACGATATCCAGTATCCTGAAAGCTTCTTTAAGGATGACTTTTACAATTATGGATTCAATCCAGAAGTGGGTTCTGTGGGTATGCCTGTTGTGGCATCAGAGCAACAATGCCTCTGGAAGGATGGCAAATTCCATTGAGAAACTTTCAAATGGTTACCCTGAAGAAGTTGCCAATCCTATATGGCAATACCATAAGTACATATCATACTCAAAACCAGACAAGGTTCATGATCAGATCAAACTCTATGGTACCCCCAAGGATCTTGATGACTTTTGTTTGAAGGTAAGACTCAGTGAAGGGTCTTGCCATTAGTTTGTTTCTTCTATTCAATCATTAAGTACGTATTATTTTTTTGACTCATGGACTGGCCTTAGAGGTGAATTTTATAATCAACAACTTGATCAGATGGCAGGGTTCTACGGCTGCTGTTCAGCTGCAGAGCCAATCCATGTTCAACTCAATCTAGCCACCTATTCTATTGAGGTACATCTTACTATAGAAAGCCACTGAGAGCTCAGACTGTTATTATTCTTTCAATAGACTCAATGCACATCTTAGTTGGGGAGCAACAATATTAAGTTATGCAGTCACTCATTCTTCAGTATAGCCTGAATATGAACTTGTAATTTTTCCTGTGAAATAGAACCTGATAAATAGCCTTTTCTGGTCTGCTTCTACAGGTTGTTTAATACCACATCAGATGAGCTCTCTGGCATAGTGATAGAAGCATCGGTGTGGGATTTGGAGGGAACATGTCCATATTACAAGGTTTTTGACAAACTTTCAGTGCCACCTAAAAAGGAGGTTTCCGTTGTTGAGATGAAATATCCCAAGTTGCAAAGTCCAAAGCCCGTCTACTTCCTCCTTAAACTCTACCATATGTCCAATTTTGGTATCATGTCTAGGAACTTTTACTGGTTACATGTGTCTGGTGGTAACTACAAGCTGTTGGAAGCATATAGGAAGAAGAAAGTACCCCTCAGGATCACTTCTAGGGCTTGTGTCAGGTTCCACACATGAAATTGACATGCATGTGCAGAACACATCTAAAAGCCAGACTCTCAAAATTTAATGTACCGGAATATTTTTAGTACAAGGCATGGTGGGGGACACATTGACTTGGCCTCTTTGGATTCTGACCAAGCTGCTGAGGAGGTAAAATGTCAGTCTGGTTTACTTCAGAGAGAAGGCAAATGCTTTTCGAAGGAAGTTAATAGTCCCAGCGTCGCCATTATAAATGGGACCAATGTTGGAGTTGCTTTCTTCCTTCACTTCTCCGTTCATGCTATGGAGGCAGACCGCAAGGAAGGAGAAGACATGAGAATCCTTCTTGTTCATGTCTCTGCCCATACATCCTCATCCTGGCTGCGTTTATTTTGCACATCAGTTTCTTTGGTTAAATCTTCATTAGCAGTTTCTCACCATCCGGCTGGAAATAAAGTGGCATCACTGGGAGGGAGGCCAGCATTTTCGCCTCTTCGCACCCACAAAGTATCTTGTGGGATGCCACTGGATACTCTAATCACATCAAACGATCTTGTCTTGAATTGTTGACAGTGTCAATTGTCAAAGCGAATGTTTTTATGAACATATGTGCTTTCTCCTTGCTACACTCATTTCAGGAATCTTTATTATCTGTGTAAGTGATACGTGAGAGAATAAACGGGAGGAAAACAATCTTTCCGTTCCCCTGATAAATAAATAAGTCCAAGTCGCATAGCGCCATCCTGATGCTTATCTTGATGGCCCACTTCAAACCAGGATATGCCGAGAGGGAGAGAGATTTTAAAGGGTACTATTATCAGTAAAATGGAATTTGATCGAGAATTCTAAATCCATCCATTTCAGTTCATCCTATGGGTCTACTTGATCGTTCTTCAGTCGGAAAAAGTTGCTTGTTCATGACTTCCGACCGCAAGTGTCATGGCTTCCTGAAGCAGCCATATTCCTCAAGAATTGACGAGGAAAATCCGACGGCCAAAGAGAATATCAAGAAAGAATTCTTGTGCTCTAATGTCCTCTGAATATTTGGAAACCTATAGCTTTTTCTATGGTTAGTTTTGCATTCCTCCCCCTCCAGAGAATGGCAACAACACAAGCATACAGAAGTTTGCTTAATGTTTTCCTGCATCCCTCGTGCAAAATGCAAACATTCACGGGCTTGCTGGAATTCGCGCATTTGGTTTTTCTGTTGTCAAGGGCGAAACCCATTTGGTGAGTGTTGAAAAAAGAAACAAAAAAAGGAAAATCCTCGTTTGTTGAGTAAGACTTCGGTCGATCTCTTGCTCAAATCGGAATGGGACAGAAAGGCATCGGCAAACAAAATTAGAAAAAGTCAATTTTAAGCTTCCCAACTCCGACTCTCAATATTGTAGGAAAAATTGTCCAAATAGTCCTAAACTTATTACACTTTTGCCAATTCAATTCTAAACTTTTCGATTTTGTCAATTTAATCATAAATATTTTCACTTCTTACCAATTGAGTTTATTTAACCAATTTTGATTAAAAATTACTCACGTGGTCGATTAGCGCTGCCATGATACTTTTTAAATATTATTTTAATAATATTTTGTTTTTTATGGTTCTTTCTTCTTCTTTTTTTTTTTTTTTTGGGTTTCGGATCTGGGCTACAAGAATTGCCGATTGACCCTCGCTAGCCACGGGGAGGGTCGGCTGACCCTTGCCCGATGAGAGTGTCGCGGCCCTCACTCAAAAACTGCAAGGGTCACGACACTCTCGCCAGATTTGGTCAGGCAAGGGCAGCGACCTCGCCTGTGGGAGTGAGGGTTGGCTGGCAAGGATTGCCAACCAGATTCAAAAAAAAAAAAAAAAAAAAAATTTTTTTTTTAAAAGAGAAAATCATTAAAAAAATGTCATGTCGTCACTGATTGTTTACGTCAGCAATTTACAATCAAAATTAATTGGATGGACTCGACAATAAGTAAAAAGACTTAAAACTAAATTAGAAGAATTAAAAGGTTTAAGACTGAATTAACAAAAGTATAATAAGTTTAAGATTTTTTCAATAATTTTTTCCAATATCACGGCATCCTAAAAATTATTCAAGCCAAATCTTCTGCATTCATCAACACCTTCACATATTGTATTTATGGATCTTCAGCGTGATCCGACACGTGCTAAATATCCAATCGATTGAATTATGTTCTTATTTTTCATTGAGTTAAGTAGTCTGTGAAATTTGAAAGGTATATATAAGTCAATTTGTCAATTTGCGTAGAAAAAAGAAAGAAAAAAAGATGAAGTATAATCCCTACTGTAGTCTATAATAGCCGTTTGAGAATCTTCTCTGTGGCATTACCATCGTCTGTGTTGCTGCGAACTTTGGTTTCATGGATGAAATCGAAATGGGTCTTCCGGAGACTGAGCTCCCACCTCTCTCCTCCGACTCCTCTCCCTCCTCCGCTCGAAGCTCAGACCTTTCAAGGCGCTCCGTCGCCAGCTTCTGCCATGGTGCTCGACCACGTACGCGTGAGCCACCTTCTGTCCACTTGCGGCAAAGAGGGTCGTCTCCGTCTGGGCTCTTCTCTTCACGCCTCCATCGTCAAGAACGCTGAGCTCCACGACCTTGGAAATGAGGACCTCTTCGGAAATGGTCCCGTCGTCTGGAACTCTCTCCTCTCGATGTACGCCAAGTGCGGCGGCATGCGGGATGTCGTTGAGCTGTTCGATGAAATGCCTGTGAAAGACACTATATCCTGGAACACCCTGTTATCTGGGTTACTGAGAAATGGGGAGTTCGAGATGGGTTTTGGGATGTTCAAGAGAATGTGGGAAGGGGGTGTTCGAGGTGTTGATAAAGCCACGGTAACGACGATTCTGTCTGGTTGTGAGAGATGTGAGCTTTCTCATGTAGTTGAGTTGATGCATGGCATAGTCTTCAGGGGTGGATTTGAAAGGGAAATTACAATTGGGAATGCTCTGATCACATCATATTTCAAATGTGCTGGCATCGATTGGGGAATGCAGGTGTTTAATGAAATGTTCGAGAGGAATGTAATTAGTTGGACGGCTGTTATCTCTGGCCTTCAACAGAATGAGTTTTATGAGGATAGTTTAAAGTTATTTATGAGAATGTGTAGTGGAATGAGTATGAGCGGATCACCCAATCCAAATACTCTCACATACTTGAGCGCCATCATGGCGTGTTCAGGTCTACAAGCAATAAACATGGGGCGCCAGTTGCATAGCATTGCATGGAAATTGGGTATTCAGTCAGATTTATTGGTGGAGAGTGCACTGATGGATATGTACGCAAAATGTGGAAGTCTAGAAGATGCATTGGATATATTCGAGTCTGCAGAGACTATAGATGAGGTTTCTATGACTGTAATTCTTGTAGGTTTTGCACAAAATGGGTTTGAAGAAGAAGCTATACAAGTATTTCTGAAAATGGTAAAGGCAGGGTTGGAGATTGATTCTAATGTGGTTTCTGCTGTTCTTGGGGTTTTTGGTGCTGATACTTCTCTAGGCTTAGGTAAACAAATTCACTCTCTGATTATCAAAAGAAGCTTTTTTCATATTCCCTTTGTCAGCAATGGGTTAATAAACATGTATGCGAAGTGTGGAGATATCATGGAATCAATCAAAGTGTTTAGTCAGATGCCTTCAAGAAATTTGATCTCATGGAATTCCATGATTAACGCTTTTGCATGTCACGGAGATGGCTATGGAGCTCTACGGTTGTTTGAAGAAATGAAATTAGAAGGTGTAAAGCCGACAGATGTTACATTTCTCTCTTTGCTTCACACTTGTAGCCATATTGGCTTAGTCGAGAAGGGAATGGAGTTTTTAGATTCAATGGAAAGGGATTATGGAATTAGTCCAAGGACAGAGCACTATGCTTGTGTTGTAGACATGTTGGGACGGGCTGGTGGCCTTGCTGAAGCGAAGAGTTTTATAGAGGGAATGCCCACAGAACCTGGTGTTCTAATTTGGCAAGCCTTGCTTGGCGCTTGTGGCATGCACAATGATTCGGAGATAGGAAGGTATGCCGCCGAACAGCTGATTTCTGCTGCACCTGAGACCCCTGCGCCATACATTTCGCTGGCCAATATATATTCTGCCGAAGGTAATTGGAAAGAGAGAGCAAGGACTATGAAAAGAATGAAAGAAGCTGGAGTGGCTAAAGAAACAGGCATTAGTTCGATTGAGATTGAGAAGAAAGTCCATAGCTTTGTCGTCCGGGACAGGATGCATCCGCAAAGTGAAACCATTTATGAAATTTTAAAGGAACTGTTTCTTTTGATGACAGATGAAGGATATATGCCTGATAAGAGATTCATTCTCTATTACTTGAACACAGACTAGAGCAGAAGCAAGTGTACTGTACACTTGGATTCAGTCTTGTGATGAAGAGAAAATAGGACTAGAATGTAAAGTTAGGTGAGTTAGAAAGATATGCTGACTGGAAGAAAGTATGTCAGAAGTTATCATAATTTCTCGTGGAAGCATGACTTCGAGGTGAGTCACTTGATGAGCACTGTAACGTGAGTTACTCAACCATTTTTGACAGACAGCAAATGAAGTGGTAAAAATTTTCAGGTCTTACTATAGTTTCTGCTGGGGTAGCTTTAATGTAGATATATTTAAACGTTCATAAGTCCACCTTATATATATGGATGGATAAAATTGTCGAATGAGAAAGTGTGAGCTTTCCATTCCACAGAATGATCATTTCCACCATGTTTGATCTGCTGTAACACTCACTTATATCACGAAGTGGATAGAGATCCACCAAGAGCACTCTCTATTGATCATGAAGTGGGGTTGAATCCATCTGATGCAGTTTCAAGGATTGTTTTGTAGAATTTCTCAATTTCATAGGTGAATTTACTGAGATACTGCTAGTCCTAGAATCAGCTGCGGTGATGACAGCGATGAGGCTTTCATTCAGAATAACTGATGCATGGCTGTGCCAGGCATGAAAAATCAGCTTTAAGGTGTCGGTGATTCAGATACCAGGAAGTAGAAATACATTGGGACTTTTCCATTTCACGCACGTAGGTAGCTTGGATAAACCTGTGCAAAATCTCATCAAATCAGATTCAGTATATTAAAAGAAATTGGGACATAATGCCAGAGTAATTCACAGCAGGTTCTCGATTCATTAGATTTGGTACTCTGGAGGTTTAATGATGATTGGAATATGGATCACTTCATGCTTGAGTGGTCACTCTTTTCAAGGGGTTTCCCCACGTCAACTAAGTTGAGGCAATATGTAGGTTCCTTCTGACGATTTTGCAATTTGGAGACAGTTTCAAAGGAGATTTTGTAAATAGGAGAATTGTACGCATTTTGTCTGTGGCCAGTGCAATTCATGGGTTGAAACGGAGGGGATTGTTAATGTAATTTAGGCCTTTCGAAGCTTAGAAGGATTCCTGCTTTTTTAGTTTGAGGGTCTTTGCAACATGTTAAAGAAGCCGAATCACCATGGCGATCAAGCCATAATAAGTCACGTCTTCAAATACGTGCCATATATGTTCTACGATACACACTCAACATGTATTCATTAAGCTGCCCATCCCCACTGAACTCAAGTGAGGAAAGAGCCCTTTAGAAACCAAAAAAGGAAGGAAAAAAAAAAAAAAGCATGACATTTCCTTTCTAAACATCATGTCTAAAATGCTGTGTATCCAAGACTCCAGTCACGTCCTGTCACTGAAAGAAAGATTCAGCGACAGATTTTCTGTACGTCTCTCTAAAGTACATAATTTGCGAGCTTCTTCTACAGCTGCCGCCCCTCCACTTTAGAGCATTACCCGAGTCTGTGACCACAACACGAATACTTGGTGCTCTCTGAAACGGTTGCTATTGCATGATATCGATAAGAACCTTATACCGGAACTCAATCCTCTACGAGCTGGGGCAAGAGCAGAAAATCAAAACCATCAACCGCGCAAAACCTGTGTACAGGCTACTTATTTGCCGGGTGATGCAAACCTTGTCCGCTCCCTTTGTCGAGTAATAGATCGATCTCTTGGGGATGGTGTGTTAGCTCCCACAACTGCTTGGCGCATCATCTCTGCAACCACATAATTTGGCCAAGTTTCTCAGTGAGACGAGTTCTGTAGTTGATAAAAGTCGATTTCTGCTACCCATATCTCAAAAATGTATTAAACAAAAAACGAGTCCCTGAATGAACGCTCAAACCTTCCTTGACACAATTAGGACAATATTCAATCTGTCAGCTTCGGTGATATCATTTCAGAGCCAAAATCATTTGATTCTCCAAAGAAGGGCTAATTTGTTTACTTCGCACATGAGGATTGCGAGTATCAATTTGAGATGCAGTACAACAATCTAATTCATTATACTGGTCACGTGTTTCTCATACATAATGTAGGGAAAGAAACCACTTTGTTATACAAGTTATATTTGATGGAACATCAATTGCACCGCAAGAATATTTTGCCAGGAAAAACAGCGAAAGAATTCATAAAAGAAAAGAGGGAACAGCACGAGTAAAACTGGGAAAAGAAAATCTACCTCGTTTTGTCTTAAGCTCTTGGTCAAGTTCTTCTTTCCATAACTTTTGTCTCTCAGAGAAGCTAACACAGCGATAAGAGTTAGGGAGGTTAAGACTATAGCTGAGTAGCTTACAAATAAATATATGTAAATGAATTTGTTCGAAGATAATATAAACTCTAGTGAAACCAACCTTGGGCTACTTGAGTCCTGTAGACCACCATTCACAAGACCTTTCACATCACTGGACTGAGGCAAACCTACTTCCGGTGAAGACTGATTGCTGGCATTGCCAACATTAGATATACGTCTGCTATTATTACTCCCAGGGCTTCCAGAACCAACTCCGTCTGTGGCTGTTGTTGAAGTTCCAGCCGCAGCCCGGCTAGGTGACCTGCTTTTAGGAGGTAATCTCAAGTAACTTGGTGCAGTTTCATCATAATTGCTCTTGCCAGCAAGAGAGCAAGGTGTATTTAAACTGTTGAGGAACTCTTCATAAAGTGGACTTTGCAGCTTCTTCAGTTCCATGGCCTGGAGTAAAATACCCCAAGAATGTATCAACCGACAGTCAAAAAAATCAACTTACCACTGCAACTGCTCAATCGCAATTTTTACATTAATCACCAATTGTACCTTTTCATGGAGAAAAGCTGTGATTTTGGACTCTGTGAGTTCATCATCCTCCTCAAGTATTGATGGTCCAGATGGAAATGAAAAATCATTTCCCCCCTCACTCAAAGATCCAGATGGACCAGTAGGACTAAAAACCGTTCGATCAGGGTTGATGCCCATTCCAGGCTGCTGAGGTATTGGAGTAACATCAAATTTGCCCGTCCAATCGATAGAAGGCTCACTTATGGGGTTAAAGCTCTGCTAAAGCAATATCATTGATCATGTGCAACATGTAAGCCATCTTTCTTTTTGTTAAAAGGTAACAAACAGAAATTTTCAAGCAGTTAACCTTGTAAATATTATCAGGAGATCTGCCTATGGAGTCAATCTCATCATCGATCAGACACATATCATCATCACTTCCATTTGCCCCCCAGCAACCACTTTCTGCCATTGACCCTCGTCGGCGGAATGTTGAGCAGCTCATAGAATCCATGTTAGTAATATCTGCTCCCAAGTTCATTGACATTTGACTAGCAAAAAGGGAAAGCTACATCATCAGAAAACATTACCACTACTGAACCAGCAAAAGAAAAAAACTGAAGAACATAACCATTAATTAGTTTACATGGTTTTTCCATTTGCCATGGAAGATGCTGAAGGAATGTCAGACTTCTCCTGATTAACAGAAAAACAATTTCAATTTATTTAATCTGAAAAAGCTTCCGAAGTGAATGAAATGGCCATGCCTCCTTGGTTTATTGAGTATACGAACCATGCCAAAAGTAGAAAAACCAGAATGAGAATCCTCATGTTCTCCCGTGACAAAGTGATGCTGCATATTATATAGAGACATGAGAACTGTAACATGTAGTTCTGCAGACGAAAGAAGTATAATTAAAGGACAAGAGACTTCAGAATATTGAAGAAATCATTGTATGCCACTCAAATGCTACAAATAACTAGAATCACCTGCAGCAGCTGGGATGCCGTTCGCCTAGCATGGGGTTCCCTGAAATCAAATCACACGTTGCACAATTAAGCGAAGGACTGGAAAGACTCTTCAAGTATATTGTAACAGATATACTACCTTTCAATACAAAGCCAGAGAACTTTGAATGCAAGATTTAAATTTCGAAAGAAGAAAGAAAGGCCAACAAGAAGTGGGGAAAGTAATATGATCATACTTCTGCAAACACTGTAGCAGAAAATCTTTTGCCTCATCTGAGAGATGATCAGGAATCGGAGGATGAGATTTTGTCGTCCCTATGTAGAAGAGAGCAGCAACCTGAAGGACAAGCTTTGTGAAAAATATGACAGAATTTGACATTGACAATTGCACAAAACTCAAATTTCAGCGAGAATACCTCTTGGTATTGTTCGCTCCATGGAGGCTTTCCAGTCGCCATCTCAATAACAGTGCATCCAACACTCCATACATCGGCAGAGCTGTGAGGCATTTCAAATATCTCAATCAAATGCTGATATAGAAACTTAAAAAACAAAGTATTTTCAGCATAAAAGAGCATGGCAGATGTAACAGGCAAGGATTGAAAGAAAAGGCTCACCACTCTTACTAAAGTGCCCAAACAAGAATGGCTCATCAAACTCTAATGCGATACACCACACTTTAATTTCAATATGCCGTTTAGCCTCCCCTAAGATTCCTTAAGTTAACTTACTCATCTAGTGAAAAACAAAAGAATAAGAAGCAGATAAAGAGCTTTATCCACCTTGAAAACTCAAAATAGTTTGATCGGCTCCTAGACTTAATAATTTCTGGACGTTCATGCTTTGAAACTTTAATTGGAAGAAGGTCTCAAGTTGTGAAAGCTTCGCAGTAGATATGTGTTGATAATTTTAATAACTTGTCATCAACTAAAATTTTGGCTAAATTTTTTCAGCTAGTATCTTACTTGAAACAGCAAATTCCACAGGTGGGCATTGTAATGTCTAGTGTAGTGCTAGTAACAATAACAAAGTCAACCCAGAAAGGAAGAGACAGAGAAACATTTTATTGGTGTTCACTAAAATTGAAGTACAAGCAAAACATTCCCTTAAAAATAATTCATTCCTGGATTGCATATTTGAGTTGTGGTTTTATATCCGAACTAAATTAAATAATTTTTTTTTTGTTCGGACGTCTCCCATAATATTTGAACTGTCTGTATGACATAATGGGAAGAATTGCAACTGATAAAAGTATATGAGCTCTAACCATCTCATCCTATTTTTAAAGATAAACAACAAAAGCAAAGAACTCGTTCACAAAGATAATGTCAAATTTCTATAATACTTACAAGCTATGGCCTGTCTGGAGAATGACTTCTGGAGCCATCCAATACGGAGTGCCCTTCATTGATTTGGCACCTGAAATGGTAGCCTGTGTAAAAAAGAAGATAGTTTTCAGTTAATAGACCAAGTGGAAAGCAAAAATATGAAAAATTGGCTGAGAAAACCAATATTGGGTATACCAGCTCAACTACTTGTTTTGAGGCACCAAAATCTGCAAGTTTGATGCACCCTTTATTATCGACTAAAATATTTGCTCCCTGTAAATGGAGTCATAACTTGATTACAAACTCTGAGAGAGAGAGAGAGAGAGAGAGAGAGAGATTAAAAATGCCAATAGCAATATATTTATTAAAAAAAAAAAAAAAAAAAAAAAAAAGCAATGCACCTTGATGTCCCTGTGCATAATTCCATTCTTGTGTAGATACTCAAGGCCCAATAAAAGTTGCTTGGTGTATGTTCTTATAACCTGTTCAACATATTGGCAGATAAGACCAAACTCAAAAAACCCAGGAAAAAGCCTTTTTAGGCAGACAGTGTCTCACCGGTTCAGGGAATGGTCCGAATTTCCCCAGCAATGACGATATAGATCCACCAGGAACAAATTCCAACAAAATATTTAAAGAGTCTTCCTCCCTTACTGTCCCTAAATATCTCTGATAGAGACAGCAATCAGATGATCAGATTATAGCCAATGCTACTATTTACTTCTATTTTAAGCCCAAAGCTTGCATATTCGAAAACAAAATTGAAAGTCACTTACAACTATGTTTGGATGCGAGAGATTCTTCAGCAACTTCACTTCCTCCTCAAGCCCCCTAATATGAGCCTAGTTACAAGACTAAGTAAGTCACATAAACTCAACCAAAATACAAATGATCCAAAGATCATGGAACACACCGGCACATGCAAAAATATTAGACGAGTTTCTGTAAAACTCAAACCTGTGCTTTCTCCTTTGATGCGCTATTTGCTGCAATCAAAACCTGGAGGAAAGCAAACCAATACAAGACGTGACATCCATTATAAATCCCCAGATGCATGGAAGAAAAAAAACTCAAGAAGCACCCAATTTAAAGAAAATAAATACGACATTAACAAAATTCAAAAGATTAGCCCGGGAAAAACCTACTAACAGCAAGAATCAAATATCGGGTATGAACTTCTCATGAAATCAGCAAATGAAGGCAGGCGATTAAGGGTAAGTGCAATGAACAACATTTAACTCTCAAGCAAAATCAACTAGAAACAGATGCGGATTCAGTCCATCAAGTAAATCTAATCAGAAGTGGACCAAGGATCCTTCAATTAAACAGATCGGGCACAACTTCAGAGCCCAAAGCTCCACTAAATTTATTCACCGACGTCACAAAAGTCGCTCTTCCCGAACTGAAACTGAGCAGAATCGGTGAATATTCAGAGCCAAGTCATCGAATCAAGCTCGAGCAAGTGGAAGCAGGATCCGCCGAAAACAGCCAAACCCTCGGAGGCCGAGAACAAGTACCTGCTTGACGGCCAGGAGCTCACCGGAATCCAGGTTCATCCCCATGTAAACCCTACCGAAGGCCCCGCAGCCGATCAATTCCCCTTTCCTCCACCGGATCGGGGGCGCCCCATCCTTGGGGGCGGAGAGGGACGCCTTAGAGAAGGCGATGGACCTGCGGATGCAGGAGTTGATCTGCTCCACGATCGCCCTCGTCGCCGTCGGCACCGGCGTCGTCGCCGTCGCCCTCGAGGTGGACGCCACCGGCGCCGGCGCCGGCGCCTCGTCGTCGCTGCTGTCGGCGGCCGACAGCGGGCGGAACACGAGCGATCGGCGGAGCGAGTCGAACATCGCGGTGCTCTCGCGGCGTCGCCGGATCGATCGATCGATCGGTCGGTCGGTCGGTCGGGAGATAGAGAGAGAAAGAGATGCTAGAGAGAGAGAGGGAGCGGTGGGGGGGTTTTAGAGACGTTGGGGTTTCGTTCTCATTTTCATTTCATTTCATTTCGGTCGGCGAAAATGGCGATAGAGAGAGAGAGAGAGAGAGAGTGGGGGAGAGAGAGGGAAAAGGTGCGGGGAGATTCTAATTCAAATTCAAACCACCTTTTTTGGGGAAAAAAACAAAATTAGGGAACGTCGACGCCCCTCGATGCAAATAGTGAAAAATATTGCCCATCCCATCCTCCCGGCGTCATGATTCTATGATTTTTGACTTTTTCACTTTATACTGCTGCTTCCTTCGCCCCCCGAAATTACAAACCTGGGCAGATTTTTACTGTTGCACGTATCCCGGGAAAAAGTACTCTGTACCTCTTTCACCTTCCAAACAGATAAATTTTTTGGCAATGTTTGTTTTCATTTTGGGCGAAACTCCCCCAAAAATTCTAAATTATGTCAATTATAACACATTTATCTTAAATTTTTTTTGTTATATCAAAAATCTCAAATTTATACTTATGTAACATATTTCCTTTAAACTTATACAGTGTAACACATTTACAAACCATAATATATTTACTTTATACTACTCCTTGATGCAAATAGTGGAAAAATATTGCACCCCCTCCCGACCTCATGATTCTTACAATTTTTAACTTTTTCACTTTATACTACTGCTTCCTTCGCTCCCAAAATTACAAATCTAGGAAAATTACAAATCTAGGAAAATTTTCTGTTGAACACATCCTAGGAAAAAAGAAGTATTATGCTCCCTTTTCACCTTTTAAACGGCCTAATACCGTAAAAAACTTTTAATTTTAATTTTTGTTCCAATTCTACTTTTTATCTCATTAAAAACTTTTAACTTTACATTATGTCCCAATTCTACACTAATTTTTTTTTTTACCCCAAATAAGTCAAGTCCTAGTTTTACCATAAACTTTTTTGGTCTCATAAAAAACTCCCCACTTTAGTTCTAATACAAATTCTACCATAATTTTTTTTTTATCTCATAAAAATACCCCAGCTTTAGGTCTAATTTCAATTTCTTTCTAATCTTTTTTGTCTCATATAAGATCATCAACTTTTGCTTGAATCACAAACCTATGCTACATTAACTTTCCGTCAAAATCGCCCTTAGAGATTTTGCATTCGATCTTCGCTCGCTCATGCTTGGGAATGTTTCATCTATTGCAGTTAAAGAGCTCGTGTTCGAGACGCTTTAACAACTTGTGTGTTGGAGTTTTCCATCTCTCAACTATCACCGAAAAATTTTGTGTAGAGGGTTAATAGGGGTGGATTTGTGATTCATGTAAGAGTTTGTGGATTTTTATTAGACTATACAATTTCTTTCTAATTTTTTTTGTCTCGTATAAGATCATCAACTTTTGCTTGAATCACCTTTACCAAAAAAAAAAAAAAAACTTTTGCTTGAATCACAAACCTATGTTGCATTAACCTTCCGTCAAAATCGCCCTTAAAGATTTTGCATTCGATCTTCGATCACTCATGCTTGGGAATGTTTCATCTATTGCGGTTAAAGAGCTCGTGTTCGAGACACTTTAACAACTTGTGTGTTGGAGTTTTCCATCTCTCAACTATTAATGAAAAATTTTGTGCAGAGGGTTAATAGGGGTGGATTTGTGATTTATGTAAGAGTTTGTGGATTTTTATAAAACTATACAATTTCTTTCTAATATTTTTTGTCTCATATAAGATCATCAACTTTTGCTTGAATCACAGACCTATGCTGCATTAACCTTCTGTCAAAATCGCCCTTAAAGATTTTGCATTCGATCTTCGATCACTCATGCCAAGGAATGTTTCATCTATTGCAGTTAAAGAGCTCGTGTTCGAGACACTTTAACAACTCATGTTTTGGAGTTTTCCATCTCTCAACTATCAATGAAAATTTTGTGCAAAGCGTTAATAGGGGTGGATTTGTGATTCATGTAAGAGTTTGTGAATTTTTATAAGACTGTACAATTTCTTTCTAATCTTTTTTGTCTCATATAACATCATCAACTTTTGCTTGAATCACAAACCTATGCTGCATTAACCTTCTATCAAAATTGCCCTTAGAGATTTTGCATTCGATCTTCGATCACTCATGCCTGGGAATGTTTCATCTATTACAATTAAAGAGCTCGTGTTCAAGACGCTTTAACAACTAGTGTTTTGGAGTTTTCCATCTCTCAACTATCAACGAAAAATTTTGTGCAGAGGATTAATAGGGGTGAATTTGTGATTCATGTAAAAGTTTGTGGATTTTTATAAGACCATACAAATTTTGGGATAAAATTGAGACAAGAACCAAAAGTTGAGGGTTTTCGTAGAACAAAACGGAGTTTCACTTAAATTGGTACTAGACTTAATGTTAGAGGCTTTTTTGAGATATAAGGTAAAATTGGGACAAAAGTCAAAGTTTGAGGTTTTTTAAAGTGTTAGGTCCTTTTAAATAGATTAATTTTTTTGGGTGTGTTTGTTTTAATCAAAGTTTTTTTTTTCTTTTGGCTTCTCCGCTAAAATTTGAGAAAATTATGAAAAAAAAAAAATTGTATGTTGACTTGTGTATCCATGCTTGAGCATTCTGAAAGTTTCGGGAGTTTATAATTTGAATAAGAATGGTCAAATTATGCAATCCACGGAATTTAAATTATGTAAAAAGCAAAAAAATAAAAGAACACGAACAGGACTTTATCTTCGAGCATTTAGGATTTAATATTAAGGTGTGTTTGGTGACATTAAAATTTTTCCTCATAAACGTTTTTTTTTTCTATTTCTATTCCAAAAAACAGTTTATAAGCATTTGAGCACATTTGGTAACTATACAAAATTTATGTTCCTAGAAGAGAAATGCGTTTGGTACGACCCTATATATTTTTACGACTTAAAATTTATTTTAATTTATTAATAATTTTATTACAATTTTCTATTTTTCTTTTCTTTTTCTTCTCCTTCCTCCAGCCGGCTGCGGGCTAGCGATTGGCCAAACAAGGGCCGATGAGGTCACCCCAAGCCTCGCTAATGGCCGGCAAGGTCGCCGGGCCTCATCTTGCCAGTTGCTAGCCAGCGCAAGGCCGACAACTGGCTAAGGGAAGAAGAGAGGAAGAAAAATGAAAAAAAAAAAAAAAAAAAAAAGCAAAAAAAAGCTTGATTTTTTTTTTTGATTATTGTTTCTAGACTTGTTCCAAGAAACAAGAAGCAATTTTTTTTTTTTTTTTTTCATATTTCAGTTCCAAATCTGTTTATGAGAATAGATTTGTTATAGGAAACAAAAAACTTACTACACACGTTTCTATTTTATTTTTGCTCCCGAGTATAAAAGAACAGAAATACCTGTTTTTGGGAGCGTTACTAAATGCAGCTTTAATTGCCATTGGTTTTTCTAAAACCTATATACATAGTAGTTAAATTGAATGAAATTGTTCATGAGATTTAGCTTCTTATCCTTCGGCAAGAAGTTTCATTAAACGTAAACTAATCTCCATGTATGCATTGTGGGCGTGCCAGACTTTTAAATTAGTGTTGGTTATATGTTTTAGCAACCGATGCATTTTCCTTCTAGAGAAAATTTCACAGAAAATAAATGATTTGAAAAATATTTTCTTAACAATTGTCATTTGTGTCAATTAAAATAATTAGCTAATTAGGTTCTCATCATAAATGGGGAAAAAGCCATAAAAAAGACCTCAATATGTCAAATGTTTTTTTTTTTTTGCAACATAATAAACTCTAAACTATGCCCACCATAACACATACCCTAAACTTTTTCTCGTGACATCAAAACCCAAAATGTGTACCCATGCAACACACTGACGCTCTGTTAAGGTTCCATTAAATAATTTTTCAATTAAAACAAGGTTGTTTTTATTTCACTTGAGTGACATGTGCATTATATCAACACTGTTTGCATTTCCAGTGTCCATGTAGGCATGCTTTTAAGAGATGAGTACATCATAAGTTATAAAACTTGTTGCGAAAGTTTATTTGAGTCCAAAAACTTCCAAAACAATAGGTCATAAAATTTGTCGAATTGGTTTAATCAAATTCTTTCATTAACTCCATCCAACTTTGACTTGTAGAAAATACTAATGTGACTTTTTATTATTATTTTCTCTTTTATATGGTGATGACGCCATGCAAAAGAGAGAAAATAATAAATAAATAAAAAAAGTCATGTTAATATTTTTCGGTAGCTAAGTTAGATAAAGTTAACAGAATAACATGCACAAGGAACAAAAGAGAAAAATAATAAATAAATAAAAATTCACGTTAATATTTCGCCGCGGCCGGCGAGCTCGGCCTCGCCGGCGGTGGTTCGGCGAGGCCGTGGTAGCCCTGGGCGAGCTCGGCCCTCGCCGGCCGCCGGCCAAAAGAAGAAAAAAAAATGAAAAAGAAAAAAGAAAAAAAAGGAAAAAAAAGAAAAAAATATAAAAAATAAAAGAAATAAAAAAAATTATCCAAATTTTACCAAACATGTTTCTGTTTATTTTTTATTCCCGGAACAAGTTTACCAAACGCGTATTTTTAATTCCCCGGAACAGAAATACAAGTTTGACAAGTCTTAATTGCACAAGTTTGACAAGTCTTATAACTTAATTGCATTGTTTTGAAATTTTTAGACTCAATTGCATTTTTGTAACATGTTTTAGAATTTTTAATGCACTTATCCCTATTTTTAACAGTTTTCATTGTCAAAATTTTGATGGATAGTAAATATATTATACATGCTCAAGTTTTGGATTTTTTATGTCACGGTAAAAGGTTTGGGTCAAATGCATCACAATTGACATTATTTAAGGGTTTTTTTTTTTGTATTTTTCCCTTGACAAATATCAATTTACATAAACATTTTCCGTGAATAATGAAAAAAAAAATCATTCATTTATTTTTATAAGTGACATAAGCAATCATCCTAATAAAAATGTTTTCCAACTTATTCAGTTTAGCGAAACAATTAGAGCCTTACATCTTCTATTTTAACTCTACTTTTTAGTTGTCTAATAATCATAGTGTTGCGATGAGATGAGCGATCGAACAATAATATAGACAGAAGAAGAAAATAAATCAGACACCGGATTTACGTCGGTCGTAAAGACTTATGTCCATGAGGTGAGCAGTGACGAATTTTATTATAGATCAAGCGATATAAGGAGATTACACACTCGAGTTATTCAAACACTCTCTCGTTATTTCCCAAACCCCAATTAGACCCAATAACGTACGCAGTGTTTAACTCCAAAATTCCTCAAGAAATAATCTCTCAATTTCACGAATGAATTACAAACAAATCTTATCTCAATATTTAATTTGCTTGAACACTCAATCTTCTTGGATGCAATTCACGGACAAGAACGACAAAGAAAAAATCTCTCTCAAGCACTCGACGATAAGACAGCACTTCAAGATCAATTCTTCATGATCAACCTCCTACCACCCATGGCCACAAGCCTATATATATATATATAAGTGAGACTCTTATTCTTTTACCGACTTCTCATAGGATTCTGTTTCCTATTTTAAATGATTTTATCCAAAACATCTCTGTATGTTTTAAACAAAATCCAAATCCGAGTGAAAGTTGGACTTTTCTATTTTAGCAGCCAAATTCTCCAATGTAAATTCGAATTTTGGGAAGTTGATATTCGGATCTTCTTTACTCAATTTCAAATGTTTGCAACAATATCCAATTCGGAATATTCGAAATTTCACACTAAACTCAAACTCGAAACATATTTTAACACATAGTTTGCACCATAAACTTACAAAAGCCACCATTACTCCTAACCTACTTCGTGAAGATAGACTATGGTTTTAATGTAGGGAGGTATAGTAGTTTGGGGCCGGACACAAAAATTGAAAGTTGCCTTTTTATATAATATACACGAATTAGCTTGGCATAGCCCTGTCTCGACTTTAGTTGTGTCGCGCCATAGTGCGAGTTTCCTGTTTGATAATATATGCGCCTAAAGTCGCACTATCTTTAGACTGGACAAGACAGCTTCCTAGATCTAATTTAGAGAAGCGTTGCAAACTCACTTCTCCACTCTTTCCATAGCTCTTTCTCTAAAATCATCAACGAAGTAAATATGCTCACGTTAGTCGGTAAACTTCAATTATCAGCCCGAAGCGGAATCCAAGACAACGATCGGTGTAAATTCACAAGCAAAAAAGCAGCTTTCCACTCCAAACAATTGTCGTTTTTGTTGAAGATATCTTTTCTCGAAAATATTTTTCGAGGGTATATTAAATTTCAGTAAAATAAACGAAATTTTATGAATAAATAGAATTCATTTGACCTGCTTTATTTGTTCTCTTTAATCTAAGAGGAAAATGCGAGAAGTGTGGTAATTTTCAAATAAAATGAAAAGTGGAAAAGTAATTTTGTCGCCTTGTATTTGGGCATTTTATTTTCCACACCCCCATTTTCTATGATGTACGAAAAAGTGTTCACATAGGGCCCGCATGTTTTTGTTCCTCATTTCTGTTTCTGAACATTTTTTTTTTTCCAGGGAACAAAAAAAGAACAAAAACGCGTTTGGTTGCGTTTCGTTATTTTTTTGTTTTTTTTGTTCCCTAACACAAAAAGAATAAACGAGAAACAAAAAAAAAATTGTTTATTGTTCCAAAAACAATTTTAAAGAAACGCTTATTCATCTCTCTCTTATTCTTTTTTCTTCCTTTTTTCTTCTTTTTTTTCTTCCTCGCCTTGGGCTGGGTGAGCTTTTCCAGATCTGGCGAGCTCGAGCTCGCCACCATCGAGGCTCGGCCTCGTTGGAGCGGGCGAGCCCGAGCTCGCCTAGCCAAGGCGAGGCTCGACCTCGCTTGCGCGGGTTGGGCGAGCTTGGGCTCTCCAAATCCGGTGAGCCTCGCCGTGGCCGGGCGAGGCCGCCGCCCCGTCGGCCAATCCGGGAGGCCGCGAGCGGCCGAAATAAGAAAAAATAAAAAAATAAAGGAAAAAATGAAAAATAAAATAAAAATATTTAAAAATTAAAAGAAACAAAAAAAGAATAAAATTTATCAAAGCATGTTTCTAGTCATTTTTTATTCTCGAACAAACATTACCAAGCATTCTTTTGTTCAAAAACTGCTCCCTAACATAAACACTTTTTTTTTTTTTTATCTTAACAAAAAAAAGAAACATTACCGTGTAGCCCCATACTTAATAAGGAAAAAAAGGTCGAGTGATTGGAGCATGTCACTGGAGATCTATGACAAACTCTCTGTTGCGGCGCCAACCTTCGTAGCTACACCATCCCTTTTGAAAATGAAATCACCCGAACATTCCTATGTTGTTCAAAAACATTCTCGAAGGATTCGTTCTCACGGCATCTTTTTATATGTAGAGGGAGGTGCGAATAAAAATATCTTTTTTTAAGATTTTATGTTTGGGACATCAGGAGCAAATAACCAGGTCGCTTCAAATTGGGAATTGCCCCAGACCAACCTTACACGATTTGTTACAAGATTGTTCACACAATAACTGGATAGGTTTTTGGATTAAAAATTTGGGAACATACCTTGATCGATTTGTTTTCGGATTTTTTTAGGTAAAACCTGATTTTTTGGACTTAAGAAGTCTTTGAAACCCATCAATGCCAAAAACACAATCCCGCAAGTTGTTCACGTGGTATGTTTTACTACGATGATGTTATGTTGTTTAAAGTTTGTGTGTAACTTAAAGGAAAAAAAAAAAAAAAATTGAAAGCAAACCAATTTCCAAGTCAATCCTCGAGTGGGCGAGTTCAGCTTTTTATTCTAAAAATCGATAACCTTTTATGACAAGGTAAGTTTCATATTCTTTTGATCAATGTACGAGACACGAGAACGTGACACACATGACTTCATTGTGATGCGTGAACTAAGTCCCCTTGAGCAGGGCAATATCCATGTGTCCTGTGTTCATATATTTCTTTTATAAAAAAAATATCTGTAATTTCTAACTTTACTAATTTCATTGTTATGCAATTGCACTTGAGTGATTTCATTTCCAAACAACGATTAAATCTCTACCTGCGATATCGTCTGAGACATGTTGCCATTATTAGATTTGGATCTCAAGCACCATGCTAATCTTTTGTCTGTTTAAAAAATCCTTTATGCATCCATTCATGGCAAGCTAGCAAAATGCAAATTAGTTTTGCTGCGTTGCAATATAGTCCGGTGTATTCGAGTTTTCTTTGTGCATTTTCTGTAGCACGTGTAGGTGTCGTGGCCAGCGTTATCGATCATGCGGGAGGAAAAAAAACGTTATGCATTTAGTTGCAAGACCAGCGTAACGTAACCGGGCATTATCCATCTATCGTGAATCATAACTAATATTTACATTTGACTTTGGAAACTCTTATCTATCATTGATACTTATTTTTTTGACATGTCCGGACCCCAATCGTAGGTGTGATCAAGTTGATTTGATTTAACACTTGAGCTTAATTGTCAACTCAACTCGACTTGAATATTTAAGGTTTGAGCTGCGCTCAATCAAACTAGATTCGATTCAAACTCAATTAATGAATAGATTTGAATCGCAATTAAGATTAAACCTGAAATTGTGTCCCCTCTCGTGCATTTCAATCATACACTCTGTTTCATAAAATCACAACTCAGTCCATTTATTTGTTTTCTATATATCAAGTCAAGATTAAATTGTCTCGCATTGAGAATCTTCCAATTTGACCCTCCAATGAAATTTCTTCCATTCACATAATAAATGATAATAAAAAAAGGAGTAAAAGTTCCATCTTGTATAGCATATTCTCCCTCGGGATGATGACGCAAACCATAAACGAATTTTGATATAATGTACAATGTATTGCCTAAACTTTGAACTTATTCGATGCAGTCCATGAATTTTAACCAAATATACAATGTAATACTTGAAATATTTATCACCCACCGTTGCAGCGTAGAGGGTAGAGCTTGTGTTCACCAAGGAGAACCAGGTTCAAGATTAAATTTGTCTCGCATTGAGAATCTTCCAATTTGACCCTCCAATGAAATTTCTTCCATTCACACAATAAATGATAATAAAAAAAGGAGTAAAAGTTCCATCTTGTAGAGCATATTCTCCCTCGGGATGATGACGCAAACCATCAACGAATTTTGATATAATGTACAATGTATTGCCTGAACTTTGAACTTATTCGATGCAGTCCATGAATTTTAACCAAATATACAATGTAATACTTGAAATATTTATCACCCACCGTTGCAGCGTAGAGGGTAGAGCTTGTGTTCATCGAGGAGAACTAGGTTCGAAGCCCCTACGAAGTAGGGAGGCTAAAGAGTTGCGTGGTGCCTTGCTCGGGGTGCATGGGTGGTGGTTTCCGCCTCCCCAAGGTTTACTCTCCGGCTGCCGGCCGTGCGGGGGTTTCCTGGGTCACAAAAAAAAATACTTGAAATATTTAATTTTTGAATGTGATTAACATACTTTTGATACGTGTTAAATCCAGTTCATGAACTATACAAAATTATTCAATGTTGTTTTCATTAATTTATAGATCCAGTTCACAAGCAACATTGAACATTTTTCACACAATCTAAACACTAAATTAAACATATACAAAAATTTATAGATCATATTGAACAAATTTAAAATTCAATTATGACACTACATATAGAATAAAAATTCATAAACTATTTATGTTTTCTAGGAGTGCACATGACAAAATTTATGAAACAGAAATTGATATATGATTAAAAATTGATTTCTCAATTTTTCTTTTTTTGTGAACTAGGGATTAAAGCCACTACCACCACCACCACGGGTGAATCACGCATTGTGTAGCTCGGGGTTCGAACTTAATTTTTATTTTAGAAATTGAGTGGTTCAATTTTTAAAATTGAGAAATTAAAAATCTTTTTATGATTTCTTCTTCAAATATATTTTGGAATATAAATCTGTTCAAAAAATAAAAAAGTTAAATCGTTATTAAACGGATTTCTATTTCAAACCATAATCCTAAAACAAAAAAAAACAGAGAAATAGAAAAGTATAAATTTTATCATGACACGTCCGATAATCTGACCATTTCAAGAACCCTCGTCATCTGCGCATCACACCACCCCCGCCTCCTATCATCGCTCTCTTATCATTATCTCGAAACAAACAGGATTAAATTCGATAATCACTGGTAAAATGCTTAAAACGCCAGCCGAGCCGCACGTGCACAGCACAGCCCAATCCGTAATCCTAGCTCGACCTCAACCTGCGCTCACTCGGGCGGAGCACGTGCGGTCCGGTCCGACTCGGATAGATCGATCCCGCACTACCAGTACCGACAACCGAACCCCCGCCCGCACCTACCCGCGTCAACGTCTCGAAGCATTAATAATGCGGCCGCGTCGGGAGATTTCCGGTCCGATCAGTCAACGTCGCCGTTAATTTAGACGGAAACCGTCCGAACCCCCACTCCCGCGGCTTCACGCTTCCCGAGGAAAACGCCATCCCGCGGTGCCCAAATGGAGAAAACGATCCATCCTTCCCATATTTGCTAGAGCGCTATTTCCAAACCAGCGGAATCGTCTCTGTGTTCGGCGTGTGTCTCGTCTCCGTCGTTTTCCACATTCTCAACGTCGACAATTTCGTTCCCACTTCTCCTTCTTCTTCTCCGTCCTCGTTATAAATTGAGTTTTTTTTTTTCTCTCTCTCTCTCTCTCTCTCTCTATATCTCTTTCTCTTTCTCTCTCTTCTTCTCGTCGCTGTGTATGTTGATGCGCGCGGGCGCTGGTGCGGGGAGGTGATCTCGTCGGAAGCATGGGCGTGGATCTGGAGTCGCTGGCGGAGGCGACGTCGGGGGCGGTGGGGTCGCTGCTGAGCACCACCATCTTGTACCCGCTCGACACCTGCAAGACCAAGTACCAGGCCGAGGTCCAAGCCCACGGTCAACAGAGATACAGGTCGGTCGTTCGGTCCTTCGAGATCTTCTTCGTTTTCGCGTCGTTCGGCGGGATCGCGATCCCGTCGGTTCACGCGGCGAATTCTGTTCTCCTGATCGGTGCTCTTGAATCGTAGCGCGCTTATGGCCCCCCGATCGTCCCGAAACCAGCCCCCCTTCTGCTTGTGTAGTATGATCGTGGTCTTCTGTTTTTTTTTTCCCCGACGGATTTAGATTGTAGCATTCGCTGCTAGCGGATTGAAGAGTGTGATCTCTCGGTTTCGTGCATAGGGTTCGATGATTGCGAAATTAGCTCTTTTTTTTTTTTTGGCTGTCTGAAAGGGTCGTGCTTTTGGCTTCCTAGGAACGTGTCGACGTTGGGTTTGGGTGGCTGTCATATGCATTGACCTTTCGAATGAGGCTGATTAGTCACTGCGGCAAAGCTTCGGAAAATGGGTCGTATACCTTAAAGATGGAATCTTTTGTGCCTGACGAGTACTTAAATTCTGTGAGGAGAAGCTACGGTTCATTGCCCATGAACATGGTCCTGAAAGAAAAGTGAAAAATTGTGCTCTTCCGCATTGGCTTCCTTTTGTGCAAGCATATTTCGTTCATCGCATCTGTCGCTGCCAACACGGCAAATCCGGATATGTTCTGCCCATGTTTTGGTTCCCTCGGATAACAGCTTATAGCTTATAACTTCCCTCTGCCATCTCTCCTTACACGTATCTTCTTTTGCCGTTGTAAATTTCAAGATTGATATACTCTCAAACAGAGTAATAGGTCTTGGTCAATACATGTTGCAGTTGAATGAAGTATAAACTACTTGTAGTTTGTATTCTTTCTGAGAGTTTGATTTTTTGGATTATTTTGGCGATAGTTTGCGTTCACTGGTGGTTCAGGAATCTGAATATTTCTCCTTGTCATCTCTTTTCTGCTGAGAAAAAATCTGAAGTTAATTTGTGCTCACAGCTTATATGGTTTTTATTTTTTATTTTTATCTGGAGTCTTTTGGCTTCAATGCTGTTTTTATATTATGATTCTGTCAACTCTTTCTGAAGTGCTAACATGGCATTAAATGTACATTTCAAGAGGTATAAAACAATATTCAAACATTGTTCCTCAGAGCTTCCTAGATATAATGAGACCATCTCTATTTGCAATCTTTGTTCTGTTGGCAATTCGCAATATTTTTTCTTTCTGGTGCAATTCTCTGATTGAATTCAGCGGATCAGAGTGCCTATATCATCTCTCTTGCAAGCTGCTCTGAGGATATTTGTGGTAATTAATCCATTTGGTTTTTCTTTGTCTGCACAGGCATCTGTCAGATGTTCTCTGGGAGGCAATATCCAATGGCCAAGTGCTCTCACTATACCAGGGCTTAGGGACCAAAAACCTGCAATCTTTCATTGCTCAGTTTGTTTACTTCTATGGATACAGCAACTTTAAAAGATTATACCTAAAAAGGACTGGTTATAAGTCAGTTGGAACATCAGCTAATTTGGTTCTGGCTGCTGCAGCTGGTGCTTGCACTGCCATTATTACTCAGGTGAATCCTCTCTCAAAAAGTTTTGCTTTGTTAGTTTTCTCCTTTCACTTATATGAACATACAGATGTAAACTGATCCTAGCTTAAGAACTCAGTACCTTGGAGCATTATAAGTGCCATTTGAATGTGCTATGTCTGTATGAGATATAGAAAATATAGAATCATTATCTAATAATATGCAAATTAGCAAGTAATATTTGTTTGTGATCATGAGAGAATTTGGTATATTGTTGTGTAGCCCCTGGATACAGCCTCTGCCAGGATGCAAACTAGTGCCTTTGGGAAATCCAAGGGCCTTTGGCAGACCCTTACTGAGGGTGATTGGACTCGTGCATTTGATGGTCTTGGGATCTCCCTTTTGCTGACTTCTAACCCTGCGATTCAGGTATTTGCTTTTCGAGTGGTGTAAGCATTGTGATGATTGTTGTTGTTAAGTCCCTGTGTGAGAATTTCATCAGACTGACTTTTTTTTTCCCCCTTCAGTACACAGTCTTTGATCAGCTCAAGCTAAGACTCTTGAAAGGAAAACAGAATAAAACAGACAAGGGTTCGTCACCCGAATCACTTTCTGCATTCTCAGCTTTTGCCTTGGGCGCACTTTCGAAGAGCATCGCCACTATTTTGACTTATCCCGCAATAAGGTGCATCTTTCTTTCCAATAAATTTACCTATTCTGCGTGCTTTTGTTGCAGAACTAAGAGCTAATTAGCATTTTGTTGCATGAAGGTGTAAGGTCATGATTCAAGCTGTCGATTCTAGTGAAAACGGAACAGAAACAGCTCAGAAGAAATCTCGCAAAACAATTCCTGGAATCATGCTTGCCATATGGAATAGAGAAGGCTTTCTGGGTTTTTTCAAGGGATTGCGAGCTCAAATTTTGAAGACCGTGTTGAGCTCTGCTTTGCTTTTAATGATTAAGGAAAAGATTAGTGCAACCACATGGGTTCTTATGCTTGCATTAAGGAGATCTCTGCTGCTCAAGAGGGGCAGACTAAAAAGTGCTTGAGAGGGAATGGAATAACTTGGAATACTGGTGGACCTATGTAAAATAATGTTGTAGGCAGGGAACCTATAAAGCCTTATTCAGAACTGCATTTGCGGAGACTGTCACAGGTGATGATGGAATCATCTTCTTGTGGAGTAGCCAGAGTCGGGACTCCATATATAGGGCAAGAATACAAGCAGACTGCGGTTTCATCTGAAGAACTCTGAAATCACGAGGAATAAGAATATGCTGATCATGATCTTGCCGCTAATAAATCATATGCCTTGCCAAACGTTGGCATTGTGATGGTGAACTTGTGACTTGTTAGGTTATCATTATTTTTTAATGTGGTTTTTGTCCCTTGAAAGGACAAATTAATTGCCCTTGTAGAAGTTGTTTAGATACTTGTGTTCATAATAGTTTCTGTCTGTGTTGGATTTTGAATTTCCTCAGCGAAGGCAGTTTAGGAGATATTCGTCTTGACTTATGGCGTTGAAAGCAGGTTAGCTATGTACTCGAAAGGAAAGTTTCTGAGTGGTCCACCTGGATGATCCGTGATGTGATAGGGTTCTGGTGAATCTAGCAACTTAACCACTGGGATTCGCCCCAGTGACCAACCTTTCAATATGGAAGGGAGAAGTGAGGAGTTCAAATTCCTACCTTCTCAGGGGGATGGGGTGGGGACGCGTAAGTTTCGTGAGTGGGTTTCGACTCCACGCCGCAAAGAAAGGGGGGCAAAAAAGTCGAGAAGTTTGAGAAGAGATAAGAAAAGTTTGAGAGTGAGTGTAGAGTAGGCATAGAATATGACTGACAAAAAATAAAAAAAATCTAGCATCTCGCTGATGAATGTTGGATTTAAACTTAAGAGTGAGTAATAGAATATAGCGACTTCATTTTGTGAACCACACCTAGCATTTACGGCATGCTAATTGTTTGAATGGTCATATTAGATCGACATTTTTGTTTTCGAATCCGGAGAGTCGGACTGGAGTAATTGGGAGAACACGCTGCACGCAGCGGATGTGGGATGTTTGTATGTTCAAGTAAAACGACGGGATACAAAGATAAATTAGGTCAGCTGCAACTCGATTACGTGGTGAGGCAACCTCGGATTTTCTTACTTGACCGTGTTAGCTACTCTGTCTTTTGTAGGAGTCCTCCTGCTTTGGTCTCTAAGAGCCTAAATTAGCCGAAAAATACCTAAGCAACTCCCTTGCGGGTGATGATAATACCACCATCCTGGATAAAAGTGGACTATGTGGAGCTTATCCGCGTTTCGAGTGGTTTAAGGACCCTGTTCTTGCTTTGATGGTGTTAGATGAGTTCAGGCAACACTTCTGTTGTGGAGTAGGCAGGCTCCAAACCTGTCTCATTGTTTGGGATTTGGGATCACAGTTGGGAATTGTTTGACATGAGTTTTGAAATTTTGTCAAAATCCGAATTATGTTAAAAATTAAGTAGTAATTATCACATGTCATGTCATCAATCGATATGATGTGTGGCGTTCAATTATAACATGTCGTATATGGCAATCACTCGCTCCTTGCCTCTCTAGACATTTACATTGAACCCGGCTCCTATGGTAATGATGAAGCCTATATACCGCTAGTTGGATATCACTCGTTATGGAAGTTGATGACAACGTGGTAGAGGTAAGTGATTTCAGGTTCCATTGAAACCTAGAATTTATCCATTAGAATAGGTTCCATAATCTTTAGAATGTGGAATCTATTTTGCATACTCAGGAACCTAAAACTTACCTTGAAAATGGTTGGCTCCATGATCTATCCACATTATACTTATACACTTGATTGACCGATTTTAGTGAATCATCACCTTTAATGACTATCATTTGTTATAATTCACTGATCACAATTAATATTTAAACATGTGAATTATGAAATGTTAGCAAAGTAAAAGTCTTGATATCGTTGGGAATGGAAATAGTGAACCATTATCTTTAATGACCATCATGTGCTACAATCCACTAGTCTCAATTATGGATAGTTAGAAATAAAAGCTCAAATTAGTAGTTTCCAATTAAACATTCATTATTGAATGCCATAGAATATCATATAATCAAGCAAAGACATAGGATAAGATAAACACAAAACCTTAACTTATCCATTGAAATAGATTTCTCAATTTTTAGAGATTAGACCTACTCTACATATTCTAGAACCTGGAATAGGATTGGTTTCCACCAATTTGATTCTTGGATTCCAGATTCTATCTTCAAATCATGCACATCCTTACGGCCCGGAAACGCAAGCAAACTCGAAGTTAGAACAACACCCGCCGAAGTAGGACTGGGCTCGGCCCATTTCCGAACTGCTTTCGGGTTCCGGTAATGGGCCCAGCCCATCGCCGACCCACCGTTTTCCCTGCAACAGACAAACAGAAAGTGGAGCGAAACACGCGAATAAAAAAAACAATATCGACGGCAAAAAGGAATTAAAAAAAAAAGAAAACAAAATCCGGATACGCCATTCCTGCGAGGCGAGAGATCTCTGCGAAGGAGACGATCAAAGTCGCGAAGCGGCAGAAGACGAAGAAGAAGAAGAAGAAGAAGAAGGAGGAGGAGGCGGCGGCGGCAAGATGATGTCCGGCAAGTACACGAGCATCGACAACCAGAAGGTGTCGGGATCTGTTCCGGTGAGTCGCTCCTCAACCGCCATCGCGCTTCGTCGCTTCTCGATTTGTGGTGCTGCGTGCGTGGGTGGATTATCCGTCGGTCGTATTCCGTCGGATCTTAGCTGATCTCGCTCGATCTTTTCGCAGGCCGTCCCAGATCCAGGGCACGTAGCTGTCAGATTCGCAGGTAACCGTGTGGTGTGGAAATTGTGGAAGTCTCGGTTGTCGTTTTTTTGCGATTAGAAAATGTGAAATGTGCTGCGATTTGAGGAATCTGTTCGAGTTTTGCCTTCTGTTCTGTGCTTTGATCGCGGAAAACGAGGTTCGAGTGTGGATTTGTCTTGGCTGAGGTTGTCTATGCTTTTGAGCTTGGCATGCGTGAGCTGCCATGTCGTGAATCGGGCATTGATTAGGAAGAGGAATAGTGGATAATTCGGGTCTGTTGTCAGTAGGATTTACCTTTTATCAGTAGTGTTCCTGCTGTTTATGAGATTTAGATCGTCTTTTATGGGGGGAGAAAACGTCGGGAAAAGCCCGACGTTGGTAGCTCTTGCAGGAGGAAATTCCTGTTGTTTGAGTCAATGATTTGATGCATAGGTTCGATTAGAGGATCAGTTCAGCTTGTCCAGTTCTGGATTTGAAAGCCACTCAGCCTTTGTTGAGATATTATCTCATGGCAATTGATGTCTCTAATGATTGTCATTGACGTCATTTTTATTTATTGATGCGGAGCTCAATAGAAATGATCTTTTTCTCAGATTCAAATCTCCAGATTTTCCCTCCATCCGATGCAAAAGGGAAGATATCTGGTGGCTCTGGTCCTCCTCGAGATGCTGATGGTATGCAAGACCTATCGTACTTTATGTTGTGTGTTTTTGGGACTTAGGATATTATGTTGCTTTGCTACTGCCCTCTTGACTTCCATCCTTGTGAAAGGCATAATGAGGCAAATTTAATGTTAGATTCCATCCTCCTAGTGTTTGTTCATATCAAAATGAACTCTGTTTAATGAGGCACAATCTTGTTGATTGATGAAGCATTTGAAGAGAAAAGGCAGTGCATGCTTGGAAATTTATATCTCAGCTTCTGCTGCTGCAATTACATTATTTCTTGCTTTTGCTGTTTTCATATTTAACTGGACCAAAAATTACTGAAGATCCTATTGTCAGGTTTAAATCTTAAAGCAGATTGAAATTCTGTTGCAAATTATGTATATTGCTATTTATGTACATTTTCTTGATTATGATGCAGATACATTTTCAAAATCTACAGTCGGATCAGATGACTCTCAGCCAAGTGGTTGGTTTAGTTGGTTCTCAGTTGCCTCCTATAAACCGTATTTTGATGTTGACACATCAGATGTGCTAGAGAGGATTAAAGATTCACTATTCCCATTTAGAGGAAGCTTTAATGAGAAAACCTCCAGCAACCCGGATCTGTAAGTTGTCCTGAGCTTTTGGCACCTGCGATATTTGAGTAGTATTAATTTCATGGATTTGTTAAATAGTGGTGTGACTTTATTTCTGAAATGTGCGATTGTGGAATGACAATATTCTTCGACACAACTAAGGGAATCGCATTGGTAAATTCTCGCTTTTGTATCATATGATACTTTTAAAAGGTGCTAGATTTCATGGAAATTCATGGTGGATTTTGGTATCAGCAATGCTTTAAGCAATTAGCTTTGATCCACATGATTTAACCCTGATAGGGAATGTGTGTCATGTGAGTAAATGGTGGAGATTTTGCTGGGGAGGTTTACTCCCATAGTGCAATTCTTTTGAAATATCCCTAAAATAAAATCCACTCAGCTTATTTGAAACTGAAATGTGCATGATGAGCTTTGCACTTCATTGCCATCGCATGTGAGTGCCTTCATCTTGATGTAAAATTAAAGCAGCTTCAGACTAGTTGAGTGAGACATCAGCACTTCTTATATTCCTTAAAAGCTTCTTAAGGTGCATTTTTCTTTACCTTTTAGTGCACTGATCTATATCTCAGGTTTTATTTGATCTGCACTTCCAGCCATAGATAGATAGGCCCTAAGCAGAAAATTTTGTTTAATATTGTCCTTTTGTTTTCAATCTTTTTTTAGGTGATTATATTTGAATGCGCAGGTATGGACCATTCTGGATATGCACCACCCTCATTTTTGTTGCAGCTTCAATTGGGACTTTTGTCACATATGTAGCTCACAAGCTGAAGAAAGAACAATGGAACTACGACATAAATCTTGTGACATGGTCTGCTGGATTATTTTATGGCTATGTTACTATTGTACCTCTTGGATTATACGTCATCTTGAAATACTTCTCGGCACCGTCCAGTCTTGTTCAGCTGCTTTGCCTTTATGGTTACTCCCTTTTTGTCTTCATTCCAGCATTGGTAAGTTTCTTCGTCTTATTTGAGAGAGAGCGTCGGTGGTCTTATATACTCGAAATAAACAACAAAAAAATGTTGGGTCATATACGGAAAATACAAGGATATTACGGGTGATTCATTCTTCTCATATAAACACAAGTCCAATTATGACATTTCACACTGGTTATACTTTGAGGATGGTCTACCATTTGCTTTTACATTAATATTTTTCTGAGATTAATATGGCAGCAACCATGAGCTCTTGTTCTTTGTTAGGTGTCAATCCCACCCAATCATTTCTTTGGCCTTCTTAATTGATTCAAAGAAAAGGATTTCAGTGTGTAGGAGTAGGGAGAAGTGACTTGTAGAGACAGTTTTGATATCAATTCGTCTTTTGATTTCACTGTCATGTCTTCATAGCTATCAAAAATGTATTTTCCAGTGACGGGAATGTCAACTGCCATGTTTAGTTATTCATAACTAGAAGCAAATTTAATTATGCCATGAATTCAAAGTTTGGATGAGGGTCGGGTCATTTATCTATGATGTACTATAGCTTCTTACCAAATTTTTTTAGAATCTGAATTGTCTCTAAATTCTGGATTCAGTGTCTCTCCATTGTGCCGCTGGATATATTCAGATGGGTGGTGGCTGGTGTGGCTGGTTTCATGTCTGCGACCTTTGTGGCTCTTAACCTCCGAGCCCACATTAAGTCTGCAGGGGAGAGGTGGTTTTTGATAGTGGCCGCAATCTTCCTGTTGCAGCTGGCTCTTGCCGTTGTCCTGAAGATTTATCTGTTCACTGTCTCGGTATAGCATGAATCTACAGGGAACCTCGAAGAAATTGTAGATCATAGGGATGCATCTCTGTCCATGGGACATTACATCTGTCAGCTAGCGGATTTATACATCATGAATGAAAGCTACTGTATTTGTTCATTTGTGACGGTACCATATTCATTGTTAATGCATCATAAGGTTGTGAGCCTCTTTCTGTAACCATTGTCCAATTGAGAGGTGATCTAGATGATGTGTGGGGGACCTGGGTTTAATAGGGATTCAAATCGATGAGTTTTTTGCAATATTTGTATTGACTCAATTTTGGTAATATAAGACAAGATTCAATAGTTCTTGATCTCTAGATAGTTGTCATGTTTAATTGTTAGATTCACGTTTTGGGAATTTTTCTGTTAACTCTCTTAATTTTTCGGCTCTTACGGGAGTTTCTGAAGATTGAGTAGGTTCTTTCCCTTTATTCGATCGTGTGGTCTACGTTCCATGGCATCTTAAAGAAGCCCCACTCTGTTTTTGCGCACTAATGGTGGTGGGTGAAGGGGGAAAATTTTCACTCGTCCCACCGGTGACTTGGGACGCGAATGATAATCATTTTAGAAATTATTTTTTAAAAGAGATGAATTTTTTTTTATTTTTATATCTAGATACGTTTATTTGTGTTTGTTAACGACGTAAAATTTATGTTTCTAGGAGAGAATCAACAAAGTTTCTCCCTCTCGAAAGATGGTGGCAGGTGGCGGCAGACAGGTGGGTGGCTAACTAATAGAAAGGATCAGTCATGAGAGAGTTTTTTTTTTTACTTACTTATATTTCAGAAATAAAAGAATAATTTTTTTTTACTTTTCATTTTTATGCCAAATCTATTTATGTATTAAAAATTTGTTTCAAAAATAGAAAAATTAAATTACGTTATCAAATAGATTTTTGTTTTAAAAATTAATTTAGAATAAAAAAATTATTTTGGAATAGAAATAAAATGATTGTCTTACGTGTGTTTGATATATGGTTCAAGCAAACAATATGACATTGTCGGCGAGATTGATCTGGGAATAATCTGCGTGCTTTATACAGTGAGATCTTGAGATGATTTCTGCTCCAAGTCGTGCCATCTTGTTATGGGAATTAGCGTCCAAAAGGTCATGTTTATGAGACTGTTTCTATTAATGTAATGATTGCGTTTATTGACGTTGCTGTCCACTGGATAATCATAGCATGCTGAATTCGAAGGTCATTTCATCATTTGCACGCTCTCCAAACAAGACTTTAGATCTTAGGTCCATTCTTTCCCATTTCCCCCTTTCTTAAATTTCCTTAATCTAGGAAGCTGGTTTGGTTTAGCTAACACCTTTTTTTCCAATCCATCGGGTTACGGCAAACTGAAAAGCTACCCAACTTTTATGGTGGTTAGATGGGAGAGAGAGAGAGAGAGAGAGAGAGAGAGAGAGAGAGAGAGAGATAAAACATCTTGGTTGGAAAGGAGATATGCAGTGTAGGAACTACCGTATGTTGGGTATAAACCCAGCGAAGACATTACATGTCATATAGAAGATGCCTCTGATGAAGCACTTTAATTGCTCTTTTCTTTGCGATGAGAACACTGTGGTCTGAGAACCAACGGGAGGGCGGCGCCAAACAACCACCAAACACTCTCATTTTACTCTTCAGAGTCAACAGTTGATGATAAATTATTGGAGAGAAGGACAAGTTAGCCCAAAGGGGGGGGCGGCACTCACTGGACTTCAGCATGTTGGACTTTTTAGCCGGAGGAGGGATTGGAGAGAATGGGAAGAGTGTCAAGATTGTGACCTGAAATTGAGGTCCCTTCTATGACCAATTTGTTTAGGTATTGTTTGGTTTAGCTTTTGGATGATGAGATTGACCACTTTTTGGCTGGACCTGTTTAGTATTCAATGATTCTCTAGACATCACACGTTTGTTTGACATGGAACATGACCAGACATTATGAGTGAATTGAGGAGAAAAAGCAAGCGCTGGTGAATTGAATTGTCAACTAATGAAGCAGCAATGGATGTCATTATTCTATTAAGGAAATTTCATTCCACCAGACAGTGCTACAGGAGTTGTTGACAATTCTTGCTTGTCCTCCCTTAGAAAACTTCTTGCTTTCACAACTAATATAAGACCCTAAGCCTTCGTAATCAAACGTTTGTCATCACCCTGACACTCTTCTCATTTTGCTTCTGAGGCAAAAACACACAGCGCATTCAGAATCACCATGCCCGACGATTCGAAGTTCCAAGTGTGCTGCCTGCTGTTGATTTTCTTAACCACATCGGCTTTGAGCACCGAATTCGTTTCTGGGGCTCGGCATGTGAAGGGGAGCATGAGAGGCAAAGACACCGTTCAAGCAAGGAAGATGGCGACAACGACAACGACAACCACGGCTACTGCAATGACACAAGTTGGAGATGAATTTCTTGCTGTTGAAGAGAGAAAAGTACCCTCGTCACCTGATCCTCTGCACAATTAGCAGATTGGCGTCAACGATGCCTTTTAGAGATCTCGCATAAAGCTATACCTTGCAAAGGTGGAGACAAGGTACCCACCGTGTAGAAGAGCTTTTTGTTCTTTTTCTGGCCTTGCTTGAATGAATATGGTTGGCCATATATTTTTCAATAAAGCAATTAAATTGCCACTTCAGGTTCCGAATTTCACGCGACAAGAAAAGTTTCTAATGTGAATACAGAATTTGTTGCAAAGTATTAAGCAAGATGTGAAGATGAATGCCTTTCATGATTTTTTGAAGATCAGAGATTGGTCGGACTAGATGATTATTGAGAACTCTCTCTCTCTCTCTCTCTCTCTCTCTCTCTCTCTCTCTCTCTCTCTCCCTCCCTCCTCCACAGACGCATACGTGGTATCAATGGTTCCTTGGAACCAGGGATTATAGTTGCTGAAAGGCAATGCACAAAAATAGAATCAGCAGAAAATATTGCCATGCCACTGTGTTTCACCTATATATATATCTTAATTAACTATAGCAGGTTCAACGAATGAGTTTTAAGAGGCAGAAAATCAAATATATTTTGTAAATTTGTGCCATCAAATTGCCCAGATGAATATTCAAGCCCGAGCCGATCTACGATCGCACGACCAAGCACCTTCTTTTGCTTCAAAACATGAAACCAGGGCCATCTTTGCTCGTTACTCTTGGATCGATCTAAGACAGTTGTTGACGAAAAATCCTCCAGAAAGTAGCAAATGAATCAAATTGGTCTGAGGTTGCAAGAACTTTCGGTTTACCACGATAATCAGATTATCATCGATCCTTATATCGTTGGCAATTCCCTCGTACCTCTTTGGCACACTTCGAAAGGTACCTTTCGATTTAAGCCAACCTATCTTATGCTGCCACGGACCAAATGCTCAGCAGCCTATTCCCATCGACACCAGGCAAAGCATCATAATTGAACACTTCTCCAGAAACTACAGTTGACGTCTAAGCAAGCCCAAGAACGTTATTACATTTACATTTGAGTTTGCTGAAGCAGGTCCACACTCCCGATTCTTGAAAAAAGCAGCTTACTCCGGTTCCAATTCGGAGCTAAGGCACTTACTCTTTGAATCTTGAGTTTTTAAAAGTGGTCGGATCACACTGTCTAAACAAGTTCGGCATCAGTATTCAGTATAGTTATTGCTGGTTTGGACCAAGAACTGACATGGGCTATGCAGGAACTTGAAGGCGTACACGAGCCAAACAAGGCACTACAACTAAATAAGGTAAAAAAGAATGCCACAAAATGACTGTACGTGCGTACTAAAGCAAGAACAAGGCACTATAAACTACCCAGCATGAAGCATTTCGGCTTGGACATTAACCACATGACCAATCACTGGAGAGAACATTCACTTCAATCAAGAGACTAACCAGAATCTACATCTGGCATGAAATGACTATCGAATTTAGTGATACTACTACCCAGAACTGAAGCCAGTTTATGGACAGTAAACAAGAAAATTGAAAGATTTAAGCACGATTTAATTTCCAAGTTCAGCTTCCTTGGCGATCCCCAGGAACTGGGGCCACACAGATATTTCAGTCATGAATTCCAAGTATATATGGCTCGTGAAATTCTTGTCAACATTCTCCAAAATATGAAAGCTATGCTTTAGTCTTCTTCCCTTTAGTTTCTGTTGCAGGTTTGGCCTTGAAAGGCAAGAATGTCTTCCCACCCATGTATCCTCTTAAAACTTCTGGAACCTCAACTCCATCTTCTCTCTGGTAGTTCTCAAGTATGGAGCAAATCGTCCTCTCAGTGGCAGTCAGGGTAGAATTTAGTAAGTGAACATATTGCTTCACTTGCTCATTGCTCTGACAGATTGCAAAAGGAAAAGGAAAAGGAAGAAAATCAAGTATGTCAGCCGAAAGGAGGTGTTTTTTTATGCATAACAGGATGTTGTCAAAATAAAGTAGAGAAATATTGACATCACTAGCAGAACAATCCGGTCAGCCAAAATCATTAACCAGAAATCGCTAGTAGATCCATCAGACTAGATTTTGCAAATAGGATAACATGAATAAACTTGGACAGAGAAATTGAAAGGACATACTGGATACTCCTCAAATATCCTCCTCCTTTAAGATCATATTCAGGCAGAAAAGCATAGGTTCATCAACTATTATTCCAACCCAATGAAACCCTCCTAGCTAGTTGTCACAAATAATCATTTCCACGCATACAAAAAATGCTCAAGTACTAGCTTAGAAAGAGTTACCTTCTTCTGACCATATCGTATTTCCAGTCTCCTTGCCTGATAATCAGTACAATTCGAACAGGACACAAGTTCTCTGTAAGTCTGCGATGCAGGAAACCAGCCCTCAAGATCGTACTTCTTTGCAGCGGCATCATTCAGAGCACCAGAAACAATTGCTATGACATGATATGGGATCTTAAGCTGCAATAACAAAGAGACACCAGAAAGTGAATCTGACATACAAGAACACAACCTATTCATGAGGACAGCACTCTTTCAATGTTAAACATAGTGCAGCAACATGAAATTAATTCAGGGGTTCATAAGGTGAAAAGTAATACCGCCTGGTAAAACTCCTCAGAATTTTTAATCATTTCCTCGTGCATGTCCCAAGACTCGTTGCCATTTGGAGTGGTGATGCAAAATTGCTCCACTTTCTCAAACTGATGAACTCTGAAAATTCCTAGAGTATCACGACCGTGGGAACCAGCCTCTTTGCGGAAGCAAGACGAATATCCAGCATACCTGGTCAAAATTCCAATACAAGCCGAATCAGATCAGAACGATGTCCACACATAATAACAACCAATAATCAACATCACTACCGGACCTTATTGGTAGCTGCGATGGATGGATCCAATCATCAAGATGATAAGCACAGAGTGGCTGCTCGGCAGTAGCAATGAGATATTTGTCATCTCCCTCTCCAGTTACCTAATTGGACATCACTAATCAGTCCTGACAGATACGTTCAAGAAGCAGTACAACTTATAGTTTCATTGAAACTACAGTAATGATAACTCCTCAAATCTTGCATAGCAGCAAAAAGAGGGAAGAAATTGTGACGGTATCGTTCATCTGTTACCTTGTAGAGTTCTTCATCAAATTGTGCTAGTTGAGCACATTTTGCCATGATATCTTGCTTCATGAAGAAAGGTGTTTGTAGGGCTGTGTATCCCCTTTTCTCCAAGAAATCCAGTCCAAAACAAATCAGAGCTTGATTAAGACGGACACCGTCCCCCTTCAAGTAGAACCCCCTAGCCCCAGCCACGTCAGCACCTATATAAATCCAAGCATACTGAAATTAACGACACAAAATATTCGCGAGAATAACTTTGGATAGTAGCATTAAAAAGTGGAAAATAATTAGAAAACTAGTGGAACCTCAGACCTTGTGACTTTCAAGCACAAGTATATTTTCAAATTGCAGTACACAACCCTAAGGGTACTTTGATACCTTTCTTCAAGTCCGCAATTTCAAGAAGATCCACAAGCTCTACATGGTTCTTTAGCTTGGGCTCCACCCTTTTGTCTCCCCATGTCCTAACAACTGCATTATTTGCCTATAAATGCTCGAAGTAAATAATCGCTCTAAATTCGCACAAAGTATCGCAACATCATTTTCCAACTGAAATGGCCAATTACCTCATCATTGTTCACAGGCACGGAATCATGCACAAGGTTCCCGACTATTTCCAGCCTCGATTTTAAGGCCATCCAAGCTTCACGGACTTCGACTTCTTTCTCGGCCGTCGACTTCTTATTCTCATTGGTGTTCGCTATCATCTCGGATGCATCCTCGCCGGACTAAAAATGGCAAGCACGGCGCCATTACCAGTTGAGTTCAACAGAGAAAACACTCCACTATCTATGTACAGGCAATGCGGATCTCACCATAACCGAACTAAGCCCAGTCTCAAAACAGTCAAAATTTGAACACACAGGGAAAACTTCTTTTCGCACATGGGTAATCGAGTAAACTGCGAGCGCGATTGCATCCATAAAAAAGACTGAAACTTTTCAGATCTATCGTAATAAACACGGGCACGGGAGCAGTCAAAACGGTCAAAGACTTTTTTTTATCTTTTTTTTTTACAAGATTCGTTTCTTATTCAGGTTCCGCGGGCGCTAAATAAGGTCCCGAATGCCCAGTCCTCATCAAGAGCACAAGAGAACTCACGATTTTGAGCTGGGCGACGCGCTTGTTGATCTTGTTGAACTCCTTGCGCAGATTCTCGAGCTCGAACTGACCTGAAATCGCAAAATCACGAAACCCGGGGTGAGAAAGAGACCGGCGGGCGAGCACGCGCCGAATCGAGAAACGCGCGGTTAAAGTGATTTTTACGCTGGCGCCACTCCTTGTCGAGGTTGATGATCTCGTCGACGACGTCGACGTTGGCGAAGCGGCGGCGCTGGGACTCCCGGATGATCTCGGGGTTGTTCCCCTTCTCTTCCCGAAACAGATTGATGTCCAGCATTCTGCCTCTGTCTCTGTCTTCTCTCTCTAGAGGGATGGAGGAAGAGGAAGGAGGAGACGAAGAGCAGAAAGGCCTATGCGCTCTCTAAAACCCTACGTGGAGGCAACGCTTATGATGCGGAGGAGGGAGAAGGGGGATGTGGGAATAAGATGGGAAAAACCTCCAAAAATCTGTAACTTTTTGCCCATAATGATAAATTTACCTAAACCTTTTTTTTTTTTTTTGTTGTGATATGAAAAATTTTGAAATTTGCAAATCGTGACATATTTATCAAAACCTTTTTTTGTGACATTAAAAAAAAAAAAATCATGAACTTTCATTTATATAACACATTTACCTTAAATTATAGGGATATTTTGGTCATTTTACTTTTAAAAACCTTTTTTCTTCTTCTTCTTTTTTTCCTTTGCCAGCCATGGCGGAGGGAAGCCGGCATCAAGTGAGAGTCGCCCTTGCCTAGGCTAGCTAGGGCCTCCCTCATCGGCGTCGGGCGAGGGCAGCCCTTGGCTAGGTTGAGCGAGGGCCTCCCTTGCCCGAGTCTGGTGAGGGCACCCCTCGCCAGGCCCTCGCCCAACGCAAGCGAGGGTGGCCCTCGTCGACGTCGGGTGTGGACCTCCCTCGCTAGATCTAGTAAGGGCACCCCTCGCCTAACGTTGGCGAGGAAGGCCTCCCTTGACTTAGGCGAGGGCCGCCCTCGCCCGACACCGGTAAGGGCGGCCCTAGCTAGCCTAGGTGAGGGCGACCCTCGCTCGACGTCGGCGAGAGCAGCCTTGCAAACATCGGCTTCCCTCCGTTGGCTTCGTCATGCCTAACAGAGGGAAAAGAGAAGAAGAAAAACAAAAAAAAAAGAATAAACAAAAAGAATAAGATGAAGATGTCCTTAATGAGGTAAATATGTCTTTTCCCGAATAGGATTTTTACAAAGTTTGGGATATTTTATATCACAAAAAAAAACACTCGGGCGAGCAATTGTTTACGAAAATTTGTCGCTGCGGCATAGTTTCAAGGAGTCCGAAAGTTTGGGATTTTCGTTGGTCTTTTCTTGAATAAGATTTTGTGCCTAGAAACGATGAGCTTATGCTATACCCGGAGTGGGATTGGGAACGCGCGCGTCCAAACAATCGCCCAACCTCTGGCCTCACACTCGACCGAGCAATTGTTTACGGGGAGAGAGAGGGGGATTTAACCATACATCTAGTCTACCATTTCTACAAGCTAATTCCCGTTATATAGAATCCACTTTCGATTTTTTTTTTCCGGGTATGAAGAAGAGCTAAAGCCGAATACAAAAATTTAACGTGGTTACCTAATAAAAATTCTTTAAGAGGTAATGGAAAGAAGCCTTGCCGTAAAATTGGCTTTTTTACTCTCTTTTCTATAAATTTCAATAAATGACGTGAAAAAGTGATTCTAAACTCTAATGACAATTGATTGTTAAGTCAAACCAATGGAATTGATTCGATCTGATTTTGTTTTCCGCATATATGCTCTTACGAGTAAGTGTAGATATGGTAAATGAAGACTCCACGAATGGTAATTAACTTCCCCCAATCTGATTGGCACTTCATTTTTTTTGGTCAAATCATATTATTCTCCAGCAAAAAGGAGATGCCATCCTTTATTAATGGTCTTCGCTTTCTGGAGTAAGTTCTTTGGAATCCAATGTTGCGGCACCGGAGCTTGAAGAGTAATAATTCATTTGTTTTGCAAAAAATAAATAGATTGACAAATACTTTTATCAAAACAAGTAGTTATATCACTCAAAATAATTAGCTAATAGAAGATATTTCATTACTGACAATAATTTATACCTCAACATTTTCGTGAATGATGAAGATATTTTTCATACCCACATTTTTGTGAGACAAATGATTAATTTTAAGAAAATGTTTTCTTAAACATGAATTTTTCATGAAAAAAGCAGACCCTCATTATAAAGAACTAGACAGAGGAGATCATGACCATCAGATGTCTTTAACATAAGGGAAATACACAATGCACTGGGAAGTGGTGCAATCCCCATCTCATTTTTCACTCAAAGAACTTTTATTGTTATACAGAGAATTTGGCAACGCTTTTTCTCTATCTTCAAGACGACTATGCTACTACACTTCTGACCAAAAAGAATTACGTTGGAGAAAGACTCTCCTCCACCCTAATCATGGGCCTAAGAGAGAAAAGAATGGGAATGAATTTCGGCCACACTAAGACGGTGTATTGTACGTACTCTCCTCGGACCTTTCATGGTTTTTGCAATCGATGCTTCCATTTTTGGGGGAAACCAGTCAGTCCAGCCGGTAAACATCGCCTCATGATCCATGAATCTTGATGGATGACAATTCAGGAGGATGATGGCTGATCAAATTTGCCCATAGATTAGCAAGTTTGAGAAAATACTGCTCCTTGTCCCAGAAAATCATCTTCATACCTGGCTCAACAACAGCAAACAGCATTTTAAAAGCAAAATTAAGGTTCCAAGCAAAAGATTCAACGTGTATAGCCAGCCAAAGATGCCATGCTGCCACATAAGAGAATAAAAAGAGAACCTAAGACTAGGTAAAATACTTGGGAATCCCATTCGAGAACTTTTATTTTTAAAACAGCCTTCAGATGCAATAGATAAACTTAGCAGATCGAGTACTTGCATGACTAAAGTGACAACTCTGTGATAATGGTGATCTTGTACCAGAACGAACCGCCTGCTGGATAAAAAACAGATTGATATTTAGTATTTACATACCTGGCACAGTTCCTGGATTCAACAGAGAGAAACGGCAAACAGGTTCTTCACAAGAAAAAATAGCCTTCTGGAGTACACCTGCATTGAGAGTGTAAACATGCTTGATAGACTCCAATAAAGCCTTGACGCTGTCCTCATATTGGAACTCTAGCGGATCAGATATGTTTTGAAGAGCTTCTTCAAGGCTTGAACTGGACCACATAGTAGTACATTCATCTAAAAGAACAGATGCGCCAGAGAAATCTCTATAATTAAGAAGAATCCATGGTTTGTATAACATGGCTGAAGCCCCAAGAACTCCAACTGCTCTGTAAACTTCTCCCAGGGCAAGTACATACCGCTTGCCTAAATGATGTGAAAACAACAGCACATTAAATTCGAGGCCCAAAAAAACTCTAGTCATCACTATTTTTATCGTTCTTGGTAGCTATAACATACCTTCTTTTTCAGATAATATTTGACTGGAAACATTCTTCTCTAGAGATTGCTCCCATATTGAGGCTCCATGCTTTAGCTCTTGAGCACAAGCAGAGATCATTTTGGACCATGTGGAAACATAATTAGATTGTGCCTCAGCTGATCCTAATTTTAAAATTTTCAGTACCAAGGCTACGTGTCTCAAGAGTTCAACCAATGACTTTGAATCTCTCTCTACCTGTAGACAAGCAAGGAACTGCTACAGTTAAGTTCAAGAGCCAAACAACAGCCCAGTTGGACGTCAACTTTTCATATCAGAACCAACTTAAGATATATTGATTTTTGACTCTAAAATTAAGTGGACTGTTCAGACAGACAAATAAACAAAGAAAAAGGGAGAAGTTTATCCATTTTTGACCACTACATTCCCAGAACAATTGCATTAGCAGCCTTGTCCACAAATCTCATACCAGGGACTCTATCTTGGATTACTTGCAAGGCAACAAAATGTTCAGGCAGGACTGATCCAAAGGAAAGATAATAGAGTGTGCAATAACCACCATCCTACAAGTATCTCAGTTGCAAATATATCTCAACGATTTCACTTGATAACAATTTGCCAATCCATGTGATCTTCCATTAAGCACAGACGAGAAATTCATACCGATGACAATCTGCTTGACAAGTTATATTCTGCCTCAATTATGCGGAACTTTTCTCCAGATAAGACTTCAAGAAATGTACTGATGCTGATATCTCTCTCAGATAGATTATTTGAGGGCGGTTGCAAGATTGACTTGCTTGAATGCAGCTCATTGTAAAGCTCCTACAACAAGAAGGTTGACTCAGAGTTACTCCATACACATTGAAGCAATCATAACGAAATAGCTGAAAAAATCTTAGATGTTGAAATGAGAAAAGAATTGATGTAATAGTAAAGGAAGTAACTAAAACGATCAATTTAGTAAACATAAACCTGAATTTCCTCATCATGAGCTTTTGCCTTTGCAGTTTCACCGGCAAGATCAACAGGGTCATGTGACTTCTGACAAATAGCATATTATCAACATTCAGGGTTTGAGCAACTTCATAACAAAACAAGCAATTCATCGCATGAACAGATCTTCACCTGATTAAGATGCCGGCAAGCAACGAGGCACAACTCATCCTTCAAATTGCAATAGAATTGAACAAGATCATCAAGTTTTAATTCAATGCCAAAACTTTGAGGCAAATCCACAGGACTGGTTATAGAGACTTCTGCAGATTTGGTCCCAGGGTAGACATCCTTATGCTCCCAAGAAATATCCTCTAAGACGTTTAGGTTATTTCCTACTCTGGAAATTGGCACAGTGTGGCTTGAATTCGACCCATCAACTCCGAGCCATGGAGTACTTGTACCAAAGCTCTGAGGTTCATCTCCTCTCGGTGTATAGGCACCCTGAAAGTCCCATTCATCAAAGTCATCCTCTTTGATTGCTGAATGTGGTTCCGAATTTGTCCAGGTGGTATTCAGTGCACCCTCACTCAGCTTCTTAATGTCAGCTGCAGGAGTACTCGGCATGGATTCACTGTACAGACTTGATATGAGATCAGTAATGGATGTTCCTGAAGTTAGTTTAGTTCTATCTCTTGTATCAGGTGTAGGTTCTTTGATAAAACTGTCACCTTGAACTATTGTATCTTCTTTCCCTAAATCTTCACCACCAAAAAGAGACAATGGCAGGGCTTCCTTTTTCCCATTCCCTTGATGTTTCTCATTTCTCTAGAAAGTAAATAATGAAAAGTCAACCAACAGAAGTATCATATGAAAGAATCTAAATTTAAATCTGCAAAACAATATTCCCTAGTGACAACTAATACCAAAATTAAGGATTTAACATCCATTGAAGTGCATTATTTCCACCAAAGCAAAAATTCGTGAGAAATTGCTGGCCATTTAGTTTATATGTGTACATTTCAATTTTTAGCTTGGTGCTGTATAATAGATCGTAGCTTCTAATCTCAGACAAAAAACAAGAGGAACAACTAAAGCATGATATCTACTGCCGAACCTAGGACTTCACTGTCAGCTGGAAGTGTTAGAGACAGGTCAACTGTTGAGCATTTAGATTGGAACAACGAGATAGACATACATTATAAGGACCACAATAGAAATATGTACGATAGGGAAAACCAATTAATAAATTCAACAGACTTTTATTCTCCTTATAGGCATTTATTAAATGTAAGCAAATATCTTGAGACATGATTCTTCGAGTCACTGATAACACACCATTGACAGGGCAAAATCTGAAATGCCCAAAAAAAAAGGCGCAAAAAAAATATATAATACGACTTTGGTGACAGCTCTTGCTTCAATAAATCAATTTCGTTCCTCAAAATGCATGATTAAGTGCTAAATAATGAAAATCACACTAGGCAATTTCATCACCCGCACGTTTCTATCAAATGATGTCATGGGAAAAATTGTGCATTCCCTGCTGTCCTACCAACTTTATGCAGGTGGCATACCTGGTAAAACTTGTTGAAGTCAGCAAAAGACTCATACCTCATGCTTTGATGCAGCTCCTGATAAAGCGTCTTTAAATTCCCAAAGATTTTCACCAAAGTCAGCACTCCTCTCCGTTGTACTTGTCTTTGCACCATTATCAGCAAGCTTCAGATCATCCTGGCATAAAAAATTCAGAAAACAGAGATTTTAGCCTCTGAACGAGCAATATGTGAACTTACTTGCCAATGTGATTTCATTCACACCACAACCTTAGATTTCCACAAATTCTAGACAAAGTTTAGCACTTGGTTTGATTTAGTATTGTCATGGGATCGTTTTTCTTTCGTAGAAAACCATGATACCAACATTAAATAAAGTTGTAATTAATTCTGACTCAGATTCAACTGAATCTAATGAAAATACACCTATTCGTAAATAATTTTGATTTTCAAACATGCATGGCAAGTGGAATCAATAAAGAAAGCCACCAAAGATTTCATGAATTCCACAATCATTCGACTCATACAAGTGATGCAGTACCTGAGCACTTGAACCAGTTTCTGAAGACGCACACCTAAAGTCCCAATCGTTTTCCTCAATTTCAGCAACTCCATCAGCTTGATTGAAATTAGCTTTATGATTGGAGCCTTTCAGGTCAATCTTGGGTTTTGGGTTCAAGTCATACACAGAATTTGACATCACAAATTTATCAGCAATCCACTTTGATGAGGCAAACAGATCGGATTGTCCATGTGCACCATTGCTAAAATCAAAAGTGGCTTCAGTCGTTGGTGAACTTCTGAATGTTGCCCCATTACCCTTTGGCAAAAGAAATTGCGAGATTTCAGTAGATATTATCATGTTTCTATGGAAAATTTGCGGCTCCAGAATCTTACAACTCTGGTAGAGATTTTAGTTTACAATTCCATATTAAGTTCCACTTGACTGACGTTCATTGATGACTCAAACTTCATGATCTGCTTATTTATATAGAAACCAAATCAAATTACATCCACAAAAAGAATACTTATGGCTAATGCCAAATTTTAAGACAGTCAGTGAGAAAAGATGATCTTTCTGACGTTTCTTCAAATGTCTCAATTATAATGTATCAAGATACAAATCGGCCATGTTAAGGGGAATATTGGCTGGATTACTTTCTTCAGATAACATAAAAATAAACATCATATACACTAATACACGAGATAACAGGAACTTTTAGAGCTACCTTATGGTTCTCGTGATTGAATTGAGTTTCAATTTCTGCACCTTTGAATTCCCAACCAAAATCTTTGCCTGTATCCTCCTCTTTTCTAACAGAATCAATAACAAGCCCATTAATGCCTGACTTCAGTGTGTCGAAGCTTGGAGTGGGAACATGCACATCAAAATTCCAACCACTGCCACTTGAAATGGACACGTTCACATTCTCAGCTGCATCAATCTCAACTTTATTCTGCTTTTCCTGGTTAAAAAGATGGCAGAGACGTGGGTGTGTTTGCATCCAGAAGACAAAAGGAGGAAAAATGTAATCTACTTAGCCAATATGATTATGCATTGCCAAAAACTAGAATTCTCAAGGGAAGAACAAGAGGAACAGGGGCACATAGAGCAAGTGTAATAAAGATGCATAGGGGTTCTACAGTGATTGCAATAGGAAGGCCCAGATAATAAAATGCAACATCTTCTAGATATTAACAGTCCTTTGCAATTGAAGCTTCAATTTGACACACTCATCAGTGTAGTGGTGGCCCCAAAAGGTGCACACGTTCTTCATCTCCAAATTTGTGAAGCACAACAATGCACCATCAGCCTGCAATGATTCCTCACTCTAAATAGACAGAATATATGATTTCAAACATCACATGGCCAGTTGTGGACAGTTTTGGATCCCCCAGAACTGTTTAATACAGATATCCTATATACAATCTCAACCAAAAGGAGACAACTTGCGTTTTCTCTGTGAGCACACTTGAACAAATTTACGATCATTTCGTTTTTCTTAATGATCTTTCGAATTCTATGACTTCTAATGACTCGTCAACTCCTTCCGGACTACAAATTTAGAATGAAAAGTCAAAACAAACGAATATGTCAAGCCTTTACCTCAATATTCTGGTCGTTGGACACTCTCTCCGCATCCACAAACTTAAATTCCCACTCTTCATCATCATCTAACTCGCCGTTTCCGTTAAGCACGGGGGAGTCTATCCCGTTCGAGCTCAACTTCACATTCGACCCAGTTTGAGCTTCAACGTTCAGATCCTGACCGTGTACCACCGAGTTCGCGTCATGATCCGTATCCGTTCCATTTTGATTACCGACTTTCGGACTCCGATTATACAAATTAGAAATCAAGTCGTTCAATCCGACGCCGACGTTCACATCGGAACTCCTCTTCACCGAATGACCATTCGGAAGCTTAAACGCGTGACTACCACCGGCCACTGAAGGATCGACTGCGGCAGGTTGTTCCTCCTCTTCCTCCTCTTCCCCGAATATCGACAACGGTATAGCTCCCTTCGGCTTCCGCCACTGGGCTTCCAGTGAATTCGAGATGCTCGGCGCCGGAGCAGCGGCGACCTGCGGTTCCACCACGCGATCCGCGAATAAATCAGGTACCGCCGACGAGCTCGAGTTGCTCGGAGGACCGGCGACGGATTTGGAAGGCGAGATCCGGCCGAAGCTGACGAAATCGGACCAGTCGTCGTCGTTCGGAGAGACGGAGGCGGAGGCGGGTGCTCCGCCGTTGCCGGTGACGGAGGCGGCGGCGACGGCGGCCGTGGAGCTGGAGGCGGAGGCGAAGGCGAAGTCTCCGAAGCCGTCGTCGTCGGCGTCGTCGTCGACGCGGATGCCGGCCGCCATGGACGGAGGCGAAGGACGGAGAGGGAGGACGGGGGCTTGGAAGCTCGCGAGCGATCGCTCGCGGTAGGGGGCGATTACGGCGTGTTCTCGACGGTTTTGAGAGCGCGCGTGGCTTATGGGGTGGCTCGCGAGTGCGCCGCCCGCGCTTGTGCCCATGCTGACCTGGACCTGGGGCCAAGCATTTTTTTAATTTTTAGGTTGGATTGATTTCTGAATTTGTTGAATGAAGTCCACAACTTTAATAAATATATAATGCCGTAAACTTGCGATTTTTAAATTTTTAATACCTATTCGATACTATACGAAAATGTTCGAATGACACTCGAATTTTGACTCATAATTAATTTTTGCAGTGATATTATATATTTATGTAGTAAAATAAGTTTTTGTAATGTTATGTAAGGGTAAATTAGTGTCTGAAATTATTTCCTATCCAAAGTTAATGGACGATGATAAGGTAAATTCAAAGCTAATTTTGTTTTGATGTTTGTGAAGAGTATGTGTTAAAAATTTATATGATGATGACAATATCTTGAATCATATCAGCACTCGCAAAAAATGAGACAATTGGATCATGCTACCCACAAAAATCCCTTCTCATTTCTATACGTTTTCTTAGAAAAAAGTTTATTATTATTCTCTTATTAAGGGCGCGTTTGATAACGATTAACGCTCCGGGATTGATTCATTAGAAATGATTATTTTTGATTATGAGTAAAAAAACGCGTTTGATAACTATCCAAAATTTTTGATTCTGAAATAAAATTGCGTTTGATACCACGTCTTAATTGATTATGTTCCAAATTAATTTATTTTAATTTTTAAATACTTTTAAATATTTATTATTATTATTATTATTTTTTTCCCTTTTCTCCTATTCTTTTTTTCTTCATTTGACCGGTCACGGATTGGTGGCCGACCGGCTAGACAAGGGCGGTGACGCTCACCGGCCTCGTGAGGTCGGCCTCATCGGTCAAGCCTCATCGAGGCTCGCCAAGCCTCGCGTGGTCGAGGCTAGGTGAGCCGCCGGTGGCCGAGCGAGCCTTGGTTGGGCGAGGGCGAGGCAAGGCTTGGCCTCGCCCGATTTGGCGAGGCCAAGCCTCGGCGGGGTTGGTCGAGCCTTGCCCAAGCTGCCGCCGAGGCTCGCCCAAGCCCCGCCGGTGGCGGGCTTGCCTCCCGCAAGCTCGTTGAACCTTGCCCCGGCCTGGCCTAGTGAGCCTCCGGGTGAGCTCGCCGGACCAGCAAATGGCGACCGGCGACCGGCGGCGGACAACGGTGGGTGGCGGTGAACAATGGCAGGCGGTGGTGGACGACAATTGCGGGATGTCGGAAGGAAAGAAGGAAACTTTTACTGTTTTGATTCTTGGACGGAGAATCATATATTTTTTTTTATTCTCAATTTTCTTCCCAATCTATTTCTAGGAATAAAAATTTTATCAAACGCGATTCTCGTCCCAAACTGATTCTGGGAACAAAAATCAGAATCAAACACTATTTGGCACGTTGTCAAACATGCCCTAAGAAAATCGACATAAATGTGATGACATGTTATGTTTTTTTCCTCTAATATTTTCTAACGCCGAAATTCCCTTTTCTTCCCTCCTTCCTTCCGACGTCCAATTCTTCGTACGTGTCCGCCGAGCGCGAGCAATCCTCCACGTGGTCCCCATCCCCACCGCCACTCGGCGTGACGCGGCAGCAATCCCGAACGAAGTATATACAAAGGCGGCCTCGCCGATTTGATCTCGTCCGTCGCCCTCTTAACTCGCACCGAATGCTCTCTCGCTTGCACTTCTACTCTTTCTCATGCAGGCTGTCATCGGCGACTAAACTCTGCTGCCGTCGCTACCATCATCACCGGGCAACTAAGCTCCCGACAGCGCTGCTTCCGGCGAGCGGTCGGGTTCCGTGGAGATCGATGGCTTCGGGAGGAGAACAGTTTCCGCCGCAGAGGCAGGAGCGGCAGCCCGGGAAGGAGCACGCCATGGATCCTACCCCGCAGTTCAGCAGCACCGACTACAAGCCTTCCAACAAGCTCCAGGGGCGGGTGGCGCTCGTGACCGGAGGCGACTCCGGGATCGGGCGGGCCGTGTGCCACTGCTTCGCGCGGGAAGGCGCCACGGTCGCCTTCACGTACGTGAAGGGGCGGGAGGACAAGGACGCGCAGGACGCGCTCCAGATGCTGAAGCAGGCGAAGGCCCCCGACGCCAAGGACCCGATGGCCGTGGCGGCCGACCTTGGGTTCGACGAGAACTGCAGGAAGGTGGTCAATGAGGTCGTGAATGCCTATGGCCGGATCGACATCCTGGTGAACAACGCGGCCGAGCAGCATGAATGCAGCACGGTCGAGGAGATCGACGAGGGTAGGCTCGAGAGGGTGTTCAGGACTAACATCTTCTCTTACTTTTTCACGGTTAGGTAAGGATTCCATTACTTTATCATCACCAGTAAAGGTAATGAGGGCATAATCATTTCAATTTTCAGGAAGTGATCACAAATTTAGACTGTCATTAGGTGTTGTCATCAGTCTAGCAATTATCAGTTTGTAGATCACCTCTTGGCATGTATGGCATTGTCTGCGCAGGCACGCGCTGAAGCACATGAAGGAAGGCGGCTCGATCATCAACACCACGTCGGTGAACGCCTACAAGGGCAACGCCAAGCTCCTCGACTACACATCCACCAAAGGCGCGATCGTGGCCTTCACAAGGGGCCTCGCGCTCCAGCTCGTGAGCAGAGGCATAAGGGTCAATGGGGTCGCGCCGGGCCCGATCTGGACCCCGCTGATCCCGGCATCCTTCACCGAGGAGGAGACCAAGAACTTTGGGAAACAGGTGCCCATGAAGAGGGCTGGCCAGCCCATCGAAGTGGCCCCGTCCTTCGTGTTCCTTGCGTGCAACCATTGCTCGTCCTACATCACTGGCCAAGTCCTCCATCCTAACGGTGCGTGCACAGTCTCTCAATTCTGAACATGCTGTCCTTTTCCTTTCCAAGTGAGATTGAAGCATGAGTGTGTGCCGCGTTGCATTTCTGGCCTCTTGCAGGTGGAACGATCGTGAATGGATGAGGATCGGCGATGGCAAGGCTAGGCTGCATGTTTTGCACTTTTTCTTTGGTGGGTCTGTTTTTGTGTGCAAATAATGCCATGGTTTCATGGACCGGTATGGTGGGGATATGTAGTCTCCAGGGATGTTGCATGGAACCTGGGAGTCCTTTCTGTAGAAATGGGAACCTTTTTGCTGTTCAGACCTCCAATATGTTGTCTAGTACTTTTGTTGCGCCCGTTCAGGTTTTTCGCTTGTGTTGTGGCGTGGTTTTTTGATAGAGAACGCAAAAAGCAAGGTGGAAGACTGAGATCAATTCAAAAAATGGCATTTTCATGAGGATATTAGGAGCAAGAGGATGACGAGATTCTTCCTTTTCTCTTCCCAAAAGATTGGATGACATCGTCAAAGTAGCAAACTAGACTCTTCCAAATGATTGACTGAGAGTGTTAAAAGAATTAAACGGATCATAAATGGATTATAAATGAATTTACAATTTATTTAGTTTTAATTCACCTCAACCCTATCATAAGTGGATGATAATTGGATTTGCATTTTATTTAGATCTAGTTCATCTTTATAATTTTTTTCGTTATTTTTCATCCTCACTCGTTCACTCCGCACTGCACTCTTCGTTAGTTTGGATACGAATTTCTGGGAACGAATTTTTGTGGATTTAATTAAAAATAGAAATGTTTAACCATATGGATCGAATTGAGAATTGAGTATAATAAATGAGTTTTGGGTACGAATTTTTATAGATTTAATTAAATATGGAAATGTTTTAACCATATGGATCGAATTGAGTATAAGATCTCATCGTATGATAATGAGTCAAACGGATTAAATACATCTATTTTAAAGTAAAAACGGATTAAATACATCTATTTTAGAGTTTGGATAACTTGGATATGTCAGAGTTTGGATAATTAACTACATCTATTTAGGTCGGAGTCGGATTGTATGATTTGGATCAGTTGGATCATATATCTATTTAGGTCGGACCATCCAAGCTCGAACTGACAAACTCGATGATTGAGCCTAAAATATCAAAAGTGGGAAGCTGCAACCAAGTCCAAAACTTGAACGAAGCTTTAATACTCTGTAGACCGAACCTAGTATTTATACTTGCATTTGGTCATTGTCTCGACAGAAGATACAGACAAAAAGACAGAGAGGCGGAATCAAGTACTCTCACGGATCCTGATATAGCCAATGCTATCATGGGGACAGCAAATCTGGCTGTGTAAATGAGAAACTTCACCTAGGCAAGAGAAGATTCACTCTGCTCCACCTGGGTCCTCGTCGGAAACGAACAAGGACTGAAGAACGACCGCGCTATCGTTGGTCGGTTCCTCAGGAGAATCAACTCCGGCGTCTTTCAAACCAAGGCGTTGCATACAAATGTCATCGTAAGCTTCCAGGTTCAACCCCGATCCAAGAAACAGTTCTGCCTCATCCACGAATCTGTCCGTTCGTCCCGTTAGGAAAGGCCTCGCAGCATCACGTAAGAGCATTTTGAACTCCCTTTGTCTCTCTTCGGGTGCCTTCAGCTTCCTTTGGTCATCCCTGCGAGGGCAGGTCGGAGAATGGGTAAAATGGACGACTAATAGAAGTTTACCGAATCAAGCAACGGATATCGTGAGGTTCATGATAGACTACCTTCTCAACGATGACTCAATTGTTCCGAGCATATGGTGCACCACTACATCGACATCTTCTTCCTGGACATAACCAAAGGCTTTAAATTCAAATATGGAAACAGAGCATGATGTCAATCATTCGCCTAGAACTTATTGCCATCATTCGACCAGTGCCATACCAAGAGTTACATTGAAGTAACTACCCATATGCATGAGTTTTGGTGGTTCTCGGCATCCAACATTCTATGTGAGTTATGACTAGATCATGCCAGTAGTTAATCAAAGCAGGTTAAAGTTAAAGGCAGTGAGCACAGATGAACTACGGCAGGATTGAAGCACGGATTATTCAATGGAGGCAAGGAAGAAGAATCAGATAGTAAGGAAAATGCATCCTTGCCTTAACTGCTAGGCCAGAAATGGGCTGAGTAGTCACTAAATATTCATGAAATAATCTTAAATTGAAGTCTCCATCCACCATTAAAAGACAAGAGAGCTTTGAGCAGGTTGAATGTAATCCTAATTTCCTCCTGTTTTTTAGCACTAATATCTAGCATATGGCAAGAGCTCTTCCTTTAAGCATCAATTTTTCTAATCATTGTGAAAATGAAACAGGGACCGTTTTGGATATAGCTTATTAGTTATGTGCTTCTTAAACACTAAAACAGCACAACGATAAAAGAGGTAATCCAACAACAAAATACGGATCCATATCCATCAGCGGAATAAATGCATTAACTTATATGAGTTTCCAACCACAGAGAGACTTCTCAGAGAGAGAATCTTTTTTTTTTTTTTCCCATTTCGCATTATGTACATGTCACCATGAAAGTATATCACCCAAACTGAATAAGTGGTATCGAATACCAACCTGCATTAGAGCTTGAATTTCCCTCTTCAACCAACTATAAAGCCATGGATTTGACTGAAGATATTTTCGAGACTTCCAAAACCGCTTTATATCGAATGCATCGCTTAAGAAACCTGATTGAACACACTTTTTACTGAAAAAGCTAACAGGTTTTGTCAGGAAACAAATATAGCAGCTAGATAGCATCATAAGTCAGGTTAAAGAACCTGATTACAAGCTTATGAAATACCTGGTTCAGTATAATAGCACTGTAGCCTATATCTATGCGCTTCTGTGAAGAAAACACTGCAAATAACAGTAGGATTAGTGAGGACATAAGTCAACATTCTGAAAAGCGTAGACAAGAAATATTCAACATAATATTTACCTATCAGAAAATATCTGACTAACATAATGCCGTTCAAAAGAATTTCCATCATATCCATGGATAATCGAAAAGTTTTCAGTCTGCATGAACAAATTCATTCCATTCGATCAGTAAATATGACTAAGCATCACAAGATGTTAAAATTCTCGATGTTTCAGAATAAGGAGCTAGTGTCAACAGCTTAAGTTTCAACACTATAAAATCAAGTGAACAGAAAATGAATAGAAAACAAAAGACCATCTGTGGAGTTCTCTCAAAATGGATGAGTGCAAGAAATGGTTGACAACCTTACAAAATGGACACTTCAAAGAACTTGGAGCTTCAGAGTACTTGCTAGCAACCACTTTAGTCCACTGCACAATGCATTTGTAGCAGAATTTATCTGCAGCATTACATCATTTTTCGTTAGAAGTACTTTCCTGAGCACTGGAATTCGTAACATGTCACACTCTACGACAATGGCACAACCGAAGGGTATCCCAGAAGAAAGAATTCGCTTGATAAGAAGATTTGCTTATGTTAAGCTTGTGCATCTCTTATTTTCTATAACAATACCAAGGAGCAACTTTTCAACAGGCTATGCTGGTTATCTCCCTTCTAGTCCAAGCAACTTCGAAAGACACCCCCATGTGCACATAATCTGGCAGCACATTCAGTGTCTGTATGCAAGATAGGTCGTGCACTAAAATAACACACAGAGACAGTACACGAGCTCCAGCACCATCTAAAACAACACGACCCATGTAGATGTCGACACTTAGGGACCACGAGGATGCTGACTCATCCATCACTGTTGTCATTCACCATATAATGCGGGACTTGGGTCAGTCTTACATATATGAAACAACATAGTTTGGCAACAGGGACAACATCGCGCTTGATGCCTCGTGCAATTAATTGCTAATCACTTTCTCCTCACCGTTGCAAAATTGCGAACTTTCCTTTTACTACTGGACCTTTACATCCCCTAAGCCCCCTTCTGATAACTGAAAAAACGTTTCAAACAAGAACAGGGCCATCAATCTACTACGAAACCCACCAGGATTCATCCAACAGATCACAAAAAAAAATCACTAATCTCAGATAACAAACAGTCGCAGAAGAACATAACTCAGAGAATCCAATCATCTCCCGAATAAATTCAGACAGCGATTCAGCCAAGTCGAGATTCCAAGACTCATGCGATTCTTACAGCAAAATGACAGGGGGGATGGACTCCTCTTATCTGGCGTACACCAAAGCAAAAACCAGATAAAGGGCAAACCGTTTTTCTGCAAATTTCGCGGCTTTTCGGTCGGATTGAGGGACTAGAGACTTACCCATTTGCCATTGATGGAAGAAAAAAAGAAATCACAATTCAGACAGAGAGAGAGAGAGAGAGAGAGAGAGAGAGAGAGAGAGAGAGACGTACGGAAACAGCGATCTAAGTAGGATTCTTGGAGCTGTGGAGTGGGGCAGAGACAGATTGGACATGGGTGAGAGCTAGAAGATGAAGAAGAAGAAGGAGAGCTCTCGGTTTCGGCCTGCTGCTCCTGGCTCTTGCTCATACTGTTTCGTTGCTCTTCCATTCTTTCGCAAGCTCAAGCTCATGTAATTGAAAGATGGCTTTCTCAATAATTGATGGGGGTTAATCACTTTATGCCTCCTGTGGTAGAATATGGAAGGATAAATAACACAAATATTCCTTAAATTTTAATTTAATGCGTAATGTAGCCCTGAATTATGAAATCATTTAACATAGTTCATGAATTTTGATCCAATATATAATGTAATCCCTAAATATTTAATTTATTCGATTTGATTCCTACACTTTTTCATACAGTTTAAGGATTAAATTGAAAGTTTATCAAATGTTCAAGGGCCATATTGAACAAACTGAATATTCATAAACCATATGGTACATTGAGTCAAAATTTATTAACTATTCATATTATTATCCCTATTAGAATTATGCCAATTATATAATTTCATCAAATCTATTTTCATCCACTCTTTATTTTTTTAATTTTACTTTCATGCGAAATTCCAATTACAGTTTTTAACTCAAATGATACAAGTGATCCTTAATTTTTTTTAATATTTAATATGATTTATGAACTTTTCATTTGTTCAATCTAATAACTGAATTTTCAAAAGTTCGCTCATTTAGGCCTTTCATTAAATGTATCGCCATGTTATGTGAATTTTCTGACATTTGTTTATTAAATGTATCGCCATGTTATGTGAATTTTCTGACATTTGTTTAGTGGGTCAAATTATTCGTTTTCTCAAGTTGGAAAATAATATTTCCTTTCTTTTTGGGCTAAAATAATGAGGGAGATTTGATGAGGAAGTTGCACGTAAGTCATGTGGACCCTAACTTGACAAGTCGAAGGTCAATATGGGGGTGCCAGCTACAATGTTAGAAATTTTAATAGAAGGACTACATTTGTGGATTTTTGCAAATTGAAAGACTAGACAAGATCGAACAAAAATAAAGCAGATTCACCACATTGAACAAGGAAAAAAATTCGACACCCATTTATTATCCCATCAAAATTCTAAGGGTTGAAAGGAAAGGGAATTTTCCGGCGCTACACCATTCTCAAAGTTGCTGACCATACACCACTTAATCGAGATCCAAGCAAAGCCAAACAGAGAAGAGAGACTAGCATCTAAGCCATGAGCACAACCCTTTAGCATGTCGCATGGAGCATGGGTTAGCATGAAAAACTCTTCCTCTTCTCTCTATTTGGCTCCCCTCATTTGGGTCCGAAGCTTCAACCTACACTGCTGCAACTGCCTTATCTGGGCCTGCATCACATCCACCTCTTTCTTCATCATCCTCACCTCCTTCTGTGAACTCAACCAGCTGTGGCTCGAGCCATGGCTCGAGCTGGTACTGGTTCTCAGGACCGCCTGTGTGGCAGTTCTTCTATAATCTGATCGGGAGTTGGTTGCCGACCTCATCATGTTCACTTGCTCCATGAGGATGAATCTCGCCATCATGTCCAGGGGCAACCGGTCATTCTTCAACGCGTGCTCTTGCGCTTCTTTCGACAGTCTGTGGTAGTCCATTGCCTTGCAAATTCCCATCCTCTCAGCCTCTGTTATGTTAGGATGTGCCTTGATGACAATTCGATACAAATATGTTAGATTCGACTTAAAAACACTTCCTTTCTAACCAGCATGAGCTTTCTGTGCAAGTCAGCTCCTGAGCTAGTAGATCGCCAAAAAATCTCTACCAAAAATACTCTTTAACTCACGGTATAACTTCCAGCGACATTATTAAGAATCTAGTGCAACTACATGATCGAATTGTAGCAACTAAAAAGCAGCAGAAACATTCTGTACCTTGATGTACATGTCAATAGCCCTATAGAGGTTATCGTCGCAAAACCGAGCATCTGTTGGCAATGCCTCTGCAAGGGACTGGAAGTCCCTGGCCGAGAGTCTCTCCTCCCTCGCCACAAATGCGAGGTACCCATCGACCAGTCTCCCTACAGCGAATAGTTTTGGCGGATGATTTATCCAGACAACAGAAACATAGCATTGCACCACTCTGATAACGACTCCGACATCGTATGTAGTATCGCCATCTATGCGATTCTTCACCAAGAGATCGCGCACGCTGCATTTCTCCAACATGATGGCTATTCTTCTCTCCAGCCTCTTTACCAGATCAGAGTCGCTCTCCATTAGTAGACTCACTTTGAGAAGGTTAAGCAGAAAATTGCAAGAGACAGAATTTTCCTCTAAGGGAAGTACCCGTATCAAGCTCTCAATTGTAACTCGTTGCAACTGGTAAGTTAGCTTCTGGGCCGTCAGATTGTCAAGCAATGTCACTCTCGAAAGCCATTTTTTGGTCCATGCGGCTATAGATTCACCGATAAGGTCAGGTAGCATCCCTTTCCTTTTGCACGCATCTACCACTTCTAAGAAATGGTCTATCCGCAGCAGCGAGACCTCCTCAAACCACCATTGATCAAGAGAAACTTCGACTTCTGAGTATGTCGACCTATTCCCTTGAATACCAAAGAGGGCTGCGTCGCAGGTACTGAAGCTGAATGCATTATGATCGGTGCAGGCTTTCCACGCTATGGCCTCTGAGCACCGGTTCAATATTTTCAACTTCTTGGCCCAAGGAGATATGGCCTCGCAACTTTTAAGCACCTGGAATAAGTCTTTCCAAGATGAGAACATCACATGACTTAAAAAGGCCTCGGTTTGGGGAATGAGGTTGGATTCGTGATAATCATCAGTCATTTCCAAGAAATGTGCAGCACAGTACAGAGGGGCAATATTCGATGCAGTTAGATCAAGCTTCAGACCGTAACAGAATCTCACTACCAACTCAAAAGTTTTCACTCCGCCAGGAACGTTGTCTAAGTTTATAGGCGTGGACTTCTCGCTTTCTGCTTTTCCTTTCCTTTCAAATACCAATCGGTTTATGTAGCCACTTCTTGAGACCATGGGAAGCTGGAAATCAGAAAGCAAGGATAGTTCAAGCAAATTGCAATATGTACATAGAATTGAACATTTTCAATTTATGGTTGGCGATTGCATATTCTGCTTCAAATGAAAGGACAGCTTGAGCTTTCGGCACTACCATGTTCTACATTTAGGCTATGTTTGTTAAAAAGTGTTTCTGTTCTCCGGAATAAAAATTATTGTTATTTTGTTTCAGGGAACAAAAAAATAACAAAAATATGTTTGGTAAAATTTTTGTTCTTGGAAATAAATTTGGAACAAAAACAAGAAGTAGAAAAAAAGTAACTTCTTGTTCCCAATAACAATTTCAAGAAACAATTTTTCTCCCTTCTCTTTTTTTCTTCTTTGGTCATCGGTCCCCAAAGACGTCGAGCCATTGGCGAGGCTGCCGAGGCCTTAGTGCTCAACATGGCTCGACCGCCGAGGCCTTAGTGCTCAACAAGCCACCGAGAGGCTCGGCCTCGCCAGATCGAGGCTCGATTGAGCCTCGCCGGTGGTCAGGCGAGGCTTCGGCGACCTTGCTAGACCTCGCTCAGCCGGTCGCTGATCGCCAGCGACCAGCCACAAAGAGGAAGAAGGAGAAAAGAAAAAAAAAAAAAAAAAAGAAAAAAGGAAAATATAATAAATATATTAAAAATTAAAATAAATGATAAAATTATACAATTTTACCAAACGCATTTCTTTTTCGAGAATATAAATTTTGTGTAGTTAACAAGGGTGTTTTTATACTCAAAAACTGTTCCCTAAACAGAAAAAAAAAAACTATTTCTGTTAAAAAATTGTTCTCTAGAACAGAAGCGTTACTAAATGCATCCTTAACAGTTCAATAAGACCCTAGAAACATGAAACCTACTCTAATCACATGATGCAAAGTAAAGAACTGCACAGCTGCGGAATATGTTATCATGTCCAGGGGAAATGCAGGTTCAACTAGTCCTAATCAGACCGTCGTTGACATCAGAGTTGATGCATTCCCAAACTTTTAAGTAACGTAAAACATACGATGATTCAGACAACAGGGTGTACCTTGTGCAAGCGAAAGCTGTGATTTCCCAGTTGTATGATGAGATCGCTAGCAACTCCCGTCTGCATAATCCTGCATCAATTAGTTTACCAGTCAGCTGCTGTCACCGCATCAAACAAAATACGGGAACTGCAAAGGAGCTGCAGCATTTCCATGAACATCTACGCTAGCAACAAGAGAGACAAAGGGCAGAAAGTGAAGTAGCGCTACCACTTCTTGCCTCGCCGTTCTAGAGTCCCCGATGCGAAATCTGCAGAGCCATCACTCGTTGCACCAACTACCAATCCATCAGGTTTCGCACTAGCCATGATCGTCTTATCCATCTTGGATTCGAAGAGAACTTGTGTTTAGAGCAGACACTGATGAAGTTATCAGCTGGAGGACATGGTTTTATAGTGGTTTCGCGCTCGGCTACGTCGCATTACTACCGAAGTTCTAGGAGCCTCCTTCACTCCAGCAGGACCAGCACAGGTGTAGGAGTCAAACCAGTAGTTAGGCCATAAAGAGGAGGTTGTTCCCTTTTGCTCTCTCTCCCTCGGTCGCTGTCCAGACGGTGGTGGACGGATTGGAGCCGTGCCGTCGTCTGGTGCATTCTCGTCCGCTCGTGCACAGAGGGGACACGCCGCGCTTTTCTGTTTATAGATGCCAATCTCGATCCACGATGGACGTGGCCGTCCTCCAGCAAAGAGAGCTTTTTTAGCAGACAAAGAGAATCGGGTACGAAAAAATACGAAATGTATTAAATTGCGTCTTCATCAGCTGCGCTTTTCTAAGATGATACGAAATGTATTGATTGCGTCTTCATCAGCTGCGCTTTTAGCTGATGCGCTTTTTCTAAGATACCACGGGTCATGACTTCGTAGGTACCACGTGGTAGCAAAGCACATTCATGTCTTAATGGTCCAGAAGCCACCTGGCTTGGATAACACATGATTTGCTAACAACGTCTACTTTCACTAATTTTATGTTGCTCCTTCTCATTTCAGAAAAATACTTTTTCGAAAAATATTTTTCAAAAGTCATTTTTCAGGAAAATAACAATATTTTCTAGTATTCGACTAAAATCTGAAAATGTTTCGGAAAATATTTTTCGATATTTGGTAAAGAAAATATTTTCTAAAACTTCACCACTTAGGCATGCATCACTTACCCATCTATAAATCCATCAAATATGAACTTGCCTTTAAATCCGAGCAAACTTGTCTCATATCTGCACTCATCTGCTTTAAAAAATGTTCATATGGATTTTGAAAAGAAGTAAAAGAGAAAAGAAGCAAAGTATGTATAGCCCTAATGAGAATCTTCCAATTGAGTGGCCTATTCTCCCGTTGCGTCTTTTGTGTTCTAATAAACAAAAGAAAAAAGATGCAAAGCATGTAGAAGCCATTTGTTTGAGCAATATACAACTGCAGAGTAGAGTAAATAAATAAGATGATAAGCAAGAGTGTAGAGTGCGAGCTTGAGATCGATGAGCTCAAGGTTCGCCTAGTAATAACCGATGACTAGCCAAGAAAGAAGAAGATGGGAAACAAAGAAAAGAAAAAGAAAAATGAAATTAATAAAAATAATTCGAATTAAAAAAGAAAAGGAAAATTAAAAAACAATTCGAATAAAAAAAGAAAAGAAAAAGAATAAAGGGGAGGAGAAAGTAAGGATTTATAGAGGTGTAAGATAAGAGAGATCAAGTGAAGAAAATGTTTTCCACTTTTCAAAGGTGGAAAATATTTTCTCCTAATTTAGAAGTCTTTTTTCCTTTCATGGAAAACATTTTCCCTAAGAAATTCATTTTCTATGAAACGAACGTTGGAAAATCCGAAAAACGTTTTTCGAAAATTATTTTTTGCGAAACGAATGAAGCCTAAAATCTATTAGGAGTTGCAAGATAGTATATCGATGTGCTTTTAAATTTTGGTCGCAACAGCTGAATAATTATAGTTATTAAGATCTACATGCTCTATTGGCAAAAGAGAGAGAAAAAAAGAGAGTTAGAGCTTAAGTTTAGTGCTTGAATTAGGGATGCAGTAACCTTTTGAGACAATTACAAGACAAGTCTTAAAATTTGTCAAAATTGTGCACTTTCAATTTCCGTTCGTTACATGAGAAAATAATTTCTGAGAAAACGTTTTCGGATTTTTTCGATGTTCGTTTCACGGAAAAAATTGTAAAATGTTTTCCATGAAAAAAAAAGTGGAAAACATTTTTCTCACTTGATATTTCTTATCTCACACATCTATAAATCATCACTTCCTCTTCTTCTTTTCTTTTTTTTATTCGAATTATTTTTTTTATTTTTTAATTCGAATTATTTTTAATTTCCTTTTTTTTTTCTTTTCTTTGTTTCTCATCTTCTTCTTTCTTGGCTAGTCGTCAGCCGTTGCTCAGTGAATCTCGAGCTTGTCAATCTCAAGCTCGCTCTCTATACTCTTGCTTATCATTTTCTTTATTTACTCTACTCTGTAGTTGTATATTGCTCAAGCAAAGGTATCTACATGCTTTTTTATTCTTTTGTTTATTAGAACACAAAAGACGCATGAGTAGAACATACCACTCAATTGGAAGATTCTCATTAAGGTTGTACATGCTTTGCTTCTTTTCTCTTCTTTTTTTTTTTTTAAAAATCCATACGGAATTTTTTTAAAGTAGATGAGCGTTTGACAATAATAAGGAGACAAAGATATAAAGCAAGTTTGCTCGAATTTATAGGCAAGTTATATTTGATGGATTTATAGGTCGATAAATGATGCATACCTAAGTGGTGAAATCTTAGAAAATATTTTCCTTATTGAACATTGGAAAAAACTTTTCCGAAATATTTTCAAATTTTAATCGAACACCAGAAAATATTGTCATTTTCATGGAAAATGACTTTTAGGAAAATATTTTCTAGAAATTGCTCATTTTCCACGAAACGAACAGACCCAAGTTCTAGAATTTATTTTGTCTTTTTGAGTCTTGGGATTTTAAGGCACTTTAAGTCCTTCCTCTGATAGAAAGCTCGATTGGAACAAAAGTGATAAGTTTTAGGATTCATATACCTAAAATGAAAGTATTAGGACTTAAACATATGAAGATAATTAAGACTTACCCCTTAATTATACATAACTTTCTTGAAGTGTTGAAAAGTAAATTTTTTTCAATTCACTTATATTTGCGGCTTAATGCATCTTCTCGTGCTTTCAAATATGTGCCAATTGTTGAGTATGTCACTCCCAACTGGAGAGGTTAACACAACTGTATATATTTGTAATAGAATATATGTGTAAAAGTTAAAAAAAATGGAGGAGGCGGAAAGAAAATCAAGAGAGATCAGGAAGTCAATCAACATGATTTTCCACATTAAAAAAAAATCAATTGAGATCGGGAAACAAATCAAAGTGATCTAAAATCAATTGAGATCGGGAAACAAATCAAAGTGATCTTTCCACATCCACAAAATTACGAGAGATTATGAGATAAATCAATGTGATTTTCGTATCATACAATTCTAATTGAGATTGCATTTGCTCTTATAAATAAGAGTCTCGTGAGGGATTCAGATCTACAAATTGAAAATAATGAGATAATTACCTATTGTATCCCATTATTTATCATATGCATTTTCCCTTTGCGGTTTTCAACGTTAAAATTCTGATATTATTTATTATTTTTCTCTTCGCTTTGGAAGATTTTCCATATTCTAGTATTATTTACTATTCATCTTTACTGTTTTCATGCAATATTTTATCCTAATTAAAATTATCCAAGCCTTCTTTACAAATATCATTGCTTTTCCCAACACCAAATAATGCCAATTATTATATACAATACTTGACACCCTAATTTGAAGAAGGCTTAGTCCATAATCTAATAAATCGAAGCGTTCACGATTCAAATCAAAACGATATACAATGGACTTTTCTCCTAAAAAGCAAAGTCATTCTTTGCAAAGATGTTTTGAATGGAAATGAGCATTTCGCAGTCCTTCCCTTCAACGGTCATCTCATCTTCCTTTCCCCTCTCTTCTCCTTCATCTTTCTCGAAGCAGAAAGCACGCAGAACCCAAGCGCGAATGGCGCTATCCTTCCAGCCGCAATGCCTCCCTCCCATCGCTCATTCCACTCGCATCACATCATCAAGACGGGAACTTTCCCCCTCGGCAACGACCTTCCCGTTATTGCATCCGAAGGGCATCCGATTCTTGCGCACAGACGCTTCTCGGGTAGATCCGTTTTCTCGAGAAAGAAGAAGCAGCGATCCGGGTCGCAGAGGTTCACGAGGTTCGTGCTCAAATTGATACCCATCATCGCCTCGCATCTCACGGCGTCGCCCCATCCGCTGCTTCGGATAGCCGAGGAATTGGGCGGCGGCGGAGACGGGAGCGGGGGAGGATCGGGGTTCCGGGGAGGCTCCGGGTGGTGGGGATGGTTCGACGGCCGGAGGCGAGGCGGGGGCCGGAAGTTAGGGTTTTGGGCGATCCTGGTGGCGTGCGGGTTGAGCTTGATGTTGGTGGGCGAGATGGAGAGCCTCGCGGTGTGCAGGATTTTGGGTCTGGGATTGCTGGGGCTCGGCTTGATCGGGTCGTGGAGCGGGAACAAGGGCGCGGCGGCGGTTAAAAATGGGATCTTGGGGATGTGTTTTCTTGGGGCGGCGTCGTTTTTGGGGCTGAGAAAGGAGGAGGTGCAGCGGAAGGGTTGGGTTCAGGGGTTAGGATTGAGGAGACGAAGAAGAGGGCCAGGAAAATTATGGTAGCTTGGAGAAATACTGATGAGAATTCTTTGGATAAGGGGACATGATGGAAAGAACGCAGAAATTGGGCGATTTCCATGCGTGTTTTCTTCGGGAGAATTTTTGGCGACAAGCGACGATGTGGCGAGTCGAATTTATATCCTCTGTTGTAATTCAACCTCATGAAATGAAAGTATTTTCTGAGTACCATTTGTTGGTAACTTGTATGTTATTATTAGAATTCTGATAGCATGGTTATGCTTTAGAAACACTCTTATGGTATCTCAGATGTCAACATCACGATGCGTCACCGTAACAGAGTATAAAAACACCATAGTATGTCATAACAATGATTTATGACAATACGGCGACTTGCTGCAATCAAGTTTCAAACAATAGGAAAAAGAGTGGGGATGTAGTACACACTAAATATACCCTAGAAATTCTCAAATTATGCTAGTACCACTTGTACCTCTCCTCTTTTAACAAGATCAGCCGGTAGACAAACCCAAAGGGGACGAGAACCTTGCATGAATTTGATTGTCAGCCAAGTCTCGAAATGTTCAGTAGAAATGCTAGGGGTACCATACTGCAAATGGACCATCCGGACTGATAAGTATCATCACTTTGCAACCAGAAATAGACTTTTACGCGACACTCGAGACTGTCATGTAAACAATGATATTACATGTCAATAATATGTTGTTTGCTGAAATTGTGAACATCACTGAAAATGAGGCCACCTAAGCATGACACCATGGCCCGCCAAGTAACATAATCTATAGGGAAGGCTCTTACAATTGGCATTCTTCCCGACATTCATCAAGTTAAGACCGAAGTGCAATTGATCTCAGCTCTCTAAACCATGCTCAGATTTGAATAGCAGAACCGACTTCTGCAGTAGAAAGAGAGGCAGTGAAAACCTAACGCTCTAGAGGGGCATGAGCCAAAGAAGTCCTTAATGGAGACTCCCAACTCCTAGAAGACATTTTAAACGTGCTAATACTCTGGAGGGACATGAGCCAGAGAGGTCCTTAATGGAGACTCCCAACTCCGAGAAGACATTTTAAACGTTCTCAAACTAGTACATGTCGCAATCCTCATTTCTCCTCATGCCCTTGAGGAAATTCTAAACGTTGCAGCATTCTTCTTTTCTAACCCGCTTGCCAAATCAATAAAACCTACATCTGCATCATGATTGACAGCTAAAACAGTATGATGCTCTTGCCTGTGCTCTTACAGAAAGCTCTAGTATTACCTCTTCTTCACAATACCTTCTAAAATCCCATTAGTACCAAAAAAACCAGTTAGCTGTTGATGATTAACAGGACCTGGTAGCTGAAATGAGATTGAGAAGTGTCCAGGTGGGCATAAGTTTTGTGTCATCTTGAAAATTTGGGAATCCTTCACGACCGTCTTCTCACCAGTAGTAGTTACTCCTTTTATAAATATTTTTCCATCGGGCTCCACATCACATCTGAAATCCTCTGCATCGGCAAAAGTGGTCAGATTCAAAACAGCAAACTTCATGAGATGTGCAAATGAAATCAGAAATATCCACTTTACAACAAGTTTAAGAACATCACAGCGTCCAGATTATAAAAGTAACATCTGAGTACACAATTAGCCGGTATAAGGCAAACTTCAATTTGAAGAGATCTCACTACTGATCCTCATAACTTTCAGTGACATCAGCAAATATTTGATCATGCTTCAACATACTTTTATTTGGCTCCAACATAGCAAATCAAGTTAAAGCATTTCAAACTTATGAATCTCTCCTAATAATATAGAATAAAGAATAAACAGTGAACCAATGTATTTAATAACTAACAAGGTGCCAATACATACTTTCATCCCTTGAGACTCCTGGAAGGGAGACCCTAAACAGGTACGAGTCCTCGCATTCTCCAATGTCTACTGCTCCGACAATTGGTCCCATCTTTCCCATAGCTGCACTGCCAACCAGTCCAACCCCAGATTTAGCGGCGGCAAGCAGTTTGTCCCACTCTTCTGTAGAATGAGAAGGGAAATACATGATGGAGGGCCCAACACTTTCCCCAGCTTCTGCCTCCATCTCCAGCTGTGAAGGGGCAACATTGCTATGTGATATAGGTGGACCAAAATATGGCACGCTATTGAGAGGTGCCACATCAAGGATTGGCAGCTGCGGGTCTATGTGCTGCTCGGTTCCATTATTTGTCCTTCCTCTCGATGACCTATAAGTTAAATAACCAAGAGGTGCCCAGACATTAGAAATTTCATTAATGGGATAGTAGTACCAACCAACTTCTTGAATTTTCATACAATATTTGCGTTGAATATAATAACAATTCACACATATCACCAACAAACCTTTCAGATCAATATTAGCTCTGAAAGGGATTCATAAAACATAGGATAAAATTGATAAGAAATTCAACAATACGGCAGAATCTTGTCATAATTACTGCCTAAATATGGAAGTATTCTCCCTCCCTCATCTTAACAGAAAAATATCCATGACACAAATGGCCTATTTGGTAAAACTGAAAATTAAGTGCTGACAATTTAACTACTGAATTTTAGGCGTTCATAATTTTAAGTGTCGAAAATAGAATTATAAAAGTTATTTAATGACAATTAAACTGATAGCTGAATATCATTAGTTTCTTACCTAACATAGAAAAAAGGACCATAATCGGTGGGTTTTCTCAATATCTTTAGCAAAATTCTATTTACCATTGTTTATTTTTCTATTGATAGAATTAAGTACCTTCTCCCGCACTTACCAGATCAAGTCGATATTTTGACTTAATTGATATTTAAGTCAAATTCTATTTAAGGATATCAAACAAGCTTAATCTCATTAAGTACTGAAATTATAGTTTTCAGAGCTTAATTGGGTTACCAAACAGGCCCTAAGTCATTGGAAAATAACTAGGGTTTTGATATCTCTTTGTGGCTTTGATACCATGTCAAACTAGAAGATTAAGGTGGGGAAGGGGGTTTGAAACAGAACTATCAGGGATCAATTATGCATGCCTTATCTAGTTATACTATATGCAATATGACTGCACATGAATACACAATTGAAACGACCTATACTGATAAGTAGAATTACCCCTTAACAAAAATCATTAGTTATATTCTCTTAAGCTTCTCCTATTATCCGTAAAGATAAAACTGCAGCTCAGACCCCGGCACTTTGGTCAAAGTTACAAATATCTCTCTCCTGTCCATACTCTGATTTACGGATTTCAGACACTAACATAAGAAAGGTAGGCTTTCCTCTAGAAAAACAGTTGAAAGGGAATTGTTACAGAGTGAAAATCAACAACTCGAGTCGACTTCTTTTTCTTTCTGCGAGATGCTTACTTCTAGCTGCCATCCGAAACCAATTATACCCACCCCATTATATATTCAACTCAACTTAAATAAATGATGGGTGGCTGAAGAATCGCGAGAAAGTCTCCCTTCACAATGCACACACGCTAATACCCTCAGTAGCGAATACAAGCCGGGGTCAGAAAAGCTCGACACGCAAACATACAATAGAGGATCAGTCAGGTGATCCTTGCGCCGAAGGCTTCGAATTTACGCGACCCCTCGTCCTCAACAATGAAGGGTTAAGTAAAGCTCTAGGCTATGAACCCAACTTATATGTAAGGAAAAGCTAGCCACCCAGTGCTAAAAGCCCCCAGCTTTAAGCTTCACTTTGCTCAACATTCGACAGAGCTCACCAATTGCAACTCATACCAAGGCCGAGGATCAAATGTCCGTACCACTCACCCGCATATGACAGAACCACATGAACAATTTCACTCTCCGACCTCGCCTAGCATGCCCAAAACAACTATGCATAGAAAAGAGTTCCATTCCTACTCACATTTCCAGATATCCACGAATGGCCAAGGGGTCACCAGAAGCGCTCGTCGGCCCCGGGATTTGCGAATCCGGAACGCGCGTTCCCAAGCGGCGAATCGCCCGGATGCCTCGATCGCCGGACGCGGCGTTCTTCCAGCGATCTCGGCGTTGACGGAAGGAAGATCGGACGGGAGCCGATCGAATCGAAGCCCTAGAAATGGAGGAAGGGGAAGAACTTGCCTACGCGAGGTCAGCCTCTTTTGGGCTTTTAAGATGTCAAAAGGCTTTGTGGGCCGGGCAAAAGACCTTTCTCTATGACCGTGGCTAAAAGTCTTCGGTCAAAACAATAAAATATAATGGACCGTTGGATTGATTTTCATTGAATTTGAGCCGTCCATTCCACATTTTAGTGTTCTTAACATGAATATTTGAACGCTCACGAAACGCCCCACGAGGCCCGTGAACAGTTTAAATTTAGATATTTGACTTGTGCAGAATCAACATGAATACTTATAATGTTCTATTGCCTTGACTAGGTTGTCTTAATACCTTGTTCCGGGAGTTAGGAAAAGGAATTCACAAATCTTATGACATAGTGGTCTAAATAGGATTTGACCATACGAGATAAGGGTTAGGAAAACAGGATTAGACAGACAAAGGCGCACGCATGCTGTGGTAGTATTTTTTTTCATGAATATGGGGACAATGTTTTTTACTCGTGTGACCCATTGAAGAACGCGAGTTATGTGAAAGACGTGATTGACAAGGGTAACTGATCTTTTCCAGCAAGCAATATACGAAAGAAGAAAAGAAAACTGGACAAGCTGATCTTGATTGAGTTGAGAAATTGCTCTTCTCTGCTTTGCCAAGATGTGTGAATTGTCAATAGTTGGGGTTTACTTTCTTTAAAAGGATAATGAATCCTTTCTCTGTCGAATTTATGAATGACAAAAGAATTGGACACAGAATACAATCTGTTTTCTCCACAGCCACATCGACACCTGTTTATGTTTAAGAGGATGTTGTGCCAAGATCGGCAAAGCAAATTTCGGTGTTGGTTGGGGTCCAGCAGCTGAAAGGAGATGGAAGTCTCTGGGCTGGACATATGTTCTCAGCTGTCATCTCGAACATCATCCCAAAACTGGGGAGCCTCTGCTGATCGTTGTGGTCACTCCCTTAGTTGTGACCTTGCAGTTGGCTTGAACATCTCAAGTCAATGCTGCAGCACTAGAAAGAGTGTAACTAAACTTGAGTATCAACTCAATCCTAGAATAGCATTACTTACTGCAGATTGAACACGAGAAGGAGTGCAGTGATGTTATTGCAGGCAACAGAACCGAAGTTACAAGGAGCAGAACTGCAGCCATGGGACAGGCGAACTTTGGGTCTGTAGGCATTATGAAGTTAGACCACTAGTATCCAGGCTCTTGTGCACCAGTCACTGTACCAGAGTAAAAACCAACAAATCATTCAAAAGTTAAGTAACAAGAAAGTCATTTTGTGTGGCTGTTATAAAATTGAAATGAAGGATTATCTCTTCTTCAGTGTAGCATATTCAGCATCTTTTAAATCTGGCAAAACAAGACAGTTCTGGGATGCTTACAAGTCCGATGTTCACCAGTCTCCTGGCTACAGTCTCAGTCTTTGGAACTTCCGTTTTCATGGCCGCCATAAGATCATTTGATTCGTTCTCCATTACCATTCTTGGATTTGGTTGATCTTCGAACTAGGTCTTGCGCTGTTGAGTGCATCAAGGTCACGCTCAAAAGAGTGACCAAAATCTCAGAAGATGCTTCACAGGTGCATGGGTGGTGTTTGAGATGAGAACTTATGTCTTTCTGGAGGCTTCTCCATCTCGTTTCAGCTGCCAGGCTCCAGCAAAATTGAACTCTTTTTGGCTGATGTTGGCACAAGTGTAAGTTTTTAGGGAGAAGTGAAGAAGCAGATGAATAGCTGATAGATATCTATGTGGCTGATGAGGAAACAGACTTCATTTGCATTCACTCCTCATTTGGGAAAAGAGCAGTAGGTGTTATTATACCTATGGTATTTTGAGGTCAAGAAAACAATTTTTCTTGAACAGAAAACGTGTCCATATAACGATACTCAACAATGCATAGATTGTTCTGATGCAAATATAAGACAGATGAAGAATGGGACATGCTTGGACTCCCCAGATGGCTTTTCTTGTCTGCTGTGATAGCGCCTGGAATGCCATTTGATCAATCTGGAGCTTCTAGTCATGATGTCTGATTTCAAAGTGGTTTATATAACCTTGCACATTGGCTTTTCACACAATGTTTATCCTATGAATCAGCTACACAATTAAAGAAGGAAATGTTCTCTTTGCTTGAAAAAGAATGTTATTTGAGCTTTTATCGTCATAATGGCAAAAAAGAAACAAAATTTGTGTGTCATAACATTAACATATGCACTCCTACCTTGTAAGGTTCATGTTTTCCATTTTATTTTTCACAGCACAATAAACAGCTCAACCCAGCTAAGGCCATGAAACATAGTAAAAAGTTTTCCTATTTTGGCCAAATAGATCTACACGATTCATTAATTCTCATCGGTGGAATAAGAAAGCAATATTTGATTATACTCTTCTTGTAACCTGATATGATATTGTGAATATGGCCTCGATTTCTTGCTATTAAACTACAGATTTTCTGGTTTTTGTAGGTTTGCTGGTGTAATTGACCAATTCTAACCTCATTTGGCCCCAGTAACTAATTATGGTACCTTCCGTATTTCTCATTAGCATCGGTCCACCTGGTTAATTGTTTCCCATGATTTTCAAAGTTTCATCGAATGCAGAAGCAGGAAAATATAAGTTGACCAAAAGGTTATGAACGGTTGAATTGCAAAAAATTCAGGCCAGCATAGTATAAGCTCTCGGGGTTGTAAAATCAAAATATAGTATAAGCCTATTTAGGATTTTTACTTACAAATTTCTCACCACTCCCTTCACTGCTTCGCTTTGCACCTTTGCAATGATAAAGTTTATTGAACGGTCGTTCATTGTCCATTAAATGATTATCATCTCAAGGAACTTATTTCAGAGGTGAGTTTAGTTATATACAAAAGATAACAGACTAATCAGCATCTTTTTCAAGTGTGCATTCACTTGGACAATTTATAAGTCAGTTGCATTGTCCATATGCTTTGGAAGCGAATTTATTGTACCTTTCGTGACATCAATTTGCTCATCATCACTCTTGGATTTAGTTAGAAGCAATTGAAAAGGTTTATATGGTTTCTTACACAACCGTTCCTTTCTTCTGTCAGTCAATCTCTCAGTTTATATTCAGTATGCTGAAAGTAATAGGCACATCATACAGGGTAGGACTCAGACGATTTAATTTGTTTAAGAAAAATTTATATGGCAATTGAACCTAAGAAAGATCAGAAAATTCTGTAAAATGGTAGCACACCCAAGTATCATTTGTGCGTTTTTCTCTTCATGTTCCACTAAGACATTAGATTTATCCTGATATCCTGCTCCTTGAATGATATTGCGATATTGCATTCTCCTGCAGATTCTCATTGTAAATGGCGTAACCAATGAATGCTACAGTACCATCTGTGATGGGTGCCGCCACAGAAGCATGCAAGGTGATGGCTAATGACCAGCTTTTCATCTTGACCATTGTCGTGGGGCACTTCAAGCAATACCAAAGCAGAGAGGCCTCCCACAAGTCTGCAGAGCAAAGAACTTCTGAGAAATTGCTACAATATTGTCCCAGTCAGCTAGCCGGGTCCCAGATGATGGTGGTGCAGTAATGCACTTGCACTGAGGAAGGCCAGCCAATCTTCCATACTGAGCCTATCTTTCCCACCGACCTGCACCCCATCTCACGTTTCAGAAAGAAATTCATGGCAATAACATCATATTTATGGACAACCGGAGTATCTCTCTCCTCAGACCAGAGGTTATTGCAATGACACTTGATGGTCATGCATAGTTTGGTTGGATCATTTTCTTTTCCAGCCAAAAACTGGTTTTCCTTCAGTTAAGTTGTATAGATTGTGAATAGCACATTGACAGTTAAGTGATACGTTAATTTGATTTCTTGGCTAGTTCTTCATTTGTTAGCTTTTGAAACATTACAAATCAAGCATGTCATTGGCAGCAGAAATATTGCATGAACATTAATGACTTACGTTGCACGTTATAGATATGATTGTCTTAAATTCTCACTTCTGCTCATTTTGAAAGCAATCATTCTCCTAACTATTTATAGGGCCGATAGGATCTGCTAAAGTGGACCTTGCAGAGTCCCAAGACTCTTACCTGTGCCGGGTGTCTCTGCCAGGGGCAAGAAAATATCAAGTACGTACCTAATACCCAACTTAATAGGTACTCAACATAGTCATGATAACAACTAATATTCACCAGTGTGAGGAATCCAGAAAGATATTTTCTTTTTCTTGTATGGTGTTATTTCTTCATTCTTGAATTTTGCTTTTATGCTGCCGCATTTAGTTGTGAACTCGACACGGACAGTGAGGTCTTGATTGAAGGAGAAATAAGAACAGAAAACCTTCATCAATCAGGACACTTGACTCTCTCCTTTCACCTGCTGTTCATCCCAACAAACCTCAACTTTGGTGCGGATGGGATCTTGAAGGGAGCTGTCAAGATCAATACAGGATGACTGTGACAGCTCAGACTTTATAGAATACGCAGCAGAAATCCTGCGTGCAGTTCTAATGAAGTACTTGTTCGAAAAAAGTAATGTTAAACATACCTGGTAATGGCTTTTCTCTTTACTTGGAATTGATAATTCTAAAACTATTCTCTTCATCTCACTGTTGAATGTTTTACCATTTCGTGATTTGTTATTCATCAATATCTATTGAACTTGTCTCGATTACTATATTAAATTGATGTAGGTATTGTTTTGGTCGGTTTGACATTGGGCTTTCATGCATCTTTTTTCATATATTCATAGATTATCTGGATATTGTATTGGGTCTTGAGTTCTGGCTAGTCCCTCTGTTATGCTCTCCAAGTCACATCGATATATGAGTTCAAGGCAGTTTCGCATGACCTTGATGTATGGTCCTTCTGGTTGTTAGCATTCTTTAAATCTCTCCATTGCAATTGCTTGATGCTCTCCAAAGGGCCACATTCAAATTCACAGGCTGTCTCCATTCATTCAGTGATTGTGTGATCGATTCGAGATCTTCTGGAATTATTATAAAATTCCTTTCTTTAAGATTAACTAGCTACCCTCATTTACGTTTCAACATTTTCAGAACATACTGTGAGTAGTATGTGCCACTTGTTGACCTAAGCATATGCCTACCTATATAAACCGTTGACTCAGCTCCTACCTTTCACAGTTTCAGAGCCAAACTCGGTAAAGCCTCTACTTGTTTCTTGTTTCCTTGTATTGCCAGTTAGGGAAACTATCAGATTGCACAAATAAATTTCATCTTTTTGTGATTTGTTTGCAGAAATGTTTCTGGTTGTGATTTATGCAAGTCAATTTGGTACATGCACCAATAAAGGATCATAAACAAAATAAAGATTACAGCATCAGTGGACTTTATGGATTTTGTTTGAATGGCTTTCATCTGTGGCACCTGCAATACGCTCACAGAATCTGATTTCTCTGTAAACACGGAGGAAACTCAGTAGTTAACTGCTCTCTACAAGACCAAGCTAAATCTGGCAAAGCATGCAACTACTATATAAAACAAATACAACTTTGCTATTGGGAACTGTGCAGTCCCTGAATCAGGATATAGAGCAAGGTAGAAGTGCATCACGGACAAGACCCATGAGTATCCTTAACATGGACATTGCAGAGTCTGACCCTTCCCTGTTCCAGAGGCTCTTCCACAAGGTGAGAAGAGAAAGTAAGTTCCTGATGGCCAAAGTTAATATTTGCTCTATATATTAGTCCCAGTTCTTTGCCAGATCTTACTTGGTTGTTATGGGGTAAGAAGCTGATTGCTTATTTTCCTCCTTGCTCTACTATGCAACCCCAAACGTAATGCAAAACTTCCATATTAGGTTCATTTGACCTGCTGATTTGGCTTGGAAATGGTCATTGGTGTGCAAGTGTCGGGATATCTGCCATTTGACCATTTGGTCCGCAAGTTTTGCATCGGTTTCAGTTAACGGTGCTTAAGAAATGGATATTTTCCCTTCCGTGTGCTGTAGCCATCTGATCTGATTGTTTTTATTAGTCATGACAATAAATGCGCGGAAGAGACAGGATTTCAGCAAGATATGTCTTTCTTTCTTACGGTGTTATTTCTTTGTAATAGGAGTATGGAGTCACAAGATAAATCATGTTGAAGCACTAATGCATCCTCTAAAACTTGCTATCAAGTTGCTGCAGCATTAAATGGTGAACTTTTTGCAGATGGCGGGGTAGAGATCAGAGGAATGACCGTAACAGGTGATGATGGATCACAGGTCTGGGAAGGTGTTTGAGTGGAGAATTGAAAGCCTTTTCCCGACTGGGCTCTTCTCTCTTTTGAGCTGCCCAGACCCATTAATCACACAGTTCACCGGCAACTTCAGTGCAGATGGGATTTTCCAGTGATTCATGGAGAAGCGGATGGACAATGGGTAAATCTGGCAACTGAGGCGCCATAGGAGTATTGACTTCATAAAGGGAAAATGTCAGAGCGTCTCCGGGCACTTGCTAAGGCTCTTTAGTTATGCTTTTGTTAAGATAGACTTTTCAAAAAGTTCTTCGTCTTGTACGTTAGTCCTCATCCATTCTACTAACGAGCTATATTTGCCCTTTAAAGTATTGGATACTCTTGTTTTCCTATAGAGAATATGTTGCTCTGCACATAAAATCAGATTATGCAAGCAAGTTTATCTGGTTGTGATTTCTCGCTTGTTTTCTCATTACCTATGCTGAGGTACGGTAAGCCAGATGAAGAGTGTAAGATGTTCAGACTGTTGGGCTTTGTTTCAAATGGCTTTCGTCTGCAATATCGGCACTTCCAAGTCCTAGATATGTCCAAGGGTGTTATCTGGCTTTTCTGGTTTCTTGTCCTGATCTTACCTAAATTTGGCTCATATCACCGTGACAAGATGGAAGGGATCGAGTAAACCTTCATAAAGTCAGTATGCGCTCTGGGCACCTTGGATTGGCACATACTATCCACGAGTGTCCTTAGAAGGTTGTAAACGGATGAGTCTTAACTTAAAAAGGTGGTGTTTTCCTGTATTATGGAATTCAGGGCCCATCAAGCAATCTCTGAGCGAATCTATCCATGAATCAGACTGTGTTGCCAAAGCACATCGAGCAATTGCATTTTAAGGGTAAAGGAGGATAAGGATCAAGTCAATTGAAGGAGAAGGTGTAGAACTTAGTGCAGAATGAATACACGATCCTTTTCAACAAATCAGATGCCAAAATGACAACTAATTTTGTATCTTCAGGTAACTAAAACAAGGGAAACTGAGAAGGTACCATAGACTAAATCAAGATCGGCTACTCTTAACAATCATGTTATGCATCATCTTCACTCTTCTCCAGTCAGAATCAGGTTATCAACTCAGAAGGCCTCTCATTCCATTCTTCAGATACTAACTGGCCAATATGTGGAGAGAGAATCTGTCAGAAGACACTTACCAAATCAGTTTGATCTAGAATAATCTCAAACAACAGAGAAACCCTGAATTCTGATATCAGAAAGCAAAAAATATCCACACATGCCAATGACCATACGAAACACTTCATTGATGACACTTACGATTTAACTTTCGGATGCATGTGCAAGCACATGATTAGGTACATATGAGACCATAAATGGGTCATTCCCAAAGAAGTCACAGCTAGGATTCAATTTAAGCAGAATTTGCAAATAAACTTACATTTTCTCTACTCAGTATTATAACTACTGATGATCTGAGGGAGATTGCTGTTGCTCTGATGTCTCGGGGCACATTTGTTGAGCCATGTACGGGTACATGGCAGGATCAACCACACCCTTACCAACAAACATCCCTGGAGGCCCAGCCTGGCACACCTGCTGCGGCGGAACATAGCAATAAGGTAGCCCATCCACGGGTCCGCTGGCAGGGAGCACTCCTCCTGGAACCCCAAGCCCTTCCTCCTTCAGCTCCTCCCTAGGAACAATATCCACCAGAAAGTCAAAGACATCTGTCCGGGTGATTGCCGCTGCTATATCATTCTTCTGGAGCGTCCGCCTCTTGTTCTCCTCGGTGTGGTTCCAGGAGCGCAGTGTCAGTTCCAGGATGAACATCTCGCAGGCCCTAGCAAACACGATTGGCGCCTCGGCAGAGATCATTCTCACATCCTCGTCGGCCTTCATGATCTTCTTGATCCTGGCCAAAGGGAGGCTGTGGTTCTTGAAGTCTGTGACCCTGTCGATTTCTTGATACTGGTTTGCCCAGAAAGACTGGAGCTGTTGCTGCAGTTGCTGCTGCTGCTGCTGGTGAATTTGCTGATAGGCCAGTTGGTTATGTGCGAGCTGGGATCCCGGCGGCTGAGGCTGGCTAGTCGGCTGAATATGCGGGAAACTCGAAGGGCCGATCATCTGGCCTGGCTGATAAGGCATCGTGCCGTAGGGCAATTGACCTGCGGCAGGAACAACCCCAATCGGTGGGGGTTGACCGTGTCCTTGCTGATCCATCTTGATTCAAGCACAACTAAGAGCAAAAAAGAGATTAATAAGTATCAGCTGCTAACACAAATGAGACCAAACACTGTTTCAATCATGGTGTATGTGAGTTCGACATATGGAGGAGCACAGTGCTGTGAGTTCGATAAACGAAGCAAAAAGGAAACTAAAGGAATTCCACTTTAGCCCCTTTACGGACTGTGCAAGTGGGTGCAGAATAGAGAATAGCGGCGCTCAGTTTCTGTCCAGCTTACACATGGTAAAGCTCTCAGATCTGACATTCTAACAAAGCACAGAAAGATCACGTAATCGTGCTATCAATTATCAGAGCCCTCGACAAGGCTAACGCGGAGCATATTGCCCCATCAGCATTCTAGATTCGAGGAACTTCTCCAGGAAAAAAGAAGAAGAGAGAGAGAGAGAGAGAGAGAGAGAACCAGATTTGTGAATTCTCTAATTCTTTGACCCCACTGCCCCCACGAAGCAAAACAATATATCCCAATTTCCAACGCACTACAATATAGAGCTGATGCCTTCTGCTATTTAACTGGAATGAAGGCAAAATCCACTGAAGGATTCAGCTGGTTCAAACATAAAAGAGAGAGGAACGATTATGTCGCATACCCACAAAACTCCAGCTATTCATGTAATTAATAACACGCCATCAATTCATGAAGCCGAACAAGAAAACCAAACACCAAGAAATAAAATCCCACCAAACGGCTCCATCGGAACCGGCCTGAACAAGAGAATCTTAAACATTGAAAAACAAACCGAGGTACCATTATAGCTCAAACTAACGAGACCAGTCTCCATCACTGATGCATCAGATCCGAGATGTTCGGATCATGGGAAAAAAAAAACACCGAGCCAATCAGAGCCCAGAAATCACCAACCAAGCATCGTACGAGCCCAAAAATCCGTGAGTCAAATTTACAAGATTTCATGCATTCCACCGACGAATCTTTCCTCTTCTGTTTTTTTCCTGCGTTTGCATGCACGTTTATACAATTCAGGAAGAGGGACGAAAAGGGTGTACCTTCTTTTACGTGCAAACTCGAGGCTGTGGAAAAGGGGAGGAAGCCGGAAAAAAATAGCAAGAAAAGGCAAATATGTCAGAGAAGCTTTTGGATCTGATACGATGTTCTTCTCCTGCGTGGTGAATGGAAAGTGTGTTGCAGAGAGATTAAAAGGGAGGGCTTTTTCCCAAGAGCGATCTCGTGCCGTACACACGGGCAAGATCTGATCTTGGAACTTTGGTGTTTCTTTTGTTTGGTAATGATTGATGTCTGGTTTTATTGCGACACATACCTAAGAACTCAACTGAAAAACACACCCACCAAAAAATAATAATTGCCAAGTAAAATAATTTTTTTAAAAAAAAAAGAAAAAGAAAAAGAAAAAGATTCTTCTGTCTTTCTGTTTTGTCACTTTCCCATTTTGTTATTTGTTTTCTTTCTTCTTATGGCGCTTTTGCCCTCGGATGGATCCATATTTTACTGTCAATATCACATGGACATGATTGTTCATGAGCCCGTCTGGTGCTCCATGTTTCCTCTAGATACAAATCTGATGACGTTATAGCAGTGAACTTTTGCACCACTGACAGAGAAAGTGCGCTTCCGATATAAGTAATTAGAAGGTTCGTGCATTTTCTAAGTAATTTATATCATGAAATCGGGTGAAAAAAGGAAGCACTGGCGAAAAGAGAAAAAATCATGCATCCATTCAAATCAATTAATGATTAGTTCAATTCGATAGTACTACAGTCAAGATATGAGAAATGTTGCTTGAACTTTAAAAAAAGAAGATATGATCATACTTTCCATCACCTTAGTCCAGGGGTGGTACTACTAATGAATGGGTTTTGGTGGACCGAATTTTTGCTTTTTGGGGTGTCCAGGAATGGGTCTTGTCCTCTTCTGAGTCTAGAATGACTACATATGTGGTTCATTGAGGCAAAATCATTTCATTTTCTCAGGCTTAATCTACATGATGGTACACAGTTCTGATGTAGCTAAAGGATCATCAATTCATTCGATGAGATTTCATGTTGACAAAGTTCTTTCTGTGACCTGGCAATTGGTTAGGTGGCCTACATGCAAAAGAGGATAGTGTACGGATGGACAGTAGAATTTTACGAGAAAATATTGGGTGGGTTTTACCCTCCACGTAGGGGGAGGGTAAGACCATTCACCAATTGACACGTGGCTCCACGTAAGCGATGGCGTCAGAGGAGAAAATAACTCTGTCTCTCTCCTCTCGCGTCTCTCCATCTTCTGCGCTTTTGTCTCTCTCCTCTCTCCGAAATAACTCTGGGCTGGTGGCTCGGCTCGGCTCGGCTCGGCTCGTCTGGCAGGAGAAAGGACGACTCCCGCTTAAAATTTCTCTCTCCTCACTTGAATATTTTGGGTTTCGTCTCTCTCTCCTCGTGAAGAGCAGAGAACGAGCTGCACCTCCTCTCTGTTTCCTCTTCTCAGTGCATCCCACCCCCACCCCACGAGCGGCCCCCGCCTCCGGAGGGGGAGCGCCTGAGCCGCGCGGCCGGCGGAGGAGGCGGCGGCGGCGTGAGCGAGGATGAGAAGGCAGAGGAGGCCAAAGCGGCGCGGCGGCCGTGGAATCTGAGGCCGAGGAGGGCGGTGAACCCTCCGCCGCTGTCGTTGAGGAACGGCGAGGCGTTTCACGACACCGCGGGCGGCACGCTCGTTGGGGACAAGGAGAATTACGCCGCGCAGCAGCAGCAGTTGCAGCCGCGGCCGAAATCCGTGTGGTTACGAAACTTCGTGGGGGAGGGCGAGAGGAAGGAGAAGAAGAGGCTTCTCTGTGCCCTCCCTCTTTCCGACCGGCTCCTTCCCTCTCTCTCTCTGCCCTCCCTCTGTCCGACCGACGAACCATCGCACGGGACCGGCGAGAGGACCGCGAGCAATCGACGAACCACTACACGGGACTGGCAAGAGGACCGCGACCTCCCTCTCTCTCTGCCCTCCCTCTTTCCGACCGGCGAACCACTGCGAGCAAATCAGATGTTTTTGTAGAGATCTCCCATCGTCGCCTTTGTCTTCTTCCCCTTTTTTTTTTTGTTTTGTTGGTTTTTTTCCCCTAGTGTTCAGATGGTGGATCTGGAGTTGCATATGGAGGACGACGTGATGTCTCACATCAACCTCGACGGCTTCTTCGGCGACCTCCCTGAGGCCGGCGACGTCATTGGCGCTTGCTCCTCGACGAACGCATCGTTGTCGTCTCCAGACTCGGGGCTCTCGTGGTTCGACGAGATCGAGAACATCCTGATGATGGACGACGAGGACGGCGGAGTTGCTGGTGGCGGGATTAGGGCTAATTCGAGCCAGGAGTTCTGCGATAGGTTCCTCGCTGACGTGCTCGTTGACTCCCCCGGAGATGGGTCCGCGGAGATAGCTGACGGGTCCGGCGACAAGGAGTAGCCTGGATCGTCATCGGATGGCTGGGTCGAGGCTGCGAAGGTTGATGGGGCTAACGTTGGTGGTGAAGCCTATGATCCTGCTTCTAAGAAGCTCAGGAGGTACGTTGATCAGGTTCTCTTGCACTTCTCGTGTGATTATTAAGCTTATTATATGATGCATTCTGATTGCTCAGGTGGGTTCACTAAAACCTGAGAAGGCAATTTCTGATGCCATTTTACAACAAGCAAAAGGCCTTGCAATTATTACTGTTGTGAAAGTTGGTATGATGGTAACCTACAGTATTGGAACCGGCCTTGTGGTTGCTCGTAGGGAAGACGGCTCGTGGTCTCCACCTTCTACAATTTCTTCATGTGGAATAGGGTGGGGAGCAAAGGTAGGCTTGTTTTATCATATCCCTGGATTTTGATTTCATCAACCTTAAGGGCCAAGCTTCGAAACCAACAAGTGTTTTTGGCTTTCATGCAGTCTGCAGATTAACCACGTGTATCAACGTGCTCAAATGATTGTTTAGATAATAAACATCAATTTGATTTTTTACTCCATCCGGAATGCTTGACGTATTGTCTGCTTCATTTCCATGGTCTCTGTGAGAATTTTTCTTTGTAAATGTCTGGTCTGTCATCCTTCTATTTCATGGAATGTGCCATTTGTTTCTCCTTTCTGGAACTCTATCTAAGAACGTATTTCTCAGGATGAGATTTGGACTTTTTGTTTGATTACCATGTTGCCATTGAGTTTTCAAGTTCCTTTCTGCATCTCTGTTCCCTTTCTCTGAATTTGTGTTTTGCTTTATTGTGGAAGTGGGAGAAGTCCTTGAGCCAGAGATTGCCCTTGTGTTACTTATAATCGTTCCCTTTCTGTTAACATGTCTATCGCATTAATAGCTTCTGCTCGTGTGGCTTAAGCTCGAGCAAAGAAGTCTTGCATAAAACATAAAAATCAACTAAAGAAATCTTTAGTCGATTCCCCTTCCTCCCGAAATGATAACAACAATAATAGTAAAAATCAAATACATAAATGAAAAGATTATCCTTGCAAGAAATGTTTGATTTTGTGTTATATTTTTATGTAGAGATATCCTTATTCCAGTCAATAGTAACCAGTCAAGGGTGATTGCAGGCTGGAGGAGAATTGAGAGACTTCGTTATGGTGTTGAGAACAACTGAGGCTGTGAAGACATTTGGTGGTACTGCTCATTTTTCAGTTGGGGCTAGTTTGAGTGCAGCAGTTGGTCCCATTGGAAGGGCTGCTGAAGCTGATGTATGAGCGGGGGATGGTGGCTGTGCTGCTTGTTATACGTACAGCTACAGTAAAGGTACTATATAGCTATTTTTCCTTTTAAACTGTGGAGTTGTCCTCTGGACTGATTTTTGGGGTATGTATACATTGCTATGCAAAAAAACATTGATAGTATCCTATGATATTAACCATTTTAATGTGATAGTAATTTCTCTATTTTTATTAAGTCCTAAGTAGATGCAATAATAGTCTCGGGACATAGAAAAACTGCTCATTTTGCAAAGGATCTTGTTCACTCACTTTCTTTCTTCCTCATTTGTCTCTGTTGCTGAGGTGAGCTATGTAGTCTAGCTTGTATGGCATGGGTATCTGTCCTTAGGCAGTCATGTAAAAGACTATTCTCCGATTACTTAAAATACTCTTGCACAAATGCTAGTTACATATTCAATAAAATGATGATACTCTTTACCTTTTCAAGCTATGTGAAGCTGTTTTCATTAGATCATTGGTTGAAAAAGTTTCTACAAAGAGCATTTCTTGAGAAGCTTGCTTGTTGCCCATTTCTTAGTGCCAAAGAAAGGGGAAAAGGGAGAGACATTAGTTGAGAAAGCTTCTGCAGGGATATTTTTGAATAAGCAATCATTTGAGAGAACACCGAGCTTGATTCGTCATAGATCCTACTTAAATTGAGATGCTCACAGTAAAAAGTTGGAGAGGTTTAGAATTTGTATTTCTCATTTCCTATCATTTCATTGCCAGCAGTCTGTGAGGGCTCGTTCCGCTTTCTGAAGTTCTTTAATTGTTCTCAACTTTTTCATAAAATAATTGGCAGGTGCTTTTGTTGGATGCTCCCTTCAAGGCAGTGTGGTGACAACGCGGGCAAGAGAAAATTGCCAATTTTATGGCAGCCCGTCTATAAATGCATTGTACATACTACTTGGTTCGTTGCCGAGGCCACTAGCTGCTGCCATCCTTTTTAACGCACTCGCAGACATGTATCAGAAGCTGGAGTGGTCATCACCATATTAGTGCCGTACAGCTTGGCCAATTGTCCCTGATACTGCCTATGGAAGTTCTTAAATGCAATTCTTGCCACTGTAAAGTTGTCTATTCTTATCAAGTGTATAGCATGTTCAAACTCATTGCTTCCCTCTCTTCGCCGGGGGGTTTCGGGAGAGGAATATGTAAATAGTTATAATTGCTGGGATCAATCTTTGGAATGTACATATAGCTATACATTTCATATTTGGTGTTTACTCAGGGTATTGGGGAAGACAAGCAAAAACCACCCTTCTTTTCAGATTACTTTGAAGATTGCTTGGGCATGTCCTAGATGATGGAGGAAATTTTATGTGATTGTTCATGATGAACCCAGAAAAACAGGTTGGGTGGTCACGACCTGATATACAGCTCTTCTATGGATCTTGTTCGGTACTGCACCGCGCATTAGACTCGAGTCAATGCCTCCCTCCCTGTTTCGAAGTAGTGCATACAGATCATTGCGATTTCTTGTTAATTATCTTGTGCTAGATCTATGTTCCCATGCAATTTCTCTTGTTAGTCGTCAAATGGTGGGGGAACCGAGTGTTATTAGGAAGGTGGTAATGTGAAGAAGGATTAGGAAGTGGCTCAATAAATAGACCAAGACTAGGCGTCCAAGAAATGAACCCTACAAAAATTTATGTCCTGACCTAACTTATAATTGAAGATTGACCTGAGAAACCAAAGCGAGAATGGAGGCATGAGGTTGCGGAGAACCTGTGGTTTGTTGCTTGTTAAATTCATCTCATTGAAGACAATGGCAATGAGAGAGGGAACACGGTTTGCTCCGGCAAATTTTCCATCTGGAATTGAGAGCCCGATTGTTCAGATGGTTAATGGCCAGAAGCCTTTTTCATCTACATGTTTCTGCCTGACTAACGTAGGACTGGAACATATTAACTAGCACCTCGTGTGGAATCTGCACTTGTAGGTCAAGAGCAGTTTGTCATAGCAGCAACAAAGTCGTGATAAACAACCTGGCGAACCATATCAGGAAGTGTCTGCTGGTTTGATGCTCTCACTAGTCACAGCTCGAAACTAAAAACATTGCCATGTACTTGGAGATCATGGAATGACAAGTTTAGCCTGATCAACTAAGGAGCCAGCAAAAGTGAAACCTCTCCAACACGGCACATGTAAGCACTCTTAAGATCATATGGATTGAGCTTCGCAACCAACGGCCCAAAGGCCAGCCACGCACAGAGCGAAAACAAGGGAAAATTAAAGATTCTGAGCTTCTCGGCTTGCACAAATTTGAAAGAAAATGTGGACCAAATGATCCTACTTCTAAGAAGCTCTAGGACAACAGCGACATCCTCCTCGATGGTGGGCAACACCAACACCACAACGACCCCCATGGTGGCGGTCGTCTCTGTCGCAATGGTCACTTAAGACCGCCGTAGTTGAGTCTCCAATTCCAACTCCAACTCTCACTCCGGTATTGAACCATGAGAGTTCGCCATCTTCGTATTCCATGAGTTCCGACCTCCGTCAGTACATGCTGTAGTCCTCATCACAGTACATGAGTATTCTGCAAGATTTATTGCCAAGTTAATAGGTAAGAGCAAATAAAAGCTACAGAAATTAGCAACAACAGGATGGATAAATACCTGCACTCCAGGTCTCAATATAAGAACACTCCTTCCATAACGATCATGAAAACTTGCTCTGTATACTTTTCCAGTTTCACCTTCAATAGCAACTTCTTCCTGTTTTAGTAAGCATCACATTGTCAAATGGAAGCATTATTCAGCATCCCAATAAGTACTATTGCATGTCTAACACAACCTGCTCATTAGCCATATTGTCAACTAAAATGGTCTAAATGATGATTTTGGAAACAGCATGAGTGAAAAAATATATTGGGACACTTAGTGTCCCTTGAACAATAAACTCTCCAACACCTAATGCTTCACATCACTGCATCATGGCAGTCTCATAGAAGACACAAAAGTTGAGAGCCACTCAATTATTGTTGACTAACACCAATCCTGCATTCGCATTCATTTAGAAAATCAGTTCTTTTCCATACCAAGAACTTAGTCTACGAAATAAAATTAATTATCAAGTCAACACAATAGTTAGGGTAACAAGGATCAGATGTCTATTGAAGTTTAACAGGCAACAGCCATCGGCATAATATCTATCACAATACTCGCGCAGGTATTCATTCACCAGGACACTTAGCCATCTTACCCAGCTGATTTCCTCAGGCTTAAGAGTTAATCTCCATTTCAGTGTCTCATCTCTTTGCTTTATCTATGTTCCAGTTTCAAGCTTCCAAGTATCTCCTCAAGCATGCATCATCACAATACTTCAAACTTCGCCCAGAGAGTGGTCCCATAGCTTTCTTAAGCTCATTCACCTACATGCAAATGGACTTAAAATGTAACTGTATTTCTCCTATATTCTAGGAAGGAACATGGATTATCATTCCACAACTCTAGAAAATCAATGCATCATGAGACATTAAACACATATATGAAAGGGGTACAGATAAGGGGGTGTATTGACGGTAAAGTATTATCTGCAAAAAGGGCCACTTCATGGTTTCTCATGGCCAGAATAACTACTGACTTAGGTCAACCACATGGTCAGCCATGGAAATCAGATAAATATGAGCAATGGATCAAGGAGATACACACTACGAAATGTCCAGTCCTTACAAGCGTTGTAATTTTGAAATCTTAATTACCTTAGATTCGAACCGCAGCGAGTCATCTTCCTCACTGTGGTGAGAGTTACTCCATCGATGAAACATGGTGCTTGAAGCCACAAAAATTGAAGGAATTAATAATATATCTTTAAAGAACTATTGATGGCCTACTATAGAAGTAACAACTCACACCATATAAGAACATGTACAGATATTCAAAAGACTAGGAATGAGAGCATATTTCCTATAGGTAAAATAGACGGAAAATAAATTACGGAGGCAAATGGAGCCTAGTGCCTAACAAAACAAAAAAGGAAGGGCAAGAGAACTAAGCTCTTAATTTTAAGGAAAGAACAATCTAATAATTGAGCAACAATTCAACCACATTGACACTATAGTGCAAAAAGTAAAGCCCATATATAGGATAGGCGACACTGCAACATCAACCGTCAGTAGTGTCACTGTGCTTGAAGCTATAAAACAATTGCAGCTCCCCCGAAGAAAACATGCTCTCAAATTCTTAATTTGTGAGATATTCATGAACTAGAACCAATGTGCACATTGCATATGCGTATCCAGACAGATTAAAAAAAAAAATTCCCAAGAAAGCACTAGAAATGCTACTAGAAAAATACCGAATTTGTCTCCATCGCCGTACTGTCGGAAGCTTATGTTCTATCAGCATTCTGGTTCTTCCCATCAATCACGACCCCATCGGAATCATCGTCCTCAGAATCATCAGCCACAATTTCCCGATCAGCGCTTGCACGCTCTCCACCAAAGCAGCGTCCTCTTCACCCTCTCCATTAACCACAATCGACGGCGGCCTATCCGGCGAAGCCTTCTTGACCTGTGGCCTCCTGCTCCCAGAACTAGTAGTCATCCACACACGAAACAAAAAAAAAAAATGAGAATCCCGAACACGTGCCATGGAAACCGAGGAAATCAGCCAGCCGGCGGAGCACCTGAGGTCGCACTGCCGCATCTTGCAGGAGGCGGGGAGAAGCCGGCGGTAAGGGGCCGGGGAAGCGAAGGTCCACGGGAAGCTCGAGTCCCTCCGGCACGGCCTGCTCATTTGCTCGGCAAGCATGTGGACATCCTCGTCCTTCATCGGGATGTTCTCGATCTCGTCGAACCACGAGAGCCCCGAGTCTGGAGACAACGACGACGCGTTCGTCGAGGAGCAAGCGCCGATGACGTCGCCGGCCTCAGGGAAGTCGCCGAAGAAGCCGTTGAGGTTGATGTGAGACATCACGTCGTCCTCCATATGCAACTCCAGATCCACCATCTGAACACTAGGGGAAAAAAAAACCAACAAAACAAAAAAAAAGGGGAAGAAGATGAAGGCGACGATGGGAGATCTCTACAAAAACATCTGATTTGCTCGCGGTGGTTCGCCGGTCGGAAAGAGGGAGGGTAGAGAGAGAGGGAGGTCGTGGTCCTCTCGTCAGTCCCGTATAATGGTTCGTCGATTGCTCGCAGTCCTCTCGCCGGTCCCGTGCGATGGTTCATCGGTCGGACAGAGGGAGGGCAGAGAGAGAGGGAAGGAGCCGGTCGGAAAGAGGGAGGGAGCTAGGTCTCGCGGTCCTCTCGCCGGTCCGGTGCGGTGGTTCGTCGGTTGCCAGTCGGAAAGAGGGAGGGCACAGAGAAGCCTCTTCTTCTCCTTCCTCTCGCCCTCCCCCACGAAGTCTCGTAACCACACGGATTTCGGCCGCGGCTGCACCGCTGTTGCGCGCGGCGTAATTCTCCTTGTCCCGACGAGCGTGCCGCCGCGGTGTCGTGAAACGCCTCGCCGTTCCTCAACGCAGCGGCGGAGGGTTCACCGCCCTCCTCGGCCTCGGATTCCACGGCCGCCGCGCGCGCTTGGCCTCCTCCGCCTTCCCGTCCTCGCTCACGCCGCCGCCGCCTCCTCCGCCCGCCGCGCGGCTCGCGCTCCCCCTCCGGAGGCGGGGGCCGCTCGTGGGGTGGGGGTGGGATGCACTGAGAAGAGGAAACAGAGAGGAGGTGCAGCTCGTTCTCTACTCTTCACGAGGAGAGAGAGACGAAACCCAAAATATTCAAGTGAGGAGAGAGAAATTTTAAGCGGGAGTCGTCCTTTCTCCTGCCAGCCCAGCCCGAGCGAGCGAGCCACCGGCCCAGAGTTATTTCGGAGAGAGGAGAGAGACAGAAGCGCAGAAGATGAAGAGACGCGAGTTCTCGAGGAGAGAGACAGAGTTATTTTATCCTCTGACGCCATCGCTTACGTGGAGCCACGTGTCAATTGGTGAATGGTCTTACCCTCCGCCTACGTGGAGGGTAAAACCCACCCAATATTTTCTCGAATTTTACTGACGGCCAACATCATCCCCAGCCGAAAAGGAAGGAATTGTCTTTTGTCTCTTTTTGCAACCAGATGATGATGGATCGAGCTCATGCAATAACCCAAAAAGAGAGAACCAAATACTAACTCCTCCATCCCTCTTTGAGAAGATTAAGCTGTTCCAGAGCCTAAAATTGGAACATGCACATTGATAAATCACCAATACTTTTACGTTAGTAGCATTTGGGCCGATTACTAACGTTTAATGGATTGTTTCGAAAATACCAACTGTTCCGATAGTTTAACAACATTTACTGCTCAGCTTACCAACTGGGGGAACTTACCAAATCCGTGGTAGCTAAATGTTGGTGACTCACAGCTACAAAAATTTGCATGACCTAGAAAGAGGCAGCTTCCGACAAAGCAATTGAAGGATGCTCCAGCTACCAAATATTTTCCAAACACCCAGTTGAACCTTCAGGTACCCCTCGCATAGTTGTATAAGCATTAACTTGAATGAGCATTGCATGCTTCCACTGATCTAAAAACCTACAATTGCCCATACAATTCCAGTAATCAAGTTCTCAGCAGTTCCAAAGACACAAAATTTCCCAATCATGTGATCAAAGGCGTGCCCACACTACTGGGCAAGGGCAGAATGGAAAAGAAGACTACCTATTCTTTTAGATGTGTATTTTAATTTGGGAAATCAGCCGTCTTAGTGCCTAAACTCTAACTTTCTCCAAGAAGTTATATCCATAGGCATGCTCAAAGGTACAGCAACAACACAACAAGTCTTTCTCGTGTCTCATCTATATTCCTCTGGCAAGCGGTACCCCGACATGACTATTTTGTCTGCAAACATTTTTCCCGTCTTCGGCATCACATGCCAGTGCAATGTCAAGTTGAATTCTTTACCACGAAGATTACCTCCCTATGAGAAAGATAAATGACAGTTAGGCTTGTGGATGTCTTAAAAGAGAGTGGAAAGAACTACCGATTCAGTGTAATGAACAATCACAATTCAGATAAAATTTGTTAGAAACTATTATCAGAAAGACTGGAGTACCTGGTCAATTAGACGATACTTATTTGGTGTCTGGATCCAGAACTTTGCATGCTCTTTGGCAGGGATAATGCCATCCCACAAAGATACCTGTTCAGAGATGTTTCTACAGAAAATTAAGAGCATATTCATAGTCTTTGGTTGTTAAGCTCATGGGATCCAGTGCCTCAAGCATTGGGACTTACATAACTAATGTGCCACGAATTGGCAATTTATGCTAATTTTTAGCACCATCAACATCAGTGAATGCGAGTGGTTTCACATATTCATGAAGAAAAAATGCCGTTGATCAGAAAATATCACCAAACTCTTGCTTTTAAATGTCCTCCTAAGTTTACCTGATTCAATGAATTCTTTGGGGTTTCATATTCTGCTGCTACAAAGACGAAAACCTGCAAACAGTTCAAGCAGCTGTTTAATAATATTTTTCTTCTTTCTGAAATCAACTTATAATACAGGATATAGCTCGATGGCTTCAAGCAGATAAAGAAATAGGCTGTGGTAGCACAATTCTTTATTTAAAATTCTCTATCTTTACAGACTAAGTGAAATCTCTTTTATTGACTTCTCTGAAAATAGCACAGAGTTCCATTACTGAAGAAATGAAAAATGATGTGATTCCCTACTTGCATAGGTACTTTAAATTCACATGACCCCTAAAGGCCACAACTTTCAAGGACTACATGGTATGTGCTATTTCTAACCTGCTTAGTGTTCCATGTAAACAAGGACTGCAAGTCTGCCGTTATATTCAAGGTCAAGCTGACCTGCATACAACCAAAAAAAGAAAGTCCAGTCAACCAATAAATAATTCAAATTCATTCATTCATTAAAAAAAAAAAAAAAATTTGTGTAAACCACGACATCAATCTCACAGGTCCATGAAACATAGTGAATACAAGAGGCCAAAGATGTGAATGGCCAGCAATGGATGAGGCATGACAACAACGTGAGAAGATCGAGCAAATGACCAGGTAAGACAGATATAACACACGGATGAATCAATCTACATATAGTCAAGAATTTATCGTTCCAGTGTAAAGTTTGCAGTACTCTCGACTCCAGTATCATCAGAAATAAAAACATAACAGGCACCCAAAAGATGTTCACATATAACAAACCCAGTCACGTACATAAGTAAAAGCATGGATTACCAGCTGATTCAAGAAAGCCCCAACTGCCAGACTACTCAAAATGATCATAGCAATCAATCTACTGATTGTGGCACCCCCCAGGTAGCTTTTAGCAGAATGAATGTTTGTTGCAGATAGCCAAAAACCAAGAAAAAGCATCATACCTCATCATTCCCATCAGGATGTCTCTGAAACCAATTAATATTCAAAATCTGCACGCATTCCAAAATCCATTGATCAAACAAAATGAACAAAAACATCAACTAACCCACTATGCCAATTCATCATCTTACGTATTGACAGTACAATCATGAAAATAAGAGAAGAAAGCTGCATCTCAAAATTATCAACAGAAGCACGAAAAAGTTCTATTTGCGTCAAAAGAAAAGAGCACTTCAGTGCCCACAAAGACCTATATATACAAACAGAGGCAAGAAAAATGAAAAACAAAACATCCAAGCTGTTGAAAAGATGTGACATAAAATGCATCAAAGAAGTAATCTTATGAGGAATTCGACAAGTGAAATGATATCAGGGGAATGAGCTCATGGTATTACAAAGGAACCTCCTCCTCAGTGAACTGTGATTACGATCCCAAAACGGCCAAGATCAGACCTTCACGAGCTTGTCCAATCCTCTAGATTTTCTATGGAGGCGATCCATGTAATAAAGGTCACGCATTTCCCGGCTCTTTCACAGAATCAATCAAGGACAACATTACAGAGAACATCATCGCGACGAGAGGGATGGACCGGACATAATAAAAGAAGGCACGCGCTCGGCCTCCGATAAACCACCGAGGACTCAAAACTCGAACATTCACGGAACGGATCGAGGGGCGCAATCGACGGAAGCAAGACCGCGGCGGCGGAGAAGACAACGAGAAGGGAGCGACCGACCGACCTGGATTTCGGCGGAGGAAGAAGGGGAGTTGAGGTTGTCGGAGAGGGAGGCCATGGCGCACATCAGCGCCAGGATGGTTAGGGCAAACGTCAGCAGAGCGTTCGCCCGGTAGCCGAAGGAGTGCATCTCTTCTCTCTCCCCTCTCTCTCTACTGCGCTTCGATGAGAGAGAGAGAGAGAGGCGAGTGTGTCGGAGGTGGCGTTTTGGTGGACCGGCGCGGCGGCGGTCGGGAATGGCTGGTGACGCTGTAGACGTTCGCTGATTGGACGGAGGCAGCGAAGTGGGGGCCACCCATATGTGCTCTAATGCTGACGTGGCCTTTCTCTTCGTCTCAGGCCCGAATCTATATTGGGCCGGATGCAGGCCCAAAATCGCAAGGCCCGAATGCTCCATTCCGGACTTATCAGGCCGGATTGGTCACCGATATATTACTGAGAAAGAAAATGGGGAAAACCGGTTTTTTTTTTTTTATTCTCCCTTCCTGTCCTTTAATCCTTTTTATTATCTTTCTTTTTGGCGCTAGGGTGTTCATCCGTCCATAAATAGAAATTGTAATTCTTATTCTTCGTGACTAAGAGTCTCCGAACCTTAAGTTTCTATTCATTTTTATTGACATGTTAGATTGTTTGAAATATTAACTCAGAGTACGTATAGTTATGTTTTACGTTTTAGAGAATAATTTATGTTCAGCAAATGAGTTTTTTGAGTAGAAAAACAAATTTGATATAAAAAAAAATAGAATTGCATTTGGCAAGACCTTAAAAATTTATATTCCAAATTTTTGTCATTTAATTATAAAAATGCCTGTGGAGACTTAACAATTCATGTTTGGATAAAGCTTGGCTTTTGTAAAGATTTGATTGATCAAGATATTCTGAGATGGCATCAGAAAATCCAACTTAATAATTAGTTAAAGATGAACAACTGGAAATGGTAATAGAGAGTCTCACTAGTTTATAACTTACGATATGAGGAGATTGATAATAAATCTTTAGGCATTATGATAAACATGTGTATAGACCTTTTGAGCTTTATTAAATGCAAGAAGAAAAGAAAACATTGCCTAGTGGAATAGGCAAGGATGAAACAACTAAGAGAGGAGACAATCCTGAGTTGGTGCGTTTATTTACACAAACTCATCAATTTTCAAGTAAATGACATCGGAAATCCATGGAACGCATGTGACTGCTATGAACACAAGACAAATGGTTATGCAAAAGGCTTATTCAAAGCCATCTACTTTCTATTAAAATAGAATTGCAGAATGGTAGATTATCTTGAAAGATATTTACAACAAAATCTCAAAGGAAGAAAACATCTTTTCTTAGTGGAGTCACCAAGCTGTTGGCACCTAGTATTGTCTGTAAAAGAAAACAACATTAAAAAAATCCATATGGTAAAGCCTTAAGAGCTTATTCAATTTTGAATCTAATTTTCATCAAAAAAATTTCACATGTTTTATGCTAAACTAATTCTAAACTAAAATTAACACTAAAATCTAGTAAAATTACTCAAAATCTAATTTCTAAATTTCTTTTTTTTTTAATTCTGAAAAATGGGGACTCGGATTAGGTTGGGAGACCCTAATTCAGATTTAGGTCTCATCTTGTGTCAATTGGGTAAAACCATAATGTTTGTTTGTTAGTCTAAAATGATCTTATTTCTCTTTTTGGTCCTAAGAACAAAAAAGCAAATTTTTATATTTCTTATTTCTATTCCAAATTTTTTCTTAGTTACTTTTTTTAATTATGGGGAATATAAAAATTAATTGACGAACACAAACAGATTTATGTTCTTTTCTAGTTTCGGGGAGGGAACAAAAGAACAAAAAAGCGGATAAATGGAAATGTCACCAAACGCCCTCTTATTAGCATAATGAGTCTATTCAAGAGCATGGAGTACTCGAGAAATGGCCAAATCGAAACAGTTCATTTGATTGAGGTTCCGGATGAAGAAAGTAAAATAATGTTACGTAAGACAGAAACTAAACGTTCTTCTAGTCCATACCAAAACTTTGGCAGCCAATACTCTAGATGGACCCGTTTCAGCAAGCGTGGCTAGGGCAACCTCAGCTGCTGAACGTTCTGCTTGCCTTAACGTAGAGCAGAAAGGAGGGCTTTCAAAAGTCTCTCCATTGAAGTAGACTGTAGCTTTAAATCGAGTGGCGTAATCTGGCCCTTCCCGGATGCAAGAACAAGAGGGCAAGTTGAAGCAGATTTTTTCTGAGAATAAACCCCATTGATTGGCTGGTCTTAATTGCCATTTGGCAGAGCGTATATTAGTCTCTCCATATAACCCACGACAAGTAGGCAAGCTTTATGTTCTTTAGAGGACGCAAAGAGTAAACAGTTTCCATATAAAGAAATGAACTTAATGAGAAGTTGTCTTTATTGATCCTTAGCAAACCTGAGGAGAAGTGCACAGAGGACCCTATTCGTTTGGGTTGTTTGTCCTTCTTCTTTGTTTGATTGATTTCGTTCTCGATTGAACCGACACCGCTCGGGTACAAAAGAAGTGTTGAGTGCTGTAAAATCGAAGAAGAGCCGATGATTCATCTGTTGGAATGCTCCAAGTATGTTGGGTCCTCGGGCCTCACCATTAAGCAGAAGCTCGCATCAAAGAACTGGGAAACATTTCTCTGCGGAAGAAAAAGATTAGCTCCTTCAAAATGGTATGTCATGCTTGGAGCGGTGAAATTCTGATGAGGCATATCGTAGCACAAGTCCAAATCGCCTGGTTGAGGAGGGGGAGGATGCCAAGAATATTGCCTTCCGAAATATTCGATTATTTTCTCTTTTACGACCTTATAGGCAGTTTGAACAAGAACCGAATGAGGACTTGATGAGTCCAAAATGAACCCACCTGTGTGGTCCGTTCTCATTCGAAAAAATTTAGGATCTATGTTTAGGTGCTTCCCGTTGATACTAATATCATTAACTTTAACAGCATGAATTACGTTAGGAATCAATCTGTTCGTCAAGAGTGCATTTGATAATACTCCTGGGAACATGTGTTTCTATTTTTTATTCCCGAGGGACGCGTTTAGTAAGGTGTTTGTACGTTTTTTTTTTTAAAAATTATTTTTTTTTTTTTTTGGGAGTTTGAACAAAAAAATGCGTTTAGAAATAGAATATAAAACGAAACACGTTTGGTAAATTTGTATAATTTTGTATTTCTTTTAATTTTTTAATATTTTTATTTTATTTTTCTATTTTCTATTTTATTTTTCTTATTTATAGCCACGGTGATCGCCGGCCCTCGGTGAGGCCGAGCCGGGCGTGGCCGGGCGAGGCTCGCCGGCCCTCGGCGAGGCCGAGAAACAAAAAAAAAAAGCTTCGCCTTTATTCTGGATTCGGGCGAAAATAATTCGAAAAAACAAGCTTTTGGTGGTTTTCTTTTCTTTCCTTTCGGTTGCGGCGACCGGCCAAAGAAAAAGAAAGAAAAAAGAAGAAGAAAAAAAAATAAAAAGAGAAGTGTTTAGATTTTGTTCCAATTTTTTTTCTCTTCTTCGTAGCTTTTTTGTTGAAAAAAAGGAACATAAACGATACAAACGCGTTTTGTTCGGAACAAAAAAACAGAAATGGCTGGTGCAAACCTAAGTTTTTGTGCCAGTTGAAATAAATGAAAAAAAAAAAAAAAAAAAAATTGCTTATTCTTCTCGAAAAAAATTCAAAAAACAAGTTTTTCTTTTCTTTCTTTTTCTTTTCCTCTCTTCTTCCTAGTTGGTCGCTAGAAGATGGCTAGTGCGCCCGAGATGAGACACAATGACCTCGTTGGTCCAACCATCGACAAGGCTTGCCAACCATTCGCATGGTTGGGTGAGGCCCCCACAAGCCTTGCCCGGCCACTGTGAGGCTAGGCAATGTTGACCCAGGTAACAACCTCACGGGTGGTCAAGCAAGGCCGAGCCTGGCTAGCCACCGCAAGGCCGGTGACAGGCAAGTGGCGGCCATTGTGAACCGGGTGAGGCCAAGCCTCGTTGAGCCATGGCGAGGCTCGAGCGGACCTCACCGGTGGCCGGCAAGGCTCCCCTAAGGCCAACGACCTTACCAGCCCTCATTTGGCTAATCGTTGGCTGGCCATGGCCAAGGCCGACAACCAGCTAAGAGGAAGGAGAAGAAAAAAAAAAAGTAATAAAATTATTAATATATTAAAAAAAATTATAAATCATAAAAATATTTAGGGTTGTATCAAATGTATTTCTATTCTGGAAATATGAATTTTTTATAGTTACCAAACACCTTAAAATGCGCAGAAATTAATTTCAAGAATGGAAATAGAAAAAAAATGTTTCTGAAAAGAAACTAAAATTTCTAAAAAAAAACTATTTTCGGAAAAAAGAAGAAAAAAAAAAAAAGTAACCAGAATACGTCCCCAAGTAATTTGTGGGTCATCCCCAAAATGGAGAAACGAGTAAGCGCCATGGTCGTGAAGCGGAGGCTAGCAATACGATATGGGGTCTTTCGTCTCATTGATATATTATTGCATAAAGATAAATCGCCTTCCCAATCCCAACTCAAATATCCCAGCTATGTTGTTATTTCTTCCGCTTTTAGCCCAACTCATGTTGCACTTGTCCAGGCCACAGCCAAACACGGTGTTGAAAAATCTTTTGGGAGATCCCTTATCGAGAAGGAGGAAGGTGTTTGATCCAAGCTGGCCCCTACTGCAACAATGGCCATCTCTAGATCCAATGTAAGTCAAATCGTACATACCAATGTCGTTTTTACATAGATGAGGAACACAAAGGGGATCATCACAAGGTAATGGCTGATATGATTGTGATCGACTTTTTTTGAAGTTACCTTGCGTTAAGAACAAGCAATGGTTGCATTATTCATATCGCATCCATCTATCCACACTACCTGTATCTACCATCAAGGTCGGGTAATAGGGATGTGTGCCAACTGTCAGAGTGGTTAAGTAATAATTCATAGTATTCGCAGTAATCAAAGGTTGTAGTGCATTGGAGATATGGTCTGTGGACTCCTTCAGGTCCATTGAACTGGAAGAAACAATGGATTCAAGTCGGCACACACGACCTCGAGATATCTCAGAGACCCTTTGATATCTTTCTTTTAGGGTGAGATTCTTAGGAAAGTGGGCGGTGTCAAATCGGTCTATTGGGATGAGTTTGATAGTGAAACCATAAGTTTCCAAAGGCTTACCGGTAATGAGAAAGCAAATGAGGAAAGGCACTATAGTTATATGTAACATTGTCATTGTTTCTCAGTTTTTTTGTTGTTGTTAAGTAGGCATCTGCTTCAGAATTGGTCTTACAAGAGTCCTCATGTGGTAATATTATTCTTCCTTTCTCGCCCCTAATAAATTATGTTGAGAAAAAGTTAAATGTAACGGCTCATCCTAGATGATGGAGATAAATCGGATTTCCTCTAATTAATACCCTCCAAAAAGTTAATGATCCGTGTTTATTGTGAAAATTTTCATTTTGCAAAGTCAACTCAACTTGTGCCTAAGATATCCAGGTTACAATATGAATCTTGTATTTTTCCTCGAAATCTATATAGGACACTTGTTCCCAATTTAACCTACAACCTACCCATGACCCGTAGGTTCTTATAAGCTATCCTAAGTGAGTTCGTCAATTTCACACGGTCCTGAATCTAATGCTCTATTGAAATTTTTTATTATATGAGAATTTCTTGAATTACCATAAATTCAGAAAGGAAAAAAATAATTGCGATAGAATCGGTTTAGGTATATGTTGTCAATAACTTCTTAGAGTGATAAAACATAACTAAAATGCAAACACATATCCTTTTTGTTCTTCTCATAAAAAGAGTTCGCAAGTTATATTAAAGCATATTTTTCTCAGGCTTCCATTGCTTCTCAACATATATTTCTATCTCTTCCTTTCAAAAGGCCTTTTCGTTAAAAAAAAAAATAAATGAAATCCCAAGATTGAGATAGTTAACTTGGAATCTTGGGCCTCTTTAGCTAGTCATAGGCGATCGGCCACTAGGTGAGGTCTAGTGACCTTGTCGGAGCCTCGCCAGGCCATCGGGGAGGCTCGACCTCGCCTGGATGGCACAAGGCTAGCCTCGCCCTAGCCTAGCGAGGCTGAGTCTCGCGGTGGTTAGCGATGAGGCTTGGTGAGGTCCGGCTTTGCTGATGGCTGGGCAAGCTAGCCAGTCGTCGGCAATGGGAAAGGAGAAAAGAAAAGAAAAGAAAAAAAAAGAAGAAAGTTTGGCTTGATTTTGGAATTGTTCCCGATAACAAAAAAGTAACTTTTTTCTATTTTTTGATCCATTCGAAATTTCTTCCTCTTATTCCGAGGAACAAATTTCTTCTTAGAAATAAAAAAGTTATCAAACGGATTTCCGTTTTTTTTTTGTTCTAGAAAAGAAAAGAATAGAAGTAGCTATCATTTGGTCAGTTAACAAACAGAACCTTAGTGCCACCTTAATTACAAAAAGGTTGTTTATTGATGCAAGTTTCTTTAATTACGTTGGGTAGCTTTAAGGGAGGTGAGATCTCACAATTTGAGGAATTGTAGGGCATAACTTCATAAATATACCACCGGCCGTGGTGGCTCCGCTGGATGCTCTGCTGATCTCGGCCAATAGGTGAAGGGTTCGAAACCCGGGGGAGAGGTGTATGGTGTGACTGAGGGTGGTGGGTCTTAACGTGTCGCAGGGGTTTACGGCGCGGTTGTGGTGGGTTCCTCGAGAACCGAAAAAAAAAAAAAAAAAAAAAAAAAAACCTCATAAATATCATTCTTAAATTGCCTAATCGAATGACATAATTTAACATGAAATCTGCATGATTTGCCTTAAAATTAGAGCCATATACATCAGATTATGGAGTTAAACTTCAATCTAATTTCTTCACGGTTCAATTTTTCCCCATAATTCTCCTTGTTGCACTTACATAATAATTGATCGAGGAATGACATACATGAGGCAAAAATAATTGCTGTTTTGCATAATGTACTTTATAGATGGAGATTTCTTGATACAAACAAGATGGAAAAATTTCCAAAATGGTCTTATATCTATTATAATTCTTTCAATTCAATCTTGAATCTTTTTTTTTTTTTTTTTTTTGGTCACTCAGTCTTAAACCTTTTGCAATTATGTCAAATCAATCCATTTGGTCAAATTTGATTTGACAAGTACTGGCATGGATGTCAACTAATGCTAACATGACAATTTTTTAATAATGTATTTATTTTTTAAATTTTTTTTAATTAATTTATCTTCTTCTTTTTTTTTTTCTTTTGTTACTTTCTTCTTCTTCCTTTGATTACACGGGTGAGGTTTGAAAGAAGGCAATGAGAAGAAGGAAGGATGTGGGGAGAGCAATGTAGAAAGAATTTTGTTGTATTCTTTCGATATATATCATTGAATGTACAAATTACTTCATATATAATACAAGTTGTATTCTGTGCAAGGAAGTAAATGATCTAAAGTATCAATCTAGATCTAAACCTAATATGTGACATCCCGATTTTCCAATTCTATTTTCAATAAATTGAGACGGGCGAGGCACGCATATAGTTCTTTTCCTTGAGTCGGCCACTCGTGTGAGGTATGTTAAAATTTCTAATGAAGGACTTGAGAATTTGAGAGCGATAAGGAAGGTCATGCACAATTAAAAATCGATTAGAGATCGGAAATAAGTCGACTGGGTGATTCACATCAGATTCTTGTCGATCAACCATGTGATCGGGCGTGGGTGATTGTAGAAAGAATTTTGTTGTATTTGAAACTTTGAGATTTCGATCGCCAATGTTTCAAAGATGTACATTGTGGCTTGAGATGATCAACCACATGTCAAATGTGAAAATTTCAAATCACTTCAAAGTGAAATTAACTATATAATACAAGTTGTGTCACAAATCATTTTAGGAATATTAACTCATCTTCAAAAGATTTTCATGTAATTAGAAATTTTCAGCGATTAAATCGAGAGAATGGCTAATTTGGCTTGAGAAATTAGTAGGCCTACCTTTGGTCGCGCTTTTTGGACTTAAGTTGATGCTATGGACAAGTGAAGATGTGAATTGAAGTGTGGTGACATTGAATTTATTTTATGGACTTCAATTTGATTCAATTGGAATGAGAATTGAAGAAATTGGATGTACAAGAATTGGACCCCAGCAGAAAATGGAATTGAACCTATTGGAATAAGGTTGTTGAGGATTTGAGTGAGTGGAAGATGACATGGGATGACGTCATGGTGGTTGAGGCCAAGGGCTGAGATCTTGACAAGTGGACGGTGGGGATTGGTTCTTGAAGAGATGACCCATCAACATCATCTTCAAGCTTGGGAAGAGAGAGAAAGAGGAGAGAGAGGGGGGTTTCGACGTAGGACCAGCCCCGACGCCGCCTCGTTTGCCCGCTCGGTCGCTGCTCGCCGCCGCATGTGGCCGTCGCCGTCGCCGCTCCGCCTTGGCCGCACGCCCTCCGTCTTTCCCCTTCCTCTCCCGTCGCCTCTCTCCTCCATGGGTGCTGTACGAAGATCAGAAAATGGTAGCGAAGAAGAAGCTGGAGCAGCCATGGTCGTCCGCCTCCTTCGCCACTCGTCGCTCGCCACCGGTGCCGTCGTTGTCGCAGCCGTTCGCGTGCGCAACCACGCGTCCTTTCACCGTCGTCCGCCTCACCTCTCCGCCACCGCCTTCTCTTCCAAGCGGCTGTTCGGCTAGTTCAAGCCGCGGTACAGCCCACCTCCGGCCGCCGTGAGACCCCGCTTTGGCCGCCGTGTGCCACCGCCCGAGCTACCGCCCCTCTTCTGTGCCGTTCCTCCGCCCATTCCAGCGCCGGATCCGCTCCCTCTCGGCCCCAAGACAGCAACCAAGAAAATGGGTATGGCAGCCCATGTTTAGCCCGTTTTGGCCGTCTTCCCGAGCCCAGATGCTCGGCCCGCCTTGAGGAAAGTCGATCCTCGCGTCATCCTCGTCGTTTTGGTCTGCTCGGTTCGTTAATCGGGTGAGTTTAGCTCACTAAATCTCGATTAGACGGTTAATGATGCCCTAAGTGTACTTAGTCTAAGTTAAGTAAGTTTAGGTGATTAGATTAGTTTATTTGGTTGTGGATTAGATTATGATGTTTAATTAAATTAAAGTGTATTTAGTTTAAAGTTAAGTATGTTTATTTTAATATAAAGCCTTGATGTGACATAATAGGGTTTTATTTTTGAATTATTTAATGATTTTGAATTCTGGAATTTATAATATTATATTATATTCCGAAATTATTAAAATATTATTATTTATATAAAAAAACGGAAAAAATATTTTTGACCTCGGTTGCTCAGAATTTCGTGCCGATTGTTACTGTTTATTCGGATTTTGAAATTGACGATTGGATATTATAAATTGAGTGTGGATTGCGAAAAATATGGATATTATTATTTAATTAATTTTCGAAATAAATTTAATTATTTAATAAATTCTAAAAATTATTTTGGAACCTTATTTTCTTAGAATTTCGTGCCGATCGCTGCTGTGCATTTAGAATTTGAAGTTGATGAATGGATGTGGCAAATTGAGTGTTGATTGTGGTAAATAAGGATTTTATTCATAAAAACCCAAGTGTCGGGTTTTGATGCAAAAATTGGATTTTAATGATTATATTAAATAGTGGGGTTTGAAAAAGTGAGATATCGGCTTTTTGATTCGAAATTAGCGTGTCTCCACACACGTGAGTAATTTCGGGAATATTTTTAATATGAAGAAAAATGGTGGGATCACTATTTTAAGTGGAAGCATTGAGTGAAATAAAAAGTGTTTTGGAGCCGAGTATGCTTTGGCTGTGTGATAACTAAGAGGAATCGTCCTAGGTTGTTGAGCCGGACTTGTCCTTATATGGGATGCCCACGCGGTGGATGCGGGTCGCAGTTGATTCTGGGCCCATGCTCCTTCGAGAACGCCATCGATGTCTTGACAAAGCCGCGCTCCATGGGGAGGCGATGCGGCTATATGCCGTAGATAGCCGAACATGTATTGAGTAGGCTATGCCCTTGTGTGGCAGTGAATAACAATTGGAATGCATGTTGAGTGTTGTTGATGTGTCGGATTATGGGACGGAATTGTGTGGCATGGAATGTGACGTGTCATAACGATTTAGTCTTATAATAAGGACTCCTGCGGTTGTTGGTTATATGAAAGTGAATACGTTTTGGTTGTTTAAGTTCAATCTAGATCTAAACATTAGTGATTTGATTTGTCTATATACGGGGAAGGAAAACGTGATAAGTCTTCAATGTGATGTGGCTAGGAACAGGTGTATTTTCTTTCTAAGAGAGGTTTAGGGGTTTCCAGGCATTGTCTCATCTCGGTTTGGGGATTAAAATTTCAGGTCCCCGGATGGCGGTCGTGGAGGATAGCCCTAAGTCTGGAAAGGTGGAACCGAAGTATCGGTGAACGTGTCCCGCTAGTTGGTTTTAGGATAGTTCCCCTTTTGTCGAGCTGGTCTATTTTGTAGACTGTCCAGAGTTGTATTTAAACCTATGTGTTTGTAAATGAATGTTTGGTATTATAATTGATTGCCTGCTTTTCTATCCCAAGTTAAATGTTGTCGGGGATTTGTTTCGCTTCCACATCCGTAATAAAATGAATGGGCATGTTGCATATTTGATCTCGGGGTTCAGGGCGTGACATAATATTTAATTATCATATATACACAAAACGTGATAAATCAAGATATCGGACAATTCGCATATCTTCCAATACTCCCCATCAAGCTGGTGGCTCATAGATATCTAAGACGCCTAGCTTGTTTAGTAGATATGCGTGTTGTCTCTAACATAGGGGCTTGGTGAACATGTCTACTGGCTGTTCCGTTGTCCTGATTCCTCTTGTCTCAATTACTCCTTCTTGGATCTTTTCTAGTGTGAAGTGACAATCCACTTCTATATGCTTGGTTCTTTCATGCGCTATAGGATTAGATGCAAGTTTAAGAGCTGCATCATTATCACAATACAGTTTTGTGGATCCATGCACTTCTACTCTAAGATCCTTAAGTAATCCTCGTATCCAAACTATTTGACAAGTGGCCTTGGCCATAGCTTGATATTCTGCTTCGGCTGAGGATAGAGACACAGTGGTCTGTTTCTTGGTCTTCCAAGAAAGTAGAGATTCTCCCAATTTAATACAATATCCAATGATAGATCTTTGACTAATGGGACATGTTGCATAGTCTGCATCACAATATGTTGTCATCCCCATGTCACATTTTTTAGATAAAAAAATCCCAAGTCTTGGACATTTCTTCAGATATTTCACAACCTTTAAGGCTGCATCCAAATGAGAACGCTTTGGCTGGTGCATGAACTAGCTAAGTGTCTGAACCGCATATGAGATATCAGGTCTAGTCATTGTCAGGTATATAAGTTTCCCAACAAGTCTTTGATAGCCTGTCGAATCTCTGAGAACGGCATCATCATCTCGTGATATCCCTTTATCATAGTCTACAGTGGTCAACTTAGTGTTCTGCTCTATTGGGAATTACAGCTGGCTTGCATCCTGATAGGCCTGCTTCTGATATGATCTTTAATACGAACTTTCGTTGACTAAGGGAAATTCCTTTCTCAGATCGTGCAATTTCGATTCAATGAAATATTTTGGTGCTCCTAAGTCTTTAATGTGGAAGGTAGCATGCAAATATTCCTTGAAATCTTCTATGGATGCTCTATCATTTCCCATAACAAGTATGTCATCGACGTAAATCATTAAATAGATAGATGACATACCTTTAATTCTGGAGAATATAGCATAATCGTGCTTGGATTGCTTGAAGCCTATTGTTGTAAAAGCGCTAGCAAATTTAGCGTACCATTGTCCGGATGCCTGTTTTAATCCATAAAGAGATTTATGGAGATGACATACCTTATTATCCCCCTGTCTCCGTATGCCTTGAGGAATATCCATATAGATCTCTTCATCTAGATCACCGTGGAAGAAGGCATTATGGACATCCATATGGTGTAAATGCTAGTCTTTAATGGCGGCGACAGCTAAGAATGAACGTACTGTAACGTCTTTGGCAACTGGAGAGAACGTTTCGTGATAATCAAAACCTTCTCTTTGGGTGAACCCTTTTACTACCAATCTTGCCTTGTACCATTCAATAGAGCCATCAGCACGATACTGGGACAAGATCCATTTGCATCCAATTGGTTTGCGATGTGGTGGTAATGGGACAAGATCCCATGTATGATTATCAGTGAGTGCCTTCAATTCTGCCTTCATGGCTTCTTGCCATTTTGGATTAGTGGAGGCTTCATCATAACTGGATGGTTCCTTGTCGTTGGATAGACGACTAATACAACATCTATGCTCCTGAGATAGTCTATGAAAAGAGACATATGAGGAGATTGGATACTGAATACCTAGAGAGTTGTGAGTAGCACGGACATAATCTTTTGTCCAGGTTGGAGGTCTTGTAGCCCGTCCAGATCGCCTAGGATAATCAACTCCAATTGTAGACTACGATGTCTCTGGTGAGGAAGTTGGTACAGTGTCGAGAATTTCCACATTGGCAATGGAATCTTCTATTGTATCTTCTTGAATATGTCTCGAAGAATTTGAGTTTGTATCAGATTCAGCGGAACCAAAGCTGGAGGAGGATCAAGACTCCTTGGCTGTGCTACTGGTATGTATGAGAGATCTTGATATGATGTCTCGTCGGAGAGAAAATTATGATGGCTGGAGACTATCTTTGGGCCTTCATCTAAAGATACACTTTCAGAAAACGGAAAAAATATTCTTATGGAAAATTACATCACGACTTACTAAGAATTCTCTTGTTGAAATCTCAAGAACCCAATACCCTTTCTGCAGATTGGGATATCCCATGAAGATGCATCGCCGTGCACGTGGGCTCAATTTATCTCGAGATCCCATTGTTGCAACATAATAGAGACATCCGAATATCCTGAGGTGACTCAATTCAGGCTTCTTCCCAAATAGCAGCTCAAATGGTGTTCACCCATTCAAGGATTTGAGTAGGCATTCGATTAATAAGATAAGCCGATGTGGTGACACAGTCTCCCCAAAAACTTTCCGGAATGGATGCTTGAAATTTTAAGACACGAGCAACTTCAAGTAGATGGCGATGCTTTCGTTTGACCACTCCATTTTGTTGTGGTGAGTAAACGCATGAATGTTCGTGTTGAATACCATGAGAATTGAATAACAGGGAGCATTCATGATTGAAAAATTCTCTCTCGTTATCAGTATGGATCCGCTTAATAGATTTCCTGAATTGATTCTTGGATAGCATAATGAAATTTTTCAGGTGAGAAAAGACATGATTCTTGGATTACATCAGGAAAATCCATGTTGCCCGAGAATAGTCATCTACTATCGTAAGAAAATAACAAGAACCATCATGATTGACTGTATGATAGGGTTCCCAAATGTCCACATGAATTAATGCAAGAATTTCACTAGTTCGTGAAGTACTAGAAGGAAATGGTGTACGTGATTGCTTTGTAAGAGGACATATAGGACACTTAGGATATGGAAAGGAGGCACTATGGGTGCGTTTGGAATCAGCTTTGCAAGGGGCTTTGGGCTTCTAAAGGTACTTGGGCTAAAGCTGGGGTGTTTGGGAACAACTTTGGATATGGAAAGGAGGCGGGTGAAGGGGTGCCTTGGGCTTTCAGCTTTCTCGGCATACAAGTGACCCAATCTCATATGCATAGTAAAATCTCTATCATTGGTAGTGGAATTACACAATGATTTCTTATTCAAAGCATCCGAGGGCGGCGAGGTCCCCCGCGACCTCGCCGCCCAGATCTTGGTCATTCGCCGCGACCCAGATTCGGGGCGGCGCGGTCGCGTGACCCCGCCGCGACCTAGGAAAAACTGAAATTCCTTGGAAAACTTGTCTAGAAATAGAGTCCTTTAGAAAGATTACCCAAGCCCATGCCCTTCCCGCGACGCCCTTCCGGTCAATTTTTTATTTATTTTTCTTTTGATAATTTTTTTTTATCAAAAGACTTTGAAATAATTTTGTAGGTGTTAGCATCGAAAAATACTCAAAGATCTTTGGCATGAATTTTCTTTGCAAGCTTTAGACACATATATTAGGTTGAATTGGAAAATAGAGTCCTTCAAAAAGCACAGCCCATCATCGGAGAACAATCGAGAATAAGTAGGTGAGATTCACCCGGCATATTCTTTGGCTTTAGACACTTTGACATGAGTAATCGGGAGCCATTGAGTAATTGTACGAGAGATTGGGTAATTGTACAAAGACAGGAGAATGTAAAATTTCATTCATATTTGAAAAAAATCCCTTGTCGCATATAATATGATCACTTGCCCCTGAGTCTATAATCCATGCATTTATGGAAATAGAATTAATTAGGCAATGTGAAATACTTGAGAAACTTCCTCCTTTGTTGGATATGTCCATCTTCTGTAGTGTCTGCATGAGTTGCTGGTACTGTCCATGTGAAATAGGTTGGTCAATTTTTGGACCAATTGGTCCAATGACCTGATAAGCTGTAGAAATTTTTTTCTCCTTATCTCCCGGTTTTCTGTGCAATTTCCAACAATTGTCAATGATATGATTAGTATGCTTGCAATAATCGCAAAAAAATTTATCCTTTCCTTTAAAATTCTTTGCGAAATTCCTAGATGACGTGACAAAGATATGATCGTTCGCTCCTTTGAAGATCTAGCCGTCCACTCCTTTAAACGTGATCTCCTATCCACCGTCCGATCCGGCCACGATCTCGCCCCCTTGATAACCGTCCGATCCTCGCGTGGAATCTGGGTCATTCGCCCCTTCCTTTTAAGGTAGCGTGAATCGGTATCGCTGAACCCTAAGGGGTTTTTTCTCTCCCTTTCGTGAGCTAGGGTTGTCTTGGCGGCCGCGTCTCTCCGTTCACTGCGGGCGGCGAGAGTGATGCTCTCACTGTTTCTCGTGTGTTTGGTTGATGCAAGTCATTGACTCTTTCCTGCATTGCCAACTGGAATATACGCCCGATCGGTGGCATGGGATCCATGGCAAGGATCTATGACCGAAACATAAGGTATGATTCGTTTAGGATCATGAGGAATCGCGTGGCTTTTTCTCGTTCTTTGATCTGTTTATACTACTTGAGGGTAGATTCTGGCCCTTCAAGCTTTTCTTCTACTGCTTCGAGTTGATTCCAGAGAGAGATAGCCTGTTGAAACAGCCGTGACCGTCGTATTTCCTTGTTTTAACTCGATGATTTCCTACATGAGATTAAAAATCTTTGCTTGATCTAGTTTACCATACATTTCTCGTACGTTTTCCCACATAGTTTTGGCATCCTCTGTGGGTGGAAGGCTAGCCTTGAGTTATGGGGATATACAATTCCCGATCCATGTTCGGACGAGTTGATTACACTTCCGCCAATGTCGGGCTAGGCGTTCATCTGAGGGGATTGCAACGGTTCCGTCGAGGAACCCGTCTTTATCTTTTGTCACCAACGCCCCCGTTAGAGCTCTTGTGACCACTTCGAATAGGTTTCTGCTCCGGTCAATTGCTAGCTTATCAGTCGAAGCTCCGTCTGTCGGCGTTGGAGACATACAAAGGGTCGCCTAGTTCTGGATGCCTGGTGAACGCCGCCATTGGAACGGGAAAGAAATCGGGCATGAAATTCGGGTAGGGATTCGTCCTTTGACCCGATTTGCTCGACTCAACCGAATGACCCGCATTGAGATATCCCGGGTAGGGATTATGTCATGTACTCGATTCGCTCGACCCGCCCATCTACTTTATCCCAATGGTTGGGCTTGCCCCATTCGAGGCTAGTGGGCCCCCATCGTAACTCTGGTGGCCCATAAAAACAGGCGATGAGGATCTTGGGCTTGGCCCAAAATAAAGTGGATATGAGATCCACTAGTATGGTTGGCCCATCGTAGGTTGCCCCAACTGGATTTGAGCCTGCGTGGGCCACCATTGCACAGGTTGGGCCTGAGTTAACGGTTGGTCGGATACCGAGGTTTGCGCATGGAGATTCGTAGGGAGATTTTGGATCTGTGGAACCAGGAGACTACCTTCTTCTCCGGTGGTCCTGTTGTTGGCAACCAGATTGGAGTCCTGCTAAGAAGTCATGGTGAGTTTAAATTCCTCTTCCTTCGAGAGTATGCCTAATGCCAAAAAATTTATCCTTTTGCAGGTTGGGAATTTTCTTTAGTAGTAGTTTGAGGCGGAAGCGTGTTCAGAAACCGAGAGGCTCTGATACCATGAAAGAAGGCAAAGAGAAGAAGGAAGGATGTGGGGAGAGCGATGTAGAAAGAATTTTGTTGTATTCTTTCGATATATATCATTGAATGTACAAATCACTTGATATATAATACAAGTTGTATTCGTGCAAGGAAGTAAATGATCTAAAGTATCAATCTAGATCTAAACCTAATATTTAATTGTCATATATACACAAAACGTGATCAATCAAGATATCGGACAATCCGCATATCTTCCAACAAGGTCAAGCTCGCCTAGCCATGGTAAGGCTTGCCCTTGCCATCACAAAGCTGGGTGAGGTCTTGCTTGGCCATGGTGAGGCTCGTCCTTGCCCAAATCTGGCGAGGGTGAGCCTGCCGTTGCGGCACTAGGTGAGCTCACCTAGCCATGGCAAGGCTCGCCATTGCCTAGATCTAGCAAGGGCCAACATCACCCAATGTTGCAATGGCGAGGGCTAGCTTGCCCATGATGGCTAGGCTTCGCCTTCCAATGGAAGAAGAAGAAGGAAAAAAAATTAATAAAAAATATGAAATAATAAAATATTATTAAAAAATTATCATGTCCCCTTTAGTTGAACAACGGAAACCAGCCAGCATTCATGTCGATACCGGCCAGCCAAATGTTGTCGGATGGACTAAATTAGTACAATTGCAAAAGATTTAAAACTGAATTAGTAAAAAATTAAAGATTTAAGGTTAAATTGGAAAAATTACAATATGTTTATGACTGTTTTGATAATTTCCCAAGACCAATTAGGATAAATAAAACAAACTCATGCACACATGTGTTAGTTAGATAACTTTCCATTCTTTTGTTTCCTTTTTTTTTTATTCCTGACCGAAGATTCTTTTGTCGTTACGATTGAATAATTTACATTTATAGTATTTATTGTATGACTTCCATTTTTAAAAGTCAAATTTGTGCTCTTTTCCTTCTATATTGGCGAAGTTCCAAATAAAATCAAACGTTAATTAATGAAATTTACTCAAAAGAAAAAATCCGAACTCTAAATTTTCACAATTCCTCTCTCCATCTAGTCCTTTCCACCATCACCACCGCCCCATAACGGCCACCGCCCTTAGGGGTGAGCATTGGTCTAGGGTCAACCCTAGACCGACCTTGGACCAGACCAACCCTACTAATCCTGGTCTGGTTCCCAAGAGGATTGTGTTAGTCTTTGGTCTTGGGATCTCTAAATCAATACTATACAAGTTAATCTTTGGTCCTAGGAATTTAGGATTGATCCAACCCGAACCAACCCTAATTATATATATATTACATATCTAATATAATAGTTATAATTTTTTATATAGAAAAAACCTTAAGTCAAATGGCATCAACAATATTAAATGGCTCATTAGTGAGGAGTCCAAGTAATTTTACATCGTTCTTTAATAGCTTAGACTTTTAATGTCTTTTATGGCATCAATAGCCGTAATTTACTAATGAGGAAAATGTCTATATGAGGAGTCCAAAACGACATCCAAAACGGCGTAAACAATTCCTCACGGTATTCGTTCTCTTTTGTCTTCTTTGTCTTCTTAGTCTTCAATTTGCCAAGATCGAAAGAAATAACTTCCTTGCTTGCAACTCAACACTTGCCTCGTTTGCTTTTGGTTGCTCGCCCTACTTGTTGCTTGGTGCTCGCCCTGCTCAACGCTCATGCTGCTCGCCGCTCGACGCGTGCCCCATTTGACACTTGCCGCTCGTCTCTCTTCTTTGACCTCGCTTGTCGCTGAACCTATAGGGTCAATCTGGTCCTTGGTCACTTTTTTTTCAAATGGTTAGTCCCTAGTTGACTTTGAAGTCAAACCGAATCCATTGAGTCGGTTTGGTCCTCAGTCATCTTTTCAAGAAGTACAAAAAATAAAATAAAAAAATTATCGGTTGATCTTGAGTTGACTTTGGAACCAGATCAAAACCATTGGGTCAATCTAGTCCTCAGTCCCGAGCTCAATAGGGTCGGTCCTCAATCCCAAAAATTGAGGATCAACATTATAGGGGTTGTCTTAGAGTTAAGGGGTGGACCGATCCAACCTGGATCATGCTCACCCATAATTGCCCTTCCCCTCCACCCTATAAAAAAGATAATATTAATGAATTAATCCCAACCATTCAATTGAGTTCTTGCTGAGGCATCCACCTCTCAAAAGGGTTACTTTAAGATATAAAGTTACAACCTAAATTTAGAGTCCATTAAATAATAAGACTTCTAATCTTTTCTCCAAAAACTAAATTCGGCATTCATCATATCAAATTTAAGAGCTGGACTATGACTTATGCGTGCAGTAGCATTAGATAAGAGAATATGAAATATCTCTTCCAGAAACCATTTCTTGCCTTTTCTCCCAGTACATAAATAAATAGATGCTTTTTAATTAGCCTACACGATCTTGGCCCAAAATGTTACTTATTTGAAATGTTACGATTGCCATTTAGCAGTGTTGTTACAACTATAAAGCTCTCTGATCCACGCGATCCATACTTTATAACCATTCCGGAGACATGCAAGTACACTTTACATTAGAAGAACTTAATGAAAATTTATCTATTTCGTAATTACTTATTAATAGCAATTATAAAAGAGAGTTACATTGGTACGTTTGGAAGAGCTTTACGGAAATGAAAGTCATTTCCCTAGACATTTTTTTAAGTTCCATTTGGGCAAAACAAATGCCGTTTGGTTAAGTGACTCTTGAAATTTTTTTGCAAAGTAGCTTTGAAGTAGAAATAGACAAAGAAAAGGGCAAAACAAAGGCATGGCTACTGGAGGATGGAGATATCCCATCCTGGAAGCAAGCCAGGCCGTTTTTTAAATTATTATTTTTAAAGTTTTTTAAATTATTATTTTTAAAATATTTAAAATAAATTAATTTTAAAATTATTAATTTTAAATATTTTAACAAATCCATCGCCTGCAAAGATGTTTGATGGCAAGAGGAACACCTAAATCAAAGTCCTCTTCTCTGCTATTTCTTCCATGATCGTCACTCTATCCTCTTATTCTCTTCCACAATATTCTACATGAACTTATCCCTCTTCTCCTATAACGCCATCATCCTCTTTTCGGAGGAGTTCACCCCTTCAGCTTCGGCAAGCAATCGCCATCAATGTTCGCGCTGATCCCAATTTGAATATGAATGGTCTCGTTTATGATCTCCTTGAACCTCATTGCCCCCTCTGCCTCCACCATGTTCTCCCAAATGATCAAAACATCGAGAGTGAGGTAAGGCAAGGCAGTGCCAAGGGCCATGCGACCTAAGGCCCTAAAGTGTGGTGGCATTGAGGTCACGTGACCTTAGGCAGCCCAAGTGATGCAACAACAAGAGTTGCTGGACCTTTGCAACCCTCTCTCGAGGTCGGTCATGCCACCTTGGGCGGCACAAGCGATTTAATGCCAAGGGTCATATGACCTTAAAGATCCAAACCCATGCAAACCCAGACCCTTGGCGACCTTCAGTCACCGTTGCCTACTGTTAGCAAGCCAGCAAGGTGTCAAACCCGCGACCAGATCTAGAATATACGGAAGATGTACAATGATTTTGAGGGTTAAATTTGGAATATGGTAAAATTGAAAGAAAAATGATTCAATAACTCTAAAAGCAGCATTCCCAAAAAATGTTATATGCCAAAGCTGGATGGGACTTGCATTGAGTTAAGGGACTTTAGAAAATGCTAACTTTGGTTCAAAAGCATTTGAGAATGTTGTACCAAACACCTCAATTTGTTCCCTACAACCTTTGAAAGCCCAAAATCCTTTAATAAAGCTATGTCAAATGCATCGTATTTTTTAAAGTTGGCCTTATATTTACTTCCTTAGATCTCTAAATTATCCATTATTATGCATGAATTACAACCAGGAATGTCCAATTCATGTCTATGTTCATCATTAATTTGCTAGGCTCAGTCTTCATGCAAATGCCAGCTTTCAATACGAACGCGAATTGTTCAAAAGAATAACAAACTTGGGCACAGTACGTACCATACTAAACCTTCCATATTTCAAATTTAAAGGAAGGCCGCCAATCTAATTACAATACTGATAGCTCAGGAAACCATGAACTCTCTCTTCATGTCTTTACAAAATGTAATTGGGTGGGCAAAACCTATTAAGAGCTGCTTCTTAGGCTTTACATGATGCTGCAGCTGTCGGTGTTCTCATCACTGAACATGTGTGTGTAAGGATCAGAGTATCCTCTTGCTGTTGCTACCATGGACGTGGGCTGGTGGTGGTAGTTCATCATGGGTTGTGGCCTCCCATACATCATGGGCATGGGCCTCATCATCTCATTCCCATGGGCCCTTTGCTGGTTCATCATCATTGCCATGGCCATCTGATGTTGCTGGTTGTATGCATTTCCTGGGCCTGCCATTGGCCCATATCCACCACCATTCATGGCCATAGGTGCAGGTAGTCCTTCAATTGCAGGGAAGTTCCTCATCTGGCCCTGGTGGCCCATCGGGAAGTTACCCATCTGCTGTGCCGGAGCCCCAAACCCCCGGCCCCGGCCCCGCCCCCGCCCCCGCCCCTGTGCGCGCCCCCACCGCTGCCGCCGCCACCACGGCCAGATCCTCCCTGGCCTCTGCCGGGATTAGTGAAATCAATGTCAAAGCCAGAATCCTTCTTCTTGGTTCCATTCATCCAATCATTCTTGCCTCCACCACCACCATTGCCATAGTTTCTGTTGATAGCTCCATTTTTTGGCCCACTTTGCTTTAAAATTCCTCCGTTGAAGCCGTCTTTGCCATTTTTACCTCCATATTTGTCATTCTTCCCTCCTTTGCCATATTTGCCATCATTTTTCTTGCCATGGCCTTTTCCCAACATGCTGAAGATACCGCCTTTCTTGGTTTTCTTCATTCCCTTAGTACCTGTTTGCCCATGAGGAGCGCCACGGCTGCCCTTAATGGACGGCTTGCGCGGTGTGCGAGGACCCACATCGAGCTCAAAATCGTCATCGGAATCATAGAAACTACCATCATCGCTCAAATAGTCCTCGTCATCCTCGTCGAGATCGAACGTGACCGATTTCTTAGCTTTGGGAACCACCTGCATCATTTCATTGGACCCTTTTGCCTGGAACTGCCCATATCCATATCCAGTCCCACCACCCTTTGGGAAATTCATGTCTCTCTCACCACCCTTACCGTTGGAGAACTCAATCTGCATGTTCTTGAACTGGTTGTTGAGGTGGTTCTGGTTTTGGAAGCTCCTTTCTTGAGCTCTCCATACCTCTGCATGCTTCCCTGACTTTGCGAGCTTCTTGATGACTGTCCTGGGGTCGATATAACCCATCACCATCACCTTCCCGAGCTCCGCATCAATGGAAACATTCTGCACCCCTATACGAAGACATTTCATGAGAAACAGAGATCTAGCGACGATGGCTTTACCCAAATCTGATTTAAACAGAGAACCAGGGCAAAGAGAAGGTGAAGTACCATTTATTTTCTGCACCAGCTTCCTCACTTTCTTCCTACAGCCATCACAGTGTATGTTCACTCTCAGGGCACAAGTCTGCAAAAATCCAAGCCCGGTCATGCTGTGATCAAATCCATAACACACTCGAGAAGCAGCTAATTTGTGTCGGTGAGTTTCACTATTAGAAAGGAGTAGAATTAAGAGTAAAGAAAACACTACCTGAGGCCTTAACGGGCCTTGCTGCTTCAGCATTCTGGTTTGGCCAAGAGAAAACTGATCAGGAACAGAGAACAGAGAGGCTCTCTCAAGCTTCAGAGGCACTTGACAAGCAGTTTACCAAGTACCGTGACTTATTAGCTCTCTCTCTCTCTCACGCTCTCTCACTCTCTCGGGAAGAGATAAATATCGTGAGACAGAAACAAGGAATCATCAATGATGTGTTTTTATAACGCAAGAGAGGAATGTGAAATGCCATTTGCACCTTTGCTTTTTTCTCCTTTTTCTTTTGTCTCTTTTGGGACGCTGGTTTTTTTCTCTGCTTTTGCTACCAAGTTACCGTTGATCCATCTAAAAAGAATCAAATCAAGAAGGAGGAAATTGCATAGATATTACGACGTGCTTTTGTCCGCGAAAGTATGTGTAAACAGGGAGGATAAACACAGAGAGAGAGAGAGACCCACCACTACAGCAAAGAAAGCAAATTATGTTCCTAAGTCCAACATATATTTTCCGGTCAGAAAACTGCCTTTCTTTCTCCCTCTCGTTTGGCAGTCCAACCTTTGACTGAGCTCTTTTGTGTCCTCACGCCCTGGAGAATACACAAGCATCTTGCATGCATTTGTTAGCCCTAAAGAGAGAAAAAAGAACATGTATTTTCACCATTCATGCTCATCGATAGAATATGAAGTTAAAAAAAAGTTGGGCATGATTTTCTTGAACTCGGGACGTTTTCCTTTTCCTGTTTTCGTTAGAATCTCTACCTTAACCTAGAAAGGGGTCATTGCATTCGTGCCTCCAAAGGCAAACCATAAAAGAATTTGAAAGAAATCAATCAAGCGAAGCAAAGAATATACACAGCCAACTGGTGTAATCAAGGAAATTTCTTCGAGTCTAGTTAGCGCTATAAGTATCGAAGATAGTTACGTCCTCCCTGGGGCAATTCTTCTTTCATGCAGGACAGCATATCAAATTCTCCTACTCGTTTCACTCAAATAACGGTGGAGCATAAGCTTCATGCATTTCATTCCCCCTTCATCCAAAATTCGTCATCGCCCAACCTTCCGTGGTTCCACGATTAGCCCGGGAAGATCTAGAATTTTTTAGGATATGACTAACTCAGCATAAATCTCACATGAGCACCGACAATTTTGAGGGTTTTCGCCTTGCATCCTTGAAGATTGCCTGGTATTCGTCAACCGGACAGAAGAAAAAACGAAACCCAATATTTCGTTCAATCAATCTCGGTATCTGGGTTGGGGAGAGCTAACGTGATAAAGGTGATAGCTTCAAGACACACTTAAATTTTGTTGCAGATCCCGATAAAGAACTACAATGAGACTGTTAGGAAAGTGAAGTGAACGTACATGGGACGGTGCTTTTATTCTGTAAAGCAAGATCGGAGAAGATACAATTTGTATTTCCTCACTTTTGTCTCCTCTTCCTGGACACTCAATCTTTGACCCAACCTTTTGAACATTTGAAGCTTCCTCTTTTCTCCTTTATGCAAAGCTCATGTTGCAGTTTATTCCCCGTTCTGACGGACAATCTGCTCTCATTGAAGGGACCACACACACACAAACCCACACACAACTGGACAAAGAAAAACACGACCACGCACCCATGTACAACACTAGAGAGAGCACGCTGAGACTCAAATTTAAAAGACTACGCGCATAGGGTAAGACAGCAGAAATAAGTTATTCCCTTCTATTTGATACGTGAGGGATGAATGTACAAGATCTCACGCCCATTTTATAAAATGGAGAGAACTTTAGCCCGAAAGGAATGTAATTCCCCAACAAGACGAAAGAATTGTTTGTATGAACAACCGCTTTCACAAGCAATGGAAGCTGCTTGCTAGCTTGGAATAGGATACACAAAAGCTATATGAACACCACCAGGAACAAGTCACGTGGCTTCTTGGGAAAGAAAAGAACCTTGCTCACGATGGTGCTGGAAGACAAAAGGGAAAATAGTTTCTTGTTATGCAATGTCAGTAAATTTCACGCCAGTTAACCACGATAATCCATAAGGTCATTCAATCAGTACCTTATCTACTTTTATTTCAAGGAGTTGCTCAATTGGCTGGCGGCATATTGGACATTTGTTGGATTGAAGCCTCAACTCTTTTGCACACTCACTGCACATGCACTGCAAAATGCAAGGAAAGCTTGGTAAATGCCACCAACAAACCCTAGGAAATAGAAACCGACTAGACTGCTAGAATAAAAAGCCAAATCAAACAAGGCTGCTTGACCGAAAGAGCAAGAGAAAAATTGAGTTTATCTTGACTCGTGGATTAACTACAAGTGTATATCAAGAGCCATCGTGTAACTGTGGCCATTTGTGCACTCCCACCTAGACTAAGATTCTGACTAAACTGATCCATCTGACAAGGATGCCAAACTCCCCAAAGAAGGAGAACAGCAATCATCTCCATTTAGGTCACTTGATTTCCACTTGCAGTGCTGTTTCTTTGATGTTGAAATATTAATAATATAAGGGACAAGTCAGTCAAGATTTAAAGTTCACCAGTGTTCTTCAGCATTCCAGTCAAACAAAATGCAACGAAAGCTCCTGGAAAGGACTCTTTCCTCAGCAAAAAGCATGCACAAGTCTAGGCAGAACGTTTAAGAACCAAATAGCATGGCCAACTAAATACTGCTACCAGAAGTCATATACAAGAACAATCTCGAAGAACCAGAGATGAGGACATCAGGTACATACAATAGCAATCAGGAAGGTTTTACAGAAAAACAGTAGCAATGGGGAAAGCCAAGGGTTTTGCAAACACAGGACATACTGCACCTGGGAGAGAGGTTCAAAGTAAAGAAAAAATTCTTGTGGCATGGAGCTAGTCCTTTTGCAAAGTTGGGATCACTATTTTTGGAAAATTTGTTTTGGCATAAAAAATAGCAGAAACCAGAAGTGCCCAATTTTGGAAGCAACAGAATGGCCATTTATCCACCTAATAGTACAAATACAATTTCTCATGCCATCAGATGGAAACCTTTTATATGACATCTCGACCTAAGCTCATTGCTTGTCCAACTATTTTTATTAAAGAAATTTCCATAATTATTAGCATTGCTGTTATGGGAACATGGAAGAGGGGAAGGGTTCATTGTACAAATGCTACAGTTCAGAACTCTCACCATATGTCTGCAAGGCAAACAAGCCGTATCCTTTGGCTCAGTCATGCAAATGACACATTCTTTCACTGGATCAGTGTCCTCAAAGGCTGTGTCTTCTCCATTGCTAATTCCATATATCTCACGAAGCTCATAACGAACTCCCTCAATCCACAAGATTTGCTTGACGACTCTCACTCGAAAATTGCCCTCATCATTTTTCTCTAGGACTGCTAGAGTAATCTGAGCATGGGAAGACGTTGCAGGCGAAGGTTGATTGAGCTGCTCATTCACGGGAGATGGTGCCCTTGTTTCTGCACAGATAACAAGAGGGAAAACCTCCTCATTTGGGGAGGGCTTTGAGAGCTCATCCACATCAAAGAAACCAAGGTCAATGCCGCTTCCAGAAGGTTGACAGAACTTCTGGGCCACTCCCTTCTGAAATGGAATTTTTCTTGGTACATACATCTCAGGGTATATAGGGCTGAAGGTGCAGCTATCCCCTTCCTTAGCCAAGTAAAGTATGGTGATACTGCCCAGAAAAGGGGAGAAACTAAACAGTTAGATAAGTATGGACAAGTCATTCTCAGGTAAAGATACAGATTACCAAAAGTTTGAAGTTACAAGGACAATCCGCCAAAAAATCCACAATATGCAAAGCAACAAACAGATGAAGCCTGGTGCTAAGTAATTAAGCACTAGTTTCAAATCCTTAATCATTTGTTATATCTCGATATTGTATCTGAAATCCAAAAAAATCACTGCCAAAGGTCAACAGTTGATAAATCGTTCACAACCGGACCATATATTCTAAGATTTAATACCTGATCTTTTGGAGAAACACATAAACCGGCACAGTCAACTCTGACCAATGATATAATTAAATTAACCAATTGTTCCTCAAGTTATGCTCTTTGAAAACCGCAAAATACATTTATGCATTTTGGGTTGCTGGCAAATTAATCATTTACTACTAGGAATGCACAAAACCACAATATAAGAATAAAAATTCAAACGGGATGCACTATGGAGAATTTCACTATCGATTTTTCACTGAACATTCTACGAAAGTGCTGCGCAAAAATGTGTTACTATTTTAATTCTCCAAATTAGGTTGGTGAGTTGATGCTCTCCATAAAGAATCACTACGAATCTTTAGGTATTATGAGCATAGTTTCCTGTTAATGACTAATAACCTAAGGGCAAACACATTCTGACCAATTTATTCACAGAAAAACTCTCCCAAAATTCCTGCCAGGAGCAAGTATGTTATCTGACCAAATAAAGCTGCAAGGAAGAAACAACAGTTGATTGCCCACAGAAAGAACCAAAAGACAAACGAAAAATGCATAAGCTCCAATCAAATGCAAAATCTCAAAGTGAGCTACCCCCCAAGGAAGAACAAAAACCAAAACAGGCAAGTTGAAAGAGTCACATGGGCATCAACCTCCAAAACCCATTTCTCAATATCTTCATCTCAAAGTGAAATTTTGTAAATGTGACAATCCCATGATAGCACCACGGAGTTTCATATACATATTGTAAGCAGCCGTGGTACAGATCATCAACTAAAACGTCGTCTTATGAGCTTGGCAGTTGACATTTGCAGCCCAACATGTAAAACTGAATCACCTTCCCTAGATCGAAAAATTGTCTCTGATTTGTTCAACATTCCCATAAGAACAACTCTGCCTGATCCATACAAATTGGTTGCACAACATCTTGCTATGTCAGATATACAATGTTCTCCAACGGGTGAGTTACGATTATAATTCGACAACTATTTGACATGATCGAGATGATATTATGAGGGAGATCTATGTGCGATTATTTATCGGAGTGGTACACCATCCGAACGAATCACTAGGGAGAAGATAAATCCCGATCTTCCCGGAATTCGGTAAAACAAGTCAAATCACATACCTGCCATCCACAAGCGCATCGAAGGTGAACGAAACCAGGTGCGAATCCGAGCTCCGCTCGTCGACCAAGAGCTTGATCGTGTCCTTGAGCACGTTCACGTCGTTCTTGATCTTCTTCGCCGTCTTGTGGTCGACGTACGGCGGCGGCGCTGCCGCCGCGGAGACCGACCGCACCTGGCCGCCGGGGCCCCACGCGCCGTTGCCGTAGTAGCCTATGAACTGCGAGTAGTGCGGCTGGGGGTGCGCGTGAGGGTAGCTACCAATCGGGGCGGCGGCACCGTAAGGGCGGGAGCTCGAGGAGGGGGAGGGTGGGCGCCGTAGTGGACCGGGATCGGGGGCCACGGCGGCGGCGCGTAGGGCTGATGGTGCGGCGGCGCAGGGTTGGGGTTGTAGGATTGGGCCGGAGGAGGCGGAGGCGGAGGGGGAGGAGGAGGAGAAGGAGGAGGCGCGACGGAATGAAGAAGCGGCGGCGACGGCGGCGGCGGCGGCGGCAGAAGCCGCGGCGGCTGGTGGTGGTGGTGGTGCTGGAAGCGGCGGCGGCGGCTGGTGGTGGTGGTGGTGGTGGTGGTGGTGCCTGTTGAATTTGCTCCACAGGAGGCCCATGGCTGGGTAGAGAGAGAAAGAGGAGAGAGAGAGGGAGGTTGATCTGCGCGTGGGCGAGCTGAAGCGGGGCGGATCGGTTGAAGGTGGAGGGAGGAGGAGGAGGGGAGGTTGACGCGCCGTCACGGCGATGGCCGCGGGGGAGGTGGAGGTCCGGATGGAACGACGAAAGTCAAAATCGAATGCCGGCGTCCGGGGCACGCGGGTCTTCTTTACTGCGGTCGGAGGGGTGGGACCCGGTGCGATTTCGTCGATTTCTCTCGCCACTTTCGTCCGGTGGATTTATTCATATAAAGGCCCCCCCGGTAAATTTTTCCGTACGCGTCTTGTATGCATTGCCTTAAAAAGAAAGGATAATCATGCAAATAATCTTTAAATTTTGACCCGAGTTATAATGTGACTCATGAACTTTGAACTAATGTACAATATCGTCTATGAACTTTTAATTTATTCAATATATTCCCTAAATTTTTTTAATATGTTCGATTTGTTTAATGTTGTCTTTTCATTTGGATAACATTGAATATTTTCTTACAATTCATAAACTAAGTCTCCATTCATTTTGCAAAAAATGTGGCGTTTTTGAAAAAAAAAATTCCAAAATATCATTTTCAAGAAAATGTAATTATTTTCTAGTGTTAGGGCGAAACCTGAAAAGAAGCAAAAAATATTTTCCATTATTCAATAAAAAACCTTTTTTCTTTCATGCACTTTTTTTTTTCAATATTTGTTTATTATTTTTATTTTAAAAATTGAATTTTAATTATTTTTATTTTCCATTTCTCTTTTCCTTTTTCTTTTGTTTGTTTTTGTCTTATTATTCTTCTTTGGCTAGTCATTGACCATGGCCACGGTTAGCAATCAGCTGAAGGCAAGCTTGAGCTCGCTTGATGCCAACAAGCGAGCTCGAGCTTGATGCCAACAAGCGAGCTTCGAGCTTGCTGCTCACCCAATCAGCAAGCTAGAGGCTCGCGCTTACTAATCTGATGAGGCCCTAGCTCGCTACTCGCCTAACTCACTGAGGCCTGGAGCTCACTACTTGCCAGATTGACAAGCCTGGAGCCCTAGATCACCATCAATCGGGTGAGTGGCGAGTTAAGGCTTAAGCTCATCACCAATCGGGCGAGGAGCTTTGAGCTCGCCTTAAGCTACCAAGCTTGAGGCTCGCCTGTGGTTGGTCACGGTAGTCGTTATGATCACCAATTGGCCAAGACAGACAAAAAAAAAAAAAAAAAGATAAGGAAAGATAACAATGTTAACATAGAAAGTGAAATAAGAGAAAGTGAGTGAGAAAAATATTTTCCTTTATGAAAAAGTGGAAAATATTTTCCCCATCTTAAAGATTTTTTTTTCTATTTATGGAAATTATTTTCCCTAATTAATTCATTTTTCATGAAACGAACATTAAAAAATTCAAAAAACATTTGCTCGCAAGTTAATTTCCATGAAACAAATGGAGCCTAAATTGAACACATACCCAAAGTTTAGGACTCATGTTGAATAAATAAAAAGTTTAATGACGATATTATACATTAAGCTAACATTCAAGGAAAGTATTGAACAAATTTAAAATTTAAGAATCACATTACACATTAAATCAAAAATAAGTAATCATTTGTGTCTATCTATTCTCAATAAAATTACTCATTCTCAAATTATTAAAGAAGACACTCCATCTATGTTGATAGATGATTATTCCGATTTTTATTTGAAATTATCGAAACATTGGAGTGATATTTAATTAAATATTGTTGAATTGTTTGAGCTTGATTCGTACATTATCTAAGAGTTAATGCTTTAAAAAACTAAAAATTAATATACATATGACAAATTTACCTTAACTGACCACAAAAAACTATAAACTGGTATATTTATAACAAATTTGCCAAAAACTAATTTATTCAACTGTAAAAAATTCTAAACCAAGATTGCATTTGTGATAAATATACTCTTTGTTAAATTGAATTAATATAACAAAAAGTCATAACAATTGTATAACTGTGACATACGGAAAGTAAAATTGTAAATTGGTACATCAGTCAATTGTTACACGTCATTTAATTTAGTAATTTGACAATAAAATTTAATGAAAGTTAACACAAGTAAATTTATCATAAGTGTACCAATTCGGGATAAATTTATCAAATATGTACTAATTTGGGGTTTTGGTGGTCAAAAAATTAATTTGGGATAAATTTATCATAGGTACATCAGTTTTAGATTTTCTAGGGTATTAATCTGTTTCAGATTTTCCAGGGTATTAATCTTTATCTAAACATCACATGTCATTAATCGAGAGCACCAAAAAAAAAAAAAAACCTTCAAACTCATTGCCCTAAAGTCTAAATAGTGAAAAGAAAGGAGGATAATTACAGGATAAGTTCTAACATTTGTCAATTTCTTTCACGTAAGTCTTGAATTTGTGACCTTTGATCTGAGTCTTTCCATCAACGGACTCACTGTACATCGGAGTTGCAAGTTATGACGGTTGAAATGAATGAAATAAAAAGTTTAGAATAGCGTAGAAAGTTGGCAGATTTCAGAACTTGCCCTAATATTATTTGAAAGAAAAAAAAAATCGAAAGTTTCGGACAAAATGTCAAAAACAAATAAATAGAGCTGTGCTTGGCTTAGATCGTCAGTTGTCGAGACAATTGTTAGTAAATTGCTTTTACTTCATGTTTGCCGAGTTTATGAAAAAATACTTGTTCTTTTGGAATAAAATAAATGATCCCTTGTGTGTTATATTAAGGTAAAAATACTTTTCAATTTTATTTTACGTCCTTTTCACACCAATTAAAGATGTAACGTCTCAAGAATCATTTATACATATATCCAAAATCTGATTATGTCTTTTTCAATTTATGAAACAAGTATACCGTTTTTGTAATTTCTCTAACGTTCCTACCGTAACACGCTGACTTTATTTAATTATATTTTGAAAGAAAATAACCGTATATACTGATTCGTATTTCAGACACTATAATTTCCATCCCGTAATACGCATGTGCTTTTTTTTTTCTTTTTTTTTTTAATCCTTGTATTTGCACGAGCAGCTGTTTGATCCCATCTCGTCGGCTTCGCCTCTGTCTCTCTCGCTCGCGCGCAGGTGCAGCACGAAGCTCGCGCTCCTCCCCGGCCGGCGAGGTTCATCTCTGCAAATCCGGCGTCGAGCAGAAACCAGTAACCCCTCTCTCTCTCTCCCTCTCCGTCTCCCCGATCGGCGGCTGACTTTTGTGGGGTCAAGGGTTAGCTGATTGCGAAATCCTGGACGGCTTCCTTTTGTTGCCAATCTATAGATCTTTGCAGGCGCGAAAATGAAGAGAAAAAGATCCTAATTCGGTTCGTCTGTTAATATTCCGAACTGGGTTTAATTCGTTTCCTCTTCCGGCATAAGAAATTTTCCTTTTTGAGCCGAAAAAAGAGAACTTTACCGATGCGAATTCGTCTGGGAGCGGGAGTCGGTCAATGAGCGACGTAGGCCGGGGACTTGGAAGATGGGTTCGATGAATTAATCGCGCTGGGGACGGAGTGAGATGTAAATTGTGTCCTGCGCTAGAGCTATTGCAGTCCCTTAAAAGATTGGTGGATAGGCAGTTTTTAGACATTTCGCTTGGTTTGATAATTTTTTTTTTTTTTTTTTTTTTTTTGTGAACCTAGGGCCGGCAAGAAATTGGGGAGTAAGTCTTGGGAAAAGACGCAAAACCACCAACCACACATCCGGGCAAGACACCACGCAGCGCTTCAGCCTCCTTGCTTTGCAGAGCTTCGGTCACCAGAGTCAAAGGAAGAAGGAAGGAGGAAGGAGGAAGAAGGAAGAGGGATAAAAAAAAAAAAAGGATAAAAAATTAATAATTTTTTTTTTTAAATAAAATATTATTAAAAAAAGTCACCGGCCTCGGCTCATGTCAGCGTTGGCCGGCCAAATTCTTCTTTTAACGGTTGCAAAGTGTTTGGGGAAGGAATGACCCTAGAGGTGTCAAAACGGTAGACAACTCATTTCCGAACTCATATTTATTTAAATAGATAGTTAATGGTCAAATTTTATTTTTCAAAACACTCATATAATAAATTCTAAATATAAAAAGACTGAAGTATATAGATTTTAAATGGATATAAATTATCTATTTATCAATCCATTAAAAATAACCTATTTACAATTTACAGAGACACAGTCGCATTATTCTCCCTCTTCGTTTTCGTTTTCTCGCTTAACCTCCATCTTCTTCTCCTCCTTCTCCTTCTGCCGTCAGCTGCCGCCGCCGCTGCCGCCGCCGCCGTCGCCACCGTCTTCGCCGTCCGCGGAAAGTAGAGGGAGTGGCGGGGTAGAGAGAGAATTTTCCGGAAAGGGCGGCGATCGAATTCGCTCGCGGAAAGCGATTGCGCTTTGATTGGGCGGATCTGCGGATCTAAGCGGCCCTCGACCAGTCGCCCCCACATGCTCTGTCGCCGTTCCCCGGTCCTTTAGATCTCCGTCGCTATCGTCCGGCGCGGGTCGGCATCAGATGCTTAGGACTTGCCGGGTATTTACTTGCAGTTTCAAGAAAGGCTTCGTTGCTCTTTTGCTGGAGACTGCATTTTGTCCGTGTTGCGGTTGACGCCATTGAAGGTTGGATTTTGGACGCCGTGGTAAAGTGGAATTGCGGGATTGAGTGCAAATGGGAGATGCAGAGGATGGCGTAAGGCCCAAAAGAACCGTCTTCGTGACCGTTGGCACTACTTGTTTTGATGCTCTCGTGAGGGCAGTGGATACTCGGGAAGTTCAGCAAGAGCTGTCTGCTCGAGGCTATACCGACCTTGTTATTCAAATGGGTCGCGGTACCTACACCCCCAAAAAGGTATTGTCCCCTTTAGTATCTCTTACAAATTTGATTGCTGATTTGGATGATTACATTTTGTTACAGTGCAACTGATTAATTGGTTTTTCTTATTTCTTTTAGTTGGTTCTTTTTAGCAAGAGCAGAATTTTGAGGTTTGTGTCTTTCTTCTGGGATGGGGTATGTGACTCAAACTTGGGTTTTGTTTAAGCAATCGGAATAAGAAGATTAGGGATTTGATCTGCATAAAATGATAATTTGCTAATTTCCAAGTGATCTAAAAGGAGGCCCTTTACTTACCTTTCACCAAAAAAAAAAAGGAGGCCCTTTAGAACTTTACTTGGTTGCTATTACTCGAGATTCTTTAGTGAAAAATTAGGGCAAGCAAGTAGTGTGCTTTATCTTCAAGATACGTAGAGCGTTAATGTGGATGGGGTTCTCCATTGCTGATCCTAAAGTAGCTTTTCTAGTATAATTTGACTGAACACCTTTTTTAGGATATATATTGGCTTTAATTTTTTTCCTTTTGGAGGGGTGGTGGGAACAGTCTTAAGTTTTGTGGTGAATTTGCTTCATTTCTGATGGCTATTGGTTGTACTTTTATGTGATTATTATCCTTTGTGCTTTCATGAGTTCTTACTATAGAACTTTGAAGCATGTTTTTTTTTTTAATCGTACAATTTGCATAATTCATTTGAAATTGGATTAAACAGTCTAATGGAGAAGATGGTTCTTTAGTCGTGGACTACTTCACTTTCTCACCGAGCATAGTGGATTATTTAAGATCAGCATCTCTCGTGATCAGTCATGCAGGTTTGATCTCCTTTGCTTATCATGACTCGCCCCAATATTTTCGTCCTTTCCCTGTGGTAGGGGTGCATGAAATCATGTTCTGCTGTCTGAAAGCCACTATTATTTCATTTTGCAGCTGATTGATTATGTTACATTTGAGGCCTAATGACTAATGAGTTTAGGAAGATCTTAGTAGAGTGTCGCTATTTCTGTGTATAGCACTTGTTCAATTTTTGGTTATCGCAACTGGGGGCAGCAATGAACTATTTAATAGCAAATAGACACCCATATTTTTAAGGATTAGCAATTGAAAATACAGTTATCTGTGGATTAATAATATCCTCTGGAGACTGGTTGAACGTACAAGTCCAATGGCCTGTTTCAGGTGCCACCATGCTTTTTAAGAGTTTGGAAAAGGGGCATGCTTGCATTTAACAGTCAGTTGATTGGACGTGGTCGCTTTATTTAAATTGCCCTAAGCTCTGTCTTCATGGCACAGATTTTTTCCTATCCCATTGCATATGGTATCCACATAACATATTTCAGTTGCTTCTGTGCCAACTTTCGTACCTTTTACCTTTCCTTTTGCCCCTGCTAAGAACGCATCTCTTGGTATGTATGCGCTTTACCTAGAAGTGCTGGTTTGAGTCCAGCTCATGACAAAGAAGATATAAATCATGTTTCTCTCCTTGACAAAAGGTGCCTCCTACATTCTCATTTAGACGGTAACATGTACTGGTTTAGCTGAATAAGTGTAAAAAAAAAAAAAAAGAATCTGGAGATATCGTCAGTGATCAGTGACGGTGGGATTCCTTGCTAAGTTGGATGCAGAATTTTCAACACTTTATACTTCTCAGGGTAAGGCATCATAAGGCGTGCAGGTTGTGGGCGTTGTGCTATTTTATGTTACCTTTTCTTTGTCAAAAGCATTGAAATTCAATTATTTTTGCTATTGCCTGATTTTTGACGAGAAAGAATGGTAGAAGAATTAAGAATGATAGGCAAACAAACAGGGAGTGCATTGCAAATTTTCTTCTATTTTCATTACAATTTTCTGATTCTTCCTCCCTTTAGTTTGTTGGTGGGACAAGTTGGTTGTTTTTACTGTTTGTAAGGCGCCCAAGGGTTGGGATTATGTAGAAGCAGGACAGGAGAGTTGAACTCTGTTTCTCATGCTGCAGGTTCTGGGAGTATTTTTGAGACACTTCGACTTGGTAAACCTTTGATTGTGGTGGTGAATGAAGATTTAATGGACAATCATCAAACTGAGTTAGCTGAGGAACTAGCTGAGAGGAAGCATTTGTATTGTGCTCGTCCTCAAACACTTTATAAAACTATAGCAGATATGGACGTGGAGTCTCTCCTTCCTTATGTTTCCGGGGATGCCGCACCAGTTGCTAAGCATATAAACAGGTTTTTAGGATTCCCGGATGATTGACAAAATTACTCCGAGTCTGCTGAGCATTGGCTGAGTATTCTTTTTTTGAATCTTTTAGAGAGGTGATGCAATGGTTTTTGTGGATAATGTCAATTATTCTACAGTGTGATATCATTTCTCCTTGTATCGTATTTACCTTTTAAGTTTATAGAGCAAGAGTAGGCTGGGTCAGACATATAGAGAACCACAAAATCCAATAAATATTCAATGAATACAGAGTTATTCCTTTCGTGTTCTGGAATGCTGTATACTTTGTCGCCATGTTTACCTTTCTTTTTGTTTGTGTGTGCTCGTGAGTGTTGTTCAGAACTCAAATCTATGGCTTGTGCAAAACGGTGACCTGCAAACCACCATCTTTCTTAAGTGACATACATGCTTGCTGTTAGGTTTTCTTTTTAGTGCAACTTCGATATTTATGTCATAATTACTATTAGATAGGTCGACCGGTGGATGGTTTGACACACTTTTTTTTATTTTCCTTCTGGAGCATAGTCTTGCTTTCCACTGGATGCAGACAAGCCTTTGTTAAATTCTTCGGTAGAGAGCCCCTAACAAAAAGTTCTTTTAAGTAGATAAGTGGACCCAAAAATTAGAGCGACCTTCATTCCATCAAATGCCAAGATGAGCTAGAAGGTTTTCCTTGTGAAGTAATGCGAGAACAGATCATGTTGTAAGCATGTTGAATTGGGTCAAAGCTGTCACATTTCCATTGTAATGCCTCCAGCATTAAATTCAGAACAATCACATGGTGTTTTGATTCTCACATGACGGTTCCCAGAGGTGCAGAAGCATAAGAGTTCAATTCTACTTTGTGGATTCGTAGTGGACCAATGAATATCTCTTCCTCTAGAATGGCTAATTGGATGACTGATGTAGATGTATCAAGTATTAACTTCAGGAGCAGCAGCAGCAGCAGCACATATGCAGGTGAAGACCACATGATCCCAGGGCCAGAAGTGAGGGACCAAACATTATGAAAGAGAGGCTATAGCAGCGACAGTGGGAGTGTTAAAGTGAATGTTGCACTCACCCTTTTTAAGCAGTCCCTGCAGCAGAAATACCAAAGCTGGAGGGGCACATGAACTTGGTGACTTTACAGAGGAGCATTCGATGCAATTTGATTGGGTCAAAAGCTACAGGACAACGATAGGCAGAGTCCCACCTAGTCCCTTAATGGTCCAGAGCGCTCACAATGAAACAAGGCCAGCACAAGAGTCTTTGTCAATTGCTGAGTAGTAGATGGGAGGGTGGGAGACCATCTAATTTAAGCGTGAAACACGGTCTCCACTAAAGTCTTTTGTCAATTGCCGATCTGCGAGGTAATTGCGAGAAAAAAAAGTCTTAAATTTATTGTTCAGATGCCAATTCAATTTAAATTTTTTTAATTTGGCTAATTTAGTTATAAACCTTTTGACGATTTGCCGTTATAGTTATTATGATCAATTTTGGTCTTAAATTGTTGACATTGACAAATTATCGAAAAATTTATAATTAAATTGGAAAAAATTGAAAAAAAGGTTAGGATTGAATTGACCAAATTAAAAAATTTAGGATTAAATTGGCATTCATATAATAGGTTTGAGACTCTTTTGATGAATTCCCGCTAAGTTAGAGATGTGAGAATGGGACGTCAATCAGGGGTAGCAACCTTATATGACTAGATAACACGATTCGAATACGATGTGCAATTAGCGGTTTCAATTGAGATTAATGTGTTTAGATCAATTTTGTGTCAATCCACGAGACAAGACTAGCGATTGTGTCATGTTTGTGTCCATCTGTTAGACACAAAATTAACTCGTATGACCCATTTAAGTTAAAGGGTTAATGTTGACATGACCTGTTTGTGGTCCATTGAAAATTGATTAGTTGAAGCACTATTTTTTTTTTTCGTGTGTCATCCATTATAAAGATTTTAAATAGAAGATATTTTATTAACTATGAACACACCATTTAATTTGATTTTGATGATATCTTGTCGACGGATAATGCAATTTGTGAATAGATTTTTACCGAAAAAATTGAGGATATTTCGTAAGGTAATATTGGTAGGTTGATTTCATGTGGACAGGTTGCTTTCGTGTTATGACGGGCCATACACTGGTGTCAATCTATTAAGCGACTATTTAAGTGCGTTACATGAACCATGCCGTGTCAATCTGTTAATCTTCAAGTCATGTTTGTGTCACATAAATCAATATACTTAGTTTGGGTTGAACTGTTTTATAATCAACCCTTTTACGGACACGGCATGAACATGACTTGTGGACACAAATTGCCATCTCTAACATGTGACAGATGGTCATAAGTGGTTGATATTGTTTTCTATGGCGTATTTGACCAAAAAAAGTGAAGGATTTCCCACTCTGCAATTCAGTATTTTTCTGCTTTTAGAAGTTTTGGGGATTGCTGAATGAATGTGACAGACCAGAGCCCTAGAAGAATCCAATAATGATAACGTTCAGACCAGTTCATAATTGGGGTATAGGAAGATGACAAAGAGGTCTGCTTTGCCTTTACGTAATTCACATTCTCCATGGATTCAGATCAGGAAGATTTCAAGCTTGAAGCTTTTTCACGGAGTAAGAATCAGAGATGCCTATTAAAATAGGTGCATGGACAATATTAAATGTTGAAAGTGTTGTGCCTGTCACTCGTTGATGGTCTTGTTTTTGCATGAAATCCAGGAGGGTCTTTGACTTGCAGCGCCAGTGATGAGTTGGCTGTCTGAGGTTGTGTTTTCATTGTTTTGTATAATATATTGTAAATGCATTAATAAAAACCAACGATACCAGTTATGGTCCGTGTCTTGCGGAGTTCTGCAAATTCTTGAAGACTATGAAATGTTTGGGGCTAGTGTGGCATGGCTGAAAGTGAAAAATGGCTGGCTCTTGAGAATTTCCTGCTAGAATACCGAAGTTTCATGAGGATATAGATTGAGAAGTTTGATGGTTTGTTTAGTGATTTTATGCGGATGCGGGTGGACGTGGATGAGCAATCAAGCAGAAGCTTCCAAACTTTTTCTGAAATATAGACAGAGACAATTCCTGAGTATGATACAGCACAAGAGACGAACGAGGAATTCCATTACCCATCATGATATTTGAGAGAGAGAGAGAGAGAGAGTCCATTTTGCCCCCATCCTTTTCGGGTCGATAATACAAATTTTCCATATGGTAGGGTACAGCCATACTTGGATGAGATGAGATCATCATATGCTATACTTGTCCTTGAATATCTAGAAAATTTTGATATTTTTCTCACGAGAAGTGCATCTTAGAGAAGTCCAAAATTGAGGTGTAAAATGTGCGAGATTTAACAAGCAATATTGATTTTTACAATGTTGGCGACAGATTTGACGGTACTTTTTTGCAGTGTGATGATTATGCATCCGATATATTAGTCTGTAGACTTCTAGATGGTGAGTGTCCAATAAGATATTACTTGGGAACAATAATTTACTGGCGTTCATTAAATCCCCTGGGAGACTTTCCCTACATATTCCTAGTATTGCTGTGCAAGTCATTGTAGCCTAACCTCTCTGAAGGGAAAACCCAGCCTCTCTCCCTCACAGATTCAACCACATTTAAGCCTCTCTCTCTCTTTCATACGTTGAACTCTAGCCATTTCTAAGTCTCATCTCCCTCTTTCCTATTCTCTCTTCACACTCATGGAGACCAACCCAGCTTCTGCAACTTCCAACCAAAAACATCAACACCACCTTTCCCCTCAAACACCTCCTCAGCCCCACCACAAGCACCTTGGCCTTCTCCACTCCAACTCCATCTTCGCGATCTTCATAGCCACGGCTTCATTGATTGCTCTCTTAGCCATTTTCTTCATCATTTTACTCTTCCGACGGCTCAAGTCCACCAAAAAGCATGCAAACTGGGAAAGGAGCAACACAAGCTTCGAGAAGTCCATCAGCGTTGCTCGAAACCCTGCGATCTACGACTGTAGTCCAGGTAAGCTCAAATAAGTACTTCAAAAAATTCAAGCTTTTGCAGCAAAACTGGTGGCGTGGTGTCAATGCTAGTGGAATCTAACATTGTTTTTGTTGTTCCGTACATGCGTTTGAATTCTGATATAGATGTGAAGGGAGGGTGTTTGAGTGGAGGGAATCTGGGGCGCGGATCACTGGGGGCCGCAAACAGTAGTAACAACGGGCATCGGAGAGGAGTGCAAGTGTTCACGTACAAGGAGCTTGAAGTGGCCACAGAAGGGTTCAGCGAAAGGAATGTTTTAGGGAATGGAGGGTATGGAGTGGTGTACAAAGGGGTGTTGAGAGATGGTACTGTCGCTGCAATTAAGATGTTGCATTGGCAAGGCAAGCAAGGAGAGCGTGCCTTCAGGATTGAGGTCATTCAAATTCCACTTCATTCATTACCACTTTCCACTTCTTGTCTCTATTTGCCTGCCCTCTCTCTCTCTCTCTCTCTCTCTCTCTCTGAACCCATTTAATGCGGATCGTGAATTCTACTCACAATTTACTGAAAAAATCTGTCCCCGACCGGGTGTTCACGGCACAGTTTGCTTCCCTCACAACAAGGGCAAACTTTAGATCTCTCTCACACGATCCATAAGGTTAGGAGGTACATGGTTCTAGACTTCTGTTTGCTCTCTCTCTCTCTCTCTCTTCTGAGTTTGAATCTGTAAAATGGTACAAGAATGTATCTAAAGTTCCTTCTTCTCTATCACTGTTAGTTCCCTGTTATGGAAAGCGCTAAGCAACTTGCAAGTTCGTCAATTTCACAGAACTTCAGCATCTGTCCAAATTAACCTAGCTGGCTCCTCCTTAAGACAAAAAGTTCTTTAAATGCATGTACTTGGAAGTCAAAGAAGAGCTGAGTGAAATTTAAGTATTCTTGAAAGGCATGATCAAGGGTATATCCAAGTGTTGACTTTAGCACCTCCTGGCTTCCTTTCTTTACTTCAGGCACAGAGCTCATATTCTACGCATAAATTCCTGGGCAATGCCTGCTCCACTACTGTGCCTGCACCTATAAGTATTGCTTTGTGAAACAACCTTCCGCGTATGGCCAATGGCATAATAGTCAACATTGCACATGGATGAAAATTAAACTGCAAATTTTTTCCTTAGTTATCCATTTATTTTATTTTTCTTAAAATTTTGGTACTGCAGGTCGATCTCTTGAGCAGGTTGCACTCACCATATTTGGTGGATCTACTGGGCTACTGTGCTGACCAAAACCATAGGCTCCTAATATTGGAATATATGCCCCATGGTACCCTCAAGCATCACCTGCATCCATTGCACTCGCACAGCCAACAAAGACCGCTGGATTGGGGGACCCGGCTAGCGATAGCCCTTGATTGTGCCAGGGCCCTAGAGTTCCTGCACGAGCACACGGTGCCCTCGGTCATCCACCGCAACTTCAAGTGCACCAACATTCTGCTGGACGACAACTTCCGTGCCAAAGTGTCTGACCTTGGCCTGGCCAAGATGGGGTCAGACAAGGTCAATGGCCAGATTTCGACGCGGGTACTTGGGACCACCGGGTACCTGGCACCAGAGTGAGTAGTCCATTAGCTTCTCGTGCATCCCATTGTTCATTATCAGAAAGAAACCAATGAAAACAGCTGATCATGAGCTAACATCCCCAAACGGACGACACAGAGGTCCCCATTAGGAAGGTCGCCAGTTTCTTTCCTCAGATTAGCTGGTCGGCAGGCAACAACCCAAAAACCACGACAAACTAAAGACCACTAGGACGAGTTATCATGCCATCATTTTCATATCTGTAGATTATCTTAGCAGTTTGTATTGTGAAAGAAGACTGTATGATGATTTCTCACTAGTCACATTTCACAAAGTTACCAAACATCACTATTCATGAGGTAACAACTCCACTGGTTTTTTTGGCCATGCAGATATGCTTCAACAGGCAAGTTGACAACGAAGTCCGACATCTACAGCTACGGTATCGTCCTTCTAGAACTATTGACAGGCCGAGTACCGGTCGATAGCAAGCGCCCTGCTGGAGAACATGTCCTAGTTTCATGGGTTGGTATCTTTAGCCCTTCCACTATTGTAATTCGATTGCATAACGAAAAGGTTAGATGATAAGATCAATTCAGTGCCCTAATATATGTTATTTTTTTGTTGTTTCACTGAGCTGCAAGTTAACACTAGCATTATGGTGTGCTATGGTCATTCATTGGATGCTAATCAAATGTAATAGTAGTTCACCCAATTAGCTTGCAAAGTTTTGCTTTCCTGGGTGCAGTTAAGTCCATGCAACGTCATTCCACTTAATTCCTAAGCATTAAGTCAAAGCACAAACTTAACGCTTTCGAGTCTAGCAGGCTCTTCCGAGGTTAACTAACAGAGACAATATATTGGAAATGGTTGATCCAGCCCTGAAAGGCCACTTTTCGAAGAAAGAGTTGATTCAGGTCAGCGTGCAACTTCATGATCTTCTAAATGCCAAATATAGATTATGCCAATTTAACCATACCATGCCGCTTTCCTTCTCAACAGGTAGCTGCTATTGCAGCAATGTGCGTGCAACCAGAAGCAGATTATCGTCCTCTAATGACGGACGTCGTACAGTCACTAATTCCTCTGGCTAAGAACTACTCCTCAATCAGTTCTTCCAATTCCTTGAGATTTCAGAACAATGCAGTTAGCCCCAGGTACTAGGCGTAAGGGATTCATAAGACGACATTTTCCTTATTGGAGGCATGAAGAATCTTCAAAATTCAGAGGGACCATCGACCACACAAGACGACATGCGAATACAGAAGAGCACCAAAAAGGAATATGCCATGCAAAATAGAAAATCACGACTACCAAGATCGTGCAATCTTTTTCCTAGATAAGGATATACTGGTCCTATCCAAAAGCTGTACATGCTCATCTTAGAAAGAGTACTCTGTCTAGTTTTCATATTCTCAAAGATCATGGTACCATTATTTCATATTTGATAAGATAAACAAATTTCGAATAAATTGCTCTTTACTATGGTATGACGAGAGAAATCAAATGCCAAAACCTGACCAGGAACTCACTTAATGAGAAAAACAAGGATCAAGCACACGTGAAAGCAAGAAAAATTGGCCGTCACCTACATAAGCGCAAAAATACAATCTAGAAGACATTGAATAACGAAGATAGGTGACAAATTGAAGGAGCATTGAAAAAGGCTCATTGACACTACATGTGCCGGGAAAAAATTTGAAAAATCTTAAGATAAAGTTATGGCAATGTCCATAAGAACATGCCAAAAATTTGCCCTTCCATGGCATGGCAAAAGGAATTGTCTCTCTTCCCTAACTAGACAGACTACCCAAACAATACAAAACTGATATTAAAGCAAGTTGATGGGCAAATAAAAGCTGCTGCCCTTCAAATTTGGCAGCAAAAAGTTCGATCTCCTCTTATGTATGAGACATGCAGCAAAGCATGAGCCGAAAGAAAGAGACTGCTCAAAGCATGAGCCGAAAGAAAGAGACTGCTCCATATCATCCTTTAGATCGAGTCCTATCAAAGAAGAGCAAGACAATGTTATCCTGGGAGACTTGAAACGACAAGAAACAACAAGGCCATGTGCAATAATGCAGAAGTTCGGCTGGCATAATTTTTTCCTTCCTCATTTCTCTACTGAGAGGATATTACCCAGGAAGACTTGAAACGACAAGACACAACTTACGTCATGTGGAATAATGCGAAGTCTCAGATGGCATGTCTCATTTATCCCCTGCCCTTGAGGAGGACAAAACTTTCATAAGATCAAATCTTTCATTAAATTTCAGGACACAGTTTACCAGAACGTGTTACAAATTCTGACATCAATTCAATCAGCTACAATATGTTCAGAGCCGCAACATAAGCGACATAATTTACAAAGAAACTAGACGTAAAAACCCTTGATGTTGAAACATCACTATCTATACACAAATGAAACATCAGGATGAGAGGTTCCAGTAACTAATACAACATGAAAAAAGCTAGGAAATGAAAATCTTCACTTTGTGACTACTGCTCTCAAATCCATCGAACAGAATTTCGGCAGATGTAATAGATAATATGCAAGCACCTGGTCAGGGAACAAAAAGAATGTCCACGTCTTCTATTAGCATGAAGCATGACCCCAAATGCCTGAACAGATAGTTCCTCATGTTCAAGGCTTTACTCTGCCAAAAACATAAATCTATCAACTGCTTTTCTCAGCATCTGTGTCTTGGCCAGTACTTGGTTCACCTCCCCTCCCATCTAGTGGTCTAGTATTTCTTTTACCAATTTTATCAGCATATTTCGCAAAAGCAGCAGAAAGGGCTGACTTAACAGTCAATTCAGGCTCTTTTTTCTGGCGCTTGCTCATCTGTGCAACATCATCTACAATTTCCTGATCCTCACTTATTGAACCAGGTTCAGCATTCTTCTGCACAGGAGCTTCTGGAGCTGCAGCAGCAACGTTTGGAACCACTCGCTTGAATGGTTCATGAAAAGTATCATACAAGCGCCTTACCTATTTCAAAAGCACAGATAGGCAAATTGAAATAAAAGTCTTCAATAGAATTTTAATATAAGTACTGCAGTAGATTCAAGATAAAAGCACCTTGCGCTCCCCTATACCAGGACATCGAGCTAGATCTTCCATCGAAGCATCCATGATATGAGAAAGAGACTGAAAAAATGGGAATCCGTTTAAGGTTTATAATCCTCAACAAAAGGATAGTCTCCAACTACATTTATTTAAAATGAAAGAAAATACAATTTGGAAGACTTTCAAAGCAGAACATAAGGCATACCCCAAATGTAGAACCAAGGGTGACAACATCTGTCTTATTGACATGTCGAACTGTTGTTAGAGCATGAGTCAGCTGGAGGAAAAGGAAAAATTTCAGCTTCAACAAATGCAAACTCAAGAAGCATAGTGTAGGTTCTCCCTAATGTCTAGATCAATTATCTATAAAGAATCAGATGGACTTGATAACAGCAAAATGGAAATTGGATTGCTAGAAGTAACAAATCCAAGATAACATAGAATACCCTTGATAAGTAGTCTGTATCCATTTGCCCTTGAATGATGTCTGCAGGCTTGTTTTCATAGACTTTTATTGTCTCCAAGTAGCGGCCACACTCTTCCAAGCTTGGAAAAAGAAAAAGAAATAGAACGATGAGATATCCCCAAAGACCAAAATGAAGCTGTTTCTTGCCATGACTGATGAAACAAAATCTAGATTTGGCTGCAGCAGAAGTCTAACTCTACTAAATGTATTGCTCCTGGAACTGTTATATTGACCACAGACGTCTCTAAGAAAAATCAGTACCTCCAACCACACAAGAGTGTACAGTCATGGAGCAGAGCTGTCTTTGTCACTTCAAGAAGAGGCTTAACTACATCCTCCTGAAATGGACAACGTCTACAATTTATAAACTTCTTGCTTCAGGCAAACAAAAAATGTACAAAATCACTTCAATGGCTTTAAAGTTTCCCAAGACTGATAAAGCAGATTAAGAGAACAGCAAACAAACAAGGTAGCTCACCACATCAACATGACATAAAACAACACGGAGCTTGTAGTTCTTCTGTAGCTCCCTTATTCGATAGTATAGGTAATCTGGATGCAGAAGATGATAACGAAGGCTACAAAGCAATAATGAATTATCAGGTACACGAACTCAAATGCAAAACTCAAGGCCTATGTGGTGATATTCTAGTTCAATACATGTTCAATTAGCAGATTGCATGCAATACCAGAAGTCATCAGGACCATCAGAGATTCACATGCCAGGCTCAATTGTAATTCTCTGTTCTATCCACTATAGTTGTCCTTTAGGTCCAATTCAAATAAAGATTAAGCCAGGGAAATTGAGAGTAGTCATGTTGCATGTAAAATGAGCTTAAATGGCATGGATGATTCTCAAGTGGAGTAGTCTTATGGTTTGTATATAAAAAGTATTTTCATTGTAACCTGTAATTTCATCAATGAAAGAAAATGACAGAAACAATATGCATTTTTTCTCAAATATACTGTGAACATTTTGTACGTGCTCACCAAATAAGATGATCTTCATAGCAGCTGGTTGACCAAACGCATAAGAACAAGAAAGAACTAATTTGGCAACTTAGAAAGGGGGAAAAACTCAAACCTCAAGTAAAGAGCACATGAGTTCTGCCCAAGTAAGTAGTCACAAACAATGTCAGCAAAAGCCCACCTCACATTCCTGATATGTTTGAGCAAAGGATTCCCCTTCTGCACAAGGGAAAAGGGGTTAGATAAAGAAAGATGAGTTAAAAGAGCTCTATTTGCTATAAAATTTTATCAGGTAGAGGCCGTTTCCCCTTACTTTCGTCTGTGTGAGATGGTCAGAGTGAAATACATTGTAATCCTATATAAAAAAACTTGAATAATTCAATTATTTCGAGCGCTAGAACCTGTCCTTAAGCAAGTTCTTGACTGAATTTTCCAAAATCTAGATTCTAAACACAGAAGTGATAACCAAAAATCTCAGACCAAACTCATCTGTGGTTCCTTCTGCACCATTAAAAGGATAATACCATAACTTCTAATTACAACAGCGCTGGAACAATCGCCAACATGTGACAACAAAACAATTAGTAACTCTATAATGTTCATGTCATCTTCCTCTTTTATTCAAAATCCACGAGTACACTACGCAAACCATAAATGGCTAGAGTTGCTCCCATTCGATAATCTGAACTGAACCGGTAATTGCATGCTCAATATTTGATCTTGGCAACAAAATTGGCATTCACACTTAACAAAGCTTCATTCTTTTAATCCGAAAACATAGATTCAACTCTCACAATCTTCGAGTAAGAAGACCCTTACTTGTCTAGGGCTCACCAGGATCGCATTGCGACTCTGCGCGGCAAAAGACGATTTTGACGACGACCCAGCAACAGCACCGGACGTACCGGTGACACTACACAACGGAACAAGAAAGAAACCCATCAAGTCAACAACGGGAAAATTCAATCTTTCTCCGCTCCGACCCAAAAGCAGAGGAACTTCCTCCGAGCAGAAGTCGCAGCAGGCTTTAAAAACTGCCCATTTAGTACCTCCACGTCGAGGCGGCGGCGGCGGAGACGTCGGCGGCGGGAGGCGGAGGAGCCACCGGAGGAGGAGGGGGAGAGTAGAATTCGGAGGATTTGAGGAAAGAGAAAGCCTGGGAGAAGGAAGGGGAAGGGGTGAAGAGAGATGGAGGGGCCGATTTCGACTGGGAGCTCTCTAGGACTTCTTGGTACGACGGGATTTTGATCACCGTCTTGTTGCGGTTCGGCTGACGCTGGGGATGGTCGTCTTCGTCTTCTTCGTCCCCCCGGTTCTCCATTTTCGGCCTTAGCTTCGCTCGATCAGCGCCAAAGCATCCATTTTTCTGGACGTTTATACTGGTGCGAAGAGAGAGAGAGAGGGAGAAAGAAGTTGCAGGTGGCCCAACGTTTTATACCAGGTGGGCGGGCCTGAAGTTTGGGCGGGCTGGCGAGCCATCACTAATAGCTTTAAAAAAAAAAGTTTCTTTAAAAAAAAAAAAAAAACTAGAATTTCTAAACATTTTATCAGTAAAATAAACTAGGCTAATACTACGAACCATAAAAAAAAAAAAAACCTCAAATTAATATATTTATGATAAATTTACCTCACATTATTTTTTATTAAAATAAATTAATATCACCAAAAATCACAAACTGATACAACTATGACAATCATAGGATACAACCCCGATTTGGTCCCCTCACCAACACTTACGTGTTATTCAATTAAGTAATTTGACAGTAAATTTAACGAAAACTAATGGGGGATAAATTTAGTATATATATCAGCTTAGAGTTTAATGATGGGTTTACCGATTTTAGATTTTTGGTGACATTAACTCGAATTAATTTTTTTTTATATTGTTTATATATTATATTTTTTTATTTTTATAAGTTACCTATTTTTTCTTATTTATTTTGTATTTTGGAAATTAAAAAAGTAAAAACTGTATACCTATTTGAATGAACTGAAATAAAAAAAAAAAGGAATTAGCCTTTATTTAAGCTAAGACAGGAATTAAGACTTATTAGGGTTTAGGATTAGGACTAGTTCACGTGTGGCTCGTATAGGCCAAAAAGTTCTTTATGTTAATCCTGTTTTAGTATGAATAACTAGAATTGAAACCCGTGCTCAAACATACAACTCCATAGAAGTTCGATAAAACCAAATTTGTACTTTCAGATAAAGATCGTAGTCTTGATGACAATTACTTAACGGAGTTGATCAAACATAGGTACAAATGTAATTATACATTCATATTATCGTATTCTTATGAAGAGAATTTTTTTGTGTGCCTAAATTTGGTTTTTGCTTTGATATTCTAACCCATATGGTCGACCACTAAAAAAACGCCATTTTTTCTTATGTTTTTTTTTTTTGGTCAATCATACTCTATTCTTACTCTACACTCACTTGCAGACTTGTGCCCTGCCTCTTGCAGGGCGTGGGAGTCGCAACCCACTCTCGAAACTCACGCGTCCCTACCCCCATCCCTCCCTGAGGAGGTGGGGATGTGAACCCCTCACCTCCCCCTTCCATGTTATTTTTTCTTATGTTCAATGACAGATAATATGGTGGTAATTTTGAGCTATGACAGTGTCGACAACATTATATTTTCATAATGTCTAATTTATTTGCTGGGTTCTAAAGAAAGAAAAATAATCTCTACATATATGACCATTGACCAATCATACCGTAATTTTCCTAGCCAATTTCGTTGATGCAACTAATCCACAAAAAAATTATACAAGTTTATCAAACGTGTTTTTGTTCTTTTTCTATTCCAGACACCGAGCCACCATAGGTCGAGGTGGCTCCGCGGAAATCCCAACTGGATACGTGGCTCAGGCAGCGGCATCCTGAAGTTTGATGGCACTCGCTGGACAGAGCACTCGGTAATCCTACAGGGCGCAAACGTTTCACCCTTAGGCTGCCCATCGGGGTGAGGAAGAAATTGATGGACTAGCGGGGGCCAGTCCTGCCCCTAGAAGGTCGCTCGACGCAAGGATACCGATGCGGAGGCAAAGGGAGCAATTGAGGGAGGAATGCCAATCGGGCGGACCGGCTCAATCGGGCAGCCGAGCCGGAGAGGTGGGCTTTCAATAGGATTACGCCTAGCTTGGCCACTGACAATGGCGGAGGGTCCTCTCGGGCTCAACAGGCTCGACCAGCCATTTAAGGTCTGTTTGTTTGTGTTCTTATTTTCTGGTCATGAACACAATTTCTGGTCATAAATGTGTTTGTTTGCGTTTTTGTTCCAAATCTATTTTTTTGTTCAAGAGAAAAAATTTGGAACAAAAACAAGAAACAAGAAAAACTTGTTTCTTGTTTTTGGAACACTTCCGATAAACAATTTTTTACCCTCCTATTTTTTTTCTTTTCACGCCAACATTTCATTTCTAAAAAAATAGAGAATTCTAACACGTTGTGATACATTATGTGTTAAATGTATATTTATATATATACATGCTATATTATCATTTTTATGATTATTTCAATCAAATTAATTTGATAAAAATTCACAAATAAATAATAACAACAACAACAACAACAACAACAACAACAACAATAATAATAAATAATAATAATAATAATAAGAGCCTAGAATGAATTTATATTAAAAATATTAATCCACAATTTGTTAATATTATTTATTTTTTCAATTTGACAAATTGAACTCTTTATTAATAATTCATAAAATTTGAAGGAAAAAACAAGCAATCCACATTATAAACTCGTGTGTTAGAGCATCTAGGAATAGAAGAGAAAAACAAACTTGGAAAGTGAATTGTGTGTCATGGGAAATGAGATTTAGAAGAAAAAATAAGAGAATACTAGGGTTTTCTTTTTCCCCCTTTATTATTATTTTTTAAATATTTATATTTTGACTCCTCATTTATTGAAAATTTTTCAAATTGACCTTTGCATGTTAGAATTCTAAACTCCCGAACTTGCATGTCAGAGAGTATTGGAAGAATTGACCAACACCTATTGATCGAATGTTAAACATTATCGGAGAGTGTTTGATACATGTTGGAATGTCTAATATAATATCAAAGCTCTTGGAGAGTATTGGTGTTTCTTAAGCCTTAGGTGGGCTGGCAAACAATCACTAGTAACTTTCAAAAAAAGTTTCATTCAAAATGCTAAATCTCATACATATTTGATTAGTCAAATTAATATTCTTTTTTTATGTTGTTCATTTACTTTATATTTTTATGTTTTTTACATATTTTTTTTGTATTTTTCAAAGAAAAATGTAAAAAATGTATACCTAGTTTAATGAACAAAAAAAAAGGATTCAATTTAAACCCTTTATTTAAGTCAAGACAGAGATTAAGACTTATTAGGGTTCAAGGACTAGGGCTCGTTCACATATGGCTTGTATAGGGCAAAAAATCCCTTATGTTAACCCCATTACTATATATAAATTCAAACTTGAAAAGGATATTATGATTTATGTCGAATTTTTATGACTTATCTTTAGTTTTTTTGTTCATGTCAAAGCTTTACGAAAACGGCAAGACAGTTGAAGCTCACTCTCTTCCAATTCTCTAGTTCACGTTAAAAGTCCACAAAAGCGGCAAGAGAGTCAAAATTCCTTCTCTTATGTAGCTCTGTGGTTCATGTTAAAGTTTCACAAAAGCGACAAGACAGTTGAAGCATTATATTTTTTGAAATCGTGAAGGTGAACAATAATTATTTTTTTTCCTCTATTACTAGATTTCGTGTTGGCTAGCTAATCTATTTCATCTATGCTTCCATGGCCCATTTACATTTCTTGTCTTAGTTGAACTTGTGGCTCTGGAATGTTGCAATGAGCTTCTTTTTTGTTTAAGATTTAGATCATACAATAATTATGGATTGATTGTTGGAAGTTACCTAAGTTTGTGCATTTGCGGCTTCTTCAATAATGAATCATGAGAAGGTCTAACCATCTCCCATTTTAGATTTCGGGTTTACTAATATACCAATCATATCCATAATGGAAAATAAAAATATTAGATTTTATTATTGTGATTAACCAAACAGTGAATAAGATATAGTAAAATCTTTAGATTTTATATTGTATCTTACTCAATTCTATTCTGGTCAACATTCGGATGACTAAATGCAATCTAAAAATTTTAAAATTTCAGACGTCATTAGAGAAAAAATGTTGACACGTGGCTCCTCACGTTTTTATTAAATTTTCAAATGACATCAGTGATGTCAGAAATAAATGTGCATAATTGGATTCGTGGATTCTAGATTCCTAAAATGCCCCTTGTACGAGGACTTAGAAAACAGCTGTCCAATGGAGAAAATATTAGGTGCATGGAATGCACTAAAAGTGACGCAATGCATGACGCAAGCTTCTTCTTCGGCATTGGCCACCCGATAGAGAAGGAAGAGGAAGATAGCATTGATGTCCGCTGAACTTTTATGGAATTTTCGAAAGAAGAAATGATGTTGCAAATCGTAGCAAACGACGACGCTTTAATCTGATTAAATCTCGACAAATTAATTATTTTTCCCAAACTTGCTAGCATTAGAAGTTGGTACTTTTTGTGTTCCAAGTGGAATTTGGCCCAATTTACCAAGTTGCAATTTAGTAACTTACATGTTATTCCTGGTACAAATTAGGATAAAGTATATCGATTTTAAAATATGCTCTCCAAGTAGTTGCTGAAGAGATTTAACCATATTTGGTATATTTATCATCTAAATCTCAAAATTTACAAAAGATATTAGAGATCTGATCGTATAAGCAAAACTCAAACAAGTCGACAGAAGTGAATATTCGTATGACCGTCTGCTTTGTGCATCCTTACACTAGTAAATTTCATCATTACACAGCGGGGAAATCTTAATAAGGGAAACTAAAAAAAGAGAAATGGCAGGTCGAGCCTGTTGAACTGAAACCCGAGAGGCCCCTCCGCCACCGTCGGCAGCCACTGTAGGTGAGATCTTATTGAAATCCGACCTCTCTGACTTGGCCACCCGGTCGGGCCGGTCCGGCCTCATGAAGTCCTTCCCTTGGCTGCTCCCTTTGCCTCCGCATCGGTATCCTCGTCTCGGGCAACCTACCAGGGGCAGGACCGGCCCGGGCCGGTCCATCAATTGCTTCCTCACCTCGGCGGGCAGCCTCAGGTTGAACCGGTCCAGACCATGCCCTACGACAATAGCTAGGCCAATGAGATAGAAGAGGAAGTACATGACAAAAAGGCCGAAGGTGAGGAAGGCCATCAGGGCGCCGACCAGGCCGTGTGCTGGGGTGTCGTCGCATCCGCTGTGCGACGCCGGCTGGGCAGCGTCGGGAGGAAGAGGGGTTTCGAGAATGAAACAACGAGGGAAGAGGATAACGGAGAGAAGGACTAGAGCGAAGAACATGACGGCGATCACGGCCACAACTGCCTTGCAGAGGACGAAGATAACGGGAACGATGCAGTCAGACGGGGCTGAGGAGGGGGATTCATCGCTTGGCGGAGTGCCCGCCGGTTGGGCTGACATTTTCCTCATCGGAGGCATGAAGAATCTTCAGAATTCTGAGGGAGCATCGAACACAATGCGTGTACAAGAAGAACATCGCCAAAGGAATATGGCATGCGAAATATGAGGATCTTGACTATCGAGATTTTTCGCAATCTTTTTTCCTAGATATTAGGATACAACGGCCCTATCCGGAAGCTGTACATGGTCATCTTAGGCCAAGTGTTTTCACATTCTCGAAGATCATGGTTCCATAATCTCGCGTTTCTCCTCCTCCTCCTCCTCCTCCTTCTCCTTCTTCTTCATTTGCCTCGCTTAATCAGCGTCATAACATTCATTTTTAGCCATTTACTATGGCGCAGAGAGAGAGAGAAGTTGCAGGTTGCCTAAGAGTTATTATACCAGTGGGCGGGCATGAGCCCTAGGCGGGCTGGCAAAACTATCACTAGTAACTTTGAAAAAAGTTTCATTCAAAAAGCTAAATTTTATACACATTTGATCAGCTAAATTAATATTTCTTTTGATGTTGTTCATTTACTTTATATTTTTATGTTTTTTACATATTTTTTCTTATTTATTTTGTGTTTTTCAAGTAAAATTGAATGAATTGAAAAAAAAAGAATCAATTTAAACCCTTTATTTTAAGTTAAGACTGAGATTAAGACTTATTAGGGTTTAGGGACTAGGGCTCGTTCGCATGTGGCTCGTATAGGGCAAAAAATTCCATATGTTAACCCCATTAGCATGAATAAGTAGAATTAAAACCCGATGCATGGAAAGATGCAATTCCATAAAAGTTTAATAAAATCAAATTTGTACTTTTAGAGAAAGATTGTAGTCTCAATTACTATTACTTTAATGGAGTTGATCAAACATAGGTAAGAATGTAAATAGACATTCGTATTATCATTCTTCTCATGAAGAGAAATCTTTTTGTCCCCAAATTTGGTTTTCAGTCCAATATCAAGGTAATGTATAACTCGTACGGTTAACCCTTTAGAAAACGTAATAATTTCTTAGATTCAATAATATATAATATAGTGGTAATATATGGAGCTATAATATATATTCTGGGTGTATACAAAATTATATTTTCATAATGTATAATCTCTCTGCTGGGTTCTCGAGGAAGAAAAATGTTCTCTACAAGTATGACCATAGACCAATCAAATGACAATTTCCCTAGCCAGCTTCGTTGTCATCATTTTTAGGGGAAAAAACCACAAAAAAAAAAACTAAACTATATCTACCGTGACACATTTACTCTAAAAATTATTTTACTAATGTCGAAAATCTCAAACTATACTCATTGCGACACACATACCCTAAATTTTTCTTGTGACATAAAAAACCCCAATACAAATGTCATTTTTATTTCACTCAAGTCACGTGAGTGCCATATCATAATGTTTGTTTTCCAGCACCAATATAGGTATATTTTTAACTGTCCTCATTAATGGAACTTTGACAAATGGTAAATATATCATATATGTACAAGTTTAATAGTTTTTGTGCCATAAATAAAGTTTATGGTATATGTGTCATAATTAGTAACTTGGGGTTTTTAGTGGCTTTTGCGCTTATCTTTATTGATTTAACGACACACAAATGATGATTTTATATGCATTGTGCAAATAAGATATATTAGTCTTGATTTTACTATAGTGGGGTATCATGTTGCAAATACTTGATATAATTCTATTAATTCATGTGTAGTTGTATTGGTTAAAAAATAAGGTCCCGTCTAGCACCGCATTATGTCGTCGAGAAATGAAAAATGGACGATTTTTTTTTAAAAATTTGTTTGTTAAGTAATTGGAAAATCAATTTTGGATTGTAAATGCAAGTCAAGCACTATATACATAGTTTCCATTTGTTTAAACGACCAACGCAACCTCGACAAATCCTGAGCATAATTTCGAGCATTGCTTTAAGTAAAAACAAGAGAAGGAAACTTAATTAAAATATAAATAAGTAAAAATGGAGTAGAATAACTCAGACAAATTCAAATTTGAAAAGGTTATTATGATTCATGTTGAAGTTTCACGACTTATCTTTAGTTTTTTAGTTCACATCAAAGCTTCACGAAAATGGTGAGACAGTTGAAGCTTATTCTTTTCCATAACTCTTTAGTTCACATTAGAAGTCTACGAAAGCAACAAAAGAATCAACATTCCTTCTCTTTTGTAGCACTATGATTTATGTTGAAGTTTCACAAAAGCGATGAGATAGTTGAAGAACTATATTTTTTGAAATTGCGAAGGTAAACAATTATTTTTTTTTCCCTCTTACTAGATTTGGCATTCGCTAACTGATCTATATCATCAATGCTACTGTAGCCCAATTACATTTCTTGTGTAGTCGAACTTGTGGCTCTCAAATGATGCAATGAGCTCTATTCTATTGAATATTGAGATTGTAGAATAATTATGGATAGATTGATGGAGTTATTTACGTTGTGCATTTGTGGTTTCTACAATAGCGAATCATGAGAAGTTCTTATCATCTCCCTTTTTAGATTTTTAGGTTCATTAATATGTTGATCATACCGAACAATGGATATGATTGGATATGAAATTGTCTGATTTTATTATTACAATTCACTAAACAGTTAATAGAATATAACAATATTTAATATTCTATTATATCCAATCTTATTGTGATTAAAAATCTGAACAAACAAATGTAGCATATAGATTTTGCAATTTAGTCATCATTAGAGAGAGAAATGTCAACACATGGCTCCACATGTTTTTATTAATTTTTAAATAACACCAATAATATCAGAATTAAACGTGCATAATGGCCGGAAATTAAGCTATTTAAGGTTATTCATCATAAGTTCTAACATGAGAAGGGAGACGTGGGAGGTTTGAATCCTTATATTCTCGGTAGTTGGAGTAGAGATGATTCAGTTTTAGGTGTGGATTTTAACTCTTACGTCCTACAATGAGGTAGAACAAAAATTTGAGAGTGAGGGTTAAAATATGAATAGAGTATGACTGACAAAAAGATAAATGTTATTCATCATATTAAATTGACACGTGGTGAAATTCCATGTCTTATCATCAAGTCAAAGGATGTCAAATTTGGATTCGTGGATCATTGATTCCTAACCTGGCCTGTGTATTCGACCAAAAAAAAAAAGAAAACCTGGCCTGTGTATGATGGCTTAGAAAACAGCTTTGCAATTTACTAAAGTGAGGCAATACATGACGCAAGCGTCTTCTTCGGCGTCGGCCCGATAGATTGGGAACAGGAAGATAGCATTGATTTCAGCTGAACTTTTTGGGAATTTTCGAAAGAAAGAAATGATGTTGCAAATTGCAGCAAGACGCTTTTAATTTGATTAAACCTCGACAAATTAGCTATTTTTCCCAAAGTTGCTAGCATTAGAAATTAGTGATATTTGTGTTCCAATTGGAATTTTGCTCGATTTGTCAACTTGCCATTTAGTAGCTTCCATGTTTTTCACAGCACGAATTAAAATCATTTAATGTGAGATGCTTGAAGTTTTAAAATTGATTTCAACTGCGAGCAAGGGATGCCCTCGAAGTTGTTGCTTAGGAGATTTAATCACATTCGAAACAGTTATTATGTAAATCCCAAGATTACACGAAAGATATAAGAGACTTGATCACATCTGCTTTGAAATACTTGACTTGGACAGATAAGCAAAACTCAAACAAGCAAATAGATGCAGACATTCGTATAACTTCCTGCTTTGTATATCTTTACACTAGTAAATTTCACCATTGCACGGTAGGGGACTTAAATAATTTCCATCTCACCAAGGAAAATTTAAAAAAAAAAAAAAAATGAATCCAAACATTTATTTTAAATTCAAAATTAACATTTTCTCCGATTTTTCAATCGATTGGGTTTAGTTTTCATAATACTCAAACCAATCTCTTTAACCAACTTCAGTGCCACAAATTTATGAAGTTCTTCTCTTTTGACCACTAATTTCTTAAAGTTTGTCCAACCCAATATACAAAGTGGACACAAATTTTTGGCAATCGCCCACCAAAACAAATTAATAGCTACGAAATTCCCAAAATTGTCCATTTTTTCCTGTGATGTAACTAATTTACACACTAAATGGCCGGTTAAGCCTGTTGAATCGAACCTCAAGAGGACCCTCTGCCACCGTCGGCATCAACTGTTGGCGAGATCCTGTTGAAATCCTACCTCTCCGATTTGGCTGCCCGGTTGAGCCGGTCCGGCCTCCTGAAGTCCTTCCCTCGGCTGCTCCCTTTGCCTTCGCATCGGTATCCTTGCGTCAGGCAACCTTCCAGGGACAGGACTGGCCCTGGCCGGTCCATCAATTGCTTCCTTACCTCGGCAGGCAGCCTCAGGGTGAAACGGTCGACGTCCTCGCCCAGTCGGATTAGCATGGACCCAAATACCTGAACAACTAGTTCCTCATGTTCAAGGGCTGACTTGACGGTCAATTCAGGCTCTTTTTTCTGGCGCTTGCTTGTCTGCGCAGCATCATCTACAATGTCCTGGTCTTCACTTATCGAACCAGGTTCAGCATTCTTCTGCACAGGAGCTTCTGGAGCTGCAGCAGCAATGTTCGGAACCACTCGCTTGAATGGTTCGTGAGAAGTATCATAAAAACGCCTTATCTACTTCAAAAGCATAAATGGACAGATTGAAATACTAGTATTCGATAGAAATAAAATATAAGTACTGCAGTCGGTTCATTATAAAAGCTCCTTGCGCTCCCCTATACCAGGACATCGAGCTAAATCTCCCATCGAAGCATCCATGATAAGAGAGACTGAAAAAGTGGAAATCCTGCATAAGTTTTGTAACCTGCCACAGAAGAAAAGTCTACAACTACATTTATTTGAAATAAAAAAAACACAGTTCGGGAGATCTCCATAATAGAACACAAGGCATACCCCAAATGTAGAACAAGGGGTGACAACATCCGCCTTATTGACATGTCGAACTGCTGTTAAAGCATGAGTCAGCCAGAGGAAAAGGAGAGATTTCAGCTTCAAAAAATGCGAACTTAAGAAACATAGTGTGGGTTCTCCCTAATGTCCAGAGCAAATGTCTCTGAAGAATCAGATCGAGGATAATGTCGAATACCCCTGATAAGTAGTCTGTATCCATTTGCCCTTGAATGGTGTCTGCAGGTTTGTTTTCATGGAATTTCTTGACCTCCAAGTAGTGGCCACAGTCTTCCAAGCTTGGCAAATGAAAAAAAATCTACTACAGCAAAATTCGAACTCTTTTAAAGAAATTTCTTCTGGAACTGTTTTATTGACCACAGACATGTCCAAGGAAAATCAGTACCTCCAACCACACAGGAGGGTGCAGTCATGGAGCAAAGCTGTTTTAGTCACCTCAAGAGAAGGCTTGGCTACATCTTCCTGAAACCGACAATGGCTACAATTTATAAACTTTCACTTCTGGTTAAGGAACATTCATAGCATCACTTTAATGGTTTTAAAGTTTCCCAAGACTGATAAAGCAGGTTAAAAGAACCAAAAAAAAAAAAAAGGGGATAGCTCTGCACATCATCATGACATAAAACTACACTGAGTTTGTAGTTCTGCAGTTCCCTTATTCGAAAGTATAGGTAATCTGGATGCAGCAGATGATAACGAAGGCTGCAAAAGCAATCTGACTAATCAGATATGGAGACAACTTCGAATACAAAACTCAAAGATCTTTATTTTCAATACATAAGTCGTGCATAGCACGAGGAAACAGTGCTGTGGAAACAACAAAGTTTCTTTATTAATATGCTTAGTGGCCTCGGGGCACTCATTAACAAAATCGTACACATTTATTAATAGTGAAATACCCATATGACAAGCAATGTCTTGGAGCCAAACTTTGTAGAGAAGTGTTAAAGAATGTCGAAGAATGCTCCTCATCTATGTTTTTATCCAAGTTCATCGTAGGGGAACCACCAGTAAACCAGTCAAAAGAAGAGCTTATTTAGAAGGAAGAATGTACAATGTTTATCAATGCAATTCCATCCCTGAAGTTCTTTTCACCGTTCCAAAAGCTCAGAGTTCCAGACATCTTCCTGTAGCGGTATCATAAGAAGAATCTTGTCATAATAAAACGACTCAGACAAGTGAACTTGGTGAATTTGTTGGCTCAGCAAGAAGTCTGAAGATTCGATGGCGCGGTACCACCTACCAGGGCCAAAACAATGACTGACCTAGGAAACGTTTCTTCAACTTCTCGAACGATGGATCGCCAAGTCTAAGGCTATGATCAATATGTCTTCAGGTATATTGATAGCAGCGTATACTTCTGGCCTTGTGCTATATCCTTTCAGAGAATCAAAGTTAGTGCTCTTTAGCATAAAAGATGACTAGGCAACGTCATTTCAAGTTCAGGATATAGGAGATGGAGTAGGGTAGAAAGAACACACTTCGAAATGAATGTGTCTAGCACATCAGCATCTGAGGAGAAAATATTGGGTACCCTAAGGGGACCACGTCATCGGTGCTCTGAACGAGTCAGGCTTCGACACCTGTCCGATGGCAGGTCCACGTCTGCTCTCTCTCTTCTCTCCATCTTCTGCGCTTCTGTCTCTCTCCTCTCTCTCCTCACGATAAAATAGGGGGTAGACTCGGCTTGGCTCGGCTCGGCTCGCTGCAGAAGAAAAGACAGGTCACGACCCCCGCCAAAGGATTTCTCTCTCCTCAGTTAAACTTTCGGCAATTTTCTCTCTCTCTCTCTCTCACTTTCTCTCTCCTCGTAGGAGAACAAACAGAGAACGATCGACACTTGCGTTCTCCTCTCTCTCCCCTCCGCCTCCACTGGTTGCTTCCATCGCCCCCACCTTGAGGCCGACGCCGCCGACGCTCCTCCTCCTCTCTCTCGCGACGTCCGCTCTGTTCTCTCTCTCTCCCCCCTCCGCGAAGTCGTGCCTCTCTTCTAGCGAAACGCGACGCCGATAGCCCTCCACCTCCGCCTCCGCTGGTTGCCTCTGTCGGCGTCGGAGTCCGTGGCCCCCGTCTCCTCCGCCTCCGCCTCCGCCTCCGCCTACACGCCCGACGCCAACGCGTCGAACCATGGCGGCGAAAATGGAGGAGAGAGAAATGACGAAGCAGAAGACGGAGACGAAGAAGCAGAAGAGCGCGCGCTCGGGGTTCTGGACATGGGTCGTCGCGTCGGTCGCATTCCAGCTCGCCCTCGTCTACCTCCCCAGGAACCTCCGCCTATCCACCCGCCCCAAGGTCGCCACCCCTCTCACCAGCATTTGCCGTCGTAACGCCGCCTCTCTTCGCTCCGTTGATCGATTCCCGATCCCCGCGCGCTCGGGGTTTTGGACATGGGTCGTCGCGTCGGTCGCGTTCCGGCTCGCCCTCGTCTACCTCCCCAGGAACCTCCGCCTATCCACCCGCCCCGAGGTCGCCACCCCTCTCACCAGCATTTGCCGCCGTAATGCCGCCTCTCTTCGCTCCGTTGATCGATTCCTGATCCCCGATCCCCCGCCCCCTCCTCCCTTGAAATCTTGGAGGTCCATTTTCTGATACGATTTCTAGTTTTTCTTGTTTGTGCCGCCTGCAGTTGGCTACTGGTTGAAGCAGTCGGTGATGTCTCCCTGCGCAGGTTCGGCTCCGTTCGATCTCTATAGGAAGGAAGCTGCTTGTTTGCCTACTGGTGTGTCGCGGTTTGATGCTTTGATCCCTTCCACAGATTCCATGTATGACGGTTCTCCTTTGCTGTTGCTCGTTCTCGGACCTCTTGCTGTTGAAAGGTAACTACCGGAGTATAATCGCCGATGCATTTTGAAGGCTAGGTTGATTATGAGCTTCGCTGGTTATTTGCTAGAATTGAACTAGATTTATCTGGCTTTATCGAAGTGGAGGCTGTGGCTTGTGTAATTATGATCCTTTAAGAATGGCCACCACCGCATCTCTCCTTGAATCCTCCATATTCGACCCGTCATTGACTGATGCCAAGATTATGTGGGGACTCCATCACCCATACCAGACCATCATAGGGAAATCTGCGAAGAGCCAAGTCTTGTGGAAGTCAGTAAAATGTGTCTTGTGGTTCCCTGATTTTGAAATTTATGGATATGGAAAAAATTTGGAGGGACAGAGAAGTTTTTTGAAGAACTTCTTCGAGTATTTGGCGATTCAGTTACTTGCCGACGCATTATATGAAGTGCCGGTTATTCAGTTACTTTTGGCGCTTCGTCAGAACGATGGCGGCGATAGACGACTTCGTGGAGGCGGACAACGCGGAGGCCATCATCTCCAGGATCGAGCACAAGTCCCGCAAGATCGAGAGCTTGCTCAAGCAGTAAACTTCCCCTCCTCGATCCCTCTCTTGCCGCCTTTCCGTCAGCTATTTCACCGGATTGATTTTGAGCTGACCCACCTCCGCATTTCCTCATGTTTCATTTCGTCTCGTGCAGGTCGAAGCTGGTGGAGGCTCTCAAGACCGCCCTCGAAGGATAGCCTCCGAACATGCGGGACGAGCGATGCAAGGTTTGCCCTGTTTTTTTTTTTTTTTTTTTTTTTTGTGTGTGTGGATGTTTGCTGCTTGTATCAGTAGATCTTTCTGGGTAGTGAAGTCATGGTCTTTGCAGTCGGCGAACTGGATAGTGGTGCACAGAGCGATAATGGCGATAAAGGATCTGGATGCCCTGTTCTCTTCCTTGGATCCCGAGTACTACGACATCCTCATGAAGTGAGTGTTGCGCTGTCTTTTCCCTGTTTTCCGTACCCATCTGTTGTCGATGCTTGTTCGGATTTATTGCTTCATGTTTGCTTAGTAATCTTTACCGTGGAATTGAAATGTTTGGAGTGATGGTATCAATTTAAGGCACAGGGGATGGTTTTCTTGTTTCCATTAAGTTTGTAGCGCTTGAAGGCGCAAGTGATATCAATGCCGAAATGCCACCGTGTGTGGGGGGCTTGTGAAGGGCTTAATCTTTTCACTCAACTGTCTTGTTCTTTCAATGGGACATTTGAGTACTCCTGTAGTCCCTTGATACGGATTAACATAAGGATCATGGGCTCATTGGGTAGTGACAACTCAGCCAGAGAAAAAGTAGTACCATCTTCATTCGTCTCGTGTGTTCTTCTCACTCACTGAATTTTGGCTTATAATGATCATACAAGACAATTGCATGCTGTTTTCCCAGTCTCCCTGCAGTAATGTATTTAAAATTCCTTCCTGTCCATAACAGTGTCATTTGACCAGATAAATTGCGTTTGATAGCACGATACTTTTCTTTCTGGTTGGAGAACATGTTCCTTCTTTTCATCAGCACTTGAAACTTATCTTATTCTATGGATACTGCAAATATGACTTATTGGCTTGTCAATGCTTAAGACTGGCTTAGAGCATTATCTAACTCTCCTTGAAGAATTATATGCAAATGCTCTGGGGATGTTTCTTTATCACTATTGGTACTTGAGTTAGTCTAAACTGACAAGATGGTATCCAACAAAAATTGTCTTGAGGTCATCGTCAAAGTACTTGAATGTTCTCACGGCTGTGAACATCATCATTTAGGACTGGTTATTAAGTAGATGGGATTTGATGGCATCTGTTGTTTGCCTTATGTATGTACGCTTAACATGTATTTTACTTTGACCTTCAGGCTCATCATGCAACTATGGTCTCATGACCAGCAAATTGAGCATTGTCTTCTAATTTTACCATGGTTAACTGAGATTAAAGGTAGATATATTTATTGACCAGTTGGTTTTGTTGTTTTTTTGTTTTGACAAAAGTTGGTTTTGTTGTTTGGCTGGCCAATAAGTCCAATTCGAGGAGAGCAGAGTTTCCCCATGTATTATTTATTCCTCATCTGATCGTTACCATCTTGCTTGGATTACCGTCATTGTTAAGGCCTTTGATGGAGTTAAACATGCATTCCTTCTCTAGTGAGTAGTAAGAGAATCCAGTGTGCAAATGCTATCACTGTTGTAGTTCGTGTGTGCTACGTTTCGTTCTTTAATGCCTTCTTCTTTCCCCACGTACAGCATATCTGCAAAACCAGAACCCACCTCATTAATTTGATCCTCTCGTTGCTTGCCAGATACTTGTACAAAGGCTTGTCTACAGGGGATCGCCCCACCTGTGACCAGTGCCTGCGGATTCACGAAAGACTCACGGAGAGGGCCGGCTTGGGGTGCATACTTCATTCCCTAGCAGACACCACAAATACAGTATGATGATTATTGCTATCGTGATCTAAAGAGAGAAAAGTGCCCACTGTATGATTCCTTGCCTCCCTTTCCTGTAGATTTGGGCTGCGGTGCATCCATCATTGACATGAATGTGATCGGTATTACACTTTATTACAAAGTATCATCTCAGAGTCCTTACAAAGCTAAACTTGCTTCGGATTGCCAGAGAACATGCATTCTATCATTTCGAGGAGTTGAGCATTTGTCTCACCCATGAGATTAACTCAACACAATCATGAGAAACTTTTGTTGCGGACTTAAGTATGGCTAACTGATAATTAACAGTTTAGACTGCATTCAAATTTCACGTAGACGATTCTGCGTCGTCACTTGGGGACTGAGACAGCAACATTTTGATTAAGTCCAGTTTTGTCAAACTGAAATAAAATGAAATCTCCATAGCTCATCTTAGAAGCTGACTTCTGTGCATTGATTGTACAAGGAGGATGAAATGGCCATTGTTACATGACAGAGGTGATGCGTAGAATCTTTGAAGTCGTAAAAACCGGGCCAAATACAAGCTGAAACATACGCTTGTGTTCTAAACCATCTTTTCCACTTCTTGAAGCCACCTTATGGGAAAGGTACTTCATGTATCAGTCACCCAACCGATGTGCACTATGTACCTCGTCCTACTCAATCGATGCTTGAATTTCCAAAATGTTTCACTTTCGATCGGTTTATTACACCCTAAGTTGCCGTCATATGCCATGTGATGTGACTACTTGCTCTACCAAATGGGCTGGTCAGGAAATTGACTTTAGCATTCCAGAAACCTAACCAGTTTACTCCTAGACCAGAAACAGCGATTGACATTTATTAAACAATAAGATGAAAGAGAACTGTCAGTATTCTCATATGGTCATTGCCTAATCATAGAGTGCTGATGAAAAGTAGGAACATGTTCTCCAACCAGAAAGAAAAGTATCGTGCAATCAAACGCAATTTATCTGGTCAAATGACACTGCTATGGACAGGAAAGAATTTTAAATACATTACTGCAGGGAGACTGGGAAAACAGAATGCAATTGTCTTGTATGATCATTATATGCCAAAATTCAGTGAGTGAGAAGAACACACGAGACGAATGAAGATGGTACTACTTTTTCTCTGGCTGAGTTGTCACTACCCAATGAGCCCATGATCCTTATGTTAATCTGTATCAAGGGACTACAGGAGTAAACAGAAGAATAAGGGATGGCCACTCAGCAAATGAAAGGGACAACGGATGGTTTTGCAGAGGATTTGACAATTTGAAGGGATGACTTGTAAGCATAAGCACAGGCCAACAGATACATGCTTTCTTCAATAACTAGTCTAATGGATACATGCTGCTATACCTATGGAAAAAAAGAAAAAGGCAGATACATGCTGTCATTCTTTCCAACATATTCTCCAGATGACAGAGCTTAACAATATTGTGCAGCAATTCAAGTCAGAAACAAAAATAAAAAATAAAAAGGAAATGAACCTGTTGTGTCAGCATACGTAGTCATATGAAGAAGCCTGTAAAGAAGTTTAATCTATTCAACCGATATGGTATCTCGAAACACAATTAAAGGGAGATTATAATGCACGAAGCATAGCATAAATTACCCAAAATATGCTCTGCTGGTTCATCTTTGACCCCTATTTTCAGATTTACATGTACTACTTGCAATTGCCGAACAATTAAAAAACCAAACTTCTTTACAAAGCAAAAACCCAGCAGGGAAAGTAAATTTAGATCAACAAACAAAAAAAATCCAACAATAACTTTGTCCCTTTTTCCAATTCGATACTTTTCCCTTTCCTGTACCTACTAACCAAATTTTACCTGTAGTTGATGTGTGAAAGCGCCCGATGCTTACGAGCATCCATAGGCCTTCAAGCATCACGACTTCCGGCTCGGGAACACCTTCTATCTCCGGGACATACGCCTTCAATATCAAAGTTCTCAGGGTGAAGACACCGAGAACTTCCAGAGCATGACAATTTGGTTGAGAGAGAGAGAGAGACAGAGAGACCTCCGGCTCAGGAAATGGGCAAGATGTTCTACCTCAGCGCAAACTATCTCTGCAGAAGTGATAAACACAAACTTCATTGTCGAAACCAAATAGGCCACGAAACTCATTAACTTTCGAACATGGCAAGTTCATAAAGAGACAGCAACATAATCCTAAGTTCTAGAACAGAGAGAGACCTTGGCTGGAGCTTCGGCCACACAGTAAGCATCCGGTGTGCCCCACCAACCATAAACCAGGAAAGACAATCTGCAAGCGAAAACCAAATGAAACAAAGAGAAAATTCATCGTACGAAAGAGGAATGAATATCCCACATAGAAGAACATACATCAAGCTGCTGCTGCTCGTTCTTGGGCCTCTTCCTTGGCCTCCGGGCAGGCCTCGACCCCGTCATGATGAAAATGTCCTCCTCGATCTCCTCCTTCGAGAGCGATATCCAGAACTTCCTCTTCTTCTCCTTCCTCTCGCCCTCCCCCACGAAGCCTCGTAACCGCACGGATTTCGGCTGCGGCTGCAACTGCTACTGCTGCTGCGCGGCGTAATTCTCCTTGTCCCCGCCGAGCGCGCCGCCTGCGGCGTCGTGAAACGCCTCGCCGTTCCTCAACGACAGCGGCGGAGGGTTCACCGCCCTCCTCGGCCGCCGCGCCGCTTCGGCCTCGTCCGCCTTCCCGTCCTCGCTCGCGCCGCCGCCGCCTCCTCCGCCGGCTGCGCTGCTCGGGCGCTCCCCCTCCGGAGGCTGGGGCCGCTCGTGGGGTGGGGGTGGGATGCGCTGAGAAAAGGAAACAGAGGAAGTGCAGCTCGTTCTCTGCCCTTCACGAAGAGAGAGAGACAAAACCCAAAATATTTAAGTCAGGAGAGAGAAATTTTAAGCGGGAGTCGTCCTTTCTTCTGCCAGCCAAGCCGAGCTGAGCACCAGCCGAGAGTTATTTCGGAGAGAGTGAGAAGAGAGAGGAGAGAGAGACAAAAGCACAGAACATGGAGAGAAGAGAGAGCAGACGTGGCGGGCCCCGAGAACAGGTGTCGACGCGTGAATGGTTCAGGGCACGGATGACGTGGCACTGTTAGGGTACCCAATATTTTCTCGCATCTGAGGGTGCAGATTTGGTGCTTTGCTAAGTGGTGCTGGGTTGTAGCTCAAGTTCCGAGAAGTTTTTAGCGAGCCACATTTTCACATGATCTGTCAGTTAATGAAGAAAATGTTTTCCACATGTTATATTATTGTAGAGTGAGAATAACTCCATTACTCTATATCACATAACAACTGTTAAATTCAACAGAAACCTTGAATATCAAACCCAACAACCAAAGATCCGTCGGGCTGCTTCACAAAAATAAGCTTTTGGGTTTCTAAACTTTCCCCTGTTTTTGCCTTTGTAAAGCCCGTTAACACTATACTGGAGTATCTGCAACTTCATTTAAAGCAAAAATCATCCTGCCCAAAACACTGCCAGACAGGTACAAACATGGGTGCTAGACTCTGGCAGTATTTCCATTTATCAAAGTGAAATTGGAAAGTGATTTATTGCACATTACTAGAGCAAAGAACCAAGGGGATAACATTATGATAAGTGACCCCTTGGTTCTATTTTGTTTTCCCCTTTCCCCTGCTTCACAAATTGTTCAATGAGCACTTACCAAAGTTTAAGTGATGAGAGAATTGGATATAATATGGAGACAACGAGTCCGGAGTGACGTGGATATTAATTTTGCAATAGCTGATTGTCCTAAAAATAACTGATTCCATGCACTTTAATTATAAAACTTTTACTTTTACGTATAAGTTCTAAAATCTTCTAATTTCGTCACTTGAGTGCTTTTATTACCTTCGTCAATTTTTATGTGAAAAAAAAAATGCCAAGTGATTTTTTTTATTTTTTTAATCATTCATGTATTTTTTAAATATTTTTTCGATTCTTGCATCTGAAAATTCAAACAAATAAAATAAAATAATTTAAATCTTTTTAATCATCTAAAAGTGGAAGAAAAATATTTAATAAAAGATAGCTGATGAAGGGTACTGGGGAAGGCGGGTGCCGTCTTTCTCGAGCGTATGCATATAGTTGCTTGCCCGTGTGGATGCGTTTGTAGAGAAGAATAGAAAATCCAAAATCATTAAAAAAAAAAAAATAATACTCTCTCAAAAGCACCCTCCTCAAGTGTTTTATGGATTTTAGACAACGTTAATGCGCAAGAATGATTTGACCTAAAAAAAGAGAAATACGCACTAACGACGGCCGGCGCGTGCTTTACAAAATTGAAAGTAATTGACGTGGCACGATTCCTTCCTTACACACCTATTCTTCCTTTTTTCCTTTTTTGGGGAGACCAACGCTATCTAATCTCTTCCATCCGATGGAGAAAAGATTGTCTAATTGAATTCGTGTATCCTAAATTCGGATTTGAGCCCACCAATGATGTAATACATTACGTAAAGTCGAGAATAACTTTTAGAATACGGAAGGAATGATGTTGTCAAAGCTGGCCAGCCATGACCCTATAGCCTTAATTGGATTAGTTCTCGACGAATTTGTTTTTATTTTTCGAAAGTCAATAGCATTAGAAGTTGACATGTGGCATGATTCCTTCCTTGCACACCGATTATTTCTGTTCTTTTCTTTTCTTTTTTCCTTTTTGGGAGAGCAACACTTCCCCATTCATATCCAGTCGAGAAAAGTTTGTCTAATTGAATTCGTAAATCCTAAATTCATAATTGAGCCCACCAATGACGTAATGCATAATGTAAAGTCTGGATTGAACTTTAGAAATTCTCAATAGAAGAACATATGCTGCCAAAGCCGGCCAGCCACGACGCTATCGCTTCAATCCGATCAAATTATCGACAATATTATTTTTATTTTTCGAAAGTCGATAGCATTAGAAGTTGGTCTTCATTTGGCCAACATCATTTGCCTATAGAAAATGGCTAAACAAGCAGCCAAAGTAGTGACGGCTCCTGTGATCCTTTTGCCCCAATTTTCTCACATTCCATTCACACTCTTTCTCTCTCTCTCTTCTCTTCCCAGAAAAAGTGGTGGCACTTTCAATTTGGAAGATGTCCTTTCCATTTCCCAAGTGGAATTTTGGCCCATTTTGTCAACTTGGAGTTTTGGAGCTTCCTTGTGATCCTTGGTAAGAATTGGGATGTGTTGAAATTTGACTCGTCTTGAGTGCCGCATGATGTGGTGTGACACGGTTGAAGTTTTATAATTGGATTTGTTTAATATTATTCTCCTCTCTCTAGATTCCACACTTCACTCTGTTAATATCCCTACCTTTACTTGGGCAAATACCATTCCTAACCAAAAAAGAAAATGGTAAGACAAAATGTACATGCATCAGGTGAAAAGTTTTCCCGAAAAATATATCATGCAAAATAAGTGGACCATTAAATAATAAAAATTATCATGTATTGTAATTGTGTTAATGTGCATAAGGATGTAGTTGCAATACTTATATTTTCGGTATGAACATTCTAGGCTTTTCCTAATACATGGTGGATAACAAATTTTAACTTATCATAGTTTTTAGTAATGGTAATGATGATGACCACCGGTAGAGAAATGATATAACCACTATAAAGAAAAATAAATAAATCCATAGACATTAGAGTTTTTAGTGAATTGTCTTTTTTTTTCCCAACTTTCAAGCTTGTTTTGTATTTTATGATTGTACTAGTTTTAAGTATTCGATCAATCTACGCATCGCGCTGGTTTTGTCCTAGATTTTAGTCATGACAAAAAGAGCTATTCCTTTCCTTTTGGTCATGGAAAAAAAGAATGGCCTTGATTAGTTTATTTAAGCTCTTCCCACCCTTAATAAGTGACACGAATTGTAGTTTGATTTAACTATGCAACATATAACACAAATTATTTTTCCGGATGCATCAGTCACACTCTTTACTAATTGTAGGAATTTGCACGGTCTGGAAAGATTTGATATTACATAGTTTTGGAGATTGGATAGTAAATTTCATCATTATGGGATAGGGAATATACATTTCCATCTCACCAAAAAAAGGTAAAATATTCGGGTCAAATCATTTTTTAAGTTAAAAATTAACATTTTATTGGATTTTTCAATCAATTGTCTTTGATTTTCATAACACCCTATTTCATCAAATTAAATGACATTGAAACGTGGGCGAGAACTAATCAATCTCTTTAATCAAACTTCAATTTCAAAAAATAAAAAATTGCTCACATAATTTTACATTTTTAAAGTAAAATATTGTCGAGCATGATTTACAAATTAGGCGCAAGTCGCCCACCAAAACAATCCAATTGCTGCGAAATTGTCAAAATTTCTTTATCTTTTTCTGTGATGTAACCAATTTAGGCGCTAAATGGGCGGTCGAGCCTGTTGTGCCGGACCACGGAAGGACCCTCCGACGCTCCTGGCGGCAGCAGCGGCAGCCACTCTAGGCGAGAGGGCCGACGACATGCGCACCAAGAAGGATGGCATCCTATTGAAAGCCCAGCCTTCCGACCCGGGTGCCGAGTCCAGCCGGTCCAGCCTTCTGTAGTACCGCCCCCGGCTGCTCCCTTCGCCGTACCGGTATCCACGCCTCGAGCAACCTTCCTGGGGCAGGGCCGGCCCGGGCCGGTCCATCATCAATCGCTTCCTCACCTCGGCGGGCAGCCTCAGGGTGAACCGCTCCGTGTCGTCGCCCGGTCGGACCAGCGAGTGGCCGGTCGAGTGGGATCGGGGAAACCTTCCGATCCTACTGCTCGAGCCACGTGTCCGGTTGCGATTGGTGGTGCCGCCGCTCTCCTTCTTGTCCCATGGATCTGGCGGCTGGATCCGCTCTGGCCCTCCCTCCCGCGGGCTCCTCTCCGGCGAGCCGCCATCTGGCCGAGCCACCTCGACCGCCGGCGCCTCGACCGACGGCGGCTCGGCCTGCTGGCTCTCCGGGTCGTCGGCCGGCTGCGAGGCGAGGTCGGCGCGGCAGACGGGGCAGGTGGTGTGGGAGGCGAGCCACTCGCCGATGCAATCCGGGTGGAACGCGTGGTCGCACTTGGGGATCAGGCGGAGCGTGTCGTCGTCCTCGAAGTCGTTCAGGCACACCGCGCACTCCAGCGACCTCTCGCCGATCCTGTGCCCCTTCACCGTGGCGTACGCGACGGTAGGGAAGGTCTCGACGACGGCGGGGTCGAGGCCGCGGGGCGGGGCGCCGAGGCGGCGGAGGGAGCGGACGGCGCGGCCGATGGAGCCCTCGGGGGACGGGGAGCAGCGGAGGATGTAGGCGGAGAAGGTGGCGAGGAGGAAGATGATGATGACGAGGGCGACCAGGACGAGGCCGATGGAGTTGCTGAAGGCGCCGTAGCCCGGGGCGGGGGAGGACTCGTCGCTGGGCGGGGTGGGCGCCGCCTGGGCGGCGACGGGAGGGAGGATGGTCGGAAGGAGGAGGAGGAGGAGGGCGGCGGCGGCGGCGGCTCTCCGCCGTGGCGGCGGCGGGATCGGAGGCATGAGAATATGTTCGGTTTTTGTCAGGGTTCGACGGAGGAGAGAAGCATGTGAAGGAGGAGGAGGAGGGGGAAGCTGCGTGGGAAGTGTTTCGGGAGGGTTTGAGTCAGAGATGCCGACCCAGTCAACCAGACGACTTGAACTTAAAAAAGGCACTTTTCGCTTCTTCTTTTTTGGCTTTTATTTATGACATTTAAAAAAAATACCAACATGTAGTTTTTTTCATTATCTGTCGTTTCATCTATTAATATATAAAGCGGTGCGATGAGATTATTTTCTAACTAATGTGAAAATATTATTCTCCGAATGGTTCTCGAAATTAAAGTCGTGCTTTGTCGAGATTTCAATCATATATGCATTTTTTTTTTTTTTTAATTTTGGTATGTTGTGGGATAACAGCCTGTTTGGGAGTAGATATTTCGAATTTCGAAATTCTACCATTAAAGGTGGGATTTGTACGTGTTAATTTTACCATAATTAGATATTACTGGCGAGTTTATCTCATGCCTAATTTTTTTTTTACCAACATGCCTGATTAAATGAATAATTCAATGTACTGCTTCAAAAAATACGTGGGCCCCACAAGATTTTAATAGGAGAGGATATTGATATGTTAAATAATTATAATTAATTACCGGAGACTAATATAGTCGGCAATTATTCTCTCTTTTAGCAAATCGATCATTGTTTACGGCTGTTGCCACTCTATATTGGATATGAAAACTGGTTGTGTATATATATATTTTGTGAACACAAAAATCTTTTACAAAAAAAAAAAAAAAGAAAAAGAGGAAAGTGAGTTGATTACTTATTTCCAATTTCATATAATGGGATTTAGAAATGTTAGTAAGACAGCTATTAACAAGTGTGGCCATAAGTGCCAGACAAAATTTAGTATCATTTGCCAAAATTGAGTAACATTGCAATAGGGCGTGTTATTAAATATTAATTGTTCATATCATGTACCGTGTTTGGAGAGCATTGTGACCATAGTTGGTTCACCTATCTCAATCGTGACCGGTTTAGGGTTTAGGTGGGGGAACAAGGACATCGAACATGAAGAAAATGATTGCAATCTCACTTGCAACAACACATGTCACGATTCGACAAATATTACTCAACACGAATTTCGTTATTTTCTTCATGGCATTGTGGAAAACCGTTGTGTAGTCCTTGTCGTCAATAGATTGATATTTTTTTTTAAAAAAAAATTATGTTTTGAATTTGAGTTTGTATACAAAAATCAAATCGATATTTTCGTCAACCAGAATATGATGGGAAGGAAATCCAGACAAATCACTTTTCAAATTGGATTTGAATTGCTCAAGCTATCTAAGGAAAGGGTGGGCCCGCAAATATCGAGGCTTTGATTTTCTTTTATTTCTTGGAGCAAGTCAAATCTAAGGTTGGCGCACACTAATTGGATTCGTCAAAGCCTCGCATAAAAAAAGGGGGTTCGTATAAATAAAGGCCTGCTTGTCAGAACAGACCGAAGAAAAAGTGTGGATCATGCCGTGATTGCTGCTTCCCAATCTGACTTGTTTTCTGAGTTTGGTATAGATTATGAGGAACAAAAATATACAGATCAAATAAATCAGTCTGGATATCGGTTCGGTGCTTGATATAAAAATAAAAATGGAACCGATATCGTGCAGTTCGATACCCAATTATAGGTAAGGATCAAATTGGGAACCGGGGATTCGTAGTTTCGTGAACTTTTTATTGTTTAATTAATTTTATGTGTTCATCTTTTGTATGTTGGTGCCATTGATAACTTTTTTTTTTTGTTTGTTTACTTCCATTTTGTTTAACTAAAAATGAAACAAAAAGAAAAATGAAAAAAAGAAACAAAAAAAAAGTTAATCCCCTTAGACATTGGAATCAATCCTGAAACCAATTAATATGGTAAGTTCCAAGTTTCAGGATATCATAAGGTAGATTGCAAGTTCTAAAAATTAGAGAATCGGTTATGATAAGATAGGCTTCAGATGGAACCTGAATCGACGTTAGAACTGCCCACTCTTAATATAACTTAGGACTGAGAAATACTTGAATGTGTAAGTCAATTGTTATTTAGAATTCTTCGATTGATTAGTGGATTGTTGCTGGATCTCCATATGGAGTAAGGACAGGTACTTGAACCAAATCACATGAATCATTTGTTATTTCTCTAATGATTTCGTGCTGATTTAATTGCAACTTTCGATAGCTTTCACAATTTTGAGACAATTTTAATGTAAGATGACACAGTATTGCACGTGGTAAAATGCTTTCGTGAAGTTATATATAGAACAAGTTCGAGAATAAATATTATAAACAGATAGACAATGATTCCACAAAAGAAAGAGAGAATAACTCAATATGATTTTAGGTCGAGTGATTACCAGAATTATTAACACAGGAGGTACACAATAGACAGGTTGTTGATACTTCACATGTATTTTATTGATGTGTAAATCTCGAGTTGAGTGACTATAGTTAAAGCATAGTATGATCTCATTAAAAAAAGTATTAACACCTAGGGTTTTACCTTTTAGGTCGTGTTCCTAATGTTGTTGCCTTTAGCTTTAAACCAACCAGGCCAATTCTCAACTTAATGAATTCGATGAATTTTCTCTCTTTAAAGGAGGCCCACGATAGGTGGTTTATAGTCCATGGGCCTTTTTCATTTTTTTCGCTGAAATCGTTTTGCTTGCGTAGTCTTCAATTCAACTAGTTAGGTAGTTTTCCATTATTGGAAATGAAAAAAGAAAAGAGGAAAAAAGAGGAAAAAAAAATGGAGTTTTCTAGATGGACATATTCGACATTTACCCACATAACAGGACCAGCTAAGTTCGATTGAATTGTTGGTATGGTGGCAGACACGAAAATTTGTCGGTTTGGAACGATCCTTGAAATTCACCAAAATAGCAAAACAGTACGCAGGACGAATTGCAAGGAACATCCAGCGGCCAAGGCAATGACCACCAACCACCTACCCCCCGCCCTGCCCCGTCCGCCCTTTATCCGCCCTTACATGGGTCTTATCTAAAAGAGGGTCGGTAAAATGATGCCCGAATGTATCAAGACCATAAGTGCATATCCATTCTACGTTAACGCGATCATTATTCCGACGACCCCCAAACGAGACGTTAATCCGCAAATTTGCATTGTCAACTTCAATTTTTGGACCGATCGCTGGGGAACACGAGCTAGGAAATGGACACGAGAGAGTCACAAGCTCGCCATCTCCCTCTCTATCTCTATCTCTCTCTATCACTAGATCTCTAGGCTTATCGATCTCTAGATGGCTACGCTTTTTTTGGAACTTTGCTATAGGTTCAAAGTAACCATGATTACGGGCACAAGGATGGATTCGGACAGGGTACTATGGTCACGAGCGGGGGGGCTAATCATTGTCGAAGCTCTTTTCACTCTTTTTACTCAAAGAAGCATCGAGTCCCCTCACCCCACGGAGCCCCTCCCCCCTCCCCCCGATTAATTCGCATTAGCACGCGTCATCACGGTGCTCATGCAATCGGAAAATAACACGAGTGGATTGGTAAACTATTGTTCGATGCTAAATGTCGTCCTTAAATTTTTGTTATGTTCAGTGTGGTCCCTACACTATCATTAAATGTTTAATCTAATTTTTGAACCGTACAAGAATGTCAAGTTGAGTTTGAATGGTGAGCACCGGAAAAAAAAAAAAAAAAAGCTACACTTGGATAAGGTAAATAAGACATTCATCTCAAATTAAATATTTTTTTAGTAGTTTAAGGACCGCATTAAATGAATTAAAATTTCGTGAAAGATATTATACATTGAATTCAAATTTAGAGACTATTTGCACCGTTTTCTCATAATATAATTGTCTTGCACCAACCATTTTCCAATACGATTATTCTTTGTGTGGCTCACTCCAATTATTGCATGAACCGAATTTCTTAATCGGCGCAACATAATTCACCACGCACAAAGCATTTGCAAAAAAAAAAAGAAAAAAAGAAAGGAAAAAAGATAGTGATTTTACTCATAACTACTCGCGAGAAGTTTCAACAACTATCTTGATTCTCAATTAATTTCAACACGACTTCGACTTCGACTTCTTGAGTATCATTTTACTCGAAATATCTTGAATTGGCATGGACATATTTTTGTGCTCATGATTGGAGCTAAAGGTAGTGCAATCCGAATAATAACGTAGCTTTTTTTTATGTGATTTTAATGAGGTATGTTGCGTGGCATAGTAAGTCACGACGCACTTTTTTAAGATCACGGGAATCAAATCTACAGCCATGGCCTCTCAAACGGGGTTTGTATATCGCCCACGGCATTTTAACATGTGGTTTAGAATCTACATCATCTCATGCTATTATTTTTCGAAAGTTATAAGAAAAAAACAAAAAAAAGAATTAAATAAAGAAGCCTAGCGTAGGCCTATTTGGGGAGACAAAATCTATTCAAAAAGCATGAAGATGCGAAGCCGACGGGGCCCTCCAGTTTTCCAGCTCTGAAAAGGGGCCATTGCCCATTGGTGCATCATGAATGCATCGCTGTCTATCTATCTTCCCCTTAAAATCAGCTTCCCTCGTTTGTCCCATCCCTATCAAGTTCTCTAAGGTCCTAATCAAACATATAACATTTTCGTTGGTTTAGTTTAAAAAAAAATAAATTAAAAATCGGTACATTTATAATAAATTTACCCAAAATGACAATAAAAAAAAAAAATCTTAAACCGGTATATTTGTGATCAATTTATTCCAAACTAATTTTTTTGATCATAAAAAATCCCAATAACAAATATACCTTCTATTAAATTGGATCAATATCACAAAACTTATACAAATGTGACAAACAAAAAGTAAAATCTCAAGTTCGATATACCAGTTAACTGGTATGTGTCATCTAACTCATCAATTTGAAAGTAAAACGAGGGTTAATATGCCATAAGTGTATCGATTTTGAGTAAATTTGTTAAAGATATGTTAGTTTGAGATTTTTGATAGTAAAAAAATTAATTTGGTATAAATTTATTATAAATATATTAATTAAAAAAAAATTTGTGGTGTGCTATAACCCTCATGATATAACCCCTTTTTTTGTTCAGTGACTTCGGATTTGAAGACATCATCCATTACGACCGAGAACTTGGATGGGGCTTAGGTAGAGTGCGGCATTTCTGACTTTAATCGTACTTTCTTCTCGGTAGATTCAAGCCACTGGAAAATGTCTCTGCCCGATCGATCCTATGCTTGTCACAACGCGACCGATCGATTTTGTTACCTCGCAAAAACATCACGCAATCACGTGGGGCTTTGCCCGATTCCCTTCACACGTTGCCATCACGAGATGCGTCCGCCGCGCCCCAAAAAAAAAAAAAAATACCTCTCTGTCCGAAAGGGCTGAGGATGACGGGGAGGGGAGGGGGAGGGGGTGTGGATGAGGACGTGACGTGGCGTGCATACATTTTTTTTTTAAAAAAAAAAAAAAAAAAGGAAAAACTAGAAAAGGTGTGGGGGAGAAAACCGCCGTATAAAAATGGTTTCTTTTCTGGGGCGCCGTTGTTTCCTCCCCATGGGGGGTCGCTGGGGCGGGGCGGGGATCGGGCGGGGCGACGGTACACCGGATCTTACCGTGAGGGCCAGGCAAGTACGGACGCCGGGCGTGATTTCGAATATTTGTCTTAAGACTCTGAGGTGCCCTCTTTTTCTTAAGAATGCCACCGCGTCAAAATCACCCGCCCTTTACGTCAAATCTCGATATTTTGTAACCAACACCGGGGGGAGAAAATGAAATAAATAAAGAAAAGGAGGGAAAATAGCTGGATTATTATTATTATTATTATTTTTTATTTCCTTTTTTCCGGATTATTTCTCCAAGAACATTTTTTATTTTCCCCAATTCGGTAATTTATTTATTTTTAGTTTTTATTTTGTAGTGCGTGTCTTATTTGTCCCCCTTCTTCTCCACTTCCATCGAAGGTCAATTAGCTAATTCTTTCTGGCCTTCTGTTTTTCTGGGAAGTAATGCGTGATTTTTTTTTTTTTGAGAAATTTGGAAAGAAATATTCTTCCCCCAATTGAAACCACAATTATGATTGTGGATTTATTGTCATGGATTCATTAAGATTTTCACTTTGTTGGGTTAAAGTCCACTTGATATCATAAATTTTTTCAAAATAGTGTATCCATGTTACACGTACTAAAAATTAATTTTCGTGTCATGAAAATAGAAAATCAATACACTCATATTGGTAGGCACGTGCCACATCAACTTAAAAATAATTTTTGCATAAAAAATTTAAACCGATATTCCTGTGATAAATATATCAAAATCTTAGGGTATAAATAGGAATTTGGGACAAGAATTAAATAAATAAAGAAAGGGGGGGAGGAAAAATAGCTGGATTATATTTTTCTTTTCTTTTTTCGCGATTATTTCTCCAAGGACTCTCTATTTCCCAAATTCGGTAATTTTTTTATTTTTCGGTGTTTATCTTATTTGTCATCTTTCTTGTCTCCTTCCATGAAAGATTAATTAACTAATTCTTTCTGCCTTTTGTTATTTGGGAAGTAGTGCGTGATTTTTCGTTTTTGAGAAATTTGTAAAGAAATAGTCTTCCCCTAATTCAAACCACAGTTAGGATTGCCGATTTTGTCTGTCAATGATTCATTAGGTTTCTCACTTCGATGGGTTAAAAGCTGACTTAATATTATAAAAAATTTCAAACTAGTATGTTGGTGTTACATTTACTAAAAATTTAATTTTTGTGCCATGAAAATCGAAAATTGATACACCCGTATTGGTATACACGTGCTGCATTTAGTCAACGGATTCTCTAGATTTCACTTGTTTAGTGAAAAATAAATTATTTGGAATATATTTTCTTAATAATGACTATTTGTATCGATTGAAATCATTATTTACTAAAAGAATATTTTCTTTTATTGATAATAATTTATGTCTAAATATTTTTGTGAACGGTGAAAATATTTGTTTATTCATTTTTGTAAGTGATTTAAGCGATCATATTTTGAAAAATGGTTTCCAAACCAATCATTTTTCGTGAATAGACACCTTTAATTTCAGTCCATTTTCTTTAGATCAGGCTTCTCCAAAACGACATTATTTAGGGAACCCATTTATGCTAAGATCCACATCACACGCCTAATATCCAAGTAAATTGCCAACTACTTTTCTGCACGAGCAACTCAACAGAAACATTGGGAGGAAGCCAACAGCAGAGCTTTGTCGTGATCGTACCAATCGGAGATTTCCTGTGACGTGAAAATTAATATTAAGTAAATGCGGCATATTCGTACGGGTTTAAGATTTTTTTCTTGCACGAAAGTTAATTTCGGGCGACTGTCGGTAAGAATGAATCGATTCGAGATTTCGGTAAGTATTAGTTGCCATAGTGTGCGATTGGAATTTTGTCCGTGCGAACCATTTTCAAAGCCGCATTCGCCGGACAAAACACAAATCAGTCGCCTCATTTTCCTTTGCTGGACGATGTTTTCATCAATTATAGCAGCTCCACGACAAAAAAGCAAATTGAGAATTTTGGTCCAGATTTGGTTTTGTCTGTTAATGTCGTCTTCAAAAGACATACAAAGACCGTGCTTTCTTGACATATGCCGATTTCGCTTTTGGTATTTATTGGAGCTTATCAGAATCGCCCGACACGATAAACTCATAAGCGCACGACTGTTTGTTCTTTAAAGTTTAAATTATTCGAGAGAGATACTGCTCATACTTTTCGTCTCACAACTGGAGGTTCTGATAATTTAGACAAAATAGCAGGGATGTGGCCGCCCCACCTCGAGAACAAAAAAAAGAAGAGAAAATTAATTGAGTCCCCTGGAAATTCACCGAAAATTTCGTAATAAATGAAAATATTTTCCATGAAAATCATTTTAAAGGAAAATAATTAGTTTTCACTTGTTCGGTAGTTAAAAAAATATATATATAATTTCCTTCTTTCCATAAGGGGAAATTGTTTTCCTTCGATTAAGTCCCGAAAACAGTTCTCCTTCGGGAAAAAAGAAGAAGAAAACCCATAAGTTAATCAAGATAATGCGCTTTTGGGTTCTTAGATAATGATGATTATTAAAGACTTAATCAGCATTGGTAGGTGAAGTTTAGGAGTGGTGGTCGGCGGGCGATGCCGATGCGATTGGAACTTTTTTGGGAGGACAATGATTTCCACTTGCTCTTTTGGCTTTTGGCGTTGGAGATTCATGTGCAGCGGTCCCCCCCCCCCATTTGGCCCTTTGGAATTTAAATCGAGTTCGAAACGTTCATTGGCTGGGTCGGCTTCGGAGGGATCGGACCCGTCGGGGTCCCGATTCAATGAAGCCTCCGCGACGTACCTGTCGATTGGGTCACTAGACTTTTGGAGGGTGTTAGCATCATCGCCATCGTCTCGCTCGAACGCAAAATCTTCCTCAGATTAGGGTTTTCCCGAGACGCATAGATTGCGAGACCCCACACCAATGAGGTGCTACCGTTGCGAGAAAGAAGGGAATACATACCAAAGAAAAAGAAGAGGACTTAAAAAAATGTGATAAATCTTCGTCTTGATTAGCGCGCGATTAGGCCTTCGTCATTTACTTATTGATTTTTCGTACCGTTTTTTCCCCTAGATTCTCGATTTTACATGTGACGATAATACATGTGGGGCACATAATTGGTATAGTATGATCGACCGATTTAACTTGACCGATAGAGGATTAGCTGCTGGATTGCAAATAATGAAATGCAACGAGAGGGAAAATGACTTTGGTTAAAGTGGATCTACATAGACTAGAGTCATATGGGGCTTAAGGTTCAAGACCACATTTTTAGCCTATATCACATGATTCATGCAAATCCAAAGTATAATCGGTTTTCTTTTTGCTTTCTTTTTAAGGTTAAATACCATAAAAAAAAAACCTTCAAATTATGCCTATTATGATACAAATACCCTAAACTTCTTTTTGTATAATTGACACAAATACCCTAAACTTTTTTGTGTTAGGAAAAAGCCCAAACTTATAGATATGCAACGTTTATACCATCTATTTCAGTTATATCTAGAATATATGTGTCATATTGATGAACATTCGTTTTATATATATATTTAGGGACACACAAAAAGTCTGGGATATTAGAGTAATTATGGGCACGATATATATTTTTTTTTTTTGTATTAACCTTTGTTTTATTTCAAAAAAGAGCAGCTCAAAAATGGCCGAGAGTTATGTCACAATGCAACTTCTATTTGATTAACAAATGAAATTAGGAATCAAATCCCTTAGATGAAAAACTAAATATTGTCGTTGTACATCAAAGTTCCAAGCAAAATGAGCTGACTAGTCCGCGCGAGAACTTCCTTCCTTACACTCGTTTAGACAACCAAAGCACTTTTGAGTTTATCTTGAATATACGTGCTCTCTAAAATTTGAGTTTGTAGACTAAAAAATGTTGACTTTAGGTACATAGAATTCACTGCTGTATCTACCCTTGTTGGGTGCACCATCTTTTGATGACAAGTAAGTGAACCTTTCTGCAACAATATTTCCACTTCCAGCTACTCCACCTGGAAGTGGGAAATGGGAAAGTAACCTGACCACATTCACGATTATAATTAATACGATCTTCTTCTAGAGGGTCCAAAAGTCATCAATTGCTGACAAAATGAACTAACCCTACCACCCCTTGCTTTCATTGCTTTTTGTAAACTCATTAAATAAGCTGTATCATAAGCTAATAGTCCTAGGGTTTTAACTGTTTGCTTTCCTAGGGGAAAGGATGCATTAATTGCCTGATCATAGAGACCGAAGTTGCTGTTTGATGATGTCCCAAAGAAATTGATGGAGAATCAACTACTATTGACACTGAATAAAGCCTATTTTGCCTTTGTATGGGTGTGGTGTCTCACCAAATTCCATCACACTAGATGACATAGCTTAGGTGTATATTATTCGTTATACCTCTAATTACAAATTCACAATAATTTTGCATTGATGGCCCTAACGTGATAAGACTGCACATAATTCATAGGGAAACAATAGGGCATGCGAGGTTATGATCATTTTGGGTCCAATCGTCATGCGAGATTACAATCATTTTGGACCCAGCATATGTCGCATGTCGTGACGTTGAGCAATCATCATATAGGGGTGATAAGTTCAATGCAATAGCTAGGTTCGAAATTAAATTGGTTCACAAAAAAACACTGACATGACATGTTACAAAAGACTATATTTTAAAATTTCGAATCGAGTATGGTGTGCGTATGCATGCAAATAAAGACTGAATTCCATCTTGCACATAAAATGCTAAAATAAACAAAAGATTATGACCATACAACTAAACAGAATTTGAATATTGGCTTCCAACAAAAGAAAGCATACGCAGTTTTTGTTCTTTTATATGCATAAAGCAAGTCCGCTAGAATATAGTTCATTGGAAGGTCCTGAGCCGCTAAGTTAATCTCCATTAAATCATTTCAAATGTATAGTTCTTGGAAGTATGTGCTCCAATGAATAGTCAATAGTTAATCGGTCGGCAGATACTCTCCAAAATTAGATACATGCGGTTCATCAAGATTCTCTTAACTTGTTCAATCGATCAAGGGGATGCATCCAAATTTACTTTGTAAGCTTCTTGATAATCAAATCTTCTCGTATCTCTTAGGTTCAAAGAAGAGCCAAATTGGGTCTAATCTTTCTTTTAGTTCCGTGAGTAGAGGGAGGAAAGTACTTCAAGATTCTTAAATCATGCAAATACATAAGATAGAGCTCTGATGCTAATAGCAATCGGACAAAATCAAACTGCCAATGTTTTCATTTTAATTTTATGCAATATCTTGATGGAAAAACTTTAAATAAATTATCGCGTGCGAGTGTTGAGTCAACTCAAGATTGAAGAAAAATTGGGGGCAAATGGTGGTTGCTTTTTGGATGGGTCTCCATGTCAATTTTTGACCCATGTTTTGGATTATTGCAAACTACCACCTTCCTTGGCCGGCTTTGAAATATATACAAAATTCCTCTCATTTTGATTTTACAACTCTAATCCCACCAAAATAAAAATTGCAACTCTAATTTATTTCATTTCCGCTTTTTCATTTTTGCTTCTACAAGGGTTGCGAATTCCCACCTTTTGCTTTAAATTATGCAAGTTGCAAAGTTAAGTTAGCTAATGTCCATGAAGAAAAAGGAAACCGCGTTCACATTGACAGAACATAACCCTTGACAAATTATTAGGGAATCACATGAATTCAACATTTATATATATATATATATATATTTATTTATTTATTGATTACGAAGCATTGTCCATATAAAAGAATTGCATTTGCATGGGGACCTTGCATGGATATTCCGAGAACTTTTATATTACGTGCACTAGAATTTAACAGAAAAGCTGGCTTATTACAATCAGAAAACAACGCCATAAGCTGTTAGGCCTTAGCTAGGGAAAAGTGTTTTGCCCTAATCTTGGAAATGGAAGCTCGATATGTTTATGTCCGCAGTAGGCGGTTGTTCTTGAAATTGATGAAATGAGAAGCAGAGAAATATGTGGTCGTTGTTTTCGCTTCGTATGGTCACATGGATTCCTTTCAGTTCCCCTTTCTCTCTGACATTATACAAGTCCGAGATCTCTCTCTCTCTCTCTCTCTCTCTCTCTCTCTCTCCCTCTACCTCTCTGTCTTCTCGGTTCGTAGGCCTCGTTTTTCTCTTTCCTTCGCAAGAATCTCTGCGCACGTCTGTCAGCTTTTTCTCTCGCTCTGTGCGGTAGTACTCTCAGCCGTATTATTACCAAATGACGATAGGAACGTATAATTCTAGGGTTTTTTGATCTACGCGATGCACCAAGGAGGTGTCATGAGTTTATCCATTATTCCCTCGTCTCCCACGATGCACCATAGAGCTTCATTGGTCATTTCAAATACGACTATCACTTAAACTAGCTAGGACAAGAACCGAGAATAAGTTCATTTCAGCTTACTCAATCGACTGAAGAAAGTATGACAGCCTTATTGTGTTCAAGGGTATTGGATAGGGATGTGTCCATATCGGATTGGGTCAAACATATACTGTAAGTCGTCTCTACCGGTGGTTGTTGAAACTTCTGATTATTTTGTATTTAATTGAGTTTCCATATGAAGAAGAATTGTCAAGAGGATGGGTTACCTAAAGTGGAAGTTGGTTTAGAAACTTTTGTTCCTCCAGATGATTTTGGGTTAATATGCAAAGGAATTCCAAGTGAATTTAATGACAAAAGAAAAGCATAGACTTATGTGTATGATATTTTCTTTCAGCTTTCAATATTTACTTTGACTTGGAATATCTTATCATAAAGATTTCCCAAGGATTGTATTCAAGGGCATGCATAATGCCATTCTTACATTTTTTAGACATGGCCAATTTCAATAAGCGAGATATAGAATAGAGATAGAGAGGAGTGAAACATTTAGTCTATAAGCAATTTAGGGATTAGAGAAGAGAGAAGCAAGGATAGGCTAATTAAGTTCAAAATATAAAATGGGAATTTTGAATGAGTAATTTAGCTTGAGAGCCAGCTGGATTTTTAAAGATGTCTGTTTAGTTTGGAAAGGGGTTATTGAAGTTTTGACATGATTGGAAAGGTAGTCTATTTTCGTTAAGCAATTTATTGGCTAATCGCTTCATCAAGAGGTTCACCATGTCGGGCATGTTGTTGATGGTTATGAGCTTGATTAACCAAATGGAATGAAATGATCAATCTTAGACTTAATTTAAGGGTCGATGTGACCTGATCCACTACAATTAATGCCCACATATGGTTGTCATTAACATAATGCCGTGGTTGTCGCAGCAAACAAATGTTGCTGGTGTTGCTACCGATTGATCAGTTTTTTTTTTTTTTACTTTTTTTTTTTTCGTATTGAAGAAACGTCAACATAAGGTTTTTGTGAATTGAGAGATGTATCTAACCTCATCGACTAGAAACTATTATATGGGGTAACGGGAATCAAATTATTGTCTCAATCATATAGTATGGCTCCATTGTTCTGTTTAGGAAATATTGCATTATAGAAGAGGAGGAGATCATTATGGTAATTTAACACAAGTGTACGATAGCCAGGCAACTTTCTTGCTCCAACAAAAAGAGGGAGTCCTTTGTTTTCACACAACCCTCTAAAGCATCATCAAACCATATCTTTGCAAATATATGGTGGTGGTGGCCTTCCTTAGATGGGTTAATAATGATGTTATCATAATTTGTTAATGACAAGACATTCTTGTCCCCAAAATGGGCATGTTGATTTCTTTAATCCAACCCCATCATTCCCCCCACTCCATTACAAAATCTCATGATACCCTTTTGGTTTTTCTCTCTCTCTCTCTCTCTCTCTCAATTTTTATTTCTTTTGCAAGAAAACCCTAAAGATAAAACTATTTCACGTGCAATAAGCTGTAGACATAGCAATGATTCACCGTGGCCCTTTTAAAAAAGCTCAAACCCTCCATTCCCCCCTCCAACACATTATACCAAAAGCCAAGGCAGTTTCCTTTGGCTTTCCAAGATATTCTCTCATCTCTCTGGGGATCACAGGGAGGGAGGGAGGGAGGGAGGGGGAGAAGGAGGAGGAGGAGGAGGAGGAGGAGGGGAGAGAGAGAGAGAGAGAGAGAGAGAGTAAAAATGGCACTGGAAGCAGTTGTCTTTCCGCAAGATCCATTGAGCAACTATACAAGCAGAGAGCTCTACAACTTGCTCGAAAGCAATTGGGGTTCCTTCGACTTTGGGTTGGATCGGAACGAGCACGGGGAATTTTTAGACTACCCAACGGAGAAGGATTTCCCTTGCGGCGAGTGGAACAACAATTCGTGCTCATCAGATGCTGGGAACAACACAGCACAATGTCACTTGAATAATGACAACAGCAATGATGGGTCGTCCAGCCACCGAGCCGCAGCTGTCGGTCGCACAAAGCGGCGCCGTACGAAGAGCAGGAAGAACAAGGAAGACATCGAGAGCCAGAGGATGACGCACATTGCTGTGGAGCGAAACCGGAGGAAGCAAATGAACGAGTATCTCTCCGTGCTTCGGTCTCTCATGCCTGAATCTTATATTCAAAGGGTCTCTTTCTCTCTCTCTCTCTCTCTCTCTCTCTCTCTCTCTCTCTCTCTCAACCCTTTCTTTTGGCAAACCCTTGATTGCCATCGAATTCTTAAAGATGTCCGCAGAAATGTATGTTTCCCCTTGAAAATGTGCTTTCGCTGGCTTGTGATATAGACGTTTTGAATTTCAGATTCTGTGCGCATATGCAATACAGAACATTTGCTTGTTTTTCTACAATCTAATCTCTACAAGGCTTAAATTATTGCATATTGTCTGAATAGGCCGAACAAAAAAAAAAATTATATATTCAAGTAGATATTTTGAATGTCTGTTGTGTAGGGGGACCAAGCATCAATCATAGGAGGGGCCATAAATTTTGTGAAGGAGCTTGAGCAAAAGCTGCAACTACTTGGTGTTCAAAAGGAGATGGAGTGCTTAAAATCTGATGATGACCATGATGATAAGCCAGTTTCACCTTTCTCTGAGTTCTTCACTTTCCACAAGTACAACAACAGCAACAACAGCAACAACTCCTCTAGCTCGCCATCCCCGTCGACAGCAACGACGACGACAGCTTACTACGGCTCCACTGACGAAACAGCTGCCGGGAACAAGCGGCTGTCGGCCATCGCCGACATAGAAGTGACCATGGTGGAGAGCCACGCGAACCTGAGGATAAGGACGAAGAGGAGGCCGAAGCAGATCCTGAAGGTGGTGTCTGGGTTGCACTCGTTGAGGCTGACCGTTCTTCACCTCAATGTCACCACCGTTGATCGCGTTGTCCTCTACTCCATCAGCGTCAAGGTTAGACCTTAATTTTGGTGCTTCCTGATCACCGCGTTCGGGCGATGAACCGGTGTACGGTTTCCACATGATCACCATGCTCGAATTGATTGCGTCAAATATGGGTTCCCCCGGATCGTAAGCATATTCCCTGGCACCTGCGATTCGGAGGACGATTGTCTCCTGAATTTTGGGTCCGGATTTCGTCGTGCATTTCTTACCATTTTGTTTTCTCTTGCCTCGAGTTTCAACGATCCTTGCCAACTTTTGTTAGGATATTTTTATCAAATCATGGTCACATTCTCATTTTAATTTGAGGTACATTCATCGCCATCACCATCTTAACGTTTTTTATGTCTGTATTCATACCTTTTATTTGCGTAAATGCAGGCAGAAGATGATTGCAAGCTCACGGCAGTGGATGAAATTTCGTCATCTGTGTATCAGATATTCGTCCAAATTCAAGAAGAGTCGATTTGATTAGATTTTATTGTTACCTCTGATTCCCTCATCCTCCTCTTATTCTACTTCTTTCATTTTGTAATTTTTTTTTCTCTTTTTTTTTTACTCTCTCCCCTTTCTTTCCCCGTTTGTAACCTTTTACAGACTCATAATGTAGCTCCTCTCTCCTTCGCCCCCTAGATTGTAGCCTATTGTCATGTGATAATCCAAAAGTTCGCCAATTTCATTCGAAATTGATTCAGTCTTGGTCATGTAGCTTTCGCGTAATGTCCAACCACGAGTCCGAAAGAACTAAGGCAGCGAGTAATTAAGCTTTCTTTGAGTCACAATGCTTTGAATCAAAGTCGAATGACCGTGCGTCCCTCCAAAAACATGTGATCTTAAACCATCGTTACAAGTGAAATCGTACCAAAGCTTAAATTTCCATGGCCTGAGGTATATCTCCAGCAACTCATCGAATTATTCACATGATGAACATAGATTAACATTAGATTCACCATGAGTGAAAACGAAATTACTGTCGAGTAATATTGACTAAGCGACAGGGAGAGTTTAACTTATGGCAGGTTACTCGAACATGGTGTATCATATTATATGCATTGCTAAGTGATGTTGTTAGGAAAGTTTAGCCCAGGATGTAATCATGAATACGCTTTTCTTGATTTTGTAATTTTTCTAGAATAGGTATGATGGTCTACGAATTTGAAACTTCAAATGGGAATCATTAGCGTATTGAATGCAACTGATGCCCCCATGAAGCTGTACGATGTTTCACATCCCAAGGAGGAGAAAGTGGATTTTGTTGTTGGAGGTGGGTCGTGTTTGTCTTCTTGGATTGCAGAATAATTGATAATGACGTTAAAGCAACTTGAGTTTTTCTTTTCTTTTCTTTTCTGGGATATTTACAACTTTAGGTTTTTTCTTCCCAAAAAACAAATATGCACAATCACAAGATGGCTATCATAAGATAGCTCGATTCAAAAGGTTTCGCCGTTAACTCGTAAGCTGGCATGATTCAAAAAGTTTTACCCACAACGATGGGCACTAATCTGGACTACAGAAGGCGAGTTAGGGAAGTTAGCAAAATTTAAGTTAGAAAATACGTCGAACATTAATTGATAAAAATCAGGCCAAACATCTAGAAATCAGGGGCATCAGCCAAGTCCCCGAGTCGAACTTGTATCGATTTAGTTTTCAGGTGTAGTTTAGTAAAAGAACTTGGGAAAAAAATTGAAGAGTGCAATTCACATAAGTAGTAGAGATTTGCAATACCATCGAACAATATATACAAAAGCGTCGAGAGATTTTCGAGTGGATAAAGACTCGTTACGATTTAGGGGCGCTCATGGGTATGAGTTCAAGACGTGTGGTAGACTCAAGACGTGTGGAAGATAAAACCGTCTTTGGCACCTCAAAAGCATTTATTCAAGAAAATAATCACTAGGAATTGCTCAAGCGCTTGGTAATTTCCTTGATCATCGCCTACAATCTTGGCGATTGGTCACGTAATCCACTTACATACAGAGCCATACACGCATGGACAGACTAAAGTAGGCTCGATGGCCAGGTGCTGTCAGCGTTGCCAGGTCCAGGATAATCTTGGAACAAAGTCATTTTTAATTAGGTCAAATGCGACTGGAGTTGCTGTTGCTGAATGAATGTAAAGCGAGCCAAGGAGGGAGGATCCCGACTGTTTGCAGCTTTACGCGTGGAGGTCTACGATACGCCGTAGCGAACCGCTGATGAGCAACGCCCCTACAGGCAAAAAAGAGAGAAAGATCCAAACAGCTTTTCATTGATATGTCCAAGATGCTATTATTTTAATCTATCCATCTGAATTGTAGAGTCTAAAGTTCTCACCCCTACCCACAAAAGATAGGTGAAAAAGGAGAGAGAGAAAAACTGTTGCTTTTGTTCCGTGAAAAATGTGCGGGAGTATTCTAGGGTTTCGTTTTAGAAGATTCCTTCAACCCCTTAGCCCTTTCTGTGTTTTCCCTTGTTTCTTTCTCATTGTCTGCTTGTGAATGGAACATGGGCTTCAATGATTCCAGTGCTTGGTCTCCCCCCCTTCCTTCCCTTCCTCTCTCTCTCTCTCTCTCTCTCTCTCTCTCGAGATGTCAGTGACTTTTTTGCTGTAATTATTGTGCAGAAAGAAGCCATGGATCATGAGCCATTCATGCAAAGCGTGAAAGGGTTGGTGGTGTTGCTTCCCAAAAGGAGAAGAGATCTACAGACATGTTATTAACGAAGCAACACGCAAGGGATAATGATAAAGGGGGCGAACGCGATTAACTTGTACGCATTTTTTCTGTGTAGACTAATGCGCTTGCTATCCATATAGATGTATGTAATAATTGAGCCGAGAAAGTGACTTGCCTTAGATCAAACAGTCTAAAGCAGAAGGGAGAAAAGACGCACCTGCATAAAGCAAGTTGAGATATTACCCTCCACGAAAACAAGATAGGAAAAAAGGGGAGGGGAAGAAAAAGGCACTTTTAATGGTCTCCTGGGAAAATCAGTGAGGATTGGACTTTATATTATATCCAGCACCACCGAATATTGGCAATCGGCCTAACTCATCTTCCATGTTAAACATATATACATTGCTACGGATAAATACGTATCAGTCACTTCATATAAACGGAAAAACACAAATGTAATTAGTGCTTCTGTTTAAATCTTTTTGCTCGCTGTAGATTAGAAAGCCCCTTTCGCGGTTGCCCCTTTTCTTTTCGCTCTCTTTTTCCATTCTTGGCGGCCCCCCAATCAGAATATTAAGGAAGCTGTCTTGGGTTTACCATCGTTGGTGCGTTGAGGTGAAGGTTTGGAAAGGGAAAACCCCAGGTTTGCGCCACTTCGAGGAAGCTTCCTCTCCCTTGTTCATTACATAACATGACCAACTTTTTAGGTTCTGACGACATTAATCACTGATTGAGCTGGAGGAGAAGGAGGAGCCTAAGGCAACCTTGGGCTTGCTTGGAGGTAACTCATAAAACAGGAGTTGTTGGGGGCAACCATGACTCAAAAGGGATCTGGTTAAATTACAAATTGAAAACAAATTGTGAAGCTATTTTGGAAAGGATCGGTTCATCGGAGTGGTAAAACCGATTTATCCTCCGTGTTCCTTGAGAACTTTGGCATCTTACGGGTTCGGTTCTTATTCGGCGCAACTTTCCTGGGATGTGGCCGCGAACGATGGTGCAAAGAACTTCTTTGCCGATGCTGATGTCGATCATCCCTGTCTTCGATTGAATACCACTCGATTAGCAGGAAAAAACAAAAAGAGCTGAGTCCGATATTGCTTCTATGCGCATAGGATAAAATCAAATCATCCAAGAAATCTGACTAGCGGTATATACACGAAGGAGATCGGCCAAAAAGAGATTGAAAACGATGTAAATCATTGACTTCTACAACAATATTATTAATTATAATAATAAACACTGGGCAACTGATCACAACCAGCGCATCTAGTGTAGTGGTATCATAGTACCCTCCCACGGTACTGACCGGGGTTCGATTCCCCGGATGCGCATGCTTGGATTCTTTTTCGTTTTTGTCGTTCATTGCCCCCTGCCCCCGCGGCCACCGTGAACACAAGTGCTGATCTTTTTTAGGACAATTGAGTCGTGGGGGTGAATTTTTTTTTTTTGGTCGAGTGGGGGTACAATTTGAATCGTTCAGGAATGCGAGATTCATTCGCAATTCCTTAATTTCTAAACGGGAATCCCCAATGAATTCAAAGGCATCGAATCATGGGCTTTGACTTCGTAGTCAACGATCTTTGTTGCTGGAGGGAAAGTCTAGAGCGCAATCGGGCCGGGCTTCTGCTCTGGCCGAGATGAGATCTCTCGCTCTTTCCCACCAGCCCTGCTTGGAAGTCCGAACCTTCCCATCTTGCGTAATGCAGGCGGCCCCATCATAGACCCGCCAGGCCTGCGAAGCCTGAATTGGGTAACTCTTGTTTTTTGTCTTTTTGAATTCACGTGAAAAGAGTTTCGAATTCTGGGACTTGGTTCTTTGCAACGCGTTCTGGGGTTGGTGTTGTCATGGTCTAAATCATTCGGTTATCGTAATAGAGTCGTGATGCGTTTCCTGTGTGATGTATTGCTTGGCCTCTTCGTTCGAAGCCAGTGTTCTTGTTGAATGTGTATATGTTGCTTGGGCTTTTTTGCATGGATAGGATTATGATGTTAGTACTGATTTATCACTGCTTGTTATTCTGTGATGATACTGCTGAGTCGGGGTTTGGCGTGCTATAGTTCTTGGTGGTGAATATTTCTTATGTCTAGAGCGTCATATGGAGGTATTGTATTCCAATTCCTAGTTGTACCTTTAGTTTCAGTAAGCTTGATCTGAAGTTAAATCTGCAAATCTGCATAATCTGTGAATACTGCAGCTGCAATTATCCGGTTTTTTACTTGCAATTCTGCAAAAATTGATGTTGCCTAGTTAATGCGATGCGGGAATATCTTCTGCCCTCAGCGTGTGATCAGAATCTCGGACTGTCGCCAATCAAACTTTCACTCTTTTTGCCAGCTTAGAATTTAGGAGTAGAGATGTGGATCTTGAGATGCTGTTTACATGGTAAATTACTAGCTTGTTTGTAGTTGAAGACTCTCACAAGTCTTTGGTTGAATACTTTACTATAGGTTTCCCCAAAGTATATACCCCCCTTAAAGAATCAGGATGACCTCTTAATGCCTTTAATGCTGCATAACTATTGATTTGGCATGGGATACCGAGGTTTGGTTCTCACCATCCTTTGAGATTCTTGGAGAAGGATTCTTCTGCCAACTTTGCTCGCATTGCTGATGATGAGAGTCGCCATTTTGCTCGCTGCTCTTAGAGGCTTCTGGAGGTTGGATTCAGGTCAGGGGAGCTTTTGATGTTTGCAAATTTCTTCTAGCCTGTGCAACCCCATATTCGTTTACCAAATTCTCCTTGTTTAATTGGGTATGGACATATGCCTGCTCATTATTTGCTTTGGAGAGTGTTAGAAATCCTCTGATAACGCAGTTGCTCATTTTGCAGTGACTCACACTGGTTCAGGTAGCCCTTGCCTTTGAATTGTTTGAAGCATTCTCTTCCTATGATGGACCTAAAGACTCTTGCTTTTCCATTCATCTATTCACTCTTTATCTCAAGTAGAATTCATAATCTTAAGTACAACACAAAGGCATGCCTTTGGGCTGCTCACCCAAGGCCTTCATTTATATGCAAATGCTAGCAGCAAGTACATTGGACCATTTACATAGTACAGACTGATTGTGCAATCAATCCAGCAAGATGCAACCATGCCTGTGTTCCAGTCTCAACTAAGTGTACATTGAAAATAGATAGTAAAAAGACAGACAAACAACATAAAAGATCGAAGGTTTGGACCACTAGAATTCAGTTTCTCTGTGGTAACCTCGTGGTCTATTCTTACTGAAAAGTGCTGTCTGTTCACTCTTACGAATGTCAGTGCGGCAAAATAGAGCGAAATGTTCGCAGTTATTTTTCAGAAGATGGTAATTGCCAAAAGAATTGTCCTTGTGAAGCTGGCTAGCTGTCTTGACGACTTGTTCACGCGGTTTGGTAAACGGTAAGGTGGTGCATGTTCCACGCTTTGCCGGAAAAAATTCTTCTCTTGACTGCTCGTACTTGTAACGGTAAAGTGATCGTAGTTTTTTGCCATTCCGGCGGAAGCAATCCACACAGGTTTTGACGACCCCGCGCCTGATATTCTGGTTCTCACATTCTGGGAAATCGGGACAACTTTGTTGCTTGGAGTCCTTCGCCCTGGTGAAATGAATCACGTAACCATTGCCGATGTAAATTCCTGCCATATATACCCGCGTGGAACACGGTAAAGAATCAAAATTTCAGTCCCAAATGAACGAAGATGAAGTTTGGGTAAGAGAAGATTAGGCGCGAACCTTATAACCTGTTAGAAATGGTGACGATGTTCTTTTCTTTTCGACTCAAAAGAGTCCTGCATTTGGGCTTTTCTAGTTGGGTTTTGTGGAATGTATATTTGGGTTGGATTTGAATTCTTTCGGTCCGCATGGGCTTGTAAAGGAACATGGTTCTCCCATTGTTTTCCCCATCGGCAATAAAGACATTTACTTGTGGAAAAAAAGAGAGAAAAAAAGGCTTTCTAATAGCAATGAGAATATTTCCAACAAAAAAAAATAGTAATGGGAATACGTACAAATGGAAAAAAGAAAACGAAAGTAAAAAAGAAATCTATGAGAAAAGATGTATGCATACGTGGTGAATAAACATGGTGATTAGGCATTGGGGGTTGATGAAATTGAATCATTAACAATCATAATTATCCATCTGAATCTAGAGTTGTCGCTAAAAATCTATTCATTGTTAACTTAAGCACTATGTGACCAAGTGTGGTAGTTGAGCCTCACTGCAACATAGGATGGATACATGGATGTGAATAAGAGGGACTATTGTGAAGTTGTTACTCGATTTATATAACCTATTTATAGGTATCATGTCACTTGTAAGACAAACTAATCCCAAAATTTTTAGATATCGTGAGACAGACTTGAAAGGAATTTGAGATTATAAATCTCATAATTAAGTTGCATAAACCATCTCAAGCACATAAAAATAAGAGAGCTTTTAATAGGTGCAAAGGAATTATGGCATTCCCTTTGACCTAAACCAATCAAGAAGAATCATTTTCTCCTCCGCTCAAGGAAAAAAAAATTAAAATTATATTACGTGACTTTTGATATGCAAGATTAAATAAAAGTTGCTTTATCGAAAGATGTGCAGCGGAGTACCCACCATGCGTGGCGCCCTTTAAACGTGACTTAGAAAATGTCTAGTTTCCCATAGAACTAATTAACATCCTCAAGTCAAGGGTCAAATGTGCTTGGAATTGTCTTAATCTGACTGGATTTACATGTGCGCCAGATGATGTTGATGTGACGTCATGCTTAACTCAACAATGAAGTCAAGCTCTAATTAAAATAAGTCAAGTTGTTTTGAAGATCACCGTCTAAATTTTCTCTAGATATGTTGACATGGTTTAATGTCGAAAAGGAGAAACCCTCCGATCGGAATCAACTAACTGAGCATTAACCACCCGATTGTACTGCCGGAATGAACTTTTTGGTAATATGGTCGCCAAAGAAAAAGAAGAAAAAAAGGAGATAAATAATGAATAAATGAGCTTGATCAAACTTTAAATTACATGAAGAGGATTTCCTGAAGATGAAAAGCTGATGCTGACTGTTGTCATCCGTTTTGGAAATGAGTTTGGTCAGTAAGAGCTCTCAGAAGCCAGAGTGCAAAATTTAAAACTTCAACCTGGAGCCGCAGTTGAAGGGAAAAATTCCTAAAAGGAATATGGAAAAGAAAAAAGACGGAGAGGAAAAATAGTAATGCAAAAAACAAAAAAGGGCGAGAACGGTACCGTGGTGTGAATAAAGGCCGTACACTCCATATCGGAATATATGGTCGCCGACGATCAGATCTTCCAGCGTCTCCACCTCCACCATGGCTTCCCTCACCAAGTGTTGGCCTGGACTCCGCAGTCTTCAACTGGTGCTTCGGAGTAGCGGGGCTGCCAAAGGGCCGATGGGAAGAGGAGGGAGAAGGAGGATGAGGCAGAAGGAGGAGGGTTATGGGGAAATCGAAGAGCGAAGCATGTTTGCGAGAGCGAATTAAGGCAGGAGTGTTACGAATCAGGAGAGAGGAATAAATAATAATAAGGTTGGTGCCCGTGTATTTCGACGTGATGAATGGGCAAGACAAGCCATTATCCCCTTTTTTTAATCTCAGTGTCAGAGAGAAAGAGCAACGCAAGCAAAAAAAAGGTTTAACGTCGCTGTAGTAGCATGAGATTGACTAGCCGGCTTAACATCTGCTGAGGGAATCTAATCCGTCAATCCCGTTCAATGCGGGGGGCCCAAAGATCTGGGAAAAGGACCGACGTTGTCACTTGCCCTGGAGAAAACCAATTTCTTGACGGTGCAATAATTAACACCGACAAAAAAAAAACGTGGATGCTATCATCATGCATTGGCGAAGAAATTCCTTGTACATGCTGTGCAGACGCTTCTTTGCTTGTCGGGTTATTTCCCTTCTTCTTGCCTTGCTGCTAAAGATCGACACATTGAAGCGGTATCGAAAGCAGAGATATCAAGCATGACAAACGGTAGTTTTATTTATTTATTATTATTTGGACTAGGAGATAATTGTATTTTGATTGAGTTATTATTGATAATTGGCATTCCTTAAAAATGAAAAAGGGGGGGGGAGAGAGAGAGAGAGAGAGAGTGTAAGGTGTACCAAAAAAATTGTTCTTTGAACCCACTCGGTAAAAAATCCTTCCATTAAAAAAAAAAAAAAAAAAATAGAAGAATTGTATGTTTATATGTTATCCAAATTGAATTATATGTAATATCATAAATTCAATTTCATTGTATATCTTCATGTGTCAAAATCCTAGAAACAACGGAGTCCATGGAGTGGATTGAAATTGACGAAAAACCAATACCGATACTACTGCCTATTAGTATTGAATAGAAACTGAAATGAGGCATGGCCAAGTAGTAAGGCAACGATTCTGGTTCCAACATCCCAAGAACACATATTCTATATATAGATAAAAATATGTATTTTCTGAAGAAAGAAAGGTTGTCTTTTTGAACTACCTTCTCTACTTTTTAAGAGTAATATTAGACATGGAGAGACACTTGTGAGATTTTGTAGGATTGCTAATGATTTTCTAAAAATTTAAACTGTTAGATAAAGGCTTGTTTATTAATTAAATATTATAATACTCCCGTTCACTCATATGCTCGACTTTGGCTAAGCCTAAAACGTGGAAATATGTAATTGAGGAGGCAGATAGAGACCCAAAGAAGTTTGAAAATTGGGGGCGCGTAATAGAATTCCGATAGTTTCACTCGAAAAGATTGCCTAGAGGGAAGTCATGTCCGAACCCTTTAACATATTCGATTGGATCTATTTTCACTCAAAATCAGAAGTCATTGAGTCATGGACCAATTGTACTCCATACTATATCATTTCTTGGACTTTTTCTAATACAACTTACACTGCCAACAAATAGTTGATTATATTTCTTGACTAAGCCGCACGTATGAATTCACTTACTGAATCAACCGATCAAAATTCAGCGTGTCGTTGTCACTTGCCGCGGAGAACGTCACTTCTAGAAGGAGTAATAATTCAAAGTATGCAACATCGACCAGTTTCCACGAAGCTTTCCTTCCAAGTCTTGAAAAATTACGAGATGGTTTGAAAAGTACGTGCATACGGACACATGTGGATTTTATAATTAGCATGGTGGGTGTCAACTTTGCGAGTCATAAAACCTTGTCCTAATTCAAGGCATGAGGCCATCGTGGAACTCGTGGAAAGAGACTGACTCGCGTTAAATTCTCGTTAATACGACAGTTGATCACGACAAAAAAAAAGCAGATGGAAGTCGATTCTTCGACCACTGGATTAGGGAAAGAGAAGTAGAAAGGAGTCCATTCATATGAGATTATTTGACTTTGATATTTTTATTTTTTGGGCATAATCCAGAAGTCGGACAATGAAAGCTGGCATTGTCATTTACCATCCAAAACCAAGTTCCATTTTTATGTCTACTGGGTCTTAAAACGTCTGGATCTTTCCGACGCTTGCTAAAGTAGGATATATGACTTGATCTGAAGAAGTACGCAGAGCTGTAGGATCCAATTCGGCATAACAGATTCCATATTGCGTTACAGTAAACTTTTTCCCCTTAAATAAAAGTTCGACGAAGGTTTGCATTGCTACTCGCAACTCGTTATGAGCAGTCATTTTGCTGCGATTGCTAGAGGTTTTCGGTCGAGAAAAAGAAAGACTAGCAAAGCCCCTGGCCTCTTCGTATTGATCATTCCAGCAATTTCGGGTCATGATTGGATCGCTCCCCGGTTTCGTAAACTCCAATTGGGGTCATTATTTTATCTTCTAACAAATAAGACGTATCGCAATAAACACATCGTGGATTTGTGCTTTTCTTTCGAAGGCCCATGATTGTATGTATACCCCGTATTTTGGTCAATGACGACTAATCCAACGCGATCATCATGGAGGCACGTGGTACGTGATATCCTGGTTTAGGTCGACAATCATTCAGTTAAAGATGAACATGGTCCTACAACAAGAAGGTTCATCTGGTGTAACGGTATCTTCGCAGTGTTTATATCAATTATATCTTTATATCAAACATTCTTCCCCTCCTGAGAAATCACCACAAGGTGTCAATCTGCGTAATCAACAAATTATATATATTCAGATATCAGGGGGAAAAATGTTTTATTATGATCTTACTTCTATAAAATTCAAAGTCAAATTCGAAGGAAGGAGCTCTTTCATTATTTCTACTAATTGATCACCTTTGTTTCAATTAGCTCAACATCCTCCTGCGTAATCTAAAGCAAAGTCAAATTGAGCTTTATCTTTAATCTTCATCCTTGACTTTCTTACCCTCCGTCCCAAAGAAAAAGAAAGAGATCTTCATGAGCCCAAACACTTTCGAAAGACCCCGTTATGATTTTTATTTTAAAAGATAAAGGAAGATATATACTATATCAATTTTGACGGGTTTCCTAGTGCCCATGGGTTTCGTCATCGTGTGTATCTTTGTAATAAAATAAAATAAAAATCACTCAGAATCCAATTTGTGGTTAAGGAATGAACATATACACGTATTAGGCGTATGACATGTTCAATTCTTTACTATGCCAAATGCAAAGAATCCTTTGTTTAGACCACCCAGCCGAGTTTTGGCACATACTTAAGGTTGGCAGGACGTTCCATTTACCGGAGACTTACGTAGTTAAGATGAGATTCGCATAGTCATTAAAAAAAAAAATAGTAATAAACACTTGTCCTATTATTTCACCATGATTTTTAATGCAGTCCCACAGTACCGACCGGGATTCGATTACCTAGATGCGTGATCGTTCTCTTCCTTTTTTTTCGGAAACGAGAAATCGCAGAAGTCGGGATTCGTAGATAATCATCATCGACAAAAAGATGATCCAGTCAAAATTGCATTTGCCATGGGACTCGTACTCTTTAGGCGATGTCTGTCCATAGTTAAAATTGACACTGGATGTCACAATCTAGTTACGTTACCGAAAAGGCCAAGAAAGGTACTTTACTAATCGGTACTTTTCTTAAGCAAATGGTCAAGAAAGGTACCTCCAGTTTCTAATTTATACATAAAAAAGAGCTTCAACTATTCAAAAATTTACCGCACTAAGAACTAGGCAAAATGGTTATATTGAAATTTCATGCAAAAGATTAGGACCGAATTAACTCAGTTAAAAAGTTTATGATTTGATTGATATACATATATACATATATATACACACACAATAGGTTTAGATTGATTGGACAATTTCTTTTGAACTTAACACTAATGGGGGGTATCCCACCGTAAGTTGGGGCTCGATCCGGAACCCTCGAAGATTAAAAGTGGAGATTGATTTTGTCATTCGTTTTGGGCTAAGGGAACCGTTCAATCAAGTTTGGCTCGTGAGAAGAGAGGACTTTGGAAACTTAAGGACGAAGCTTAAAGTGGTTGATTCACCCGACGTTGCAACATCGGACAACTGGCAGTGCTAGATGCTGAATCCGCGTCGGAGGTTCTAACTTCTAGAAGGGGGGGAGAGAGAGAGAGAGAGAGAGAGAGAGAGAGAGAGAGAGGCCCACACAAGTTATCTTTATGGGCGCAGTTCCCGTCAGTGCGAACGTGTTGCAATAGAAAGTGCAGCCACGATAATATAGAAACGGACACTAATATCACGACAAACTCTTTTAACTTATTATGTTGACAATATATTTATTTTGAATTAATTTTTTGATTATCAAAAACTTCAAATTATATTGTAATAAATTTATCAGAAAGATAAACTTTTGTATCATATAACTCAATAATTTAATGGTAAAATTTGACGAAAATTAATAAAAGATAAAATTATCACAAGTATATCGGGTTGGCTTTTTTCAGTAGTAAAAAATCAAAATATTAATTAAATTTATCACAAATATATTAATTTAGAATTTTTATGGTATTAACCTTAACTTTGCAATAACCATCCCTTTGTAGTCGACAAATTGTTTATTTGGTCACAATTGCCAAATATCATATTTAGGCAAGTCCCACAAGGAATTCCACGGAGAAAAATTTAAGAGATAAGCAAGACTCCGCATTAGATGGCTTAGTGAAGCTGCATTCCATCCTTTTGTGGAGTAAAATCTCCTTCTCCTTCATATCACAGCATGCAACAGGGATAGCTCGTTGGGCATCTTCTGCGTATCGCTGCTATTGCAGACCTCCTAAGCCTATGGCTTCAACAGATAATTTGGATGAGATGGCAAGCCAATGGCTTTTCCCGAAGGCCGATTAAGAGGCGTCCTTCGACCGGTTCCAGAAATATCGAGCCTTGCCCTCAACGTCGGATGTCCAGAATAATGGCAGTTTGCACTAGGAGGGGGGAAGAAAGGATAATTAAGAAAAGGGTCGGGCTCTTTTTTAGATGTTATCTTTAGCGGTGCTGTCCAGAGCAATTGGATGTCGCGTTCCAATCACGTTAGCCAGAAGACCCGTTGATTTCATTAACCTCCCACTTTGACATCAAAAGGAATTTCAACTTTTCAGGAATTCACCACAAAATTAATTCAATTTTTTTAAATTATAAAAAATTATTTATATCAGCATTAGCCATTCTATGTGGTACTATCGGCATCCACGTCAGCGATTTTCCAATTAAAGTTGACTGAATGGACTCAATTGTACACGTGAAAATATTTAGGATTCAATTTACAAAATCAAAATATTTAGGATTGAATTAACAAAAATGCAATAGGTTTAGAACTTTTTGGACAACTTTCCCATTGTCCTTTTGTAGCCGACACATTGGTTATTTCGTCACAGTTGACCAAAATCATATCTTGGGTAAGTCCCACGAGGAATTTCAAGAAGACAACTTAAGAGGCAAAGCAAGATTCACCATCAGATGACTTTGTGGAGTATCATCTGCATTCGATCCTTTCATGAAGTATATCTCCATATCCCAGCACGCGATGGGGATAGCTCGTCGGGCATCTCGTTCGTATCACTGCCGTTCCAGACCTGCCATGGCTTCAACAGATCATCTGATGCCAAGCATAAGTAAAAAAATGGATGTCCTCCGATAACTTGCAGATGAGATGGCAAACCGATGGCTTTTTCCAAAGGCCGATCAGGAGGTGTCCAACGACCGATCCTGGATATATCGACCCTTTCCCTCATCGTCGGGAATCCAGAATACTTGCATTTCACACTATGATTGGGGAAGAAAGTATCCTCAAGAAAAACGGTCAGGTTTGTTGTTAGATGTTATCTTTAAAGGTGTTTGCTGGTGCGAACTGGGAAACGACGAATGTTCAATGGATTCACTGAAAGGAGACGTACAAGGGATAATAATTTACAGAGAAGACACCTAATTCTTGATGGATCTGAGAGGCAAGACTTTTCGACGGTCAAAAGACATACGAGGAAAGAAGCCAGGGACCTGTAACCATGAGGACACCACGGACAACCCAACTTTCAAGATACGCTCTTGAGCATCGGCAATCCAGAGGTTGAAATCGACATTCGATGTCACGCTCCAATCACGTTAGCCAAAAGGCCCACCGATTTCGTTAGCCTCTCACTTTGACATCAAAAGGAGCTTTAACTATTCAGAAATTCACAACACAGGGGAAACAGGGGTCGGCGCATCTGATTAAAGAGATACAGACCCCATAACTCAATGTCCTGGGAAGAGTTTTGTTCTAATGGCGTCCGACGAAGAATCTGGCCGTTGAGTACATAATTCATAGAAGTGCGGATGTAGCATTTCCTCTCAAAACCTAGTTACTACAACAATGCTCTGTGTTTTGGTGAAATAAATCATGTAGCCCTTGCCAACGTAGATTCTTGTCATACATAAAGAATCAAATTTTAATTCCAAATGAACAAAGATGAACTTTTGATTAGAGATGATTATGTGCAAACTTTGAAACTGGCTAGAAATAATCACAAATTTCTATTTTTGACTTGGCATGTGGGCCGATTTTGCCCAAAAGGATTGTAAATCTAAATAAGTTTTTAGTGGTATAAGTAATCAACGTGTCTAGTACATTTGCTCATTTAATATGGTTAATGAATGCTTCAAGAGCATTCATTAACAAGACCTAATTAAAAAAAGAAATTATATTCATGCTCGATTCCTCAAATGCGAAATTTAAGAGATTGCATATTTGGATACACAAGCCTTTTCTTGTAGTATATACGATAACTTCATTTTCCTTAACACACATGCTTAACATATTTTAGAGCCCTTTGTTGACTTGACTCATGTTATGATGAATGCTGTTTATAATGAAACAAATGGACTTAAAATTTTTTCAAGTAGTAGCAATTCCCCAACCTCCCAACATCAGCCCTTCAAAGCCAACCCACCACCTTGTATATATCCCCATCAGAAAACTCGTCCATCGTCCCAAACTCTTCACGGACAAATTCGCTTACCCATCACTCATGGAAGGAATCGAACACAAGACCTCGGCTGTCGATGGCAAAGGGCCCGGCCCGGTCCCCCCAGATCCATATGCTCTCCTTGCCGGGGCAAGATGGATTAACGGCAAGACGAGGTCTTGGAAAATGGGTCACGATCTGTTTGCTTAAATGGTTTTGGTCACTAACAAATTGAGCTTTGGGTGAGCATCGCATTTCGGGGGTTCGGAAAAGAGTGAAACTGGGCTATTCCTGCGTTTAGGCTTTTCTAGTTGGCTTTTGTGAAATGGATATTTGGGTTGGATCTGGAGTCCTTTACGTGCAAATGGGCTTGTAACGGGGACCAAGTTTACCCATCGTTTCCCCTATAAAAGCTTTTCTAATTGCAATAAGAATGCGTTGAAAAATGGAACAAAATGGATGTAAAGAAATCAATAAGAAGGCGCGTATATATATGTAGTGAATAGAAATTTTTGAACAGGCATAGGGGTTAATGGAATTTAGTAATGAGCAGTCATAATTATCCATATGAATCTTGAATTGGTGCAAAAATTTAATATGGGTTAACTTAAGTAGTAGATCACCAAAGTGTGTTTGGGTGAGCCTCACATGTTAGATACACTAGATATATGGATGTGAATAAAGGGACTGTTGAGAACTCATTACTCGATCACATGACTTACTTTTAGGTATTATGTCACTTGCAAGACAAACTCACTTATCCCAGAAGTTTAAGATGTCAAGGAATACATTCAAGTGCAATCTACGATTACAAGTCTCGTAATTGAATTATATATTTTTCTCAATTCAAAAACAGTCTTTAGTGCGTAGGGAGAGGAGAGCTTTTTAGGTGCAATGGGAGTATAGTATAGCATTCCCATCCCCCTAAACCATCTAGGAAGTATCAAGTTCATCGATGTGGTTGAAAGAAAGGTCCTATATTAATATCTTAATATAGGACTTTTGAAAATAGGTTTTGCCAGCATGACAATGTTTGGACTATTGTGAGAATAATAACTTGTTATGAGCTATAAATTTTTGAAAGAGTGGACCTATAACAATTTATAATTACTTATTATTTGGTTTTTTTTTTTTTATCTAAAAAAAATTGTTATTTTCACAGTAGATTAAATATTGTCCCTCAATCATCTCTCTTCAAAAACTGATCTAAATGGATGGAGATGTCCTATTTGAGAGTACATAAGCGTTTCTCCATAGAAAAACATTTTGTTGGCAAATGAGTCACCCTTTTGCAAGGTTCACAAAATGGGTTTGTGGCCCCGGACCTCTAATAACAATTAGATTAACTTCAGGACGTGGTGGAAAAAATGACAAACTCACGTTTGTCACCTAGGCTAGTTGCTCCCATGCGCGTTCACTAGTTCTCCATTGAACTTATCAGTATATCTTACATCTTCAAAGCCTTCTCAATTTTTGCATCCGACAAAAGTCTTCAAAAAGTACTTAAGATAAGTCACCGTTACTTCACAAGATACGAATCCTAAATTAAAATATGAGAAACAGGAGGGATGCGACATGAACTTTGAGTGATTTGGTGGTTTTAGCATAAGAAAATAAAAATGAGATAGATAATTAGTTACATAAAGATGAAGTCTTAGCCCCTTCCTATCATCTAAGTGGCATGGAAACCAACATGCAACATGACATGATACGACACGACACGACACGACATACCGACATATCATTTATAAAAATTTTTTTAATACGTTGGAACACATTATGTATTAAATGTATATTTTTGTATATACATAATAAAATATCATTATTAATTTGATTCAAACTCACAAATACTGACAAAAAAAAAAACACTCACAAATAAATAAATAAATAAAAAGTCTAGAATAAGTTTATACTAAAAACATTAATCAACTATTTATTAATATTTATTATTTCAATTTGACAAATTTAACTTCATTCTAATAATCCATAAAATTCAAAGGAAAAAACAAGCAATTCACATTTTGGACTTACTTGTTAGACGTGTCGGAAGAGAAGATAAAAAAATTAAAATTTAAGGGATGAATTAAGTATCATAGAAAGCAAGAGTCATAAGAGAATAAAAGATTAGGTTTTTCTTCTTTCCCCATTTATTATTTTTATTATTATTTTATATTTTTTCATATATATACATTTTGACCGATTATTCATTGATTTTTTTTTTTAAAATGACCTCACATGTCGAAATCACTCTCGAAAACTCACAAATCAAAATTCCAACTTGAATGCTGGAGAGTGTCGGAAAAATTAATTAGGTGTCAGGTTTTTCGACATGTGTTGAGTGTTGGAGAATGTTGATACATGTTGGAGTGTCCGACACGACATGAAGGCTCTTGAAGAGTATCAGTGCTTCATAATTTACCACCCATTTGCTCTTCGTTCTCTATTCAATAATGAGAGAAATTTCATGGACAAAAACTTAATTTCATATTTCCTATCTGTTAGTATTCGTTATTCATCCATGCTATAAAAAATCAACTATAGTATGGACAACGAAATGATCTCCAATCTTTGTCGGTACGAATGATAAAAAAAAAAAGTTCCTTTTTAATCTCCAATGTCATGACCAAACCTTATGTTATGCCACAATTTATGCCCTATCTTGAAAAACACCATGATTAGTTGCACGAACAATTAAACCATTTCAAGTATTTTAATTGTGACTCGTGACCGAGCATGTAGAAAAAGTTGATCATGCCGTGGTTTGATTTTAACCCCCCATTATAGGTGGACATTGAGGAGGTGTTAGTGTTTTTAAGGATTCCATTGTTTTGCAAGGTACACTGCCAAGGATCCATGACACATCCTAAGTAGCATCGGCACACGACATGACGCAATAGGTCGTTTCTCAAAAAATAGAAAATTTCGACCGTTGTATATTAAATGTATATTTTTATATATACATAATAAATTATCATTTTTTGATTGATTCGATCAAACTAATTTGATTCAAATTCATAAATAAATAAATAATAAAAAAGTTTAGAATGAATTTAAATTAAAAATATTAATTTATCATTTATTAATAGGGAAAAAGCCACGAAAAACCCGAAGTTTGCCCAAAGTGACACATTTACCCAAAACTTTTTTTCGTGCCGTGAAAAACCCCAAACTTTCCAAATCGTGATACATTTACCCCCATCAAGGACATTTTTGTCTTTTTATTCTGTTTTTTCCTTTTCCTTTTTCTTCCCTCTGCCGGCCATGGCGGAGGGAAGCTAGCGTCGGGCGAGGGTAGGGACACCCTCGCCCAACGCAGGGGAGGGCGGCCCTTGCCGGCGTCGGGCGAGGATGGCCCTTCCCAGATTTGGAGAGGGCACCCCTTGCTCGACGCAGGTGAGGGCGGCCCTCGCCGGCGTCGGGCGAGGACAACCCTTGCCAGATCTGGCGAGGGCACCCCTCGCCCAACGCAGGTGAGGGCGGCCCTCGCCCGAGGCCGACGAGGGCAGCCCTCGCCGGACGCCGGCTTCCCTTCGCCGGCCAGCCAGCGGAGGAAATAGAAAAGAAAAGAAAAATTAAAAATTTTGAAAAAGTAAAAAAAAATTTTAAAAATGAAAAGACCAAAATGCCCTCTAATTTTGGGGTAAATGTGTCACATAACGAAAGTTCAGGATTTTTTTATGTTACAAAAAAAAGTTTGGGGTAAATGTGTTACGGTTGGCAAAATTTGGGGTTTTTCACGTCACAAAAAAAAGTTTGGGGTAAATGTGTCACTTTGGGCAAAGTTCAGGGTTTTTCGTGACTTTTTCCCTTATTAATATTATTCTTTGTTTCAACTGTATTCCAATAATCCATAAAATTTGGAGAAGGAAAACAAGCAATTCACATTTTGGATTCACCTGTTAGACATATCGGAAAGAAAGAGAAAAAAACTTAGCATTGTGAATCATGGGAAGTGAGAGTCAAAAAATGAGAGAAAATTTAAATTTTCTTATTTTCTCATTTATTATATTTATTATTATTTTTTCATATAGATACATTTTGATCCATCATTTATTAATAAATTTTAAAGTTGATCTCGTGTATCAGAATCAGAAACTCACATGTTGAAATCCTAACTCGAGTGTAGGAGAGTGTCGAAAAAGTTGACCAAATATCGGATTTTTCGACACGTGTTGATTGAGTGTTGAAGAGTCTTCGATATGGGACGAAAACTTTTAAAGAGTGTTGGTGCTTTTTGGACACATCCTTATTTAAGAGCTTGCATGTAAGTCAAAGTGGGATGTGAAAATCTTCTCTCTCACCCTCTCTCCCACTAAGAATCTTGGGTTTCAACTTTCAACGGTATATTTAAAAGATGGAAGAAAGGAGCAAAGGAAAGTGGGAGTCGTCGTACATGAACATTCAAAGCAATACAAAACCCCAAAGATAGTATGTTCAAACTAGGAAATAGACACTGACCAAAAAAAAAAAAAAAACTAGGAAATAGACAACTATAAAACCCAAATAAGACAATCCTAACCTGAGCTAAAAAATTGTAAATCAAAATGAACAAATATCTTTGAAACCCTAACAATACCAAAGACAAGAAAACAATATCAAATCTTTTTTACCATTGTTAATTGGTCCAATATCATTCGCATCCACTTGGAAAAGCTCGATCCTATTGAATTATATGCACTCCCACTTGACCGTTAATGCATATTCGATCTCAAGTATTAAAGTGCTAAAAATTGATTGTATTCTATCTTGTTATCAATTTCAAATTTCCGTGACGATTCATGTGTTTCTTTATTTAGTCTATCTTAAAAATTAAATTTTGTGTATGATTCTTCGAAATTTTGTGATATCACTAAAAAAATAACTTTTTTACGATGAGCTTTTTCCTTGGGCAACCATTTTAACAAGGGCCATCGATTTTCGCAAGATGTCTCTTTTCCAGATAGATGGTGCTTGATGGTGGCATCTCGATGGTGAGGTCATCCTTCTTTTACAACTCACCACGTTGTTCACTCATTGGTGAGCCCATCTAGCACTGCTTCTTTTTGTCTTTGTTCACCACCCCCCGGGCCCGCCAAAAAGGAAGAAAAATTCATGATAATGTCGATGGGATTGCCCCAATTCATGAGAGAATGCTTCTGATTAGACCATTTCGGGTGCGTTTGGGAACCACTTCCCAAAGCCCCTTGGAGGTCCAAAGCCCTTTGGGCCAAAAAATTGGTGTTTGGGAAAAAACTTTGCAAAGGACTTGGCCTAAATGCTAACATTTTTAAGGCTGAAAGCCCAAGGCAGGGTGGGGGGTGCCTTGGGCTTTCCAGCATTTTCAGCATGCTGGAGATTCATTAAAGGAAAACCTAATTTTCTTCTTCGTCGCCGCTTGCCGTCTCGCTTCTCTCGTCCGAAAGCCAAGTTCTCTCCCAAATCTTCTCCACCGCTCCTTCCACGATCGCCAACCCCAACCGTCGCCGTTGAAACCAGCCACCACCGTCTCCGTCGAAGCCCAACCACCATCGTCGCCGTCGGAGCGACGTTCTCTCATCCGAAGGCCTTCTCTCTCCCCAATCTTCTCCACCGCTCCTTTCCAACTCCACGACCGCCAACCCCGACTGTCGCCGTTGGAACTAGCCACCACCGTCTCCGTCGAATCCCAGCCACCATCGTCGCCGTCGAAGCCCCGGCCACCACCTTCGCCAGCCACCCAACGCCGGAATCTCTTTTTTGCTTCGGTGAGTTCTCGATTCCATTTTCTTTCGTGCCTATTTGAGTTCCGATTTTGGGTTTGGGTTTCTGGCATCGACATTGAAGTTGGGTTTAGGGTTTTCGGTTCGATTTTGGGTTTGGGTTTCTGCTCTCGTTTCCGGTCGGGGTCCTGCTGCACGGCCTCCGGGAAAGGATGGTTATGATGGGTTCGACTCGTTCGAAAGGATGGGTCGTGAAAGTGCCGCGTGCACGCCAGGTGACTGTGGATATGACGCTGAGCTCGGCTTCTTTGGTAGTTTTCGGGTAGGGGAAGAGTCGAGCGGCGACGAGGCCGAGGAGAGTGCCGGTTCGAAGGAGGATGATGGTCTGCCGTTGGTGAAACCACTCGGTTTGAATAACGGGCGGAATGATTGCGTTCGAAGTGTTGAGGAATGTGGAGATGAATTGAGACACCCTTTGGTGAGGGAAGTTTGTAGGCTGGTTCAGCTTCGGTCGGTTTGGAACCCGAACCTTGAAGGTGAGTTAAGGCATCTATTGAGGAGCCTCAAGCCGAGGCAGGTGTGCGCCGTGCTTCATGCGCGGGAGGATGAACGGGTCGCCTTGATGTTCTTCTACCGGGCTGATCGGCGGTGGCGTGCGGCATGATCCTATTGTGTATTATACGATGTTGGGGATCTTGAGCAAGACCAAATTGTGCCAAGGTGCTAGGAGAATTATCCGGCTCATGCTGTATCTTATACAGCCTTGTTAACTGGTCTATGTCGAAGTGGTAAGTCTTCAGAAGCTAGAGAAATGATGAACACGAGTGAAGAGGACTGGTGGAGTCCTAACACCATTACTTACAGTGTGGTGATGCATGGGCTGCGTAGGGAGGGAAAGTTGTCAGAGGCTGGTGAGGTAGCTCTAGAGATGGTGAAGAAGGGATTCTTTCCTACTCCTGTTGAAATTAACTTACTTCTTCAGTCTCTCGCGAGAAGGAAAAGTCGACGAGGCTAAAAGGTTCATGGAAGAATGTCTCGAAGAAAGGGTGTGCTGTTAATGTTGTGAACTTTACCACGTAATTCATGGGTACCGTCGGACAGATAATTTGGACGCAGCTCTATCTTTGCTTGATGACATGTACCTCAGCAACAAATTGACAGACTTTGTTTAGGTTTAGGATAAACCTTGTGGAATTAGAGTAGGATTTCGTTTCCTTTTCTGATTATATTTGGGATGACGAAGCTACATGTTATATACTTTGTTTAGACTTTGTTTAGATTTTGACAGACTTTGTATATGTTATATACTCTAGTTAGGGTCATGCTACATGCTGCTGCATATTTTTTAGTATGATTCCATACTTTTCAGATGTTAAATATTTGAACAAAATTACGTTAGAGACAAATAGGGTTGAAAATTAGTATAATATAGTGATATTGACTCTCTACGTGCAGTCATAGTTCTGTGCTATAACCTATAAGTTCTCATTTGAGTACACCATGACAATGTCTCCTTTGATTGGACTTTCTCTTGAAGATGAATTGGTTGACTCTTATTCTGTTTTTCTCCTTTGATGTGCAGACTTTTCCCCCTTAGTGTAATTTCTTCATCCCGAGGAGAGACAGAAGTGTGCAAGTTTCTAGAGACAAAAGGTGTCGATTGTCCCACTTTGAATCCAGGTTCTTTTACTTATATTTCTTATGTTTTTGTTCATTTTCCCCACTTACATATCTAGCTTGGTGTGCTCTTTCATGGGTATATATGAATTGCATTTTAATTTATTTGTAGTGTCCATTACTTTGTGATTATAGTTAACATCATCTCTTTTCATTTTTCAAATATGTTTGTATTCATTTTATTGAAAGATGGCAAGTTCATCAAAGGAAAAATCATATTGGAGTCCTGAAGATATAGAAACTTTTTGTCGATTATGCATTGAACAAATTGAAAAAAGCAATCGTCCGCGAGCAACAAAAGGGATGGATGGACGGATATAATTAACAAGTTTGAGGAGCTAAGGGGAAAAAGGTATGACAAAAATAAAATGAAGAGTAAGTGGGATAATTTAAAGGAAGAGTGGAAAAAATGGAAGCAATTGGTTCAAAAGGAAACGGGATTAGGATGGGATCCAATGAAGAAAACCATTGACGCGAGTGATGAATGGTGGGAGAGAAAAATTCAGGTGTTTATCTAATCTTTTGTTACTTTTTGTTTTGTAAGTTTAACTTTTATAATATAATTTCTAAAAATATTTTATTATAACAGGCCAATCCTAAGCTTAGAGCATTTCGAACGAAAGGCATACATCCAGATATTGAAGCTTTGTTGGATCAAATGTTCCAAGGTGTAGTTGCTACTGGAAGTATTACCTGGAATCCTACACAAGGTTTATACAATAATGAGAATGTTGAGACCACATAAGCTGATATTGGTGATTGTGCAGGATCTACTGATGATACTTTAGAGGGTGATGTAGGTGAAACAAATGCTTAACCAAGTCAAAGTAAGAGCAATAAAAGGACGGTAGAAAGTTCAACAAAGCAAGCTCGAGGAAAGAGAGGAAAAAATCGACCGGACTGATAAGTTAGCATCACAAATTGACAGACTTTGTTCAGCTGTTGAGAGTAGGAGCAATGCAACATCGGTTGCAAAGGAGTTTGATCCTTATAAAGAAATTGTGCAAACATTGAAAGCCATACCTGAGATTAAGCAAGACAGAAAGTTGTTCTTTTTTGCACTCTCTCATTTTGCTGAGAAGAAAGACAATAGGCAGATTTTTATGAACTTGGATGAAGATGAAGAAAAAGTTGAATGGCTGAAGTATAAGTTGGAAGAGCATGATAGTCGCCATTAGGATATTAGTTATTTCTTTGAGCTCTTTTATATTAATCTATGTTATAATGAGAGATTATTTTCGATTTCTAAATTGCACTTCTTGTGAACTCTTCTTCTGATTATGTTTTAATGTGAGACACGTGTTTTTAGTTTATGTTATTTTGATTTGGTGGAATTTGCATATATATTATGGAAAATAATTGTTCAATTGATTGATGATTATTCATCACTTTTCGTTTTATTACTTTAAACAGATATGGACGATTCTCCTGAAAGAGAAATCCATGAGAAAGAGGATGAGGAATTCAATCAACTTGTGGAAATTACTCAAGCCACAATCGCTTACCAAGCAATATACAGTCAGAAAAAACCTTGTAGGACATCATCATATACAGTATATGCATGGTTAGAAGAGTTGATGGGCGAAGATGCTAATCCGATAAGGTGTTATCAAATGTTTAGGATGAAACTATAAGCAGGTACTTTGGCTTAGTATTAGACAAAGTATGTGAAATGGGAAAAGATTTGATCCAACCAGCTGATCGACAATTTAGGGATGTTCGAGAGAAGATAAAAAATAATGGAAGATTTTATCCATATTTTAAGGTATGTTTTGATTATTCAATAGAAAGAAAGAACTAAATGCAAATTTTGATAATATAATAATATTTGCATTTTTGTTTTAGGATTGTATTGGAGCTATTGATGGCACTCATATCCCGGTGTTACCCGTAAAAGATCGATTCGTTTTATTGGTCGAAAAGGTACAACGACTCAAAATGTCTTAGCGGTGTGTAATTTTAATATGGAATTCACTTATGTTTGGGCTGGTTGGGAGGGCCAAGCCCATGATACTCGTATTTTCTATGAAGCTTTAGGGAGACGTGATATGCAATTTCCTCATCCTCCTCCAGGTTTGTTAATTAATGGTTTTTGTACATTAATATGTATAAATATGGTATATCTTGATCAAATTTATATTATATTTTTGCAGGTAAATATTATTTAGTAAATGCTGGATATCCAAGTTCGACGGGTTATTTGGGACCATACAAAGAAGTTAGATATCATTTGCCAGAATTTCACCAAGGTCTCATCCCTACAGGCTATCAAGAGGTATTCAATCGTGTTCATTCCTCGCTGCGATCGGAAATTGAGCGAGCTTTTGGTGTGTTGAAGAAGAAGTGGAAGATCCTAAAGTATATGCCAAATTTCCCCTTTGAAAAGCAAGTAAAAGTTGTTATAGCAGTAATGACTTTGCATAATTACATACGACGAAACGCCGCCAATGATAGACATTTTGCAAGAGCAGATTTGGATCCCAATTATGGATATTTAGTTGATAATACAAATGAGGAGGCCGGTACCTCAAATGACAATTTATTTTCTGACATGACGCGTTTACGTGATCAAATAGCAATGAGTTTAATAAATGCTTGAGGAGGATGTTTGCAATTTTCAATGAAGACCTATTTCTTTCTTTGATGCATATGTAATCATGTTTATTATAATGAAATTACTATTTCTTTTTGTTAATATATCTCTTTTATATATACATCTCAGTGCAAAAATAAAAAAATTAAAAAAAAAAGTCATTGAATTTGTTCATATATATATAAAAGTGTTATGAAATACATGAATGGATAGAATACATGAATGAATATTCATTATATTCATCTTATCAAATGTATTTATTATGGTACATTTGTATCAAATGTTCTAAATACATCTCCCTATACAATGAACGTTCGTCTCCCTTATCATGTACATGTATCATTCGATATATTGATATTAATGATAAGTGTCGCGACCTACCCTCGGGGGGAGGGAACAGGTTTAGGGGTATTGTTTAAGGACGGGCCTAAGGCCCATGATTAGGCGGAGCTCTCCCAAGCCCATACCCGCGTGACGTTGGGATATTTTTCATGAATTTTGTACAAAGGGAGTCGCCACTAGCCTATTAGGGTCGGCTAGAAACCAAGTGAGGCATGGGAGCGTGCCTCACTTCCTACGCAACCGAGAGAATCTAGGTTCGGGGACTTGATTACACTAATTAACCAATTAGTGCCCTTTCGGTACCTAATCTTGTTCATTTTAACAAAATGATTTTTGGCAGGCAGTTTGAATTGATTTTATGTTCATCCACTAACATGTGAGGTGATCATGGAGACATGATCATTAAAATAACAATCATAGCTACCAAAATCCTAATTGCAATTAAATTAAACACGTACAATTAAATATAATTAAATATGTAAATCAAACATGCAACATAATTAATATACGAGCAAATAAATGCCTAATTATACTAACATGGCAATATATGGCAAATCCTAATCAAACCCCATCATTTTTTGATTTTTGAAATTTTTAATTAAATTTTTTTTTAATTTAAATTTTTTTTTTAAATTTTTTTCTTAAACATGGCAATACATGGCAATATATATTAATGTTTTCTGAGTTTTTTGAAATTTCGGAAAATTTTTGAATTTTTATCATTTTTGGAAATTTTCGAAATTTTTGATTTTTTTTTTTTTTTTTTTTATAATTTTTTTAAATTTTTAATATATATTTAATATTTAATATTATTATACTTCAATAAAATGGGTTCGGACCGGGTAAACCCGATCCGACCCATGGACCCAACCCAAACCCGGATCCAACATTTTTGGGTTAAAAGAAACATTTTGTTTTTTCGTTTTCTGTTTTTTACAGCTTTTTTTTTTTTTTAATTAATTTTTTTTTTATCTTTTCCCCACTTCATCATTTCCCCTGCACGGTCTGCCCAACTGTCCTTCCCGAGGCCAACTTTGCCGCTTTAGTTTTCTATTTTTTTTATTTGTTTTGCTTTTCTTTTTCTTTTTTGATTTTTCTTGGTTTTTTCTTTTTCTTTTTTTTATTTCTTTCCCTCATCTCTCCTGACACTTTCACCGAACACCCCTCGTCTACTGTCTTCTCTTTTTTGGGTTTTCCTGCTACGACTCCTCCTTCCCAAAGTCATTTCTTTTTACCTTTTTTATAGTTTTCTATTTTTTGTTTTTGTTTCGCTCTTTCCCTTTTTTATTTTTTATTTTTTGGCCTCCTTCTTCGTGGGTTCTCCGCGTGCTTCCTCTCTTTTCCCGAAGCTTCCGTTAAACCCAGAATTTCCCGTGAATTCAACCCCAACCTCGAAGCGCCAAAACCATGATCTTTACGCATATTCATTCCATACCAAGCCGAGAACAGCGTGCACCACTATCCCACAAACTCGAATTTATATAAAATGCAAAGCGCAAGATGGAAGTGAGGTGCGACGTACGGCCACAAGTTCAGATATCCGCAAAATGCATGCGAAAATGGACAAAAAGAAGACAAATGTCATCCTTTGAAAATGACACAGACACTCCATCCAGCCCACACGCTTAAAATGGCTTTCATATTGATGTTATCTCTCTTTTCATTACTCTTTGTTTGTTTCTCTTTTTTTTATTCTTTCCTCCTCCCTTCTGACTCTCTTCTTCGCGAGACCCACGTCCTCCTTTCTTTTTCAATTTTTTTTTTTACTTTTTCACTCTTTCGATACTTTTCTTTTGCTCTTGTTTCTTTTTACTATATTTTTTTCGGTCTTCTTCTTCCAGGGACCTCTCTGCATGCCAAAGCCACCTTCTCTCCTACGCTCTCTTTCACCGAAACTCATCGATTAAACCAGTCCCATTTTAAACGAACCTCGCTATTATTATTTTTTTTTTGTCACCCACATCGACACCGCTCACATTCAGGCCACCACCGAGCCGACACCCACTCTCTCCCCTAAACGGACAAGGAAGGAATACGGGACATAACTTGCACAAAAATAAGCCGAAAACAACATATGACCATATAAACACGAAATGGACCGAACAAAAACGTGCAGAACAGCAACAAAACGCATCTATTAACGACAGGCGCGTATAATGGACGAGGGTTCAAGAATAGTCATGCTAGCTTCACTTAGGCATTTATACAAACAGTTCGCGGGCATTACCAAATGTTTGGATTTCGACTCAACCGAGACTCAAAATGGGACTAGGAAAACGATCAGCAACACACGAGGTTTGGCTAAAGATTTATAGGCGCCAAAGGAACTAAAGCTCATGCGAACAGGTCGTCCACGAGCTCCGGTTCAACGCCCTACAAAAGCGGAGCAAAGAGAGAATGACCTACCCGGTTCAACGAGAAGAGCCGTGACGGACAGCAACTCACGAACGGACCACCGATGGCGGCCACAACTCCCCTTCAACTTCTCTCTCTCGTGGTCTCTTTGTTCTCGCCCGACCCCCAAAAAAAAACCCCTTTTGCGAACCCTCTCCCTTTCCGGTTTTATACTCGGCGGCAAGCGCGCATGGCCTCCGCGGCTGCCAGCTTGCCGGCCGAAATGCCTCCTCCGACCCGTGGATCACGCCGACCGCCTGCAATTTCGATCCCCTGCTCCCGGTCGTTGCTCCATTTTTCTGCTTGTACCCTCCTCTTTTCTGTTTTTTTGCAGAAGCATGGATGTTGTGAGGGGAGGAAGATGATGTGCGCACGGGCCGGGCTGAAATAAAAGGAGATGGGCCAGCCCAAGTGCGAAAAAAAGAAAAGGAAAAGAGACATGTGGGCGAGCCCATGCGCGAAGAAAGACCCATTACTCGGCCTCATTCGATTTTCTTATACCTTTTAATGATATATTTTTTTTTGACAATTTTGGAAAAATAAAGTCCGTTCAACATGTCGTGCAATAATGAAAACATGATACCTTAAAGATTTTTTTTTTTCAATTTTTTTTGTAATAAAATTTTTTGAAATTTTAAAACATAGTGACATAAATGTTCCTAATGTCAATATGTGATGCAATTTTAACGAAAATTTTTTGTTAAGGGGTTAGAAACCAATCCCTAATTTTTCAATGCAATTAAGAAACACTTAAACAAATCACCAAAATTTAGGTGTCAACAATAAGTACATTCTTGTTCTCCTATAAATAGGAGTTTAGTTTTGATGTACAATACACAATCACACAGAAACATGACAATGAGATACCAGAAATAAAACTCTCTCATCTTGCTACTATCTCTAGTGTTCACTTGCTTTCTCTTCTCAAATCTCTTCTCTATTATATATTCGCTACGCGATATTTTACAACACGTTATCAGCACGAGGATCTACCGATTGAGTAAGTAACTTTTGCAAGCACGAAGATCTATCGACTGAGTAAGTAATTTTTGCAAGGTGGGTATTCTTATTATTGATCAACTTAGACTTCATCTTCTTCTATCAAGTCTTCATTTTTATTTTTCTTGGCCCGAAGCCAAACTTTTAAATCTAAAAGTATCCTTATGCTCCTGAAGTAGCGGTGGATATTTGGAAATCCTTTTAATTAATTTAAGGATCTATTTTTGCAAGGATTATGGCAAATATTGAAAAGCCCAAATTCCACATCCTGGAAGTGAGTGGAAAGAATTATCTATCCTGGCGCCTTGACATGGAAATGCACCTCCAAGGGCAAGGTCTCGTTAATACAATTACAGAGGATGGAACCTCAAATGAAAAGGATAAAGCAAATGCGTTGATTTTTATTCGTCGTCATTTGCATGAGAGCCTGCAGACTCAATATTTATCCGTTCAAGACCCGCATATCTTGTGGACGAAGTTGAATGATATGTATGATCATACAAAAACCGTTATCCTCCCTCAAGCACAATATGATTGGCAAAATCTCAGACTGCAAGATTTTAAATCAGTGTCTGACTATAATTCTGCTTTATTTGATATCGTTTCTCGACTTGAGTTATGCGGTATCAAACTCACTGATGCAGAATTGCTTGAGAAAACTTTCTCCACCTTTCATGCTTCGAATATTATATTGCAATAGCAATACTAGCAACGTCAGTTCGCCACATATTTTGAATTAATTTCTGTGCTTCTTATTGCCGAGCAAACTAATGAATTGTTGCTCAAAAATCATGATCTTAGACTTGCTGGCTCAAAAGCATTGCCTGAAGCACATGCTAATTTTGAGAAAAATACTAGCCATTTTAAGGGCTATAAGCGCAGGCAAGAATATAATCCTAGAAGGGATGGCAAGAAATTTAACCGCCCTAGGAAATCAAACTTTGGCCTGAATCATGGCAAAGAAAAAAAGCAAAAGAAGGTGATTAATGAAAGTATTTGTCATCGCTGTGGCATGATTGGGCATCGGTCACGTACTGTTGTACGCCAAAACATTTTGTTGACCTATACCAGGCATCTTTAAAGCATACGGGCAAGCGTGGTGAATCTCATGCCATTGAAATCAATCCTACGCCATAACCACTGTTGAGGCCAACAATATCTCCGTTGGTGGGACTCCTCTTGCTCCTGAAGTAGCAAATGCATCATTGGATGTCTCTGATTTCTTTGAGAACCTCTGATTACTTTGATGAACCAGATTGGTGGATGATAATTTGAACTTTGAATTTTATGTTATTTCGCTTTAAATGTATTACTTTTTTTATTGTTCTTTATGAAATACTTATGAACCTTATATAATATTTATCTTTGAAATTTTATTCGACTATATAACTAATATGCAACTTTTATGATACTTGACACATGAAGTTGTCAATATAAATGCAAATGGAAAATACCGAGAAAAAGGAAGATGTTTGTTTGTTTGCTTGATAGTGCAACAACACATACTATATTTTGTAGTAAACACTTTTTCTCGAGTATGACATTGCGTAAGGCACAAATCCATACAATATCAGGTCCTGTTTCGATTATTGATGGTTTTGGGAATGCTACAATTATTTTGCCAAATGGTACAATCCTGCATATTGAGAATGTGTTTCTAAGGATTCGATCAAAAAGGAATCTGCTCAATTTCAAAGATGTACGCCGTAATGGGTACCATATTGAGACTATTTATGAGCAAGATAAGGAATACATTGGCATTTCCTCTTATAAGATGGGCTTGAAGACCATCCATGAGAAGCTAGAAGCTTCTTTTATGGGTTTGTATTGTGTCATGATTAAAGCTGTTGAAACCTACGCTACCACATCCTGGAGATTGGTAAGCCCTGATCAGTTTGGACTGTGGCATGATCGCCTTGGTCATCCTGGCGCTTCAATGATGCGTAGGATAATTCAAAATACAAAAGGGCACCCTTTAAAGGATATAAAGGTATTGTTGTCCAAAGATTATAATTGTGAGGCTTGCTCACAAGGAAAGCTCATTATTAAACCTTCTATAACAAAGGTTAATTTTGAATCTCCTTTATTCTTGCAAAGAATTCAGGGTGATATTTGTGGACCAATACAACCACCAAGTGGACCATTTAGATATTTTATGGTATTAGTGGACGCATCCTGTAGATGGTCCAATGTTTGCCTATTATCTACGCGAAATGTCGCATTTGCACGTTTACTTGCGCATATTATAAAGCTCCGGGCACAATTCCCTGATTATCCAATTAAGAGCATAAGGATGGATAATGCTGGTGAATTTACATCAAAGAGTTTTGATACATATTGTGCTTCACTCGGAATTGAGGTTGAGCACCCGGTTGCATATGTTCATACTCAAAATAGATTGGCAGAATCCTTGATTAAACGTATCCAAATCATTGCCCACATTCTATTATTGAGAACGAATCTCAATGATACAGCATGGGGTCATGTAGTTTTGCATGCGGCAGCTCTAATAAGATTACGTCCTACTGCTAGTCTTTTACAATCTCCCCTTCAAATGGTTATTGGTTATGAACCAGATATTTCATATTTACGCACCTTTGGTTGTGTAGTACAGGTGCCTGTAGCACCACCAAAAAGGACGAAAATGGGTCCCCAACGCCGTTTGGGCATTTATGTTGGGTTTAATTCACCATATATCATTAGGTTCTTGGAACCAACTACGGTGATCTTTTTACTGCCAGGTTTGCGATTGTCATTTCGATGAGACTAGGTTTCCATCAATTGAGATACCTACAACTTCCATGACCGCAAAACAAAAACCAGTTAAGGTTTTCTCCGGAATGAGAAAAATTTATCTCAATTAGACCCAATGACTCCCGAATGTGAAAATGAGGTGCAGCGCATAATCCATTTACAAGCTATGGCCAATAGACTTCCCGACGCATTTAATGATGCTACTAAGGTAACGAAGTCTCATATTCCAGCTGCAAATGCTCCGGCTAGGATTGTTGTTCTCGAAGAACAAAGCTAAAATGGATCAAAATCCCCCGCACTTGAAGCGTGGCAGACCGATAGGATCAAAAGATACCGCTCCTCGAAAACGAAGGGGAAATAATCAAGAATCTGCTCCAGAAGAGCCTGGCGTTGTGCTTACTCCCAAAGAGCTTATTGCCCCTGAAGAGGCGCAAACCCATGAAAGGAGCACTAGCCCCGAGAATATCGAGAATTCCATTACATATTGTAATGAAATTTGGGATCGAAATGAAATCATCATTGATGATGCTTTTGCATTCTCAGTTGCTCATCAAATTATGGATGATGATTGTGAACCACAATCTGTTATTGAATGTCGTCAAAGGCAAGATTGGCATAAGTGGGAGGAAGCAATTAAAGCTGAATTAGCTTCCCTAACTAAACGAGAGGTTTTTGGACTTGTAACTCGTATCCCCGATAATGTAAAGCCCGTTGAATATAAATGGGTATTTATGCGAAAACGAAATGAGAAAAACGAGGTTGTTAGGTATAAAGCCCGACTCGTTGCCCAAGAATTCTCCTAGAGACCTGTGATTGATTATAATGAGGCATATTCACCTGTGATGGATATGATTACATTTCGTTTTCTCATTAGCCTAGCAATCTTTGAAAGATTGGAAATGCGTCTTATGGACGTTGTGACGGCATATCTATATGGCTCATTAGACTCGATATTTATATGAAAATTCCCGAGGGATTCAAAATGCACGAAGCATGCACTCCCGCAATTTATTCTCAATAAAATTGCAAAGATCCTTGTACGGGTTAAAGCAATCCGGTCGCATGTGGTATCAACGCCTAAGTGAGTACCTAATTAAGGAAAGGTATAAAAATGATCCTATCTGCCCATGCGTGTTTATTAAGAAATCAGAAACTGGATTTGCTATTATAGCAGTTTATGTCAACGATATAAATTTAATTGGAACTCCAGAAGAGTTAGCTGAAACTGCTGAATATTTGAAAAGAGAGTTTGAAGTTAAAGATTTGGGTAAAACCAAACTTTGTCTTGGTCTAGAGCTTGAGCATAAAGCAAATGGAATAATCGTCCATCAATTGGCATATGTTGAAAGATTGCTTAAACGTTTCAACATGGACAAAACTCAACCATTGAGCACCCCTATGGTTGTAAGGTCTCTAGATCCCAAAAGGACCCATTTCATCCTAGAGAATCTAATGAAGAGATATTTGGTCATGAAGTAACATATCTCAATGCAATTGGGGCTTTGATGTACTTGGCACAGTGTACGAGACTAGATATCGTTTTTGCGGTAAATTTATTGGCACGTTTTAGTTTTGAGCCAACTCTGAGACATTGGAATGGAGTTAAACATATTTTCCGTTACCTCCGAGGAATCATAGATTTGGGATTATATTATTACAAGGATTCCACTAACTTTGGTTTAGTTGGATATCCGATCTTGGATATAGATCCGATCCACATAAGGCTCGCTCTCAAATCGGGTATTTATTTTGTTATAACGACACCGCTATTTCTTGCTATTTCTTGGCATTCTACGAAGCAATCGCTAGTAGCTACATCTTCTAACCACTCTGAGATTATTGCTTTATATGAAGCTGGAAGGGAGTGTGTTTGGTTAAGATCCGTTATAACACATATTCATAATTCTTGTTGCTTAATACCGGCTACCAATTCTCCCACTATAATTTATGAAGATAATGCTGCTTGTGTTGCACAAGTCAGGGGAGGATATATCAAAGGCGATAGGACCAAGCATATCTCGCCGAATTTTTTCTATACTCATGAACTCCAAGAAAGTCGACAAATTAATGTTAAACAGATTCGATCCATAAATAATCTTGCAGATCTTTTTACCAAATCATTGCCAACATCAAGTTTTGAGAAATTAGTATATGGCATTGGTATGAGGCAAGTTCATAAGATATAAGATTAATTAGCCCCATAAGTGGCTATATGGCTCTATTGAGGGGGAGATATTATGAATTATGCATTGCAGCATTGATATGCGGCTAATTCACAAGATGCAATAATGATTAGTCCAAGGAGTGGCTATATATACATTGCACTCTTTTTTCTTTATGTCCGGTTTTTTCCCATAGGATTTTTTCGGCTTAAAATTTTTAACGAGGCAATTAATGCATCCATAAAAGGGAGATATCATAACATTTGTGCTATGCACTCTTTTTCCCTTTTGTTCGATTTTTATCCCACTGGGTTTTTCCGGCTTAAGGTTTTTAATGAGGCAGTATCATTCGATACACATTCGTAATGAATATGATGAATGTTCAAGGGGATTTGATGCACATTCGTAATGAATATGATGAATATTCAAGGGGGATTGTTATGAAATACATGAATGGATAGAATACATGAATGAATATTCATCATATTCATCTTATCAAATGTATTTATTATGGTACATTTGTATCAAATGTTCTAAATACATCTCCCTATACAATGAACGTTCGTCTCCCTTATCCTGTACATGTATCATTCGATACATTGATATTAATGATAAGTACATTCTTGTTCTCCTATAAATATGAGTTTAGTTTTGATGTACAATACACAATCACACAGAAACACGACAGTGAGATACCATAAATAAAACTCTCTCATCTTGCTACTATCTCTAGTGTTCACTTGCTTTCTCTTCTCAAATCTCTTCTCTATTATATATTCGCCACGCGATATTTTACAACAAAAAGTCATTTGTTAATATATCTCTTTTATATATACATCGCTGTGCAAATATATAAAAAAAAAAGTCATTGAATTTGTTCATATATATATATATAAGTCATTTGTTAATATATCTCTTATATATATACATCTCAGTTTAAAAAAAAAAAATACTATTTTTGTTTTCAATTTTAAAAAATAAAAAATGAAAGCTTAAATTAATTGTGCTAAAGGACTTCCAACAATATGTGTTTACCAAACAACATTTTCCCAAAGTTGCTTCCCAAGGTGCTTTTCAATTATAGTTTACCAAACAATTTTTACATTTCACCTAAGGCCTTTAGACCAAAGGCCTTTGCATTTCCTTAAAGGCTTTTTCCAAAAGCAGTTCCCAAACGCACCCTTCATACATGCTGGGTTTCGACTGTTCTTTGGGATGCAGTACACGTACCCTTTATTGAAAAACACTATGCAGCGATGACGGTGATAGAGAGAGAGGGAAAGAGAGCTGCGTATGTAAGACAAGGACAAGCTAACAACTTTATTATTGGAAAATCTAATGGGAATGGAACAAGCATCAGAATACGTGTAATGTGCGAGACACGAGACGCGTGGAAGAGAGAAAAGGGGCGGCGGCGCCCGCGGCCTGGGGGAGGGGGGCGACGGAACCAATGTCATTGGCTATGATCATATTTCCGGACGTTGAACATAATGACGCGAATAAGTTGAGTAGGGCACACTTTTATTTTCTAAAACAATAGACGGATAGAAAAATACAACATTAGCAAAAGGTTGGACCACTCGAGTTCAGTTTCTCCGCAGCAACTTCTTCACGATCCATTCTTCGGCTTCCTTAATTTTCCCCACGCATTCACAGAAAAATGCCGCCTGTTCGCTTGCATGGTAGTCGATCCGGCAATATGTGGCAAAATGCTCACAGTTGTTGTTTATAAGATTGTAATCGCCAAATGAATTATCCGCGTGAAGTTCGCTGGCTTTATTGACAACTTCATGGGGCAATTTGGTATCGAGCAACGTGGTGCAAGTTCCTCGCCTTGCGAACTTAAACCTTAGTAGTGGCCACCCATATTCATATCGGTGAAGGGATCGGAGTTTTTTTCCGTCCTGTTGAAAACAATTGAGACAAGTTTTGACAATCCCACTATCGATGCTCTTTTGGTATCCACATTTTGGGCAAGAAGATGAAACTTCTTGCTTGTAGCTAGTCTTGAAAAGTGAAGGAAATATGGTTTTTTGGCTCTCTGTTCGGGTGAAATGAATCACATAGCCTTCGCCGATGTAAATCCCTTAATACGTACATGCAAACCATTAAAGAATCAAATTTAGTTCAAAATGGAAAACTGAAAAAAGGAAACTCTAGAGGGACAATTTTGACACAAAAGCCGGAATGTACGATGAATATTCACTAGCTTCTTTCTTTAACTGGATGTGTAGGCCGATTTTGGATTAGAAATCTGAATGAATTCCTAATCTTTGGTCTGGCACGTTACATAGATATGAAATGTCTTCTAGAATTTTCTCTCCATTGCTCAAGAAAAGACACAAAATTTCCACGCACAAAAAGCGAGGACAACATAAAAAAAAAATTAAAAAAAGAGAGGAAAAACTACTATTTTAAAGACAGTTTGGACTTTAGAGCTGCTTGCTGACCGTTTTGCTATCTTAATCTCGTTGACTAGTCCATATCTCTCGTTCTTAATCTTGATGTGAAGTTGGAAAGGACTCCATTCATATTATCTATCTACAAAAGTCAAGGTCCGAAAGAACACATTCTACGGTCGAAATAAATTAAGTGAGCATCATTTTCTATGCTTGCTTCTGTTCTCCATCCTTGCTATAAATAATTAATTATAGTCTGACCTGCAAAATTAATTACGGTCATTCTCCAAAGGGCAATGGTAAGATATTGGCACCATTATTCCTAGAGAATAAGAGCGCCTTTTGAACCACAGAGTCACTTTCCTTTATAATAGGCAATCGGCTGTAATAAGTTGAACAATAATTCTGATTTTAACAGAATTTATCAAGCCTAAGTTACTGAAAAAACTCATAAAATCAAATTCCAAAGATGGTTATCTATGGGAAGAAGGACACTAGAAGTGCTGTAAGTTGTGTAAGATGCTCACATTAGTGCCAAAAGTTTTCGCCGGCTTATTTAAGTGCCAAAATTAGGAAAAAAAAAAAAGATCACGTAAGTGCTTTTGGTGAGAAATTTCAGTCAAAGAAGTTCCGTGACACTTATAATTAAAATTTTTATCTGAGGTGGCATTTCTTTTTGTATTGAAGTGATCATTTTTTCATTAAGATTGGCACTAAAGTGATTATTTTTTAATAACGATTGGACTGAAGTGGTCATTTTGTTACAACGACTAACACTGAAGTAATAACCTTTTAATTTGCTATACAACATCGTTTAGGGATTATATGCTGACCAGGTACATCGATGAGCCACGTAAGATAGAGAAATTAATAAAATATAGCAACATCGGATTACCGATGACTCATATCAAAGTTGGCAATTAAATGATTTTTTTTTCAAAAAAAAGTGATATTTAAGTGATTACAAAAAAAGCATTGACACTAAAATGAGTGCCGTATATAACTTATAGCATTTTTAGTACCCTTCTTCCGTTATCTATATTATATAAACATGGGTCTTTGTCCAAAAAATAAAAAGAGATAGAGAATTGACTTTTCATAGTTATGGGTGTCAAATCAAAATCCAGGTAAATCTCTCTCTCTCTCTCTCACCATCAAAATCCAGGGTTTCCATAGTGTTGTCGGAACCTATCATGCCTTTTCCTCTGGCGAGATGGCATGTTGGACTGAACTCAGATATGAATTGCCTAGAAATAAAAGAAAAGGAAATGAGAGGAGAGTGAAACCGTGCCGGTGGATTAAACTCAACACTGATAAGACTCAGAAAGATGACCTCAGTTTAGCTGCTGCTCGTCCGAGGACTTTTCGAGAGTGGGAATTGATTTTATCATTCATTCTGGGCTATGGGGAAGTGTTTAAGTTCGGCTTGGCAGAGAGTCGGCGAAATCAGATTTGAATTGTTGTTAGAACTTTTCACGCGTTTTCTCTGGCCACAGAAATCATGGGAAGAGGAGGAAGGGTAGGGTTGAAGAGGATGACACGAAGATGAACAGGCAGGTGACATTTACTACGATTAATTGGAATCTCATTTGGCCACACATCTTTGAAGTCATTTATTCTCTGGTGGCTTCAATTTCGATGAACCATCAGCTAGAAATATTTTACTTTCTGCTGAGGCTTCTACGAATTTTTGGAAATGGAGTTGATCAGTGTAAACTGATCGGCCAAAGAGCAAAAAGATCCGCCAGAAAAAAGGAGGAGGAAAGAAAAGGACCAGTGCAAAATCAGGAAGATGACGAGGACTCACCATGATGGCTGTATAATCCATACCATCCGTATCTATAAACGTGATCCCCAAGTTTGAGATCCTCAGGTCTCTCCACTTTCCACATCAACTGCATCAATATCGTCAATATCTTGTTGATGATCGTCATCACCATTTTCTCTCGTGGGCCTTTGTCTCTCTATTGGACTTGTGCTTGAGCTGATTTACCTGCAAAAAATCTCCCGAAACTAAATATAGTTACTGCAGTGAAGAGAAGAACAAGAATACTCAGGTGAGGAAGCTAAAATGATCACCTGTGCTGCCAAAAGGTCGATGACAGGGATGATGAATAAGGTTCACTCAAGAGAGGAAAGGAAGAGGAAGAAGTGAGTGGGAATGAAGTGGGGCAGATTGGGCAACAACGACGAGGTTATCGTATGAGGGTGCTGCAAGTGTTCGTGGGTGTGAGAGAGATGGTGTCGATGGAAACGAGAGCAAAGGAGAAGGAAATAGTGAGATAGAATGAACTAGGGTTAGAGTGGGCGATGCCGATGAGGTTATTGTATGGGGGTTCTTCAAGCGTGGGAGAGACTAAGAGAGATGGTGTCCGCAGAAGAGAGAGTTGGCGATGGCGTTAAGGTTATTGTATGAAGGATCTTCAAGTGAGTGTCCCTCTCTGGGGGAGAGGTGGCTGAAGAGAAACGAAAGGAAGAGAAGAAGTGCGTGAGGGGGAGAGTGGTGTAAGAATTATTGTGGTCCATATTATGTGATTTATTATATGGTTTAATAATTATTGAAATGCTATAATTAATTATTGGTTACGAGAAGGTACGACTTTAATAAATGAAAGGTATATTGCTTTGATGGAAGGTATCTTTTCAATGAACGTATAAATAGAGTCTGGTCCTCTCTCCATCCGCATACGAACAATAATAAAAGAAAGAACGTATTCTCTCCTCCATCAATTGAATATATTAAGGTTTAGTGGGTTAAAGGAGAGAAATCGGATTTCTCCTTTTGGTTCGAGATCATTGGTTTTCTACAACGATCATCATCAAGCGTAGCGCTATGGATAAAGGTTTGTTTGAATCTATTTGTGAAAATCATGAAGATCAAAGATCATTGATTTGTTATGAATTTCCGCATCAAGTATTATATGAATTATTTAGCAGTTGGTATAAGAGCATTTGGTTTATGATCTCATGATTTTTTCGTTTAAAGAAATATTATAATTTATGTTTGATGATTCGTTGAACGATCCTGTTCATATTATTTATTATTGTTAAAATGTTTTCGGATGATTATGAATAAAGAAAATCCGAATGATGGAACGTTCTTCATGGACGAAAATGGCGAAGAAAAGTTACTGTGCGCGAGTGGAAAAGGACGAAAATGAAAAGAATTCGGAATTTTAAGGGTAAAATAGAAACTCTTTGATTCCGGGCAAAATCCGGCGACCCACCGCTTGATTTCGGACTCATACCGTCGCACTGCCATGAGGAACATTAGCCATGAGTTTTTCCGGTATATCGGTGTTCGCCGGAGGCTAATCGAGCGGCGGAAGCGGCGGTGGTGGAGGGTTTGCGTTTTGGGGAAACTTTGGTTTGATTTGGGGCCAATTTTTGGTCATTTTCTCCGAAACTTGGACCCATGTGGTCGTGCCGGCATGCTCTTCAAAACCCATTATTTATTTGTGTCTGGGATGGGCTGCCGGAGAAGAAACGGGCGGTGAAACCGCGGCGGAATGGCGAAAAATTGCGTTTGTGCGCGAGGAAGAAGGCGCGTGGGCTCCACGCGTGCGCTGTGGTTGCAGGCGCGTGGAACCCACACGTCACGTGCTGTCACGCGCGCAAGCGCTCCCCGCGTGGGATCCATGCGCGCGGGCTTCCCGTGCGGTTGCAGGCGCGTGCAACGCACGCGCCCCCGCGTTGGACGCGCATGTGCGGGGCACGCGCCCGCGGTGGATAAGGCGCGTGCTCGGCACGCGCCTGTCGTCCCCGCGCGGCCCTTTTTACGTTTTCGCTCCTATGCCATTTTTAAAATTCCTATTTTGTCCTTCTCACAATTTATTTACTGTTCTGCCTTGTTTAATTTATAATTACGATTCTGCCATTGCTGATTATTTACCATTTTGCCCCTGGATTATAAATTTATGATTATGCCCTTATGGAATTATGATTTTACGATTTTGCCTTTATGCTTTGATAAAGTTTTGTCCTTGTGTGCAATTTGGTAAATATTTGTATTTTACAATATTAAAAAATTCATATTATGAAAGGTTTGTTAGTCACCAAAGTGGCCGAACCTTGAAGTCTTTTGAATTTTTGATATTGTAAATTATTTTATTCAATTACCCATGATTAATTGATGCTATATATGAAATTGATATGTTTTATATCATTATTGGAGTTATGGGTATATTGAAGTTCATTTATTATAAGAACTTAGGGATTAACCCAAAGGTTAATTATTTTCTTATAATTCATGAACATGATGTTTGATAATTAATGTGATTTGTTAAATTTGTTTGTATATCCAAAGATAACAAATAAATTTTAATAAGATATATTTACAATTATCAAATAAAAGTTATTAGCATCATTATGGTATATATATCTTTGTTTATCATAAGATCGCCCAAAGGAGAATTATGATGTACATGTGTCATTTAGTTTGAATCTGATTAGGTGATATTCTCAAAGCATTAATGTATGAGTATTTTCTTGCACATTTGCAGTATCTGTACCTGTTTCACTCCATTCGCACGCCTCATCTGTTCCCTTATTCAATGGGATAAATTTTCTTGATTGGAGTGAACAAGTCCAATTTCACTTATGTGTCCTAGATCTTAATTTAGCACTTCAAGCTGAGAAACCAGCTGCTATTACTGATGAAAGTAGCGATGATGAAAAGTCTTTCCATAAAGCTTGGGAAAGATCGAACATACTGAGCTTAATGTTCATGCGAATGATAGTTGCAAACAACTTAAAAATTTCTCTTCCCAAGACTAACAATGCTATGGAATTTATGAAATTTGTGGAAGAGCGTTCTCAAATTGCTGATAAGTCACTTGCTGGTACATTGATGAGCACACTGACCACCATGAAATATGATGGTTCGCGTACCATGCATGAGCATATACTTGAGATGACCAATTTAGCAGCAAAGTTAAGGACTTTGGGAATGAATGTGGATGAGTACTTTTTAGTACAATATATACTTAATTCCTTAACTCATGAGCAATATGGGCCATTTCAAATGAATTACAACACTATAAAGGATAAGTGGAATGTAAATGAATTGGTCAGTATGCTAGTTCAAGAGGAAACAAGGATGAAGAATCAAAATGCTCATTCTGTTCATCTCTCAAGTCATTAAGAAGTTCGAAAGAATTTTAAGAGGAAAGGTGGAAGGAGCAAGAAGAAAGGACTACATGTCCTGAATGACTCTTCAAAGGCTTCTCAAATCCACAAGAAGGAACACAATCTTATTAAGTGTCATTTTTGCAACAAAATTGGACACTTGAAGAAAGATTGTCTGAAATGTAAGGCTTGGTTCGAAAAGAAAGGTAAGCCTTGTGCTTTAGTATGTTTTGAATCAAACTTTACTGAAGTTCCTTATAATACTTGGTTGATTGATTCTGGTGCTACCACTCATGTGTCAAATACGATGTAGGGATTTCTTACGATCCAAACTATAAAGCCAAATGAAAGTTATGTGATTACGGGGAACAGAAACAAAGCTCCAATTGAAGGCATTGGCACTTATCGTTTGATCTTAGATACTAGGCATTATTTGGATTTGTTTCGAACCCTTTATGTACCTACATTTTCTCGTAATTTAGTTTCTTTGCCAAGACTTGATGTGGCGGGATTTTATTATAAGTTTGGATCTGAATCTTTCAGTCTATTTAAGAGTGATACTCTTATTGGAACTGGAACTTTATGTGATGGTCTCTACAAATTTAGACTTGATAATACTTTTGTTGAGACATTAATGACCTTGCATCATAATGTTGGCACTAAACGAAGTTTGGTGAATGAAAATTCTGCTTACTTGTGGCATAAACGTTTGGGTCATATATCCAAAGAAAGAATGCAAAGATTAGTGAAGAATGAAATTCTTCCAAATTTGGATTTTACTGACCTTGGAGTGTGTATTGATTGTATTAAAGGTAAACAAACAAAGCACACTAAGAAATGTGCCACAAGAAGCACAGAGCTTCTTGAAATTATACATATTGACATATGTGGTCCTTTCAATGTTTCATCTTTTGGTAAGGAAAGCTATTTCATAATCTTTATTGATAATTTTTCACGTTATGGTTACATTTATCTATTGCATGATAAGTCTCAATCAGTAAATGCACTTGAAGTGTATATTAAAGAGGTTGAGAGGCAATTAGATAGAAATGTGAAAATAGTAAGATTGGATAGATGTGGTGAATATTATGGAAAGTATGATGAATTAGGACAATGTCCAGGTCCATTTGCTAAATTCCTTGAAAGACATGGCATTTGTGCTCAATACACAATTCCATGTACACCACAACAAAATGGTGTAGCAGAAAGGCGTAACCGTACTTTAATGGAAATGGTTAGGAGTATGATGAGTCATTCATCTTTACCCTTATCTTTGTGGATGTATGCTTTAAAGACTTCTATGTACTTATTAAATAGGGTTCCTAGTAAGGCAGTTCCAAAGACTCCTTTTGAACTGTGGACAGGAAGGAAACCTAGTTTACGACACCTGCATGTTTGGGGTTGTCAAGCAGAAGTAAGAATTTACAATCCACATGAAAGGAAATTGGATTCAAGAACGACCAGTGGTTATTTCATTGGTTATGCAGAGAAATCCAAATGGTATAAATTTTATTGTCCTAATCATAGTACAAGAATTGTTGAATCTGGAAATGCTAGGTTCATTGAGAATGGTGACATCAGTGGGAGTGAAAGAATGCGTGATGCTTGCATTCAAGAAGTAAGGGTAGAAGTTCCTATACCCAAAGCTTCTAAAGTTGTTGTTCATGATATTATAGTACAATCTAACAATAATCGAGAACAACAAATTAATGAACAAACACTCAATAATGGAGATGTCAATAATGAACCTTCAATAGCCGAGTCACAAGAAATAGCATTAAGGAGATCTCAAAGAGAAAAGAGATCGACTATTTCTGATGACTATATGGTTTATCTACAAGAGTCAGAAATTGACTTAGGAATTAGAAATGATCCAGATTCATTTTCCCAAGCCATGGAATGTGAAAATTCTAATGAATGGTTTAATACCATGGAAGAAGAGTTAAAATCCATGCATCAAAATCAAGTTTGGGATATTGTTGAATTGCCTAAAGGATGTAAGAAGGTCGGGTGTAAATGGGTCTTTAAGACCAAGCGCGACTCAAAAGGCAATATTGAACGACATAAAGCCAGACTTGTTGCAAAGGGTTTTACTCAAAAAGAAGGCATTGACTATAAAGAGACATTTTCACCAGTCTCTAAGAAGGACTCATTTAGAATCATTATGGCTTTGGTGGCTTATTATGACTTGGAGTTACACCAAATGAATGTAAAAACTGCATTTCTTAATGGGAATTTAGAGGAAGAGGTTTATATGGACCAACCCGAAGGCTTTTCGGTTAAAGGAAATGAATACATGGTATGTAAATTAAAGAAGTCAATATATGAACTTAAACAAGATTCCTGACAATGGTATCTTAAGTTTAACGATACCATAACTTCATTTGGATTTAAGGAAAACACTGTTGATCGGTGTATATATATGAAGATTAGTGGGAGCAAGTTTATTTTTCTAGTTCTGTATGTTGATGATATTTTGCTTGTTACTAATGATCTTGGTTTGTTACATGAAACTAAGAAATTTCTCTCTAAGAATTTTGAAATGAAGGATATGGGAGATGCAACATATGTGATAGTAATAGAAATATTCCGTGATAGATTACAAGGATTATTAGGATTGTCTCAGAAAGCCTACATTGAGAAAATTTTAGAGAGATTTAATATGAGTAAATGTTCAGCAGGAATAGTTCCAATTCAGAAAGGTGATAAATTTAGCTTTATGCAATGTCCGAAAAGTGAATTGGAACGAGAACAAATGAATAATATTCCTTATGCATCTGTTGTGGGGAGCTTAATGTATGCACAAACTTGCACCAGACCAGACATCAGTTTTGCTGTCGGAATGTTGGGCAGGTATCAAAGTAATCCTAGAATGGATCATTGGAAAGCTGCAAAGAAAGTTCTTAGATACTTGCAAGGAACGAAGAATCATATGCTCACTTATAAAAGATCTGATCATCTCGAGATGATTGGATATTCAGATTCAGACTTAGCCGGATGTGCCGATACAAGAAAATCAACATTTGATTACTTGTTTCTTCTGGCTGGAGGGGCAATTTCATGGAAGAGTGCGAAGCAGTCAGTTATTGCTGCATCCACTATGGAAGCTGAATTTGTGGCATGCTTTGAGGCCACTATTCATGGATTATGGCTGCGGAATTTTATTTCAAGGGCTTGTGATTGTCGACAGTATTGCCAAGCCGCTGAAAATTTATTGTGATAACTCTGCAGCAGTTTTCTTCTCTAAGAACGACAAGTATTCTAAGGGTGCTAAGCATATGGAGATCAAATACTTGTCTGTCAAAGAAGAAGTTCAGAAACAAAGAGTGTCAATTGAGCACATTAGCACCAATCTTATGATAGCAGATCCCTTAACAAAAGGATTGCCGCCCAAAACATTTAATGAGCATGTTGAAAGAATGGGCATTATTGGACGTCATTAATGTTTGTATTATGATTGTATTAAGTTTATGTATTTGACACTTTGAGCTCACTTACGTGTTTATGATATTTCCTGTTTTCTATTTAGTATACATTATGGAAATAGATGAATGTTAAACAGGATAGTTTCTAAAGAAACATTATGGTTGGACTATTATTGTACTTCTCATTTATGGATCATGTTAAGTAAAGTGTTATAGTTGTAGTACATAGAAGGGACTATGTCGATTAATGACATACAACCGCTATGACTCATATTAGTTTTCTTTACTTAATTGTGATTATTATGTGATTGCCAATTTAATGAAATTTTATAGCATAATCTTATTGTGCACATTATAGTCTTTATTAAACCATGAAAGGAACATCATATGGGCCAAGTGGGAGAATGTAAGAATTATTGTGGCCCATATTATGTGATTTATTATATGGTTTAATAATTATTGAAATGCTATAAATAATTATTGGTTACGAGAATGTACGACTTTAATAAACGAAAGGGTATATTGTTTTGATGGAAGGCACCTTTTCAATGAACGTATAAATAGAGTCCGGTCCTCTCTCCACCCACATACGAACAACAATAACAGAAAGAACGTATTCTCTCCTCCATCAATTGAATACATTAAGGTTTAGTGGGTTAAGGGAGAGAAATCGAGATCATCGGGTTTTTTTTAGCGTTATGGATAAAGGTTTTTGAATCTATTTGTTCATGAAGATTAAAGATCATTGATTTGTTATGAATTTCCGTATCAAGTATTATATGAATTGTCTAACAAGTGGGTGATGGCGATGAGGTTTTTTTATGAGGTTTTTCAAGTTTGTATGTGTCAAGTGTGTGTGGGGGAGAGAGAGAGAGATGGCAGAAGAGAGAGGAAAGGAAGTGGGAGAAGTGGGTGAGAATGGAGAAAATATTAGGTGCAGCTCTGATTCCAGCGTGGCTTCTTCCGAGTCCATTATGGATAAAGGTATAGAATCTTCTCCGAGTTGGCATCTCGGAGAGGACGGGGGGGGGGGGATTTGTGAAAATCATGAAGATCAAAGACTTCTCCCCATCATTGATTCCGGATATTAGCGTTGAATTTCCAAAGGCAGAATCAAGATGGAAAAATTTATATGAATGGAATCCAACCCGTCGTGGTAAGGCTCGAGATAATATTATTTTCACTCGGCAAATTATACGATCTTTTTCTTCAGATATCAGGAGGTGAAAATGTTTGATAAGGATTTACTTTGATAAAAACCAATGAGGAAATCATTAGAAAATGGCTACACATTGGCATGCACGGATCCAAACGCCTCGTTCAAACTGGATTTACTGTTTGAAGAACTTTTAGTAATTAGATAGTTTTAGAAGAAGGAAAAAAATTATGGATAATAAATAAATTGAGTATTGGAAAATTTAAATGATAAATCATTTATTTATATAATAGTTTAAGTTTTTTAAACAATTGGCAGTGATAATTTCATCAAAATCTTACATAATATTAGAGTTAGAGATCTTAAATTCAAATATTTCCAGGTCCCCACTTGTCTTCCCAATTAAATATTTCCATATTTAGTACTAGATAAAAAGATCATATTAAAGATGAAAGGGAGTGTTTGAATATTTAAATAATAAATCATGTATTTATTAAATATCTTAAATTTTTAGAACAATTGGTAGTGGTTTGACCAAAATCTCAAATTGAGCTTTATTAAATTTTAATGATAAGTAAATGAACATTATAATTTTTTAGTTACATTAAGAGGAACTCTAGAAGATAAAAAATGGAGACTGACTTTATCATTCCATAGTTTATTTAAGTTTTGGCTTTGGGAGAAATAGTGAGGTCAGTAACTCACAAGCCAATCATTAAATTCGATGGCCGATCGTAATCTATTAACCTGACATAGAGAAATATACTAATGCAATAGCAAGTGATGAGTATTGAATTGCCAATTCAAATAGCAAGAAATCAACATGGTTGTAGCGTGAAATCTTTTACAAATCAACAACATCGAGTGGGGGTTGAAAGGCGAAATTTTATTACAGAAACAAATCTATCAAGCCATGGAGGGAATAAGGAGAAAAAGAAGAAGAAGAAGAAGAGGAGAGAAAGATACCAACGCAACAGCAGCAAAGCGAAGGGAACTCACCATGATGGTTGTATAGGCCATATAATCCATATGTGTAGATATTGTCTCCGAGCTTCAATTCCTCAGGCTGCACCACCTTCCAAATCAACTGCATCAGTATTGTCATTACCTTCTTGATGATTCGCATCGCCATCTTCGGCCCTTAATTTCGCCCTCCTGGGATAGTGCTTCGGACAAGCAGCGCCGCCAAAGGTCGACGGGGGAGGCAGACGATGAGAAGGGAGGAGAAGGATACGGGCTTTGGCGCCTTGGTTAGAAAGGAAATGAAAGAGAAGGAGGAGGTCGCTGAAGATATATGGAGAGGTTCCCATATTCCCTTGGACGTGACCAGTGGATGGATTCTGAGAGGACAATTGGCTAACTGTGGGTTGTGTTGGTGTCATCATTTTTAGACCTTTAACCCATCTGGCTTGGAAGCTTGTGCATATGAAAATCAATGGAGATTAAGGAATCATGCAGATTATCACTTATAACAGCTAATCAAAGCATAATTTAAAGTTGTAGTATACATAAGCAATTAAAGCATTTTGAATTGTGGTGAGGATCCATATAATTTTCTTTGCAGCATATACCACAATTAAATTTTAAATGTAACTTCTTGTAGTTACGTGATATGATTAAAATAATTTTTTACTTTTTATGAGGTAATTTCATTTTCCTTAGCGACTTTAACAACTTCCAGTGTTTTCAATGAAGACAAATATCTTTTCATGCACCAATATCACGGCAAAAGGGCTAATAGGGATTCTTCATAAAATCAGCCCTGTTTGATAGATGATACTGATAAAAGAATTTCTTGAACCTACCTAACGAATGTTTCTCTTTCCCCTGTCAATCCAACCTTTCTTTCCTTTCCCTTGCTCGGAATGCATACTTAGTTTGAAATTCTAGGTTGAATTGACCTGCAGAGTTCAGGGAATTAAAATCTCTCTTTCAGATTTCATTATATAACTAGCAACGCCAGCTATCAGCCTCTTGAGAGGCTGCATACGATTGAAAAAGCCCATTTTGTGGGGGCATCACTTGATTAAATAAAAATGGGCACTCATTAAGTTTGTCAATAAGAAAAATGAAAAATGTAGATGACACTAATATAAGAGATTTGTGCATTCTAGAACTTATGAAAACAACCTTTCTTGATATATGTGGCATGGCGGCCAGTGACCTATACAGCCATCATGGTGAGTTCCCTCCGAACTTTAAATACATTTAATTTTAGCCCAACATATAATGCCACCTCCAAACTTTTGATTTATTTAATGTGGTTCTTGAACTTTTAATGTATGGTCATATTAGTTTTCAAACTGTATGAAAATATTCAATGTTGTCATTCAATTAATTCAAATTCAAAGATAACATTGAACATTTACATATAGTTTAGGGACTAACTTGAGAGAAAAACTCCAAAAAATTATCGAACTTATCTCATTGGTACCAATTCAATTTTGAACTTTTCAATTGAACTAATTTAATTATAAACATTTTCACATTGAGTTCATTCGATCAATTTAAGCTGAAAATTGCTGAGTAAACGTTGGCTATGCTACATGTCATGGCTTGTGTTTGTAAAAAAAATTAATTTTGGATAAATTTGTTACAAGTTTATCAATTTGGGATTTTCATTGTTTTAATTCTTATGTTATATCCAGCAACTGTTGATGATCTTTTAAGCACAACTGATTTGATTCGGTCGGGAACGTGGAATTCATTCGCAAAGAAACCCGCGAGTCATTTTCTTTATTTCTAAGCCAAAAAAAACCGCAACAATTAAAAGGCATTGAACCAACGACTTTGACTTCGGAGTCAACGATTTAAGGTACTGTAATGTCTTTGCAGGATCAGAAGTGGCATCAGGTGCGGAATCATTCCATGGAGACGGTCACTGAATCTGGATATCATTTGATATCTGCTGAGGAGCTTCCTACGGGTAATTTTCCTCCAGCTTCTCCTCTCAGCACATTGGCTCTACTCCGATGCGTGCCCGCAATAGTTTTTACTGCTGCAAGTGAGTCTAGAGCAATTTTGGCTTTGAAGTACACAGAAAAGAAACTTTCATTCTTTCTTTTTTCTTTTCTGCCCGCTTAAATTTTGATGTTAGATGGCGGGAATTGATGTTGCTGGTTCTGGTCTGTTCGTGCAAATGCTAGCAATAAGTTCCTTTGGTCTATTTCGTGGAAATGCTTCTGTTATGTGTTCATCGTCTGTGTTTAATATGTTGCAGTTCAGTCTGTTTGCCTAGAAACAGGAAATACAAGTAGCGCACGTTTTAAGTTAAAGTACTATCTTCTTGCTTATCTTTGCATTAAGTAGAAGCTCAAGAGTTCGTCGGGTATGTTGCACTTTAGAGTGCTTATAAGCTGTGTCCAGTGCAACCTGTGCAGCCGCCATTCCTTTTAAGTAAAGATGTCGATGCTGCTGCGTGTATATTGTGATGAAGGTTTAATAATTCCAAATCCTAGAGCAAAGGTGAATCTCATGTGAGACCCATTAAATCTAAAGGTCAAAATGGGGAAATGTGCCAAAAAAAGGATTAAATCTTTTGTCTTTGTGCTGATTTAATCATAAACATTTTTACGTTATGCCAATTTAGTCATTTCCTGTCAATTTTGGCTGAATTTTGCTGATTGGATGCCGGCCGGTTGATGTGGCCTAATCAGCTCTAATGTTGACAAATTTTAATAATATTTTAATATTTTAGAATTTATTTATTTTTTTTTTTTTTTTCTCCTCTTCTTCCTCCAACCGGTCGTTAGACCTTAGTGACTGGTCAGAAGCGATGGCCGAGCTGGCGAGGCTCGCCCTTACTGAGACGATGCTTCCGCGGGAGTCAGATGTTGAAACCCTTGCAGCAGCATCATCTTCGTTGTCACCACCTATCCTTCCTCGTCACAACATCCACTGCCACCCGACAACCTCGCCTTCTCAAGCCTTGCCAGATCCGGCGAGGCCGCTCTCGCGGCCATTGGTGAGTTGGCCAGCCAGATCGAGTTGGCTGTTGCCTCTGGCCGGTTGCCGAGGTTTGGTGATCGACTGGAGGAAGAAGAGGAGAAGAAAAAAAAGAAAAAAAAATTAAAATATTATTAAAAGTTGTTCACATTAGCACCAATTAGGCCACGTTAGCTGGCCAGCATCCAGTCAGCAAAATCCAGCCAAAATTGGTCGGAAAGTTTTAAATTGGCATAACCTAAAAAAGTTTAGGACTAAATCGGCAAAAAAAAAAAAAGTTTTAAGACTAAATCGGCACAAAGATAAAAGGTTTAGGACTTTTTTGGCACTTTTCCCGGTCAATATGTATTGTCTCACAAATGTTAGATTCATATTAAGGATTTTGGATTGTATAGCCGACCCCTAGTCAATTTAAAGTTTTCTTGTGGTTGTAGGGAGAAACTTTTTAATGTAAGTGCTTTGTATGATTTCAATGCCAGAATCAAGGCTATAGTATGGTTCTTTTCAGCGCATTCCGGGGATAGTGTTGTCGTTCTCTAAATCATTCGGTTGTCGGGACTTGAGTCATGATGCGTTTCCTGCGTGATGTGTTGCTTGGCCTCGTTGTTCGAAGCATGTGCTTTTGATGAACATGTATATGTTGCTCGGGCTTTTTGCATCGATAGTAGTACGATGTCAGTACTGATTTTATCACTGCTTGTTATTTTGCGATGACACTGCTGACTCGGGGTTTGGTGTGCTATAGTTCTTCGTGGCGAATGTTTCTTATGTCCAGAGCATCATATGGAGGTATTGTATTCCAGTTATTAGTACCTTTAGTCTCAGTAGGCTTGACATGAAGTTAAAACCGCGAATCTGCATTATCCGTGAATACTGCCGCTGTGATTATCTGGGCTATTATTTGCAATTCGGGAAGAATTGATGTCGCCTAGTTAATGCGCTGTGAGAATGTCCTTTGCCCTCAATGTGATCGGAATGATAGACTCTCGACAATCGACCTCTCACTCTTTTTGTCAGTTCAGAAATTAGGAGTCGAGGTGTGGATCTTGAGATGCTATTTACATGGTAAATTGCTAGCATGCTTGTAGTCTAAGACTCTCGATCATCTTCTCTTATGTTCTTCACTATGGGTTTCCCCAAAGGATATACCGCCCCTTAAAGAATTCAGGATTACCTCTTAATGCTTATATGCTGCGTAATCTTGCTCTGTGGAGTTGCATGCTATTGATTTGGCACGGGATACTATGGTTCGGTTCTCGCTATCCGTTAAGATTCTTGGGGAAGCATTCTACCGCGGACTTGGCTTGCGGTACTAATGATGAGAGTCGCCATTTTTCTCGCTGCTTTCAGAGGCTCCTAGAGCTGGATTCAGGTCAAGGGAACTTTTGAAATTTGCAAATTTCTTCTAGCCTACGCAACTCCATATTCCATTATCATATTCTCCTTGTTTACTTGGGTATGGACATATGTCAGGAAAAGTGTCAAGAAAGTTTTAAACCTTTTATATTTGTATCAATTTAGTACTAATTTTTTTTATTGGTGCCAATTTAATTCTAAATCTTTTAACTTGGCGCCAATTCAGTTCTTTTTAACCAATTTTGTCAAATTTGACTGATTAGTCTCCAATTGGTTAACGTGACACGATTGATGCTAACGTGGACAACTTTTAATAATTATTTTAATATTTTTTTCGATTTTTTTTTCTTCTCCTCCCCCTTACTCTAACTAGTTGTTGGACCTTGGCAATCGGCTAGAAGCAACGCTCGGCGAGGTTGAGGTCAACCTTGCTAGCCACTGACGAGGCTTGAGCCCTCACTAAAGGCTGCAAGGACTACTTGCATTGGGCAGCGAGGCTCGCCTTCATTGGATTTGGTAAGGGTCAAGCCTCGTTGACCCAACCTCACTAGATATGGTGAGGTCGAGTCTCGAGCCTCACCTAGCCTCTAGCGAGGCTAACTTGAGGCTGCTTAGGTTGTGAAGGTAGCCTCATGTTGGATTGGCAAGGGCTTGCTAGAGGCTAATGAGGTGGAACTCAACCTTGCCAACTGTTGCCTCTGGCCGGTCGCCAAATTGGAGGAAGGAGCAAGATAAGGAAAAAAGAAAAAAGAAATAAAAATAAAAAAATTATTAAAATTATTAAAATATTATTAAAAATTATTTATATCAATCAACCAATGCTTAGTTAGCAAAATCCAATCAAAATTATCAGGAATAACTGAATTGACACCAAATTAAAAAATGTTTAGGACTAAATTGGTATAAATATAAAATGTTTAGGATTTTTTTTTGACACTTTTCTTGACATATGCCTGCTCATAATTTGCTTTGAAGAGTGTTAGAAATCCTGTGATAACGTTTTTTTACTTGTTTGGGAGTGATCCACATTGGTTTGGGTAGCCCTTCGCCTTTGTATTTGAAGCATTCTCTAGCAATGATGGGCCCATAGACTATTGCTTTTCCATTTGTCTTTTCACTCATTAACTCAAGTGCAATCATAATCTTAAGTATGACACAAACAAAAGCATTTGGGCTACTCGCCCAAGGTCTTCATTTATATGCAAATGCTAGCAGCAAGTACATTGGACTATTTACATAGTACAAACATAATGTGTAATCAATCTAATAAGATACAACAATGCCTTGTGTTCTAGTCCCAATTGAGTATACATTGAAACATATAGTTAAAAAAGAACCAAACACCATAAAAGATTGGAGGAGGGTTGGACCACTAGAATTTAGTTTCTTTGTAATAACCTCATGGTCCCCTCTTTGGCTTCCATAATTTTCTGCACATAATTACTGATCATCGCTGTTTGTTCACTTTTACGAATATCAGTGCGGCAAAATAGAGCGAAATGCTCGCAGTTATTTTTTAAAAGATTGTAATTGCCAAAAGCATTGTCCGCGTGAAGCTGGCTAGCTGTCTCGACGACTTGCTCATGCGATTTGATAAACGGTAAGGTGGTGCACGTTCCGCGCCTTGCCTGTGTAAATTCTCGTCTTGACTGCTTGTACTTGTAACGGTGAAGTGATCGTAGTTTTTCGCCATCCCAGCGGAAGCAATCCACACAGATTTTGACAACGCCGCGCCTGACGTTTTGGTTTTCACATTCTGGAAAATCAGGACAACTTTGTTGCTTGTGGCGGGTCTTGGACAATGATGGGCATATAGTTTTTTCCTCCGTTCGGGTGAAATGAATCACGTAGCCATTGCCGATGTAAATTCCTGCCATATGTATCCACGTGGACGGTAAAGAATCAAAATTTTAGTCCCAAATGAACGAAGAAGAAGTTTGGGTTAGGGAAGATTAGGCGCGAACCTTGAAACCTGTTAGAAATAATGACAATGTTCTTTTCTTTGGACTCAAAAGAGTCCTGCATTTGGGCTTTTCTAGTTGGGTTTTGTGGAATGTATATTTGGGTTGGATTTGAATTCTTTCGGTCCAAATGGGCTTGTAATGGGACATGGTTCCCCCATTGTTTTTCCGATCGGCAATAAAGACATTTACTTGTGAGAAGAAACAGAGAAAAAAAAAGAGGCTTTCTAATCGCAATGAGAATACGTAAAAATGGAAAAAAAGAGAACGAAAGTAAAAAAGAAATCTATGGGAAAAGATGTATGCATACGTGGTGAATAAGCATTTTGATTAGGTGAATCTAGAGTTGTCACTAAAAATCTACTCATTGTTAACTTAAGCACTATGTCGACGGGTGTGTTAGGTGAGCCTCACATGCAACATAGGATGGATGTATGGATGTGGATAAGAGGGACTATTGCGAAGTCGTTACTTGATCTTATGACCTATTTTTAGGTACATGCCACTTGAGAGGCAAACTCATCATCCCGAAAGTTTTAGATGTCAAGAGACAGGCTTGAACAAAATTTGAGATTGTAAATCTCATAATTAAATTACATAAACAATCTCAAGCATATAGGAATAAGAGAGCTGTTGACAGGTGCACAGGAAGTATGACATTCCCCTTGACCTAAACCAATCAAGAAGTATCAAGTTTCTAACCCGCTGAAGGAAAAAAAAATTAAATTTATAATATGTGACTATTGATACTTCAAGACTAAATGAAAGTTGCTCTATAGAAGATGTGGAACTGAGTAGTGGGGCCCTTCAAACATGAGCTAGCAACTAATGTCAATAATTCGAGGGTTAATGTGCTTGGATTTGTCTTAATCTGCATTGGATCTACATCTATGCAAGACGTTGATAGAGATGTGACACTGTGCTTTTATAATCTCTCTTTAATTAGATTAGATGGTTCAGACCCCCAAAAAAAGAAAAATTAGATTAGATGGTCACGCGCGCTCTAATTTAATAAGTCAAGTTGAAATACCCTCCTTTTTTAGGATCACCGTCTAAATTTTTTCTAGGTATATCGACACGGTTTATTGTCCAAAAGGAGACACCCTCCAATCGGAATCAATTAAATGAGCGTCGACCATTGGAATGTAATGTTTGAATGAACTTTTTAGTTATAGGGTCGCCAAAGAAAAAGAAAGAAAAAGGAGATAAATAATAAATTAATGAGCTTTATCAAAACTTTAAGTTACATGAAGAGGAATTCATGAAGATTAAAAGCTGATCTGACTTTGTCATTGGGCTGAGGAATATGGTAAGTTTGGCTTGGGAAAAATTAGTTTGGTCAGAAAGAGCTCTCACAAGCCAAAGTGCAAAATTTAAAACTTCAACCCGGAGACGGAGTTGAAAGGCAAAATTTCTAAAAGGAATAAGGAAAAGAAAAAAGACGGAGAGGAAAAATAGTAACCCAAAAACCAAAGAAGTGGCGAGAATGGTACCGTGGTGTGAATAAAAGCTGTGCATTCCATATCGGAATATATGGTCTCCAACGATCAGATCTTCCAACGTCTTCACCTCCGCCATCGCTTCCCTCACCAAGTTTCGGCCTAGACTCCACACTCTTCAACTAGTGCTTCGGAGTAGCGGCGCTGCCGAAAGGGCCGTTGAAAGATGAGGAGGAGGAGGAGGAGGAAGTTGGAGAAGGAGGGAGAAGGTGGAGGGTTTTGGGGAAATCGAAGAGCGAAGAAAGTCGGCGAGAGGGTCGCGAGTCATGAGAGCGAAAAGATTATATAGACGCTCGTGCCTATTTGGTTCGACGTGATGCGTAACAGAGGCTCCTGGCTCACCTAATCGTCTTAACACTTTCCCACTGATCTGGTATGGAATCTTATCGAAGTCAATCGCGTTCCAGGCGAGGCAATGCGAGGGGGCTAAAGATCTTCCGGGGACCGCATCATGTCTAGTCATAGGAATTTTAAAACTCGTTTTGTCTTACTTCGGACAAAGTGGATACAGTCGCCATAAGTGGCCAATGGCTGCTCAGGCATGCAAGATGAAATTCCATACATCTATCCTTCTTCTCGCCCTGCTGCATAAGTTCGACACATTGAAGCGGCATCGAAACTAGAGGTATCAAGCATGAAAAACGGTATTTTTTTTCTCTTGGAGTAGGAGATGACTGTATTTGGTCGAGTTATTATTGACAGTCGACATTCCTTAAAAATGAAAAAAAAAAAAAAAAATGAAAGAGAGAAAGATGTACCAAAAAATCGTTCTTTGAACTCACCCAGTAAAAAATCCTTGCATTCAAAAAGGGAAAAAAAAAAAAAAATAGAAGAATCGTATGTTTATATAATATCCTAATAAACCCTAGCAACAACGGAGTCCATGGAGTGGATTAAAATTGATGAATAACCAATACCAATACTAGTGTCCATCTCATTGAATAGAAATTGAAATGGGGTGTGGCCAAGTGGTATGGCAACGGATTTTGGTCTCACTATCCAAAGGTACAAATCTTGAGGAATACATATTCCATATATAGATAAAATATATATTATATGAAGAAAGAAGGGTTGTCTTTTTGAACTATCTTCTCTACTTTTAAGAGTAATATTGGAGATGGAGAGAAACTTATGAGATTTTGTAGGACCACTAATTGTTCCAAAAGTTTAAAACGTTAGATAAATGTGTGGTTTATTAATTAAAAATTCTAATATTCCCCCTCAATCATAGGCTCCTAAACTTAAAGAGTGGAAATATGCAGTTGAGGAGGCAAATAGTGACCCAAAGAGGATCGAAAATTGGGAGTGCGTAATAAAATTCCGATACTTTCACCCAAAAAGATTGTCAGGAGGGAGGTCATGACTGAACCAATCAATATTCGATCATATATATTTTCACTTAAAAGCATAAGTTAATAAGTTATGAATCAATTGTACTCCACACTATATCATTTCCTCAATGTTTGACTTTTTCTAGTACAACTTACACGGTTAACAAAAAGTTGATTATATTTCTTGATTAAGCCGATATTCCCCTTCAAACATTTCTCCAATTGATGGGTCACAACCCGTGGACATCACCTATGTGCATATTTGCACATGGATGAATTCACTTGCTGGGATCAACGGATCAAAATTCAGCCTGTCGTTGTCACTTGCCCTCGAGAAAATCATTTCTTGACGGAGCAATAATTCAAAGGCTACAACATCTTCCAGTTCCCCCGAAGCTCCCCTTCCAAATCTTCAAAAATTGCGAGATGGTATGAAAAGTAGGCACATACGGACAAATGTAGATTATATTCTTAGCATGGTGGCTGTCGGCTTCGCGATTTATAAACCTAGTCCTAATTCAAGGCATGAGGCCATTATGGAACTCATGGAAAGAGACTGACTCGCATTAAATTATTGTTAACCGGCATCGATACGACAGTTGATCACGACAAAAAAAGTGAGATGGAAGCCGATTCCTCGACCACTAGAATGAGGAAAAAGAACTAGAAAGGAGTCCATTCATATGAGAATTGACTTTGACATTTGCCATTTTTTGGGGCAAGTCGGACCACGAAAGTTGGCATTGTCATTTTGCTATCCAAAACCAATTTCCATTTTCATGTCTACTGTGGTCTTAATACGTCTGGACCTCTCCGACGCTTGCTAAAGTAGGATATATGACTTGTATCTGAAGAAGTACGAAGCCTGCAGGATCCAATTCGGCATAACAGATTCCATATCGTGTTACAGTAAATTGTCTCCCATTTAATAAAAATTCGACGAAGGCTTGCGTTGCTACTCGCAACTCGTTATTAGCAGCAATTTTTCTGCGATGCTAGAGGTTTTCAGTCGAGAAAAAGAAAGACTAGCAAAGCCCCCGGCCTCTTCATTTTGATCATTCCAGCAATTTCGGGTCATGATTGGATCGCTCCGCGGTTTCGTAAGCTCCAATTGGGGCCATTATTTTATCTTCTAACAGAGTAAGACTATGTATACCCGATCGCCATGGAGGCACGGTACGTGATATCTTGGTTTAGGTCGGCACTCATTCAGTTTAAAATGAACATGGTCCTACAACAAGAAGGTTCATCTGGTGTAATGGTATCTTAACAGTTTTTATATCAATTATATCTTTATATCAAACATTCATATGGTTACGTCACTCCTGAGAATAGCTACAACCTAGAAGAAGAAGAAGGCCACAGCTCTTTCGTAATTATGTTCTACTAAGGTCTCTCTCTCGATCACCTTTGTTTCAATTAGCTCAGCATCACCACGTCCTGCGTAATCTAAAGCAAAGTCAAATTGAGCTTTATTTCCATTGCTTCGTCCTCCAAGCTTTAATCTTTATCCTTGACTTTCCTATCCTCCCTCCCAAAGAAAAGGAAAGGGATCTTCATGAGCCCAACCACTCTCGAAATCTTTAAAGACCCCGCTATGATTTTCATTTTAAAAGATAAACGAAGATATAGCTTATATCAATTTTAATGGGTTTCCTAGAATCCATGATTGTCGTCATCGTGCCTATCGTTGTAATAAAATAAAATAAAGATAACTTAGGATCGATTTTGTGGTTAATGAATGATCATGTACATGTATCACGCGTATGACACATTTTCGATTCTTTACTATACTTAATGCAACGAATCTTCTGTTTACACTACCAAACCCAAGTTTTGGCACATACTTAACCTAGTCTATGAGGTTGGCAGGATGTTCCATTTACCGGAGATTTACCTGGCTAAGATGAGGTTCCCGTAGTCATAAAAAAAATAAATAAATAAATAAATAAAATACTTGTCCTCAAGTTTCAGCATGATTTTTATTGCAGTCCCATGATACCGATCGGGATTCGATTACTTGGATGGGCGATCGTTCTCTTTCTTTCTGGAAATGAGAAATCACAGAAGTCGGGATTCATACGCGATCATCGATATAAAGATGATCCAATTAAAATGCAGCTGCCATGGGACTTGTGCTCTTTGAGCGTTGTCCGTCCGTAGGTTGAAATCGAGACGAGATGTTCCACTCCAATCACGTTACGCAAAAGGCCAAGAAAGGTACTCTTCCCGTCGGTACCTTTCTCAACCAAAAGGCCGAAAAAAGTACCTCTGAGTTATACATCAAAAAGAGCTTCAACTATTCAAAAATTTACAGCACTGAACTAGATGGAGGGACTACATTGGAATTTTACGCAAAAGATTAGGATTGCACTAGTTCAACTGAAAATTTTATGACTGAATTGGTATATATACAATACATTTAGAAGTTCTAGAATTATAGATGTTAGGAAAGGCGGGGGCAAAGAGGGAGAGAGAGACGCTGACACAAGTTATCATTACGCCCGTAGTTGATGTCAATGTGCACGTATTGCAATAGGAAGTGCAATTACAATAATATATAAATCGAGTTAATATCATTAAAAACTCTTAAACTATCGTGTTGATGATAAATTTGCTATGAATTAATTTTTTGATTATCAAAAATCTCAAACTATTACATTTATAACAAATTTACCCTGTATTAATTTAGGAAAGAAAACGCCATATCATATAACTTAATAATTGGACGCAAACTGATGGAGGGTAAAGCTTTTATCAGTGATCAAAATATTAATTTAGAGTAAATCTATCACGAATATACCAATTTAAAGCTTTTTGTGGTATTAACCTTAACTCTGCCATAACCATTCATTTGTAGCCGACAAATTGTTTATTTCGTCATAGTTGCCAATATATTGGGCAAGTCCCACAAGGAATTTCATGGAGACAACTTAAGAGGTAAAGTAAGATTACGCATTAGATGACTTAATGAAGCATCATCTGCATTTGATCCTTTTCTGGAGCATTTTATCTCATTTATATCATAGCATGCGACAGGGATAGCTAGCTGGGCATCTCCTTTGTATCACTGCTGTTCCGGACCTGCTATGGCTTCAACTGATCATCTGATGCCGAAGGCCGATTAGGAGACATCCTTCAACTGATTCCAGAAATATCGAGCCTTGCCCTCATCGTCAGGAATCCAGAACACTTTGCATTTCACACAAGAATTGGGGAAGAAAGCATCATCACAAAAAGGGTTAGGTTCTTTATTAGATGTTATTTTCAGCGGTGTTTGCTTGTGCGAAGTGCGTGTAGTACTTTAGCCAGTACGTCCATGATCGGGTGCGATTGGAATGCACCATTTCGTCTTGATGCGTTACGATGGAAAGACACTAATGGAGGGGTACGAATAGAGACGTATAAAAGGCTCCCGAACACAACCGTTGGAATGGTTGGCAATTCATTCGCACCAAATTTTCTCTCCATTTCCATCAAACAAGAAAAAGAAATTCCATTTCACTTTTGCAAGAACGATCGGCATTTATGTTGTGGAAATCGGGTGTTTTCCTTGTGATTGCATCCAAACTAACGTGAGGTAGTGTTATTCGTGATTTATTCGCAATTCAATGTTCGTTCTGGGGCCATTTGCTGTTTGCGCATCGGAATCAGGTAAGTCGTCTTCCATCGACATGAATTCCAACATTGGTATCAGAGCCCGGTCGTGATTTCTGCCTTGTTTTTCATTGAGTTTTCTCATTTACCATTTGATATTGAGATCAAGAGATTGTATTCTACATTGTTTGGATCTCTGATAGTCGGAATTGCCATATGAAAAACTCGAAATTGAACCGGAGCGAAGAACGGGTTTGGGGTCGCGTGATCCGTGAGGTTTTGGCCGTTTTTCGAAACAATTTTTTGGTCAAAATTAATTTTTAAATATATAGGGTGAAAGAGCTTGTCGAGACAAGTCCGGCGATGGGTCGAGCGCTGTCGAGAGACGCCGGACACACCCACACATGCGGCTAGAAGCCGATGCGTGTGGGCGCCACGCGCCTGAAGCGCTAGCACAGCTAGCGCGTCCGCCACACGCGCCGGTCAACGAATCGGCACGTGCGCCAGCCGGCGAATCAGCGCGTGATGACGTCACCCAACGGTTTGTAACTGTTGAGATGATGTCAGCGCCGGCGACGGTTGGTCCGCCGGCAACCTGACACGACCGGAGACCCGACCCGACCGTTGACCAGTCCAGCGGTCAAACCGATTGGACCGGTCACCGGTTGGACCGGTCGGACCAGCTAGACCGGCCAGGAGCCGTTTGGCTCGTTGGCGCATGCGCCACACGCGTCGTGCACTCAAGCGGCGCGTGGGGGCGGGTGGGAGCTCCGATTGGAGCGTGGTTGGTGGTGTTTGGTTTGTATGAGTGTCCTCTACACAGTGGTATAATTATTTTATACTTTGAATTTTATAAATGTATTAAAATGCGTAGGAAACCCTATGTATGTGTATTTTTTGGGGTTTAATGCAGTTTATTCATTTGTGGCTTGTATTTTCTTGTAATTTAGGAAATACAGTAGCTAGCTTGTGTGCAAATGATGTTATATATGTTGTGTAAAGCTTGGTTCAATGATATGATGTATATATTTTAATATACTTACATTTTTCTAGTTGCTAGAAAATTAGAACAATGGTAGAAAATCCATTACATGTTGAATTGTAATTTTAATTATAGTTGAAGCATGATTGTTGTTTATACGTTGGTTATTATCATGCAATGTTTTTTTTTTTTTTTTTTTGTTAAAGAAAAATGTAGAAATTACATAAGGTCATGTAATTATTTTTCCTAGTGGGAGTTCGTAGGTTGGTAGAATTGAAAGGAGTTCTCACCTAGAACTTAAAATTTGTGCAAATTAAACTAATTAATGATAATAGAACAATTGTACATAGAAGTTGATTGGGAACATTGTGAACTTTTGCTTTTATGTCTTTTGTTGAATTATCATTAATTTAGTTTGTCTTTACTGCAAATTAAATATATGTGTGTTACTCTGTAAAGTGTGCTAGTATTGATTCTGCGTTTATTATGTCAATGTGTTATAGCAATTGATTATGGCTTCGGCATCTTTGTCTTCTCTTCAAAATACTTGAAAAACTCGCAGAAAAATGAAAAAAATGATCTAATTAAAACCCTAGCTGCTCTCTCTGTCTATTTATAGGAAATCTAAAATATCTATCTCTCAATACTTGCAAATAACATTAGGGAACAAAATCAAGAATTTCATGATTTGATATTCATCTTCCACTGCTGCTTTTATTTGAATTCCTGATAGTTGCCATTCTTTTCCTTATCCTCTCTATATCTCATTATTCTGCATAAACAAGGAAAATTCAAATAATCAGAAGGAAATCCAAATATTTTCTCACAGATAATGCATTAATTACTGCATAAAATAGGTAAAATAACTCTATTTTTATAGAGTTATCAGCATCAAAGACCATTGTGGCTGACCTCAATAAGGGTGAGAAGTTGAACGGTGACAATTATGATATTTGGCACCGAAATGTTCAGTACATCCTTGAGGAGCAAGATGTTTTGGAAACCCTCAATCATACCATGGATGAATCTGAGCATGGAACTTTAGCTCAACACATGAGATATCTGGAAGCTTATCAAGCTTAGAAAAAGAAAAATAGCATTGCTCGCATCACATTGCTGAGCTGTATGCAAGATGATCTCATGGGTAAGTTTGAGAGTTATGACAAAACTCAAACTATGTGGGTTGCCTTGAAAGATAAGTTTGGGGGTACACCTACCACTAAGTTGAGGAGACTCACCATCAAGTTTGACACATTCCAAAAGCGCCCATATGTAACGATGAGGCAGCATCTTCGGGAGATGTCAAACATGATCCGTGAGCTAAAATCGACAGGTCACTCCCTTACTGATGAACAACAAGTTCAGGCTGTTATAAGGTCTCTTCCTAATAATTGGGAGCATATGAAGATCAATATGAGAACATCGTTACTTTTGATGATATTGCGCATCATTTGGAATTAGAGGATGAGTGCCTAGAGGCTGCGAAATCCTCTACCCATGCTTATGTTGCTGAATTGAGTTCACGCAAAGTTTCGGGCTTCAAGCGCAAGAGGAATCTTCAGTTCAATAATAAAGGGAAGATGACTAATCAGGGACCCAAGAGGGCTAAGACCTTCCGACGCAAGAAGCGTGGCGGGAAGAATGACAAGGCCAAGATGGAGTGCCACAATTGTGGCAAAATAGGTCACTTTGCTTGTGAACGCATTGAGCCGAAAAAGGTACCATATTATTCCATTACTTTGAGTAATGCTTTTGTTTCTAGTAGTGTAATGCTTGCTAAATCTCATCTAATGTGGACTGTAGACTCAGGAGCAATAGACCATGTAGCTAGAGACCGAAAAGCATTTGTGGAGTATCGTCGGATACCGCTTGGAAGAAGATGGATATATGTTGGGAATAACTCAAGAGTTAAAGTGAAGGGCATTTGGTCTAGTGGTATGATTCTCGCTTTGGGTGCGAGAGGTCCCGAGTTCGATTCTCGAAATGCCCCTCAACATAGATTAAAGGGGAAGCATTTATGATTGCTCCAAATGACGATGCCGAGCCTAAGACTGTTCAAGAGGCTCTCTCATCTTCTAACAAGGAAGAATGGAGAAAAGCTTTGAAAGATGAGATGGAGTCAATGAGGGTAAACTATGTCTGGGACTTGGTTGATCTGCCACTCAATCGTAAGGCCATTGGAAACAAATGGGTCTTTAAGATTAAGCGTAGGGCGGATGGATCCATTGAAAAGTATAAGGCTCGCCTTGTGGCAAAAGGTTATACTCAACAAGAGGGTATAGACTATGAGGAAACTTTTTCACCAGTTGTAAGGTTTGCTTCAATACGCCTTATTCTAGTCATTGTTGCACATTTGGACTTTGAATTACATCAAATGGATGTAAAGACGGCATTTCTCAATGGAGAATTAGATGAGGAAATCTATATGAAACAACCAATAGGTTTCATAGCTAAAAGTTAAGAGCATAAAGTTTGCAAGCTTCATCGCTCAATATATGGCCTTAAGCAATCATCTAGACAGTGGTATCTTCGTTTTCATCAAGCAATAATAACATTTGGTTTCACGATGATCGAAGAAGATCACTGTGTATATGTCAAGCAGTCCAAAGATAAATTTGTGATTTTATCACTTTATGTGGACGATATTCTGTTGGCTGAAAATGACAAGGTTTTGGTTATCACCATAAAAGAATGGTTGTCCTCTAATTTTGAAATGAAGGACATGAGAAAAGCTGCTTATATATTAGGAGTTAAGATCGAAAGAGATCGATCAAGGAAAATCTTTACTTTATCACAAGATTTTTATATTATGAAGATTCTTGAGCGTTTCAATATGCAACATTGTAATCCCATTGATACCCCTATCATACAAGGTGAAGGCCTAAGTACTGAGATGTGTCCTAAGACTCCAAAAGAAATCAAAGTGATGGAAACTGTTCCTTACGCTAGTGCGGTCGGAAGTTTAATGTATGCTATGATGTGTACTAGACCCGACATATGCTATGCCGTGGGATTGGTGAGCCGATATCAATCAAATCCCGGTCAAGCACACTGGAAAGCAGTGAAGAGGATCCTGAGATACTTGAAGGGCACTATGGACTATCGACTTTGTTATCATGGGAATGATTTACGCCTATTAGGTTATTTAGATGCCGATTAGGGTGGAGATTTGGATGAGCGTAAATCGACTTCTGGATATGCGTTCTTGCTCAATGGAGGTGCGATTTCTTGGAATATCAAGAAACAGACATGCACGGCCTTGTCTACGATGGAGGCCGAATTTATTGCATGTTCTGCCACAGTGCAAGAAGCAGTATGGCTAAAACGTTTCTTGGAAAATTTAGCCACTGTCACTGAAGTTCTAAGACCGGTGACAGTTTATTGCGATAGTCAAGTAGCCATTGCCTATGTGAAAGATCCCAAGTATCATGGAAGGACAAAGCACATTGACATAAGAGATATTATAGTGCAAAAAGAAGTGATCCTGCAATACATTTCAACTAATAGAATGGTTGTTGATCCATTTACGAAGGCTATTCCTAGAGACATATTCTTGACCCATAGGATGTCACTAGGATTGCGTAGAATGCGATATATGTTATTGTAGATGATCATTGGTTTCTGTATTTGTGGATAGATGTATTGTACTTGTTTGTTTATTAGTGATTTGATGTTTTATCAATAGTACAAATCCACTATGAGACTAGCATAAACACACATATATTATTGAAAAGTATGTCAGCAGGCAATGATTGTCTCACTCACACGAGCAATCGCCTCAAGTGCTGTAGTTAGCATGTTGATATGAGATGTTATGTACAAATAAATGCTGAATAGCAAGTTTGGTATATAAAATATGTCGCCTTGATTGGAGTCAAGATGAGGTCTGTGATTTGTTTATAATAAGACCGAACATGATAGTCCCACAATCATGTATGCCTGAAAGATGTCGGATGCGAGTGCTTAATTAGGCGCTATAGAAAGCGAGCTGATATAGCACTCGGGCTAAACATGAGTACGTGAGAAGCACGTGACTATGTTTAGGCTAAGATCTGTATGGTGGATATATTTGATGATTGACATACGCTCTTATAGAAAGAATAATCCACTATAGCATGTAATTTGTATTACATGTGCATTGTATGACCAATAAGGGAAGATGAGTAATATTATCCCTATTTACTCATCGTGTGAGCCCTTGAGGTAATTTGTATTTTACCTCAATTTTGTGCCATATGTTACTTCTAACTATGTTCTCAAAGTGAAAGATCAATGTTGCTACTTTAGCATGTTACGGGCGGTCATGAATGGATATGACCTATGGAACGTGTCTAGGAAAGCAGTTGTTTTGAAATTGAGAGAGACATGAGTGCGAAGGAAAACGATTGTTGTTTTACATCTATCACATGTATTTATTGGTCAACCAATTATATCGCCCTATGTGGTTGCGAATATAATTATAAATACATGGTGTTTTGAGAATAGTCAAGTATAGCCTTTAAGAGATAAATATACTTGGACTGATGTAACAAAATATGTCTAGGGCACTGTGAGACATCGATTGTTTATATCTTTTCGGGGTTGTAGCCATTATGTCATCCCTAACAGGTGCATAATTTGAGCTCCTAAGTGCAAGTGTACTCACTGGTCGTACGGCTTATTTGCCAGTATGAATTGTTTTGTAAAATTGATAAATGTTGAATGCCTTATATTCTTGATAGAGAGCTATCAAACCCATCATGTCCGAGTGAGAGATGTAGTACTTTAGCTGGTACGTCCATGATGGGGTGCGATTGGAACACACCGTTTCATCTTGATGCGTTACGATGGAAAGACACTAATGGAGGGGTACGAATAGAGACGTATACAAGGCTCCCGAACACAACCGTTGGAATCATTGGCAATTCATTCGCACCAAATTTTCTCTCAATTTCCATCAAACAAGAAAAAGGAATTTCATTTCACTTTTGCAAGAACGATCGGCATTTACGCCGTGTAAATCGGGTGTTTTCCTTGTGATTGCATCCAAACTAACGTGAGGTAGTGTTGTTCGTGATTTATTCGCAATTCAACGTTCGTTCCGGGGCCATTTGCTGTTTGCGCATCGGAATTTGCGCATCGAAATAAGGTAAGTCGTCTTCCGCCGACATGAATTCCAACAGTGCGAAATAACTAATGTTCATTAGATTCACTGAAAGAAGACATGCAGCAAGGGATTAATTTGCACAGAGAACACCTAATTCTTGATGGATCTGAGAGGCATGGCTTTTCTGCGGTCATTTGCCATACCAGAAAAGGGGCATAATCATCGTCAATGGGTGGTAGGGCCAAGGACCTGTAACTGTGAGGACGCCACGGACGATCCAACTTTCATGATACACTCTCGAGTACGGCTGTCCAGAGGTTGAATTCAACATCGGCTGTCCAGAGGTTGATATCGACATTGGATGTTACGTTAGCCAAAAGACCCGTCGATTTCATTAGCCTCTCATTTTGACATCAAAAGGAGCTCCAACTTCTCAGAAATTCACTACACCAGGGAAACAGGGGTCGGTGTATCCAATCAAAGATATACAGGCCCAATAACTCAGCATCCTGAAAAGAGTTTCGTTCCGCTATCGTCGCCAAAGTATCTAGCTGTCGAGTAAGCATCCTTTACACAAGTGTGGATATAGCATTTCCTCTCAAAACTCAAATTATTACAACAATGCTCACTATCCCTACATCTAATCACGTAGGCCAGGTGAAAGTACAAGAGGAAATGTCTCAAAAATGCCTCGACGTGGATCACTTTAAGGACAATCTGCAATTGGTACTTGCATGAGTGTGTGCTAACTTGAAAATGAGGCACAGACTCTTCGCATTACGGTAAGGTACATACAGGGAGCCTCATTTGCTTGAGAGCTTGAACAGTCGTATGCTCGATCTGTCATATGATTGCATGTAAGGAAGCAAACTGGCGGGTTAAAGAGTTCCTGTCAGCTCGGTGGTGAAGGTTTTCCTTGTCAGCTAAGGCAAGAAAGTGATGGAAAGTATCGGCATTGCGGATGATGGACAAAATTAAGCCATTAGATGCTCAGTGGGACTGGCAATTCCTACACTGTCACAAGCTGCCACAACATCACAGGAATCACATCCATCGCTATAATCATGTGAACTGCCAATTGACTTCCTTTTATCCAAAAGAATGGAGAGCAAATGCACAAGGTGTGGCAGGCACAACAGGTCGTATATTATGTCAGCACCTAAGCTGTAGAAAAAGAGAAATTACACCTTCACTGACTGATGAAAAGAGAGAACAACTGGATCTCACATTAATGCTCAACAGAAGAAGTGTGTTAGTGGAGAAACTACTCACGTTATACTGGTTTCAATCCCTGAAGTATGCTCTCAGATGCACATTCCCAAGGCAGGTGTAAACATTTTATTTGGGATGAGGAAATGATATCAATTTCAGTTCTTATTCCTCCAATTTGCACATGGTCAAACTGCATCAGGACACATGATTGCAAAAGTTTAATATTCGGATGGACCTCATTCAAAGTCATGCTTTTCTTGAGAAAATCAAAATTTTCAATAAAAAAAGGGGTCCACTGCTATTGAGGTAACATAAGGACTAATGGGAAAGTTGCGCAGCAGGACTACTCTTTTTTGCTAAAGGCATTATCATAACAATGTCTTCCTTACCAATGAAGGAAATATCTATCATGAGATCTAAGAAGGAAAACTATGGGGGTGTGTGTGAAATATGAAACTAAAAGCTTGAAAAATTGCACGCTTAGGGTGGAATGTGCAAGGACAATGACATGATCACTCACGGAATCTGAACATTCTGAAGTCACTAGCTCATCTCTTTCATGCTTATTCGATTTATCTTCAGATTAAGCTTCATGTTGCTCAAGGTTGATAGGTCACCATCACTTGATATTACCTGCATGAATACGGTCAATTTCTAAACTGCAACTCATGTATCAACATGAAACCATGTCCAGAGTGTTCAGCCAAGTTTGTATATATGCTGAAGGACAGATCACTCATTTCACAACCATATCAACTTTTGATATCTAGCTCATAGGAACAAGAAAAATTCCAAGAACCAAGTACAGCAAGAGTTCCTTGCCAAAGCCATAGCGAGTGCAACCCTAGCATATCTACATATACTGATTGATGGATTAAGAACAATGCATAATCATATGAAGGTTCGAGTAAAAGTAAAAAAACCTAAGCTGAAAGGAGCTTGAAGCTCAAGGACAGTACCTTGGAAGCTTTCACGTGGGAGACAGATACCAACTAAGCCAAACCCGGAGCCAACCTATGTCCAATATTCTAGTCAGTATCTGAAATCAGTTCTATCGCATGATATATAAAGTTAAAACAGATCAGACTAATCAGATAAAGGGGGAAGGGAATAGAAGGCCAAGTGATATTTTGGGGTTCCATTATCCATAGACTACTGGATCTGATGAATCAGATTGCTACTACAGAAAATAAAACAATAGGATTGGCAAAACTTTTATAACGGAGTGTCTATAGGAGAACCAAATCTAACGTGGATGAAGCAAGAAAATTGAACCCATAACACCAATGTTTATTTGAAAATTCCAACGCACTTCAAAACATGTTTTGCTGGAGAACATTGCCAGAAAAGAAAGTATGAACTCTGAGAGAGAGAGAGAGAGAGAGAGAGAATATGAATGAAGAAAACCAAGCAAGCATTCAGTTCTTCAAAAATATACATGAACCAATAACATACATACCCTGTATCTTCTTCAAGCATGTTGAGTGAACAATGAAGAGGAACCACCAATTTCCTTACCACTGCATCCTCACAACTTGCATCTAGGAAATTATTAGCCAAGGGATTGGATGATGCATACAAAAATATATAAGTCGAGTGAAAAGAAAAAAAAACTTGAAAAAAGAAAGTTACCATCTGGGAAAAAAAAAGATATACATTTCAAAGCCCTCACATTCCCTTTGACTGCATTTTCATCCTAATTAAAAAAGACTCTGTCATTGGTTAACTTAAGGATTAATATGTACCGGAAGAAACAGGACACATTATTCTGTAAGAGAAATTAACAACGAGGAGCTTTACCTTTAAAGAAATCACAAACTTGCTATACACATCATCACGATTTCACTCAGTTTCTAATATGAGCTTCTTCAAGAAGTTTTTCAAGTGGAGCATGGCATTTGCCAATCTGCAACAAAACACAACCTGTTCAGAGAATTCTGCAGTAACAGTCCTTCACAAGCAAAAACAGATGGCAATGAACCCGGTACTCAAAAACTAGTACATGAGCTAGTATTACTAAACTAGAGCAACAACTCCAATAGTAGCAACATGGACAATAACTTCCACAGAAGCATATAATTATTTTGGCTAATCTATATGGTGTCAACGAGTAAAAGAACATTCACTTTAGCACATGAGACACAGAGGAAACACAAGAGATTTTTTTTTTTTTCTTCAGATAGTTCCTAAACCAACATCAACATGTGACCGGAACGTAAAAGGCACTAGAGTCGAGAAGTCTTTTTTCCTTTTTTGCTTTGGGTTCTCAAGTTTGGGAAAAGCTCTCAATCAAGACTTACAGCTTTACTGATGCAATGAGATCCCACACGAACCTTTGAACACTTAGGCCCTATTTGGTAACCATCAAAACATGGCTAAATTTTGATTATTTGTTCCTAGAAGCAATTTGGGCCTAGAATCGCGTTTGGTAAAATTTTTGTTCCCGGAAACAGATTGGGAATAGAATCAAGAACAAAAAAAAAGTTGATTATTATTCCGGAAACGAATTTGAGAATCAAAATCAAGAATTTTTTCTTCCCTTCGGCCATCTCGCGACCGTCGTCACCACCGCCCGCCACCGTCTGCCGCCCGCCGCTGCCGTCCACCGCCGCCGCCGACCGCCGGTCCGACGAGCTCGCTAGATCAGGGCGAGGTCCGGCGAGCTCACCGGAGGCCCAGCCACCGGTGAGGCTCGGCCTCACTAGATTTGGCGAGGCCGAGCCTCGCCGGTGGCTAGGCCGGGCAAGCCTCGCGACGCCTAGCCTCGGTGGCCGGCGAGGCTCGCCCGGCCCGCCGGTGGCTTGCGGAGCCTCGCCCGAGCCCGGCGAGGCCGGCCTGGTCACCGGTGGGGCTCGGCTGACGAGGGCCGGCGACGCTCCGGTGAGGTCATCGGCCCTCATTTGGCCGGTCGCCGGTCCGGCGACCGGCCAAACGAGGAAGAAGAAGATGAGAAGAAAAAAAAAAAAAAAAAAAGAAAAGAAAAAAATGAAAAAAAAAGAGAAAAAAAGGAAAAAGTAAAAAAATATTTAAAAATTAAAAGAAATTGGTTTGGAACAGAATTAATGAGCACGGTATAAAACGTAATTATATTCCAGAATCAGAAATTTTGGACAGTTACCAAACGTCTTAAAATGCTTAGAATCAGTTTTTAGGAACAGAATAAAAAAAAATTAGTTCTGATCAGAATCTACTCCCGAGAATAGAATCGTTACTAAACACGCCCTTACTGTCACGGACCTACCACCAAGTGATCTAGGTTTCGAATAGAAGAGACGACTGCTTCAAATTCAACGCACACAGAATCTAGAGAATCTAAAGACCAGGTGAACAATAATTTATATTTGGGAAATTAAAAAAGAAAAAAAGAAAAAAAAGGAAACTGGTGAGCTCAGTGGAGCGCGCGCAGAGAGGAAAGCAGAGAAAGATTTTAACTCGCAGAGACCAAATGGAGGCTCGCAGTTCGCCTCTCGATTTGATCAAGAAATATTTCTTCTCACCTCTTTCTCTGCAACACCCTCAACCAGAGTTACGAGCAGGAGGAGGAGGGAGGGGAGCCGGCGAGAAGCGGAGACGGGTTTGGATCGGTTTTTGGGTTTTCGGTCGGCTTGAAAATGAAGATATATCAAATCTAATTATTTAGGCACAAGAAATCCGAAGTTCATCCCAAATTCATGAACACAGGTAAAAACTTTTACCAACGTATCCTTTATTTATTTTCATTTTTAGATCTATAATATAACTCCAAATAAGCTAATCTCTTTTTAGAAGAATGAGAGCATTTAAGTGATATGCCTAAGCCAATTTGCAAAAGGTTTGTCTTCTCTTATTTCTCATTCGGCAAATCTGGAAATGTTCTCCTTCTCTTCCCTTTTCCATGATGCAACTAGTTTGTAAGAAGAGTGCCCCAATTCTGAATATAAATTGGAAGGGCACTTTATTAGATATGGCCTCCAATTAATAGTGATCAAGGTCAGTCAATGAGACAATAGGGATACACTTTGTTACACTGCCTCTGTACTTTCAGCTACTGGACTCTCATCATTTAAGGTGCAACATTCCACTGCCTATATTTATTTTGACACGGTCGAATGATCCCTTCTCGAGAAGCTAAATAACCATAGCTGGTAGTCAAATTATACTACTATTGGATATTATATTGCTAAGGTCCCTCTTATGTTTGTTTGACTGGTCATCTTGCTTCTCTTTTGTCCTCTTTACTTTCCCGTAAACATGCCATTTATTTGCAATTATTCAGGAGTAAGTATACTATTAGTGCTAAAACTTGTGTACGGTACTCACTTTGGTGCCAAAACTTTATTTTCTTTTGAAAAACGATCATTTCAATGCTAACGCCGATCTAGTTGGCCGGAAATCCAACGTGACACTTTTTATTTTATATTAATTTTTGAAGTTAATGTGGCTCGCCGAAGAGTACAATAGCATTTAAACAACAAAACGACGTCGTTTGGTGTCTTTCCCCCAATTTAAAACCCTAAATCCCCAAATTATGAGAGAGAAGGCATGGCATGGGCTTTCTGTCGTCTTCTTCCCTAAAGAACAACACCGGCATCAGCCAACAGCGACACCAGCATCGCATTAGCACCAGCACCAACACAACTCCACCTCCGGTTCGTTCGACATTATTGACAAATCCAAGCTCTTGTCCTCCTCCTCTCCTCCTCTGTCTCTTTCCCCCTTCAAAAAGACCTACTTCAACCACTCCCTGAGCAGAGCACAATCCGCCATCTCCATTTGCACCCTCCTTGTTTCCTCACCCTCCTCGTCTTCGCTCTCTCCACCTTCGACCCCCCCTTCTTCCTCCTCCTCCTTTGCCTTGCCTCCTATTCTTCTTGTTGCTTCTTGCCCGAGCAACAACCTTAGCCTCTCCTCGCTCGCCTAGTCAAGCAACTACGACGGTGGCCGAGCGACGGTGGCCGAGCGAGCTAGATTAGCGTTGGGTGAGGATCGGACAAAAATACCCTAATTTCAACCCCAAATAAAAAAAAAAAAAAATCCCCAAATGAGTTGTGCGGTGTCGTTTTTATGAGGCCATCCACTTAGGACGCAAAAACGACGTCGTTTTCTTAGGGGGACAGAAAACGACGTTTTTAAATATAAAAAACACGTAATCATTTTGGCCGGAATCTCTCACCAGTGGCACCAAAGTGATCGTTTTTTCCTCCAATTTGGCACTTAATGATCCAAAATAAATTTTTTGCATCAAAGTGAGTGCTGTACATAAGTTTTGGCATTGATAGTGTACTTACCCCCAATTATTCATGAAAACCTCTTTTGGAGAAAATGTTGCATCAAATAAGTCAACATCACTTCTCGACTGTGCTATGATAAGAATCATACTGAATAAGCAACATTGACGCCTCACTGGTGCCGCCATTTACTTGTGAAAAATTGCCCTAAAGAAAGCTCTCTTTTCAGGAGACAACTTGTGTGCTTTTGAGTATCATATGACCAGTGAAAGTGTCCACCCAAGTAGATCAATCCACACTCTATGACAATGAACTTGCATTTTGTGCATTCATTGAAATTTTGTGCTTTTCAAGCTGTTGAAAATATATTTGGAAGATTTTGATTACGGATTCCGATTGTTGCGATTCTAATTATGAGCTAATTGATTTAGTGAATAGGAAAGTTGATAATTTTTGTATATTATTTCCTGTTCTTTTTCATTCTTACACTATAAGTTGGAGCAATGTACTTGCGTACAATATATTCTGTCACCATTTTCGACAAATGCATGCTCTTTATCTGTCAACATTGCCGGTTACTGGTTACTTCATCAGGTCATGAAAGGATCCCCTGCTGATCGTGCTAGGCATTCGAACCGGTGATGTCGTTGTTGGATTTCCTGGAAAACAGAGTTCAATAGGTAGAAGTTTTCACGATCTAACAGGCATCAATTTTGATTCAACAATTACGCATTGAGGATGCGCCCACTTCATTTTTCATTCGTCTTTCCTTACTCTCTCTCTCTCTCTCTCTCTCTCGTTTTTCCCAGGACATTGAAAATGAAAGATCCAACCGGTACCAGGGGTTACCTTTAACAGAATATAGAACCAGTGCTGATGTTTTCAGGACAATGGAGTCGTGGCGGTGGAATTTGATTCGTATGGAAACACCAAATTCATTCGCAAACCCCAACAAGTGAAAGATGCTTAATCAAAGGACTGTGATTTCACGGCCAACAGTTTTTATTGCTGGGGGGAAGTGTAGAGCAATTTTGGCTTCCAAGTATGTAATGGAACATAGCCTCTGCCGAAATGGTCTCCTTCCTCACTCGCCTGAAACAGAGCGCGATTGGGTCGGCTTCTTCTCTGGCTGAAATGGGAGCTCTCGTCCTTTCCACCCGCGACCCTGTTTTGAAGTTCCGAGCTTTCCCATCTTGCGTATTGCAAAACTGGATTAGACATTAAAAAGATCTCCGAGCATGGATTTATGACTTCACCGCCCAGGTTCACCACAACCACCTTTGTCGTCTCGAAAAGCCGCCAATACCATCCCACCTCTTCTCCAACCCATGTTGTGTCATGGCCCTGCTCTGTCCCTCGCTCGTCCCCCTTCTCCGCCTCTCACCTCTCTCGTTATACCGTCCTTCTCCATCGCACCCTCATCCATCCTCTCTGCCTAGTTGTTGCTGCCGTCAAGAGGGCGAGGTGGCGACAAGACAAGCCCTCGATCTGGGGCTTAGATCGAGCATGAATCTCAAATGTTGACTCGTCCATGCTCGATCCTTGCCCTCGGGTCCTCCTCATCTTGATAGCGCTTGAGGTCGGCCGGAGATGAGATCGGGGCTGTGCGTGACAGAGGTCGAAGGTGATTCCAGTAGATAGGTCGATTGAGAAGAGTAGATCTGTCACCTCCATATGAAGAGTCAACGGAGCATAATTAGAGTCTCATAAAGAAGATGAGGAGTGACAATGGGAATAGAGTGAGACCGTGGCCCATAAATTCTGAAACATCTCCCTCTCTCTGGTTCGATTGTACCAGGTAAAACAACCATGCCTTCCATTGCTCCCAGATTCGAGATGCCAAACTCACACTTGGGAGCTCAAAAGCTTTACCAAGACAATTGGAGAGGGACGATGGACCGGAGGAAGGAAGGTCCAGAGGGATAGTCCTCCTCCTCACGCTCCACGGTCTGATCGAGTGCTACACGCTTGGAGAGGAAGCCACTGGTCACCGCCAGCCTCCTGCCGGAGAGGAGTCAATTCTTTCTTTTTTGTGATAAAGTTTTTTTCCCCGTTAACAACTTCCGGCCTTTTTTTTAGCGATGTGTTCCTTTCCATGCAGACGCCACGGAAAAGAATGTGATGGAGGTGATTCCGTCTCTTTCTCCAAAATAACGAAGCTGTAACCCGAGTATTTCCCTGCTCACCATGAACACCTTGAGAATAGAATAATTAAACATGCTTTTCAGACGCATTTTCAATACGCGCATGTTCGAATATTGAAAATAAAAGCAAGATTTTATTTTCGCTTTCATTCTCACTAAAAAGAGAGATTACAATATTTCCTACGAAGCCCTTAATTTCTCTTTAGTTTTCATCTAAAATAATTAATGAAAAAAGACATAGAAAATCTCAAACTTTACCTACGGTCACATATTTATCTTAAACTATCTTTTGTTATATTAAAAATCTCAAATTTATACCTCTATGACACATTTATCCCTTTTTTTTTTTGACACCAGAAATTTGTGATAAATGTGTCGTTATATAAGTTGGAAAGTAAATATGTCACATAAATAAAAATTTGAAATTGATTGAAAGAAATGTATCATAATGGCTAAAAATTGAGTTTTTTTTGTGATTTTTATCCTGTAACTAATTTTCCACGTGGCACCACTCACTCCCTCCTCTCGAAGACTCTCGTCTTCTTTTGGAAGGAAAGTACGTTGCATGTCCTTAAGGTATTCTTTTCTTCCCGACTCTTTCCATTTCATCGTCTACAGTGCGGGAGGAAAGCTCCTGGCAAGCGCGTGCCATTCTCGGAACAATCTGTCCGAAGTACAGGCTAAAACAGTACTTTGCAGCAAGAACTGATACCAGCGGAGCAGGTTTCGGCGGGATACAGTAAATGCTTCCCTCCCTCTAAAAACACGCGCATAGCGCAGCGTAGGGCCGTCCCTTCCTCCGTCTTAGATTGGAGAGAGAGAGAGGGGGGAAAGTACCGAAAGCTGAAGCTTTAATTGAGCATATTCAAGGGATAAATAAATGCGGGCGATGTTTTACATCCATCATCTACTGATCGATCGGATTGAAGGAGAGATGGCAAAAAATATGTGGGACGACAATTCTAAGCATAGGATTCTTCTTTCCCGAAAGAGTGATAACGATGATGTTGGGTTTTGAATACCCTTGAAGTAATAACTGCAAACCGTCTACAAGAAACAACACCTCATTGGCGCTTCATTTTGAGGAATCCCGTCGGCTGGCAACCCTAGCCGGGCTTAGAAGAAAAAGAAGAAAAAGAAAAAGAAAAGAAAAGGAATTATAAGAAATTCATAAACTTTTAAAAAATTATAAAAATTGTCTACATCAACACCAACCAATATAAATGCAATATCTCCTAAAGCTGAAGAAAATGCAAAAGCAATAATTTGGCGGAGATACAATTTATGATGCTACTACTAGGATTGCTCTTGCAGTCACTTATTTATATGCTCCAAAGCAAGGGCCAAGTATGCCATGTGATCCTTCTCTTACTGAGTCGTTTTGGCCGAAAATTTTCTCTTGCTAGGTTTTTTGCGCTAATTTGAAATGTCATTCTTTATCTTGCTGATCAAAGGCAGGCGGGGAGATAGGTTTTGGGACCCTTACCTATAGAAATGGCTAGATTTTTGTTAGGATATATGTGTGAGTGATTTGTGTTAGAGGAATTTCACATCGAAAAAGTGATATGGTGTGGAATGGTTAATATATCATAGTTGGCTAATAATTTATTGGTTTAAGCTTTTGAGTGTAGGTGGATTCAACTGGATATGTTGACGGGCTTGGATTTGGGCTTCGTCATGAAGATCTCCCCACCTAAAGGTATCGGACTTCTGCTATACACTCTCAATAATTTTAATGTGTGTTCATGTTGTCTTCGGCATGACAAACATTATATAGTCCACTGATGGGCATGTTGGTGCTTGAGGGTGTAATTTGCTGTCCATATTAGTGGCTCAAGTTCAAGTATCTCATTACGTTTTCTTCTCTACCACATGATCTTGCAACATGATATTATTGGGAAAATTTCCAAATCTGGCATCGTCTAGATTTGGCCAAAGCCGCCTTGCTTGCCACCTTAGAATTTTCTAACTGACCCCAATAGATTAATGCTAACTCCTTAAAATATCTTTATAACATCAATTTGAATACCCAACGTCGCGCAATGTATGGACTTAGGAGAGCTCTTGTCTAAAACAAGAGCCGTAAGCCTGCCTTTGAAGTAATATCCCTAAATTTATGTCTTTTCCCTTTGGACAGAAAAAATAGGTCGCGACAATGTTGATGGAGAAATAGTTGGTGTTGATGTTTACACTATGAATGTGGACAGAGCATCTATAGTGAGCTTTGCTTTACCGGTTGATGTTATTTCTGCAATCGACACGTATGTTTTCATTAATAATTCCAAGGATGATTGATTAAAATGAAGAACCAGAACTACGTGCAGTGCACATGTGCCTGCTAAAAATGGCAAAGCACTTTTTTTATGTTTTAATCACGTAAGAACGATTACGTTTTCTTCTCTTTGTATGCTTTGTTTTTGTTACTTCCCTCTCTGGCTAAGCACTCAAATACTACCAAAAATATTGAGTTCCAGGCCATCACCCCAAAACTCAATAGCAGCCGCCATCCTTCTAGTGAACAAGACAACTACCGTGATCCTCCTCCTCCTCCTACAGCTGTCACTCGTCGTCGAGTTTTTATTCTTCCTGTGCCTCCTCCTTTGGTGGCGAAAGACAGAGGTCTGATGGTCTCGAACCGGACGAGATACTTCCCACCAGAAGCTTTCTCAGCTTCTGAAATGTAGATAATTTGAGAGGCTTGGTGAATAAATCAACAAGTTGATCTTCACTTATGCAGAAAACAAGATCTATCACTTTATCTTTTGTGAGATCCCTCAAGAAATGATATTTCACATCTATATGTTTGCTCCTTCCATGTAGAACTGAATTCTTTGAAAGTTTAATGGCTGAGTTGTTGTCACAATATATTGTTGTTGTTTCTTGTTGTTTAAACTGAAGTTCTCAAAGAATATTCCTTAACCAAATAGCATGACAATCACTTGATGTGGCAGCTACAAACTTAGCTTCAGTTGTTGATAGAGTAACAATTGGCTGCTTCTTTGAAGACCATGAGACAGCCCCTGAACCAAACATAAACACATAGCCAGAAGTGCTTTTTTGATCGTCCATATCTCCAGCAAAATCACTGTCAGTGAAGCTTAACAATTATGATTTTTCTCCTTTTTCGTAAAACAGCCCAAAAGTTGCAGTCCCTTGCAAGTAGCGTGTTTTAAAACGGATTCTCAAAAACGATCCGATACTCAATCGAACACCGAAAAAACAAATGCGGAAAGCGAGCCTAGAAAAAACATGTTACACCGATCATAAAGTACATTACAAAGTCGAACGTACCTTGTCTTTCACAGATTAAACACCAATGTCGCAGTTTGAGGAAGAATTCTGATACTGTTCTTGAAGAGGAGCGTGGGGGAGAAACTGAGAGAGCGTAAAACCAAAAAACTGAGAGAACTTCTTTTCCTTCGATTTTAGATTACGTAACTTCTCAAATTTTATTTTATTTTTATTTTTTTACATTTATTCAAAAATCCCCATTTTCTTTTATCTATAGTAACTGCCTCTTCTCCATGGGCCCTACACTTACGGGCCGGGTTTTGGGCCCAACATGGGCGGACGGGCCTAAATAAGCCCATCATCGTGTATAAACCCATCATAGCGGAAAATTCTCTTTTGCAACTTGCAAGTGTATTTCTGTTGGGCGTTCTATATACCTACTTATGAGGCTGACACCATGCATGATATCTAGTCTCGTTGCTGTCATATACATTAAACTTCCAACAATTTGCTTGTAAAATGTGCTATTCACCTTTTTCCCATCAGAATCTTTCAATAGCTTCAATCCAACCTCAGTTGGTGTGGTCATAGAGTTGCAATTCTTCATTTGAAATTTGTCTAAAATCTCTTGAACATATCTCTTTTGGGAAAGAAAGATTCTAGCTGCAGATTGAATTACTTCTATGCTTAGAAAATAATGCATCAATCCATGATCAGTCATCTCAAATTCATCCATCATAGACTTCTTAAATGTGTTGATCAAGACACTATTATTCCCTGTGAAGATGAGATCATCCAGATACAAACATACCATGTCACGCCCCAACTCTCGAGAACGCACACATCCCATTGCAATCGATACAAATGCGGCTTCCCAAGACTAGTCACCAACCCTTTCATTTTTAATGCACATGCAGAAGTGAAACAATAACCCTTGATAACAAACAACATGAGATAGAAAAGTATGGCAACATTTCACAAAAACACACTTTTATAAACAACTAGGTTTATATACAAGAAGAGTCTAGGTAAATGTTTACAAAATGATCAACTCTCAAAATAAGCCATCCTACATCATACTAGTAGGGCACATACACCAATCTTTCAGACTTCACCTTCACCGACTCTAGGGCTTTGTCCTCCCCTAACACTATCTAAGGACCTAAACATGGTTATACAATAACCAGTGAGATAATGTCTCAGCAAGTCCACCCTCTAAACCCTTATTAGGAAGAAAATACACCAAGGGTGACCTAGTCACACAATTACTCAATGGGGAACTTGCCTTGCCTCTGTTCCCTCTTGCATGTTAGTATAATTCGTATACCACATAAGTGCAGCAACAATACCCGAGTATTTGGAATATCTCATTCAATCTTAGTCGATGAATCAACATCATTAATCCATCATTCAATCAAACAATCCACAAGAGTCCTGATTATAAGGCTAAATCGTTATGACATGTTCTATTTCGTGTCACACAATTTTGTCCCATAATCAGGCACGATAAACCATATTGGGAGTTCCATCTACACCTGATGTTTTACTCTTAACATTCCAACTTAAAATCAGACTCAAGGCTCTAGAGGTGACCCTACACGAAGTCTTATTATCGTGCGGTACTTAGTCATTAACCATAAAAATAATAGTATAAGGTGCTAGAAGTAACTTACATAAAGTCTCTCTATCGTGTAGCACTTAGCCCTTCACTACAAAATGCAATAGTATAAGACACTAGAGGTAACTCACACGAAATTTTGCTATCGTGTAATACTTAATCCTTCACTACAAAAAGCAATAATATAAGGCGCTAGACGTAATTCACACGAAGTCTCATCCTCGTGTGGTACTTAGTCATTCATTATGCATGACAGTACTACAATGCACTAGATGTAATTCCCATGCAACTCACGTTGCCATGTAACACTTAGCCCTTGACTACAATAAGTAATGGTATAAGGCACTAGAGGTAACTCACACGAAGTCTTTTACTCGTGTAATATTTAGTCATTTACCTGCTCATGACTCATTGGCTTCTCTCAACACAACACATATCATCTCAAATTCTAATAATCATATTGCCTTGACTATAAACCAACACACGATTATTCACTCACGGCTCAATCACATTATGCTTTACACTTAAATTTCTAAATTAAAATAATGTCTTGGCCTATTTTCTTCACGTTAAAAATACCCGATAAAAATAATCGTGTGTGGGTATACAATCGGCTTGAGCCAAAAATATAATAACTTTCTTTTAGAAAACCTCACTATTTATATAATCTATAAAAATATTTTTGGTGTTGTAAACCGATGCCCGATAATTTTCTAATGAATCACTGAAATTATTCAATTTTGGGATAATTACCCAAAATTACAAACAATACTCAATTTGCACAATATAGCATTCAATTAAATAAACCACACATATCATTACAATCAACATGAAATTACAGTCACCGGCTATCCTGGTCTAATTTTCGAAAAATAAATAAATAATTGATTAATTAATTACGGAACATAATTAATAAACACTAAAAATGCACACTTAGGCCCAAAAAGCTTAATTAAATACCAATTCAAGTTCAGAAAATTCCCGAACCAATCTAGATAAATAATACGACTATTCTAGTCCATAATCTATCCATTCTAACCACCTAATATGCAAAACTTGATATTTAAATAACTAATCTAATCTAACTGACCACCTAAACCTTAATTAACTTAATCTAATTACCCTATAAGTATAATTAACCTACTAAGCAAGGTTTAGTGAGTTAACTCACTTGATTTGCAATTCGCTTGGATCAAAATGACGGGGACGCGACGAGAATCGACAAATCTCAAACTGGTGATGCCAACTGGGCATGGATCAGGCCTGAAATTAGACACGAAGCTGGCTGGATTTTGGGGTGTTGGGCTCGGCTGATCTTGGTCGGATCAGCTGAAGACGTGGGCTGAACTGGAGCTCAAAGTTGTGGCCTTCGCTGGATTGATATTGCTACGCAGAGGAGTCATGGAGCAGGTTGAGAAGATGGGCGGAGACGTGGAGCAAATGGGCTGGGCTTCAGTCAAGAGGGAGAAAGGAGCTTCGTGCGAGGATGGGCTTCTCGCGGACGAAAATGCAGCTATAGGTTGCTTCGGTTGCTACTCGGTCAAAAGAGGGACTTCAAGTGTTGATGGTTGATCAAGGTTTGTTGGAGGGAGCAGCAACGTGGCAACAGCTTAGGTGAAGAACCGAAAGAAGAAATAAAGATGCAGGAGGAAATGGGTAGTTAAATGCGAGAAAAGGGAGAGAGAGAGAAGTTCGATTTTGCTTGGCAAGAGAGAGAGTTCGAAGAAAAAGGGAGAGGGCAGCGGTAGAGGAAGATAGAGAGATAAAGGGGAGAAAAAGTTAATACACTTATCTAAAAAAATGAATGCTTGGTCCCCTTAAAGCATTCAAACTTATCCCAATTGGTTTCTAATATTTTCTTATCACCAATTTATCCAAATTGAAGCCAAAATAATGCTACTCTCCCATGGTTCCGAATTTAACAAGTTTGGACTTCAATTTCTTCGCAATTCTCTCCAATTAGTATCCAAATTTGATGTAGAAAAAAGCTCACATAATTTCTACAAGTCTCTTTCACCAAGTAGCTCAGTTTGCAAGTTGAAAATCCCTTTAATTTGACCAATCTGAATTTCTGTTCGTTCTCCGAAACGTCCGAATCGATTTTCTATAAAAATCCTGGAATCTCCGAAAATTCTTTGAAGGATAAGTAGACGTTCCTAAAATAAGCCGTGACATGACAAAACTTTCAATTTTTAAAATTGGGTTTAAATTCACAGTTAATTTCAATATGACGCGATTTTAGTGTGACCTAATCTACCAGGTAGATTTCAGGAATTTTTGGTGCAATTGACTAGTGGTCGATTTTCTTTGAGTCACACGTACCTCTTCGACACATTGGTGACTCTCGGTTGTCGTGAAAACCTCAAGGTTTCAAATTCGAACACAATGCGCCAAAATGATAGAAAAATCAGTCTAGTGCCGATCGACGAGAATTTTGCAATTTAGTGGAATCACCCACATTTAGTCACACATCTCAGTCAAATCGACCTATCTCCGATCTCTGATTGATTTTTAACTATGCTGTAATGACCATTGCAGACTAGCACAGCTGAGCAGTCGATTCCCGATCGAATTTTCAAGTCTATTGCGTTTAAAATCCCTTAATGACTTCCCTAGATAGTCTAGTTATCTCATGAGGGATCAACTCAGTGAAAAGCACTATAGGCGCATTGATGACAGGCCTGATTCATTCAATTGAAAACATAACTGAATTTTCAGGATGTCACATACCGGAAGAAATTTTCTAGCATCATCAACTTTAATAAATAATGTATGCTCATATGGAAATTTTCTAAATCATTCCTTCAAAAAATAGGCATCAATGCGACTATATCAAGCTCATGGAGCTTGTTTTAACCCATATAGTGCATTTTTCAGTTTATAAACTTTATGTTCACTTCCATACTTCACATAACCAGAAGGTTGATCAACAAATACCTTTTCTTGGATGTCACCATGCAAGAATGCTGACTTCACATCCAATTGGAAGATAGGCCATGAATTTTGTGCTGCTAATGCAATCACCAATCTGATTATATCAAGTTTTGCCACGGGAGCAAACACCTCTTTGTAATCCACTCCAAATTCTTGCTTGTAACCTTTTGCAACCAAGCGTGCCTTGTACTTGTCAACTTCGCCTTCTTTATTCAAGTTCATCTTGTACACCCACTTGACCCCGATTGATTTGTGTCCTCTTAGAAGTTTTGTCAATTCCCAAGTATTATTCTTCTCAATGGCTGCAATTTTTGCATCCATAGCAATTCTCCAATTTTCTTTTTGTACAGCTTCATAATAGATTGTAGGATCACAATTTGAAAACAAAGCAAAATAGGTAAGTGGATCTTCAGATTGGTCAACCCCTATTACTTCATAATTGTTAAGGAAATCTCTTATGATGTTTTGAAGATGACAAAATAAATCAAAGGCTACTAACGATGGTTAAGTAATAGACTATGCAGATTATAGAACATGTAAAAGATATTGTCAAAGTCTGAAAATTGCTAGAAAACTAAACGTAACACATGTTCAAAGTCTATTCTGAAGATTTTCAGACTTCTATGTCAAAGTCTGAAGACTACTAGACTTTAGTGTTAAAGTCTGTTCTACATCAGAAGTATGTCCATTCTGACAAATTCCAGATTGAACGTGAATGAAGAACCAGAAGATAGACTCTATGCGAAGCTGAACTTATTCAGACTGTGTCTAAACCTTAAAGCTAAATTTGTTCAGAAGCAGATTATGTTTAGACTTACATCCATATTGTAAAGTCTATTGCACTCAAGGTCTACTTCAGACTGAAGACACTCAGACTCTATTTCAATATGAACACCCTCAGACTTTACATCTAGAAGGAAACACAAGTTCAAAACGTAGCAGATTCAGAACGAAGCATGTTCAGAACGAAACAACTTGAAAGAACGTAACACAAGCCCCAAACATATAACGGCTAGTAATGTGGTCTGGATTTCACATCAAGATAGATTTGATTGACTCAATCTAATTGATTGACAATTGGATATTGAAGACAAGAAATTTCGAAATGAAGAAGCTCTACTTATGGAAACCAAGATTCTGTTTGTATAGGTGATCAGAATCAACTTGGGATTCTACTTTTGTCACTCAACGGCTACCAAATCTTCAAGATACAGATCTGTCCAATTGGTAGATTAGAAGACGATCCTTTAGATATTGTCTAACGGCTAGTTTGGAAGTGGAGGAATATTTAAGGAGATCAAGGACTGATCAGTAAATAAGAGACGGGGCATAGAATTTATAATTTCAAAGTTTGAGCGACCTTCGATCATAAACTTGTCTCTTGTGAGCTTAAACCTTTGTGATCGTGAGAGAAGTACCAAAAGAGTGACTTAGTGAGATAGTGTGATCTACTACTAAGTGTTTGCACTCAAAATTGTAATCTCTTGTTGATTACATAATGGAATTCAGCCAGAAGACTGTTAGCGTGGGAGAGTGAACATAGGCTTGATCTAAGCCGAACCACTATAAATTATATTTTCTTATTTTCTTCCCTAAACTCTTAATTTTGTAGTTCTATTTAACTGTTAAAGTCTGAACTCGCTCAAAGTATATTATTCTTCAGACTCAGTTTCAAAGTCCTATCCTTATTTGGAATTTACTCAAAATTTATTTTATTCCGCATTTATTTGCCAATAATTATTTTAAACACATATTCACCCCCTTCTAGGTGTTCATACTAGCACTTTCAATAATCACTCATTCAAGTGGGTCTTTTTCGAACTTGATGTGGTCGTTCTTCAATTTATGCAGTAGCATTTTAACTTTGTGAACTTTCTATGATGGTTCGTGGTTGTGGGCTCTTCATCATCTTCAAAATTCATTGGAATTTGTCTTTCAACACCTTTCTCACTCCATGGCCAGAATTGTTCTTCATCAAAGGTCACATCACGACTAATGATGATTTTCTTGGTTACAGGATCATAAAGCTTGTAGGCTTTTAATTGACCACTAATGCCAAGAAAAACACATTTGATTCCCTTGTCATCTAGCTTTTTTCTCTTCTAATCTGGAACATGAGCATAAGCTATACACCCAAAAATTTTGAAGTGATCTACTGCCGGTTTTTGTCTGCTTCAAGCTTCTTCAAGTGTCATATTCAAAATAGCAAGAGTCGGGCTTCTATTCAAAAGATGAATACTCCAATTAACAGCTTCTGCCATAAGCTCTTTGGAATTCCACTTGCTGTCAATAAACTTCACATCATATTCAAACTAGTGCGGTTCTTCCGTTCGCAAACTCCATTTTGTTGTGGTGAAAAGTTGTAGTGAGTTGTCTCTTAATGCCATGCTTCCCATAGAAATCTGCAAATGCACCTGAGTTGTATTTGCCACCGTGATCTGTGCAAAGGACTTTTATTGGATTCCTACTATCTTTTTCAGCAAGTGTTTTGAAGCTCTTGAATGCTTCAAAAGCTTCAGATTTTTCGTGCAAAAAATAAAGTCAAATCTTCCGGCTATAATCATCAATGAAAGTGATGATATACCATTTACCTCAATTGGAAACTGGAGATATTGGCCCGTAAATATCTGAATGGACTAGTGCCAATGGTTTCTTTGCTCTCCATGCTTTTCCTTGTGGAAATTGAGCACAGTGTTGTTTGCTAACAACACGGTCTTCACATATTTCTAATGGAGCAGTGATTGGGGGCAGTCCCTCCACTATCTTCTTTTGATGTAATGTCCGTAGTCCACCGAAGCTGAGATGACCGTATATGAAATGCCATACCCAAGCTTCCTCTTTTAATCTTGCAGCGAAGCATGAGTGGGAAGTGCTATGAAGATGTAGTGGGAACATCCGATTGGCAGTCATTGTAACTTGAGCAATCATACTCAATTTCTCATCGTGGATTCTACAAACACCTCCTTTGAGTGTAATTTCATAGCCCTTCTCTTGTAATTGGCCAACACTTAGGAGGTTTGTTTTTAATTCTGGAACATAAAACACTTCTTTGATAGTATGTACTAAAGTCCCTTTAGGAACAATTGCAACCGTCCCTTTCCCCATGACTGACGCGATAGAGTTGTCTCCAAATTTCACTGTGGTGTGGAACGACTCATCTAATGAAGAGAATGCTTTCTTGTCTCCACACATGTGGTTGTTGCAGCCAATGTCAATATACCACAAGTTTGAAGAAGTTTTCTCCTTTCCTAACACACCAATAGGAGAATTTCTGCTTCTTCCTTTTCTGCGACAAAGTTAGTCCTTTCCATACTTTGTGTATTTAAATTGGTTCGACATTCAGATTTGTAATGTCCATATATGTGGCATCTAAAGCACTCCACTTTGGATTTGTCTACTGACTTTGGTCTGAAATCTGTTGAGTGGCGACCTCCACATCCTCATCCTCTACCTTGAGAATCACGAGAAAAATAGCCATTGAATTTTTTATTGAAATTGCGGCGATCATTAGTTCCCCTTCCTCTGCTTCTGCCACAATTCGTTCTTGTTGTTGATGAAAAATGATCTACGGTTGAGGCCTTCAATGCCTTCTCTTTTGGCTCTTGATGTAAGAAATTTTGTTCATGAACCAACAACGATCCTTGCAACTCATCAATTGAGAGTTCTTCAACATCCTTGGCTTCTTGAACAGAACATACAACAAAGTTAAACTTTGGAAAGATCAAAGAATCTTCTCGACTATTGTGACGTCTTCCGTCTTATCTCCATGGATTCGCATCTTATTGACAATCGCCATTGTCTGGGAAAAGAAATCCGTGATTGTTTCTCCCGATTTCATTCTTAGCAATTCAAACTCCCTACGAAGCATTTGGAGTTGTTGCCTTTTTGCCCTTGCCAACCCTTGATATTTCGTTTTCATGGAATCCCATATATGTTTAAAGGTGTCATTGCAGAGAATTGTCTCCAAGATGGATCTATCAATAGCCTGAAACAGACAGTTTTTGGCTTTAAAATCCTTCAATTTTGCTGCTTCCAGAGTTGTCCGTTGTGCTGCTGTCAACTGAGCTCCTTCCTCTGGTTCGGCAATACCAAAAGTAACAACGTCCCAATACTCCTTAGACTTGAGGCAATTCTCCATCAACATACTCCAATGGTCATAATGACCATCAAAGCGAGGTATAGCAAGCTGTACAAAGTTCTACGTGGCCATGACTGCTGCTGCAAAGAAGAACCACTACTGCTCTCGTGTTTAATCACTCAAGACTCTCCTTTTGAACACTTTTTTTTCTTCCCTGTTGTGGCTCTGATGCCACTGTTGAAATTTAATCAAATAGACTCAAAGAAGAAAACACACAAGAGAGTTGTTGCTTTAACTCTCGTCACAATATTCAAATGAACATAAGCCTATTAAATAGGCAGAACATCCAAACCACTTTGCAAGAAAATAGCTACAAAACAACAACAACAACAACAAAGACCCACTAACATACCCCACTAACCAGAACATGTGCAAAAACAAACTCCAAAAAACAAGCCACTTCCTGTTGACTAATATTCCACTATTACATAATTGAAGACACGTAAAAACTGAAAGTTAACTACTTCAATAGATTGAGAGGGCTGTGTATGTCAGACAAGGACAAGCTAACAACTTTGTTCTACTCTTGGAAAATCTAATGGGAATGGGACAAGTATCAGAATCCATGTAATGGGTAAAACGAGAGGGGGACGGAACCAAATGTCATCGGCTATGATCATATTTCTAGACATTGAACATAATGAGATTATATATACACACACATACACACATAAACATGTCCATACACGAATAAGCTAACTAGGGCACATTTTTATTTTCTAAAAGAACAAACATATAGAGAAATACAACATCGGAGAAAGGTTGGATCACTCGAGTTCAGTTTCTCCGCAGCAACTCCTTCATGGCCCATTTTTTGGCTTCCTTAATTTTCCGCACACATTCACTGAAAAAGGCTGCTTGTTCACTTGCACGGTTGTCGGTTCGGCAATATGTAGCAAAATGCTCGCAATTGTTATTAATGAGGTTGTAATTGCCAAATGCATTATCTGCGAGAAGCTCGCTAACCTTATCGACGACTTGATGGGGCAATTTGGTATCGAGTAACATAGTGCAAGTTCCTCGCCTTGCTAACTTAAACCTTAGTAGTGGCCACCCATATTCATATCGGTGAAGGGATCGTAGTTTTTTGCCATCTTGTCGGAAGCAATTGAGACAGGTCTTGACAACTCCATGGTCAATGCTCTTTTGGTATCCACATGTTGGGCAATGAGATGAAATTATTTGCTTGTAGCTAGTCTTGAAAAGTGAAGGATGCATGGTTTTTTGGCTCTCTGTTCGGGTGAAATGAATCACATAGCCTTCACCGATGTAAATTCCTGTGACATATGTACATGCAAATCATTAAAGAATCAAATTTAGTTCAAAATGGAAAAAAAAATTAAAAAATCTAGAGGGACAATTTTGACACAAAGGTGGGAATGTACTATGAATATTCACAAGCTTCTTTCTTTAACTGAGTGGGTAGGCCGATTTTGGATTACAAATCTGAATGAATTCCTAATCTTTGGTTTGGCAAGTTAGATAGAAATAAAATGTGCTGCAGCTCCAGCGCAGCTCTAGAATTTTCTCTCCAGCTTTCTACTCATGAAAAGACACAAAATTTCCACGCACCTAAAAGCGAGGACAGCATCCAAAGAAAGGAAACCATTATTTTAAAGACAGTTTGGACTTTAGAGCCGTTGAGCTGCTTGCTAACCATGTGATAAATCTCGGTGACTGGTCCAGAACTATCGCTCTTATCAATGCTAAATCATAGTAGTTTTCCAGACCAAAAAAATCTTCATATGAAAGTTGAAAAGCACTCCTTTTGGAATATATATCCCCATAAGTCAAGGTCCAAAAGAACACATGCTACAGTCGAAATAAATTAAGTGAGCATTATTTTCTATGTTTGCTTCTGTTCTGCATCCTTGCTATATAAATAGTTAATTATAGTCTGGCCTACAAATTAAATCCTGTCATTCTCCAAAAGAATCATGCAGTTTTTCCATTTCATTCTCATTCCATAAAATTTCTTTTTTTGCTTCTAGCTCATTCGGCTACATCTTTTGCAGCCATCTTAGTCTCTTTTCCTAAGTACAATCATTACCGTCTCTTTGTTGCGAATGGAAAGCCACCATAGTTAATCTCATATGAGAGTTCTTCCGATCAGACCGTTCAGACAGGTCGATGTTCATTAATGTTTTATGGCTGTGCAAATAAAGAGAAACTGGATTTTTGTAGTTTTGACTTGAGATAGACTCGTTGTTGGGATAGCGTGGGCTTGAGATTAAAGCATTCACGGTTTATTGGTCGTTGGGTGTCAAGACATGAACCGTGTAAATTCCTCTCCCTCTCCTACCCGAATCTAGGGTTTCCATTGGGTCATCAGAGCCCATCACGCCTTTTTCTCTGGCCTGTTTGACTGAACTCAAATACAAATTGCCTTGAAATAGAATAAAAGAAAAGGAGAGGAGAGGAGAGTGAAACCGTGGGGATGGATTAAACTCAACGCTTATAGATCGTCGAAAGGTGACTCCGATTTAGCCACAGCTCGTCCCAGTTCTTCGAGAGCGGGAATTGATTTATCATTCATTCTGGGCTGAGGGCAAGTGTTTCAGTTTGGCTTGGCGTAGTGTAAGAAAGTGGACTCACAAGCCATCCATCATGACAGCAAGCAATTGGAGAAATCAGATTTGAATTGTTATTAGAACTTTTCTTGTCTCTTCTCTGGCGACAGAAATCCAATATGAATTGCCCTTTGAAATGAAAGAAAAATGGTCGGGAAGGATTAAATTCAACACTAATGAAGCCTCCAAAGCCAAAGGTAAACCGGGTGGAGCTGCAGCTCGGCCAGTGATTCTTCGAAGATGAAAAGTGGGAATTGATTGTATCATTTGCTTCGGGCTGAGGCTGACTTTGGATAAATAGTATGAGAAAGGGAACCCTACAAACCACAGTTGCAGTTATTAACCGGTGTACATCACTTAACACTGAGAAGGAATAGAATAGAAAGGAAAGAATTTTGGTTGCTAAAAAAAGATTAATGTGCAGTTGACCCAATTGTCCACTTGCTTGTTGATCTTGTTCTATATCGTCTTCAACAGGAGAGTGACCTTTGCCATGATTTTACTATATTTGCTTTGTGAGAGAAAGGAGAGAAAATCACGGGGAGAGGAAGAGTAGAGATGAGAGAATTGACACCAGGATGATCAGGCAGGTGACATTTACTACCATTAATTTGCATCTCATTTGGCTCCACAGATTTGTAGTCATTTACTCTCTGGTGGCTTCAATTTCAACGAATCATCCACTAGAATTATGTTAGTTTCTGACTGAGGCTTCTAGGTGTTGTCGGAACTCGGCTAAAGAGCAAAAAGATTGGCTGGAAAAAGAAGGAAGGAAAAAAAAGAATAGGACTAGTGCAAGATCAGGAAGATGAAGAGAACTCACCATGATGGCTGTATAATCCATACATCCCATATCTATAAACGTGATCCCCAAGTTTGAGATCCCCAGGTCTCACCACTTTCCACATCAACTGCATCAATATCGTCAATACCTTGTTGATGATCTTCATCACCATATTCGCTTGTGGCCCTTTTCACTCTATTGGACTTGTGCTTGAGCTGATTTACCTGCCCAAAACTCCCCAAACTGAAGACGATTTACATTGAAGAGAAGACGAGAAGGAGATAATGAGTGATAATGAACTAGGATAGATTGGGCGATGGCGATGAGGTTATTGTGTGGGGGTTCTTCAAGCGTGCGAGAGAGAGACTCGGAGAGATGGCGTCCACAGAAGAGAGAGGAAAGAAAAAGGAAGAAGCGAGTGAGAATGAACTAGGAATGATTGGGCGATGGCGATGAGGTTATTGTATGAGGATTCTTCAGGTGCGTGCCTCTCTCTGAGAGAAAGATGGTGGAAGAGAGAGAGGAAAGGAAGAGGAAGAAGTGAGTGAGAATGAATTCGGGGAGAGTGAGCGATGGCGATTAGGTTATTGTACGAGGGTTCTTCAAGTTTTGTGGGTCTCTTCAGGTGTGTGTGTGTGAGAGAGAGAGAGAGAGACAGAGACAGAGACAGAGAGACAGAGAGAGATGGCGGAAGAGAGAGAGAGAGAGAGGAATGGAAGAGGAAGAAGTGAGTTAGAATGAACTGGGAGAGAGTGGGCGATGGCGATAGGAGGAAAGGAAGAGGAAGAAGTGGGTTGAGAACGATGAACGGGGGGAGATTGGCGATGGCAGCGAGCTTATTTTATGGGGGTATTCAAGTGGGTGTCTCTTCAAGTGCGCGTGCGAGAGAGAGAGAGGGAGAGAGGGTTATTGTGTGTATGAGGGTTCTTCAAGTGTGTCAAATCGAGAGAGCCGGTGGCTGACCAATTGTGCCAACGGCGACTTAACCGTCGGCGGCAGAAAGCAAAACTCACGGTGGTGCTGCAAACGACGCCCGCTCTTTGCCCATACTCCAGCTCGTCAGTCACATGATCATGGGACAAGAGGCCCTCCAAGTACCTGAGCACTATCTTCCGGCCACAACAGCCCACAGCCTCAAGGAATCAGTGACTGCTCACTGGAAATGGCGATCTCAGTCGGACATTGTACTCCTTCACCCACCCGTCCAAGCTCTCCTCGCGCGAGCGCTCGACGAGCCCCAGAACTCGCCGGACGTGAGCCAGGTGGACATCTCGAAGCTCCGGGGACGGAGCTGGCGCGAACTTCTCCTCCGCCGTGTCAAAGGACGAGATGATGACGCCGCCGCCACGGGCAGCGAACACGGGGCTGAGGAGCCTGGGAGGGGCGCTCGCAATGTCCCTCCATGACCATAAGCCCCGATCGAGGACTCTGCTCTTATCGGGCGGACGGGGCAGTCTTTAGTGAGAGAATAGCTCACCGCACGATAGGTCAGGCGGTCGACCCGATTCCGATTCTATGCTGGCGCTGCCACTCACGCGACAGCGAGATGATATCTTGGGTCTGAGGAGATGGGTCACGCTGTGGAGGTCCTCAAAGCAGCGTGACCCATGACCTGAAGCTCCACCACCGAGCCGAGCCATGACCTCGCAGCCAAGTTAGGGGAACGGGGCTCCGAGCTGTGACTAGGCTCAGGGTAGCTCGCGACGCGGGCATGGTGGCGGAGTGCGGATCGTGAATGTTGTGAGGCCGTCCTCTGCAGACGGACCTGAGCTTTGTGGAGGAGCTCAAGAAGTAAGGCAGCGACAGCGACCTCGTCCTAGTCCTCGGCGTTTCACACCGAGAAGTGAAAAAGCAAAGAAGAACGATAGGTGTGAACATTGAAGAAGATGGGTTCTAGTTCATCCAACTGTGTTTTACTTTAAATCAAACCTACGCGACCGCGACCGCGACCTCGACCGGGACAAAAGCATCATCATCGTCCGAAGTGCCACTTTCCAAATTAGTGGTGCGAACGAACGAGAGAGAGAGCGAGAATGAGAGAATGACGGTGCGGTTTACGAAGGCGTTGTCCTCGGACCTCGATAGATGGGGAAAAGGGGTTAGATAAGAATCATTGATTAATTAAAAAATAAAATAAAATAAAAGAAATCATCTGCTCATCGAACTCTGATCTAATCGTAAATAAAATTTGGGATTCCAAAGTTAGTAGCTGAGTCTGTTCAAAAAAAAAAAAAAAGTTGGTAGCTGAGAGAGATACAGAGAGAGAGGTCAGGGAGATGCAATTGGCTTTCGAAGGATGATAAGCAATATATATGGCCACACAAACCAATGCATCTAAATATCTTCGAAATCAAAAAAAAAAATTAAAGATTAGAAAATAATATAAAAGTCTCGTTCACAGGCACAGCCGATCCTGCACATATACCGAGCCGAGTTGGATGCACCTCATCTAGTAAATATGTGATCTCAAATTTTGAAGTGCTAAAAAGATGACTGCACTTTACCAAGCTGTCGATTCCGAATCTCCCCAAAAGAGTGATGCAGCATCACAAAAAAATTGAATTTTCTTTTACTGTGATGAAGTTCTTTTCCTTAGCAGCTTTTTGATAACTTCCAGTGCTTTGAGCAAGATGGGGTTCTTGATGATAAAATCCAGTGGCTTACCCGAGTTTGACTAGGAGGACCGTTCGGCCTAGGAAATGATATGATGTGGCCGACTAAATGAACTCCAATCCTTTTCTCCACATGAATTATATAAATTTTCCAATTCTATTCTCATTCCATAAAAAAAAGGGCAAAAAACAGGAAGGATATATCTGCAGCCGTTTATCAATGAATTCTGCGTTCCACCACCGCATCTCCCACGTCATCGCCTTCACCTATCACATTATGCTAGGATTTATAAACCGTCTTATTTCTTTTATGGGGATAACCATCACATTATCCTAGGATTTATAAGCTGTCTTATTTCTTTTATGGGGATAATGACACAAACAGTCCTTAAATTTTGATCCAATGTGTAATTTAGTCATTTAACTTTTAATTTGTTTAATGTGGTTCTTGAAATTTAACTCAATATGCAATTTAATTTATAAATTTTTAATTTTTTCGATATAATCTCTAAACTTTGGTACATATTCAATATAGTTTTTGAATTATATGAAAATATTCAATGTAAGTTCAATATAGCCCTTCCGTTAATTCAAGATCAATTATTACATTAAATATTTTCATACAATTCAACAACTAAAAAACATATACCAAATTAAAATTTTAAGGACCATATTATACATTGAGCGAAATTTTAATGATTATATTGAAAAAAATTAAAAATTCATTGATCAAAATATATATTAAGCTAAAATTTAAGAATTATTTATGTTATTTTTCATCTTTTGTGAATAATAAATCAAACCCATATTAAGTTCAGAGAATATCGTCCCATCAGACCATCTCAAACATGTTGATTTGACCGCCTTTTGAATAGCTAAGCAGATAAAGATGCTGGTGGTTTTGTTGGGGGTGTGATGTGATGATGGAGGGACTTTGGGGGTTAGTGGACTTGGCGACACGGGTTTTTTAGGGTTTTGACTGGTTGGAACCCCACTTGCGTGTAAACTTGCATGGGAAGCCAAGAATCTAGGGTTTTTAGAGTACTGTCAGAACTCTCTTCTGGTGGTGGGATGGCATGTATGTTCATAAACCACGCAGGAATAAGAATTTAGGGTTTCGAGAGCACTTCTGGGGGTGGGAGTTATGTTTGACCAAAAACCATGCATGAATCTCTAAAATGCTGTTGAGCTGTAGCCGACTGCTCTTAAAAAATTAAACCGTCAAAGAAATAATGATTTACTATTTAAATATTTTAAGAATATGATTTTCAAATAAAAGAAAGAACAAATCAAGAAAGCACGAAAACGTGGGATCGTTAAGTAAAAATTACCTAAACAATCCTAAATCCATATTGATACCAATTTTAATATACTTATTTTTATCAATTTTCGTTGAACATCATTCACGTAATAAAGTGCCAAGTAAAACGGTTGGAGATAATTGGACCGTCAAATTAACAACTTTTGACAAATATTAATTGGAAGTACTATCTTTGAATTTCGAGCAAATTTTTAGAATTAAATTGCTTAAGTTGAAAATTTTAAGACTTAATTGATATCTATAAAATAAATTTGGAATTAATTAAATAATTTCCTTTGAACTTAACACTAACAGAGGCATTCCGATGTAACCGTTTAATCAAGTTCGGGATACGAGAGGACTTTGGAAGCTTGAGGAGGCTAGAAGTGGTCGATTCACCTGATGTTGCAACGCCGGACAAGACAAGAGGCAGTGCAAAAATGTCAAATGGCAGATGCTGCATCTGAGTCAGAGGTTATATGATGCTGGGAGAGAGAGGAGGGATAGGGAGACTGACACAAGTAATCATCATGTCCAATACGGCAATAATATGAAGTTGATGTGACAGAAAGTGCAATCCAGACGCATATTAAATGTCCTTCCACGGCGTCTTACATCCGCAACGATTGTTGAAATGTAGTAATGACGCACTGAAAGAGGTCATTGAATGAGCGAATCGACTTGCGCTCGCCACATATGCCTCCAAGAACGCAAGCTTTGTGGTGGCAAGCACACCAAGTGTATTGACAACTTTAGTTCACGGTTCTCAATTTCTTGCTTCTGTTTTTCAAAAGGTCAATTATGATCAGTTTACGAGAGCATCTTTAATATATTCTTTATTAGTTAGGCCGATCATCTATCAAAAGCGGTCAAGGGAAATTTCATTACCTGAGAAAAGGAAATTCTTCACATATCATTGGCTATGACAAGAAGAATCAAACCAAAAACCTGCCATTGTTTATTGCTAAGATTCACAAGTCTTCTAACCTCTCAATTATACTGATATAGCTTCAAGCACACTAAGTGTATGGCAACTCTAGTTCATGATTCTCAATTTCTTGCTTGTGTTCTCCAAAAGGTCAGTTATAATTAGTTTAGGGGAGCATCTTTAGTATATTCTTTATTAGTTAAGTCGATCATCTATCAAAAGCGGTCAAGGGAGATTTCATTACCCGATGAAAGGAAGTTCTTTGCATATCATTGGCTATGACAAGAACAAGAATCAAACCAAGAACCTACCATTGTTTATCGCTAAGATTCACAAGCCTTCTAACCTCTCAATTATACTGATATAGCTTCAAGCACACTAAGTGTATGACATCTCTAGTTCATGATTCTCAATTTCTTGCTTGTGTTTTCCAAAAGGTTAGCTATAATCATTTTAGGGGAGCATCTTTAGTATATTCTTTATTAGTTAAGTTGATCATCTATCAAAAGCGGTCAAGGGAGATTTCATTACCTTAGGAAAGGAAATTCTTCGCATATCATTAGCTATGACAAGAACAAGAATCAAACCAAGAACCTATCATTGTTTATTGCTAAGATTCACAAGCCTTCTAACCTCTCATCCATACGTATTAGAGATTTCATTATCTGAGGAAAGGAAGTTCTTCTCCTATCATTGGCTATGAGAATAACAAGAATCAAAACAAGAACCTATCATGGTTTATTGCTAAGATTCACAAGCCTTCTACCCTCTCATTCATATGTGTTAATTAATATATATTTCATATCACGTTAGCTTTAAATCCAGTATAAATTCACGAGCTTCAAGCTCATTACCCTCAAAGTCCTTCCTTGTAGAAGGCGGTTCCTTAGTAAAAATTTTCTTTCTGCTCCTCTATTTGCTAACAATGCCATATCGTGTTATGGATCTATAAGCTTATAAGATTTTGTCAAATTATTGATCCAATTTCTAGGAACTTCAAGATAGACATTAGCTAGAGAAGTCAAGAAAAAGCCTAGAAAGAAATCTAGCTTAGGTGGCAATGAAAAGTCTAGAAAGCACAAGTGTAGAAGTGTTCAGGAGAAGAAGGAAAGTAAAAAATCTCCGACAAGTGTAAAAGATCCTCCTTGAGTAAGTCGGTCATCTAGGCCTATAAATAGGCTTGTGGTCGACCATTTTGAGGAGCAGACCAACAAGTTAAGCTCCTTCACCTCTCTTTTGTATTGCAACTAAATAATAAAAGCTTTCCTTCTATTCATCCGTGCTCCCTTGCTGCCACTCTCTTATACACATTCTTGTTGTTTATTTGCCCAATCATTTCTTAGCCACATTCACTTGCACACACCCACTTCAAACACGAGCTTCCGCAAATACCAACGCGGGTATTAGAGTCATGTCTTTGGTTGATATTGAGTGTTTGCCCTACCTACCCATTCCTAAAACTACCCTTTTCAAATAACCAATTACTAAATTATGGCCAATTCCACCTCATTGTTGACACTTGAATTTTGGTTAAATATTTATGATAAAAATTGCATAGAATTAGGAACCAATTTGGCCATCTAAAAAAATGATTTTCACATCACCTAGGTATTAATATCATTGGCACATATTAAGTTTATTTTTTATCCTTATTTTACTGCATTTTAGATAAATAGAAAAGTTAAAAAAAAAATAAAAAAAAATAAAAAGAGGAGTTCATGGGGGCTGGGCCTTCATGCCCAACCCTCCTTTTGTTTATTTTCTTCCCACGCGGGCTCGAGGCCCACTACCCTTTTATTCTCATTTGGGCCGGCCCCCCTCTTTCTTTCTTTCTTCTTCTTCTTCCTTCCTCTTTCCCCCTTCGCCTCTGCAACTCGCGCGCGATGACGACAACGCGCTCGAGGACGATCTACGGTAGAGAGAAGGGAGAATAGGCCGGCAATGGATGGGACACGCCTTCAATGTTGAGACGAGATGCTGGTTCGGCCAAGGGGGAGGCCGATTGGCACGCCGAGAACCGGCAACCGGATCCTCCGTCGACCGCCCACCCTCGCTTCTGATGGAGGCCAAAGGACACATACGAAGAGAGAGATCAATGGAGCGAGCTCGACGACTTCCCTAGAGAGACATCAGGGGAGGCTGAGAGTGAGCGAGCCTATTGGAATCAAAAGGACTTGGAGGGAGAGAGTACACAAACAAAGAGAGATTATATTACACAATATGCCTTGCAAAGGCTTAAGAGAGTACACATACTAACTTTGCTAAGCTTAAACTCTCTCTAAAATCTCACTCTCTCACACTTTCACACACACTCTCACACACTAAAAAAAAAAACTAACATAACCCTATATCTAAAAGTAGTTCACCGCCTGGACTTCAAACCTGCAAGAGTTAAATTTGAACTTTTCTTCTTGGCAGTCAAAGAACATGGGCTGCGTATCTCTTCTTCTTGCTGTCTTCGGTGAGAATAAAATATTGCTAGCCAAGACTAATATTTTATTGTGTGCCCAAGATACTTGTACTTTCTTCATGATTTTTCTTCTCCGGTGGCTTAGAGAGACGTGGTGCTGTAGCACACGTTTCTTTGACGGTTTACAAACTGAATAACTCTTGCTTACACACACATAGCCAAAAAAACAATTAAAAGACAAATAAGCTAATCAAAACACAAAACCAATTTTGCTATTTTCTAATAGCCTCCCTTAAAATTGATTTTTGTAAGACTACGACACCAAGCATTGTCTTCAATTTCTCGAACAAATCTGCCTTCAATGGTTTTGTCAAAATATCTGCAATCTGGTCTTCGGATTTACAGAAATCAAGTTCAATCTCACCTTCTTTAATCATCTCACGAATATAATGATACTTGATGTCGATATGTTTGCTCCTGCCATGAAATACGGGATTCTTGGCCAATGCAATCGCTGACTTGTTATCACACATCAATTTAGTAGGACCCTTTTGTTCATGCATAAGCTCAAAAAGCATCCTTCGAAGCCACATCTTTGACATCTTTGCTAAAGATATTGCAATGTATTCTGCTTTAGCTGTTGAGAGTGCAATAGCTTGTTGTTTCTTTGATGACCAAGAAATTATTCGATCCAAGAAAGAACGCATATCCGGAAGTGCTCTTCCGTGTTTCAAGTATCACCTTTGCCCAATCACTTGTACGTATACCCCACTAAACTGAAATTGTCGGTGTAAGTATAAAAAATTCCATGATCACGAGTTCCCTTTGACATACCTTAAAATTCTTTTTGCTACTTGCAAATGTGATTGGTATGGTTTCTCCATAAACCGACTAATAATTCCCACGCCATAAGTTATATCGGCCTAGTGGTAGCCAAATATCTTAAAGCGCCAACAATACTTTTGAAATAAGTGGGATTTACCAATTCACGGTTCCTTCTTTCTTCAACTCCAACCGTTCGCTACGGGAGTTCGAATTGATTTGAGCGTTTCCATATTGAATCGCTTCAAAATATCATTAGCATACTTCTGCTGTGAAACAAATATGCCTTCATTTATGCTTCACTTCAAGGCCCAGAAAATAGGACATTAATCCCAAATCTGTCATCTCAAATTGACTTGTCATGGCCTCCCGAATTCATCAAACATCTTCTCACGACTTCTGTAAATATCAAATCATCAACATAAAGGCAAACAATTATAATATTGCCGTTAGTATTTGACTTGATATACGGTGTATGCTCATAAGGGCACTTTTGAAAGCCATGCTCCAACAGGTAAGTATCAATTCTCGTGTACCAAGCTCGAGGTGCCTGTTTTAGCCCATACAACGCTTTCTTCAGTTTATAAACTTGATTTTCACACCCTTTCTTCACATAACCTTGTGGTTGCTCTACATATACTTCCTCATCGAGAAAACCATTAAGGAATGCCGATTTCACATCCATTTGATGGATTTTCCAACGGTTCTGAGCTGCAAGTGCCAAGATCATCCGAATGGTATCCATTTGAGCCACTGGTGCAAATACTTCAAAATAATCAATACCTGGCTTTTGCTTGTAGCCTTTCACCACCAGTCTAGCTTTGTAACGGTCCACCTGACCGTTGGGTTTGCACTTCATTTTGTACACCCACTTGACACCTATAGGCTTCTTACCAGGTGGTAAAGAAGTTAGCTCCCACGTGTCATTCTTTTCAATGGAATGGATTTCTTCATCCATTGCTTGGTTCCACTTCTCATCTGCTGCTGCATCATCATAGGATATGGGGTCACATTCGGTAAATAAAAAAAAGTTTACCATGGTTTCATCAGTGATTTCGTCATTGTCATTATGATCAACTCTTGTGACCACATAATCCTTGAATTTTACTGGCGTCTTCTGCGGTCGTCGTGAACGACGAATCAATGGTTTTGTAGTCGTTGTTGGTGAGGAGGATGAACTACCAGGTGAAAGTGATGGATCTTCAATTGAAGATTCTTCGGTCTCCCTCACCAATGGTTCATCTTCCATAGGAATGTCTTTCTGGTCAGCCTTTTGATTCCAGTCCCAAGCTTCATCTTCAAAAAATTGGACATACCTGCTAATAATTGCCTTCTCCGTGACAAGATTATATAGCTTATAACCCTTAGTCACATTACTATATCCAATGAAAATGCACTTCTCGCTTTTATCATCCAACTTTTTTCTTCGTTTGTCTGGTATATGGGGATATGCTACGCACCCAAATATCCGTAGGAACGAAACATCTGGCTTGTTGCCACTCCAAGCCTCTTCTGGAGTTCTTCCAAGAACACTCCTTGTTGGACACCTGTTCATCACAAATACAGCACAAGCAACGGCTTCTGCCCAAAACTTCTTCGGTAATGCTTTAGCCTTTAGCATACTTCTTGCCATTTCAAAAATTGTTCTATTCTTTCTTTCTGATATACCATTTTGCTGAGGAGTATAGCTAGCAATCAACTGACGTTTCACTCCATGAATTTTACAATAATTGTCAAATTCATTGGAAGTAAACTCTCCACCTCTATCCGATCTCAATGTCTTTAAATTAAAGCCACTATGTTTCTCAACATAGACTTTGAATTCTTTAAATTTGCCAAAAGCTTCGGATTTTTCTCTCAAAAAATAAGCCCATGTTTTTCTAGTAAAATCATCGACAAAAATTAGCGTGTACCTTTTTTGACCAAATGATTCCACCTCAACAGGCCACGAGATATACGTATGTACCAACTCCAGAGGTTGCTTGGCTCTTCTAGCTCTCCCAATTGGAAAATATTTCCGATGTTGCTTTCCAACGAGACATCCTTCACATGAGCGGTCTGGAGCGTCGATCAAGGGCATGCCAGTCACCATCTTTTTCTGGACTAGTAATTTAAGTCCATGAAAATTTAGATGACCGAACCGAAGATGCCATAGCCACTTGCTGTCTTTTATCATTGCTTGGAAACTCAATAGAGTCTTCGTCTGAAGGGATAGAGGAAACATCCGGTTCTTCGTCATCTGTGTCGTTGTAATCAACTTATTGTTTGCGCCTCTAATGGTGCACACACCATTTTCAATGTTAACTTTGTGGCCTTTTTCGGATAGTTGCCCAACACTCAGCAAATTCCAAAAGAGTCCCGGCACAAAGTAAACGTCTACAATAGTAACATTAGTACCATCTTTTGAGTTGATATCAATGTTACCTTTGCCCATCACGAGAATTTTGGATTTATTCCTGAAGTTGACTTCACCACGAACCGTCTCATCTAACTTTGAAAATAGCTCCTTTTAACCACACATGTGATTGCTGCACCCAATATCAAGGTACCAAATCTTTGTGTCCATGGTACTTGAGTCATCCATTTGGCATGCTAACACCACGCCTTCATTTGCATCAACAGCGTGCACATATTCTAGCTGCTCTTGCCTCATGTTTACTCGACATTCGGATTTGTAATGTCCGAATTTGTTACAGTTAAAACACTTGACTTTTGATTTGTCACGTGTTTGATATCTTTTAGTGGAATTCAGATTTCCACCTCTACCTCGGGCACCTTCACGACCTCCACGACCTCAGCCACCATGATGACCTCCTCGATTTGATTGAGTGACCCGACTCTGCAGTGCTTGCTCAGAGTTCGAACTGATAAACTTCTGGTTCATTCTTTGCTCATGCGAACATAATGAACCCATCAACCTCTCCAACGTCATGGTTGATATATCTTGGCCTTCTTCGATCGCCGCAACCATGTAGTCAAATCTTTCAGTCAAAGACCTCAAGATTTTTTCTACGACTCGTACATCTTGGAGCTCTTCACCATTAACCCTCAGTTGGTTAACGATGGTTTGTACACGATCAAAGTAAGCCGAGATAGATTCTGAGTCATTCATGCGTAAAGACTCAAAATCTCCTCGAAGTGTTTGGAGCCGCATCCGCCTGACACGATCATCACCTTTGTAGGATTTTTGCAATAAATTCCTGCTATATATACCCGCGTGGAACACGGTAAAGAATCAAAATTTCAGTCCCAAATGAACGAAGATGATAGTTTGAGTAACAGAAGATTAGGCGCGAACCTTAGAACCTGTTAGAAATAGTGACGATGTTCTTTTCTTTTCGACTCAAAAGAGTCCTGCATTTGGGCTTTTCTAGTTGGGTTTTGTGGAATGTATATTTGGGTTGGATTTGAATTCTTTCGGTCCGTATGGGCTTGTAATGGGACATGGTTCCCCCATTGTTTTCCCCATCGGCAATAAAGACATTTACTTGTGAAAAAAACAGAGAAATAAAAAGGCTTTCTAATAGCAATGAGAATATTTCCGACCAAAAAAAAAAAAAAAAGCAATGAGAATACATACAAATGGAAAAAAGAAAACGAATATGAGAAAAGATGTATGCATAAGTGGTGAATAAACATATTGATTAGGCATTGAGGGTTGATGAAATTGAATCATTAATGATCATAATTATCCACGCGAATCTAGAGTTGTCACTAAAAATCTATTCATTGTTAACTTAAGCACTATGTTACCAAGTGTGTTAGTTGAGCCTCACCACAACATAGGATGGATATATGGATGTGAATAAGAGGGACTATTGTGAAGTCGTTACTCGATCTTATGACCTATTTATAGGTATCATGCCACTTGTACGACAAACTCATCCCAAAATTTGTAGATATCAAGAGACAGACTTGAAAGGAATTTGAGATGTAAATCTCATAATTAAATTACATAAACAATCTCAAGCACATAAAAATAAGAGAGCTTTTAATAGGTGCACAGGAATTATGGCATTCCCTTTGACCTAAACCAATCAAGAAGAATCATTTTCTCATCGGCTCAAGGAAAAAACAAATTAAAATTATATTACGTGACTTTTGATATGCAAGATTAAATGAAAGTTGCTCTATAGAAAGATGTGGAGCGGAGTACCCACCATGCATGGGGCCCTTCAAACATAACTTAGCAACTGATTTCGATAATTCGACGGACTTTAGTGCACGTGCGTTCCCTAGTTTCCCATATAACTAATTAACATCCTTAAGTCGAGGGTCAAATAAGCTTGGATTTGTCTTAATCTGACTTTGGATTTACATGTGGGCAAGATGATGATCATAGAGGCGTAACGTTATGCCTAACTCTAACCAAACGAGATGGTCATGGGCGCTCTAATTAAAATAAGTCAAGTTGAAAAACCCTCCTTTCCTTTTTAAGATCACCGTCTAAATTTTCTCTAAATATATCGACATGGTTTAATGTCCAAAAGGAGAAACCCTCCAATCGGAATCAACTAAATGAGCATTGACCACCGGATTGTACTGCCTGAATGAACTTTTTAGTAATAGGGTCGCCAAAGAAAAAGAAGAAAAAAGGAGATAAATAATAAATAAATGAGCTTTATCAAACTTTAAATTACACGAAGAGGAATTCCTGAAGATTAAAAGCTGATGCTGACTTTTGTCATCCGTTTTGGGCTGAGGAGTATGGTGAGTTTGGCAAAGTTCTCTTTTTCGAGTCTAAAGGGCGAACTTAGGCCCAGTTCCTGCCGTTTGGGCTTTTTCTAGTTGGGTTTTGTCGAAATATTTATAGAAATCAATTAAACAGTACCCTCGGCCCAAGATGTATGACAAATTTACCTGTGATGAATAAACACTTTGATTAAACAGGGGTTTAATCAAATCAAGTGCCATTAACTGTCAAAACTACTCACTTGAATCTGGAATTATCGCTAAAAGTCTAATCATCGCTAACTTAAGCACTATATATGACTAAGCGTGTCTGGTTGATTCTCACACGTGATATATACAATGGATACTTAGATGTGAATCAGAGGAAAATTGTGAGCATTGTTATTTGATCTTATGACTTATAATTCGATACCACGCCACTTGTGAGACCAACTCCCTTGCCCCCAAAAGCAATAGATGTCGATGAAAAAGGCTCAAACAAAACTTGGGATTGTAAATCTCGCAGTTGAATTGTACATGTTTTCAATTCGAGAACGATGTCTGAGTATCTAGAAGTAAGAGAGTTCGTTAGGTGCAGGGGGAGCATGACATCCCCCTGGACCCTAACCAATCAAGAAATTGCTCATCCGTTTGAAAAGTAATACATTAAAATCATGGTACATGACTTTTGATTTTTGATAGACGTGAATTTTTCTCCATCCAAATAGGGCATTATATACAGGCAAAGGTCGGTAAAGGCACGCGTCGTGGTCCTTTGTGATCTCTCATGCACAATTCAATTTGATTAAGTCCAAAGAAACTCCCTAAAAATATATATCGATTATCATCTTTTTAATAAATATGTCGATATCATTTAATGACCCAAAGAAGACATGTTCCAATCAAAACCGATAAACGAGCATTATTTTTTGCCACCGGATTGGACCGATGGAATGGAACTTTTAGTAATCGGGCGGCCTTAGCCACAAAAAAAGAAAAAAAAAGGATAGATAATAAGTAAAGAAGAGTTATCGAATTTTAACAAAAAATAAATAAGCACTATCGAACTTTGATAACATTTAAGACATAACCATAGAAACGATGGAATCCACTATTTCGTTATTCATTTCTATTTATTACTTTTTTTCTGTTTTTTGATACCTATTTTTTTGTTTTATTATTATTTGAGGCGAATTCAAAATTGTTCGAATTGTATACTCGTTTACTAGAGAAATTCTTCAAGATTAGAAGTGTAGATTGGGCTGAGGGAACTGCTGAATTAATTCTGGTAGAAAGGAGTATGGTTGGTATGTGCAAATCTTGGCAAATGTTAACTTAAACACCGAGCCGGAGTAGAAGGAGAACTGTACCGTGGTGTGAATAAATTCCGTGCAATCCATATCGGAATATATGATCTCCGATGTTCAGATCATCCGGCATCACCAACTTCCCCATCATCACTTCCCATGCCATTTTCGGCCTGCGCTTCCCACGGTAGCGGCGCTGCCGAAAGGGTCAGTGGAAGACCACAACGACGAGGAGGAGGATTCGGGCTGTCTTGAGAAGAGAAGGAATCGAAGCGAAGAGAAATGAGTTGGGAAGGGCCTCGAGTCAGAGAGGACGGGCGGGGGCCTGATGTGAGGAAGTTCATATATAGATAGCCAAGGCAACGAGCCGATGATGAGAGGTGTCCCGTGTCGTCGTCTTAGACTTTTCCGCATTGATGTTTGGTATTGAATTTGTGCACCAAAGTGATCAAGTCTATCGTTCCAAAGGACAGCTCGCGCAAACATGATAATTCCGGATGTGGAGGACCCGTCGAGCGTTAGAGGTTGACTATATAAGTTGCACGGAATAACGACCACAGCTCGTGCGAGGACAACAATTCCTAACATGGAGGACCCATGCTTCAGCCGGGTTCGTCGGGTTCTTTTCTTTTAGACTGCTCCTGCTCCTGCTCCTGCTCCTGCTTTGTTGCGTTTGAAGTGATCGCCAAGAACGGTGTACAAATATGTTGGAAGACAAGTCACGAGTGGAGAGGCACTCGTAGTAAGTCAAGCGCGTTCAGGATGCACATCCACTGGGAGGCATGCTCAGACGGGGCTCCTTATGACGTGAACGATAATCATTATATTCTCGAGCCCTAATTTTATTCCCTAAATGAGTCTCTAAACAAAAATATCTATTCGATAGCCATACAAGATTTCTGCTCCCAGAAGAGAAATTAGAGCATAACTCCGTTTGATAGACCCTTTTAAATATCTTCATTCCAGTGATTGGCGGGCAGTAAGGGTGGGCAATTTTCAGTCGGCCGTGACAAAGAACGAACAATGAGAATAATTTTTATTTCTCATTTGTGTTCTAAGAAATAGAAAAGTAGAAAATTTATATATATATATTTTTTTATTTCTGTTTCAAATTTATTTCTGAGCTAAAGATTTGTCTTAGAAATAGAAAATTAACAAATCCGTTACCAAATAGATATCATTTTCTAGAAAAAAAAAGGTAGAAAAACAGAGAAATAGATTAGTTATCATTCGCGTCTTCAATATCTGTGACTTCCTTAGGGACCGTCAAACTTTCTCGGTGCGAATGAGTAATCTGATCATATTTATGGGCTATTGCACGTTATTATTCACGTTGAGGTGGACCTACTTAAGGTCGAATTTACATGCGGAGATGAGGGAATTGGAATCCAACCTGTCGTGGTAACTGAGGCTCGAGAACGTAACATCGACAGATGGAAATATTCAAAGGCTCCGTCCGCTCGTCCGCCTTCCATGAAGCTTCCCTAGGGTCCATCCCCGAAATCACGAAAAGTTGACGAGCGATTTTGCGTGCGGCCATGGGTAGTAGGTGAACGAGCGAGTCGGTGGGGGCAAGCACACACGTATGCGCACAAGATTTTCTTGCGCTGGGCATCGACTAATTGAATGAACCGCGGCACCACCCGTTTAATTTGTCGTTAGTAGAACGAATGATAAAAAATAATACCGGTATAAGACACGGTGCATCGCGTCACTCGGCTCGCGACCTCGATTTGGATGCACCACGGTCATGATTCGCGAAAGATTGACGAGGCTGATAATATCATTTTCACTCGGTAAATTGTACGAAAAAATCAAAAGAGCCTGTAGTACTTTTTCTTCAGATATCAGGGGGTGAAAACGTTTAATAAGGACTTACTTTGATAAAAATCAATGAGGAAATCCTTAGAAAATGGCTAGACATTGGCATGCACGGATCCAAACGCCTCGTTCAAACTGGATTTACTGTTCGAAGAACTTTTAGTAATCTGGTGGTTTTAGAAGAAGGAAAACAAAGTATGGATAATAAATAAATTGAGTATTGAAAAATTTAAATGATAAATTACATATTTATCTAATAGTTTAAATTTTTTGAACAGTTGACAGTAATTTCACCAAAATCTTTTATAATATTAGAGTTAAAGGTCTTGAATTCGAATATCACCAGGCCCCATTTGCCTTTCCAATTAAATATTTTTATACATAGTATTAGACAAAAAGATCAAATTAAATATGAAGGGAGTGTTTGAATATTCAAATAATAAATCACGCATTTATTAAATATGTTAAAATTTTAAAATAATTGACACTGGTTCGACCAATATCTCATATTGAGCTTTATTAAATTTTAGTGATAAGTAAATGAGCATTATAATTTTTTAGTTACATTAAGAGGAACTCTAGAATATCAAAAATGGAGACTGACTTTACCATTCCATAGTTTTATTAAGTTTTGGCTTTGGGTGAAATAGTGAGGTCAGTAAGTAGACTCACAAGCCAATCATTAAATTTGATGGCGGATCGTAATCTATTAACCTGACATAGAGAAAGATACTAATGCAATAGCAAGTGATGAGTATTGAATTGACAATTCAAATAGCAAGAAATCAACATGGTTGTAGCGCGAAATCTTCTACAAATCAACAACATCGAGTGGGAGTTGAAAGACGAAATTTTATTACAGAAACAAATCTATCTACCCATGGAGAGAATAAGGAGAAAAAGAAGAAGAAGAAGAGAGAAAGATAGCAATGCAACAGCAGCAAGCGAAGGGAATTCACCATGATGGCTGTATAGGTCATATAATCCATGTGTAGATATTGTCTCCGAGCTTCAATCCTCAGGCTGCACCACCTTCCAGATCAACTGCATCAGTATTGTCATTACCTTCTTGATGATTTGCATCGCCATCTTCGGCCCTTAACTTCGCCCTCCTGGGATAGTGCTTCGGACAAGCAGCGCCGCCAAAAGGTCGATGGGGGAGGCAGACGATGAGAAGGGAGGAGAGGGATGAGGGCTTTGGCGCCTTGGTTAGAAAGGAAATGAAAGAGGAGGAGGTCGCTGAAGATACATGGAGAGGTTCCCATATTCCCTTGGACGTGACCACTGGATGGATTCTGAGAGGACAATTGGCTAACTGTGGGTTGTGTTGGTGTCATCATTTTTAGACTTTTATCCCATCTGGCTTGGAAGCTTGTGCACGTGAAAATCAATGGAGATTAAGGAATCATGCAGATTATCACTTACAACGGCTAATCAAAGCATAATTTAAAGTTGTAGTATATATAAGCAATTAAAGCATTTTGAATTGTGGCGACGATCCATATATTTTTCTTTGCAGCATATGTCACAATTGGATTTTAAATGTGGCTTCTTGTAGTTACGCAATATGACTAAAACAATTTTTTACTTTTTATGAGGTAAGGTCATTTTCCTTAGCGACTTACTTTCAGCGTTTTCGATGAAGGCAAATATCTTTTCATGCACAGTTATCGTGGCAAACGGGCTAATAGGGATTCTTCATAAAATCAGCTCTGTTTGACAAATGATACTGATAAAAGAATTTCTTGAACCTACCTAACGAATGTTTCTCTTTCCCCTGTCAATCCGACCTTTCTTTCCTTTCCCTTGCCCGGAATGGGTACTGAGTTTGGGATTCTAGGTCGAATTCGCCCGCGGAGTTCAGGGAATTAATATTTTTCTCTTTCAGATTTCATTATATAACTAGCAAATAAGGCTGCATACGATTGAAAAAGCCCATCTTGTGGGGGCATTAATTGATTAAATAAAAATGGGCACTCATTAAGTTTGTCAATAAGAAAAATGAATAATGAAGATGATACTAATATAAGGGATTTGGGCATCCTAGAACTTATGAAAACAACATTTCTTAAATTTACTATACGTGGCATGGCATAGTACGACGTAGACATTTATAATAATATTTTAACAACTTTTTGAATTTTTAATATTCTTTTATTTATTTTTTCTTTTTATTGAAATATCATTAAAAATCCACATTAACTTTCTCAAACCAAAATTAGCTGAATAAACTCAATTGGCAAGATGTGAAAAGATTTAGGATTTAATTTAAAGGTTTATGATTGAATATGCATGAGTACAATAAGTTTATGACTTTTTTTTTTAAATAATTTTCCCTACAAATGGTCTCATGAGCTTTGGCTCAATGTGTAATGTGATATCTGAACTTTAAATTTATTCAATTTAGTCATTGAACTTTAGCTCAATTTATAATGCCGTCTCTAAACTTTTGATTTTTTTTAATGTGGTTCCTAAACTTTTGATGCATGGTCAATTTAGTTTTTAAACTGTATGAAAATATTTAATATTATCATTCAACTAATTCAAATTCAGAGATAACATTGAACATTTATATATAGTTTAGGGACTAAGTGGAGAGAAAAACACCAAAAAAATTCTCAAACCTATTTCATTGGTACCAATTCAATTTTGAACATTTCTATTGAACTAATTTAATTATAAAAATTTTCATTTTGGCACTAATTGAGTTCATTCGATCAATTTAAGCCGAAAATTGCTGAGTAAACATCGGCTATCCTACATGTCATGGCTAGTGTTTGTAAAAAAAATTAATTTTGGATAAATTTGTTACAAGTTTATCAATTTGGGGTTTTTCGTTATATTAATTCTTATATTATATCCAGCAAGTGTTGATGATCTTTTTAAGCACAACTGATTTAATTCGGTCGAGTACGTGGAATTCATTCGCAAAGAAACCCGCGAGTCATTTTCTTTATTTCTAAGACAGAAAAACCCCAACAATTAAAAGGCATTTAACCAACGACTTTAACTTTGGAGTCAACGATTTAACGTACTGTAATGTCTTCGCAGGATCAGAAGTGGCAATTTTCTACGGGTAGGTGCGGAATCATTCCATGGAGACGGTCACTGAATCTGGGTATCACTTGATCTTTGCTGAGGAGCTTCCTACGGGTAATTTTCCTCCAGCTTCTCCTCTCAGCACATTGGCTGTACTCCGATGCGTGCCCGCAATAGTTTTTACTGCTGCAGGTGAGTCTAGAGCAATTTTGGCTTTCAAGTACACAGAAAAGAAACTTTCATTCTTTCTTTTTTCTTTTCTGCCCGCTTAAATTTTGATGTTAGATGGCGGGAATTGCTGTTGCTGGTTCCGGTCTGTTCATGCAAATGCTAGCAATAAGTTCCTTTGGTCTATTTCGTGGAAATGCTTCTGTTATGTGTTCATCGTCTGTGTTTAATATGTTGCAGTTCAGTCTGTTTGCCTAGAAACAGGAAATACAAGTAGCGCACGTTTTAGGTTAAAGTACTATCTTCTTGCTTATCTTTGCATTAAGTAGAAGCTCAAGAGTTCGTTGGGTATGGTGCACTTTAGAGTGCTTATAAGCTGTGCCCAGTGCAACCATGTGCAGCCGCCTTTCCTTTTAAGTAAAGATGTCGATGCTGTTGCGTGTATGGTGATGAAGGTTTAATAATTCCAAATCCTAGGGCAAAGGTGAATCTCATGTGAGACCCATTAGATCTAAAGGTCAAAATGTATTGTCTCGCAAATGTTAGATTCATATTAAGGATTTTGGAGTGTATAGCCGACCCCTAGTCAATTTGAAGTTTTCTTGTGGTTGTAGGGAGAACCTTTTTTAATGTAAGTGCTTTGTTTGATTTTAATGCCAGAATCAAGGCTATCAGTATGGTTCTTTTCAGCGCATTCCGGGGATAGTGTTGTCGTTCTCTAAATCATTCGGTTGTCGGGACTTGAGTCATGATGCGTTTCCTGCGTGATGTGTTGCTTGGCCTCGTTGTTCGAAGCCTGCGCTTTTGATGAACATGTATATGTTGCTCGGGGTTTTTGCATCAATAGTAGTACGATGTTAGTACTGATTTATCACTGCTTGTTATTTTGCGATGACACTGCTGACTCGGGGTTTGGTGTGCTATAGTTCTTCGTGGTGAATGTTTCTTATGTCCAGAGCATCATATGGAGGTATTGTATTCCAGTTATTAATACCTTTAGTCTCAGTAGGCTTGACATGAAGTTAAAACCGCGAATCTGCATTATCCGTGAATACTGCGGCTGTGATTATCTGGTTTTTTATTTGTAATTCAGGAAGAATTGATGTCGCCTAGTTAATGCGCTGTGAGAATGTCTTCTGCCCTCAACGTGATCGGAATCGCGGACTCTTGACAATTATCCTCTCACTCTTTTTGTCAGTTCAGAAATTAGGAGTCGAGGTGTGGATCTTGAGATGCTATTTACATGGTAAATTGCTAGCATGTTTGTAATCTAAGATTCTCAATCGTCTTCTCTTATGTTCTTCACTATGGGTTTCTCCAAAGGATATACCGCCCCTTAAAGAATTCAGGATTACCTCTTAATGCCTATATGCTGCGTAATCTTGCTCTGTGGAGTTGCATGCTATTGATTTGGCAGGGGATACTATGGTTCGGTTCTCGCTATCCTTTAAGATTCTTGGGGAAGCATTCTATCGCGGACTTGGCTTGCGGTATTAATGATGAGAGTCGCCATTTTGCTCGCTGCTTTCAGAGGCTCCTAGAGATGGATTCAGGTCAAGGGAACTTTTGAAATTTGCAAATTTCAAAAGCCTACGCAACTCCATATTCCATTATCATATTCTCCTTGTTTACTTGGGTATGAACATATGCCGGGAAAAGTGTCAAAAAAGTCATAAACCTTTTATATTTGTATCAATTTAGTACTAAATTTTTTTTATTGGTGCCAATTTAATCCTAAATCTTTTAACTTAGTGCTAATTCAGTTCTTTTTAGCCAATTTTGTCAAATTTGACTAATTAGTCTCCAATTGGTTAACGTGACACGATTGATGCTAACGTGGACAACTTTTAATAATTATTTTAATAATTTTTTATTTTTGATTTTTTTTCTTTTTTCTTCTTCTCCCCCTTACTCTAACTAGTTGCTGGACCTTGGCAACTGGCTAGAAGCAATGCTCGGTGAGGTTGAGCTCAACCTTGCTGGCCACTGGCAGAGCCCTCACTAAAGGCTGCAAAGACTACTTGCACTGGGCAACGAGGCTCGCCTTCACCGGATCTAGTAAAGGTCAAGCCTCGTTGACCCAACCTCATTAGATCTGATGAGGTCGAGTCTTGAGCCTCGCCCAGCCTCTAGCGAGGCTAACTTGAGGCTACCTAGGTTGTGAAGGCGGCCTCATGTTGGACCAAGGGCTTGCCGAGGCTAATGAGGTGGAACTCAACCTTGCCAATTGTTGCCTCTCGCCGGTCGCCAAATTGGAGGAAGGAGCAGGAAAAGGAAAAGAGAAAAAAGACAGAGAAAAGGAAAATAAAATAAAAAATAAAAATTCAGAAAAATATTAAAATATTATTAAAAGTTATTTACATCAATCAACCAGTGCTCAATTAGTAAAATCTAACCAAAATTATCAAGAATGATTAAATTGACACCAAATAAAAAATGTTTAGGACTAAATTGGTATAAATACAAAATATTTAGGATTTTTTTGACACTTTTCTTGACATATGCCTGCTCATAATTTGCTTTGAAGAGTGTTAGAAATCCTCTGATAACGTTTTTGCTTGTTTGGTAGTGATCCACATTGGTTTGGGTAGCCCTTCGCCTTTGAGTTATTTGAAGCATTCTCTAGCAATGATGGGCCCAAAGACTATTGCTTTTCCATTTGTCTTTTCACTCATTAACTCAAGTGCATTCATAATCTTAAGTATGACACAAACGCACGCATTTGGGCTACTCGCCCAAGGTCTTCATTCATATGCAAATGCCAGCAGCAAGTACATTGTACTATTTACATAGTACAGACAAACTGTGTAATCAATCTAGTAAGATGCAACAATGCCTTGTGTTCCAGTCCCAATTGAGTATACATTGAAACATATAGTTAAAAAAGGAACAAACACCATAAAAGATTGGAGGAGGGTTGGACCGCTAGAATTTAGTTTCTCTGTAATAACCTCATGGTCCGCTCTTTGGCTTCCATAATTTTCTGGACATAATTACTAATAATCGCTGTTTGTTCACTTCTACGAATGTCAGTGCGGCAAAATAGAGCGAAATGCTCGCAGTTATTTTTCAAAAGATTGTAATTGCCAAAAGCATTGTTTGCGTGAAGCTGGCTAGCTGTCTCGATGACTTGCTCACTCGATTTGATAAACGGTAAGGTGGTGCACGTTCCACGCCTTGCCTGTGTAAATTCTCGTCTTGACTGCTTGTACTTGTAACGGTGAAGTGATCGTAGTTTTTCGCCATCCCAGCGGAAGCAATCCACACAGATTTTGACAACGCCGCGCCTGACGTTTTGGTTTTCACATTCTGGAAAATCAGGACAACTTTGTTGCTTGTGGCGGGTCTTGGACAATGATGGGCATATAGTTTTTTTATCCGCCGTTCGGGTGAAATGAATCACGTAGCCATTGCCGATGAAAATTCCTGCCATATGTATCCACGTGGACGGGGAAGAATCAAAATTTCTGTCCCAAATGAACGAAGAAGAAGTTTGGGCGCGAACCGTGAAACCTGTTAGAAATAATGACAATGTTCTTTTCTTTGGACTTAAAAGAGTCCTGCATTGGGGCTTTTCTAGTTGGGTTTTGCGGAATGTATATTTGGGTTGGATTTGAATTCTTTCGGTACGAATGGGCTTGTAATGGGACATGGTTCCCCCATTGTTTTCCCCATCGGCAATAAAGACATTTTTACTTGTGAAAAAAGCAGAGAAAAAAATAGACTTTCTAGAGTACGTAAGAATGGAAAAAATAAAACGAAAGTAAAAAATAAATCTATGAGAAAAGATGTATGCATACGTGGTGAATAAGCACTTTGATTAGACATGGGGGTTGATGAAATTGAGTCATTAAGAATCATAATTATCCATTTGAATCTAAAGCTGTCGCTAAAAATATGTTCATTGTTAATTTAAGCACTATGTCGCCGGGTGTGTTAGGTGAGCTTCATACGCAACATAGGATGGATATATGGATGTGAATAAGAGGGACTATTGCAAAGTCGTTACTCAATCTTATGACCTATATTGAGGTACAATGCCGCTTGAGAGGCAAACTCGTCGTCCCGAAAGTTTTAGATGTCAAGAGACAGGCTCGAACGAAATTTGAGATTATAAATCTCATAATTAAATTACTTAAACAATCTCAAGCAATAGCATATAGGAATAAGATAGCTTTTGATAGGCGCACAGGAAGTATGACATTCCCCTTGACCTAAACCAATCAAGAGGTATCAAGTTTCTCATCCGCTGAATAAGAAAAAATTAAATTTATAATACGTGACTATTGATACTTCAAGATTAAATGAAAGTTGCTCTATAGAAAGAGCGAACGGAGTACCCACTATGCATGGGGCCCTTTAAACATGAGTTAGCAACTAGCGTCAATAATTCGGGGGTAAATTGTCTTAATTTGACATTAGATTTACATCCAGGCAAGACGTTGATAGAGACGTGATGCTGTGCTTTTATAATATCTCTCTAACTAGAATAGATGGTCACGCGTGCTCTAATTTAATAAGTCAAGTTGAAATACCCTCCTTTTTAAAGATCACTGTCTAAATTTTCACTAAATACATCCACATGGTTTATTGTCCAAAAGGAGACACCCTCCAATCGTAATTAACTAAATGAGCATTGACCACCAGATTGTACTGCTTGAATGAACTTTTTAGTAATAGGGTCGCCAAAGAAAAAGAAAGAAAAAGGAGATAAATAATAAATAAATGAGCTTATCAAAATTTAAATTACATGAAGAGGAATTGGAAATTCTTGAAGATTAAAAGCTAAGGCCGACTTTGTCATCCGTTTCGGGCTGAGGAAAATGGTAACTTTGGCTAGGGAGAGATGAGTTTGGTCAGTAAGAGCTCTCACAAGCCAAAGTGCAAAATTTAAAACTTCAACCCGGAGCCAGAGTTGAAAGGCAAAATTTCTATAAGGAATAAGGAAAAGAAAAAAGATGGAGAGGAAAAATAGTGATGCCAAAAAAAAAGGGCGAGAATGGTACCGTGGTGTGAATAAAGGCCGCGCATTCCATATCGGAATATATGGTCTCCGACGATCAGATCTTCCGGCGTCTTCACCTCTGCCATCACTTCCCTCACCAAGTTTCGGCTTGGACTCTGCACTCATCCACTAGTGCTTCGGAGTAGCGGCGCTGCCGAAAGGGCCGTTGGAAAATGAGGAGGAGGAGGAGGGTTTTGGGGAAATCGAAGAGCGAAGAAAGTCGGCGAGAGCCAAATCAGGCAAGAGGCTCACGAGTCATGAGAGCGAGCCAGGAGAGCGAAAGATTTTGTGGAAGTTCGTGCCTCTTTTAGTTCGATGTGATGGGTAACAGCTCCTGGCTCACCTAATCATCTCAACACTTTCCCATTGGTCTGGCATGAAATCTTATCAAAGTCAATCGCGTTCCACGCGAGCCAATGCGAGGGGGCCAGAGATCTTCCGGGACCGGCAGCATGTCTCCGTCGTTGGAAATTTTAAAACTCGTTTTGTCCTACGTCGGACGAAGTGACCCAAGAGCGCGCATTGACAACCATTCATTTTGAGAAATAGTTTAAAAAAAATAGAAATAGATTTTTATTTCTGAAGAGTTTTAAGAAAATAACCGTTTAATAACGACAAAAAATTCTCTTTCTAAAAATAAATTCGTTTGATAACGATACAAAATTTCTTCATCGGACTGAATGACCGGCACGACGACCTTTAATATAAAAAATAAAAATAAAAATGATTTAGTAAAAAAAAAATAATGAATAAAATAAAATAAAATAAAATAAATCATAAAAAAACAAAATAAAAATATCATTTTATTTTAAAATAAAAATAAAAATAAATTTATTTTATTTATTCTATTTTATTTTATTTTTCGAATAAATTTATTTTTAAAATGAATAAAAATAAAAAATAAAAATAATTTTATTTGGCAAAACACTCAAGGCAAATAAAAAATAATTTTACTTTTAATAAAAATATTTATTTATTTATCATAAATAAATTTAATAAATTTATTTTTAGTAAACTAAAAATAAAAATAATTTATTTATTTTAATAAATTTATTTTTATTTTTAAATGAATATATTTATTTTTATTTTTGGTAGAGAAGAGGCATACAAGGGAGAAAATAGTGAAATTAGGGTTGGGAGAAATCATAAATTGATTTCGGAGAAATCGAAATAGAAAATTTATACTTCGATTTCTCCTCCATTTCTATTTTTGGAATAGAAATCTATTAGGAAATGAAAATTTGATAAGCGTTATCGAAACAAAGTTTTTATTCCAGAAATTGGTCGGAAGAGAAAAATCATTTCGGAATGTAAATAATTTTTATCATGCACCCCTAAGTGGCTACTTTTGCTCGCGCATGCAAGATGAAATTCCATGCACGTGGAAGGACGCTTCGTTGCTTGTACGGATGTTTCCCTTCTTCTCGCCCTGCTGCTAGAGTTCGACACGTTGTAGCGGCATCGAAACTAGAGATTCAAGCATGACAAACGGTATTTTTTCCTTGGACTCGGAGATAATTGTATCTTGGTTGAGTTATTATTGACAGTTAAAATTCCCTAGAAATGAAAAAAAAAAAAAAAAAAAAAAAAAAACGAGAGAGAGAGAAGGATGTACCAAAAAATCGTTCTTTGAACTCACCTCATAAAAATCCTTTCAAAAAAAAAAAAGAAAAAAAGAAAAAGAAAACAATAGAAAAATCGTATGTTTATATAATGTCCTAATTGAATTATGTGTAATGTCAATAAATTCAGTTTCATTTTATATCTTCATGTGTCAAAACCCTAGGAACAACGGAGTCCATGGAGTGGATTGAAATTGATGAATAACCAATACTGATAGTAGTGTCTATTTGTATTGAATAGAAAATAAAGTGGGGTGTGGCCAAGTAGTAAGGCAACGGATTTTGATCTCACTATCCAAAGGTTCAAACTCTTCCATCCCGAGGAATACATATTCTATATGTATTATATGAAGAAAGAAGGGTCATCTTTTTGAACTACCTTCTCTACTTATGAGATTTTGTAGGACTGCGAACCGTTCCAAAAATTTAAAACGTTAGATAAATACTTGGTTTATTAATTAAATATTCTAATATTCCCCCTCAACCATAGGCTCCTATGCCTAAAGCGTGAAAATATGCAGTTGAGGAAGCAAATAGAGACCCAAAAATGATCGAAAATCAGGAGTGCGCAATAGAATTCTGATACTTTCACCCAAAAAGATTGCCATCCGATTAGATATATTTTCATTCAAAAACATAAACTAATGAGTTATGGATCAATTGTACTCCACGCTATATCATTTTCTCAGTCCCATTTGATTATATTTCTCAATTAAGCCGGTATTTCCCTTCAAACGTGTCTCCAATTGATGGGTCACAACCCGTGGACATCATCCATGTGCATATTTGCACATGGATGAATTCACTTGCTGGGATCGACAAATCAAAATTCAGCCTGTCGTTGTCACTTGCCCTGGAGAAAACCATTTCTTGACGGAGCAATAACTCAAAGGCTACAACATCTTCCAGTTTCCACGAAGCTCCCCTTCCAAATCTTGAAAAATTACGAGATGGTATGAAAAGTACGCGCATACGGACATCTGTAGATTATATAATTAGCATGGTAGGTGTAGCTTCTCGAGTTATAAAACCTAGTCCTAATTCAAGGCATGGGGCAATCATGGAACTCATGGAAAGAGACAGACTCGCATTAAATTATTGTTAGTCGGCATCGATATAGTGGATCACGACTTAAAAAGGCAGATGCAAGCCGATTCTTCGACCACTAGAATAGGGAAAAAGAAACTAGAAAGGAGTCCATTCATATGAGATTTCACTTTGATATGTTCCATTTTTTGGGGCCATAATCCAGAAGTCGGACAATGAAAGCTGGCATCATCATTCTACCATCCAAAACCAAGTTCCATTTTTACTGTCTACTGGGGTCTTAATACGTCTGGATCTCTCCGACGCCTGCTAAAGCAGGATATATGACTTGTATCTGAAGAAGTACGCAGAGATGTAGGATCCAATTCGGCATAACAGATTCCATATTGCGTCACAGTAAACTGTCTCCCCTTTGAATAAAAGTTTGACGAAGGTTTGCATTGCTACTCGCAACTCGTTATGAGCAGTCATTTTGCTGCGAGAAGAAGCTGATTGTGTTGTGAAAATATTGCTTTGAAATTGGTTAAATAATGAAATCGGATCGAGTAAAACAACTCGGACTTTGAGGCGTGATATCACTTTCTTTAAGGATTTATTTGCCTCACAATGTTGCTAATGGTCACCGGCAAAAATCCTCCAGGATACAACAAAGTCTCGGATGAGAATACTAAATAGCAATTCTAGTATTTCTCCGGGTCTCTCTAAGAAACAATTGAAAAATTGGCTGCTGTGTTTTTCAGAAAGAAGACTCGAAAATGACCACACTTTTCTTTCCGAAAAATTACAAGTATATATATGAAATAGTCTTGCAACTCTTCGTGAAAATTGCGAATAAACACGTCTTTAGAAAATTGTTTAGAGGGCGCGCAGGCGTGATAAGTGCGCAATTGGCTGCTGTGTTTTTCAGAAAGAAGACTCGAAAATGACCACACTTTTCTTTCCGAAAAATGACAAGTATATATATGAAATAGTCTTGCAACTCTTCATGAAAATTGCGAATAAACACGTCTTTAGAAAATTGTTCAGAGGGCGCGCAGGCGTGATAAGTGCACCAAAATTGCGCACCTGCACGCGAGTATGGTGGGGTCTAGCCCCACCTAATCACTCATTTAACTACAAAAAGGAAATCCCACATTTTTAAAGTGACCCATCTACTCCCACCTTTTCTATGTGGGACAAAATAAAAAGCACTCATTTTGTTTTAACAAAGAAAATTCCAACAGATTGTACTATCTATTTTGATATCAGGGGAAAATGTTTTACTAGAAATTCGAAGGAAGGCCATAGCTCTTTCGCAATTATGCTCTACTAAGGTCTCTCTCTCTCTCTCTCTCTCTCTCTATCACCTTTGTTTCAATTAGCTCAGCATCACCACGTCCCGCGTGATCTAAAGCAAAGTCGAGCATTATTTCCATTGCTTGGTCCTCCAAGATTTAATCTTTATCATTGACTTTCTTATCCTCCCTCCCAGAGAAAAAGAAAGGGATCTTCATGAGCCCAACCACTTTCGAAATTTTTAAAGACCCCGCTATGATTTTTATTTTGAAAGATAAACGAAGATATAGCTTATATCAATTTCAACGGGTTTCTTAGAATCCATGGGTGTCGTCATCGTGCCTATCTTTGTGATAAAATAAAATAAAGATCACTTAGAATCGACTTTGTGGTTAATGAATAATATTGTGCATGTATTAGGCGAATAATATATGTTCAATTCTTTACTATACTGAATGCAAAGAATCTTCTGTTTATACTGCCTAACCCAAGTTTTGGCACATACTTAATCTAGTCTATGAGGTTGGTTGGATGTTCCATTTACCGGAGATTTACCTAGCTAAGATGAGGTTCCCATAGTCATTATAAAAAAAAAAAAAAAAAAGTAAAACACTCGTCCTAAAGTTTCAGCATGATTTTTATCGCAGTCCCATGATACCGATCGGGATTCGATTACTTGGATGGGCGATCGTTCTTTTCTTTCTGAAATGAGAAATTGCAGAAGTCGGGATTCATACCCAATCATCCATGTAAAGATGATCCAATTAAAAATGCAGTTGACATGTTACTTGTACTCTTTAAGCTTTGTCCGTCCGTAGGTTGAAATCAAGACGATTTCTTCCGCTCCAATCACATTACGCAGAAGGCCAAGAAAGGTACCTCTAACTTATACATCAAAAAGAGCTTCTACTATTAAAAAATTTACAGCATCACCGGGAACTAACGGAAGGATTATATTGGAATTTTGTGCAAAAGATTGTGATTGAACTAGTTCAGCTGAAAATTTTATGACTTAGTTGGCATCTGTATAATATATTTAGAGGTTTTAGAATTAGAGATGCTAGGAAGGGGGGGGGGGACACAAGTTATTATTATGCCTGCAGTTGATGTTAGTGTGCACGTGTTGCAATAGGAAGTGCAGTCACTAAAACCGAGTTAATATCATGAAAAACTTTTAAACTATCACATTGATGATGATAGATTTACCTTGAATTAATTTTTTGATTACCAAAAACTTAAAATTATTATATTTATAACAAATTTACCTTATGTTAATTTGGGAAAGGTAAAACTTCATATCATATAACTTAATAATTGGACGCAAACTGATGGAGGGTAAAGCTTTTACCTGTGATCAAAATATTAATTTAGAGTGAATCTATTATAGATATACCAATTTGAGACTTTTTGTGGTATTAACCTTAACTCTGCAATAGCCATAGCTGATAAATTGTTTATTTCATCACAGTTGCCAAATATTATATATTCAGCAAGTCTCACAAGGAATTTCATGGAGACAACTTAAGAGGTAAGTAAGATTACGCATTAGATGACTTAATGAAGCATCATCTGCATGATCCTTTTCTGGAGTATAATATCTCCTTTAATAACAGCATCCGACAGGGACAGCTAGCTGGGCATCTCCTTCGTATCACTGCCGTTCCGGACCTGCTATGGCTTCAACGGATCATCTGATGCCACGCATAAGGGGAAAAAAAAGGATGTCCTCCAATGGCTTTTCCCGAAGGCCGATTAGGAGGCATCCTTCGATTGATTCCAGAAATATCGAGCCTTGCCCTCATCGTCAGGAATCCAGAACACTTTGCGTTTCACATAAGGATTAGGGAAGAAAACATCATCACGAAAAGGGTCAGGTTCTTTATTAGATGTTATCTTCAGCGGTGTTCGCTTGTGTGAAGTGCGAAATAACTAATGTTCATTGGATTCACTGAAAGGAGACGTGCAGCAAGGGATTAATTTGCACAGAGAACACCTAATTCTTGATGGATCTGAGAGGCAAGGCTTTTCGGCGGTCATTTGCCATACCGGAAAAGGAGCATAATCATCGTCAATGGGTGGTAGGGCCAAGGACCTATAACTGTGAGGACACCATGGACGATCCGACTTTCGAGATACACTCTTGAGTACGGCTGTCCATAGGTTGAATTCGACATTGGATGTTACGTTAGCCAAAAGACCCGTTGTGGCGTTAAGGATCTCAGGTCAAGTCACATGACTTATTTTATAAATTAAAAAATATATTAATTTCATATTATAAAATAAATTTCATTCTAAACTAAGTCATGAGAAATTGAACTGCACTCGACTATATTTACTAAAAACTTTGTTTCCGTACATATCGGGAGATGAGGCTAATGAGGGGAATTTCTACAAATATATATATTATGAGCCACAAACACTAAGGGGTGCATGACAACCCAAAATTTCTGTTCCAGACCTGTTTCTGGAAGAGAAATCCGTTTGATAAACCTATTCAGTTTTTTTATTTCTGGAATAGATTTTTATTCTAGAAATAGGTTTGAAGAAAAATCGAAGCTAAAATTTTCTACTTCGATTTACGGAAAAAAAATAAGAAATAATTTCTCACTAAACCCTAATTTCGGTGAGTCATCCCTCATCTCCTCTACGTCTTTGCCTCCTCCTCTTCCTTCGCCTCTCCTCATTTTATTAAAAATAAAAAATATATATATTCATTTTATTCATTTAAAAATATAAATAAATAAATTATTTATATTAAAAATAAATTTAATAAATTTATTTTTATTTTCCTTGAGTGTTTTGCCAAATAAATTTTTTTATTCATTTTAAAATAAATTTATTCGTAAAATAAAATAAATAGAATAAATAAAATAAATTTATTTTTATATTTTTATTTTAAAATAAAATGATATTTTTATTTCATTTTTTTATGATTTATTTTATTTTATTCATTATTTTTTTGTTACTAAATCATTTTTATTTTTATTTTTTATATTAAAGTCGTCGGTCGTCGTCACGCCACCGTCCAAAAAAGGAAGAAATTTTGTGTCGTTATCAAACGGTTATTTTTCTTAGAAACTCTTCTAGAAATAGAAATATAAAAATCTATTTCTGTTCTAGAAATTATTTTTGGAACGGAATGGTTGTCATGCGCACCCTAAATATCCAGCCTCCTGTCTAGTATGTACATACTATCAAAAAAAAAAACTCTCCTACACGTCGAGCGCTCCTTGGTCACATTCTAATATAAAGAAAAGACACAATAAACAAGTGTGAGTTTTCATAATAAAAACTCAGCAAGTGGGCAATTAGTCTTAACTTGGAGTTGACAAATAATGAGACAAATAGGTAAACAAACTATCAATTTGCAGAATCTATAGAAGTCTAGCTACAACCTAGGTAGCATGGACACGTTGTCTGTGCTTCCGTGTCGTGTCCGACACATGTCGGAGCGTGTCGGACACGTCGACACGCTCGGACATGGTCGGGACACGCGGTCAACGCGTGTCGAAAATCCGACGCGCGGTCAACGCGTACCCGACACGTTCCGACACGCGTGTCCGAAAGATGATGGAGGGTGGAAGCGACGGCAAGGGAGTAGAGACGAGGACGCAATGTTGCGAGAGACGGCTACCACTGTGATGTTGCGACGAAGCTGACGAGGTTGCAGCTGTGAGGGAGAAAGGGCCAAAGGCGAGAGGAAGAGGAGAGGAAGGCGGTCGTGCGGCAAACGGCGAGAGGCGACGAGCGGCGAGCGGCGAGGAAGGGGGTCGTGCGGCGAGTGGCGAGCGGTGAGGAATGAGAAGAGGAAGGGTCGTGCAGAGCTAGGGTTTTGAGGGGCCATCGCGTATTGGGGGAAGGGGAAGAGACAGAGGGGTTTTTGATGTTGCGTATTGGGGGAGGGGAAGAGACAGGGACAGCCTGTCTGTCAGTGAAGGGGAGGGAAAGAAAAATAAATTTGGGGGGAGGGAACGAACGATAGTAGGGAGGGAAAGAAAAATAAATTTTGGAGAAGGGGGAAAATGGACGAGGGAAAGAATTAAAAGGGGGTGGGGTGGACCTTAGTGGATATTTTTTTTAATGGAAAAATAAATAAAAGAGATTAAGATATAATTTCAAAAAATAAAAATACTGAATTTGAATTAAATTAATTAAAAATAAAAATATTCATTTAATATATAACGTGTCGGAACATGTCGGAATTTTTTATTTTTTGAAAAATAACGTGTCACGTGTCGTGTCGTGTCGTGTCGCGGTGTTCGTGCTACCTAGGCTACAACAATCACCTAGGGAATACGCCACTCCACTCTGTACCCCTCACACCCAATCCGGCGTCACAAGGTCCACAATCACCCAAGGGAAGACGACACTCCACTTTGTACCCCTCGCACCCAACTTGACGTCACAAGGTTCACAATCACCCAGGGGAAGACGATACTCCACCTTGTACCCCTCACACCCAACCTGGCGTCATGAGGTCCCCTGAGAAGTTATTTAACCCTTCTCAGTCCCCTAGAGAGAATACCATTATTCCTTGTCACCCCTCTCCATCCCGACACCCGGAGTCTCTCATTGGCTCCTTAGCCAATTACACACATTCATAATTCCACCTTGTTGCAGCACCAACAACTCCAGTATACTAACAATCACACCAAGGTCTAAACATACATTGTTAAATATTACAAGATATATGAGAACCCTCATTAGAGGCAACAAGGTAAGAGTTCAACATTTTCTTGCAGAAAACTTAGAATCTACCAACATAGACAGAATTAGGCGAAAGCGACTAGTCTCAGTGTTTAGAGCCAAAATCATAGTAAACTATCACAGAAAACTCTCAAGTTTTAATATGTGATAATAAGGCCCTAAATGAACACTTTTCAAGAAGGAAACCAAATCTGGTTCCTTCTGTAAAGAGAGCAGCAATGTGGTCCATGTAGCTCAAAATTCCTTCCGCTGAACAGAACTAACAACTGGGAGGTTTAGCCCATTTCGAAGTTCAATACTCAGTAAAATGCTTTGAAATTTTGATATGTTTTGCACTTACATGTCTCCTACTACTTTCATGAAGGAAGTAAATCCATATTCTAACTCAATAATTATATAGAAATTCAAAAGCACATTGAGGTCATGATTTTACGGTATTGAACAGCTCACTAACATTATAAAATCAAGTCTTCATGTGGATTAGTTTAACTCATAAAAATCTCAATTAAATATATGTCGTAAATCATAATGTATTGCACAACTTTCCAAAAAATTAGTTCATCCAATTCTTAATACATTCGAGCCTCGCTGGTGGCCAAGCGGGCCTCACCAAGGCTAGGCAAGCCTCCCTTAGGTTGGGCGAGGCCCGCTTGGCCACCAGCGAGGTTGGGCGAGCCCTGCCCAGCTGCCGGCGAGGCTCGACCAACAAGGGCCAGCCTTGCTGAGGGCCGATGGCGCTCGTTGAGATCGCCGGCCCTCATCCGGCCAATCGTCGACCGGCGATCAGCCACCGGAAGAAGAAGAAGAACATGAGAAAGAAAGGAAAAAAAAAGAAAAGAAAAAAATATTTAGAAATTAAAAGAAATTGATTTGGAACAGAATCAATAAGTACATCATCAAACGCAATTCTATTCCCAAATCAGAAATTTTGGACAATTACCAAACTGCTTAAAATGCTTAGAATTTGTTCCCGGGAACAAAATAAAAAAGAATCATTTCTAATTAGAATCTATTCTCGGAAACATAATCGTTACCAAATGCGCCTTATATAAACGTGCCTTTTATAACCATAGCTGGTAGTCAAATTATACTACTATTGGATATTATATTGCTAAGGTCCCTCTTATGTTTGTTTGACTCGTCATCTTTCTTCTCTTTTGTCCTCTTTACTTTCCCGTAAACATGCCATTTCTTTGCAATTATTCATGAAAACCTCTTTTGGAGAAAATGTTGCATCAAATAAGCCAACATCACTTCTCGATTGTGCTATGATAAGAATCATACTGAATAAGCAACATTGACGCCTCACTGGTGCTGCCATTTACTTGTGAAATTGCACTAAAGAAAGCTCTTTTTTCAGGAGACAACTTGTGAGTATCATATGACCAGTGAAAATGTCCACCCAAGTAGATCAGTCCACACTCTATGACAATGAACTTGCATTTTGTGCATTCATTGAAATTTGTATTGCAATGTCTTTGTGTTTTCATAATGCTTTTCAAGCTGTTGAAAATATATTTGGAAGATTTTGATTACGGATTCCAATTGTTGCGATTTTGATTACGAGCTAATTGATTTAGTAAATAGGAAAGTTGATATTCTTTGTATATTATTTCCTATTCTTTCTTTTATTCTTACACTATAAGTAGGAGCAATGTACTTGTGCACAATCTATGAATATACAAAGAAATTCTCCATTTTCCCTTCTATTTTCTATCACCATTTTAGACAAATGCATGCTCTTTCTCTGTCAACATTGCCGGTTATTGTTACTTCATCAGGTCATGAAAGGATCCCCTGCTGATCGTGCTAGGCATTCGAACCGGTGATGTCGTTGTTGGATTTCCTGGAAAACAGAGTTCAATAGGTAGAAGTTTTCACGATCTAACAGGCATCAATTTTGATTCAACAATTACGCATTGAGGATGCGCCCACTTCATTTTTCATTCGTCTTTCCTTACTCTCTCTCTCTCTCTCTCTCTCTCTCTCTCTCTCTCTCTCTCTCTCTCTCGTTTTTCCCAGGACATTGAAAATGAAAGATCCAACCGGTACCAGGGGTTACCAGTAACAGAATATAGAACCAGTGCTGATGTTTTTAGGACAATGGAGTCGTGGCGGTGCAATTTGATTCGTATGGAAACACCAAATTCATTCGCAAACCCCAACAAATGAAAGATGCTTAATCAAAGGACTGTGATTTCACGGCCAACAGTTTTTATTGCTGGAGGGAAGTGTAGAGCAATTTTGGCTTTCAAGTAAGTATGGACCTTAGCCTCCGCCGAAATGGTCTCCTTCCTCACTCGCCCGAAACAGAGCGCGATTGGGTCGGCTTCTTCTCTGGCTGAAATGGGAGCTGTCGTCCCTTCCACCAGCGACCCCGTTTCGAAGTTGCGAGCTTTCCCATCTCGCGTATTGCAAAACTGGATTAGACATTAAAAAAGAACTCCGAGCATGGATTTATGACTTCACCGCCCAGGTTCACCACAACCACCTTTGTCGTCTCAAAAAGCGCCAATACCATCCCACCTCTTCTCCAACCCATGTCCCTCGCTCATCCCCCTTATCTGCCTCTCACCTCTCTTGTTATACCGTCCTTCTCCATTGCACCCTCATCCATCCTCTCTGCCTAGTTGTTGCTGTTATAAATGAAGCCAAATATTTCTTTTTAGGGGCTTTTTTGTCTTTTCAATTAGATTTCCTTTTAGGTTAAAAGTGGTATCTTTATATTAGCGATGGCAAAAAAAAAACTCTAGCCGTCAAGACGCTGAAAAAGGAAATAGAGAGGCAAAAAAGAGAGAATAAAAAAGTGAGTTTTTTTTCTTGATGATGGTTCTCAATCTCTTTGTGCCCTGATCTTGAGAGAAAATCGTTGTTGTATTCCAACTTTTTCGAAGTCTAGTGGATTCGCAGAGTGCCTCTGCGTAGAGACGTAGTCTAGGTTTGGGTGAACTTCGATAACAAATTTTCCGGCGTGTTCATCTGATTATGTTCTTTTATTACTATATTATGTCTGGTGAATTGTTTGCGAGCGTTATTTTTTCTGGAATCGACGGGCGATTTCATAACAACTGGTATCAGAGCCAGGTTGGCTAATCGAGAACATCAAGAGTATTTCGGTGACATTCGATTGAAAGCAAACAGTATGGTAGAAGATAAAATCATAATCGATAAGTTCGATGGAGAGGATTTTGGATGGTGGAAACTGCAAATAGAGGATTATCTTTATCAAAAAGATCTCTATGCACCACTTGAGGGTTGGAAACTCGAGATGGCGGAAGTGGATCCGACAGCAGAAGCCGGATGGAAAATTCTTGATAGAAAGGCATTAGGTGCGATTCGTCTAGGGTTGACGAAAAGACAGGTTACCATATCGCGAAAACAAAAACTACAAAAGAAGCCATGGATATTCTAACGAATATTTATGAGAAGCCGTCCACATCAAATGAGGCATTTTTGCTAAAGAAACTGGTTAATATGAAGTTATATCGATAGAAATTCTGTGGCTGAGCATATTAATAATTTCACGCAGTTCACGGGTCAATTGGAATCCACATGCATAAATTTAGATATGAAGCTTCAAGCTTTATTATTTTTATGTTCTCTTCCGAGAAAGCTACAATACCGCAGACGGGAAATTTCGAGCACCATGAAGGATGATTTAACTCTTGATGATACTGTGAGTAGTGTCAAGGATGAAGAGATGCGAAGGAAAGTCTCAGGTGGAGATAATTTTTTTGCATCTACATCTTCAACGGCACTTGCAATGGAGAACCGTGAAAGAAGTAAAAGTAGAGGAAATTTCAGCGGTCGTGGCAGATCACAATCAAGGGGTAAGAGACAGTTGCAAAAGATGAGTGTTGGTTTTGTCACAAAACCGGACACCGGAGGTTTCAGTGTGAAGCCTACAAAAAGAAGCAGCAAGATGAGAATCAATGTGCTAATGTAGTTAGCGATAAATCTTTGCTAAATAACTTGTGTTTGTCTACAGGGTTTGACTTGACGACAGATAAATGCTTTATTGATTCTGGCGCTTCTTTTCATTGCACCTCGCAAAGAGACATATTTGATGATTATGCCAGTAGAGATTTTGGACAAGTGGTTGTAGGAAACGGCCACATGTGTCCAATTGTTGGGAAATGAACCATGACTGTGAACATCTCAGGTGGAGGACGTCTAGTTTTGCGTGAAATTAGGCACATTCTGGAATTAAAGAAAAATCTAATTTCAACCAGTAAACTTGACCAAGAAGGTTTGGTAATAACCTTTGGTTGTGGAGAGTGGAAGATAACCTCAGGGGTAAGAGTAGTAGCAAAGAGAAAGCATACGGGTACACTTTACCTTCTCTAAGGAGACAATATCAGTGATATGGTTGCAACTACAACGGCTATATGTAATTTATCTACTCTTTAGCATTATCGTTTGGGTGAAAAAAGTGTAAAGCAATTACACTCAAGAAAATTACTCCCAGGTTTGCAAAAAATTGAGTTAGATTTTTGTGAGAGTTGCATTTATGGAAAACAGAAGGCTGTTAGTTTTCAATTGAATGGGCGACAAAATAAAGGCCAGAAGTTAGAGTTGGTTCATACTGATATATGGGGACCTACTCAGGAACTCTCTTATGGTGATAAGATATATTTTGTCACATTCATTGATGATGCAACAAGGAAGACTTGGGCTTATGCTCTTAAAGAAAAATCAGAAGTGTTCGGGATGTTCAGAATGTGGAAGACCATGGTAGAAAAAGAAACAGGTTATAGTTTGATAATGGTGGTGAATACACAAGTAAAGAATTTGAAGATTATCTGAGTCGAGAAGACATACATGGGTTAAAAACTGTTCCTAAAACTTCTCAAGAGAACGGTGTAGCTGAAAGAATGAACATGACTATTCTAGAACGTGCGAGATGCATGAGACTACACGCGGGTCTCCCGCTACACTTATGGGCTGCCACAGTTGATGCAGCTGTTTATCTTATCAGCAGAAGTCCATCTAGTGCACTGGATGGAGAAATACCACAAGAGCGGTGGTCAGGTAAAAAGATTAATTATTCACATCTAAAGGTGTTTGGTTGTATTGCATATGCTTTGATTGACAGGGAGGATAGGAAAAAGCTTGATGCTAAGTCCCAGAAGTGCGTCTTTATCGGATACGGTGGCAATGAGTATGACTATAGGCTTTGGGATTATGAGAATAACAAAGTCATCTGCAGTCACAATGTGGTATTCCATGAAGAAAAGATGTACAAGGATCATCAAACAAAGACAGAACATGAGAAGGTAGTACAACTAGAATATGTTGAATTAGACACAATGCCCGTGAATATGTTTTCAGTAGATCAAAGTGCACCTGAAATAGAGGTTCAAGATGAGCCTATTATCAGTGAAGAGATAGTTCAAGAAGAACGCAGTGATTCGGAGTAAACAAATGACCCTGAAGTACCTGTCTTGAGGAGATCGACACGTGTGAGAAAGCCAAATGTAATTTTTGATCCATCAGTTAATACTGTTTTGAGCCATGTCTTATATACAGATTCGGGAGAACTAGAGACTTACGATGAGGCAAACGCAGACACGTCTCACTTGCGGTGGAAGTGTGCTATGAAAGACAAGATGAGCTCGTTACTTCGAACCAAACTTGGGAGTTGACCAAGTTGCCCACAGGTAAAAAAGCTTTATTAAACAAATGGGTGTACAGGGTTAAGAATGAAGCAGATGATAGTATTAAATACAAGGCGAGACTTGTAGTCAAGGGCTTTTCTCAAAAAGAAGGGATTGACTACTCCGAGACATTTTCACCTGTAGTGAAAATGACATCAATTAGAGTTCTGCTGAGTATAGTTGCAATGGAGGATCTTCATCTTGAGCAGTTAGACGTAAAAACAACGTTTTTACATGGTGACTTAGATGAAGAATTATACATGACACAACCTAAGAGTTTTGAAGTCAAAGTTAAGGAGCAAATGGTATGTCGCTGGAAGAAAAGCTTGTATGGCTTGAAACAAGCTCCGCGGCAATGGTACCTAAAATTTGATGGTTTCATGCAAGAAAAAAGGATTTGCACACTGTGAGTCTGATCACTGTGTTTATTTTCGCAAATATGATTATGGTGATATTGTGGATCTATCTTTATATGTGGATGACATGATGGTGGCTAGTTCCAATATGAAGAGAATCGTAGAAGTGAAAAAAAAATGTTATCATCACAGTTTGCTATGAAAGACTTGGGAGAGGCCAATGATATTTTAGGCATGAAAATCATCAAGGACAGGAAAAATAAAAAATTATGGTTGTCGCAGGAAGACTATGTGAATAAGGTGTTAAAGAGATTTAACATGGACATGGCAAAACCGGTTGCAACTCCTCTAGTGAGTTATTTCAAACTTTCTAAGGATATGTGTCTAAGCACTCAGGCTTCGAAAGATGAGATGGCGGTAGTTCCATATGCATCAGCAGTGGGGAGTTTGATGTATGACATGGTGAGCACGAGACCAGACATTGCACATGCAGTGGGAGTTGTGAGTTGATATATGCAAAACCTAGGCACAGAGCATTGGAATGCAGTAAAATGGATATTGAGATATCTAGCAGGTACTTCCAATTACTCACTTTGTTATGGTGGTACATCTCTAGAGTTGCAGGGTTATGTAGATGCAGATCATTCGGGTGATCGAGATAGTGGTAAGAGTACCACTGGATATGTCTTTACAGTTGCAGGTACATCAGTGAATTGGGTATCCCAACTACAAAAAGTAGTGGCTTTATCGACAACAAAGACAGAATATGTAGCGATTACAGAAGCCTCCAAGGAAATCATGTGGTTACAAGATTATATAGAGGAGTTACATCGAAAACAGCCAGTCAATACATTGTGGAGTGATAGTCAAAGTGCAGTGCACTTAGCAAAGAATGCAGCTTATCACTCAAGGACTAGACATATCAAGAAGCGTTATCACTTTATTAGGTCCACATTGAAAGATAATGAGTTAAAGTTACAAAAGATTGATGGCTCGAAGAATCGAGCTGACATGATGACCAAGGTAGTAGACAGAGAGAAGCATATTTTCTGTACTACTACCATTGGTATTACTCCATGCTGATTGATGAGGAGTATTGCAGAGGCACAAGTTTTTCTACTATTATTTTTTGAAGAAGATGGATACAAAGCTGCTTGGTGCTTGGGTATATTTGTCTTCAAGTGGGAGATTGTTATAGATGAAGCCAAATATTTATTTTTTTTAGGGGCTTTTTTGTCTTTTCCATTAGATTTCCTTTTAGGTTAAAAGTGGTATCTTGATATTAGCGATGGCAAAAAAAAACCCTAGCCATCAAGACGCTGAAAAAGGAAATAGAAAGGCAAGAAAAAGAGAAAAGAAAAAAGTGAGTTTTTTCTTGATGAGGGTTCTCAATCTCTTTGTACCCTGATCTTGAGAGAATATCGTCGTTGTATTCCAACTTTTTCGAAGTCTAGTGGATTCGCAGAATGCCTCCATGCGGAGACGTAGTCTAGGTTTTGGTGAACTTCGATAACAAATTTTCTGGCGTGTTCATCTGATTCTGTTCTTTTATTACTATATTATGTCTAGTGAATTGTTTGCGAGCGTTATTTTTTCTGGAATCAACGTGCGATTTCATAACAGTTGCCGTCAAGAGGGTGAGGTGGTGACAAGACAAGCCCTCGATCTAGGGCTTAGATCGAGCATGAAACTCAAATTTTGACTCGTCCATGCTCGATCCTTGCCCTCGGGTCCTCCTCGGCTTGATAGCGCTTGAGGTCAGCCGGAGATGAGATCGGGGCTGTGCGTGACAGAGGTCGAAGGTGATTCCAATAGATAGGTCAATTGAGAAGAGTAGATCTGTCACCTCCATATGAAGAGTCAACGGAGCATAATTAGAGTCTCATAAAGAAGAAGAGGATTGACAATGGGAATAGAGTGAAACCGTGGCCTATAAATTCTGAAACATCTCCCTCTCTCTATGGTTCGATTGTACCAGGTAAAACAACCACGCCTTCCATTGCTCCCAGATTCGAGATGCCAAACTCACACTTGGGAGCTCAAAAGCTTTACCAAGACAATTGGAGAGAGACGATGGATCGGAGGAAGGAAGGTCCAGAGGGATAGTCCTTCTCCCCACGCTCCACGGTCTGATCGAGTGCTACACGCTTGGAGAGGAAGCCACCGGTCACCGCCAGCCTCCCGTGGCAACTCAATGGCTTACTTGAGGCCCAACGTGCTCGATTCACTTCTCCCTTCCATCAATCAAATTGTGGTTCAATTGTTAATACCCTCCTTCTTTATTGTCGTTTAATATTTCCTTTTCTTTTTTCTCTTCCTCTTTTCCTTCTCTTCTGCTTTTTTTTTCCATTGTTGCCGGCAAGCTTTGCCAGAGCTCGCAGCCACTGCAAATGTGGGCGAGGGGCACGAGGCCGTGGGCGACGGGACACATACACTTGAGCATTGGCTGTCCATTGACTGAATTCAACTCTGGACTTCATGCTCCGATCACGTTAGGCAAAAAGGCCGAGTAAGTACTTTACCTATAATATTCTGTCAGCCCGACTTTGACATCAAGAAGAGCATTCACTATTCAGAAATTTACGCTGCCGTGAAATATACCAGCATCTGACTCGTCATCCTGAAAAATGTTATGTTGCTGCTATTGTCCTGCAAAGTATCGTGATGTCGAGAAAGCATTTGCAAACAAGAGCTTGTTGTTAAAGAACAAAGATCAAAACCACAGTCTATAAATACTGATGGAAATAAAGAAATAGGGCAACACAAGCTGAAGCAGAAACAAAGCAAAATAAGCTGAAGCAAAAATAGAGCAGAGCTCGAAATAAGGAAAAACTGAGTTGGCAATCTATGAAGAAGTCAAAGAGAAACAAAGGCTGAGCTGGTGATCCATGGAGAAGCTAAGTTGGCAATCCAGAAACATAAGTTGATTAAGCTGCACCAGGAGCCGTACATGTGTCAATATAACAAGTAGTCAGTCTGTTGATTCAATCTGGTAACTAAATGTTGTTAAGTCAGTTTCGGAAGGAGGTTTTAACGAAGATATAAAAGCTTCGTCGTTGTAGCAGAAGAAGTAGAACAGATGATTCTCTCATTTCACTCAAGTGATTTTATTTTCTTTGAAGTAGAACTACAGTTGATTGTATAGATTGAGAGAAGTAGAAAAGAGATCTTGATTGATGTATTGATCGTTCAGTTCTATCAATATACAGAGTTCTTTACCTCATATACATTTCATCTTTGGTATCTGCAACTTCACATGGTATCAAAGCTTCTTCCTGGTGGTTCTCGATCTTCTTTCTCCATTGCTGAAAGTTTGTATAAAGGCTACATGATCAAGGCAACATCAAGATCTTGTTGATCTTAGAAAATCGATATTCGAAGGTTTGATTTCAGAAAACTAATACTCAAAGGTTACCTACTTGTTCTGTCATATCTTCAAAGTGTCTCGATATATAGAATGACAACCAGGTTGCAAAAGTATCCATTTCCGATTCATGTGAATATAGCCAATTTTGTTACAATCAAGTTGACAAAAGAGAATTTTCTTCTATGGCAAGCTCAATTTCACAGGTTTCTGAAGAGTCAAGATCTAATCGGTTTTATTAATGGTGAAACATCTCCTCCAGCTCAAATGATACAAGCCGAGATTGAGGGAAGGCAAACACAAGAAATGAACCCCGATCACCTAGATTGGATAAAGACTGATCAGTTAATCTCATCCTGGATAAGTGGAGCAGTATCTGAGAACATTCTAAGTCTGATAATTGGCTTAGAGACTTCATTCGAGATATGGCAAACTCTTATAAATCGATTTACAAAGAAGTCTGTAGCAAAGGAATTCGAATTAAGAGGAAAATTACAAGCTTGCAGGAAAAGAGATAGACCATTGAGTGAATATCTTCGAGAATTTAAATCCATTTGTGATCAATTAAATGCCATTGGAAAACCAGTTGATGATATAACCAGGATGTTTGGCGTTCTTGAAGGGTTAGATCAGAATATGAAAGATTTAGAACAACCATGTACTGTCTCAAACCTCAGCCAGAATATGATGAGGTTATTTCTCAACTTGAAAGATTTGAGACTAGATTACAAACATATTTTGTAAATCAATACAATACTAACCTAGCATACTATGGACAAAGAAAGATTGGAACAAGTCTGCAAAAGCCAAATTTCAGAAACCAAAGAGAAAATATCCGAGGTGGGTATAACTATGGCAGAGGACAAACTGCTAACAGAAGGAATAGTGGAAATGACTTTACTGGAGCAGGAAGGAATCATCAATATCAAATGAATAACCTAAATCTAACACAGCAAGATCAGGCTACTAAGGACAACTGGTCTAACTATGGACAGGGTTTTAGACTATATACAAATCCTTCTCAAAGGTATCAAGGTGTTAGATCATATCCACCACAAAGCTCAAATGGCAACAAGTATGTGCAGAACACAAAACCAGTAAATAATGGTCCTCTGGAATGTCAAATTTGCAAAAGACCAAGGCATACAGCTCTTCGATGTTGGTATCGTTTTGATAACTCATATCAAGTAGATGAAATACCAACTGCATTGGCAGCCATGCATATTGAAGAACCTTATGGTACAGAGTGGTACCTAGACACAGGAGCTACATCTCACATTACTGCAGAACTTGGTATGCTTCGTAACTATGCTGCATGTAGAGGTACTAATACTGTTATGATAGGAGATGGATCCTGTTTGTCGATTTCAAATGTTGGTAATGGAATACTACATACAAAAACAAGCATATTACCACTAAATGATGTTCTATGAGTCCCTGAAATCAAGAAGAATCTCATTTCTGTATCGAAGTTAACAGATGACTATCCCTGTTCTCTTATTTTTGATAAACATGGGGTGTATATGAAGGACAATTACAACCATACAACAATGAAGCTAGGAAGGAAAATCAAGGGGCTATACCAAGTGGATCCTAAAGTCATAGAAGTATTCTTCACTCAGGTTCAACAAGAAGTAGGAGAAGATGTCTGGCATCAAAGGCTTGCTCACACCAGTTTAAAAACAGTGAAGCTTCTACAAAGCCAACATCTAATTCAGTATAGTTCAAAAACTCAAAACATGTGTAGCAGTTGTCAAATTGCTAAAAGTTCAGCTTTACCTTTTCCATATTCAGACTATACATCTAATGCTCCCCTAGAAAAGATACATTGTGATGTTTGGGGACCCTCACCAGTTCAATATGTTCAGAAATTTCGTTACTATGTCATTTTTGTGGATGATTTTTCTCGATATAGTTGGATATATCCAATGAGGCAGAAGTCAGAAGTTTATGATGTTTTTGTCATGTTTCAAAAGCTAGTGGAAAATCAACTTGATCACAAGATCAAAATATTTCAGAGTGATGGAGGAGGTGAGTTTACTAGTATCAAACTTCAGAACCACTTGCAGCAGTGTGGCATAAAGCAGAGTATTTCCTGTCCTTACACACCAGAACAAAATGGTATTTCTGAAAGGAAGCATCGACATGTGATTGAATTAGGCATATCAATGTTATATCATGCTAAAGTACCTTTGAAATACTGGGTAGATGCCTTTATGATAGCAGTCTATATCATCAATATCCTTCCTACAACAAAGCTACACATGAATTCACCTCACTATAAACTGTATAAACAGAAACCAGATTATGCTCATCTACGAATCTTTGGATCTGCCTGCTATCCTTGTCTCGGGCCCTATACACAACATAAACTCGATCCAAGATCTCTCACATGCATATTTCTGGGATATAGTGAGAGACATAAAGGTTACAGATGTCTCTTACCTACTAATGGACATGTCTATATCAGTAGACATGTAGTATTTGATGAGGCAGTATTTCCTTTTACTCGGATAATAACAGCTGAGCATCAACAAGGGTCTGCGCTATACAAACAATGGATAAGAGGAATCTCTGGATTCAATACTACAAAACAGCACAAGTCAAAAGTCCATAAGCCTATTGAACACTTGCAAAATACTAGATCAGTTCATATAATTCCTGATGTACAAGACAGTGGAATCAGTACAATCGATCCCATAGGTATACCACAAATGAATGCAGTACTTGATAATGTGATGCATACTGCTTCTAATAATGCATCAGGTAATATTGAACTACCACTTATATCTACAAGTACTGAGGAACAAGTGTCTTCGAGTCAAGAATCTACTCTAATGCCACAAAGTAATACAGAGCAAGCTCAAACCAGTTCTGCATCAGGAAATACACGAGGTACTCTCTCTATCCATCCTATGCAAACTAGACTAAGATCTGTAATTGTTAAATCAAATCCAAAATATGAATGTCTAGCTTAATACAAAGTTCCTATTGAACCGAAATCAGTAAAATCTGATTTGGCAGACAAGGGATGGTATCAAGCAATGCAAGCTGAAATGGATGCTCTATATCATAATAAAACTTGGGAGTTAGTTCCTAGAACTGATCAAATGAATATAATTGGCTGCAAATGGGTGTTTAAGACAAAACTTGCTCCTGATGGAAGTCTTGATAGGCTGAAAGCTCGACTTGTAGCTAAGGGTTTTCACCAAGAAGAAGGCATTGATTTTACAGAAACCTTCAGTCCTGTAATTAAGCATGCTACAATTCGACTATTCCTGTCTGTAGCAATGATGAGACAATGGCAAATTCATTAACTTGATGTTAAAAATGCTTTCTTACATGGTACTCTAAGTGAAACAGTTTATATGGAACAACCTCCTGGGTTTCAAGAATCACAGAGACCTCATCATGTATGTCTTCTCAAGAAATCCCTCTATGGACTTCGACAAGCTCCTCGAGCTTGGTTTGATAAGTTCAGCAATTTCTTACTAGAGTATGGTTTCTTCTGTAGCTCAACTGATCCATCATTGTTCATCTTACATACTGGTACAGAAACAATCCTCCTACTACTATATGTTGATGATATTGTTTTGACTGGAAGTTCATCTCAAATGCTCTCCAATCTCATTAACTCTCTAAGTCTCCAATTTCACATGAAAGATCTGGGTGCACTTCATTATTTTCTTGGCATTGAAGTTAAGCATGCTCCTAAAAATCTGTTTCTTTGCCAAACTAAGTATGCTATTGATCTTCTCAATCGAGCTCATATGCTGGACTGTAAACCAATCTCAACTCCACTTTCATTGAGACCAAATAGTTTGCTCACTGATCCTATACCTCTATCTAATCCAACTGAGTATCGAAGTCTGGTTGGTGGTCTCCAATATCTCACACTAACTCGTCTAGATATTGCCTATGCTACAAATGTACTATGCCAGAAAATGCAGCAACCTACTCTTGCAGATCTTCAGAGATTAAAGAGAGTATTGAGATATATAAAAGGTACTGTCGATCTTGGAATATTCATCCATTCCAGAAGCACTATGCATCTTTATGGTTACTCAGATGCAGACTGGGCTGGCTGTGCTGAAACTAGAAGATCAACAACTGGTTTCTGCACATATCTCGGATCCAATCTCATCTCCTGGGCAGCAAAGAAGCAACCAACAGTAAGCCGATCCTCTACAGAAGCTGAGTATCGTGCCCTTGCTTCCACTACAGCTGACCTCACTTGGATAAGTTTTGTACTACAAGACATCGGTTGCTCTCTTAATCCTCCCATTCATCTATACTGTGACAATAAGTTAGCCATCTCTCTCACTACTAATCCTATCTTACATGCTAGAACAAAACATATTGAAGTTGACTTCCACTTTGTTCGGGAAAAAGTTTCCTCAGGTTCACTACAGGTACGATATGTTCCAAGTCATTGCCAACTTGCTGATATTTTTACTAAACCTTTGTCACGACTAGTACACCATCATATGCGAGTCAAATTGGGAATTTGTTATCTCTCCATTCCCAATTTGAGGGGGGATGTTAAAGAACAAAGATCAAAACCACAGTCTATAAATACTGATGGAAATAAAGAAACAGGGCAACACAAGCTGAAGCAGAAACAAAGCAAAATAAGTTGAGGCAGAAACAGAGCAGAGCTCGAAATAAGGAAAAAATGAGTTGGCAATCTATGAAGAAGTCAAAGAAGAGAAACAAAGGCTGAGCTGGTGATCCGTGGAGAAGCTGAGTTGGCAATCCAGAAACATAAGTTGATTAAGCTGCACCAGGAGTCGTACATGTGTCAATATAACAAGTAGTCGGTCTATTGATTCAATCTGGTAACTAAATGTTGTTAAGTCAGTTTTGGAAGGAGGTTTTAACGAAGATATAAAAGCTTCGTCGTTGTAGCAGAAGAAGTAGAACAAATGATTCTCTCATTTCTCTCAAGTGCTTTTATTTTCTTTGAAGTAGAACTACAGTTGATTGTATAGATTGAGAGAAGTAGAAAAGAGATCTTGATTGATGTATTGATCGTTCAGTTCTATCAATATACAGAGTTCTTTACCTCATATACATTTCATCTTTGGTATCTGCAACTTCACACTTGTGCCCTGTTTTCAAGTTAGCACATTCATGCAGGCACGGATTGCACATTGTCCTGATAGTGATATACGTCAGGGGCATATTCTCAGACATCCAGCCTCATTTGCTCAAGAGCCTGAACAGTTGTATGCTCGATCTATTGTATGATTGCACGTAAGGAAGCAAACTGGGGGGTTGAAGAGTTCTGGTCAGGTCAGCAATGGCAAGGTTCGCCTCGTCAGCTAAGCAAGAAAACAATCGAATGTATTGGCATTGCAGATGACAGAGGAAATGTATGCAAACGGATGCTTGGTGGGACTGGCATTTTCGGCATTGTCGCAAACTGCCTCGAGATCCTGTGACTTGCAATTATCACTGTAATCATGTGAACTGTGAATTGCACCATCGCAAGCTGCTCCTGGGAATCGGGAAGATGACTTTGATTTATTTTTAAAAAACGCAGAGCAACGCACAAGGTGTGGCAGGCACAACGGGTCGCATATCACGTCAGCTCCTAAACTGTTGAAAAAGAGAAATTATGCCTTCGCTGACTGATGAAGAGAGACAACAACCGAATATCGCACATTAATGCTCAACGGAAGAAGTGTGTTAGTGGAGAAGCTACTCACATTACATCCAGTTTCAATCCCTGAAGTTCACTCTCAGATGCACATTCCCAAGGCAGGCGTAAACCTTTTACCTGGGGTGAGGAAATTATATCAATTTCAGTTATTCCTCCAAATTGTGCATGGTCAAAGTGCATCAGGATCCACATGATTGCAGAAGATGAATATTGTTCGGATGGACCTCATTCAAAGTCATGCTTTTCTTGTGAAAATCAATTTTTTCAATGGATTTTCACAAGAAAAGGACAAACCACACTGCCATCGAAGCAACCAAAGGACTAATGGGGGAAGCCGTGCAGCAGAACTACTAAAGGCATTATCATAACAATGTCTACCATACCAACGAAAGAAATATCTATCGTGGGATCAAATAAGGAAAACCGTGGTGCATGTGTGTGAAATATGAAACTAAAAACTTGAAAAAGTGGGCGCTTAGGTTGGAATGTGCAAGGACAATGACACGATCACTCACAGAATCTGCACTTTCTGAAGACACTGGCTCATCATCTTCCATGCTAAATTGATTCATCTTCAAATTAAGCTTCATGTTGCTTAAAGCTGATAGGTCGCCATCACTTAATTTTACCTGCATGAATACGGTCAATTTCAAAACTGCTACTCTCATGTATCATCATGAAACTATGTCCAGCATGAAACTATAATCACTAGTTTCACAACTAAATCAGCTTTTGTTATCCAGCTCATAGGAGCAAGAACAATTCCTAGAACCAAGTGTAGCAAAAGAGTTGCTTGCCAAAACCATAGCAAGCGCAACCCTAGCATAGCTACATATAAATGATGGAATAAGAACAATGCATAAACATATGAAGGTTCGAGTAAAATAAAAAACCTAAGCGGACAGGAGCTTGAAGCTCAAGGACAGTAACTTGGAAGCTTTCACATGGGAGAGACAGACACTAACTAAGCCAACCCCTGAGCCAACCTATGTCCAATATTCCAGTCAGTACCTGAAATCAGTTCCATGCATGATAGATGAAGATAAAACAGATCGAACTAATCAGACAAGGGGGAAGGGAATAGAAGGCCGAGTGATTATCTCTGTGGTGTTCCATGGACTACTGGATCTGATGAATCAGATTGCTACTACGGAAGATATAACAATGGGGTTGGTAAAACTTATAACGGAATGTCTATAAGATAACCAAATCTAACAACGTGGATCAATCAAGAAAATTGAACCCATAACACCAATGTTTATTTGAAAATTCCGATGAACTTTTGGCAGCCTACTAAAACATGTTTTGCTGGAGAACATATCAGGAAAGGAAAGTATGAACGCTGACAAAAATAGATTGGATGGCCAGATCGAGCACCCGATGAGAGAATGGACTAAAAGCTCATTTCAGTCGGCACATAAATCCACACAATTCATGAGACAACTAATTATCTGTAGAACTGTCTCCATATCTAATATCAAATTGTCCTATTTTGCCCAAAAAAACAAAAAAAAAAAAAACAAAAAGTATACATCCACGTCTACTCTAATTGAACAAAGCCAAGCAAGCATACGGCCTAGACAAGCATTTAGTTCTTCAAAAATATACATGAATCAATACCATACATACCTTGTATCTCCTTCAAGCATGCTGAGTAAACAATGCAGTGGAACCACCATTTTCCCTACCATTGCATTCTCACAACTTGCATCTAGGAAATTATTAGCCAAAGATTTGGATGATGCATATAAATAATATAACTCAAGTTGAAAAAAATAACCCTGAAAAAAGAAAGTTACCATCTGGGAAAAGGAAAGAAATATATTTCAAAGCCCTCACATTCTCTTTGACTGCATTTTCATCCTAATGAAAAAAGACTTTGTCATTGGTAACTTGATAATTAATAGAGGAGAAATGGGACGCGCTATTCATTAAGAAAAAATTAACAACAAAGAGCTTTACCTCTAAAGAAATCATGAACTTGGTGTACTATTTATACAATTCTCTAGCACATCATCACAATTAGACTCAATTTCCAATATGAGCCTCTTTCAAGAAGATTTTCAAGAATGGAGTGTGACACTTGCCAGTCCGCATTAGCACACGCAGTAACAATCCTTCGCTAAAATAATGCAGCAAAAAACAGATCGCAATAATGTTAGATTATTTAAATAATAAATCAAACTTTCATCTAACAACTTAAACTTTTAAAACAATCAACAATGGTCCCACAAAATCTTATATAGTATTAGAGCCAGAAGTCTTGAGTTCAATCTTTTCAGATCTTATTTGTCTCCTCAATTAAACTCCACACTTATTATTAGACAATAAACCAGACTAAACCTAAGGGGGAGTGTTAGAATATATAAATAATAAACTACACTTTCATTTAATAGCTTAAGTTTTTAAAACAATCAGCAGTGATCCCATAAAATTTTACAAATAAACCCGATACTCAAGAACTAATACATGAGCTAGTATTAGTAAGCTAGAGCAACATCTCCACAAGTAGCAACAAGAACCATAACTTCCACGGAAGCATATAATCATTTCGGCTAGTCTAAATGGTGTCAACGAATAAATGCATTCACTTTAGCAGAAACGACACAGGGTAAACACAAAGATTGTTTATTTATTTTATTTTATTTTGTCACTTATATCCTAAATCAGCGTCAACATTTGAGCTGAACTTAAAAGACACTTCAGTTCAGACATCCTTTTTCTTTTTCCTTTTGGATTCTCTATTATGGGAAAAGCTCTCAATCAAGACTTACAGCTCTACTGATGCAATGATCCCAAATGAATCTCTGAACATCTACCGTCACGGAGCCACCACCGAGCGATCTGGGTTTCGAATCGAAGAGACAATTGCTTCAAATTCAATGCAGACTGAATCTTGTGAATCTACAGACCAAGTGAAAAAGAGCACTTTTTTTTTTCCAGAAAAAAGATGAAATTTGCCCAATGAAGGAGGCGCAGAGAGGAAGAGAAGGAAGACGTTTGCCTTGCGTGGGACATCACGCAATTAGTGGGTTCCATGGCGAGAAACGCAGAGGCCAAATGGAGACTCGCAGAGTGCTTCTCCATTTGTTCAATTCTCTGCAACACCGTCGGCAGGAATTATGAGCAGGAGGAGGAGGGAGCCGGCGAGGAGCGGAGATGGGTTTGGATCGGTTTCCGGGTTTGGGTCGGGCTTGAATCTGAAATCTGAAATCTAATTATTTAGGTACAAGAAAATCCCAAATTCATCCCAAATTCATGAACACAGATAAAAACTTCTACCAATAAAATGTATCCCTTTTTATTATTATTTTCATTTTCAGATCTAAAAAAGTACATAGATAAACTTATCTCTTTTTAGAAAAACGAGAGCATTTAAATGATATGCTTAAGCAAATTTAGATTTACGAGATACTCGGGAAATGAGAATTGAGGTGTTCTGGATGATGCAAATGATTATCCTAACAACATTTCTTTTAATAATTACATGGAAGGAGAGATATACATGATTGTTGGATCCGTAAGTTCACATGATACACATACTTTATGAAAAAGAGTAGCTTAATTTATCTTTTTTGGTCGAAAAAAAGGAAGTATTATTTATATCATAACTGGAACAAACCAGCAGAGCCCAAGCCTGGGGCTTCAACACAAAGTAGAGCCCAAAGGGCCTGAGGTGGGGACGGGAGCCAATTGAATGGTATACATTTTTTCCTATGTTCACGCGCGACCTTGTCTTAATCAAACTATAAAAATTCATGGCACAGAAAAAAGACTTAATATATTGAAATATCACCATTGTTTTATTATCTCCATTTTTCAAAAAGTGTGTTATAAGAAGTATATACATATACATATATCTTCCTAGACAATAAGTACATTATAAAAAAATATATACATATACATATACAATGGTTTTGTTATGCTTATGCGATTAATTCTCAGATGAAAAATGTCATTAAAATTCATACACACATCATTTACGTCGATTTGTATACAGAAAATGTAATTTATAAACTTGAAATAAAAGGTATACCTTGACTTGGTTATTGAAAATGTGATAGGGAAAAACTCTTAAGTACGACACAAAGACACGCATTTGGGCTACTCACCCGAGGCCTTCATTTATATGCAAATGCTAGTAGCAAGTACATTGGACTATTTCATGGAGATGCTTCTGCTATGGCTGGTGCATCTATGTTTCATATGTTGTAATCCGGTCTGTTTGCCTAGGAACATGAAGAATATGCAGCGGCCATTTTAGGTTGGTTCTAATCTTTTTTCTGTTTAGGGTATCATTTTGATTGATTCTATCAGCACAAAAGTGTGTTAGTATAATCATTACTTAAAGTGATAGTTCCTTTCTCTTGTGCTTAAATAGCTGAGTTCATCGCACGAGCAACGAGTTAGAACTTAGAGGAATGCGCAGGGAGCATCTACAGACAAATTGTGCAATCAATCTAGCAAGATGCAATTATTATTTTGTTCCAGTCTCAATCGAGTATACATTGAAATGGAAAGTAAAAAAAAAAGAACAAAGAGCTTACAAGATTGGATTGGACCACTAGAATTAGTTTCTTTGTAGAAACCTCTTTGTCCACTCTTTGGCTTCCACAAATTTTACCGTCAAACTGTTGAGTAGGATGACACATGACAATTGACAAATGTATTAGCACCGATTTATGATTTTTTGTGGTATTAATTCAATTTAACAGAGTCAATTCTTTATTTTTTGTGATAAAGTTTTTTCCCGTTAACAATTTCCGGCCTTTTTTTTAGCGATGTGTTCCTTTCCATGCAGACTCCACGGAAAAGAATGTGACGGAGGTGATTCCGTCTCTTTCTCCAAAATAACGAAGCTGTCACCCAAGTATTTCCCTGCTCACCATCAACACCTTGAGAATAGGATAATTAAACGTGCTTTTCAGACGCATTTTCAATACGCGCACGTTCGAATATTGAAAATAAAAGCAAGATTTTATTTTCGCTTTCGTTCTCACTAAAAAGAGAGATTACAATATTTCCTACGAAGCCCTTAATTTCTCTTTAGTTTTCATCTAAAATAATTAATGAAAAAAGGCATAGAAAATCTCAAACTTTATCTTACCATCACATATTTACCTTAAACTATTTTTTGTTATATTAAAAATCTCAAATTTATACCCTATGATGCATTTTTATCCTTTTTTTTTTTTTTGTTGACACTAGAAATTTGAGATAAATGTGTCATTATATAAGTTTGAGAGTAAATATGTTACATAAATAAAAGCTTGAAATTTATTGAAAGAAATGTATCATAATAGCTAAAATTTGAGATTTTTGGTGTTTTTTATCCGCTAACTAATTTTTCACGTGGCATCACTCACTCCCTCCTCTCGAATACTCTTGTCTTCTTTTGGAAGGAAAGTACGTTGCATGTCCTTAAGGTATTCTTTTCTTCCCGACTCTTTCCATTTCATCGTCTACATTGCGGGAGGAAAGCTCCTGGCAAGCACGTGCAATTCCCGGAACAATCTGTCCGAAATATAGGCTAAAACAGTACTTTGCAGCAAGAACTGATACCGGCGGAGCAGGTTTCGGTTGGATACAGTAAATGCTTCCCTCCCTCTAAAAACACGAGCATAGCGCAGCGTAGGACCGTCCCTTCCTCCATCTTAGATTGGAGAGAGAGAGAGAGAGAGAGAGAGAGAGAGAGAGAGAGAGGAAAGTACCTTAAGCTGAAGCTTTAATTGAGCACATTCAAGGGAGAAATAAGTGCAGGCGATGTTTTACATCCATCATCTACTGATCAATCGGATTGAAGGAGAGATGGCAGAAAATATGTGGGACGACAATTCTAAGCATAAGATTCTTCTTTTCCGAAAGAGTGATAACGATGATGTTGGGTTTCAAATGCCCCTGATGAAGTTGGAGCAATAACTGCAAACCGTTTGCAAGAAACAGCACGTCATTGGGGCTTCATTTTGAGGAATCCCGTCGGCTGGCAATCCTAGCTCTAGCTGGGCTTAGAAGAAAAAGAAGAAAATGAAAAAAAGAAAAGGAAAGAGAATTATAAAAAATTCAGAAACTTCAAAAAAATTATAAAAATTATCAACATCAGCACCCGACCAATATAACTGCAATTTTTGCTAAAGCTAAAGAAAATGCAAAAGTGATAATTTGGCGGAGATACAATTTCTAATGCTACTACTAGGATTGCTCTTGCAATCACTTATTTATATGCTTCGAAGAAAGGGCCAAGTATGCCATGTGATCCTTCTCTTATTGAGTCATTTTGGCCGAAAATCTTCTCTTGCTAGGTTTTTTGCACTAATCTGAAATGTCATTCTTTATCTTGCTAATCAAAGGTAGGTGGGGAGATAAGTTTTGGGACCCTTATCTATAGAAATGGCTAGATTTTTGTTAGGATACACATGTGAATAAGTTGTGTTAGAGAAATCCCATATCGAAAAAGTGATATGATGTAGAATAGTTAATATATCATAATTGACTTATAACTTATTGATTTAAGCTTTTGAGTAAAGGTGGGTCCAATTGAATATGTTGACAGGCTTAGACTTGGGCTCCGTCTTGAAGATCTCCCCACCGAAAGGTATCAGACTTCTGCTATTGATTGGCACGTTGGTGCTTGAAGGTGTAATTTGCTGTCCATATTAGTGGCTCAAGTTCAAGTTTCTCACAATGTTTTCTTCTCTACCACGTGATCTTGCAACATGATATTATTGGGAAAATTTTCTAGATTTGGCCGAAGCCACCTTGCTTGCCACCCCAAAATTTTCTAACTGACCCCAATAAATAAGTGCCGACTCCTTATTAAATATCCTTATAGCATCAATTTGAATACCCAACGTCGCGCAATATATGGACTTAGGATAGCTCACGTCTAAAATGAGAGCCATAAGCCTGCCTTTTAAGTATTATCCCTAAATTTATGTCTTTTCCCCTTTGGACAGAAAAAGTAGGTCGCAACAATGTTGATGGAGAAATAGTTGGTGTCGATGTTTACACTATGAATATGGACAAAGAATCTGTTGTGAGCTTTGCTTTACCGGTTGATGTTATTTCTGCAATCGACACTATGTATGTTTTCATTAATAATTCCAAAGATGATTGATTAAAATGAAGAACTAGAACTACGTGTAGTGCACGTGTGCCTGCTAAAAATGGCAAAGCACTTTTTTTTATGTTTTAATCACGTAAGAACGATTACGTTTTCTTCTCTTTGTATGCTTTGTTTTTGTTACTTCCCTCTCTGGCTAAGCACTCAAATACTACCAAAAACATTGAGTTCCAGGCCATCACCCCCAAACTCAATAGCAGCCGTCATCCTTCTGGTGAACCAGACAACTACCTTGATCCTCCTCCTCCTCCTCCTACAGCTGCCACTCGTGGTCGGGTTTTTATTCTTCCCGTGCCTCCTTTGGTGGCGGAAGACAGAGGTCTGATGGTCCCGAATCGGACGAGATGCTTCCCACCAGAAAGGGTGCCCAAATTATACTGGCGGACCTTTGCCAGCAGGCTCATTGCATATTTGGAGAGTGCAGGACAAGCTCCTCTACTTTCGGGTGGCCAGTTTCATGCCGCCATGGGCATGAATTTATATCAGCAATCATAAAGCCGCAAGTTGAATAGATGTGATTGGAGTCACTATGATTTGGGAAGTCTTTAGTGAAAAACCCCGCCCTCCAAGCAAGTGTTATAAAAAAGATTAAGAGTCTTGGTTAGTGGTTCGGGCCTACTCGATGATCAAGTTGAATAGATGAAAAACTAGGAAATGAAGAAATCAAAGGCATGAGTCACTATGATTTGGGATGCTGTTCACGTACCCTTTAGTGAAAAACACTATGCAGTGATAATGGTGGCGGAAGCAGTATAGTTTATATTTGATAGAGAGAGATGAGAGAGAAGAGAGAGAGAGAGAGAGGGAGTATGATGTGTGGGCTCCTTCCCAAAACATGGAGCACTTGCTCCTTTATGTAGCTGTCAAAGTTGGGGAGGGAGACTTCTCTAACATAAGATGGAGATTCTAGAGAGAGAGAGAGCTGCGTATGTCAGACAAGGTGGCACAGAGAGTTTATATTTGAGGGGATGGGGATGAGGGGGTGGGACAACGGCATTAGTTTATGAAAATAATTTTATAATAGTTGAAGGAGGTGTTGGTGAGGGGTATGATGTGTGGGGGCGGGGAGAGATTGAGAGAGCTGTGTATGTCAGACAAGGACAAGCTAACAACTTTGTTCTATTCTTGGAAAATCTAATGTGAATGGGACCAGCATCAGAATCCATGTAATGGGTAAAACGAGAGGGGGACGGAACCAATGTCATCGGCTATGATCATATTTCCGGACATTGAACATAATGAGATTATATATACACACATACACACATAGACATGTCTATACACGAATAACCTGACTAGGGCACGTTTTTACTTTCTAAAAGAACAAACAGACAAAGAAATACAACATCGGAGAAAGGTTGGATCACTCGAGTTCAGTTTCTCCGCAGCAACTCCTTCATGGCCCATTTTTTGGCTTCCTTAATTTTCCGCACACATTCACTGAAAAAGGCTGCTTGTTCGCTTGCACGGTTGTCGGTCCGGCAATATGTAGCAAAATGCTCGCAATTGTTATTGATGAGGTTGTAATTGCCAAATGCATTATCCGCGAGAAGCTCGCTGGCCTTATCGACGATTTGATAGGGCAATTTGGTATCGAGTAGCATTGTGCAAGTTCCTCGCCTTGCTAACTTAAACCTTAGTAGTGGCCACCCATATTCATATCGGTGAACGGATCAGAGTTTTTTGCCATCTTGTCGGAAGCAATTGAGACAAGTTTTGACAACCCCATGGTCAATGCTCTTCTGATATCCACATGTTGGGCAAGGAGATGAAATTATTTGCTTGTAGCTAGTCTTGAAAAGTGAAGGATGCATGGTTTTTTTGCTCTCTGTTCGGGTGAAATGAATCACATAGCCTTCACCGATGTAAATTCCTGTGACATATGTACATGCAAATCATTAAAGAATCAAATTCAGTTCAAAATGGAAAACAAAACAAAACAAAAAAAAAAAAAATAAGAAGAGGAAATTCTAGAAGGACAATTTTGACACAAAGGCGGGAATGTACTATGAATATTCACAAGCTTCTTTCTTTAACTGGGTGGGTAGGCCGATTTTGGATTAGAAATCTGAATGAATTCCTAATCTTTGGTTTGGCACGTTAGATAAAAATAGAATGTGCTGCAGCTCCAGCGCAGCTCTAGAATTTTCACTCCAGCTTTCTACTCATGAAAAGACACAAAATTTCCACGCACCTAAAAGCGAGGACAGCATCCAAAGAAAGGAAAAACCATTATTTTAAAGACAGTTTGGACTTTAGAGTCGTCGAGCTGCTTGCTAATCATGTGATAAATCTCGGTGACTAGTCCAGAACCATCGCTCTTATCGATGCTAAATGATAGTAGTTTTCCAGACCAAAAAATCTTCATATGAAAGTTGAAAAGCACTCCTTTTGGAATATATTTCCCCATAAGTCAAGGTCCAAATGAACACATGCTACGGTCGAAATAAATTAAGTGACCATTATTAATGTTTGCTTATGTTCTGCATCCTTGCTATAAATAATTAATTATAGTCTGTTCTGCAAATTAATTATTGTCATTCTCCAAAAGAATCATGCAGTTTTTCCATCTCATTCTATTCCGTAATTATTATTATTTTTTGCTTCTAGCTCATTCGGCTACATCTTTTGCAGCCATCTTAGTCTCTTTTCCTAAGTACAATCATTACCGTCTCGTGAATGGAAAGCCACCATAGTTAATCTCATGAGAGAGTTCTTCCGATCAAATCGTTCAGACAGGTCGATGTTCATTAATGTTTTATGGCTGTGCAAATAAAGAGAAATTGGGTTTTTTGTATAGTTTTGGTTAAGCTCAATATATTCTTACTTTACCAAAAATATAAAATAAAGAGAAATTGGATTTTTGTAGTTTTGACTTGAGATAGACTCGTTGTTGGGATAGCGTCGGCTTGAGATTAAAGCATTCACGGTTTATTGGTCGTTGGGTGTCAAGACAAGATCCGTGTAAATTCCTCTCCCTCTCCTACCCGAATCTAGGGTTTCCATTGTGTCATCAGAGCCCATCATGCCTTTTTCTCTGGCCTGTTTGACTGAACTCAAATACGAATTGCCTTGAAATAGAATAAAAGAAAAGGAGAGGAGAGGAGAGCGAAACCGTGGGGATGGATTAAACTCAACGCTGATAGATCCTCGAAAGGTGACTCCGATTTAGCCACAGCTCGTCCCAGTTCTTCGAGAGCGGGAATTGATTTTATCATTCATCCTGGGCTGAGGGCAAGTGTTTCAGTTTGGCTTGGCGTAGTGTAAGAAAGTGGACTCACAAGCCATCCATCATGACAGCAAGCAATTGGAGAAATCAGATTTGAATTGTTATTAAAACTTTTCTTGCCTCTTCTCTGGCGACAGAAATCCAATATGAATTGCCTTGAAATGAAAGAAAAATGGTGGGGAAGGATTAAATTCAACACTAATGAAGCTTCCAAAGCCAAAGGCAAACCGGGCGGAGCTGCAGCTCGACCCGTGATTCTTCGAAGTTGAAAAGTGGGGATTGATTGTATCATTAGCTTCGGGCTGAGGCTGACTTTGGATAAATAGTATGAGAAAGGGAACCCTACAAACCACAGGTGCCGTTATTAACCAGTGTACATCACTTAACACTGAGAAGGAATTGAAAGGAAAGAGTTTTGATTGCTGAAAAAAGATTAATGTGCAGTTGACCCAATTGTCCACTTGCTTGTTGATCTTGTTCTATATCGTCTTCAACAGGAGAGTGACCTTTGCCGTGATTTTACTATATTTGCTATGTGAGAGAAAGGAGAGAAAATCACGGGGAGAGGAAGAGTAGAGATGAAGAGAATCGACACCAGGATGATCAGGCGGGTGACATTTACTACCATTAATTTGCATCTCATTTGGCTCCACAGATTTCTAGTCATTTACTCTCTGGTGGCTTTAATTTCAACGAATCATCCACTAGAATTATGTTACTTTCTGACTGAGGCTTCTAGGTGTTGTCGGAAATGGAGTTGATCAGTGTAAATGATCGGCTAAAGAGCAAAAAGATTGGCCAGAAAAAGAAGGAAGGACAAAAAAGAATAGGACTAGTGCAAGATCAGGAAGATGAAGAGAACTCACCATGATGGCTGTATAATCCATACATCCCATATCTATAAACGTGATCCCCAAGTTTGAGATCCCCAGGTCTCACCACTTTCCACATCAGCTGCATCAATATCGTCAATACCTTGTTGATGATCTTCATCACCATATTCACTTGTGGCCCCTGTTCACTCTATTGGACTTGTGCTTGAGCTGATTTACCTGCCCAAAACTCCCCAAACTGAAGATAATTTGCAGTGAAGAGAAGAAAAAGAAAACTCAGGTGAGGAAGCTAAAAAGATCACCTGCGCTGCCAAAAGGTCGATATCAGGGATGATGAATACGTCCGCAGAAGAGAGGAAAGATAAAGGAAGAAGTGAGTGAGAATGAAGTGGGGGAGATCGGGCGATGACGATAAGGTTATGGTATGAGGGTTCTTCAAGTGTGCGTGTCTGTGAGAGAGATGGCGTCGACAGAAGTGAGGAAACGAGAAGGAAAAAATGAGTGAGAATGAACTAGGATAGATTGGGCGATGGCGATGAGGTTATTGTGTGGGGGTTCTTCAAGCGTGCGAGAGAGAGAGAGACTCGGAGAGATGGCGTCCACAGAAGAGAGAGGAAAGGAAAAGGAAGAAGCGAGTGAGAATGAACTAGGAATGAGTGGGCGATGGCGATGAGGTGATTGTATGAGGATTCTTCAGGTGCGTGCCTCTCTCTGAGAGAGAGAGAGATGGTGGAAGAGAGAGAGGAAAGGAAGAGGAAGAAGTGAGTGAGAATGAATTGAGGGAGAGTGAGCGATGGCGATGAGGTTATGGTACGAGGGTTCTTCAAGTTTTGTGGGTCTCTTGTGTGTGTGTGTGTGTGTGTGAGAGAGAGAGAGAGAGAGAGATGGCGGAAGAGAGAGGTGGTGACGAGGTTTTTGTAAGAGATTTCTTCAAGTTTGTGCGTGTGAGAGAGATGGCGGAAGAGAGAGAGGAATGGAAGAGGAAGAAGTGAGTTAGAATGAACTGGGAGAGAGTGGGCGATGGCGATAGGAGGAAAGGAAGAGGAAGAAGTGGGTTGAGAATGATGAACTGGAGGAGATTGGCGATGGCAGCGAGCTTATTTTATGGGGGTATTCAAGTTTGTGGGTGTCTCTTCGAGTGCGCGTGCGAGAGAGAGAGAGAGAGAGAGAGAGAGAGAGAGAGAGAGGGAGAGAGGGTTATTGTGTGTATGAGGATTCTTCAAGTGTGTCAAATCGAGAGAGCCGGTGGCTGACCAATTGTGCCAACGGCGACTTAACCGTCGGCGGCAGAAAGCAAAACTCACGGTGGTGCTGCAAACGACGCCCGCTCTTTGCCCATACTCCAGCTCGTCAGTCACATGAGCATGGGACAAGAGGCTCTCCAAGTACTTGAGCACCATCTTCCGGCCACAACAGCCCACAGCCTCAAGGAATCAGTGACTGCTCACTGGGAATGGCGATCTCAGTCGGACATTGTACTCCTTCACCCACCCCTCCTAGCTCTCCTGGCGCGAGCGCTCGACTAGCCCCATAACTCGCCGGGCGTCAGCCAGGTGGACATCTCGAAGCTCCGGGCACTCGCGCGACGGCTCGACGGCTCGACGCTTGACAGCGAGATGATACCTTGGTTCTGAGGAGATGGGTCACGCCGTGGAGGTCCTCGAAGCAGCGTGACCCCGTGACCTGAAGCTCCACCGCCGAGCCGAGCCACGACCTCGCAGCCGAGTTGGGCAGCTCGCGACGCGGGCATGGTGGCGGAGTGCGGATCTTGAATGTTGTGGGGCCATACTCTGCAGACGGACCTGAGCTTTGTGGAGGAGCTCAAGAAGTAAGGCAGCGACAGCGACCTCGTCCTTGTTAGCTGGGTTCACTCCTATGTGGAGGAAGCACGATGAGCAAGCCCCAAAAGGCTTGAGCATATAATAAGTTATATGAGGAAATATGGTTTCTCACTATTTATATAAAAGAGGTAAAGCGAGAAAAGGAAATAGTAACAAGAGAAAAAGAAAGCGAGAAAATCGGGGTTTGAGGCGAATATCTCGATTTACATCAAGCTGGCGTTGGAGGTCGATTCGTGGTCCGATTGAGCTGAAATTTTGTCAGCATGTTCGTGGCGCAATTTTATCGAATTTGAACGGTTTGATTTTCGTCTGAAGCTCCCTATATCAGGTTTTTCGTGGATTGATCAAAACCTGCGTTTTTGGTCAGATTTATCCTTGATCTCTTGTGAAGTTCACGTGTATTGCCAAGAATTATGTTCTTGAGGTGTTTGCTGCTATGTACCTCTAGTATTTGCTAGAGAAGAATAATTTTATTGATAGTGAAGATTTTCAGGTGGACTCCGGTCCCGTGGTTTTTTATCTCCTCACATTGAGGAGGTTTTCCACGTAAAAAAATCGTCTTGTGTTCGCGTGCTTGGTTATTTTACTCTACTATATCGATTCCTATTAGGTTTACACAAGAGGGAGATTATTTTATTCCGCTGCGTTGATTCGATATTGTTCGAATTATTACCGTTCTCCCATCGAGTGGTATCGAGCATCGGGTTATTGCTTGATTTTTCTGCCTTGTGTTGAACAATGGAAACGAATATGAGTAGAATGGTTACACTGAATGGTTCGAATTATCATATTTGGAAAGGGAAGATGGAAGATCTTTTATATGTGAAAGATTTTTATTTGCGTATTTATTTGAGGAGAAACCAGAGAATAAAACTGATGTTGAATGGTCTATATTTCATCGTCAAGTGTGTGGTTATATCGGCGGTGGGTAGATGATAATGTTTTGAACCATATTATTGAGGAAACACATGCACGCAGTTTATGGGATAAGCTCGAACAGTTATATGCTCGAAAGACGGGAATAATAAGTTATTTTTGATAAAACAGATGATGGCTTTGAGATATCATGATGGTACTCGTTTGACTGATCATTTAAATTCTTTTCAATGAATTATAAATCAGTTGGCTGCGATGGGAATCAAGTTTGATGATGAGATACAAGCACTATGGTTGCTTGGTACTTTGCCGGACTCATGGGAGACGTTTGAACATCTTTGTCTAATTCTGCCCCGGATGGTACAATTACCATGGATTTAGCCAAGAGTAGTATTTTGAATGAAGAGATGAGAAGGAAGACACGGGGATCATCCTCTTCACATTTCGATGCCTTGGTTGTTGAGAAAAGGGGGAGAAGTGAGTCTCGAGGTCCAAGAAATAGAGATAAAAGTCGAGACAAAAGCAGAGGTAAGTATAATAAATTTACTAATGTTGAGTGCCATTATTGCCATCGAAGGGACATATTCGAGGTTTTGTCGCGGTTAAAAAGGGACAAACAAAAGGAGAAAGGTAAAGAAAAGAAAAGTGATGATGATAGTGATGACAATCGTGTTGCCGCACTTAAAGAAGACTTTCTCACTATTTTTGATGGTGATGTGGTGAATTTTGTTTCTCATGAGACCAGTTGGGTAATTGATAGTGGTGCATCCGTTCATGCTACGTCTCGTAGGGATTTCTTTACATCATACGGGTTAGTATTGAATAATGTTAAACATATACCCGATATCCGCTTGAATTTGATTTCTACGGGCAAGTTGGATGATGAGGGGTATTGCAGCACCTTCGTAATGGTCAATGGAAACTTACCAAAGGTTCTCTTGTTGTGGCTAGAGGTGAAAAATATTCTTCGTTATACATTATGCGAGGCAAAGTTGTCTACGAGACAAAATTAATGCAGTAGATAGCGAAGATGTTGCTGAGTTATGGCATAAGAGGCTCGGTCACATCGGTGAGAAGGGTTTGTCAATATTGGCCAAAAAGAAGCTCCTTTCGGGATTGAAAAGTTCAGCGCTAAAGAAGTGTGCTCACCTGTTTAGCGGGAAAACAGAATAGAGTTGCATTTAAAAGCTCCCCTCCTTCAAGAAAGTCGGGTATACTAGATTTAGTGTATTCGATGTTTGCGGTCCTATGAAAACAAAATCACTTGGTGGCTCTCTTTATTTTGTTACCTTCATAGATGATTTTTCAAGGAAAATTTGGATTTATACCTTGAAAACTAAAAATCAAGTGTTAGATGCTTTTAAGCAATTTCGGGCTTCGGTTGAGAGACAGATTTGGAAAGAAATTGAAATGTATCGGAACCGATAACGGGGAGAGTATATTAGACCTTTTGATGAATACTGCAGACAACAAGGTATTCGACATCAAAAGACACCTCCCAAGACGCCTCGTTAAATGGCTTAGCCGAGAGAATGAAAGAACATTGGTTGAAAGGGTAAGATGCTTACTTTCACGGTCAAAGCTATCCGGATCCTTTTGGGGTGAGGCTTTAAGTACAGTTGTGCATATATTAAATCTTACTCCATGCGTTCCTTTAGAGTTTGATGTTCCTAATAGAGTTTGGACAGGCAAAGAAGTTTCTTATGATTATTTGCGTGTATTTGGGTGCAAAGCATTTGTGCATGTTCCCAAAGATGAGAGGTCTAAACTTGATGTGAAAACACGACGGTGCATATTTATTGGTTATGGACAGGATATGCTTGGCTACAAATTTTATGATCCACTTGAAAAGAAAATTGTAAGAAGCGGAGACGTTGTGTTTATGGAAGATCAAACAATAGAGGATATTGAGAAATCAAAGATGATTTCAGCACCACGGAGTTAGTGATAATCTGGTTGATTTAGATCCAGTTCCCCTTACAAATATCCCTACACAAAGTTGATGAAGAGCAGCAGAAGTCAATGTTCCAAATAACGAACATGTTCCTGAACATGTTGAGATAGATAATACTATTCCTGAACCAGAGGCTCAATTAGATGTTCCACTGGATGTTCCAGTCCGGAGATCCATTAGAGACCGACGACCTTCCACCAGGTATTCAGAAGATGAGTATGTATTATTGACTGATGCAGGTGAACCAGAGTGCTATGCAGAAGCAATAGAAGATGAGTACAAAAACAATTGGTTCGATGCTATGCAAGATGAGATGCAGTCACTTTATGATAATCATACTTTTGAATTGGTGAAGTTACCTAAAGGTAAAAGAGCTTTGAAGAACAAGTGGGTATATAGGTTGAAGCAAGATGAACATATTTTACAACCACGGTACAAAGCTAGATTGGTTGTTAAGGGATTCGGTCAGAGAAAGGGTATTGATTTTGATGATATATTTTCTCCGGTAGTAAAAATGTCTTCTATCCGTGTGGTACTAGGTTTGGCAGCTAGCCTAGATTTAGAAATTGAGCAAATGGATGTTAAAACAGCCTTCCTACATGGTGACTTGGAGGAAGAGATATACATGGAACAACCCGAGGGTTTCAAAGTGAAAGGGAAAGAGGATTATGTGTGCAAATTGAAGAAAAGTCTCTATGGCCTAAAACAAGCACCGAGACAAAGGTGGTATAAGAAATTTGCGTCAGTTATGACATAACAGGCTATAAGAAGACTTCCTCGGATAATCGTGTGTTTGTCCAAAAATTTTCTGATGGTGACTTTATTATTCTCTTGCTTTATGTTGATGATATGCGATTGTTGGCGGGAATGCTTTAAGAATTGAGTTATTGAAGAAACAATTGAGCAAGTCTTTTGCCATGAAAGACTTGGGCTCGGCGAAGCAGATTCTTGGCATTAGAATTACCCGAGACAGAGATGCTAAAAAGTTATTTTTATCGCAAGAGAAATATATCGAGAAGATCCTTCAGAAATTTTACATGGACAAGGCTAAAGTGGTTAGTACTCCTCTTGCTACCCACTTTAAGTTAAATATGATGCAAAGTCCTACAACCGATAAAGAAAAGAAAGATATGGAAAGTGTTCCATATGCTTCAGCTGTAGGAAGCTTAATGTATGCGATGGTATGTACACGCCCGACTTGGCGCATGCGTTGGCGTTGTTAGTCGCTATTTGTCAAATCCAGCAGAGCACCTTTGGAATGCAAAGTGAAGTGGATTATGAGGTATCTTCGGGGAACTTCAAATTTGAAACTCAGTTTCAAGACCGAGAAACTTGAGTTAGTTGGATACACAGATTCCGACTTGGCGGAGATATTGATACTCGTAAATCTACTTGGGTTATTTGATTTCTTTTGCGGGTGGAGCTGTGTCATGGAAGTCAAGATTGCAGAAGTGTGTTGCACTTTCTACAACCGAAGCTGAATTTATTGCAGTGACTGAAGCTAGTAAAGAGATACTATGGATGAAGAAGTTCTTAGAAGAACTTGGGTTCAAGCAAAAGAGGTATGTGCTATTTTGTGATAATCAAAGCGCAATTCATCTTGGTAAGAATTCATCTTTTCATTCTAGATCGAAACATATTGATGTTAGATATCATTGGATAAGGGATGTTCTAGATGAAAAGTTGTTGGAACTTGAGAAAATTCATACGGATCATAATGGCTCCGATATGATGACGAAGACTCTACCAAGAGAGAAGCTTGAACATTGCCGTTTGATAGCAAGGGATGGTGAATCCCTCCACATTGTCGTGAGGGGAGATTTGTTAGCTGGGTTCACTCCTATGTGGAGGAAGCCCAATGAGTTGCAAGCCCAAAAAGGGCTTGAGCCCATATAATAAGTTATATGAGGAAATATGGTTTCTCACTATTTATATAAAAAGTAGCAAGCAGAAAAGAAATAGTAAAAAGAAAAAAAAGCAGAAAACGGGGTTTGGGGCAATATCTCGATTTACATCAAGCTGGCGTTGGAGGTCGATTCGTGGTCCGATTGAGCTGAAATTTTGTCAGCATGTTCGTGGCGCAATTTTATCGAATCTGAACGGTTTGATTTTCGTCTGAAGCTCCCTATATCAGGTTTTTCGTGGATTGATCAAAACCTGCGTTTTTGGTCAGATTTATCCTTGATCTCTTGTGAAGTTCACGCGTATTGCCAAGAATTATGTTCTTGAGGTGTTTGCTGCTATGTACCTCTAGTATTTGCTAGAGAAGAATAATTTTATTGATAGTGAAGATTTTCAGGTGGACTCCGGTCCCGTGGTTTTTTATCTCCTCACATTGAGGAGGTTTTCCACGTAAAAAAAAAATCGTCTTGTGTTCGCGTGCTTGGTTATTTTACTCTACTATATCGATTCCTATTAGGTTTACACAAGAGGGAGATTATTTTATTCCGCTGCGTTGATTCGATATTGTTCGAATTATTACCGTTCTCCCATCAGTCCTCGTCCTCGGCGTTTCACACCGAGAAGCGAAAAAGCAAAGAAGAACGATAGGTGTGAACATTGAAGAAGATGGGATTCTGGTTCATCCAACTGTGTTTTACTTTAAATCAAACCCACGCGACCGCGACCGCGACCTCGACCGGGACCAAAGCATCATCATCGTCCAAAGTGCCACTTTCCAAATTAGTGGTGCGACAGAGAGAGAGAGAATGAGAGAATGACGGTGCGGTTTACGAAGGCGTTGTCCTTGACAGATGGGGAAGAGGGGGTGAGATAAGAATCATTGATTAATTAAAAAATAAAAGAAAATAAAAGGAATCATCTGCTGATCGAACTCTGATCTAATCGTAAATAGAATTTGGGATTCCAAAGTTGGTAGCTGAGAGAGATACACAGAGAGAGGCCAGGGAGATGAAATTGGCTTTCGAAGGGTGATAAGCGATATATATATAGCGACACAAACCGATGCATCTAAATATCTTCGAAATCCTAAAAAAAAAAAAATTAAAGATTAGAAAATAATATAATAGTCTCTTTCAAAGCCGATCCTGCACATATACCGAGCCGAGTTGGATGCACCTCATCTAGTAAATATGTGATCTCAAATTCCGAAGTGCTAAAAAGATGGCTGCACTTTGCCAAGTCGTCGATTCTGAATCTCCCCAAAAATCTTCAAAAGTCATGCAGCATCACAAAAAACTGATTTTTCTTTTACTGTGATGAAGTTTTTTTCCTTAGCCACTTTTTGACAACTTCCAATGCTCAGAGCAAGATGGGGTTCTTGATGATAAAATCCAGCGGCTTACACGAGTTTGACTAGGAGGACCGTTCGGCCTAGGAAATGATATGATGTGGCTGACTAAATGAACTCCAATCCTTTTCTCCACGTGAATTAAATCAAATTTTCCAATTCTATTCTCATTCCATAGAAAAAGGGCAAAAAAGAAGAAGTAAATATCTGCAGCTCTTTATCAATGAATTCCACGATCCACCACTTATCTCCCACATCATCACCTTCACCAATCACATTATGCCACAATTTATAAATTGTCTTATTTTTTTTGTGGGGATAATGACACAAGTAATCCTTGAACTTTGATCCAACGTGTAATTTAGTCATTTAACTTTTAATTTGTTTATGTGGTTCTTGAATTTTAACTCAATATGTAATTTAATTCATAAACTTTTAATTTATTTAATATAGTCTCTAAACTTTAGTATATGTTCAATATAGTTCTTGAACTATATGAAAATATTCAATATTAGTTCAATATAGCCCTTCCATTAATTCAAGACCAATGATTACATTAAATATTTTCATATAATTTAGCGATTGTAAAAAACATATATTAAATTGAAATTTTAAGAATCATATTGTATATTGAGCTAAATTTTAATAATTATATTGAATAAATTAAAATTTTATTGATTAAAATATAAATTAAACTAAAATTTAAGAATTATTTGTGTTATTTTTCCCTTTTTTTGAATAATAAAAACAAACCCATATTAAGTTCAGAAATTGGCGTCCCATTAGACCATCTCAAACATGTTGATTTTGACAGCCTTTTGAATAACTAATCAGATAAAGATGCTGCTGGTTTTGTTGGGGGTGTGATGTGATGATGGAGGGACTTTGGGGGTTAGTGGATTTGGCGGCACGGGTTTAGTCAGTTCGGCTTGGGATACGAGAGGACTTTGGAAACTTGAGGAGGCTAGAAGTGGTCGATTCACCTGATGTTGCAACGCCGGACAAGACAAGAGGCAAGTGCAAAAATGTCAAATGTCAGATGCTGCATTTGAGTCAGAGATTATATGATGCTGGGAGAGAGAGGATAGGGAGACTGACACAAGTAATCATCATGTCCAATATGGCAATAATATGAAGTTGATGTGACAGAAACTGCAATCCAGGCGCATATTATATGTCCTTCCACGGCGTCTTACATCAACAACAATTGTTGAAATGCAGTAATGACGCACTGAAAGAGGTCATTGAATGAGCGAATCGACTTGCGCTCGCCACATATGCCTCCAAGAACACAAGCTTTGTGGTGGCAAGCACACTAAGTGTATTGACAACTTTAGTTCACGATTCTCAATATCTTGCTTGTGTTTTCCAAAAGGTCAATTATAATCAGTTTATGAGAGCATCTTTAGTATATTCTTTATTAGTTAGGCCGATCATCTATCAAAAGCGGTCAAGGGAGATTTCATTACACGAGGAAAGGAAGTTCTTCACATATCATTGGCTATGACAAGACCAAAAACCTACCATTGTCTATCGCTAAGATCCACAAGCCTTCTAACCTCTCGATTATACTAATATAGCTTCAAGCACACTAAGTGTATGACAACTCTAGTTCACAATTCTCAATTTCTTGCTTGTGTTCTCCAAAAGGTCAGCTATAATCAGTTTAGGGGAGCATCTTTAGTATATTTTTTATTAGTTAAGTCGATCATCTATCAAAAGCGGTCAAGGGAGATTTCATTACCTGAGGAAAGGAAGTTCTTCGCATATCATTGGCTATGACAAGAACAAGAATCAAACCAAGAACTTACCATTGCTTATTGCTAAGATTCACAAGCCTTCTAACCTCTCAATTATACTGATATAGCTTCAAGCACACTAAAAGTATGACATCTCTAGTTCATGATTCTCAATTTCTTGCTTGTGTTTTCCAGAAGGTTAGCTATAATCAGTTTGGGGGAGCATCTTTAGTATATTCTTTATTAGTTAAGTCGATCATCTATCAAAAGCGGTCAAGGGAGATTTCATTACCCGAGGAAAGGAAATTCTCCGCATATCATTAGCTATGACAAGAACAAGAATCAAACCAAGAAGCTATCATTGTTTATTGCTAAGATTCACAAGCCTTCTAACCTCTCATCCATACGTATTAGAGATTTCATTATTTGAGGAAAGGAAGTTCTTCTCCTATTAATGGCTATGAGAATAACAAGAATCAAAACAAGAACCTATCATGGTTTATTGCTAAGATTCACAAGCCTTCTAACCTCTCATTCATACGTGTTAATTAATATATATTTCATATCATGTTAGCTTTAAATCCAGTATAAATTCATGAGCTTCAAGCTCATTACCTCAAAGTCCTTCCTCGTAGAAGGTGGTTCCTTAGTAAAAAAAAAATTTCTGCTCCTCCATCTGCTAACAATGCCATACATTGTTATGGATCTATAAGCTAATATGATTTTTTCAAATTATTGATCCAATTTCTAGGAACTTCAAGATAGACATTAGCTAGAGAAGTCAAGAAAAAACCTAGAAAGAAATCTAGCGTAGTTGGCAATGAAAAGTCTGGAAAGCATAAGTATAGAAGTGTTCGGGAGAAGAAGGAAAGTAAAAAATCTCTGACAAGTGCAAAAGATTTTCCTTGAGTAAGTCGGTCATCTAGGCCTATAAATAGGCTTGTGGTCGACCATTTTGAGGAACAGACCAACAAGTTCAGCTCCTTCACCTTTCTTTTGTACTACAACTAAATAATAAAAGCTTTCCTTCTATTCATTTGTGCTCCCTTGCTACCACTCTCTTATACACATTATTGTTGTTTATTTGCCCAATCATTTCTTAGCCACATTGTTCTTAGTTCTTTTACTCCCTTGCTATATTTCACGCACACCAACACTCACTTGCACACACCCACATCAAACACAAGCTTCCGCAAACACCAATGCGGGTATTAGAGCCATGTCTTTGGTTGGTATTTGAGTGTTTGCCCTACCTACCCATTCCTAACACTACCCTTTTCAAATAACCAATTACTAAATTATGACTAATTCTACCTCATTGTTGACACTTGAATTTTGGCTAAATATTTATGATAAAAATTGCATAGAATTAGGAACCAATTTGGCCATCTAAAAAAATGATTTTCGCATCACCTAGGTATTAATATCATTGGCACATATTAATTTTATTTATTTTTCCTTATTTTACTGCGTTTCAGATAAATAGAAAAGTTTATAAAAAAAAAAAAAAAGAGGAGCTTATGGGGGCGGGCCTTCATGCCCAACCCTCCTTTTGTTTATTTTCTTCCCACGCGGGCTCGAGGCCCACTACCCTTTTATTCTCATTTGGCCCGGCCCCCCTCTTTCTTTCTTTCTTTCTTTCTTTCTTCTTCTTCTTCCTTCCCCCTTTGTCTCTGCAACTCGCGCGCGACGACGACAACGCGCTCGAGGACGATCTACGGTAGAGAGAAGGGATAATAGGCCGGCAACGGATGGAACATGCCTTCAATGCTGAGACGAGACGCTGGTTCGGCCAAGGGGGAGGCTGGTCGGCACGCCGAGAACCGGCAGCCGGATCCTCCGTCGACCGGCCCCCCTTGCTTCCGATGGATGCCAAAGGACACATACGAAGAGAGAGATCGGTGGAGCGAGCTCGACGAATTCCCCAGAGAGACATCGGGGGAGGGCTGAGAGTGAGCGAGCCCGAGAAGGAAGGAAGAGAGTGAGATCTGCGAGCGAGCGACTGATCTGAGCGAGTGAGAGAGGGAGGTCGAAGAGGTTCTGGGGAGGGAAAGAAAGCAGAAAGAGACTGAAGCCCCGGCGACCACCGTGCCTTCGCCGGAGTCAATAGCATACACACGTTTCCTCTTCCTCCTCCGTCGCGCCGAGCTTCGGTGGGCTCTGGCCCTGAGTTTCGCCGGTTTTCGACTTATCCAATTTTTGGGAACCGGTTTCTCAAGGACCTCGGCTCGGAGGTGAGCGAGGCGGACGGACGCAACCCGATCTATCAAGCTCGTTCGCCGTCCGATGCCACCGACAACTGGGTAGAGAACGCCACCGACAGCCCCCGTTCCTTTCTCCTCGTGTTCTGTTTTGGGCTCACAAGACCGGGCTGGCGTTCTCCAGTTCGTGCGAGTTCCGGCCTCGCTTGTATACGTGCTGCTATCCTGGTCCATGCTTGTTGTTTGTCATGAGTCTCGGTCTAGGCGGAAATCTCTGGTTCTGGTAGCATGCTCCAATTGTTCAATGAAATGCCTCAACTAGATCTGCGAACATTGTTTCGTGCATCCTTTGTTCATGCCGTGACTTGGTCGTGGAGGGGTAGCGTTTGCAAGGGGGGAACTAGAGGTCAGCTTGGCCCAAAGACCTTTTCGTGTCGATCGATCGCGGTCGTGCTGGCCAGCGTAGCCGTGGCCGACTTCGACCAATGGAGGAGTCGGGTCTATCTCGGTTTGGCCTGAGCAGATTCTATCGAGCGTAGATTGTTCACAAAAGCGTTCCGGTAGCTGTTGCCTGTTGGTGGTCGTTGAGGATCGGGCGATCCTTCATAGTTATTATTTCTTTTCGTTCTGGGTTCATGGGATGCTGAGGATTGGTTGGTCTCGGGGCAGCGCGAAGAAGAAGAGACAGGAGAGAGAAAGGGAAAGAAAAAGAAAAAGAAAATCAAAAGAAAAATTGAAGAAAGGTCAATAAGGAGTAAAAGACCAAAGTGGAAGAGGACAAAAGTGGTATCACCCTTCTCATCTAGTCTAACAACGTGAGAGAGAAATAGAATATAAAAATAAATAAATAAATAAAAAGACATGAGGAAGAAAGAAAAGAATAATAGAAAAATCAAGTGAAGGTATTATTCTCTAACCATCCGGAGGCCGACCTGAGTCGCGCTGGGCCAGATCCCAATCGGGTCGACTCGCTGGTCTGACCGGTCCGAGTCACTTATGTTATTATTATCATCTTTTTTTTTTCATATTTATGCTTTTTAAAAATATCAAAACAATAATTTTCATTTTCCAAAAAATCAGAAAAAGCTTAATAATAGCTTTCAAGTGATTTTTTTGTCCTTAAAATGTATGATTTTTTTTAAATCCAAAAAAAAATTCATGTTTAAATTCTTAAAAGCAGATATTAGCTTATTTCAATTGCACCTTTTTAAAGCATGGATTTCTTTTTCTTAGTTTAATTAGGAATTGAATCCTAGAATTTGTGATTGACATAAAATGCTACATGAATGCTTTACCTGATATTTAAATAAGATTAGGTACCAAAAAGTCATTAGTGATTAACTAGTGTAATCAAGTCTTCGATCCTAGTTTCTTTGATTGTGCAAGCGTGAAGTATTTCTCCTAATATTTCGGTTGGATTTCAAATCGATCTAATCTCAAATCATTTAGTTGAGACTCCTATTTGAAATTGACTTACAGTTTAAAAACTCGGACAATAAATCGTGAATTGGTGGGATTGAGAGAGCTCGAGCTACACCCTACCACTTAGTCGAGCCATTAGCCTCCACACACTCCCGCACATATGTGGAGCATCAAAAAGGGAGGTTGTGATAGTTTGGTAACTTACTGGAGACAATTTTTTTTTTTTTTTTTTTCGTGTGTGGATGTAGGCCTTTTTGTCTTGTTTAAATGTTTCCCTATTTTGATATTTTTTATGCAGGTTAGTAGCTCAAGGATCAATTTTAATTTCGTTAAAATAAAATGTTTCGTGATTATAAACTGCTATGCATATTTCAATGTTTTAGCACTACATGTGGCACACACAACTCGATTGCTAGACTTAGGCTATCACATGATATTTTAAGATGATGTTAAGAAAGATACGGCCTTGAACAAGAGACTGTGATGTAGATATTGCCTTTTTTTCCCCCGAATTTCTTTAAATATAATCAAATACCAATTTGATTTTTCTTGCTCGGGATGATTCCCATGATTTCAGGGTGTGCAATCTCACGCCATTCGATCTTCCTATATGATTGTCCAAGAAAAGGAGATTCTATCATGGTTTTGAGGTATGCTCTTTATAGTATTGTACTGGACAGTTCGGGTTATGGCCAGCTGTGCCCATGCCAATTCATATTCTTTGGAGTTCCCCTTCATGCACAAGCGACAGTATGCCATAGAGAGGATGGCCCCCTTACTGTTGCTTCAAATCACTAGCATGATACATACTCGGTGTTCTTCTAATGTTGATCAATTTGATCCTAAACTTGGTGTACCTCTTAAGTGGACTTCCTAGTGGCTTTTGTTTGCTCTCGAAAGTCTTTGTGAGGATATCATAAAGACTGGCATGAGTCGAATAAAGCGGCGTGTTCCCAAACCCAAGGGTGCAAGCAAGAAGGGAAAGCAAGTCATAGACTTTGATGACCAGTCAGGACTCCTTACTTTGCTAGGACCACATGAAGTTGTCGATTCATGATACTCTTCCAAACAAAGACTCACACTCATCGGGGGGCGATGACGCTGAAAGAGTTCTAGTCTAAGAAGCTAAGAAGGCACAGACCCAAAGAATTGAAGCGGCTCAAACTCGATCTTCCAAATTAAGAATATAGGAGAAGACCGACGCTAAAAGGAAGAGTGTAACAATCAAGGATGGAGGAAAAGCTGTAAGAGGTACCCTTCTACCTTTATTTCCCATCTATATTTATGTGCTCTCTTTCTAACAAATCTCTGTTTCTGCCAGGTGTTTCTCGAACAAGTCAAGCTCAGGCCTCGCAAGAAGAGGAGCCAACGGATGTCGAAGTGCCTTTACTCAAGAAAAGGAAGGAGAACCTTCTTACTTCGTCAGAGAAAAGGCCCGAAGGTTCTGCCCAAATTATGGACCTAACCTCGCCTTCCATAGTAATTACAATGAAACATATCGAACTACGTTAAGTCCCCATCTGGGAGAGGGTTGGTCTCGAAAAAGAGGCAGATATGTCGACTCTTCTACCACTGCTATAAGGGAAAAAGATACTAGAAATGAGACCATCCGTTATGAATTTCGACTTCAACCCGTTCCGTTTTTCGACCATAATTCAGAATCTGGACTACCAAAGGTGGCGTTGTCATTCTATTGTCCCAAACCATTTTCTGTTTTCCACTTGGGTTATCTTCTTAGCACGTCTTGATTTCTCAAATGCTGCTGCTCGAGTGAGCTATATCACTAGTATCTGCAGAAGTAGAGAAGCATGTGGGATTGAATTTCGGTTAACAAATTCCATATTTTTTATTTCGCAGAAAATAATTTTCATAAAAAGATTTTCTGAATTTTCTGGCGTTTGTTCCATAGAAAATAAATTAACCAAGAAAAAATATTTCTGTCAATGAAAAGAAAAAACAACCTTCATATTAGGGGAATTGATTTCCACTATTTAAAAAAGAAAAAGAAAAAGAAATCATTATCCTCCCTCTTGTGCACTTCGCCCTCCGTCACCTTCCTCTTTCTCTAGCTCCTCGCCCACTCGTTCCTCATCTCTCCGCCTCCAGAGCTCCTCTCCCTTGTTCCTTACGTAACATGAGAAACTTTTGGGTTTCAATAAATTTATTCACTGAATAAGCTGAAGGAGGAGCCTAAGGCTAACCTTGGGCTTGCTTGGAGCTAACTCATAAAAACGGAGTCGATGAGGGGGCCGTGACTCAAAAGGGATTTAGTTAACTTTACAAATTGAAAACAAATTGTGAGGCTATTTTGAAAAGTATTGGTTAACTGAGTGGTAAAAGTGATTTGTCCTCTGTGCTTCTTGAGGAACCCCGACGTCTTATTGATTCAGTTCTTAATCTGCACAAATTCCTAGAATTTGTTTGTTGGCCGCCGAAACGGCTTCCCAAGATCGACATAGCTAGAAATTCAAACGTCTTGAGGGAGAAAACAAAGATTTGAGTATCTGATTTGGAATCCATGATTCTTGGAGCAGAACGATAGCAAATTGAGCCTTTGATGCCGAAGATCTTCTCCTCTATGACCCTCGATACCCGGCTTGATGAGATGCCCCCTCTATGACCCTCGACGCCTGGCTTGATGAGACCGCCCCTCACAAGTGTTCCTTATGTGAGATAGGGGGTGTATGCGTTTAGGATCACAAAAAGTAAGGGTAAAAGGAGGAACCTTAGCATATTTATAGAGTTTTGGATGGACCCTCTTATCACGGGTTGGGCCCAACTCGGCCCATACAAGCTTGACCCATAGTAAATTGTTAAAAAACTTTATATCCTACCTTATTAAATCAATTATGTAAAAATGGTAAATTACAATATCAATTAATGTAGCCTACATCAGGAAAACTCTTACACTGTTTGCTAGTCATAGCGCAAAGAACTTCTTTGTGGATGCCGACATTAATCATCTCGTCTTTGACCAAATACCTCTTGATGGTGGAATAAACAGAAAGAACGGAATCTGAGATCGCTTTTGCGAGACTGCTTCTGTGCGCATAGGATAAAATCAAATCATCCAAGAAATCCAATTAGAGGTACGCACGAACGAAGTTGGCCAAAAAGAGGTTAAAAACAATATAAATCAAGGACTTCTCCATTAATATCAGTGGATGCGCACGCTTGCCTTATTTTCGTTTTTGTCGTTCATTGCTCCCTGCCCCGGCAGTCGCCATGAACACAAGTGCTGGTTCTTTTTAGGACAATTGAGTCGCGGGGTGCAATTTGAATCGTTCGGGAATGCGAAATTCATTCACAAACGGAACCTGCGAGCCATTTCCTTATTTTCTAAAACGGAATATTCAACAAATCAGAGGCATTGAATCAATGACTTCGACTTTTCGTGGTCAACGATTTTTGTTGCTGGAGGGAAGTCGAGCGCAGTCGGGTCAGGCTTCTTCTCTGGCTGAGATGGGATCTCTCGTCCTTTCCCACCAGGCTCCAGCGACCCTGCTCGGAAGTCCGAACCTTCCCATCTCGCGCATCGCAGGTGGCGCCGTGAGAATCTATCTACCCATTGGGGGTCTTTCGGCCCCCACGATAGACCCGCCGGGCCTGCGAAGCCTGGAATTGGGTAACCGTTGTTTCTAGTCTTTTGAATTCCCAAAACATTATCGACCTTCAGGAGTTTCGAATTCTGGGACTCGGCTCTTTTCAGCGCATTCTGGGGTTGGTGCTGACGTTGCCTGAATCATTTGGTTGTCGGACTTGGGTCGTGATGCGTTTCCTGTGTGATGTATTGCTTGGCCTCGTTGTCTAAAGCCTGTGCTTTTGATGAATATGTAATTACGTGGGCTTTTTGCATCGATAGGATTCCGATGTTAGTACTGATTTATCACTGCTTGTTATTCTGCGATAACATTGCTGAGATGGGGTTTGGCGTTGCTATAGTTCTTGGCGGTGAATGTTTCTTATGTCCAAAGCATCATATATTGTATTCCGATTGCTAGCACCTTTAGTCTGTGTTAGCTTGATCTGAAGTTAAAATCGTGAATCTGCATTATCTGTGAATATTGCAGCTGCAATTATCCAGTTATTTACTTGCAATTCGAGAAAAATTGATGCTGCCTAGTTGATGCGCTGTTAGATTGTTTTCTGCCCTCAATGTGATTGGAATCTCAGACTCTCGCCAATTTATATCTCTCACTCTCGTTGCTAGTTTCGAACTTGGAAGTTGAGATGTGCATCTTGAGATGCTGTTTACATGGTAAATTGCTAGCCCGTTTGTAGTCTGAGACTCTCAACCTGTCTTCTCTTTCGTACTTCACTATAAGTTTCCCCAAAGAATATGCTGCCCCTTTAAAGAATCAGGATTACCTCTTAATTGACTATGTGCTGCATAATCTTGCTCATGTGTGAGTTGAATGCTATTGATTTGGCATGGGATACTGTGGTTCGGTTCTTATCATCCTTTGAGATTCCTGGGGAAGGATTCTTCTGCGGACTTTGCTCACCTCCCTGATGATGACAGTCACATTTTGCTCACTGCTCTTAGAGGCTTCTGGAGCTTGGATTCAAGTCATTGGTGCTCGTTTGGCAGTGATCCACATTGGTTCAGGTAGCTCTATGCCTTTCAATTTTTGAAGCATCTTCTTACAATGATGGGCTCAAAGATTCTTACTTTTACATTTGTCTTTTCTCTGGTTATCTCAAGTACGATCATAATAATAAGTATGACACAAAGGCACGCATTTGAGCTACTGGCCCAAGGCTTTCATGTATATGCAAATACTAGTAACAATTACATTGGAATATTTACATGGTATAGACAGATTGTGCAATCAATCTAGTAAGATACAACAATCCTTGTGTTCCAGTCCCAATTGAGTATATAGTGAAATAGATAGTAAAAAAAAGAAGAAAAAACAGCATACAAGATTGGATTGGACCACTAGAATTTAGTTTATCTACAGTAACCTCAAGGTCCACTCTTTGGCTTCCATAATTTTCAGCTCACAATTATTGACAAATGCTGTCTGTCCACTTTTACGAATGTCGGTAGTGCAAAATAAGGCAAAATGCTCATAGTTATTTTTCATGAGGTCATAATTGCCGAGAGTGCCGTCGGTATGAAGCTTGATAGCCTTTTCAACGACTTGATTGCGGGATTTGGCATAGGGCAAGGTGGTGCAAAGTTCCTGGCTGTGCGAGCATAGATCATAGCCGTGGCCATCCATACCCATAACAGTGAAGTGATCTGAGCCTTTTGTCGCCCCGGTGGAAGCAATCAAGACAAGTTTTGATGACCCCGCGCTTGATGTTCTTTTGGTTTTCACGTTCGGAAAAATTGGGACAATTTTGTTGCTTGTGGCTAGTCTTGGACAACGATGGACGTAAATTCCTGTCATACATGCCAGTGTGGAACACGGTAAAGAATCAAAATTTTAGTCCCAAATGAAAAAGTTCGCTTTTTGACTTAAAAGAGTGGGCTTAGGCCTATTCCTGCATTTGGGCTTTTTCTAGTTGGGTTTTGTGGAATGTGTATTTGGGTTGGACCGGAATGCTTTCGGTAATGGGACATGGTTCACCCATTGTTTCCCACATCGGAAACGAAGAGACATTTTAATTGTAAAACTACGAAATAAAGGCTTTTCTAATCGCAATAAGAGCACATAAAAAGAAATCTACAATAAGGGATGTATGTACAGGCATGGGGTTTAATGAAATTGAGTAATTAACAGTTGCGATTAGCCATTTGAATCTTGAATTGTCGCTAGAATTTAATTGTACTTAAAGCACTCTAGGACAAAGTGTGTTTGGTGATTTTCACGCGTGATATAGGATGAGTATTAAGGATGTGAACAAGAGGGGCTATTCTGAACTTGTCGCTCCATCTTTGTTTCGTATCACGCGGCTTGCAGGAAAGATTCATTCGTCTCCAAAGTTTTACGGTTCGAGGAACAGGCTCAAGCAAACTTTGAGATTTCCAGATCTCGTAATTAGATTATATATCTTTCTCAATTCAACAACCGTCTTGGGGGTTCGGGTACATAGGGAGAAGCGAGCCCTTTAGGTGAATCCGGAGTATAATATTCCCATCCATCTAAACTAAACCAAACAAGAAGTTCCTTATCCGTCCGTTTGAAAGAAAAAGATTATAAAAAAAGAGCGACTCTTGATAATTAGTCGGGAGAGAGAGAGAGAGAGAGAGCTTGGATTTTTCTTAAGCAGACTTCGGCTTCATATGGTACCAAAAGTACCTACATATTTTAATGTCCAGAAGAAGACAAAACCACTATCAGAATCAATTACATGAGCATTATTTTTTGCCACCGGGTGCACTGTTCGAATTAACTTGTATTAATCTGGTGGGTTTTTTTATAGTAAAAATAAAAAGATAAAAAAATAAATAATGGATAAATGAGCTTTATCAAATTTTTAACTACCGGCCACAGTGCAAATGGTAACGAAATGTTGAAATTATCACTAAGCCAGAGTTGAAAGGCTAAAATTTGCTTGCTCAAATAATCTATCGACCCAATACTGGGAATCCTAAAGCATATATCTAGATAAATGTGGATGTCGTGCTTCAAGAGTACATAAACATTTGTCTATGCATAGAAAGACACTTGGTTGTCAAATGAGTTACCCACTTTACATGGACCTATTCAACATGAGTTATGAAATGGATTTGTGACCTATTTCGCCAACTCTAGGAACTGAGCCATGGCCTTGGAAATGTTTTATTTTTACATAAATCAGCTTGGTGTAGGCTAGTTTTGGGACAGATAATAGAAGCTTTTCGATTGATTATGTCTCCCAAGACCTTTGTTTGTCCTAAACTCTATGGAATAATCGAGATTAGTAGCTCCCACATGTGTTCACTAGGTCACCGTAAAACTACTAAATGTCCTGACGTGAAAGTGTATATGCGGTCGGATTTGTGTTCTCCCATTTCTTACTAGACTACAGTTCGAAATTAGGCGTTAGGCAAACGTTGAGAGGGAAATGACAGAGAAGAGCAAGTCGCTCGAAGCATGAACTGGGGAGAGAATCTGAGCGAGGGGAGGGCGGGGACGCGCTTGCGGAGGAAGAATATATGGAGAGTGACTAGGCCGAGCCGCAACTGTCCGTTTGAGGATCGTTTGGCCTTGCTCCCTCCTGAACGTAACGAGATGAGAATCTGTGGCATGCTACCAATCAAGAATCAACACGTGGGTTGCCCAAAGTTAATGCAGCGGATAGCGAAAGCTATCCTGTTCGTGGTGGGTGGGAACGGGAACAGGAACAGCAAATATGCGATTCCGTGCTTGTCTGGACTCTTCCCAAGCAAAAGCAGACCTTAACGAAAGCGGCAGTTCACGAATGGAGCGGCAGACGTGCGATTCCGCGCACATCTCTCTAAGCCACATTTACCTTGGGGCAACATAAGGCGCACGAACCTTCGGCGCCATTAATTTTCACGAATACAAATAAACCTTCTCATTCATTTACTTTGTTGCTAATAGTTTTCTTGTATTCGCATAACATTTTCAGTGGATATCGAGAATAACAGGACACGAGATTCATTGATCGATAGAACATACATTTGTCTTTTTTCGCTGATCGAACTCAAATGTGACCATCACCTTTTTCTTATATCGTAGATAGAATTGGGGATTCGAAATTTGGTGGCGGAGAGAGTTTAGGTAGAGTTAAAATTGGCCTTGAAAAGGATGATAAAAAAAAACAAATTTCTTCTTATGACGTAATAATTCCATCTATTATAAATAAGTTGAATTCTTGCACTGACGCAAGTAGATTGAAATTCAACTCTTTTTGTATTTATTTTAACTCATGCATGGGGCAGTTAAAGCAATAGTTGTAACTACAAAAACCTAAAGCTATTATATTCAAATTAGGGAACAAATAACTATAAAGTCATCATGATGTTGACACAAGGACACAGGAGTGCCAAAACTTGTGACGAAAGGACACTTAAGTGCCAAAAGTTAGGAAGGTAACACTTAAGTACCAAAATCATAGCAAAATTGATCTAGTTAAGTGTTAAAAGTTAGGAAAGTGACACTTAAGTGTCAAAATCGGAGTAAAATGGATCAGTTAAGTGCCAATGGCGAAAAAATCCGTCTAAAACGTTGATGTGGCAATCTTTCGGTGACCTTAGTGCAAAATGACGTTGGATTGCATGCTGATGTGGCTAGACGGTGCCAAAACGACATCGTTTTGGTGCTAACATGATAAATAATTAATATAAAAATTAATTAAAGTAAATTTAAAAAAAAAAAAAAAAAAAAGGAGGAGGAGGAGGGAGGCAGCTAGCGGCGGAAGGCTCGGCCCTCGCTGCCGTTAAAAAGGTGGGGGAGGGTCGGTTGAGCCGCTAAGCCTTGGCCGGGGCCGACCCCAGCCGACCGTAGGCAGCGAGGGCTAAGCCCTTAGTCACTAGCTGCCCCCTCCTTTTTTAAAATTAAATTTAATTAATTTTTATAATAAAATTCAAATTGTACCAAAACAACGTCGTTTTTGTGTGTTTTTAGTGAATTAGCCTTCCGGCGAGTCACGTAAGCGAGAAAATTAATATAAAAAATTACAATGTAAGATTTCTAGCGGAGTTCGTCGAATGTGACACTCAAGTGTTCCATTTTTTTTATAAAAATGGCACTTTCGTAAATTTTGACATTGAAGTGTTCCATTGTGTCAAGTTTTGGCACTTGGAGTGTTCTTTTGCCTAAAATAATCCTAACTAAACTTTTAAAAGATAAGAAAAGAAATAGACAACTATTTTTGGAATCCTAAAAATATTGAAGAGAAAAAAGTAAAATGGAAATCTACCTTCACAACGATTGAAAGGCTAAAATTTGCTTGCTCAAATAATCTATCGATCCAATATTGGGAATCCTAAGCATATATCAAGTGACAAGAGCCGGTTCGGGGTTGAAAGCCTAAATTTGACATCCAGTCTAGATAAATGTGGATGTCGTGCTTCAAGAGTACATAAACGTTTGTCTATGCATAGAAAGACACTTAGTTGTCAAATGAGTTACCCACTTTACATGGACCTACTAAACATGAGTTACAAATGGATTTGTGACCTATTTTGCCAACTCTATGTACCGAGCCATGGCCCTAGAAATGTTTTATTTTTATATAAATCAGCTTGGTGAAGGCTAGTTTGGGGACATAATAGAAGCTTTTCGATTGATTATGTCTGCCAAGACCTTTGTTTGTCCTAAACTCTATGGAATTATCGAAATTAGTTGCTCCCACATGTGTTCACTATGTGACATCCCGATTTTCCAATTCTATTTTCCATAAATTGAGACGGGCATTTCGTTGGCACGCATATAGTTCTTTTCCTTGAGTCGGCCACTCATGTGGAAACTAATCTATCGGGTGAAGCCGTTAAGAGTTTCTAATGCATCAGACTCGAGAATTTGACCAGGAAGCGATCTTTCGACCGAGCTAATCTACAAGGGTCATTGCGGTACAATTAAAAATCGATTAGAGATCGGAGATAGGTCGGCTCAACAGAGGCATGTGATTAGGTGTGGGTGATTCCACCAGATCGCACAATTCTGGTCGATCGATACTAGATCGACTTTTCCGTCAATTGGGTACCTTGTGTCCGTATTTGAAATCTTGAGATTTCCCCGACAACCGAAAGTCGCCAATGTTTCAAAGATGTACATTGTGGCTTGAGATGATCAACCACAGGTCAAATGCATGAAAATCTCTAAAGGTTACCCGATAGGTTGGGCCGCGCTAGTATCGTGTCAAAGTGAAATTAACCGTGGAATTGAGATCGAATTCAGAAATTAGAAGTCAGGATGTGTCACAAATCATTTTAGGAAATATTAACTCACATTCGGAAGATTTTTCATGTAATCAGAATTTTTCAGAAATTAAATCCGAGAATGGCTATTTTGGCTCGAGAAATTAGCAGGCCCGCCTTTAGTCTTACTTTTTGGACTTAAGTTGGTTCTATGGACAAGTGAAGATGTGAATTGAAGTGTGGTGACATTGAATTAATTTTATCGACTTTAATTTGGACTCAATTGGAAGATAATTGAATGGAATTTGAGAAATTATGGTACAAGATTTCATGCCGGCGGAAAAGTAAATTGCAACCATTGGAAAATGTTGTGGGAGGTTTGGAGATAGTGGGGTATGACATCACTTGATGATGTCATGGTGGGCCATTGTGTGGGATTAAAGAAAGAGAAAAAGAGAAAAGAAAAAAATGGTCCCATCTCTCTCTCTCCTCCTTCCCTCTCTCCTGTCGCCTTTCTCCTTCATCTCCTTGGTGCGAAGACTAGAAAAATTGCAGAGGAGAAGCTGGAGTAGCCATGGCCGACCGCCCGCCCACTCGCACGCCATCGTCGCCGTCGCAGCCCCTCGCCTCGTCACTCACCCTAACCACTCGCATCTCCATCTCTCTCCATCTCCGCTTGTGTTCGACGCCTCCGCAGATCTGGGGTAGACGCCGAAGCAATAGCCAACAGCGCCGCCATCACCCGTTCATCGGAGCTCGTCATCGCGGTTGCTGTTCGCCCGCTCGCCGGTCGCTGTGCCCGCATGTCGTCGCACCGCCTCCAGCCTTCGTCCACGCCAGCCTAAGCTCCATCCCCTCTGTCCAGCCGTCGTCGTTGTCACTGGGGTCGCCGGGAGTCCCACCGGAGCTACTGCCTCACCCGCACGAGCTGCTGCCGCCCTCCTCCGCCCATTTCGGCGCAGGATCCGCCCTTCTCGGCCCCAAATCAGTGGCTTGAAAAATGGGTATGGCAGCCCATGTTTGGCTCGTTTTGGCCGCCTTCCCGAGCCCGGATGCTCGGCCCGCCTTGAGGAAAGTCGATCCTCGCGTCGTCCTCGTCGTTTTGGTCCGCTCGGCTCGCTAATCCGGTGAGTTTAACTCACTAAACCTTGATTAGACAGTTAATGATGCTCTAAGTGTGCTTAATCTAAGTTAAGTAAGTTTAGGTAGTTAGATTAGTTTATTTGGTTGAGGATTATATTAAGATATTTAATTAAGTTAAAAGTGTGTTTAGTTTAAAGTTAAGTATGTTTATTTTTAATATAAAGCCTTGATGTGACATAATAGGTTTTATTTTTGATTTATTTAAATGTTTCGAAATTCTGGAATTTATAATATTATATTATATCCCGAAATTATTAAAATATTATATAAAAAAACGGAAAAAATTATTTTTGACCTCGATTGCTCAGAATTTCGTGCCGATCGCTACTGTGTGTTCGGATTTTGAAGTTGATGATTGGATATTATAAATTGAGTGTGGATGATGAAAAATATGGATATTATTATTTAATTAATTTTCGGAATAAATTTAATTATTTAATAAATTCCGGAAATTTCGTTGGGACCATATTCTCTCAGAATTTCTTGCTGATCCGCTGTGCATTTAGAATTTGAGTTTGGTGAATGGATGTGGCAAATTGAGTGTTGATTGTGATAAATATGGATTTTATTCATAAAATCCCAAGTGTCGAGTTCGGCATTGAAATTGGATTGCTAATGGTTAATATCGTAATTGGATTATGTGAGTGAAATGTAAAGTATCCAAGGATCGGTATCGAATTGTCGCGTGCTAGTTGAAAGGCTCGGGTCGCAGTAGTGGTTAGGCCGACTGGATCCTTATTTTGCTAGAAATGCCGTCAAGAGAGTGACGTGGCTCGGGTCGCAGTAGTGGCTAGGCTGACTGGACCTTTGTTATTCTAGAAATGCCGTCAAGAGAGTGATGTGGCTCGGGGTCGCAGTATTGGCTAGGCCGACTGGACCTTTGTTCTTCTAGAAATGTCGTCAAGAGAGTGACGTGGCTCGGGTCACAGTAGAGGCTAGGCCAACTGGACCCATGCTCCTTCGGGAATGCCGTTGATGTACTGACGAAGCTGCGCTCCAAGGTGGGGAGGTGATGCTTGGCTAGATGTCAGTAGATAGCCAAATTGTGAGTAAGCTATGCCCTTGTGTGGCATTGGATAATGATGATTTGGAATGCTTGTTGTGATTGCGAAGTTGAGTGAAATTGATCGAGTTCCGATAAATTGCCTTCTTATCATTACTTGTGCTTGAGTGATATGAATCGTACTAACCTGCAGGGAGGCAAGAAGGCAAGGTAAGTCTCCTTTGCTGTGTGGCTAGACCACTCTGGGGCATATTTACTTTCTAATAGGGGTTTAGGGGGTTGAACTTGTTGAGACATTGTCTCATCCCGGTTTGAGGATTAAAAATTTCAGGTCCCTAGATGGCGGTCGTGGAGGACCCGAAGCCCTAAGTCTGGAAAGGTGGAGACTGAAGTATCGGTGAATGTGTCCTGCTAGTTGGTTTTAAAATAGTTCCCCTTTTGTCGAGCTGGTCTATTTTGTAGATAGTTTGGAGTTGTATTTAAACCTATGTATTTGTAAATGAGTGTTTGGTATTGTGATTGATTGCTTACTTTTCTATCCCAAGTTAAATGTTGTCAGGGGATTTATAATACGTTCCGCTTGCGCATTAATAAATTAATGGGTCGGTGACATATCCTGGGATGTCGCATATTTGATCGACCGCAGTGGGATGTGCGCGCGCTCGGGTTCGGGGCGTGACACACTAGGTCACCGTAAAACTACTAAATGTCCTGACGTGAAAGTGTATATGTGGTCGGATTTGTGCTCTCCCATTTCTTACTTAACTACAGTTCGAAATTAGGCGTTAGGCAAACGTTGAGAGGGACATATTGCTTGGTGCTTACCGGTTTATGATCCCTTTAACAAGGAAAGATCGTCACACGCACTTTAATAAAATTAAGTCAAGTTGGAAACATACTCTCTCTCTCTCTCTCTCTCTCTCTCTCTCTCTCTCTCTCTCTCTCTACATGGAAAATATCGATCTAATTTTTTCTAAATTTATCGGCATTTTTTTATGTCTAAAAGAAAATATGCTACATTCAGAATCAATTATACAAGCAATTTTTATTTTTCCACTGGTTGTACCGTTTAAATAAACTTTCAGTAATATGGTGGTTTTGGCAACAAAAAAAGAAGAAGAAAAAAGATAAATGACATATAAATGATCTTTATAAATTTTTTAATCACTAAAAGAGGAAACCTAGAAGATTAAACGTGGAGATTGACCTTGTAATTCATTTTGGGCTGCGGGAACTGTTCAATCAAGCTTGGCTTGCGAGAAACATTGCAAATGTTAATCAAAGGTTAACTTTAACGATTAGCCCAAGACAAAAAGGCAAAGTTTTGATTACCGGTATAGTCTGTCGATCCCGATACACAAACCCTTTTCAAAAGGAGAGGAAAAGATAAAAGAGAGAAAATATACTGATGCAGAAACAGCAAGGAATGAGAACTGACCGTGATGGCTATAGAGCCCATGTATTCTATACGTGTAGATATGATCGCCGAGCTTCAAATCCTCTGGCCTCACCGCCTTCCACATCAGCTGCATGAAAAGGGTCATCACCTTCCTGATGGCCTCCGTCACCATTTTCGACCTTCGCTTCTTTGCACTGCAGGGCTAGCAGGCACTGCCAAAGGGTCGGTGGGAGACGACGGGAAGAGAGCAGGAGGATGGTGGTGGCGTCTTTGGGAGGAGATGGGAAATGACAGAGAAGAGCAAGCCGCTCGAAGCAAGAACTGGGGAGAAAATCTGAGCGAGGGGAGGGAAGAATATATGGAGAGTGACTAGCTCGAGCCGCTACTGTTCGTTTGAGGATCGTTTGGCGTTGCTTCCTCCTGAACGCAACGAGAAGAGAATCTGTGGCATGCTACCAATCAAGAATCAACACGTGGTTTAATGCATCGGGTTGTGTGGGAACAGCAAATATGCTCGTAAATTCCGTGCTTGTCTGGACTGTTCCCAAGCGAAAGCAGACGGTAGCGCGAGTGGTGGTTCACGACTGGAGCGGCGGATGTGACTCATCTGCACTCTCTCAAGCCATATTTACCTTGGGGCAACATAAGGCGCACGAACCTTCGGCGCCATTAATTTTCACGAATACAAATAAACCTTCTCATTCATTTACTTTGTTGCTAATAGTTTTCTTGTATTCGCATAATATTTTCAGTGGATACCGAGAATAACAGGACACGAGATTCATTGATCGATAGAACATACATTTTTTTTTTTAGGCTGATCGAACTCAAATGTGACCAGC